>CM051626.1:4542500-5889835 GCA_028020825.1 Podargus strigoides | reverse complement strand
CCAACAAACCAAACCAACTGCTTCAGGGTTAATATTGATGCGTGTTGTTTAGGGTGTATTCTTTTGCAGCTGATTTTTGTAAAATCAGTGGCCTGCATTGTCAGAATACCAGTCCTTCTATAAGTGTAGCCACTCTTAACTGTAATGTTTTTATTTTTAATGTTCACAGTTGGGCACTTTAATGATGGATAGAAAGTGTGTAAGAAATTGTAGGGATATTTATATGTGTGCAGGACTTGGATGCTATATTTTAAGAGGGAAATAAAATAATATAGAAACCTAATTTAGTCTTGTGATTTTATAAGCTGGAAATGTAAGAGCAGTAATCAGTTTCAAATACAATCTTCTAAGCATAAAGATTTCTTCTGAAGTCTGACAGCTGCTTTCTCATCAAGACCAAAATCTGCCTTTCTCTACTCACTTGCTCCCTTTCAATGTCCTTGCTGTCTCACATGTGGATTGAGGAAAGAATTTGGCTTAGCATTCCCTTTTTTCTTTTTCTTGCTTCTCCCTCTGCTGTGGGAGTCACCATTTAGCAGAAGTGCTTATAACATTAAAAAACCCTTATCTTCTGCTGTTGTCTAACAGAAATTGTTCTGCAAAGTTTAGCCACCTGCTATAAACTACTACTCATGTCCAGCCAAACACACTTTGTATTTACAGAGGCAATATGATGAAGAGGTAGCCCTCATTTTTGTGAACAGTTTAAACAATACTTCGTGGTTGTTCTAAGTGACTAGCAACTTACACTTAAGCAAGGAAATACTTCAGCTACATCCATGCAAAATGAAAGTAGCAGAGTCAGACCAGAGCAAAATGAGTGCAAGGGAGGAGGGAGTCCTAACCAAACCCCAGAAGTTACCTTTGACTTGCATTTGTAAAAAGAACAAACCTGTTTTTTACCTGATAGCATATGTTTCCCACATATGAGGAAAACTTTAATATAGCTGCTCAAGGCAATTGATTCCTTATTGAATTACACTCTGAATCATGAGATTAAATTGGAAATTAGGTTTAAGCCCATCTGCAAACCTGGTTTTAAAGAGGCAGGTTGAGAGTGGTCATCTAGAACTGTCACTATTTTAAAATAACTGTAGCATGTGAATGGTAATGCAACAACTGTTTTGAAATAACAGTTGGACTGTGAGCTCTCAGTTGTACATAGAAGGTTGATGCCTCTTTTAGTTTCATTTTGATAGTCAACAACACCATGTAAAAATACACAATGTCTTGTAACTATTTGGCTACTCTAGCTTTAGGAGCAGCATTGTAGGCATTCTAGCAGACGAGGTGTGAAAGTTCATCCGCCTGCATAATTCTTGCATGAACTCATTTCAGTGACACATTCCTCCTCCAGCATTACATTTCAGTTGAGGACACACATCTCTGACATCATATAACAAAAAATACAAACTGAGGAAAATCAGCTATGGGTTCTTGTAGTTGAACTATAAGCAAGGTGTGGGAGGTGTGAGACCCTGTCTCTCTCTGGTTTCTCTTAGTAGCCTACCTACTAAAGTAATGCAGATCAAAAATGCCTCATTAGCTGAGATGGCAATGTGGAAATTCAGATTACAGTCATAAAAACATACTATTTACAGGAAGTTAAAACAGGTGCTCTCCCTTTAAAACATGTCATCTGCTGCTAATGGAGCCTGATTCATGTTAAACTATTCAATGTTGGTCAGAGTAGGCGGAGTCAAATTTAATTACAACTTTTTTTTTTTTTTTTTTTAAAGGAGCAAAGCTAGAGGTAGAGATACATTCTGCTAAGCAATACTTTAAAAGTTGATTATTGAAGCCAGTGATACTACTGGAGAATTAGGTACCACTCAAAATGAAGCAAGGTTTCATGATCTGGCCTAATAAGGGAAAGTATATTTGGCTGCCCTGGAGCTGGAAGACTGCTCTGAGTCATAGGCTGTCTTTGTTTCCTCTGTTGCTCAAGAGTAAACTATACCCAGTCCAGCATATATGCCTTGACACATCAGCATAACTACAAGTCCTGCATATGGGCTGGAAGGAGGGAGTAGCAAAGGAGAAAGCAGATGAAGATTCCCACCTATTCCCTGTAAGCTGCTGACCTACTCTTTGCAGAGCCTACTTGCTTCCTTGCATCGGTACCGATGATGTGGCAGAGGAGAGGAAAAAGATTCTTCATTAACTTGCATTTCTGCAGTATGGTAGTAGCTGGTCTGTGGTGTGGCCCTGGGTAACTAACTGGAAACTTGGCTTTGAAACTCAGGTAGAAAGTAATTAGGGTTTTAATTCTAGCAATAAGAACTACATTACACTGCAATGCATTTCAGATGCAGCCGTGTGCAGCAAACGGTGGACGTGCTGTGGAATACAATGTGTTCAAATAGACACACTGCATTGGCAGCAGTCATTTTAAAAAATGAAAATACCCCAAAGATTTCCATTAAGAAAAAAATTTAAGCTGCCTGTTACTCATTTTGAGTAAATGTCAAGCATTTAATTGATTCAAGAAGCAAATAATCCCTAAGTCAGTGAAAGACACTGAACTCATTTAAAAGTAGTAGGAGGGATATGAAAAGCCTGCACAGAGAATCACAGTAAAAGCTTGGGCTATTTTCTGATTGCACTATCTTGTCCAGCTAGTGATATTTTAAATGCCAGTAGTGGCCTGTTCTCTATATTTAAACTACCACAGCAGTGAGGCATTGTGTTTCCTATAAATATAGCATTTTGACTATTTACACACAGCCAAATCATACCATACCCTGAGGAAGGGGCAGCAGATAGTTACATTGCCCACAAGAGCTTGCTAAGACCAAACCACTGCACTCTCTGGTGTCCTATTTCTACCTTTATCTGGGACAAGTTTTACTTCCAATTTCATGTTAGCTCAGCTGTGTTTGCAGACAAGGTGGAGACGGAAAGGAGTACAAGTGAAACTCCACCCAGAAGGCAGGAAGGCAACATGGCACAGGAACCAGCCTAGGAAAGCCCATCAGTCTCAGTAGCTCCAGTAAGGTTATCACATAACACTTTATAAAATGATAGTTGAAATAAAAGTAATAATAATAAAAAGCTTCTCATGGCTGGCATATAGGTGCTGAAGACAACAAAGGTTAATCAAAGTATGCCTATATGAAGATTTTAATTTGCTAGGGTTTTAATCTCCCTCCTTAGATATGCATGTATTGATCTTTTTAAATATGCAGGTGACCAAGTAAAAGACAGTGCTGCATCATGAATTTAAATAAGACATACACAAACACGAGGGTAAAATGGGCTTAGACTGAAGGACTAGTTATGGGCAGTAACTTCTGTGGGTTTTGGTCCTGTTGTGTCCAAGTAATAAAGTGCAGGTGTCTTACAAAACTAAAATCCAAATCATTAGCTGTAAACATTTAATATCGGATCAATCTTTGGTTTTGTTACAAAAGTAATATTGATCAATAAGAAACCAGTCCAGCCCTTTTGGGCCACTTGGGTAAAGGAGACCTTTAGAAAAAAGCTAATCTGAGCTCAGTAGTGCTGGCTGTAGAATACAGATTGAAGCCATAAGTTAACCATACAAAATAAGGATTTCCTGGAGCCTTAACATAAACATTGAGACTCAAACCCCAAATTTTTCTGGATATATAATAGTGTCATTAATGAAATATGAACACAAACATTTTAGCATTAGATACAATGATCTTTATAGACACTTTCACCTTCTATTTATGTGGGTGGTCGTATCTCATAATGGTACACAGGAGATCCAAATGAACTAGTCTGTTCAAACTGTTTTAAGGCAAACCATTTGCTTAAAGATAAATAGGTGACACTAAGATACATCAGTCTTGCTGCAAAGAAAGAGCCTTTTATACTGGATAATTTGGATTTCCTACTCTACACAAACAACACATTTGTAGTATTGTATATGGTATCAGTCCACACTCCCACGAACCACTGTGTGAATGTGAACAGTCTGTCCACTGTAATACCAGATATAAATGCAGTCGTATGCCAGCCAACATCATCCAAAGCAAGAGTTCTTTTAAGATAAGCAAGAAGCTGGTTACAAAGCAGTGGAACGCACCAATTCTCAAACACCTTTCCAGAATTTATTAATAGGCAACTTTAATAAATAAAGAGGATAGAAATTAGAGGCTAATTCAGGTGCTGCCTACCAGAAGTTTCACAGCTGTCTCCAGAAGCTGGGAATCTGCATGAAAGGAAGGAAGAGGTCCAGCCTTCAGTATCCATATGCCCCTGCACTAGCAAACTGTAAGGCAAGCAGAAGCAGAGGATCACAGGTTAAATTTCAGATTATAAAAAGAAAAGTGCATTTGCCACATCTATTTCAGAAAAGAATGCCAAAGGGCACCCATGACATGCTTCGTGTTTTGGAGTTAAACATGGAATGTGGAGTTCTTCATCTCTGGTCCTTTACATCTGACATCTAGACAAGGACTGTGCAGTATTCTGTGGCATGTTCCACAACAAAAAGAGAAATAACTATTAGAATTTGCACTGATAATGTTGTTGGAAGTCTCAGAAAAGAGGCTGGAGACTGAACAGACATGAAAATAAGTAGCTTCTTATTTGTGCTTCTTCCAAAGAATTGATGAAATGATAACACATACCCCTAGTTAAGCATTTCAGTAGGTGTTGGTGATTACTTGGTCCCCAGGA
This sequence comes from Podargus strigoides, assembly GCA_028020825.1. Classification (NCBI taxonomy): domain Eukaryota; kingdom Metazoa; phylum Chordata; class Aves; order Caprimulgiformes; family Podargidae; genus Podargus; species Podargus strigoides. The sequence goes on along the minus strand of CM051626.1, from coordinate 5,885,185 downwards.
CCTTCCCTCAGTGTTATAATTTCTGATGAGCTCTTGTCTCATCTCCATTCCTGCTCTCCTCAACTGCCTTTCCAACTACCATGAAACCTCTTTCTTTCTCTGGGCCCATTACCTCTTAGGAAAGAGTGAGGTACAGCAGATTTGCATGTGAAGATTTCTGTTAACAATTTAGAGAGCTTGGTCAAAAAAAGCTGAGAGTTCAACTCTAATTTCTCTCTCCAATTTAAGGTGATCTTGATCCTCAGCCATTAAATTCAAATATTCATCAAAATTTCTGCGTGCCTGGTATAAAGCCAGTTCTTAAGATGGAACATGCCTGGAAGCATGAGGACAAAGGTGAAGGTAACTGTAATTCAATCCAGACTGGGCTTCTTCCCATGCAAAATATTGAAATCATATGATTTACTTTAAAACTTTGGAATTTTGTACTTTTGAAACATGTAAGCATCTGCAAGAGATGCTGCAAGCGCACAGATGGACTACCAACTTTTAAATGGCCTTATCTAAGTGTTTTATTCAGTTCTGAAGATTTACAAAGAAAGAAAAAAATGCAAGCAGTGCATCCTGACAAAGAATAAATCTACAAAGGAGATACTTTGTCATTCTTAATAGTAGTTACTTCAATATGCTAGTGTGAAAAAAAAGTTACCAGGTTTGAAACTTAACTGTATGGATATATTAGATTACACTGAATAAAGGATATAAGGTAGGAAGGGTTGTATGACAATGTCATAAACAAATATTGCTGCCTAGAGACAGCAGGCATAGACACATTAAAATATTTAAGGTACCTTAAATATTAACTACCTAGCAACAAGTCCCTGATTACTTCAAGGAAAATATGCACTACTAGGGAAGGCAGAAATCATAGCAATCATTATTATTATACTTTTTTTTTTTGCAGTAATTAAACAGATCACTCTTGTTACATAACATACAATTACATGCATAGGGAATCCCTGCCTTAAATAGTTTATGCTTGACTACACTGAGAAACAATATATGGCTATGAAATTACAGGATACGTATTTGATAGAGCTGAGAAACTGGCTCTCTGCATCACTATGTTCTAGTTCCTCCTCTGCCTCTGATTTGCAGTGTCACCATACCAACTCACTTATGTCCACCCTTTCCTATTTTGGTGCTTGCAATTATAATGTATTTGTGCCATAGCACAGGCAAACATAATCCAAAGCACGTTACATGACGTCATTTGACAAGAGATCGAGGATAGGCTGCGAGTCTTGCTTCCTTTGGTGTTGCTCATGCCACTTAATGTTCCTGTATGTCACTCTGGCATGAGGAGCTCCCCGGGGTAACAGCTCAGCACTGCTAAGTCTTCCTGCACCACCATTACGCGTTCCAAGCGTGTGAGCCCAAAGGCAGAATTTCCTCCTGCAGTATTTGCGAAACAGCTGAAAGGATTGTGATGGAAAATGGTTTCCAGTAATGGTTAAACAAACTTTCTAATCTTGCATGTGTTCATTACAGCGGTGAGTAAACATGTTGGCAGGATGCTTACACTCTGTGGTGGCAGGCTCTAGTAGATGCCTGCATTCCTATTATTTTTTTTAAAGCTTATCAAAGGTGTCAGGTTAATGCAGGTTTGCAGGATGCTGGAGGCCTTGGGTTCCTGCAGTTCTAGTTATAACAAACTACATGGACTACATTATGGTTGGACTCGATGATCTTCAAGGTCTTTTCCAACCTTGATGATTCTGTGATACTGGGACATATCCAGCATTTCAAAAGCTGCGATGCTTTCAGATTTGGCTGCCAAACTAGGTTTTGTAGAACCCTACTTGCACATGACACTCTCAAGCTTCACAGAAAACAAGTAACTGTTTCCAGTTTGGGATCTACACGAAGACAGTAATCCCCTAGCAGAGGGATTAGAGTTTGGTTTACAGTTTATAAACCAAAAATAAATCCATTAGCTCATTTCTGCACCTCTTCATTCCATAACCACAACTCTAATCCTCACTCCAAAATTTAGTTCTACCAACAATTCTAATCCATCAATCTCTGCCTGCCTCAAAAGAAATAGAAGCCTTCAGAAGTGGGCAGAGCAAGTCTTGAATCTCTCTGGAAGCATTTCTAGAGTGAAGACTAGCAATAGTTCTTCATTTCCTGCAGGCTTGAAACTGAGCACAGCCTAACTGAGGGAAAGGGTGGTAAATTAAAGTGGAAAAAACACTGAGCAAAGGTGTAGTGTCAAATACCCTCTTCTCAGTGACACCTACCTTTGAGATTATTTAACAGGTCAGCATTTATGTGGTAGGCTTGGCTTTTCAACAGGAGGGAATGAATCCGCCCATTACAAAATCAGGCTCTATATAAATGTTCATCTAGCAAAGGTTTACAGCCTTTACTTTTTCACTTGAATTTGTGCTTTTATTGAATGAGGAATGTGGAATTTAGCCACAGCTTTATTATTGAGCTTCTGATAAACCAGTACTTTATTGCTTTACCCTAAGTAATGCTTTCTTGGTTCTGTTAGTTTTTGAAAAATGCATTAGTGCATAACATACAGAGGTGTTTTCAGACACCTGGCTCAGCTGGAACAACAGCTGAGAGGTACAAACTGCCCCTTTATGTTTGTGGTTTGTTAGCTTCTTGGGAAGCTGCTTGGGAAGACTGACACCAGTTTAGCAGACGATCAGTAAGTGGCATGCTGGGAGGGATGATGGAAGAAGAAAACTTGCTGTTGATTCTGGATGCTTAGAGAGTGATGTGTTCCTTACTATCACCACTCCAAGCAAATTATTGTCTTCATTCCATTAAAATAAAACGTGTTCTCAGATTTCTACAGGGAGGCTTAAAGCATTTATTTTTATAATTTACTGATTAAGATTTTGTACCATCCAAGTTCCTGGTGAAATTCTCCCAGTGTCACATGTCCAGACGTTTTCCGCTGGGAACTCTGCATGAGTCTGCAGTTATTGCTGACAGAGTCTGACCCATCGGTGTAATCCACTCCTGATGCACCCTCTCTTGTAACGCCCCTCTCACAGAGGGGTGGAAAAGTCAGGGAGTTTTTTGTGCTTACGATTTTCCCTGTTCTCCCTGCTGGATTTTCTGTCTCAAGGATTGCACAGCTGAAGCTTCCTTTGTTGCCAGAAGTTGGAACAGAATCTGAGTACATTTATGTAAATGAAGGAGGAAGAAAAGACCAGTTTTGGTATTAGTTCCTATGGACATTTCAGGTGTGATGCAAGCAGGCCATGTGCAGAAGGCACATTTTAGCAAAACCCAGCTCTGACAATCTTTCAAATTTAAAATCTAAAAAACTGAAGTTCCTTGGGCTTGAGCCAAGAAACGTGTCAGTAAATGGTAATTTAGCAGACAACAGTTATGGAAAGCAAACGGGCCATTACAGCTTTATTATTAAACCCAGTATGTGCCATGTCATTTTATACCGTGATGAAACTTTCTCAGGGACACCTGATGCAGTTGCATTACTGCAAGTGGAAAATAAAGCCTAAGTGTTCATTCCAGCTGCCTGTCGCCGTTTTATGCGCTCCTTAACTCCACGTATGACATCAACAGCAACTTGATGTCGAACCTGGGACGAGAACGGTCCCCAGCGACCAGCAGAGGGCAACGGAGTCCCGCGGATGGTGCCCGCATCCCTTCGAAATCGGGGCGCAATGGGGGAATTTAAGGGCACGGCCTCTCTAATCATATGAAAGAAACTAAACTCCTCAATCTTATTCATGTCCTCTATGGCACTAAGAAATACAGGTTCTTGTTCTCACGTAGAAATGTTATATGAATATGATGGGAAAATACCCCACCTGAGACCAGCACAAGACAGAGGGACAGTCACTGAGGTAGGCAGGCAGTTCTGTGCCAGAGCAGGTAATGTTTCTACTTGTCTTATGGCACATAAGCATCATTTTCAGCTCAGTACAGGTGTTCTGAGTGCAGGCTAGCAAGAGATGGCTGAAACCCTTCTAACCTCAAAACTAGAGAACATGAGGAGTTTAGTTCCAGTGCTTTGTAGCAGAGTGATTTTTCCTTGTAAGGCACTGGGGAGCTGTAGTGTGAGGCTTCTGAGGACTAGCAAAATATAAAATTTCAGCTCTGCTTTTCAATAATGTGCTGCTTCAAATGGAAGGTTGGACTAATGATCTTCAGAGGTCCCTTCTGACCAACAGGGGTATCTCTACACTTTGATTTCTCAACGACTCATTTTAAAAGATCAAGACATTAAAATAACTATCAATTATTCAGTAAACTTTTCTTTTGTTGAGGGTGCTATTTCTCAAAGCCAAGCCAGGCCAGAATTCATACAAGCAATTTTTTTCCCTGAGATGGAGTGATTGCATATCCTATTTTAAAGTGACTTACGTCAGCAACAAACGCTGCCAAGGAGTCACAACCATCTGACTCTAAGGGTTGCTCCAGTCTTTTTGATATGACAGCTGATGCAGCCTTCTCTTGAACAAATCGGGCTGTAAGAAGAGGACATGTAAAGCATAGAGCAAAAAATGCTCTTTGCTCTAATAATGGAGTACTGTCCACATAAATGCATCCTATTACCACACAGGGAATTCTGCATGTGTACTTGCTCTTTTGTGTACTTATCTAGCATTTTAACTGTATGACTCCAAAGTGCTTTCCAGTCATAAAATACTCCACGGGGATAGGTCATGTGCCTATTATTTGAGTTTACAAGTGGCATGGTAAAATTATTTGCAGTATCAGCAGTATAACCCAGCAGTGTGGATTCCCAGTTCTTCCTGAATCCTTTTCCTATAGGCATTATACTGCTGTAGCAGGACACAGTTTTTTAATTTTATCTTCCATAAGCTGAATCCAAATATAATTGAACAGAACTGAAGGATAGATGGCTACTTAAAATGACATCCTCCAACAGAGAATCAAATCTGTCACCACAGTTGGTTTTGTTAGCCTTAAATTGCATTTGGCTGGGGATGCTGTGTTTGATTAAGAGTAGGGTAGTAGCATCTATTTTTAAGATGTTTAGTAAATTTAAGTAGAGAGTCTGTACTTACCTTTTCCACTATAATTAACATTGAGGCTTGAGGCAAATCAAATCAGCCAAACAGAATAATTGCATGCATAATGCACTAGTTCATCTCAGAAACCTTGTTTCAAACCCTTTAGTTGATCAGGAAAGTTATTTGGGGTCTTGCTCATGTTTGTTTTCTCCTTTAGGGAGTTGGGGTTTTTTTTGGCACATTCGGAGCTACTGCTTCTGTAAAGAAGTAAGCATGGCTGAGTGGGGAAAAATGGAATGCCAGCCTTTTTTCTCTTTTTTTCCTGTTCTCTGTGTGAACCTTTTTCTTTACATTGCTTATTCTTTGCTTTTTTGGGAAACATTGGAAAAAATCTCCCTTGAGTTTAAAGTGAACCTGCTTTATCAGAGGGGTTGGACTTGATGATCTCCAGAGGTCCCTTCCAACCTCCAGCATTCTGTGATTCTGTTGGACAACAGATGCCTAGAAAGAAAGCACTGGCAAACACCACAGAAACACAACTCTTGTGAAGGAGGCATTTTTTCTTAGTTAAAACAATACATTGTGAGGCTATGGCCCAAAGTTTCTGATAAAGTATCTACAGGAAGTGCTAGAATCCACTGACCTGAAATTTGAAAATCCTACCATATCTCATATGGATCTGGATGCTCAATTTCAATTTGCACATCATTTATAGTGAGGCAGGTTTTAATTAAATAACCTCACAACCAAGACCTGAGCATGTCATGACACTAAGACCATCATTCTGAAGACTCAGAACCCAACTGGAAGAAGTGCAGCAAGTGAAGAGGGTTAAGTAGGATGCAATTTCTGGTTAGCTAGAAAGTATTTGCAATTCTGTGGTTGACAGGAGCTTCTGCAACTACTTGATAGATATACACACAAGAGAAGAAAGATAGAATGGGGTGGATGAAAAGGTTAAGGAATGTGGAGATGGGCAAAGAAACAGATTCAAAAAAATAAGGGTGCAACAAATCATAACAGGTTGTGAATAGGAAGAGATCATACTACCTAATTCTTGTCTTGCCCAACCTGTTCTTTAAAAACACTAGTTGGTGGCTATTGCCCAGCTCAATTCAGTGAGCAGTCTATTCCCATGCTTATTTATCCAAATTCTTTCTTTCTTTCTAACTCATTCTTCCTGCAGTTATGCTCACTGCTTCTTGTCTTATCTGGGATTGTTTAGCCTCAAAAAGGGGGGATCTTATCAATGTGTATAAAATCCTGATGGGAGGAAGAAAAGATGGGGCCAAACTCTTCTCAGTGTCAGGACAAGAGGAAAAGGGCACCAGCTGAAATACAAAAAATGCCACTTAAAGATAAGAAAAACCTTTTTCATTGTGAGGGTAGTCAAACTTTCGCACAGATTGTCCAGAGCAGCTGTGGACTCACCATCTTCAGAGATACTCAAAACTCCACAGGACATGGTCCTGGGCAACCAGCTCTAACTGACTCCACTGTGAGCAGAGGGGTCGGATCACAGGTACCTTTCAACCTCAGCCATTCTATGATTCAGTGGCAGTGAACAAAGAAACTAGTTATTCTTGTCCTCTTTCCAGCAATTTTTATGTAGTTCAAGACTCTTTTCCTGTTTCTCATGAGAAACTAGTCTAAGGAATCATAACTCTTCAAATCATAGATCACAGCTTCTTAAATTCAGAATATCCCTGATTTCCTTTGGCTCATTTTCAGTTGATAATTCGTGCCACAGTTGTATGAATCTGAGTATAGTATTCCCACTGAGGTCTTACTCATAGCAGAGTAAAAGGATTACTGCACAGGTCCTACGTATAATGCTCCTGTGTATTCATTTTAGTATAACTGGATTTTATTTTACTATTTTGTTACTGCTTGGTTGATCAATTTATGATCTAGGATTACCCCAGAACTCCCAATTAACCAGCTGTTCCTGAGCTTGTATTTACACATATGAACATTCCTCTTGGAAATTTTTCTCTTGCCAGTCATTTCATTTCAGATAATTTATTCAACTTGCCACAATAATCTCATAATGGAATCTTGATATCCAGTGGGCTTTCTGGCCCTTTTAGCTTGATAATTTACTAAGCACACTTGTTATTCCATTATTTGGGCCATTGGTAAAGATACAGGACACTAATAAACTCGTGAGGTAGCCATTAGTAACCACACCACAAGAGGATCTTCCCAACTATTTGGGACTGTGGAGGTGTCCTAACTGGACCATAGTTCCTTAGATAGTTATGGGAGAATCACAAGAGACAGCATCAAAGGTCCTATTAAGTGCAGATATACACTTTGACCCAGGACTGCTACTGTCATAAGAAGAAAGGGTATTGAGTCAATTCTAAGTGATTATGTTAATTGTTTCTTAACTCTTTGTCGTCTTTCAGGTCCTTGAAAGTGCATACTTTGATTATTTTTTTCTATCCTTTTCTCCTTTAAGAAGAGGATTTGACTGATCTAAAATTCCCTGAGTCTTCCTTCTTTCCCTTTTTAAGGCTCAGGATGGTGGCACAGATTAATCAATATATATAAAGCAATAACCTCCCACTGATTTCTGAGATACTGGAAAACAACAGCAAATTAGAAGCCCTAATACTTTTCCTGGTTCTTGGGGCCTTGCTCATCCTCTGTTAGTTTTCAAAGGTCAGTACTTACTTCTCCAAGGTTATCATGTCTCCACCTGGTCCTACCGGATCGATGACATTGTGTAGACTCCTGCAACAACAACAACACATGCTTGTAATTTTTCCCTTCCATAATTACTCAGAGATAGATTTATTTCCTCCTACATTCTATATGTTGTAATGGTGTATATGGCAGGCCTATGATGACTTAGTAAATGAAATGGTACCTTGCAATTCTCTGTGTGCCTTTTCCCCCCAAAGAGGTAAATGATTATTTATAAGTAGTTTCTAGGACATTTTAAAATTTTGTTCAGGAATGGCTAAGACCTTTTCTCAGAAACATCTTCTGGTAAAGCTGAGTCATCTGTGTAGCTACATATCAGTCATAGTGTTACAGATCTCTGATTTATCACACATAGTCATAGATCTAGGATCTAAAGCTATTATAGATATGCAGTATATATATTGCTCAAATCTATATATATATTGTGTAACATAATTAAAATGTTACAAAATGAACAAGCGAGCAAACAAGAGAAAAGCATGTTAGTAAGTGCCAAGTGTTACATGTGGCTCTGATTTCACCTTGGCTTCTCATTGGCATTCTCCTTCACAAATGCAGAACCTGATTGACTCCAGTGGCAATACAGAACTTCCCTGATATGTCTAAGGTGTAGTCTTACATCAGCTTTTTTCTTATTATTTCTGTAATAGTGTTTGCTTTCATTTATCTACACATAAATATGATCATAATGTCTTTCACAGTAGCAGTTCAAAACATTTTACACATGTCAACATAATACCTCTGCACAGTAGGCAAATACTACCTTTAGTCATATATGTAAAAGTGAGGTAGAGAGAAAGTTATTTGTCCAAGGCCAGGCAGACAGGACAATGATCCCGATTTTCTGATTTTCAGCCCTCTTGTCCAGTCTCATGTCTATCTTTTCCTAAGTTTTACAATGACCTACATATGATTGCACAAGAAATGCAAAGCCAGCAATAAACACCTTTAGCCTGTATATAGCAATAATCATCTATCCTAGTTATTCAAGTATAGAATATATAATCTCACAGGAAAATAAACTTCTTTTAATCTTCTGGTTTAGCCCTTCGAGAGTCATAAGAATTCTAATTACTGGTGCAGTACTTAACTGCATATCAAGAGTTTGATTCTATACATTACTTTTTTATCCAGAAGCCACAGATGAAGGAAAAGCTGTTAGTGTTTCTTGACCTAAATTATCACCTAGCAGCTAGATTCTGCTCTTAGGCAAAAAGGATTCAGTGTCACTCTTAGAACTCCATATATTCCTACTCTTCTCATAAATACTGATGTATTTATCTGCAAGATAAATGCAGCTTTACATAGAGGTTGAGGTTCTGTAAACATGAATTCTGTTAGACAGAAGTGGGTATGTATGTCAGTAAGGTTTTATTATGGCTCTATATGTCTGCTAGAGTAACTTCACCAGCAGTGTTAAAAATAATCACCTCTTCAGCCAGCAGACCTGTGCTGGTGAATCTGGCTGAGATACAGAAGACCACTCTTACTGTTCCAGCCCATGACGTTTGGGAAGGTGATATAATGGTCACTGGGAAAGCTCCTTCGGATGGCACACTCTGTGTCTCATCACAGGGCTCTGTGGCTCTAAGCATGGACGAGCACATGAATTCTTTACAGTTCAAACAAAACCAGAAGATGCACTCCAGGACTACATCTGATGTGCTCCAGTTGCTAAGGGGTCTGTAGGACAAAACTAGATTTAATCTCAAATAAAGCTCCTGAAATGTGCAGAGTGCAGAAGCTGGATCCTCAGTGCCAGCTGTTTTGTTCTCCAGATCCTTTCCTGTTGGACTGCAGTGCTTGCTGATGTAGGCACGGTTGGCATTACCGCCTTCAAAATATAGACGTGATCTGATTCTGCATTGCTTGGCAACTTAGAATGAATTACCAAGTGAGTGGCACTAAGGTAAATCCAGACCCTAAAAAATTAGGCTCTTTCCATTCATAAATATCAGGTAGGTTTACTATGACTCTGGTTACTGTTATTTGGAATCTTGGTTCATAAACAGCATTTTAGTAGGTTATTCTGCATCTGCATTTGTCCCCTGAATTCAGTTCACAATATGGTGCACAAATGCTGGTGGCTATACAGTGCAGGCATGGTACAGGAATAGAAACACACAGCTGGGAAGGAGGAAATGATTATTTAAGCTGGCTTTAGCAGTATTGCTGCTGAATGTCACAGCACGTCAAATCTTACTCTGCAAAGTTCCCTATGGAACATCTTCTGGGGTAAGGAAAGGAGAACTTGACCCCAAATTAATTTATTGCAGAGGCTTTCAACATACCTATGCACATATATATGCTATTATATATATATTTTTATATATATATATATATATATGCTATTTTGAACGCATGTTAGTCACAACATAGAAAATGAAGTCAACTAAAGTGACAGAATATAAATATTTTGTATTAAAAATGTAGTAATTGCATGGAGCATTGAAGAATGTTTTCCATCACAAGTTGGTTATTCTTAAATTCTGGAGTGCTGAGACCACTGGCTTCCAGGCTGATCAATAATGTCTCATTATCTTACATTCCATCCCTTAAACATCTGTTTGTGTTACTGGTCCTTGTCTTTTGTAATGGTTTGAAATCTCTGGAATGTGAACAGATGTTATGCTCTGGCTTTGTGCAGTACCTACCTTATCCATAGCCAGAGTTCCTGGGCACCACAGTAATGTAAACAATGCATAATAATTAATAAATATTGTACAAAATAATAAGTGCTATGGGAAAGGGGAGCAAGAGGGTAGTGAGTTTCAAAAACACCCAGGGAGGGTTGTACTTGCATTCATTTCCATCACTCAACTGACAGGGATTTTTGCACTGAATAACTAATCCATGTCTTTTTTCATAGGATAGCCAAAACCAGGGTGAAAAGTGAGGAAAAGAAATGTATAACACTTCAGAACTTGGCAACTATTGCTATTCTTCAGGCGTTACTTGATGCTCAGTCTCAACAGGATTCACAGCACATAAAGTTATGCTATGCCAAGAATGGAATACATATACTTTGCTATTTTACTATCAAATCGCCTCATTACTAAGAAACTGAGCAGTCATATTCATATATAGAGACAGAAAATATGATAAATCTCGAGGAAAAAGCTAGATTTAGTGAACCCTAATAACATTACAAAGATAACTGGATGGTTTTTGTTTCTAGGATATTAAAATAAAAAAAAAGGGGGGGGGGGGAAATAAAGCAAATACCAAGAAAGCTACTTTAAAAATAGATTCAAAATGGTAAATGGTATCAGATAAAAATAGGCTTTTTTTTTTCTAAAACACATATTAAATTCCAATGATCCGAAAATTTTACTTTTCATCCCTTCTATAAGGAAAAATCTTGCCTTTTTTTTTTTTTTTTTTCCCCAAATGTGGACTATTTTGCTCTTACAATAACCAACTTAAATTAAAAGTAAAGAAAGGGAAGTAAGCTCTTGCAAAGACTAATAGAACCATTTAACTTTCTGCCAAATGGGATTAAATGCTCAATCAGTCCTCAATTGATGAAAAGACTGAAATGGGGCTGTGGAGCAAAAAAAAAAAAAAAAGAATCTACGTGGTGAAGGACTTTCTGTGTCTGAACTGATCTGCTCTGTACACTTACAAGACCACTGGAAAAACAGCATCCCTAGGTGATCAGATGAGGAAAAGCAAGTAGAATCTGGTTTAAATTAGCTGTGAATTTTCTTACAATGGCCATGAAGAGCAGCCTGTCATTTACCTTGGAGAAATTACAAATTAAATGTGGCCTAGGTAGACTAGAAATAGTATTTTAACTGATGAAGGCAGACCAACAACACAGTAAGGAATCTTTTCATGTGTGATTGCACTAGCGTGGTAGTCTGCAAAGTGAAATTTGTAATTGCAGAATAAAAGAATCACAGGCAGTCAAAATATTCTCTTTTATTTTTTGCAAATGGTCTAATTGATTTGATCTTAACAGTAAGTGCATCAGAGGGAAATCAATACGTTAACATAAGCCATATATTGCAGATGTTAACCACATACACATTGCTTTGAAGGGCAGATGTTATTGTTTTCCTGTGCGCTCAGTGAAGTCAATGGAAATATTCCCATTGGCAAGTAAAGGGTTTTCATGGGGAAGGAGGAAATACCAGAGTCCCGTTTCCTTTAGAGATAACAACTACAGCTGCCATATGAAGAAGTTATTCCAGTGGAAAGCAAACTAAAAATAAATTCAAGCAAAAATTCTTACGCTCAACTGCTTTCGCTGTTTTTGAGAAAGTTTTCATTTTCTTGCCAAAAGCTAATAATAATCATGCCAGTGGTTTTGTATTTCTCTGTTATAAAACACAGCATACAAGTACTTTTCAGAGTATTTAACATTGAAAGTGCATTTGCAGGTACTTAGAAATGTTCTGGTGGCCACTGTTAGCTGTCACAAACACATCTCTTTTTATCTGCTACATTGCCAATCAGAAGAGGCTGTTGTGTTACTTTTGTTCTGAGGAGGTTTCTTCTCAAAGCAGGTTTTCAGGGTGTCTGTTTAATGCATAATATGACCTCTCTAAAAAGCACACAAAAGCCTGAGTCCAAGCATGGACTGTTGCTAAATCATACCACTTCCCATTAATCAACATTTAAACTTGAAATCAAGCTGTGGGCACTCAGGTAACACTGAGAGTGCATGACTAATTGTCAGCCTACTCATTTCCTTACCATTAGCTACTGACAGTGAATTGCAAAAATGCAAAATTCCTTTTCCAATTTCTTTTCTCTATGTTAACTAAAGCTGACAGGCTCATAAAAACACTGCCCAGCTGTACAACTATGGAAAACACACTGAATGTAAACAGAAAACTACCCAAGGGGAAAAATACCCTGATCAAAGGGTGAACAAGGGCAAAACAAAATCTGTCCTTGAAATTCCTGCAAGGAGATCTGAATTATTTTAATGGCACCCCTATGCATTGCACTACAACACTGAGCTATGTGGGAAATGCAGACAGAATAGAGATGATATTGCAAGTGACAGTGATAAATATTTAGCAGATAATATTACAGACTGCCCAGATATAATGCGGAGAGATGGGAACAAAAATAAAGGGTTATGTTTTGACCCACCGAGATGTTCAGTTTCTAGTCTTAAATCAGGTAAGTTCTGAAGCACTTGCTCATCTTAAAAGATGCTAATGTCCAATCAAACATATTTAAATTATACATCTAAAGCCATGTATACACTTAAATGCTTTTCCAGACTGGATGCTCAGTACCTTCCAAAATCAAGCTTTTGCCTGGGTCTTGAACACTAACATTTAATAAGGAGATTTCTCATTTCCCTATGTCCTTTAGTGATGTTTTGTAGCATAACTAATATACATGAGTAATGCATTAATGGAGAAACACATGAGAGAGAAACCAATCTTTTCAAAGAATGGTTTGAAAGTAGTGCTGTTCAATGGTAGGTAGTTTAATAATAACTGGTAAATCTTTGCAAGTTGAAGAGGCTAACCTCCCCATCCCTCTCTGTCAGCTGAGGCTTCAGTGCTCCCGGCTAGAGGGTGTCCAAAGGAACATGACAGAGGCATGACGAAGGGAAGCAGAAACCTCTGGCAGGGGAGGGAAATTCCTAAAATGGATCTGCTGCTGACAGAACAGACTCATTCTGGAAACCTCTGCCAGTTCCCACGTCCCAGCTGGAGATTCCCACTCTCCTGTTGTGTGACAAATGCCAAGTCAACTGTTCATGGAGCCACTTTAACTGAGTGGGTGGAGTCCATAGCAGGGGGCAGACCATCTATCTTACTGTTACCTTCATATAGATTATCATTTGTTCTTACAAGACAATATTAACCATGTTAGTTCAAGTCTTTATGGGTTTATCAGATAATTAATTCAATATATATGTAAAAGTCAAATGCTTACAATTTCACAGCAAAATGAAGGAATGGTACAACTGAATAAGGTGTTTATTTGCACTGTCCAGAAAACAATGACAAAATATTTCAGGCAGGCAGATGTGTGCAACTGACAGCTAAGAGAGATTCTTCTACCTAAGGAGAGTTAACTTCTCAAAAAGTCCGCCTCACCACCCTTTTTAGCAAATCTCTGCCCCCAAAAAATCTCAAATTGCCAGCTTTCTAGCAGGGTCACAGTGAGATGTCCAGGAGAAGCTGCAGCAAGGATTTTACTGAGCTGAGCATTTGAAAACCTCTAGGCTCCTGCTGCTCCTCACCCTGCCCTTCAGGCAGCTAAAACTGAAGGACAGACACAGCTTTCTTTGCACATCAGGAACTTTCAGTTAGAGGCACAAAATATGTCCTATTGCAATCACAGCTCTGCTGTCCATTCGTTCTACCTCAAATTCCACAATGCCTTCTTTGCTTGGGCTAGGCTTCATTTTATGGCACTATCAATGTATTTCATTTACAAGTGAGAAAACAGCACTATGTTGCTCTACTAGGAAGCAAGCTGTGGACCAATCCATCCCTGTACTGCGTTTCAGTGTATGTTTGATATGCCTTTGAAAAGATGTGACATTGTGCTTATGGGAAATTCAAGAAGAAAGTAACTCGGAAAAGATTATATTTATTAAAATGCTTAGAAGCCATTTGAAGCCTCCTCTTGCTCAGTACCTGCAGAAGTGATTTGAATTACTAGTGTTACCAGCATTCTGTCAATAGCATTGACTGTTACACACAAGAATTAGGCAGGACACTGGAAGCTGTAGGGCATTCACAAGGCATAGCTTTTTCAAAATTGGGATCTGTAGACAAGAAAGAACAGTGCATCCATTTGCATACCTGCCCCGGGGGAAACGTGAAGAGATACTAGTATCTATTATCAAAACAAATAGAGTTCAGTTCCATTCATAACGTTCCTATACCATTTAAGTGTACTTAAAAACGCTGCAACATCAGAGGTCAGACCTTCTATTTGAAAGAAAAATCTTAAACTGCATTCAAAAATAGTATAAAGCCTGTGCAGAGATATTAAAAAAAATAAAAATCAATCTTTTAAGAAAGAAGGGTAGATGGAAATAAATAAACATATGAGAAAAGTGGTTTTACTATGTAAAACTACTTACTTGCATGTACCATTGATTTTCAAGATATACTAAGGATGTTCTTTCAAAAAACCAAGCTGCTCCCAATGGTTGTATGCACGATGGGATACTTTTTGTCTATGTTCATTTGTACTTCAATTTTATAGGGAGTATGACTTCAGCTTCTGTAAACAAACAAAAGCTCTGGAAGCCTGTGGGCAAGCGGCTGGGAAGGGTCTGTCGCAGTGAGGAGTTTGCTGGCACATTTTCCAGCGCTGCCTGCAGAGGAGAGAGGGTACAATTACCCCTGTGCCAGGAGGTGTTCCTTTCTATTTAAATATTTAAAATCATAATGAGTCCTGTGCTACGGCGTTGAGATTTGCTTTCACCACCAGCTGATATACAATATCAACTCCTGCCTGTTTCCACTCATTATTAAAGCTGCTCCCCTTGGGAAGAGCTAACAAAACTCGGGGGGACACAGGCTTGACTGTCAGCACCCTGTGGTGGGGGCTGTGACCTCCTGTGCTGCTGAACGCCTCCAGGCCCTGCGGGGCACCAAGACCCGAAAAGCGCGGAGCGGGGAGAGCCGGGGCCACCCGGGAGCCAAGGCCGGGCCACCCTCACCTCCAGCGGGAGCGAGTCGAGGCTGGGCTCAGCCCCAGCCGCCCCCCGGCCCCGGGGGTTATCCCCGCCGCTGAGGGCAAAGCGTCCCGCTGCCCGCCGGCCCTCCCCACCGCGGGGTCCCCTCCCCGCTCCTCACTGTGCGGGCCGCCGGCTGCCGCCCTCCCGGCGGTGCCTGAGGGCAGCGGGCTGAGGGGGCGGGCGGGCGGGAGCGGAAGCCCCGCCCCTCACGCTGCGTAAGCCCCGCCCAGCGCCGCGCTGCGCCTTTAAGTGCGCGGCCGGGCGCTGCCGGACAGCGTCACGTGCGGCGGCGGGGCCGGAACCCGCGCTTGGTGCCGCCCGCCGGACTGCCCTGCGGCCGCGCGCTCACCCGCCCGCGCCTCGGGAGCGCGCCGCGTCCACGCCCTCCCCCCTCCCCCTTCCGCCCGGCGTGCGCGCGCGCGGCAGCCGCGCGGCTGTGGAGCGGCGGGAGCGTCCCGCTCGCCCGCCTGTCCGTCCGTCCGTCCTCCCGGAGGCGGCGGCGTGCGAGGATGGAGCTGTTCCAAGCCAAGGACCACTACATCTTACAGAGCGGGGAGCGGGCGCTGTGGTGCAGCCGCAGGGACGGCAGCCTGCAGCTGAGAGCCGGTGAGAGCCCGCGCCGCGCCTCCCTGCCCGTTTCCTGCGTGGGGAAGGGCGGGCCGGCACCCACCCACCCGCGCGGGGTGCGCTGGCCGGGGAGAGAGGGTCGGTGAGGGGCAGGGCTGGGGATGGCAGCGCGGGGAAGGGCGGTGGCGGCTGGGAGCAGCCTGGGGGGCGCTGAGGGCGGCCGGTGGCGGTGCCGAGCACACCGGGGTGGTGCTGTGGGGCTCCGGGCAGTGGGTGGCCGCCGCTCTCCATCGCCCCGGCTCTGTGAGGGCGGCCCCGGGCCGTGCCATCCCCGCGGTGGCGGCTCGGAAGGTCACGCGTGTCCCGGTACTGGTGGCCCAGCGACAGACGTCCCTTCTGCAGGCTTACAGGCGGTGTTTCCCCGCACGGTGTGTTTGTTCCTCTGCAGAATGAAGTCGGGCTGCCCTTGCCCGCTCCCCGAGCAGCTCCCGGTGCTGGTCCCCCGTTGGGAGCATCGTTAAATGAGAAGGGCCATCTTGCGGTGGTGTCAGCCTTTATATAAGTGATGTTTCTGATCAATGGTGACCGTGTCTTTGAGCAAATGTGTTCCGTGGTCTCCTCTCGCAGGTGTCTACACTTGCGAATTGCTCTCAGATTGTTTTAGTGATTGTAGGCACTGAGTGACAATTACAGAGGGGGCTGTGTGTATCAGTACTGCAGAGAAGGCAGTGGGAACAAAAACTGTCGGTAAAGTGAGTTGTGTAAATGGAAACCTTGAAACAATGCTAACTATAATACCCTGCCTGGGATAGTTAGTGAAGGTGTCAATAAAATACCGTCCTTAAAAATTAGTTTGCTCTGAGCAGTATATGTAGCTTAGACATACAGGACCGCAGTGTGCCTGCTTGTGAGTTAAAAATACTCTAAATAGCTGGGTATTTCACCAAAACATATGGCAGGCTGCACAGATGCTACTTGGTTTTCTAAAATTGGGATCAATGTTATGCTGAAACAGCCACTTAAGCGTGGTGCCTATGACCAGGTTGGCTCCGCAAGTGCTGTGCACCTCATGAGCTGCTTTTAAAAGGCTGGAATAACTTGATACGTAAACATCAAATACTGTTGTTATCTGTGTTTGTGCAGAGAACTGTTTTCATACTGGTCTGTCTTGTGTTGTGTTTTCATACTTGAGTCATACTATTGCTTTTGTCTTGACAGTGCAATTTGTTTGCATCTCTTACATAAAATTACAGCCTCTCAAGTTAATGTGACTTATTTTTGTCCACTTGGGGTTGGGAGTCCAGTAGTACTTTGATTTATAAATCACTTTATGAAACACTTCATGTTAACCTAGCAAACAATACTGCTAGTCAACGAAATCCATGTTTTTAAAGGGAAAAAAACTAAACCAAATCTTAGTTTTAGAATTCTTGTAGTTATTATCATCTACATAGGCATAAAAGCTCTTATTTGACCGAGAGTAATAAAAGCACAAATTAGCGAACCTCTAGTTCTAGGAAATTATTGTTTGAAAACTTTGACTTTATAAGTCTCGGTTACTTGTTTTTGTGCAGCCATTGCCATGATTTATTTTTTTTCTTGAAATCCATTAACTTGATGGAGGCTTTGCCAGTGCCCAGCAGTTTGTCTGCATCCTGTTCAGCAGGATTTTGTCCTTAGCCTACCTTTAAATTTTCAGCCAATATACATGTGATCCCTATTGTGTGTGTGACCTACAGATTAACGAAAGGTAATATGATATTGAAGTCTCTTAGTCTGCTTGAAACTCCTGATTGTTAGTCATGCTTTCCCATTTGAGTGTGTTTGTAGTTTTGTTTATCCAACCCTGTCTTGTGGATCCATCGTGTGGAATGTGGGCTTTAGGGCTGTGAGGTGAAATACCTTAATATGTTGAAAGTAAGACCAAGAAAGAAACCGTTCTCTTGAAAGATGTATTTGTTGGATTAATAACTCTTGCGTATATTAAGACAAAGTTGGATATCCTTAAATTCACAATTTTATTACATTTGACCATTTATAATTAAGGCCACTGACCGGAAATGAGTAATTGGATTATTGTGTGATGAGTCACTACTCTATTAAAAAAAGTCATAACTTGTGTTCATTGACATGTATAATAGTTCGTCAAAAGGCTGTAATCTAACCGTTTGTCTCTACTTGTTTTCGGAGGCCTTGGTTTTATTCTGTCCCAGAGAGGTTGCTCTGAATTAGTCGTTATGCTTTCATGGACTAAACATTAGCAAACCTTGTGAAGTATTGCTTTATGCGATGGGTCTGAACCTGAAGAGCTGACACTAAGCTTTATAATACCCTCCTCCCTCTACCATAAAGGCACATTCAGAAATTTGCTCATCTTGAAAGTTGTATTTTTGACCTCTGAATCATGGAGAGAACAGCTTGAATTAAAAAAGGCAAAAACCCCCTTGGTAAGTATTTGCTATAAACGAAGTCTGAGGTTGGCCCTAGCTTGAAGGGTGTCTGCCTATGTTTACAAGATGTTTCTGGTGGTTTTTGTCTCTGAAGTGAAAGCACTGAGTCACCTGCAGGAAACCCATGAATCACTTTGGCATCATAGATTTTGTTAGTAATTTCGCTGTCTACAGTGTACTTTTTCAGTGTAGTGAAAAAACATGTGGTGTTCAACCATGCCTTAAATACCCTACATCAGATCTTGGTTGGCATTTCACTCTTGGTTTACTCTGTTTATGCCCTGCTTGGCTGCTTCTGACTGGTAGTTCTACACAGATTACAAACATTGTTTTATTGATGTTGCTATAAATTACATATTTATATATGCATGTGTATTGACATATAGAAAAGAGCAAAATTATTTAAGGCACTGAATTCTTCTCACCATTTTATCAGCAAATAAAGGAATGAGACTATTTTATGAAGTGAAAACTTCTATTATCACTGTGCTGGCCTTGATAATAGTCTGAGCAGTAATGCCAGACTAAATAAGACTTGGAATAGTTTCTACTAAAACTATTATGGGTAGTAATGCTGGTTCCCACTGCCACGGAGGAAAAAACCTATGAGATTCTGAATCATAAATACATTGGAATTATTCTAACACAACTTTTGGGGACTTCATGCTCGAAGACTCCATCACCTCTGCTTGTAAGAGTAAGGTGGTGTTAAGATATGTCTTACGTCTAGAGCTATAACTAGAAGCAAATAAACATTTGCTTGTTTTAAACACCCTAGTGTTACAGCACTGGTTTTCATCTGTTGAAAGTGGTTGTGAATCAGCAACTGAAGCAATGCCTCTTAAATATTTTTCTTTTAATGAGAGACGTGTTACCAAACTGTTTCCAGAGTATCGGGGACAGATTGCAGGTGAGGTGTCCTAGTCTGATCATGTGGAATCTTCTCTGAATCACAAATTGTAAGGTCAGCTAATGGCCAGCTAATTTCCAGCTATGCCTGCCTGCCTTACTCCTCAAAGATATTACAAGAGTCGTGTAGAAATTACTTGTCAGAATTCCTGAGCTGTTCATGATTGTAGACTGGAGGGGAGGAGTAGTTCCTTTGTTTGAAGTCTAATGCCTGTAAATGCTCAAATGAAGGCCTTGGTCTAATGAAGCGTGTAAGGAGCAATGCCACTGGTACCAATAGATGTATCAGTAGGTTTAAGGCTACAGAGTAGTCCTAACTAAGCATGGCTCTGAGGGATGGTTGCCCGAGTGTTAACTCATGCTACTGAATCAAGTATTTCATACAAAACTGACTTCCTGAATTTCAGTAGTATGTCTTAGAAACTGCCTATCTAGTCTCAAAAATATTCCAGACAAGGTAGTTGTAGCTTTCAGAAAAATTCTCTTCATATTACAAGTTACTTCTTAACGAACCTCAAGCTTTTTTTTGACACTTCTTTAGCTGTGACAGTTACTGAACTGTTTCTCACCCTTGCCTGCTCATTCTGTTCCTTCTTCTCTGTACCGTTAGTTGTCAGCATAACATACTTGTGACATATGTGTCAAACCAGATGTCAGAACTGATCTGTATTAGCTGCAACCCAGCAAGAATGTATGCTTAAAAAATCTTGAGCAGTTAATTCCCTGTTGCTGCTTGTTCCTTCTCACAAAAGAGAACAGAGGGACTAGGGGTGAGGGGTGGGCTGCTGCATATCCTTCATCTGATTGAATATTACATTAGTCAATTTTGTAGCTTCTGACTGTGAGGTGAGATCTTCAAATGTGTCTACCAGGGATAAATTATTTCCTACTTTCATTAAAGATCATCTACTTTGTAGTTCTATCCATGATTCTTTTTTTGAGTGTAGTAAACCTAAACCTGAGACTTAAATGGGTTGATAGTATGCTACATCCTAACCTGGTGAGAATTAAATAAATCTTGAGATGAGATGTTTCTTGTTGAGTTTTAGTAGCAGATGACAAGTTGAATATAACAAGAGTGTTCCTATTCCCTTTTTCCCCTTATATGAAGAGGATCTGGAAGTGCCAAATGTGTCTGAACTCAGATGCATAGGTGTCTGGAATTCCTGCCCACACTGAAATGACTTTAGGTTTTAAATAAAATACCTCTTAAGCTTGATGTGCTGTTGCTTTTTTCTTTTTGTGATCTGAAAGTTGCTTGTTTTGCAAAGAAATTAAATGAACCTGTAATTCAGGTGGATTTTTGTGGCTTGTTTTGCTATCAGAGGTTAGACTCATCTTTGTCATAGGATAGTATTAACTAAATAGTGAACAGGAAATTGTGGATTAATTGTAACTAAAATATTTGGAACAAAAGGCACTGACAGGTAGCATCCTTTCGATTATGAAGGGTCTGTATCAAAGGCTTGTGGCTCTTCGATCTGTGAACACTGTTCCATTTGGTTCTTTCACAGTTTGACAGTGTGGGTGGTACTTCAGCTGTATGTGTAAGTAAACATTAAAACTTGAAGTGACAAGTTTTAAACTGTCTGAACATCAGTGAAAGGTGACCGTTTATTTGATATGCCACTTATGTTCTCTCAAAACAGCTATTGTAGATTGGAATAAGAGGTTTTTAGTGGTCTTTAATTGATACTGTTCAGCAATAAGGCCTCTCATGTATGCTTAAGTTATGTCCCGGAATGAATGGTTAATGCTGTAGCTTCAGCTGAGAGGGTTTTTTTAAGACACTGCCTGAAAGTTGTGGGTGACTCCAGGAAGTGATTTAGTGGGCAGTGGGGCATTTGCTGGTAATGAATGAGACTGGCAAAAAGAAAACACTTTCTCCTGCTTTTCTTCCAAACTGCTGTGCCACAGGGTAGCTGCAACAGGAGCCCTGAGATGTCAAAGGACTGCAATAACTTCCACTAAATACATCCCTCAAACTGAGACTTTGCAGATGGTAGTTTAGAATTTTCTTGTAGAAGCAAATTCTTCAATGCAATATCAAACAGGTCTCAAATTAATTAAATATTGAATATTTTTTTCCCCTCAGGTGTCTCAAAGATTTGAGACTACAGACAAAAGCTTTTTTGTCAGTGTTGAGAGAGGCTTCATGATTCATGTTAATGTTAGAAAGAACACGAATTTTTAGCATTTATAGAGGCTTCTAGAGAATAAGATACAAACTTGGTAACAACAAACTTTCCCCAGTTTATTTTCAGTAGTGATGTGGCCATATCATTTACTCGGTCAAGTATCATTTGCAAAAGTCAACCAGGAAATAACACTTGTTGTAAGATAAAATATGAAAACAGAGTCCACTGAGGAGTGGTGTGCCTCTGGGTATGTGCAAGTTTCTCTTCTCCCTGCATCTGTTTAAACAATTGTGAAGTGCTCTAATTCCTGTCTGTGGAGTTAGCATTTCCAGCTGATGGTCATCTGTTATATCAGCTGATCATGTTCCAATTATATTCTTATTTGTTAAAATCATTGCATTTTGCATGTGTTCATAGGAAACAATAGGAATGGAGTATCAAAAAGAGAAGGAATTGTTGGATGGTTTTCTAGAGGAGGGATTTGGAAATAGTGCAAAAGCCTTTTTTAATGAAAGCTCTGCTTTGGTAAACAGGAATGTTAATATTCGATCATCAGTTGTATGTGCTTGTTCCAGACACCTCTAATTCCTACCTCAATAAAAACTGGGAGTTTTTTCTGAAAAGCTGAACCAAAATGAATGGAATTCCACTTGAACACTTTAAGTTCTTCCTTTTAAGGAAGAAATCTTTAGTTGAATAGAAGCTCTGACACAGTGTCCATTGTGTCTTTGAAAAATGAAAACAAGGCACTTGAACATACCTGGAGCTCAAAAATTTATGCTCTATTTTGAGTGCTGTAGCAAGTCTTTATCCCTGATAAGATGATGGGGGATAGTAGGCAAGATAGTACTGAGATATTGAAGTAAATCACCTAAGATGCCAGCATTGTGCAAAACAAAATTCTGAGCCAAATTTAGAAGTATACGGCCTTGCCTGAGAGGTAGTTGCAAAATGTAAATGGTGAATGCGTTGGTCTGTCATTAATTGTTAACTTTCAGTCTGTTTTCTCAATGTCTGTTTCTCAGTTTTGGAAAAACACCAACTTTCCCACATATGGCTAATGCTTAAGTTTTTCTCTATACTGAAATGTCTTCCAGTAATGTATAAATGATATTGCTTGTTGTCATTTGATTAAATAGTCAACTTATCCTCAACAGTGGGGGAAAAAAAAGGGAGATGTGGTGTGTGTGGCGTAAAATCCTTTTCTTTCTGTTCCTGGAACACATGTGCCGAGTTCTTGAATACCACTCCCTTATTTAGTGTTTGAAATGATTATTCCCAATCCATAGTTCTTTTTCTGCTTTGAGTTTAATTAGTTGGGCAGTCTGAGGGGAAAGTTAATAATGGAGTGAGAAGAAAAGGTGACCATGAGGGAAAACCTTACATTGCTTAGTCTTGGCTCACCACAGCTATGCCAGTGTTTCTCTCATGACTCTTAAGCATTAACATAAGTCAGTTCTATGATAAATAAAAAAACTTGTTTTCATAATCATGAAATCTTTCTGCTCAATTAATGTTTATATTTGAATCTTTTGATGATGGGATAGTGCTTTTGCCTTCTTTTGAGTATAGCTGTAACTGTTGAGCAAACTTTTTAAAACAGCGTATCTTCAGAATGAGTGAATGTGGTGTTTAAACTGTCAGTCTTGTAAGTAGGTTTGAATAAAATCTTTCTCCTGCCTTTTTGTTAATTTCCCTCTTAAAGTAAATGGGATTAAAAAAAACTGCAGACAACCTACTGCTTTCATAGCTTTAAGGATATACCCACAAATTACGTGAGCTTTGTTGAAATACCAGCTGAAATACAGTCACTGCTGGTCACTTATCTGAATGGTATTTACAGGTTTGTGAAAGGGGTGAGGAGGTGATTGTAATTACAAGCAGTTGAAATGTATCCAACAGCTCATTGCACACCTGTAGCTGGGGTCTCTGGAGTGGGATGCATGCACCTCAAGGTTGCACAAGACCATGTATTGGGGCATGGGAAGAAAATTTTTTTTTTACCCTTAAAGATAAAATACAATTTTAAATTTATTTGTCATCAATTTTAAATTTATATTTTTGTGTATGTTTAATGTATGTAATGTTAGTGCAGTAGAACATGTATACAATTTATAAATATATGTACATTTGGAGTGCATGCTAAAATATTATTTACTGATGTGGTGGTATGTGAAGTTTGGAGGCCACTGATCTTACAGGGTCAAATTCTGTTGAAGGGAAGATGTTTCACCTGGTAACAACAACTGGTACAGTGGTTCCTTGGGCAATTACTTGAACTGGAAACTCTCCAGACAACTGAACATTTTCCGTATGTTTTTAAGTTTCCCCAGCAATGCCTGGTGACTCAAGGGGTTTTATAACTGCAACAGAACACAAAGAAGTATTCTTTATCAAAATGAGTTGTAATGATTCATTTTTCTTAGGTGCTTTCTCTGGGATTTGCATCCTGCTTTTGCACCAGTAATACTACAAACTTGTATACTCCCATCCCCACTGCTTTAAATCTGTCACTATGAACCTGAAGTGTACTTGAACTCTTCCTGTTCATCTCTTCAAACTTCAACATACTGAAGGAAAGTGTCCAAAGAAACTGAACCACTGTTTTGTTTTCCTGGACAGGAGCATATGGATGCGTACTTTATAGTGTGCTGTGCTTCTGCACTTGAGATGGGCACTTTAATTCAACGCAAGTTTCCTACACTGTTTGGAAAACATGCTTGGAGGATAAGCAGGCTTTCTAGCAAGGCTGTAAGGTGTTGTAGCAACTGGGATTTTTCTGAAATCTTCCTAGTGTAGTTGAGCTGTAGGCTTCTTAAGGTGTGTGTGTGGCAGATTGGGTAGCTGTGTTGATCTCATTTTTTCTCTTATAAAGCAAAGCATTTAAATTCTAAGTGATTGAGGGTTCTCAACACTAACACAGACAGCACAAGCTGTATAAATGATAAAGATAATTAAAACAGGTGAATAGCTGAAGGAATAACTTGATTCAAGTTTGGAGAATATGCAAGTAAATAAAGTTAGCACTTTATGACAATTAAGAGTGTGTGCTTTTAATACTAAATGTCTTAATACTCCTCTATCTTTCTGCAATTATAGTAGCTTAAATATGAATTTAGGGATCTGTGCTGAAAGGAAAACATAATTAGCCTAAGTTTGTTTGCATAAGTACTTCTTAATTTTCTAGAAGAGAAAGAAGTTCAAGTTTATACTCCTAAACCTTCCCAGTTAATTTGTAATCTCTTAATCCTGGCTAATATTTCAGAACACTATTCAAAGATGAACTGGAACTGGGAAGTGGACTTTCTGTTGAAAAGCAACAGGAGGTCATATGGGTTGAACAGTGCTAATAGTAATGTCTTGTCTTTTGATCTAAAGCAGACACAATTTAAGGAAAAAAAAAAAAAATCTTTATTTAAAAATAGTATTGAAGTTTTTTTCCTAAAAGTTAATGCTTCAGATGTCAAATATTACATTAGCAGAACTGAGAGATTTACTTTGGCTATTTACAGTGAATTACTCAGCTTTTACCTTTTATATATAAAGGTCTATTGCTTGTGTTGAATGGTGAGAATGATTATAAGAAGTGTTACTCTGTCAGGCTATGGAAAGAATTTTTGAGAAATAACGTATTTATATCTGTGTTTATACACTTACATATAAACTGAGCTTGAAGTTCAGTGACATTTTGTATGTTTTTATACTCAGTACACTGACAGGAAACACTTTCTAGCCAAGGTCCATTCTTGAAAGCTAACAAAGTCCTGAACTACAGCAAGATTGGAAGATAAATAGTTACAGCTATTTGAATTCAGCCAGGCAGCAGCTCAGTAGTAAGGGCTGGATTCAAGTGATTACAAGTTAAATCTTTTCCTCCTGCCTTCTCCCCAAAGAAGGCTGATAGCCCACCACCTCCTTAAACTCTTTGAACTTGCCTGGAGTCACTTAGTGTTGAGTAAGTGACTTATCCCAAAGCTACAGTTTGTTTTCTTAACAGAATTTGTGCCTGACCTCAGATCAACTCTGCTGGTGGTAGACTGGAGGAAGAGCTAGGAAGCAGTCTTTGCTTTTGATGCTCTTCCAAGTTACTGTTGTATCACCTTTTCCAGCCTTATATTTTGTAAACGCAATAAAGAAACTTTATCTGGCATTGCATGACTCTGCATGGCTGCTGGTGAGCGCTGAGGGGTGGTGGGAGAAGTAATCACATCAAAGCTGGTTTTGTTCTGAATTTGTGGCGGAAGTTCTATTGTGCTGTGACTACAATGCTGATACAATCACTGTGAATGGTAAGTGTATCATCTGTGATGGTTAATCTCTGACAGGAATCAGCAGAAAGAGGCAATGCTTATTTCAATAGCTTAAATTTAGTTAGTGTGATAAGGAAAGAATGAGCAATTTTGTAATTCAGGATGGAAACTTGGTAAGCAAGTACATACCTCAGAGTATTAAGGGCATGTGTTAAGGCCTATCAAACCCTGGCAAGTCTCTTAAAACATCCTGAGAACACTGAGAAATCAGCAAGTCAGGGAAGATCTTCCATGGGGCTCTGTTTGCTGCTCAGGGTGACTTTCTGTACACAGCTTCCTACTTTCTGCTTTGAAGGACAATGATTATTTTGACAGTGTTCATTATCACCAGCACAATACTGTATGAAGTCTGTTTTAACAAGTCTTGCAGTTTCAGGTTGAGTGTTTATTCTTGGCTGTCTGAGTTTCAAGAGATGACTGGACAACTGGTATAACATCTATAGGAAGATAAGTTTGTGTGGGGAAACAAGAGTAATTGTATTGATAAATTGTATTTCACGTTATATCTCAAAGCATTCAGTTTGTTTTGGGTGTAGAGGAATGTCCACTGCTCCCTTTGATAGAGCCTTGTGGTAGTTAATTCTTATTGATAAGGCATTTCTTTAAAAAAGGGGGGGGGGGGGAAATTCACACTTGCCATGTGTTATTTCAGCATTCAGCAGACAGAAATGGGGCCACGTGTCTCTTGTGTATGTTATCCGAAAACACTTAGGTGAGGATTTTAAATTTTGTGTGGTTACTTTCCCCTGTGGCTTTAAAGAAGATGTAAATACCTTCTGTAACATGTATTGCTGTCTACCAGCTTATGCTGCCTCTTAAATTCTGCTATATTTTACAGTTAAAGACTAATCTCCTACAGACTTGCAGTTAACTTTGAGGTCTCTATATGTTTAAAATTGTTACATAAGTGAAGATTAAGTAGTTATAACTTTCAAAGATACAAGATGGTTTCTGAAGATAGCTGCTGCCAGAATTGCCAGACAAGCTAAATGACTGCAAGGAAACAGTCCTGAACAGTTTTAGACAGAAGCTTTTTACAGTATTAGACAGAAGCTGGAGACAGCTTCTTCCAAAACAGAGTAAATGGGATTGCACCTAACATGGAAGCCCAAATTCTTTGGGGATGAGTGGGTGAAAGATAGTTAAACCTTTTAATTTGGTTCATCCATCTTACATTTCCAGAATGTACTCTTCAAAAGCAAGTGGTTCATATCGGTGTTTTCTGTTGTGATATTTATTCAGCACAATTGGATGTTGGCTCTGAGTTGAGATATGGCTGTCACACAGGAAATTGAGTTAAAACCAGTAATGAAGTTCTCATCAGAAGGTCAGAACCAGGTGTTTTATTTGGTTAAAACAACTTGCTTGCTTCTGTGCTGTCATGCATACTTTCCTATCAAAAGTTCTTTAGAAACAGTGTAAGAAAAAACCTTGTGATACTATCACCAAAGAAAGTCAGTGTGATTCCGCAATTGGTGGTTGTTTTCACAGCCTACAGGCATTTCTCCTGTAAGACTTCTTCATATCTAGATTTTCTTGGACACTGGGGAAAAAAAAAAACCAACAGGTTAATCCCCTCAAGTGTTGCTTTTTGTCTTTGTTTTGTATGCCCTGCCTTCCCCATGGAAAATTATTTTGAAACAGTCAACCTTCCTGTTAGTAGCTTGGCAGTCACACCTCAAGTGCCAGTGCTGCCTAGCTGGTGGATCTGTATTTTCTGTCTTTATACTCTTAACGTGTAATGTGCATTTAACTCCAAATGTTTGTTTTTTTTTTTTTTCCAAAGCTTGTCTATACTTTAAGTGAACACAGGAGTCAAAGTTCAGAGCCAGTTCTCATTGTGTCTGTGCTACTAGGGAGAAGTATTCCTGTAGAAGCCTTGGACATTGTGTATGATTATGTCTGGGGCTACATATGTCAGAGTAACCCACAAAACCAATAGAACGGCACCATATGACCCACGTTGTTCTACAGTCCCTGATACCAGTTTCCTTGTGTCCTTTTGCAGGCAAATCTAAACTATCATTTTGTTATATCTTTAACAAAAACCAAATCTTGTTTTCCTCATTTTTCTCTTGTAAGCTACTAGAAGAAAACCTCTCTTACTAACCAAACTTTCCTATTAATATCTCTTGTCATAGCAGGAAATCAGTGGTTTAGAAAGACTCAGATGGTTTTCTAGATTACTAGGTCTGTAGTAGCTATGGTAAACCTTCAGTAGTTTGGTTCTTTAAATTCTTCCTGTGCTGAGCTTTTTTTGGCTGCTTGATATATCTAGCTGCTTTCTACCTCTCACAATGGAATATGAATGAAGAAGTCAATTGCAAAGATGAATTCTGAGACAGTACAGCCCTACAAAATTCCCAGAGGTGAAAACAAGACACTGGGATTGTGTGGGTGAACTGGGAAAGAAAGTGGGAGATTTGGGAGTAAGAAAAGCTGCCTGTGTTGCTCTTTCCTGTAAGCTTGATATGCATGCTGAGTGGAAAACCTGCACTATGCTCTTGCTTGTTTAGACTGCAACTCTGAGCTCAGGGTGTTGTAGAACTCGTTTTGTATGGGCACAAGTCTTTGGCATATGGATACGGGATGGGTTTAGGTACTTCAGCAAGGCTTGAGGGTAAATCGGACTGTTCACACTATCATAGCCACTGTCAGTTATTTCCTGGTGCTCATCTAGCTGTATCAGTCTCTTTAAGAACTTCATTTAATTATGACATGAATCATATGTTCTGTACAGACCAAGTAACTGTCTGTAGCACTCTTGGAATGAAACAGAACCAGGAGTTTCTCTGCAGATACAGTCCATTAAATGGTACAGCCTGGTTACACACATCAATTGTAGCTCTGTACTGCCTCCTGCAAATGTTGCTCTAAAGTCTGCTACCATGTGCTCTTAATTCTTGCTTGTCTGTTTGTGTGATATATCCAATTTAAATTAGTTCAACTTAGATCTACCTTACTGACTTGCATCAAGTGATGGCTTGAACACATGTTCAGAGGAGCACCCTTCACAGAGTAGAATGCTGATAGTGTTGCCCTCCTGCTTTCTCTTCTGCTTCCTATGTGGTTCACTGGAATTTCTCACCAGGAGAACTAGAAACCTAAAACTTAATCTTGTGTATTTTGGCATTCCATGTAGTTGAGAATGTTTTAACAAAAGAGGAAGTGTGTGCACGTATATAGAAAGAGGATGTGAAACTAATAGTAATTGGATAGGTATGGGAGAGAGCTGGGCTGAAAGCTAACATCTGCTAGGTTTTTGAAGCTACATTATTAACTTAATGACCTGTGTTCAATTCCACTGTAGCCATGTACAATTTCAGTGGTTACAAATTATAATGGATATTAGAAGAATTAATCCTCAATTAAACTGAATTAACTGTAGTGCAAAACAGTTATGTATTTTTGTTCTGTAATATCTGGAGCAAGGTTTTAAATTGGAAATTTAGTAACTTGGTCATAGCTGCGTGGTAACAAGCAAAAATTGAGCAGCATGTGTGTCTTATTGCAGGAATCATGGTGTTTTTCTACCCTCTAAGATGGGGAAAGAGGACAGAATGGCCATCACTGGTTTAATTTTTCTGTTGAGTTTACTTTAATAAAACAGGAGCTTTGTTCTTTTTTTTTTTGCAGCCACTGATCTTCTTTTGGCTTGGAATCCCATTTGTCTGGGCTTGGTAGAAGGAGTCATTGGTAAAGTTCAGCTTCATACAGGTATGTGGTTGGTTGTTTTTAAGTTGTTTGGTTTTTTACTGCTAGTGCACTTCATACTACAAATAATACTGTGTAGCTCAAATGGAATTATCTACTCTTCTTTTCAATGGAGGAGTACTTCCCAACTATGTTAATTTGTCAAAGTAGTTGTATTGTAGCTGCAGATGCAAATTGCCTCTGCTTTCCAGTGTATGTGTTTTGGTTCATTTATATCTTGTAAAGAACTGCATTCACAAAGAGTAGTGAGGCTCTGTGTGAGATGCATAAAATTCTTGCACCTTTTCAAATAATCTTTTCAAGCAATTTTTTATTGTTCTCCTCTGGTACAGTGCAAAAACTTATGATGAAAGTTTTCCCAAAAATATAAGGCTTGAACTCACTGCTGTATGAAAACCTGAAGAATAATTACTGCCTTGGTAGATTACTATTTAAAAGTAAAAGGAACACTTAAACTTATTTGTAGTTAAATGTAAGACATAGCTGTAAAATGGAAGCAGGAGTCGAATGCATTGTGATTTAATGTTAAGCCTAACTGATTCTAGTAACTTTTTCCTGTAAAATAAAGTAAATGCTCTTTTAGCTTTAGTCAGCTGCAGGTTCCTGTAGCCATAATACATACTCATTTTGATATTTGCCAGCTTTATCTAGAAAGATTCTTCCCCCACTAGAGCTCTGGTTATCTATTTACTGTCAGGTAGGAAAGCTAGCTATAAATTTTGCTTCGCTTCCTGTGTGCTGTTGTTTTTGTGAATGCTTAGACCCTGCATTTAAAGTAGTGCCTGGCAATATGATCAATACAGGTAAAGTTTCAAGTGTTCCAGGATAGCAGGATGGATTAAGTGCTGAAATGGATCAAATTTTCATGGTCTGTTGAATAGAAACAGATTAGTCAAGGTGGCAATGGCATACTGGCAGTAGGGGAGGAAGGAAAACTGGGTAGAAAACAGTATACCACTGCAGGAGTGTGACAGATCTAGTTCTAGGAAATGCTTGGCTCCATAACCCCTGGGTCTTTTTTTGAATAGTTTAGATCCCATCTCTCCATGAAGTTTATGATCATGTCCTCTTTCCAATTGCATTGCTTTGCCTTTGAATTTCATCTGAGATTTTTATCTGTGCTCATTCTACAGATCTATTCAGCCATCCTTTTTCAGATCTGATGAGATGAAGTGGTTCAGACTCTGCCACCTCACTTTTTCTTATCCTCATCCAGATTGTCTGTGCTGTTCAGCATGTGCTATTCACAATGGATGATAGCTAAACTCTAGTAGTGACCCCTTTCTGCTCTGGGGAAATGATTGGCTTTGGCATGTTGTTTTTTTGTGTGGTAGTGTTTCTTTATTTAAACCAAGCACTTAGGTGCACAAAGGCCTTCCCCCTGCCTCTCTAGGGAGTCTAGTATAAAAGCCTTTGAAGGGGGAGACCACCTCAAATCCTTTCTGGAAGGCCTGGTGTGTTACAGCAACCAAATACCCTTGCATGTGTGCTTATTGTGAGGCACTTCCTCTGTGTGTGAAAGCTGAGTTGAAACTTTCCCCAGGATGTGACACAGGTGCCAACTTGCTGTTGTCAACTAAATTAAGCTTATCAGGTAATAAGCCTGATATCTGGTCTTCTTTCCATGAGTCCTACAGAGCTACTGAACCAGTTGTCATCCAGGCACTCCATTCAGTTGCTGCTTAGGCTAGAGGAAGCATTTTGTGTCATCTGAAGAGCACAGAGAGGAAACCATCACAAACTGTTCTTGTCTCATTGTCGATATTCTGGTATTTAGTTCTGCAGTTGTCCTGTAAACAGATATGTATTTTCTACCTTTAAATATCTGAAGAAAGATACCATCTCCAGCTCTTTAACCTTATGCTTCTGCTGAGAACTACTGTTCCCTTGAATCTGCTGACAGTTGCTGATGAATGTCCTCCATCAGGCTGCCCTCAAAACGAGAGGGCTGACTGAGATGTCTTACATAGGTCTCGTGAAACCTATTATTGTCAGTGAACTCTCACTAGATCATATTCAAGTGTAGTTTTATGTCATCCTCTGGCTGAATCATCTAGCACTCTGTAACAGTAACCTGTCTTCATTACTTATTCTTGTATCAATCTTTGTCACCTGGAAACTTTATCAGCAGAAGTGGTATAAATATTTAACATTCCTGGACTGTTATGTCCAGACTTAAAGTGCTGTGCTGCGGAAGCTGGGTGAAAAGCTTTTCTCCCAGAGCTGATCTGGAACAGGAGAACTTGTTGCTCTGATTCCTTCTTCCCTGCCCTTAGAATATAAGAGTAAAAAAACTTAATTTGAAGCTCTTTTGGCTAACTAGAGTCCTGTAAGGGCTTGTCCTGCTCAGAACCTTGTTATCAGCTGTTGTTGGAAAGAAGTACTGGTGTGTTTTAAAAAATACTTGGCACATACTAATACTGGAAACTTTAAATACTCTTTAAAGCATTGAAGCTGCTACCAGTGCACACTCAAGCTGTCACTAAGCCTATATGCACTTTCATGTCTTGGGCATACATCCTTATATGTTCTTAGAAGATTCGTTTAATGCAAGAATGCTGGAGTAGTCCTAAAATGACCTTGAAATGTCCCTGTAGTCAGTCCTGGGTTGTCCTTAATTTAGCACTGAAATACCCTTGCCAAATTGCTGTCACTAGGGAGAGGATTTAATTCACTCTTAATCTTGCTGGTTTTATTGCTGGCCTAGTACAAGAGAATTTGTAGGAGAGCTTCTGTGGAAGGGAAGCAGTCTTGTAATACTGGCTAGCTGATTTCTACATCGTGTATTTTTTTAATTTAAAGAATTTTTGCCATGAGAAGGCTAGCTGACCATCTGTATATAACTGTATAGTCACATTGAAGATGGAAGTCTACTTAAAGTATCAATTGTTTCTTCCTCAATACTGAATTTTCTTAAACATTAAGATGCTTTTGGGGGGAAAAACCAAACAAACAAAAACCCAAACAACAAAACCTTAATTGAATATCAGAATGCAAGGATATGGTCTGACCCATCCCAAGATGACTTGTAAGAAAACTGGGTTAAAAATAGGAATAGAAGGAAAACAATTTTAGGATGTGTTGTGTGAGTTACTGAAATAGAACACTGCATGTTTCCTTGGTACAGATTCCCAATTAAAATTGTATCTGCATGATCTTCCCCTAAAGAGGCAAGCACATCTCCTGCATAAACAGTGTCTCCTTTATAGAATATTAACTTTGTTGTGTGGTCCAGTTAGTGTGCATAGATACAGAATATGTGTAGCTACTCACTTTCCTTTTGTCAAAATCCCAACACAGAACTAGAAAGAGGTTGTGTTATTTTCTGTTAGAATAAAAAGTAGATACTTTAATCCACTAAAATGGTAATGGTAGGCTGAAATTGAACCACTTTTCATCAGAGACTGCTTAGTATGTTGCTCAAACATTGTAGTGCTAGAATATGCTCAGAGTTAATACTACATTAAGCTACAACCAAAGTGGGATTTCTTAACCAGTTCCAGCAGCTTCCACTTAACTTGCTCATTGCCATCACATATTTTTCTGTTTCTTTGTCAAAGCATACTCCTGTGCAGTTTAATGTCTGTACTTGTATCAATTTGGTGTGTTCTTGCAGTGCTGGTTAATTAAGACCCAAATTAAATGCTGCTGGCAAGGTTGCATAGACTCAGCAAATGGAAGGGGAGTTCCTACTTCCCTATGCCCTGGGAAGGAAAACTTTTTTGTAAAGCACACCTCTGAATCTTGATAGAAAGGAGTGGTTCAGCATCTGAAATGTCTTCTGTGGCATGTAACTGCTGCCATTTCCAACTTCAATCAACAACTTAAAACATTCTTTCTGCGTGCAACTCATTTTTAAGTTATTCAAGTAACAAAAAATAAGACAACAGTAGCATGGAATTTGACTAAAATCAAAATGCTAGCAAAAAGCAGCTTTTGTAGTGAACTTAGGTGCACTTTAAGAAAAGTTACTACAAAAGTGTCTGGGAAAGTAAATGTTAGATTGTTTGGGAAGTGTTAGAGAAAATAAACAGTGGTGGTGTGCTGACAGTGTTGAAGCAAATGAAGAGCTAAATTCCTGTTTTAGTGAGGAACAGGAGGTAATAGCTGATTTTACTTATAGTACTGTAAATTAGTTGTTGCCCTCTGCTCTGCCATAGTTCATAAAACACTAAAAATGAACTTTAGATCTTAAGAGATGATTTAAAACATACATTCTTCTGGAGTGACATATAGCTGTAGTGTTCTTTTCCTGTACACACCATATGTTCCCCATTGAGTAGACAATAACTAATTTTCTTTTTATCCTATGGAACTACTACTTTTAACTGCAGAAGCACATACTGTACTTGGGAATTCCGTTGTTTAGATATTGCTGGCAATTATAATATGCTGTTTCTGTGGCTGTTGCTGAATCTTTCACTTCAGGGCATACTTTATATGCATAATTACTTCCTGACTGTTTCCTTTTGCTCTGCTGGGAAATTCCTGTTTTCTTTTAATGTTCTGTGGCTTTGACTATAATACAAATGGAATTTTGAAACATACACAAAGATGACTTTGAGTGTGCTTTAGAAAAAAGATAACAGGATACAGAACTTGGCTGTATTAAGCTCTTAAGTTCTTCTTTACTGCTACTTCAGGTTCTTAATATGAGGTAAACTAAAGAGTAACCAGAGATTTTTTTCTTTTCCAGTTTTCACTAAGGTGTATATGCTTAGAAATGCTTTTATGTTTTCTTCCAATGGAATCATTGATTATTTCACTGGAGCTCCAGATGGTATCCTTTCTTAGAAGTTATCTGGTTTGTTTCTTGACATACACTGAATCTCCTTTTAGGAATAAGATGTTTGGCTAACCGTCTGTGGGTGGGAGTAAATAAGATAAGACTGCCCAACAGGAGCATCTGTCTGGATGCCCTGTTGTACTGCCCTTCTGTGAAGCTTGGATTGCCCTGGATTACCAGAGACTATTGGTTTTTGCCTTCTGGAAAGCAATATAGAAAATGGTACACCTTCTTTTTAGATGAAGCAGTGAACATCTTCATCTGTTGCTGGTGTTTTTAGCAACATTTCAATTTTCCCTTTTTTAAAAAGTATTTTCTTACCTACTCATTGGTAGTCTTACTGTTCCATAGAATGTCTCCTGTTTTCCTCAGCTTCCCTTTTCTTATTTCTACCTTGCCCCTCTGGTGGAAAGGTGGAGGAAAGGCAGGTGTCTTCCTAGCTGTTGCCTGTACCTGTAGAGAAAAGCTGATCCAGCACCTGCTGTCAGAGGATAACTGTCTTGTTAGCATTTGCTGTCATTCACTCAAGTGTCTTTTATCCCTTTTTTTAGGGGAGTATGTTTATGTCATGGCTTTGAGTAACGTGGTCCAACCTCAGAGCTGACCCTGCTAGAGCAGGGTGACATCCTGAGATCTCCTCTGACCTGACTTGTCTCTGTGATCCTATAGAGATTACAGTTCAGATGTTGTGTTCAGGAAGTAGTGCAGGACTCCCTTCAGAAAATCATACATTAAATAAGTGGTCCATGTCTTTGTTCCCCTTCTCCCTTTTTTGGAGGTAGGCTCTGGTTCTCACAGTGCATTTGTAATTCTGAGGATCTGTAATTTTTAAAGGCTTCTTAGTACACAACATAAGCACATCTCTTTTTCTAAAGATAATACAGAATCAAGGAGTGGGGTGTTGTAACACATGGTAGTTCACTTATAATGATTTTTCCTTTTATCTAGAAGAAACTGCTGCTTAGACATATTTTGTCAGTTTGTCATGAAATGTTTGAGGTTTTTTTTAATTGCACTTTTTAGAAAGATAAAACATTCTGTGATTCTATGATTCTAGGTTGGAAGGGACCTTAAAGATCACCTTGTTCCAACACCCCTGCCATGGGCAGGGACACCTCCCACCAGACCAGGTTGCTCAAAGGCCCATCCAGCCTGACCTTGAACACTTCCAGGGAGGAGGCAGCCATAACTTCCCTGGGCAACCTGGGCCAGTGTCTCACCACCCTCACAGTAAACATGCTCACAACTTTGATAGAGCTTTAATTCTGTGCTGAGAGTATACTGAAAAATCTGGAAAAGAGAATAATTCCAGGTGTCCTCTGACTTTAAACACATTATCTTGGGTTTTTCTTAAGCTCTCAGAGTGTAAAATACTGTTTAGAATTCACTGAGCAAGGAAAACAGACTTTGTATTTGCTATAAATCTTCTAAATTTTTTTTTCAAAGACTGTATATTCTATTCAAAAGCATAATACATGACAATCTACTGTCACAAGTGTGGAAGCATATTTAAGTTTAACGTAGCAGGCTTTTAATGTCTGTATATGACAGTTAAACTTGGTTGCTTCTCAGTTGGGAGAAATAGTGAGTGTATATGTGTGTCTCTAAGACTTTCTGTGCCTTTTCAGTCTCTCAACAGAGCTTTCCCATTTGACTCATAAATGCCCTGCATACTACTAGCATGCTACTCATCATGGAATCATAAATTGTTTTGGTTGGAAAAGACCTTTAAGATTAAGTCCAACTGTTAACCTAGCACTACCAAATCACCACTAAACTATGCCCCTAAGGGATTAAAATCGAGGAAGCTAATGTCCAGGCACTATTCAGCAGTCAGTGGGAATGTTTGTTCTGATTTCCTTTGGCGAAGCTATAATTGCAAATGTTGTAGATTGAATGTGTATGGAATGCACCTGTTACCAGTATCTTCATTAACTTTTGCCTTATTAATTTCTACACCACTTGGGTGCATATACTTCAGGAGTGATGTTGTGAAGCTTTAAATATATGTGAGCTGCTTTGATGCAGTCCAGGTTTCTCAACTCATAAATCTTGTAATCAGAAGTTACCCATGTCTGTCTTGTTTGCTGTTTTATATGCAACAGTAGGTACCAAGGGAAAATCTTAGCTTGTTTGTTGAGCTTCAGCTATTCTTTTCAAACTGTGCTGCCATTAGTGACACTGGTGGGAATGTGCATCATCCTAGAGGTTGCCTAATTGCTGTAGATGAAACAGTGCTAACTTTACTTCTAATGGGTGAGTCTATGAAATAGTTAATCTCCTTATTGTATTAGAGGCAGAATAAGAATTGGTTTTTAAAGTGGTTTTTTTCATTGCAATGCATAATAAAAAACAGCAATAGCAAATCATCATTCACTGAAGTCTCCTAGTCAAATGGTTCCTGGCAGGGGTTTTACACTGAGGAGAAGCTTCTGGCAGACTAATCAAAGTAAATGCCTGACAGACAAATCAAAGCATCTACTAATCTTTTTCCAGATTTACCGTGGTGGCTGCTTTTAATTCGTCAGAAAGCACTGATTGGCAAACTCCCAGGAGACCATGAGGTTTGCAAAATAACAAAGATTGCAGTGATTCCGCTTTCTGAAACTGAACCTCAGGACCTGGAATTAGAGGTAGGACTATCTTGAATGAATTCTGACTTTCCCCTTCTGCTTCAGTGAAATTTAAATATGAAATGTAATAGTTAATGCATGCTTCTCTTTCCTGGTGCATGCAAACATACTGAATGCTTTGTGCTTTTAAAATGCTATAGTTTGATTAAAAGCTTTTATATTCTAAATAGAAATCACAAGTTCTGCTAGGGAGGGAAATTACAATAAAATTATACCCAAACTTCATAAAGATACTTGAAAATGCCACACAAGGACTAAATTTTATTAATGTAGTTGAACAATAGATCATTTGAGAACAGAACTGAATCCACTGGAATCATCTAAAGGGTCAAAGCTGTAGACTAGGATGGGAACCTTGTGTGTTTTTTTGGGAAGAAGCTGTCATACCTTTGCCCTCTGAGTCAGGAGAGTAATTTTTTTAAAGGATGCTCTTGCATCTGTCCTGGTTTGGAATCTTAATTCTGTAACTTGGCTTCAAGGGAAACCCTTACTTGAAATGCGGCAGATTTTTTTCAAAAGAAAATGGATAAAGGAAAAACAGTACAAGTGACTAATACCGATTTACACTGTAATTTGGGTGGGAAGTTGATGTGGGTCTGGACACTCAAGTCACGTCAAATTGAGGCAGACACTCTTACAATCACAGGACAAAATGTCTTTTTTTTTTTAATAGAAGAGGAAGAATCATGCTATAGATGGAAACCTGCATGTTCCCCCTGTATTTCAGTGTGTCTCCCCTAGGCTTGTGGACATTGCAGTCTTGCTTTGGTAGACTTCAATTAAAATTTCCTTGAACTTTTTAAAGAGTATTTTAAGTATTGGCTTTAATTCAATATCATTATTTAGCTTTGTAAAAAGCACCATTTTGGGATAAACAAGCCAGAGAAGATTACGCAGTCCCCAGATGACACAAAATTTCTGCTGAAGACTCTTACTCAAATTAAATCAAATGTGTCTGCTCCAAATAAAAAGAAGGTAAAGCTTTATTACTGTTCTCCTGGGGTTTTTTAAATGTTTAGTTGATAATTCAAAGGTTGTGGTGGATGATCAAATGGAATACTAAGACCTAAAAAGAGAACTAATGAAAAACTGAGAATGTGCAATTACTGTCTTGAAATTCAATTTAATTTTTGATTATTTAACTATGGCTCTTCTATGATTTTTCCTTTTAGTAATTCTGCCAAAATTTTATAATTATAATAGAGTGCCTTCTTAACAGGATTAGCTTCTCGTGAGATTCTAAACTTCTACAAATTGCTTTGCATAAGCATCTCATAATATAGAACTGGAGATAAAATTCAGTGCACAGTTCCTCAGAGAACACCATACAATCTTATTAAAACACTTTAACACACTAGTGGCTTGGATTAGCAAGTCTAATATTTATTGAAATTAGAAGAGATAGATGCAATATTCCTTAAACTTTTGAGATTTAAGTGTACTATTTGAATGTAAGCTCCAAAAGTTTCAGAGTCTGACTACTCTGAATGCCCTTACTGCTAAAAGTAATAGTAATAATGCTATTTCTGAAGATGCTGTCCTTTGTGTTTGTCTCTGCTGGGAATCTTAAGATCCTGCTCCTCAGTGGGAAAACATTTGTCCTACAAGGTTAGAAATGGCATTCAGCAAATATGGCTGGAGTCTTTTTCAATCAAAGAGAAAGACGTAAAGCCATTACTTTTCTTTCAGATTAAAGAAAGCAAAGAGAAGGAGAAGCTGGAGAAGAGATTATTGGAAGAGCTGTTCAAAATGTTCATGGATTCAGACTCCTTTTACTACAGCCTGACTTATGACCTAACAAATTCTGTGCAGAGGCAGAGTGCGTGTGAGAAAACTAACTTACCACTGTGGCGAAAAGTAAGTTGGGAGATGTGCTGTTCAATAAGGGATGTGGTCCAAACTTGACGGGTCACATTCTCTGCTGGTATAATCTACAGTAACTGAAGAACAGTTCAAGGAAATGAAATAGTTAAATGCTGCTGGAGACTTCTAGGTTGTTATATTCAAAAGCAGTGAACACTAGAATTGTATGTAGTGTTGTAGTGAATAACACTGGTGTCTTTACCAAAGATATTGCCAAACCTTAATTAAAATATTGCAAAAACTTCCCTTTGTTTTAAACAGGTTGATGACAGATTCTTTTGGAACAAGCACATGATTGAAGATCTCGTCAGCATTGATGTGAGTCTTATTTCTAACAATAACGTGTATTATGAGAACCATTCTTTAGTTTTAGTTGAAATGTTTACTTAAAAACCTGCTTGGCAGACAGGTCAAAATCAGGGCTGTGCCTTCTGAAGCTGAGCAGCTGGCATTACCTTCTTCCCCTAGCAGCCTTCTAGTTAGCCTATGTTCATTGCTAATGAACGAACATAAACTGAATTTAAAATTTTATTACAATATACCAATGCAGAATAACTTTGTGTGATATGTTTGTGCTGATTTCTGAAGGTAAATTTAAGATGTACTCATCTGTTTACATGGATTATCCCTGGACAGAGCTGAATTTGATAAGGAAGAGAAGCCAGAAAAAGAAAAACTCTGAATTCCAAAGTTTTCTTGAGACAAGACTTTTTATCTTCCTAAGTAGAGAATTCTGGTTTTTATCTTGAACAGAGTAGCTCATCAACATAACAATAGTGTGGAACAAGTTATTCTGAACAACTATTCAGAGTAGCTAAAGTATTTTCCTGGCTAATGAGCACAAAGAAACATAGAACAACTACTCTTTTTCTTCAATACATAATCTCACTTCATTTTAAATTAACCTCATAGATAAAGGACTGAGTTACTAACTACTATATGCCAGTTCAGGCTGAGTCTTAGGTTCTTAAAGATGACAGTAAACATCTTGCCTTATGCCCTGCATCTCTCTGTAATTAATAATTTTACAAATTCTAGTGGTCATGGAGTCAGAGCAGGGTAAACCTAGATGCTCTGTGAAAAGTTGTATATAACGCAGGAGTTTAAATGGCTGTATTTTTCATGTTACAAGACATAGATGGATAACCCACCCTGAGTGAGTAGGAAATTCAGATCTCAATTCAGTGTTCAAGGAACTGAGGCTTTAGGGTGGCAAAGCCCTAATGTCCAGAGCCCTGAACCAACTCAGCTGGCCCATATAGAACTCATGCTAACATGTTTTGCTGAAAACAGGCTAACAACATTACTCTTTAAAATTTTATCTGTCTATCTATATAAATGTGATACACTCTATGTTGACATATAGCATAAAACTACTGTAAAGCAGAAACTAGGTAATAAACTACCTGTATTTCCTGCTGTATCTGAACTGATTATCCTTGTCTTTGACATGAGAAGTCACTACTTTAAGCTTTTAATGTGCTTAAACATCAGGTGTAACATTGTATTGAAAACTCCCTTTGGGGAAACTGGAAAAGAAGCTTTTAAATCTTGTAGGGTTTTCTTCTGTTCCTAGATAGCTGGGTGTAGAGGAAGGCTTTCTGCTTTGCCTTCAGCTTGCTTCATCTCTGCAGAAAAATCTTAACTTGCTTTCTCTTTCTTCTTCCTGATTTAAAGCCTTATGACTAATGGAAGAAAATTGCTGGTACCTTTTACAGAAATAAGACAAGGATATGGCAAAGATTTAAATCATGAAAAGCATGCAAAGTAACTGTTTATAAACATGAGAAATGGCAGAAATAATTGTAGGTAATGTAGAACCAACAGGAATGTAAATGTTTTTTGTAACCTTCAGAATGCTGAAGTGGACTTCTGGATTATACCCATCATACAAGGATTTGTGCAAATTGAAGAACTTGTAGTAAACTATAGTGAATCTTCTGATGAGGATAAGAGCAGTCCTGAAACTCCTCCTCAGGAACCAACTTGTGTAGATGACATTCATCCAACATTTCTGGTGGCACTTATTTCACGCCGGAGTCGGCACAGAGCTGGTAGGCAAACATAGTTCAAGGTATTGGGATTGTTCCTGGACGCTGGAGAGGGATGCAGAAGATAAAACTTGAAAGAATGCTGTGTTGTTCAGTAGATGGTCAGCTCTTGTCAAAGTATGTGCTACAGCCTGTCCTGCTTATAAGAGGAAAAGGCTGTAGTGCATACAGCACTACACAGCTATTGCTTAGGGTGGTTACTAAATGAGCTTCACTAGTCTCCTCTTGAGCACTGAATGCATCTTTGGAGGTCACAGTTCTGAGATGAAGTTCCATCTTTATAAAAACCACCTTGATTAGGACCTGTGTACAGCTCTGTCCTGATATATTTTAGTAGGCCTGGGTAGGAGTTAAATTTTTTCTAAGGTCTCCCTTTGAGTAGCTGAACAGACTTGAGAAGGCATGTGTGTGTGCACACCTGCATCCCAGGAGTTGTTTATGTAGGGCCAAGGTGTGAAATAAGAACCATGCTTTGGTCTTGCATCATATTTGACTAGAACAGAGTTCTGATTCTGTGGAGCTGAATTTTCATGCTATAAACCCCATGGCCTTGAATCTTTCTCTAACCCTTTTTACTTATTCTTTCCCCATCCCCTTCTACCACCTGCATCCTTTGTGAAACAGAGATGTTCTCTCCTTTGAGGAAAGGATATCTAAACTTCCATATGCAAACACTTTTCTGTTCTGTTTAATGATCAGATCAGAGATGGCTAGGCAAAAAACCTGTGTAGTCAGAAAAGCAGTATCTGTTCTTACCTTGCAGAATTAGTTATACAGGTTAAAACAAGGAGTGGGAAGTCTTCTGTTTTGTGGAACATGCAAATCTTCTTGGGCTGCTCGTGGGATGTCTTATTGTGAGAAGTGGAGCATCTGTTAGTAAAAGTGGCCTTTAGGTTCATGGAAAATACTGAGCACTAAAGTAAAACTTTCTGCTAAGCTTGACAGAAGAGGAAGTAACTTGTCCTCTAGGGTGGACTAGATACATCTGACTTTGTAGTGCCAGTAGACTGTCTTGCCCTGTCAACTTACCTTGTGCTGCTCGTAGTATGTCAGTAAAACTTTATCCATATAGTCAACATAACTTTTGGGGATTAGACTAGGATATGTGAGTGACTTTTAACATTGATTATGGATTTTGGCTAGAACTCTTGTTACTGCTGTCAAAAGTAACATGATTACTGAAGTTTAAGACTAATACTTGTATATGAATTAATCATTCTCATTCCTCCTAGGAATGCGGTATAAGCGAAGAGGTGTTGATAAAAATGGAAATGTGGCAAATTACGTTGAGACGGAGCAGCTTATTCATGTTCATAACCATACTCTTTCATTTATACAAACAAGAGGTTCTGTGCCTGTTTTCTGGAGCCAAGTTGGGTATAGGTATAATCCACGGCCCCGACTGGACAAGAGTAAGTATTTGAGTAGAACACCTAAAGATCAGAGTTCCCTTAGAAGTGGGTTCATTGGAGTGTTGCTTTACCACTAGGCTTTCAGTGGCACTTTCTGCAAGCCAAAAGAACAGTAATGACTTGACTCCAGTTAACTCCTACTCTAATTGCAACTATGCAGAGCTCTCACTTCTTGTCCATTTTAAATTACAAAAGGTCTTGAATGTCAGTATTTAATGAAGTAGCTGTTTTATGTCTTGTTTTATTTGTTGCAGTGTTTTCTGGGTTAGGAATGGAGATGATTTGGCTTTCTTTTTGAGAACCTGCTTAGACACTGATTACAAACATCTTTGTCCACAAAGTTAACTGATGCTGAGGTTCCTTCTGCATTAAAACCTGCTATTTCAGTGTGGGAAAACATAGACATTTCAATAACACCAGTTTTGTAGTGTGCTTTTGTCTTGTCTGAAATTAGGTACTATCTAGTGGGCTTTGTCAGATCTAAATTACTTCATTTTCCTCACAAAGTCAATGCAGAAGCCAAAACATATAAGAATATTGATGAGACTGTGGCAAATCTGGATGCTTGTATGAGCTAGGTATTCATAGTCTGAACTTTCTTACAAGACAGGAGTCAACAAAATCTTTAGGTTTAACATTATGAAGGAACAACTTTTTCTTGGGAGGAAGCTAGTATATTCGTGATCTTGTATAATCAGATTCTCACTGGATTGGGTTGACTGGCATCCTAGATGATAACTATGTACTTCTGCAAGTCCAGCTTCTGTGTTGGATTCACATTCTCCTCTA
Source organism: Podargus strigoides (assembly GCA_028020825.1). NCBI lineage: Eukaryota > Metazoa > Chordata > Aves > Caprimulgiformes > Podargidae > Podargus > Podargus strigoides. The sequence continues at coordinate 5,842,212 of CM051626.1, read as the reverse complement.
GCATTAGCAGGTCTCGTCTTCTGCCACTGTTTTTAGGGCTGAAAATAAAAAATCTGTGCTTTCCTAGGGGGCTGTGATGTTGGAAAGTTAAAGTTTTTCCCTGTGTCTTGAGTAAGACGTAGTAAAAGGACTTGTTGCTGAGCAGGCTGTTTCTACCTTGCAGGTGAAAATGAAACAGTCTCTTGTTTCCGTGCACACTTTGAAGAACAGCTGAAAAATTACAAAAAGCAGGTGAATGCTACATGAATAAATAGTCATCTTATGAAAACACAGAGGGTGAAAGCTAATGTTTTTAGTTTTTCTTGTTCATGATATGGGTTGTGGTTTTTTAGAAGCTTGTTGACAATTGGAAGCATGGTACATAAATAGAATTTTACTAAGCTTTTTAAGTATCCTTGTTAAGTAACCTCTGAAAACCAGCAATGACTTACAGCAATGTGTAAACCCCACTTTTCTATACCTGTCTTGTGAGTTCACAGCTTCTCTGTATTAAAATTCAGGTAGGCAAGTAACTAACTCTTGGAGCTTACTTGATCTTGGGTACAATCTTTGCTAGATTGTAACTTCAGCAAGATTACCTACAAATCTTTTTAAACTCTTGAGCTGTTTGCTATTCCGTGGTATATGTCTAAGCAGATGACAAGTGTTAATTTACATTTTGAACAGGTTATTATTAATTTGGTGGATCAGACAGGCAGAGAGAAGATTATTGGAGATGCTTACCTTAAACAAGTTCTTCTGTACAACAATGCAAATCTGACTTATGTTTCATTTGACTTCCATGAGCACTGGTAAGAAACCTTTTAAAAATGTCACTTGGCATTTTTTTATTAGCATGAAAGGAGAGTAGAAGGGAGGAAAAAAGCCATGATTATTTCTACTTCTGCATGAAGCACTCCTAGAAAATGCATTCTTCCTATTTAAACTCCAGCACTAAAGTGCAAGTTTGGATAACCAAGCACTGCTGTTTGTTGTTGCCCTGACCTGTTAAATGTGCAGTTATTTATTAGGCAAAGCCTAGAAGCTGTTATGCATTTTAAGCAAGAGTTTTGTTAAAACATGCTATGAATGTAAAGCTGTGGCCGACCTGCTTTTCAAACTATGTAGCATCCTGCTCTTAATTCTTTACTACAAGCCATTCTTCTGTTTCTCTTGCTTGTTTCTATAAACATATGAGTTCTTCCAGAACCCTGTTATAAAATACACTGGAGACTTATTTTAATCCAGTATAAATAGTTGTTGTTTTCATGACTCCACTCTGATGTTGGCATAGTCCAGTGCAGTGTTCACATGGCCAAGCATGTGAATCTGTCACATGGGCATGTATTTCTTATGCTTCCCTCAAGCTGACTGCATTTATGTGCAAATTTGGGTCTAAACTCTATTTTAATCTTCATTTCCTAAATTAATCTAGGGATTACATCTGGTACAGAAAAGCATTACTGACTGAATAAGGTAGTCATTAGTGGATATTGTCTGAAAGGGGGGAGGAAAAGGGAAAAAAGCCCTTAAAACTGCAGTGGCCTCTAAGAGACTTCAATGGCCCTATTAACATCCTGAATTGGTTTGATACTTACTCATTTGTTTAAATGCCTTTGACTTTTGTTTGTTTGCTTTTCTCCTAAGAACTGCTGTAGTAACCAGGACTGTTACTTTTGGCACTGTTAACATAAGTGAATAGAGAACAATACTGAAAACAACATGATGGGGTGGGAGGAGAAGGGGATGATGTGTCTGTAGATGCCTTATTTCTTATAGAATCACTGGTAAAGCAGGGCAGACCATCCCAATTTCAAATCTATAGTGCTTACTTTTTGTGAAAGTGGGCCTAAAACGAGAACAGAATGTTGCACATCCCTGCACAGGTGCACCCTTGTTCTTCCTTATGGAAGCAGCAGTCTAGAATTTAAGTTCTCAGGAATTTGCAGACCTGAATCTCTTGCCTTGAATTTAGATATTGAACTGTACTTTAAAATGGTTCTGAATATTGACTGCTATTTCAAGTTTGTTGTAGGAGAGAATGTCTGTCCCACTTAACCAAAACGCTATCTTTGTTAACATTACAAATAGTATAAAATTAAGTAAAGAAAAATCAGTGCTCTAGTTCAAACTAACTTCTGTGAAATTCTGTTTTTTAGCCGCGGAATGAAGTTTGAAAATGTTCAAACACTGACTGATGCCATTCATGATATTATTCTTGACATGAAGTGGTGCTGGTAGGTACTTAACTGGTTGGTTTTTCACTAGGATGAAATATTTGTAGAAAAAATAAACCAGTACATATTCAAGGACCTTGATTTTTGTCACAACCAGTATGTCTTATATTCTTCTCTTGGAGCCCAGCTTATGTGTCAGTTTTTGTGTTCAGAAGTACTGGTGTTCTGCACATGTAATGGCAAAAATTCTCAAACACTGTTTTCTTCCTGAGACTTTCTGCATTTAACACTTTCAGGCTCCAGTTTGGATGTGTGTTGGATATCTAGCCTAAACAAAAGGGGAGGATAAGTGGGAACAAGAGTAGTCAATTTGGAGTGTGGTGGGGCAGGGATGATGAGGGAACCTAATGAACAGTATTTCATGTGTAAAATTTTCTGCTGTTTGTAGAAGCTGATAAATTACACTGGATTTGAAGTGTCTCAGTATGCTTTTGCTCTCTTTTTCTGTTGAAAGGGTTGATCAAGCTGGTGTGATTTGTAAGCAAGAAGGAATTTTTCGAGTTAACTGCATGGACTGTCTGGATCGTACCAATGTTGTGCAGGCTGCTATTGCCAGAGTGGTCATGGAACAGCAGGCATGTATAACTAATGTACTTTTTCAAGTGCTGACTGCCTCAGAACTTAATTATTTTTCACAGGGAAATCTGTGTGTTTGGTAAACTAACCTGTACTGAAAAGGAGATTTGCAAACTACTTGGAGAACCATGAAGCTGAAAGTATAGTATATACAGCTAAAATAACTTGAAATCATTCTAAAACAGTGATGCTTGGCCTTTTCCTTCAGAGAGGAACTGACTGACTGTCCACATCTTGGAGAGGATGCTCTTGTTTTGATTTGGTCCATTTCAATTTAAGTTGTGCAGTAATACAAAGTTCAAAAAAAAAAAGCTCGACACCTACCCCCCATAAACCCTCCCCTAAAAGAGATGTTAAAGGACTAAAATCTAACTAGAAGTTGGATGCTATTTTAGATGCTTTGAAGTGAAATACTGTGGTGCAGCAGGTAGGGAGATTGGCTCTTCTGTGTGTAGAGGAATAATTAATTCATGATGTAAATGTCCCAGGTGGCTGAGGACTATGCTCTGGAATAGTTCTCCCTGTATAGGGAAGGCATTTCCTAGCAGACTGAGTCCTTCCTTTAGTCTTCCTCCTCTTTACCCTGCCTCCCATTTGCTTTTCAATATTGAAGCACAGTGATGATTTTGTCTTCCCTTCTGAAGACTTAATAGTACTGTAACTGAAACTGTAGAGTCTTGGTTACAGCCCAGTCCAAGATGAACAAACCTGACTCTGCTTAAAGTGAAAGATAGGGGATAAAGTGAGTTTCTCCGTAGGATGAAGAATGAATGGCTCTAACCACTGTGGCAGTTCCTGTTTGTCATCTGCTTTTATGAACTCCTGACATAAAATATTTGGAACAAAGGGTGGGACCAGCACTGCAGTCAAGTGTTCCCATTTTCTTTATCAAGCTCTGATATTGAGAATGGTTTTTATCTTGAACCTTATATTAATGTATATGTCATTCCAGCTCAAAAAACTGGGAGTGATGCCACCAGAACAGCCTTTGCCAGTGAAATGCAATAGAATCTACCAAATAATATGGGCGAACAATGGTGATGCCATAAGCAGGCAGTATGCTGGCACAGCTGCCTTAAAGGTAAAGGGTGAAGAGTATTATCTGTTCTGATGATTAGTATGCTATGTTACAGGTTTTGTGTCCAATGGAGAACTGTTTTATATACATAAAAATTGTTAGCCAAACATTCTGCATGTTTTAATCCTGAAGAGATAAGAAAACTTCCAATTGAGGAGTATTTTATATTGCACTTACTGTGAATTGGAGAAGACTTGAGTGTCCAGGTGTCTTGTGGCAGTGCTGGTTGTAGTTTAACTTCATTCTGTTAGTTGCATATCTAGATACTAAGCATAGCTGAGCAAAGAGTTTAAGATCTATATTAAGCATTACTTCTATTTAAGCACAGCTATAGTACTTTTAAGCAGTTACAGTACTTTAAAAAAAAAAAAATACTTGGAAGGACTGAAGATCAGGATATGCAGGCAGTAGGGTGATATTAATTAGTTGTATTTTCTAAATAAATTAGTTGTATTGCAGTCTCACCAAGATCAGAAATCAGGCATGGAACTCCTTACTGTTCATTCCTGCTGCTTTGGAAAGTCATAGAATTTGAGCTACTTTCTCTTTGTATAGCCACTTGGAACAATTTTTAGTATTTGTGGTATTTGGCACTGGAAAAACCTTTACAGTGGAAATGCTTAACACTTAAATCTCTTTTTAAATCTCTTTACTGAACTTTGATTAGTCTTACATTAATCTTTTAAAAAAATAATTAAAAAATAGCCGGAGTTGTCTTGATTGTGAATATTTAAATTCGAAGCCCAGAGCCTCATTTATAGATCTAAATTTTCAGCTGTTGTGCTTGAAGATTACTCACTACTGAGGTTCATGGATTAAATTGGTATGCAGCTTAATTGTGATATTTTAACTTGAAAGTGAAACGCACTTGAAATGTTCATCATAGTTGGTGTGGCTTTTAGAATTGCTCTGTGCCAATGTGCAGTGTCTCTGCAAATAGAATTCTCTAATGAAGAAAATTTTTTCCTTCTCTAATAAAAAACTGCTTTTTATTCAAATTCTAAGCCTTCTGTGACCTAGAAACTTTCTTTTGTTTCTCAGCTTGTGAGGATATGTACTATTGCCCTTCAGTATGTTGTGCTTGTCTTTTTTTGATAGCAGAAGCAGAGAAAATGAAAAACACTTTTCAGTAAGCTCCAGTCTTCTCCATTGTTCTAGTAGTGTTCCTTTTACATTAAAAGCCAAAAAATAAGCATGATTTTTTTTTTTCTTTGAGGTATTCAAGCATCCTAGTGACTGATGTCTTGAAAGTTCTGCTTTTGTTAGCTGCCATATATGTCCAGATTACTGCTTTCTGTTAGGACTTTCTATAAAATCATAACTCTGTCAAAAGCATAAGATTCTCTGCAGAGTTAACACTGAGAAGTTGATGCTCTTTGACAAACATCATTTTCAACTTCTCTGTGAAAGTAACTGAACATAACTTCTGAGTTGTCATCTGTTCAGTTCTGAGTTTCAGAATGCCAAAGCTTTTGAGCTGAGACTGTTACGTGAGAGTTGCATATGTGCATGATTTGCATGTTCTGTGTAACAGGGTGACTTCACAAGGACTGGTGAAAGAAAGCTGGCAGGGGTAATGAAGGATGGAGTTAATTCTGCAAACAGATACTACTTGAATCGTTTCAGGGATGCTTACAGGCAAGCAGTCATAGGTAAGAATACAACTTCAACTAAGATGAACTATGGTATTAATAAAAGTTTATTTAAATAATCTTGGCTTTATCTTTTCAATTGATTTTTTTTTTTCCCCCTGAAGTTTTAAAAGCACCATGAGCCTACATAGGTTTCATGTTTATGTAGTGGACACCATATGGAACACTCATTCTCCCCTTGGAGATTACACTGCATGTAATCCCTCTGAATTGAATGTTGTTTAACTCACTGTAGGATTTGCTCCTAACTTCATTTTAGCATTAACTGTCTTGTAACATCTCTATTAGGTAGAGTTATATTTATGTAACGAGTGTTTCTGAAAATGGTGAGTTAACTCTTGATTTTTCACTGAGAAAATAGTTAAAAAAAACTTAATGAGTTGTCAGTGTCAGGCAACATTATATTCAGGAAGAATAACATTTTTCCAGAGTACTTTCAAATATGAAATATTTGGAAAGAATTTACTAAGTAATCAACAGACTATTGCTGTATGTGACTTTTAACTGTTGGTTCCTTGTTTGATATTTTTATTCAGACTTGATGCAGGGTATCCCTGTAACAGAGGATCTTTATTCCATATTTACAAAAGAGAAAGAGCATGAAGCCCTGCACAAGGAGAACCTGAGAAGCCATCAGGAATTGATCAGCCAGCTGTTGCAGAGCTACATGAAACTGCTCTTACCAGATGATGAAAAATTCCACGGAGGATGGGCACTCATTGACTGTGATCCAAGGTTTGTTAAATAAGTCATAATTGATCAGCTGCTACTGTGATACCTCTGTTAATTACCACTGCTTCTATTAATTACTACTGATGTTAAATGATTTTTGATAGCTGATGTGTTAAGAGAATACAAGTGGACAGTTTTGTAGAATGACAGGAGTCCTCGAAGGGATTGAATACTTGTAATTGTAAAAAGAGGTCCTCTAAATATATGCTTTTCCCAAAGTGCCATAAAAATGGTGCGTGCTGGAGTTACCTTTGAGACACTGCCTGGAAATGTGTGATTCAGTTAATAGTGCCAAAATGTGGTAGGCACCCCAAGGAGAACTTCTAACCACCCTTAGTTCCAGAAGGGGCTGTTTGAGGAGTTGTTCCTTATTGCTTTATAGGGAAAGTATAACTTGACCTCAAAACCATATCTGATCAGATTAAATTCCTGTGTAATGAGTCAGTAGTAGGAAAGCCTCGATTTCTCTTCCTGAAAAGCAGTGAGCATATACTCTAACTTCACTGATAAGTCTTCTTAGCAAGTTCAGAGTTCACAAGCTTGTAAAAGAAATTAGTGGTTACATCTTCTGCAGGTTAAACTTCAGCATCTAAAAATAGTAAAGCAGGATATTATGATATTTAAGGACAGACTCATCTTAACTGACTCTGAGATTTTTCCATTTGTCCTTTAGCATTTTATTAGCTTGTGGGTTTTCTATTTATTTTTGGACCTGCTGCTGACCTGTTTGAGCTATTAGGTAACACCAAGTTTGAAAGAGTGTGTTGCTTAATGTATGGGAAGTATGGTAAGTCTAATGACACATCACAATTTGGCTTCTCAGGTGTCTCACTGAACTTGGTGTTTCAGTGGCTGTGAAGAAGTAGCAGCATCACATATCATAATTGAAACCTCTTGTAATGTGCCCTCAATTGTAAAAGTGTCCTAAAATACACTGGGGATGGGTTATAGCTTTGCACATTAAACTTTCTCCCCTTAATCATTCTTCTTTCCCTTTCTTAGTCTCATTGATGCCACTCATAAGGATGTGGATGTTCTGCTGTTACTCTCTAATTCTGCCTACTATGTGGCCTAGTAAGTTACTACTTTCTCTTACTACATGTAGTTTATTTCTAGTAGCTTTGTTTTAGGTTAGTAGGAAGATAAAATTCTGTTTCTTTTCTCTAGTTATGATGATGAAATCGACAAGGTGAATCAGTACCAAAGGTTAAGTCTGGAAGCTCTGGAAAAAATAGAAATAGGTAAGAAATTAGCCACCATATATTTTATGAATGCTCTTAGCAATAGCTTGAGCACTTATCAAAGCATCCTACAAGTATATTGAAACAGCAAGCCTCAATGTATTGTGTATGTCTTGTGTAGTCCACCGTAGCTAGAAATGTGCTTTCTTGCTGATAACAGGTAACAGAGTTGAGTCTGTGTTCTCTCAGTCCTGTCTTTTGCTACTGCTTGAAATGGAAACTTTGATCACTAGTAGGGTTCTAAGATTTTCCCTCTTTCAAACTCGTAAAAACATGGATTCATCAAAATAAATTTCATTATTTATCAGTTGACAGTAACAATTTGATTAATTTATATAATGAATTACAGGTTTGTGCATTCAATGCAGTCTTCCTTTGATCCAAATATAGTAGCTGGTTCTGAATTGTAGTTTAGATCTGTTCCATAGCTTTTTTAAAAAAAACTCTTTCTCAAGGTCTGATAAGAAACATGCTATTATGAAATCACCTTGTTATGCTGATTAACTTATGTATTGACTAAAGCATGTAACATCTGCATGCCAAATCCAACACTTTCAGTTGAAAGTTAAAGATGTGATATCTTTGACTTTACAGATGAAAAAGGTGTTCCAGTTGGAGAGAAGAGAGGGAAACTTTTATGGCCCCCAGTGTGTGCCTGCCCAGCAGAGTTTAATCCTTCATTACACAATGCATAGGGATTTCATCATCTCCTTGCTGTGACTTTCACTACAGATGTGCAATTTCTACAAGTTCAGCGGAAAGGCCTCATTTCAGTATTGTGGGGAACTGCAATACATCCTAACATACAGAACATAGTAGAAACATCTAAACCAAACACCTTAAGATCAAAACCTGCCCAATTTAGTGATATAGGTAGGATGCAGTGCATTGGAGAGTTGAAGTACTTGGTCTGAGTCTTGAAACTTACATTGCTTCCACTTGGTAAAAATATATTGGTTCTAATCCTTGCAGGAACGTACCCTAAAACATAGGATGTAATAGGTGTAGAATTTTTTTCTGTTTGAAAGGATGATCTTTAATAAAAAACCAGGCTGGATTATAATAAACATACACAGTCTAATTGCTTTTTGTAACTTATTGGTTATTGTGAAATCTTTAATTGAAAATGTCTATCCCACTCTAAAGAAAAACTGAAAAAGACTCGGCTCTTACAGATGTTTAGGTATAGTCTCTGCAATTTCTCTATCAGTGTTTGGTTAAAGATTTTTCATCTCCTGTTTTATTTCTCAGGGCCTGAACCTACTCTCTTTGGCAAACCCAAGTTCTCTTGCATGAGGCTGCATTACAAATACAAAGAAACAAGTGGGTATTTTCACACTCTTAGAGCTGTGGTACGCAACCCAGAAGAAGATGGAAAAGGTTTGTTGCATATGGAAAACTTTATACATAAAAGTGTATTCAGTATACCAGAATTCCTCTAGGAAAAACATTTTCCATGGCTCTTAGAATAACTTCTGAAGAGGGATAAATTTTAATATAATCCAGTTGTGCAGAGCAGGGAACCAACAAAAAACCCTGTATGTAGCTTCCTCTGTGAACACTAAAATGTTACTGTTTTAATATAGAGAAAAATAATTTTCAGATATAGCTTTTAAAGCAGCATGTGTCTCTGGAATTGAGACATTTCCATGTCCAGATCTTTACTGCTCCAAAACCTGATGAAATAAATTTAAAATTGTCTCCTAAAGAGTGGAAGAGATTGATTTTATTTAGTGAAATCAGTGTCTAGAAATGTTCTTGCTTGTTGTTTAATTAAATTAAATGAACACTAATAAGGGAGAAAATGACTTCTCACCTGGAGCACTGAGTTTTGTCAACAAGGATTAGAATAAATAACTGCTTTTCTTCCTTCCACAAATGAATTGTGGCAGTGATTCACTTATACCCAGTATTAAGGGTTTAAGGAGAGTCTATTCTACAAGCTTATCTTGTAAGCTTTAAATCAGAATTGCAGTTCATAGGGTGCAACTGTTCTGTTGGGTGAAAGAAAAAAAAAAAAAAAAAACAAAACACAAACCAAGAAAACCAAACTTAATTGTTACATAAATAAGTTTAATTTTAGGTCTTGTAATATGGGATTTTAAGGGTTTTTCTAAGGGTCTGACAGACTTCTAATTGGATTTCAGACACTCTTCAGTGCATTGCAGAAATGCTGAGAATCACAAAGCAAGCAATGGGATTAGATGTGCCCATTATTGAGAAAAAGCTGGAGAGGTGAGTACTTAAATGATGTGAGCCTTCTGTGTCCCACTTTTGTTTTCTTCTCAGTGGCTAATAGTACATGGTAAGTCGTGTATACAATGCCTATAAGAAAATGTCTATATCTAGCTACTGTGCTAGGAGTTAATTTGTCTGTATGCTGCTATAATAACTGTCTGCAGGTGTTTAGATAAAAGTACAAGCAAGAATACTATTGTATATTGTCTATAAGCACACACATGTAAACTATCAAGCATAAACAACATACTGCAAATCAGATGGTTCATGATTAGTTTGTCTAATTTTTCCTGTCTGAACATAATGTTTGCTTCTGTAGTAAGAAATGTGAAATGTAAATCTGGCTTGGGTTCCACTGCAGCTGTGTGTAACAAATTCAGATAATGTTACAGGTCTTGTGTGAAGAAATGGCTGAAGTTAAACTTCTGAACTCCTAAGTGTTGGTCAGAATGGCACAGAAGTTTGTTTTGCAAGTGCATTGAGAGAAAAGGGCACATAAAAGCATAATTGATAATTAAAGTACTACAATTTTTAGATAGTTTTCTAAGTTAATTGTCTACAATTAAACAGAATAACCTGTGTCTACAAATATTGGTGAGGTGTTAACAGTGAGGAAATTCTTTACAAAGGGCCATGGAGTAGAAATAAGAGGGTGGCTGAAGTTTAGCACATTTTACCAGTTCAGGTGTGATCTGTTGCATTATTTCGGACCCTTCCAACTCAGACTATATGAACTACTAGAAAATTTGTTGTGTAGCACAACTGTAAATTCAGTGAGAACTGTTAGGGCATGTATTTCACCAACTTTCTTCTGCATTTGATTATTGGGCTGCTATTTCAGCTTCTTTCCCCAGCCAAGCAGAAAGTGTAGCAAGAAAATCTTGCTCTTTTTTACAGGTACTGAAGACCTATTTGTTAACTCTGGCTACTGAGTACAGCATACACAGTCAGGGTTACAAATACAGACAGTTCAAATCCAGTTTCATCTAAACCTAAAAATGCCTGCAGAAGCTTGCTTTTCCCCTTGTTTGCTACCATTCTGTAGCATCCCTCCTTTGTTTTTGTTGTTTTGAATTTGATTAGCTTATATGGGTACAATTATTGTAAGGAAAGGATAACATAGTTACTAAAACATCCATCTCTACTATGGAAGTAGACTGGAAGGTGGTAAATAGTGTTTGTAAATGAGACTGCCTTGATTATACCTTAGATTTTTTCTTCTTCCAGGAAGAGCAGTAAACCTCATGAAGACATCATTGGCATTCGGTCTCAGAACAGAGGGTCTCTGGCCCAAGGCAAGAATTACTTACTGAGCAAGTTCTCATCTCTCAATCAAAAAGTGAAACAAACCAAATCCAATGTCAACATTAGCAATCTTCGGAAGTTGGGCAGCTTTACCAAACCAGAAGTGAAAGTCAATTTTTTAAAACCCAATTTGAAAGTGAATCTTTGGAAATCAGATAGTAGCCTTGAAACTTTAGAGAATCCAGTGGCAGATACTAAAGTCCATACAGAATCTGATACAGAAGTATCAGATAATGACTCATTCCACTCTGACGACTTCCTGACTAACTCTAAATCTGATGAGGACAACCAGCTAACTGACTCTCTAGAGAACATGGGGCAGGCAGACTACGTGCTGCCTAGCTGTGGTATCATTGCTTCGGCTCCACGGTTGGGCAGTCGGTCCCAGTCTATAAGCAGCACTGACACGAACATCAGCATTCATGTTCCATCAGAGATCCATGTGTCTCAGGCTAGCCAGTCGGACTGTGGAGACATACCCATGCCTTCTGCTGACAATGTGGAAATGGAATTTGCTAAACCTATTGATGTGTACTGCCAGAGGTTTGTGCACGATGCTCAAAATAAGACGTCGGATGTTTTGGAGGCTGAGGCTGGTTCTCAAGAGCCCCATCACATAATAAATCAAACCAGCAATAATCTGTCTAAGAAGGCAGAAACCCAGGCTGAAGCTACTAGAGACATTCCTTCCAGGCCATCTAAGCTGGATGTGCAGTCTTCAGAGCCAAATCCTCAGCTCTTAGCTGTTGGTGGGACTGACTTCACAAAATCTCATAAAAGCCCAGGATCTGGTACCCTTGAGACAGGACTCCACACAACTCCTTCTCCAGCTGATGGCAGCAGCAGCAGAGCTGTGTCTCCTTTTGCTAAAATTCGCAGTTCCATGGTCCAGGTTGCTAACATCACGCAAGCAGGATTGACTCAAGGGATTAGTTTTGCTGTGGCAAAGGTCCAGAAGAGCCCTGCAGAGCCAGAAGCTATCAATGAAATCAAACAAAAAGAACTGAGAGAAATGTTTACGCAATGCCAGACACGAATAATTCAAATCTAGTTGCTAACTTAAAGTGTTCTTCTACTTGTGGCTTTTAATATGATACTAAAAGAAATGACATCAGGACTCACTGTGGTGTGAACTGCTACTGAATGCTGGGATCAATAATACAAATGACTTGTTTACAGGGAGTGGGAGATGCAAATGAATTTGGTTCTGACCAAGCTTCAGAATTCCCTCTGGCAGCTGAGACAAAAGAACAGTAAACCATATTTCAACAGGTAGCTTAGACACTGGGATGTAATCAGCATGCTGTCTGTCTTAAATGTGTTGCACAGTTATTTTTGGAGACTTAATTTTGTAGCTCTTCTGAATTACGTAGAAAGTATTTATACTCAAAAGGTGATACTGCACTTCTGTGACCTTACTTTACCTTGCACTGCACCAGCAAAATAACTTACCAGTAAAGTACACTTTATTTATTTTTGGACTAGTATTTTTACTTGTTTCCATTGAAGTTTTTAGATGCAGCTTTCTATGAATTGTGCCTCTACAATGGGAATTGATGCGGTTTTTGTTGAATTTAATTCTGTTAACCAGAAATTAGGATTTCTTTTTGCTGTCCTCTTTCTTTCCACACGCCCTGGGACACTTTCAGGAAGGATAAAGCGTACAGATCCAATCTGAAATACCCACGATCCTGCAGTGCAAATTAAGTTTGTAGATTTTTTTTTTCTCACTTGTTGTGAGGTGAGGAGAAACGGAGTGAATGTCTTTTAATTCTTGCCCATGTTAAAGCTATTCCTATTGTCTTTTTTCAAATTCCTGGCAATTTCCTCTTATTTTTTGTCTCTGTAAAGCAAGACAAGGCAGATGCCTGACCTTTAGGCACTGTGTCCCTCTGTGCTAGGATTTCTTTTCAACTATATTCTAACTGTCTAGATGCAAAAGTCCAAGTAACTTCTAAACCAGAAGCATACTGTTTCATAAAATCTGTGTTGCATTAGAGCATAGTTGTCAGCATCTAATCAATACTGAATTCATTACCAACTCCAGCTTTGCATACTTGCAGGATGAGCCTATGTATCGAGTCATGCTGGGGATTGGATTAAAAAAACCCCCTTTATCTATGTGTGTCAAAAGATTAAATCTATCTAAACAATTGTTTCCCAGAAATGCCTTGCCATGTCATTCTAGTATAAAGCTACTGTCAAGCAGGATCCAACTATGCTGTGGTTTATAATGGTAACCACCATTATAGACCCAGGGCCTCAGTGTTCTAGTCCATGTACTGTAGATAGGCTGCACGTGGTGTTCTACGGAAATTGTGTCATAGGGGCAGGGTAGTATGGTGTCTTAGGACTTCTAGTGTGTCTGAAATGATTATCATCTAACCCTGATGGTCTGAAACTTTGATAAACAAATCTTATTTATTTGTTTTATTAAAGTGATGTGGGTTTGGGTTTTCTGACTGTCTATACTTGTGGCTGTATTTAAAATTAAACTACTGCTGTATTTTAATGTGAGCAATATACATGAGATATTTTAATAAAAAAGGTGGAATCAAAAGATGTCTTTTGGTACTGCAGGTTTCTAGGGCTTTAAGTTTTGAACATGGGTGGGTTGTCTTGAATTTCTTCGGTTTGAGAGTCACAGAGGGTTGAAGTTGGAAGGGGCTGCTGGAGCTCATCTAGTCCAACCTCACTGCTCAGGCAGGGTGACCTGGGGCTGGTTGCCCAGGACCATGTCCAGATGGCTTTTGGTTATCTCTGTGGTGGTTTAGACCCTGCTGGGACCTGCGACCATGTTGCCACTGCCCCTCCCTCACCCTTGGATGGCGATGGGACAGGGAGTAAGATACGAACCCCAGGGTTGAGATAAGGAAGATTTAATACAACAGTGTAACAACAACGGTGATGTACATGGACACAGCACAAGGAACAGACCTGGACAAAAGCTGTTCCTGCACTGCCCGTACCTGGGCACCTGGACATGGTGTCAGCATGGGGTGGAATAGCCTGGCTGTAGCTCCCTCCCAGCTGCTGGGGAAAATTAACCCCATCCTAGACAAACCAGGACAATCTCCATGGATGAAGATTCCACCACTCCAGGCAAACTCTTCCAGTGCTCAGCTTCCCTCACAGTGAAGAAGTGTTTGTTGATATCCAGAGGGAACCTCGCCTGGTTCAGTTTGTGCCCAAGGCCACTTGTCTCATCACTGGGTGCCCCTGGAGCGAGCCTGGCTTTGTATTCTTTGGAGCCTCCCTTCAGGCAGCTGCAGACATCAGTAAGATCCTCTGTCAGTCAAGGAACACATATGTGACTCAGGTCCTTCATCTTTGTCTTCTGGCCTCGGGGACAAGGTGTCCCTGCTCCAGCAAACCTCATCCCCTGCCCCTGAGAGGCACCAAAAGGCAGGGGTGGCAGCAGGTGCAACATCTGTTCATTACAAACGCCACCTCTTCTTGCTACAAAACACATGGCCGAGAACACCTCCAGCTGTTGGAATGCTCCACAGTGTCACAGGTCTCACTTCATCCCTCCCTGGGGGCAGTGTCTTGGCAGAAACTGCAGGGTCCGTGCATGGGTTTGCTCACCCCCCTCAGCCAGTGCCAAAGCCTCGCTCCTCCTTCCCACGGAGCAGCACTGAGGTGTGGCAGAAGCCCCCACGTTCCCACAGCAAGGATCTCTCCAGCCATGGGTTGCACCTGGGCTGGGAGGGCATCTCCCTGAGGCAGAGGCTGTGGGCAGTCCTGAGAGGCTCTGCTCCACCTTGCATGGCAGGCAGAGAAGGGTGCTTTGGGAGCTGCTCCGTGACTCGCAGAATAGGAACAAAGCCATTTTCAAGAGGGCTGGAAGGTGTTAACTGAAAGCTGTGAATTCAAAGCCAGTGAAAGAAAAAGCTGCGTTTTCACTGGCACAGGGCAGCCCCTCACCCTCTTCCACACAGAACATCCCTGCATCATCCCCACTACAAAACACTGTCAAGGAAAACCCCACGCTCCCAGAAATCAGGTGCACCCATGGGAACAGGGGAGAGAATAGGAAGAACAACAGAGCTGGCCCCAAGTCTGGACTCGTGGTTTTTACTCACCTTTAGATTAGTAGATGAGCTCAGGAAACCAACAAAGATAGCTCATTCTTGATCCCCTCCATCAGTACCTGGGAGGGTCTCCTTGCTGGCTGTGCTGCTGCTGGAGGTGGAGTGGGAACATGCGGCTGGATCTCAACATCTTCCTCGTGCTGCTGCATGCTGCTGTCCTCAAAGCAGCTGGCCAGCTCTGCCTCGCAGGGTGGATAAGCTGCTGGGTCAGACTGCTCGTCTAGGCCAGCCCAGGGATGTCCCACGCCTGGCTGGACTCTGGAGGCCTGAGCCACGTCTGCTTCATCCGCAAGTACGGAGAGAGACGCCTGTGAAGAGCTGACATTGCTCACCATGCTGCTAGTCGAGGAGTTGTCACTCGAAGGGGCCAGAGACACCGCTGCAGAGGAGCAGTCTTCACTAGTCATGATGCCAGTGTGGGGGCTTTCTCTCAAAGAGGACTGAGAGACACTCAAAGAGGAGCTGACTTCACTGGGCATGATGGAAGCGCAGCAGCATTCGTAGCCCTCAGACCGCTCGCAGCTGAGCCTGTGTGAGGAGGAGGGGAAGCCTGAGCTGAGCCCAGCACTCCTGAGTGCCCTGGGGCTCTCCCTCCTGCCCTGAAGGAGGTGGCAGACAGCATCCCTGCTGTGGGGTCCCACCCAGCATGTGCCCCGAGGCCCCATCCTACCTGCCAGGAGCACAGAGCTCCATCTTGTGCAGGACAAGGAGTGGACACTGCCAGCTCTGCGCCATGGAGGCCAACCACTGCACGGGCCCCGTGGATTTCCCCACGCTCTCCCCAAGCAGTTGCCTCAAGCCATGCTGCCCATCCCTGTGTCCCCATCTCCTCCTCAGTGGCCTCACCAGTCTGGGATTCCTCTTATATTTTCCACGTTCACGTTGACCTGAATGGAAACTTCACACACTCTGTGCGTATCGGGGTGTACGGGGTACCTGCGGAGGGGCAGAGGGCAGCGTTGGTGGGACCTCCCTTGGCGGGGGGATACCAGAGGGTGCTGCTGTGCCCAGGGGGACAGATCACTTACTGGTGCTCGAAGGGCTGTAAAGTCTCCAGGAGGGTAATGTGTTCAGGCTGAGAACACAGAGTGGTTGGATCGGGGGGCAGCTCCAGATCGGGTGGTAGCCACGTGGGGCTCGGGGCTGTCTCCTGTTTGGCTGAGCTCTGTCAGGCCCTGTGGCTGCTGTGGAACCTTCTGGAAGCGGCTGTAAGGGGCAGAGGCAGCCGTGAGCTCCCCTCAGAGCCTCCCCAGCAGAATGCCCGGTCACAGCCCCGCTGTCAGCACCCGGCACAGGCCGCCCCTGGCCCCTGCAGAGCAGAGACTGAAGCCCTGCTGCTAGAGCGGTCATTTTGTGACAGACTCTGCCCTCAGCGCCATCACCACCTCCACAGGCGACCTGCCTCCTGTGGGGAACAGGTGTGGCCTCGGGGACAAGGTGTCCCTGCTCCAGCAAACCTCATCCCCCACCCCTGAGAGGCACCAAAAGGCAGGGGTGGCAGCAGGTGGAACATCTGGTCATTAGAAACGCCACCTCTTCTTGCTACAAAACACATGGCCGAGAACACCTCCAGCTGTTGGAATGCTCCACAGTGTCACAGGTTTCACTTCATCCCTCCCTGGGGGCAGTGTCTTGGCAGAAACTGCAGGGTCCGTGCATGGGAACCCATGAGCGAACGCTCACCCCACCTCAGCCAGTGCCAAAGCCTCGCTCCTCCCTCCCACGGAGCAGCACTGAGGTGTGGCAGAAGCCCCCACGTTCCCACAGCAAGGATCTCTCCAGCCATGGGTTGCACCCGGGCTGGGAGGGCATCTCCCTGAGGCAGAGGCTGTGGGCAGTCCTGAGAGGCTCTGCTCCACCTTGCATGGCAGGCAGAGAAGGGTGCTTTGGGAGCTGCTCCGTGACTCGCAGAATAGGAACAAAGCCATTTTCAAGAGGGCTGGAAGGTGTTAACTGAAAGCTGTTAACTCAAAGCCAGTGAAAGAAAAAGCTGCGTTTTCACTGGCACAGGGCAGCCCCTCACCCTCTCCCACACAGAACATCCCTGCATCATCCCCACTACAAAACACTGTCAAGGAAAACCCCACGCTCCCAGAAATCAGGTGCACCCATGGGAACAGGGGAGAGAATAGCAAGAACAACAGAGCTGGCCCCAAGTCTGGACTCGTGGTTTTTACTCACCTTTAGATTAGTAGATGAGCTCAGGAAACCAACAAAGATAGCTCATTCTTGATCCTCTCCATCAGTACCTGGGAGGGTCTCCTTGCTGGCCGTGCTGCTGCTGGCTCTTCACTTAGGCTTCCTGATCTTCTGCGCTGTCGCTTGAGAGAGTCCAGGAGCCTGCATCCGTAGCAGCAATGCCCCGGCAAGTTGTGCGCACTCTCTGTGCAGTGCAGGGGGCTGTCCTCCTCGCTGCCTGCGCTGTGCATGTGTGTCCCAGTGCGGGAAGCAGGAGGGGTAGGGTAGTCAGGGTGCCTGTGCGGAGGGAAAGGCTGGGAGGCTTGAAACCTGGAATTGTATTTTTCAAAGCTCTGCTCACGTTCCAGCACTGGGGAGGGCAGCCCATAGGACTTCCCTGTCTTCTCTTCAGGAACACGATCCTTCTGTTTCCTTCTCACAGCTCCATCCTGGAAGGGCAGGTCCTGCACGATGGGAGCCATCATCGCAGCACGCTTTTGTGATCGCTGCCGTGTTAGAGGAGCTGAGGCGGGAGCATGCCGTGGATCTTCATCCTCGATGTGCTGCAGGCCCAGCTCCTGCTCCTGCTCCTGCCAGGAGTGGCCTTCGTGGTGGTAGAAAGGCGACTCCATTTCCCTGGAGTTCACCTCAGGCACCTCTGGAGGTGGAGTGGGAACATGCGGCTGGATCTCAACATCTTCCTCGTGCTGCTGCATGCTGCTGTCCTCAAAGCAGCTGGCCAGCTCTGCCTCGCAGGGTGGATAAGCTGCTGGGCCAGACTGCTCGTCTAGGCCAGCCCAGGGATGTCCCACGCCTGGCTGGACTCTGGAGGACTGATCCACGTCTGCTTCATCCGCAAGTACGGAGAGAGACGCCTGTGAAGAGCTGACATTGCTCACCATGCTGCTAGTCGAGGAGTTGTCACTCGAAGGGGCCAGAGACACCGCTGCAGAGGAGCAGTCTTCACTAGTCATGATGCCAGTGTGGGGGCTTTCTCTCAAAGAGGACTGAGAGACACTTGAAGAGGAGCTGACTTCACTGGGCGTGATGGAAGCGCAGCAGCATTCGTAGCCCTCAGACCGCTCGCAGCTGAGCCTGTGTGAGGAGGAGGGGAAGCCTGAGCTGAGCCCAGCACTCCTGAGTGCCCTGGGGCTCTCCCTCCTCCCCTGAAGGAGGTGGCAGACAGCATCCCTGCTGTGGGGTCCCACCCAGCATGTGCCCGAGGCCCCATCCTACCTGCCAGGAGCACAGAGCTCCATCTTGTGCAGGACAAGGAGTGGACACTGCCAGCTCTGCGCCATGGAGGCCAACCACTGCACGGGCCCCGTGGATTTCCCCACGCTCTCCCCAAGCAGTTGCCTCAAGCCATGCTGCCCATCCCTGTGTCCCCATCTCCTCCTCAGTGGCCTCACCAGTCTGGGATTCCTCTTATATTTTCCACGTTCACGTTGACCTGAATGGAAACTTCACACACTCTGTGCGTATCGGGGTGTACGGGGTACCTGCGGAGGGGCAGAGGGCAGCGTTGGTGGGACCTCCCTTGGTGGGGGGATACCAGAGGGTGCTGCTGTGCCCAGGGGGGACAGATCACTTACTGGTGCTCGAAGGGCTGTAAAGTCTCCAGGAGGGTGATGTGTTCAGGCTGAGAACACAGAGTGGTTGGATCAGGGGGCAGCTCCAGATCGGGTGGTAGCCACGTGGGGCTCAGGGCTGTCTCCGCAGGGCTCCTGCCCTTGCACAGGGCCTGCTTGCCTCCTGCATCCCCCTTTTTGTCTCCTGCATCCCCCTTTTTGTCTCTGTGCTGTTGCTGCCTTGGACTCCCTCCCTACACAGGCACAGAAAATAGTGGATGAGAGAGGAACGTTCCCCACCGTCTCAGCAGCACCAGCAAAAAAACCTGAGCCCGGCCAGGGCCAGACCTGTGCCTGCCCTGAGCCCCCAGCAGGGCCCCTCCAGCCCTCCCCTGGGGCTGCTCCCGGGCCCCGGCTGACCCCCACCCTGCCGGCCAGGGCTCAGCTCGCTCCAGCACTGACTCCTACCTGGGATCTGGCCACGGTCACCACAAGCCAGTAGACACCCAGCAACAGCAGCGACCCTACAAAAGCAAAGGCGGCAACGAAGCCTGCTGGGCTGGGGCAGCAGCTGACTAGAGAGGTCATGACAGACGTCTGTAACGTGCCCAAGGGAGACAAGGAGAGCTTAAGAAGGAGCAGCTGGACCCAACTAAGTCCATTTGGTCTTGCTTCCCAGCACAAGACGCACTCTCTTCACCTGGCAGCTCATAGGCAAAGTGCCACCCGGCCTCTCACAGCTATACTGCACCCATTTGTGATGCAAGCAGGACACCCTTCCACTAGCAGTTGCTATAGCAACAGCGTCACAAAATCACTTAGGTTACAGAAGACCTTGAAGGTCGAGTCCAACCATGAACCTAACACTGACAGTCCTCAACTCCACCATATCCCTGAGTGCTGTCAATCTGACTCTTGAACACCTCCAGGGATGGGGACTCCACCACTGCCCTGGGCAGCCCATTCCAATGTCTGACAACCGGTTCTGTGAAGAAATACTTCCTAATATCCAGTCTAAAGCTCCCCTGGCACAACTTGAGGCCATTACCCCTCATCCTATTGCTTGTTACTTGGTTAAAGAGACTCATCTGCACCTCTCTACCCCCTCCTTTCAGGTACTTGTAGAAGGTGATGAGGTCTCCCCTCAGCCTCCTCCAGACTTAACCCCCCTGCCGCTATTGAGAGACGGGACGCAGCTTGATGCAAGCAAAATGTCGGTCCATTGTGCGCAACCATTTCTTTATATGTGCCCACACGAGCTGCGTGTTCCCAACAGATTGGTCTGTTTGCACAGGCACTGGTTACACAGTTGTATCTGACTGGTCAGTGACACACGGTCACTCTAGCGACCTGATCTGGAGGGCAGAGTCGTTAAGGCCTATTAGGAATGGCGTCTGAAACTTGTTTCTCTCCGTGTTGTTCATGTTTTACCGCATTCCTTTCCCATTGTTTATGGCCTACAAGTTCCAACACATCCCAGCCTATCAATTGAGTAGCACTCAGGGCTCTGCTCTCCAGGCCCCATCCCACACCCCCAGTTCCCTCAGCCGCTCCCCATCACAGTTGTGCTCCAGACCCTTCCCCAGCTCCAGTGCCCTTCTCTGGACACACTCCAGCACCTCAGTGTCCTCCTTGTAGTGAGGGGCCCAAAACTGAACACAGTATTTGAGGTGCAGCCTCACCAGTGCCAATTACAGGGGTAAGATCACTTCCCCTGCTGGCCACGCTGTTTCTTATACAAGCCAGGATTCCATTGTTCTTCTTGGCCACCTGGGCACACTGCTGGCTCATGTTCAGCTCACTGTCAGTCAAAGCCCCAGGTCCCTCTCTGCCTGGCAGCTTTCCAGCCACTTCTCCCCATACCTGTAGCGCTGTTGTTGTGACCGAAGTGCAGAACCCAGCACTTGGCCTTGTTGAACCTCATACAATTGGCCTTGGCCCATCGCTCCAGCCTGTCCAGGTCCCTCTGCAGAGCCTCCCTACCCTCGAGCAGATCACCACTCCCACCCAACTTGGTGTCATCTGCAAACTGACTGAGGGTGCACTTGATCCCCTCATCCAAATCATCAATAAAGATGTTAAACAGGAGTGGCCCCAATATCGAGCCCTGGAGAACACCACCTGTGACCAGCCACCAGCTGCATTTAACTCCGTTCACCAGAAGTCTTTGGGCCCAGCCTGCCAGCCAGTTTATTACTCAGTCAGCCAGTTTTTTACCCAGCAAAGCCTATGCCCATCCAAGCCATGAGCAGCCAGTTTCGCCAGGAGAATGCTGTGGGAAACTGTGTCAAAGTCCTTACTAAAATCAAGGTAGACATCCAGCCTGTCCTTCATCCACCAAGAGGAGGAAGGAGATCAGGTTTGTCAAGCAGGACCTGCCTTTCATAAACCCATGCTGGCTGGGCCTGATCATCTGGTTGTCCTGCACGTAGCGTGTGATGGTACTCAGGATGATCTGCTCCATCAGCTTCCCTGGCACCAAAGTCAGACAGGCTGTAATTACCCTCATCCATTCCTGCAACTGAAGGGATGGAGAACACAGTATGCACCCCTGACCCCTTAACCAGTTTCCCGAAGGTTCTGAAATCTCTCTTCATTGATTTCAGACTTCTACTGGTCGCATCACCGCTACCCACCTGAAAAACCAAGAGTGGGGAGTAAATTATTCTGACTCCATAGTGGTTTAATGTTTCACTACTTAAACCACCCTTGTTCAACCAGTTCTGCATGTCATCCTGGGGCCAGTGTGTCCTCTGAAAACCAGCTCACACTGTACAGCTTGAATAAGAGTGGTAGAGACCATTCTTAATGCTTAATTGATATTATTCAAACAGCTTAAAACACACTGCGTTACTGGTAATGCAGAAAGTAAGATCTGTTTTGCATGAGTACAGGAGCAGGACCAATTCTCCAGTAATGGCTTTTTTGTGCTGCAATAAAGCTCATTAGAGAGATTTGAGAAGTTAGTCATGGTCTTCTCCAAGTACAGTAACAATATATTAATTACAGGACCCTTGTCATGGCTAAGATCAAATCACTTCTTTATACCCCAGTGTAACTGCTATGAGTGCAACATGCCTCAGCTCACAGGACCAACAGTGCACAGTGCCAGGTACAGAAGTCACTGTTTCTCTCAGCTGCAGCTGCTGGCTAACTGAAACCTCTGACCCTCAGAATTCAGCCATTCAAGAACTATATCACAAACTTATTCCAGAATAGAATCTACCCCTGCTGTGCATGAAGGACTGTGGGTTGAATTTTCTTCTTACTAAAGGAAATAAGTTTACACAGCATCGGTATTAAAGTTTAATATCAAACAATTTGCTCATTGTTACCAATTTTCAATTACAAAACAGGCTCCAAAAAAATTTCATAAAATATGTTTAAGTGGCTGAACAGAGTTAAGCATGTTCAGACTGCAAGGGTAAATATCCGTAACTTTTTGGTATAAATTATCTACAAAAACTGGTATAAACAATATTCCAATCTCAGTATGGGTTCCATCTAGGATTAGACAAATTTTCATAGCGACATCAACAAAATATTAAAGTTCATTCCCATTAACACATTTTTGCTGCTGAAGTCTGGCTTTACGTAATGCCTCCAGTTGTTTTGCTCTCAGCCACCTCTCTCTTGACAGCGTTGTCTGCCCCGCGCTGAGAGACAGGAACCTATGTGAGCAGAAACAGCAATTAAGTAAGAGCTTGTTCATGTGTTTGATGAGCTGATTCAGTACAAAAACAGTTTTCTTTTGGTATCTGATGAACTAGAAAGCTTGGGAAGTGGGGAGGAAATACTTCGCCTAAGAATGTGTGAGGAGAACTAAGGAAGAGGCGATTCCATCTTTTGATTGCTGGCCAGCCCCATGCAACTACAACCAAACCACAGACTATAAGCACTGACTTCACTGGGTACCAGCTTGCTCCAGAGTCTCTGGTTAGGACTGATGGCGCTGCCCACCTTGCTACAAGCAGAGTTCTGTGCAGATCATCAGCTGTGATGCTCTCGGGGTCACTCTTGCGCATTTCTACAAAGTCCTCTTCCACTGCCTATAAACAATGAGGCACGTCATTAAGTGGCAAAAAAGAATCTTCACTACAAGGTAAGCTTTCAAGGAGCTAAACAACGTAACGACCCTTAGATTACAGGAGAAACATTTCAACTTGTGACTGTTGGGGAGCGAGATTGAGTAAAAATAGGCCAGTGCTCATCTTTGAACAGAATTAGGTTTCAAAGTGAGTTTTAGAAAGCAGGGTATATGTAAAGTATATACTGAAATCCTCAGAGTACAAATCCTTGAAGTCCCATTTGGGACAAGAAACTGAAGTTTTTAGAAAACCTCAAGGAGAATCACTGAAAAGAGCAATGGGAAAGTACAGTAATTTTGTATTAAGTTATCTATCTATGTTCTCTCAATGTATGGTCAAAAACATATTAGTGATGTCTTCCATACCTTGGTCACTTCATCGGATATACTATAGTCCAGCAGCCTCAGTAAACTTAGATAAATTCGAAATTTGTTCAACACAGAAGGGAGCACTGCTGTGAGGAGGCTGTTCATATACTCTTCCATGTTCGGTGGAATTATCTGTGGTTGTAAGTGGACTTGGCAATCTGACTGAAAAATAAAATTGCATATCATCTCTTTCCACATCCTATTTTTTTTTCCTAAATAGACTGATTTAATCTCTAAAGCAACAGAAGTTACTGTTTCCCAGAATTAAGGTAAGACAATTCATTCTTTATATATTTAACAGCTCCCTTTTTGAAAAGCCCTTATCCAAGCAGGAGCCAGTTTCACTCAGTTCATACAGCTGGAATGCCAGAGATGGGATATTTCTAAGCTTATACTACTCAGTTTTTCTAGGGTTAATGCCAGATCTGCTGCTCTTTATTCACCTGCCCATCACCTCAGAAACTACTGTACCAGAATAAAACTGTGAGAGTAGCTGCAGGCTTTACCCATTACTGCGATCTCCGTGCATAACTCCAGCCATGGCCTTGCCATCACTGTACTGTTCAGCCAAGGAGGAGGGAAGGTCAGTCTCTTGGTTCTCCTTTGAACAGGCTCATGGCCTGGCTGCAGCCATTACTGAGAACTCATGCCAGTGTCATACCCACTCCTGGTCACAAGACAGTTTTCCTGTCTTCGCTTGTCTCCGGAAGGGCATGCTCTGAGTAGCTACCAACTGTAATTATTCCCCAAATTCAGGAAGACCTTGCCATACCGGTAGGAGTGATCGGCTCTCTGAAGTGATAAGAACATTAATATTGCATGGGAATTCCATCTGGTGGTAATTGAAGTCATAATCCACCTTCTGCCAAGTTATCAGATTACCCAGTGCCGTCACATTATGTACACCTAGAAAAGCAAGAACAAATTCTCCAACAACTGGAACTAAACAAATGTTAGACCTGATTTTTTTTTTCCAATCTCTTTTTAATGAGCAGCTGGTAGAAAAATTCTTGCAAGCATCCTGTTTCTTCTTGTGTCCATGGTGTCTTCCATATAAAGACAACCATTTCTTAAAACCAAATTTAATAATTCTTTAAGGATTTCAAGCCTAAATTTTACCTGGCCTAGTATGTGTGTCAATAGCTAATGTTCTCATCAGTCCTACAAAGCCAGAGAACTATTTACAGAGAGGGAAAAAAAAACCCTCTCTCCTCAAAAGAGCACAAAACACGACCAATTATCTGACACAAAGAGATATTTAATGGCTTAAGGGGGAATAAAAAAAAGTCTTGCTGGATAAAGAACAAATTAGATGGGCTAGCAAGACCAGAACAGGTGAAAAACACACTCATCATTTTGCCAAGTTGTAATAGAAGTCACTTGCCTTACCTGGAACTACATTTTTTAAAATCTAGGAAGTTAAGATTGACCAATTAACTGGTTAACTCTTGGAATTGTCCCTTTAAAATACTGGCACATACCTGACAATTTGATTTCTACTCATTTTACTATTTTCTTTAGTGAAACTTCACTGAAGCAGAGTAACAAAAAAACCCACCAACCTGAAGACTCAAAACCAAGTGAATAATTGAAATGTACAGCTTTCAATAGCAGTAATAAAATACATTTTAAAAAAAGATGGTGTAGAGTCCATGTGTAATCTGAACCTCACTAGTTCTGCCAGCCTAAGTGCTTGAATGGGGCAGAGTACCAATACTCATTAGGGAGACCCAAGAGGCTTACAGCATCACAGTCTCTAGCAGGTTTATTTTCAAATAAAGTCACTTCCAGTGGTTTCCTATTCCTCTTTCCTTGAAATCACCACAGATATCCATCTTATGCACTCTCCAGTTACTGAACTTTTAATAGGAACTGCAACTCACCTCTTATGTAGGTTATAACTAAATTGATTGTCTAAAGCTCTGCAGAACACATACTATGCAGCACTGCATCAGCTTACAAGATGGAATTATCATCCTGTTCCACACAGTAGTACCTATTTTTTTTTAATCCCTGTTTTTTAGTTGGATTTTCAGGTATGGTTTCCATATATATAGTAAAAGTATAAAGCACAAGGCAGCAGCATATCACAGAATCACAGAATGTTAGGGATTGGACGGGACCTTAAAAGATCATCTAGTCCAATCCCCCACTTCTCCATTCTTTATCACAGGAAACTGAAAGGCCATTCTAATGAACCAGAGGTGTTTTGGTCTAAAGACTTACTCAAATCATGGGCCTTTTCCACCAAGTGTCAAAGACACTGTCCAGAGTTCTCTACAATGCAAATAAAGGAACCATCTTGTCTCATTATTGAGACATTTGTGGTCTGGGAGAGAGATTTCGACTCAATACAAGCATTTCTGAGCAAAATACCATATACCTCCATAAAGTAAAATAGCAAAAAAAACCCCAAGAGCTCAAGCTGTAAGTTGTCTGTGAAGGCTGCAGACCAGCAGGAAGCTGGCTCAAGCAATGAAACAGGATATGGAAACCACAAACAGTTTTGTAATAAAAAGTTATTACTGGGACACAATTAGCATCACTGTCTTAAAAGATATCAACTTGTAACCTTCCAGATGAGATTTTCTTTTTTTACACAAACAAACAAAAAAGTCTACCTTTTGTGTCAAGCTGTCCTTGCTCAAGCTGAGTCTCATCTACTACAAGGGAAGTGTTGCTGGCAAGCTGCAATACTCCACTGACCAAGCGATTAGCTGCGTAGTCTTTGTGTGGGATAAATCGTGAGTGGTTCATGTTTTCAATGGTCATTTGTAGGCGATAGGACTGCAACAAGAAAAGAAACTAATCAGCACATTTCTTCTCCTCCAGCTTCCCTAGTAAATACTCCTTCCTTTAGCAAGAGCTGTAACTGTGAACACCATAATAAGTAAAACAACTCGTTACTGCAATATGGAATACACTTTATCCCCAATATTCAAATGCTAAATACTTTAAAAAAAAGAAAAATCCAAAGGCAAATAACACTGTTAGGAACTCATATCACCTGTACTGTATATCTAGCATGAGCAAAAAACCACCACATGATTTATTGCAGCAATAAAATTATTATGACCCCAAACTGAATTACTATGAATTTCCTGCAGAACAGTATCCAAAAACCTCTGGGATAAACAGTAATGACATGATGATTAAATGACCTAAACATCTAAACAGATCAATCCAGAAAGACAAAATACAGCATGCAGCATTTGTCTGTCAGTTTAATACCTACAAGGATATGATTTTATTCCATATTCATCCTAGCTGACAAGGTAAATAGAGACAGGAAAGCCATACCTCCATTTTTGTCTGCTCTCCACATGGATAGCAGGAGCCTTTGTTTGAGGAGCCTGCCTTTAACTAGTGTTGTTTATTTGGTTGGAACAGTTAGTCCAACATCTACCACCAGAAATATTAAAGCCCTATAATGCCGTTATTCTTACTGCTGGAACAAGCTGCTGGATGATGCGGTATACGTGCTCCGTGAAGATGTTATTTCTTGGACATCCGCTCAAGTTGACTGTGAATTTTCCCAGAGGAAGCACATCTCGTCTTGCATAACTAAACCAAAACCAACACAGGTTAGGCAGGCATCCGATTAACATGGTGGGTACAGGTATCAAACAGTTTGAGTGTTGTGCAGTATCTCTGACAGCTAGCAGGATTTCAATGCCAATACATACTATGTAATAAATAGCACTTTTTCTTCCTTCTCCAGTGTCTGAGGAGCTAAGTGAGGCTAAAGGCTGCTGTGGAAGCAGCATTACACAAAGCAGTACAGTTATAGTGCTTGAGATCCTGCAGTGTGCCTTGCAGACATTCTGTTATCCTCATGCTCTATTGTTACTCAGTAAACATACTCCTTCATCCTTTCTCACTGCCCCTTTCCCTGCTTAAGACACTTGTTCATTTCCTTTACCTGCCCTCAGCTTTCCTCTCCCTCTTCTTACTGTATATCTTCTCCCCATTCTTGACAAATCTCAACTTTTTTGTGATATCAGCTAAGAAAGAAAATACATTCTAGTCTAAGTGTTAGAGCATTCACAGTCCCACTAGAAAGAACAAAGTGTGCACAGAATAAAAAAACCCAACTGCATACTGATATTGAAGTACTTATATTGACATGGGGACAAGGGTTTGGGGCAGACTGTAAACACAAACCCACCATAAATCCTGTCAGCTGGTAATTGTACAGCCCTGGCATTATGGTCGGATCTGTCCTGATACCACCTCTGTTGCTGAGGCTGAGTAATATCTTATGGCTTTTTACACAGCAGTTGCAGGTATAAGAAAGATAAGATGCTGAGTCCAGCTACAGCTCTGTAAGCAGTTCTTTTAAACTAATACGTGCTGTGTTACTCACTTTGTAGCAGAATGAAATTTTTAAAAAATCATAAAACAAATGGTTTCCTTACCAAAAATGTTTAGAAATTGGAGTCCATTTTCATTTTTAAAAAAGGCTAAAATTAAATTTGAGCCTGACAACTGTATTTAACCTCATCAAAACATACTGTCTGAAGTTTCACATGTGAAATTTTAGTAAGTCAAAGGATGCTGCCGTTTCACCCAGTGACAGTTTAAACCAACATAAGGGAACGTTACACAAACCCACTTTAACCAGCCACGAAGACAGATCACAATGCATGCATATTCAGCTACAGCATCAGCTCAGGTGGTAGATTTCTATCACATGCTAAATGGGGGTCACCTGAACATACCATTAAACATACTGTTAAACATATATCTACGTTTAATTAAACAAATTCCCAGAATGTACCTTTCAGTATCTTTTAAAACTGGCCTTTTAACAAAACTTGCAGTAATTTCAGACAATGAAATCCGTTTACTGTGTCTATTACCACAGGACAAATCTAGCTGGACAAAGTACCACTGGAGTAAGTACTCTCTAAGCTATTTCTGCCATTTATTTGCAGAGTAGTAAAGAACCCCATAAAAGGAGATTTCTTTTAAAAGATGAATATATAAATTCTCAGCAAACATCTAAATACTTACACTGTAGAGATGAGATGCAATATAAGGTATTCAGCAGCCAAATTGTCTCCCAAGAGGGCATGGGTGAGGAACCCAAGCAACTCTGCTCTCACTGGTGACAGCTCAGACATGAAATTAGAAACAACTGATAAAAGAGCAGAAGACAACAAATGTCAGAAGATGTGCTGCTCCTCACCCTCCTCCCTCCATATAAACCTCACTTTCCATTACAGTTTGATGAAGAAAAATGGTTATTCCAAAGCAGTCTAGGAAAAATAAATAAGCATTAATTGGTTTTCCAACTGAATAATTACAGGCTTTGGGTAACCTGAGGCACTCAACATTCCCTTGGAAATGCTTGCTTTTTTTTTTTGGTTTTAATTAGATATTGTGTAATACATTAGTAGAAGGCTGTAAAATTCGCAGCCAAATTTGTAAAATCAGTTGCCTATCATACTGTATTAAAGGCAGAAAAAAACCAGCCCCTTACACAAAGCACAGCTCAGGACAACTGATACAAGGCATGCAAGGCAGAAAATGATAAGTATCAATTAGAGGTTTGCATCGAATGATTCACTGACCAAAAAATAACAGTCAAATAGGCCACAAGGAATAGCATAGTTGCTTAAAACCAGAATTACCTTACTTTCTTTAGGTTGTCGGTATGTTTCTTATTGTCACTGTTACACTAAAGTAGAAATCTCATTTTCCAGCAATTCACTACTTAATTTGAAAACAAAAAATCTGATGGCTGAACAACTTGGTAAAATCCTTGGGCATGTAGAATGCTAAACCAAGTTTCATATCACATATCAAATCACATTTATTTCAGAAAAATAAACACAAAAGCACCACATAAACACAAACACTGGCATCTTGTCCAGTTCTGTAGTGTTGAATGGTTCCTCTATTTAACAAGATTTAAATACAAGCCCTGCCATTGATGTATTTGCCTCTGAGCAAAGAGGTATTTGTTGACATGTACTAGAAAACTGCACATTCACGTGTACACAGAGAGAGGTCAAGTTCAGATACTCACAGGTTTTACTCTCCTCTTCATTAAGGCAGGCAGGCAGTAATGGGTTAATGTGTTTTAATTTCTGTGCTAAAATCACATGGATTCTGGGCACTAATGAGGCTGGAGGACTGTGTACTCTCTGTTCTTCTGCCATGTCCATACACTCCATAGGATCAAGGGTTGAGCTGTCCCTAGGAAAGGGCACAGCACAACTGGACTTAGAAGGATTCCACACAAATTTCTCTCCATCTGACTAAAAGCAGCTGGAACCAGGCCAAGAGCAGAGCACGGAACAAACAACATCCACTCCCAGCTCCTGGTAACTCCTTCCATATTCAAACTACCTTCTTCATGATTTTTATAAACACAATAAATACCAAATCACAATTACACAATGATACAGAAATGCTAAAGTATGCTCAACCAAAAAAAATTGGTTTTTATTATTTTCAAAAAATAATCAAATCTTATTTTTCTGAAAAAAAAACCCCAAACCCCCCAAACCAAACCCCCCCAAACAGAATACGGTGTAGCTTCAAACAAAACGTTACACACTGTTCCCATCAGCTTGTACTGAATGAAGTCCACACAGTAGCTTTTAATAAAATAAGGCAATGATTTATGACATTTGTCTGTGTATGCACATGTGGTATTTCATAATCCACCGGTTTCTGGAGCCTGCCAACAATATCTTCTAGACACTCACACAACAGCTATATTACTGGCCGAGTGAAAAAAGCATAAGTAAATAAATACCAATGCACCTCAGCTCAAACTTGAAGGTATTACCTCTTAACTTCAGAGTTCAGATACACAAGCTTTGCTCTTCCTGATGATGCCTTACAAAATTCCTTTCAGGTGGTTTTCATTTGTTATGTAGAAACTAAAATCCCTAAAGTGACTCTATCAGGTGACAGTTAAGTTTAATATAAATTTAATCAACTTGTACCGGTTTTAAAAACTGAAATGCTTTATGACTTCAAAGCCTCCTCAGCAGTCCACCAACATACTATCCACTCTTTCCATGAAAAGAAACTTTTGTTTGCATGAAAAACTTTGCTAAATGCCACCATTTTGTTTATTTGTGACAGAATGACATGCAGGAAAAAACAACAAACTATGACAGACCAACTGAGCTGTCAGTCTGGCATTTGCTGTCAGACAGATGATAACCAAAAGCAGCTGACCAGGCTGAGTTAACTTTTAAGAAGCTGGCACTATAAAGGATTCACACTGCACTCTCGATATTGTACTTATTAGAAAGATAACAAAATCAGCAACAGAAATAAAGTGCTGATTGAACCATTGTTCAAGACATCAGTAGGACATGTTAGACTGGCCAACAGTTTTAGTTTAAAAGTTGACTTCCTGCATCCTTCTCAATTAATTTGTATTTTGTCAAGCAAGTAACTGCAGCAGGTGAAATGGGAAGTTTCTATCAGCAGCATAGCATGATGATATACCTTAATTAAGGAAAAAAAAAAAAAACAACCCAATTTATACTCATTTTGGTCACCTTCACTCTCCATGCAGATATGTTTATGCTAACAACTTTCCTTGACTTAGAAATTATTTCAAAAGGACATTTTATAATTTTAAAGCCCATTTGAAAGCTTTGTTCACTATTCAGTCATCCATCGAAAGTTTAACAGGCATGAAAGAGTAAAAAACATTTAGCTACAGAAGCATTTTCTGCTTTACAGACTGTACAACCACCGAGAAAAAGATGCATCCTGTATCCAAGGGTATGGATGTACCAGAGTACGATGGACTTCAGCTTACAGGATGGTAGATCTAACACTTTCCACATGAAGATTTTTTGGAACATAATTCACCTCTTAAGCATAACTGTTACGTATTTACACATTTCCCTGCCTGTGTTAAGGGGACTGCCTTACCTCTCTTCATTGTTTACTATGCTCAGCACCGGATCCACAGACAAAATACCGTAAACCTCCAGGACATCATTGACTCTGAAGCTATCCCAGCTCTCATAGACCTGCCACAAAGAGAAAATAGTAAAATACAGAGGCAGATGGGGCAGGTGCAGGACTGAACACAAACACAGAAAAAAGGAAAAAAAAAAAATCTCAGGAGACTCAACTGTAGGCTGAGAACAGTCTGGGTGAAAAGGGCTCTCCTAGTCCTCAGTGTCAGTAAGCTCACACAGGAAAAGTGAGCTTTATGATCACATCCTCTTTCATATTGGCATTTTTTTGCTATACAAATCTAAACAATTGTATTCTAACCTGATTTATCAAGCTTTGCTGAATAAGAGAGCATTCAACATAGTTACAGTGTAGAAATTTTGTGTTGGAAGTTTCATAGTCAATATAACATACTAGTGAATAGTCATACTATTTCAAATACAATACAAAAACGTGTAGTTAATTGGTTTTTTTAAACTATGCATAGTGAGAAGGTACAAGCTCTAATAAATGCTGTTGAAGGACTTCAGCCAATCAAATACAGCACTCGCAAAGAAAAATTATGTAATAATGAAGAGAAACAATGTAATTATCTGTAGAAAGAAACTGAGAGATGATTTCTGTGCTTATAAACCAATGGAAGACTAACTACTCAGATTCTAACTTCCGATTCTGTCTGCCTCACTGAGGCCACAGCCATGCTCATCATCTCTCCACTTTGGTTACCTTTACAAGACATGCTGGTCCCTTCTCTCCTGGCAATGGAAAATTTAAGTCAAGTGGAGGGGAGCAGTTTGGCGAACTGAGATGATGACCTGCAGAAGCTTCTGTTTCTAATCTCTTTGGCTCCACACAACCATGGATATCACCTCCACTGCCTGAAAAACACAGGATTTATAGGCTCTTTAGACAGAAATGCAAAACCCTCAATTTAAACCACTGATGATTTCAACAAAGCCACCAAATTAGTTATGAAAGCTGCAACAACACTACTGATTCAAACAGTTGCAAATATTTCTCTTTTTTTTGAAAATTCTGGAAAGATGTCATAAAAACTATTCACCAATAACAACTATTACCCAAATGTTGCTCTTTCTGTTTAGATGGATGTAGATCCATATCCTCATCTTCCTCATAGCTCCTCTTGTGGCGACTTGGTGTGTAGGATGTTGAAGGACTAACTCGAGCTTGGCTTGCACTAATATATGCGTAAAATTGCACGTTAAGGACAACTGCAGACTCAGTTGAGAAAATTCAAGCAAAGTAGTAGTTGGGCTGTTTTTCAACAAAATGGTATTATACTATTTTGAGCAAGACATTAAAATAATGATTCAAATTTTTATCTAGATGCCATCTCTTTAGATACATAAATAACCTGCTTTAGAAGTGTACAGCAGTCATTGGCTTTGGTGAAAATAGAAACTAAAAAACATTGAGTACTATTCCACTATC
Organism: Podargus strigoides; assembly: GCA_028020825.1. NCBI lineage: Eukaryota > Metazoa > Chordata > Aves > Caprimulgiformes > Podargidae > Podargus > Podargus strigoides. The sequence continues at coordinate 5,809,482 of CM051626.1, read as the reverse complement.
AGTCTCTCAAAAAGGGTTGTTTTGGGGTTTTTTGTTTGTTTGTTTGTTTGTTTGTTTTTTACACCCAGAGAACATACTTGTGGGTCAGGTACAACTCAAAATCTCAGGAATGTTTTCTCTCCCACCCTAAAGAACAGACATTATAATATTCAAAGACTTGCTATCTGATACAATTACTATTATTACTTTAAAAAAAATACATGGAAAATGCTCACAAACTGTTAGATTCCAGCAATACTACACTTGTAAATGAATTTTGAAAAACCTAATACACTTTTCCTTTTCTTAGCACGATGGGCAAACATTGAAACCACATTCAGGATTTTCACAGTAGCCCAGCTCACTTCAAATTTCCATTGTTGCACTGTTTTGCTGTAAGCTCCATTCAAAGACTAACTCTTATCAATCATTTTATTACAAAAACTGTGTTAACTTGCATTGGCATTCTGTGCCAATGACAAGTAGTAGTATTCTTAAACTCTGATATGTTTAAAAATATGAACTCAAACTATGAAATATCAAATCATTATAGATTTACCATCAAATTCTTATATTTTTATAAAATGCAACATATCTTAAGTTTTCTAGACCTCTGTCCCACTCCCTTGGAGGAGAAGAGAATATAAAATCCCTAAAAGGTGTTAAAATAAGCACCTGTATCCATTTCACTCAGGTAATTCAACTTTCATTTACTAGGAGAAAATATAGAAGATTTGTTTCTCCCTAAAATGTTTCCTGTACTCATTGAGGAAATGACGTACTGTGGTCAAACTATGAAAACCACAATACTTCAATTTTCCAGGAATTATTGTCTTAACATGCTCAGTTACAGGTGTTTTTACAGGTTCTTGTAGGAGACTCTCACTATGTAAGAGTGTCCTAATTTAATTAGAAAATACCAATGGAATGCCCATGGCTCAATTAAAGTTCTTTTTCTCTAAGCATTTGCACAGAGAAATTATCAGAAGTTTTCAAGACCCTCCCAAGCAGACATAAAAATCTCAATGCTCCTCCATTCATTTGCATCCTCTTTGTGCATATAGCACACCACCAATTTTTCCCTTTTACTTTTTCTATACCTACCCACCTCTCCCAGTTCACTCCAAAGAAAAGAAACTTCAAATAAACTTATCTCCTTAAATCTAATGAATTAGTTGGTGATCCCTGTTTGTATAACACAGCACTAGCTCAGACAAAAAAGATATTTCTTTCACCCACGCTGATTCGCCAGGCACTGGGACGCAGTAGAAAGTCTGTCTCTCCAAGGTGACTGTTTGTGAGGAGTTCAAATCAATTTCCTGCTGAGGCTAAAATACCAACAGAAGTAATGTTGAAAATCTGATTAGTTTGTTTTTGTTGGGTTTTTTTGTTTGTTTGTTTTTAAACTAATCCCACAGATTCAGTTACTTAGCCAGAAGTCACAACAAACATTCAAGACTACATACTCATGAAACAGTGTATCTATATATCTGTAACAGTCTGTATCTATAATGCTTTGATTCTAATAGCACTGGGCTACCAAAAGTAAATTGTTTTCCAGAGCAGAAAGTTTCAAGATTAAGAGCAATTCCCCTTCCCCAGGTAAAAGGAATTTTAAATACAACAGAAACAGCTTGAAGCCTTCTGAACTTAGAATGCCCATGAGTAGTTAAGAATACTTCCCAAACCTGAGATTAATTTCACGTTTTAAGAGCAGTATCTCCAGGAATCCGCTGGCGAGTACCAAATGAGCTATACTACACTTATAAACTGCACCTTTCTGCCTAATATTTCATCTCAAAATTCATATAACTTGTATAACTTACCCCACATTCCGCCACATCTCTGTATTTACCAAAATGCAAAACCTGTCAAGAAGGAAAAGGTAATGCAATCATTCAGTTTCTGACAGCATCCTGAATATAAATTACTTATACCAAACCCATTGCAGTCTAAAGCCCTTCCAAGGCACACTGCTGAAGCTTTCGTTACTTTAGGAATTTCTAATCCCCAACAAAAATGTAAGTAGTGATGCCATCTGAGCCATATAAACAGAGTTCTATTATAGTGCCCAGATTCCATAGGTTTAATTCAGAAATTACAGGAAATATGAGGATTAGAATGGAGAAAATGCTAAACATTTACTAAAAATAATAAATCAGTATTTCACTTACTCGTGCATTCGTGTTTGAGTCAACTGTTTCATATACTCCCATGTAAAATTCAGGATCAAACATATCTTGAACCATGCAGCGAAATTTCACTAAACTGTTGGGCTTCAGGTAATGTACCGGAACATCATTCAGCGATGGAACCTACAAAAAAAGCTTATTTTAAACAGCTGGTATATAATATTAAGAAATGACCCCAAGTAAGGCAAAACCAGCACAAAAGCTGTCACCAATTTATTCTCTGATCTTCCAGTATATCCTACCGTTGACTTACTTGCCTCAGACCTTGTATTGTTGCTGATGTGATCAATTGCCTCATCAGGTAACATACTTAATATTTTCTGAGTACATCTACTGCCCTAATCCAAGCAGTAACAAAGTCTGTATATCTCAACACCAGAAGTTTTTGCAATAGCTGTTACAGATACTAGTTAAGACTACCAGATACTTAACAGTTCCCAAATTCTTCCAGTTCCAAAGCCACCAGTTGCATTCATTTCTCAATCCTGATACTGGACTATGAAGAAATGCATTTTGGTCATTGAAATCATATGAAAACTCTATAACATTTGAAACTAACTCTTCAGCTGAGAATTACTGCAGTTGCAGTATTAAGTAGAATTTATTACTTTTTTAATTCCCATTTAACAGCACTTTTGCCATGTATTATGTATCAGTGGTACCATAGCAATCACATGCACTATTTCTTATAATAAAAGGTTGTGGAAAAACCTGTATAATAACTTCCAGTCCACACTGGGGGAGGTTCTTTTTCACGTATGTTTACATGACAACAGAAAAACAGAAGGAAAAAAAATCAATGCCTAGGCATGTGCTATAACTTCAAATAATGAGATGTGCAGCAAGAATAGTTTTCCTATTTTGAAGATAAACTCGGTTTAAAAAAACCAACACATCCAACAAAAAAAACAGAAGTGGCCCTATAGGAAACGGCATTTTAACAAACATTTATTGCCTCATCTTGAGTAAGAAAATGCACTTTCAGTGCATTCAAATGCTGTAATTTAAACACAATTTTGCCATCTACATTTCAATTTAAACTGCCATTGAAAAATTAAGTACAGAATACTCTCACTGACAGAGGAAGAAAGGAAAAACCAACCCAATGATTTTCACTTGGATTGTTTTAGCCACAAGGGGAATAGATTTGACATGAAAGTTTCTAATCTGATTAGCAGTGTTCCATGATGCCGTTTTTGCTCTTCTTTTAGAAAAATATCACCTTTTGAACTCAAGTGTGCATGCTTTATTTTTAAAGCTAAAGCATAGCTTCCTTGCTAAACTGTGAAAACCAGGCATGATCCAGCTCAATACGGCACAGTTTTAGCCGAAAGTACTTTTTACTGAAAGCTGAAAGTCCAAGCATCTATTTCCTCAATCCACATGAAATCTGCAGCATTGATAAAAGATCATGAGAGATGGGGGTTTATAAAAAACAGTTTAGAAACGTGCGGTGTACCAACACTTATTGCAGACTCACAGGGCAGGCATTAACACTTTCAAAAACGACAGTATTTGTCAGCTCCTGCCATCTACTGGATTGTACCACAAACAGGCAGCATTCAGCAGTTATGGCCCAGGGCAAAACTGTACACTGAAGTCAAGTGGATTGGCTTCTCTGGTTTCAGTCAGGATTTTACAGCTTTGTTTTACACACAGATTAAATCAGCTGAGATGCAAGTAACGTCTCACAAAGTCTAGGGCTAAAATTTGGAAGCGTACTTACTGTGAAAAGGAAAAACTTCTCAAAAGCACATCACTGCAATAACTGAGAGAATGAAACTTAAGAAAGGCATAACTCTCAAAGAAGAAAATCTTACCCAGTTAGTAGCGTTGTTTTCTTTTAATTTCTCCTTGAAGTATTCGGTTACCTTCTTTTCCCAGTCAGAGTTTGGAACATTTTGGGCTACAAACCAAACACTTGTACATGAGTGTAAGGATCACATAACACGCTTCTATTCAGCATTCTCGTATCACAGTAAGCAATTTAAACATTCACTTCTATGCCGGGAAACTGCCTTGTTAGACCACGACTCCTCTGACTGTACTGACTGCCCACCTCCTGCGCTCCAGGCGAACGGGGAGCACACAGCCACCCTGGGGGCGGGGGAAAGCCCCGAGGCACTGCCACACACCCGCTCTCAGCTTCGTGTTCACTGAGGAAATTCGTATTTCCACATGCTGTTCGTTAAGATCACGCCTAAGCTCCAGCTGATGGCAGCGGTGATGTTACCGCTGGTCGCTGACCCGTGCAGCCCGCACGTATTGCTCCCGAAACCCGAAACGTACCGCGGTTTGCTTTGTTCCCCTGGCCGTCCTGCCCGGCCGAGGCAGACCCCGCTGCCCGGCCCTGAGGCACCGCCGCAGCTCCACCACGGGACCCCCGCTGGCCGCACACCCCCGCCGAGGCCTCGCGAACGCGGCTGCCGCCCGCTCCCGCCGGGGGAAGAGGAAGCGGCCGCCCGCGCTCGCTGCCCAGCTCACCCGGCCGCTTCTCCCTCCCCGCTGCCCCCAGCGCCCCCCGCCCCGGCCGGGCCCACCGCTCTCCGCCGCCACCCCGGCAGGGGAAGCCCCGTCCGGCCGCCGCGCGGTTACGCGTGCCCTCCCGGCCGGGTGAACGCTGAGAGGATCCCGGCCGCGCCGGGCCGCGCTCACCGAAGATGCCCTGCACGATGCTGAAGGGGTTGTTGAGCCAGTCGGCCACACACGGCATGGCGGGGAGGAGGGCGGGCAGGGCACTGCCGGCAGCCTGCAGCCGCCAGCTCCCGCTCACCAGCCTAGCACGGGGCTCCCCACTTCCGTCCTCCTCCTCCTCTTCCTGCGGCGATGGCGGCGCTGCCAGGGCCGGGCCCGCCTTCTCCTCACCCGTACGCGGAGCGGCCGTCAGGGCGCGTCGCCGCCGCCGCCATCTTGGAAACAGGCAACGGGCTGAGGGCGGAAAGGGCCGGGCTGCCGCGGGGGAAGGGACGTGGCCGGGGTGCAGCCATGGCGGCGGCGAAGCCCGGGGCTACCGTCAGCACTAACTTGCTCTTCGCTTCCTCCGCCACCGAGTTCAACTTCACCGTGCCCTTCATTCCGGTCAGCCAGGCTCCGGCTGTGCCGCCGGGCCCCGCTCTCCTGGCAGCCGGTAGGGAGCGGGGCCGGGGGCGCCGAGGGGCCGCTGTGAGGGCAGCGGGCGGGGGCGGAGGGGCTGTGCCGCCGGTTAGCGGGCTGAGGGGCCGGGGAGCCCCGAGGAGCGGAGCTGAGGGTGCTGCGGCTCTGGGCGGTGTGTGGGCCGCTACGTGTCGGGTAGATCCTAATCTGCTCTGGGCGGGTTGTCCCTGCCGGGAAGGACGGGCTGCCCCACATGTGTGTGTTGGCTTGTGCTCAGCACTCGGGGTTTAGTTCTGCCTCTCGGCAGAGGGGATGGTTGGTCTGTTTTCAGATCACTGACAAGCATATTTCTTTTGACAGTTAGAAGTTGTCAGTGCTTCCATCCAGGAAGCCCTAAACACTAGAAATGTACCTGGAACTCAGGTATCTCAAATTTTACTGCATCGGTAGATGTTGAGTCCAAAATCCAAGATATGATTTCAGTGCTGTTGTGTCTCAGCTGAAATAAGTGTTAATATAGCTGGAAATCAGTGGAGTACAGCTCTGCAGGTTTAATTAAATGTTTGCCAAGTATGGCTTTGAGATGTTTTTTAAATCGACTACATTTTTTTTGAGTGGGAGGGATAAAAGCATTAGAATATCATTCCTACTTACCTTAGCTGATATATTTATGAGTTCCGTTGTGCAATCTTTATAGCTTTATTTCTTGCAAATATACATTGTTTTTCATTTTTTTAAAAAAAATTTAAGTGCTCGTCTGGCCAGTGGCTTTGCACAGATGTCTGTCATGTGGCTATTTCGTGAAGACTTTGAAGCTAGTCAGGGAGAAAATCTGTTGGGGTTTTGTTAATGTGATGAATCATATACTCCCCATGTCACTTAAAATTAAGATTCATAGTTTAGCAGCTGGAGTGAATTTCAATGCCAGAGGTTGTGCTATGTTCTGTGTCTGTCCCAGTAAGGCCCCTGTCTGGTTAACTGTTCTATTTCTGTGGCCCATTACACTCGCCATTTGTCCAGCCAGGTGTCATAGGGGTCTGGCTGTGTTTGCATCTTCAATTATAGTTTGAAGCAGGAAAGGACAAGCTCTTGAGTTTGAATTTTGTATTGTGTAAAATGTAGTAAGAACTGATCTCAGGAATTGTTTGACATCCGACGGCCAACATCAGGAAGCTGTGTACAGTCATAAATTTGTTGTATCTCCAAGAGTGAGTAATAAGTGTTTTTGCTTTGCAGTTTGGCGATAGAGGATACATTTTCTGGCTCAGGTGTGGGTGAAGTAACCAGTATATTTACTGTAGATAGAGTGTTCCCAGTGAGGAAGTGGACTAATGTCACTTGTGGTTGTCAGGTGACAATCTGTGAATGACAAGGTACTACCTTTTATATAGGGAGGGATATACAGGGGGTTGTCACATAGTCACTGTTGAAGAAAGGCGGTTTGTATAGGGGAAGAATACTGCCCTTGTATGTCAAAGCCATACATTCATAGGAAATGTCTAAATTTGTATGAAGTGTTGCTTTTTCTGCCAGTCTGGGCTTGTGTTTCAACATAGTTTTTGCAAAATTAGAAATAGGGCAAAGTAGAAAGTAATGTGTTGTGTTGGAAAACTGTGCATGTCTCTGTGTGTGTGTGTTTATGTATATTTATAATTTTGTTTTGGCAGAACTTTGGTTAACCTTGTTTTGCAAGGAAAGATACAGTTAGACTAAATCTCTGAAACCTAGTTGAAATTGAAGAATAGTAGGTGTTCTGTGAATGGGCATCTGGTAAAGGCTTTGAAAACTCTTCAGCACATTGCTGTGTGTTTATTGTGATCTGACATGGGGAGGTGAATTGCCTGATTTTCTACCAGTTATTTTGGAAAGCAGAGAGCTGACAGTGTGGTACGGAGTATGCTTTTCTATTCCACAGTGTTTATGAAATGGGAAGGGAAGAAGAATGTTATTGTTTAGAAGCTGAGACCTTTTATTTAGTGTAAATGGCTGTTCTGCTGGTAGTTGAGGGATAATCCGCAGGCCTGACTTCATAGTGGTCATTGCTTGTAAATGGTTTTTGTATTCTTCACAGGATGGTTCACATACGTAGGTTTTGGGGTTTGTTTATCAAAGTGGAATAAAATGCTATAGGTGAAAGTAAGAGAAATAGATAAATCCAGGTGATGCTGGCTCAAACTGACACTGTCTGAAAAGACTACTAAATAAAAGATGGTTAAAATAGTCCTTTTTAGTCATGGCAGCTGCTTCTTTTATGATTAATTAATTAGAACAGCAGCTTCCTACGGAGATTTCTCTGCTCCCTTGGTACTCAATATTACAGTTATGTTGGCTGTGGATAAAGACATTTGTAATTGGTTGCTTGTAGCTGCAGAGATTCTTGGTCTCTCGGTTTGGCTGGGAGCTGAGAGAAGCGATGATAGCTCTGTGGTTTCTTCCCCACAGCCTGAGGATTCTTTGATTGCCAGAGCAGATGACAACACTATTATGACTTCTGCAGATCACACTGGCTGCTTGCAAGGTGCTCTTCCCTCGTCAGGCAGTGATGCTCAGACCATCCCAGGTTTAACTGAGTTTATTGCAACACCTGTGATAAAGTCAAACCACTTTTCTCCCCACTTGTTACTAGATCTCTGCAAAGCAGAAAACTGTGGTTGACCAGTACCTTGTTTATATACTCTCTCAATGTGAAAGGGCAGTCATGGCCTTACACCTTTGTAAGCCCTCTCCTGCAATTATGCAGAATAAGGACTTATTTTTCAGCACCAGAGACTTAGCTCTTGTGCCAGTCTAGGGTAGGATTTTTAGAGAGAAGGGGAGTAAGTCTTGTTTGTCAAGTGACTTGGGTTGATGAGTTGTGGCCACCTTGCAAGTCAAATGGGAAACCTTGTGAGGGCACTGCTGAAGAAGGAGCAGAAAGGGATTGCTTAACCAGTAGGTTTGGTGTCTTTGGGAATGTTCTTAAGCTCTGATCTTGGAATTCTGAAAACTAAAGCATGAAGTCCTGTGCTTGGTAACTCTTTTCATGCTGAAAGGAAGTGAACCAAAGCTGCCCTTGCATGTGCTAGGCATAAGGGAAATCGGAAGGGATTTTAGTGCCCTGGATGCAGGGATCTTTGCCAAGGTGGCTTGGGAAGGCCCTGACTTCAGTCATACTTTGGTCTCTTATTTCAGATTTTTAATTTTTGTTGCTTTATCTGTGTACACCAAGTGACCTTTATGGTCCGTTTGAAGTGTTCTTGAAGACTTGGTATAGTTTGTTTCATTTTATGGTGTGTTTAATCAAGGATGTGTAAGCTTTTAGCTTTATGGGGGCCAACAGAGTTTTGGAAATAGCTGATAATATTACAAAACATTTTGATTACACACACTAACTGGTTTGAACCACTCACGATATCTCTGGTGATCTTTTTGTTTTTGCAGATGACTCTGCAGATGTTGGTGAAGAGGACAGCTTCTTGGGTCAGACTTCTGCCAGCCCCAATCCACCACAGACTTTTAACTATTTCTCTCAAGTCCCTACTAGCAGTGATCCGTTTGGAAGTATTGGGCAGCCACCTTTAACTACTGCTGCACCACCTGTTAGAGCACCAGCCTTCTCCAGGCCTCCAACTTCACTTCCACTCGTGTCTGGATCACAGGATGGGCAAAATACCTTTTCACCACACATTCCCAAGCCACAGTCCTCTTACAGTGCACCACCTACTTCACAGGCAGGAATCACAGCTTACCAGACTCCTCAGCAGAGCTGTCCCCCGCCTGCAAACATGTCTGCTGTTCCCCAGGGAACATCTCAGCAGGGGTATAACCCTTACCGGCACACGACCCTGAGCAGCAGAGCTAACCCGTACCTTACTCCGCCGCAGCTGCAGCAGAGTCATGTGCCTGCTCATCCACCAGCCTCTGTGCCACCTGTCCAGATGTATCAGACACCTCCAGGGTCATTGACACAGGTATCTAAATCATTCCTAATATCCTGGTACCAGAACAAAACAACTTTCCTCTTTGAGCAGCATGTTTTATCTTTTGAACGTTTTTCTTTTCCTCCAGAAAAAGTCTTGAACCATTTCTGATAGCAATTTCTTGTCAGTAGAACTAGCCTGGAACTGTTGCTTTAGGAAAATTTCCTGATCTTTGAAGTGAGCCTACCCTGAGGCTGTAGCTACGTGAGCCTCTGGCTCAGAAACAAAGTCAGGTTGTGAAGTTCTGTTGCTCTTTTCTGTCCATCACTGAATTTGCTGCCATTTCAGCTGTGCTGCTGCATTGTTTGTGCCTCTGCTGTAAATCAGGTCATTCAGCCATTTGCAAGATGTGGGCTAAAAATCTCTTTTCAAGCCAGTTTTGCTGGTGAAGCCAGCACTTTCCAAAATTATCATCTAAGTCACATAGACTGTCAGCAAACACTTTGAAACGCGTCGGTTGAGGGTTTTGTGTGATGTAAAGCATAAATCTCCATTCTTTTTTACCTTCACAAAGGCATTATTAAAATAATGTAAACGGATTAGCAGTAACCTGACAAGTTTTCCTTGGAAAAACCAAAAATTGTTTTGATTTTGCCTGAGCTATTGGTATATTGCTGCTATTGAGAATAAAGAATAGAAAGATTATATAGTGACAAAAATCATAGCAAAGGCAGTAGAACCTGAACAATCTGGAGTTTTTGATTGAAGAATTCCAGAACTTCTCATTGCTTGATTTTATATATTGTACAACATATTAGTTGGTTGTTTGTTTTTTTTTTTAATGTATCAGCTAAAACAGTTTTTACTGCTGACATCACTTACTTTTAGTTGTATTAGCTGGCGTTTTGTACAATTTGTGTAAAATTGGCTTCATGTGAGCTATAGTCCTTTTCAGTTATTTTTCTTGCATCACTGAAGCTACATTTCAGTTTAAAATCTGCCCATCCTGACCACTTTGCAGGAAGAGAGCTATTACTGAGGTGGGCACTTGTTAAAATTGACAATCTTTATGCAAAAATGTAATTAAGTATAAATGAATAATGAAAAGAATACGTTTTTGTTATCATGTCAAATTTGATGGCCATAAGAAATAAGCTCAGCCTGAGTTTTGAAAATTTAAGGGAATATTTTAGATCTTACTAGTTTTAGTTAATCAAGGTGCTAGGCTATAACAGTTTTTAACTGGGAGAGAAATTCACAGTGTAACTTTTCAAGACCATAATTAAGTGACAACTTATCTATGACATTTTTAGAATGAAAGATAATGTTCTTGAGGGGGAAAAATGTTAAAAATAAAGGCTGAGAGTGTTCTCTATAGCAAAGTATATATCAGTTCTGTTAAAAATATGTCCGATTGAGGTGGTGAACCCATATGTATTTTCAGTTTTCAGAATCTCAGTCACAGCTCCGAGCTCCCAGGCCTGCAGGTCCGCTGGTCCCGGCACCTCCTGTTTTACTGCAGAACCAGTATGAACCAGTTCAGCCACACTGGTTTTACTGTAAGGAGGTGGAGGACAAGCAAATATGGCTGCCGTTCAGCGTTCTGGATTCTGCAAAGCTAGAGGAAGTCTATAATTCTGGTAAGTCAGGAAAATCTTAATCATGTCTTGTTCAGAGGTGAAGAGAAGGACTATAAGGAAGATTAATGCCACTCACGTATGAAAGAGTGCTGTGGCAGTAATAAATAATGTTAATACATCTCTCAAAAATGTATTTTCTGCCACTTAATTTATTCACTTGCTTTATCTACTGGTTGGTGCTGTCAGCATTACCCCCAGTGGATATTGGATTTTCACAGAGAACTCAGTTACCCATGTCTTGGTTTGCCTGTGTTCTGGAATAAGTATTCATATCTGGGAGTTGTTCAAAGTTTGTTTTTTTTGTTGTGTACAGGACATATAGGAGCATTTTAGGAGCAACACGATGATTGCCTGATCTTATGAAGCCTCTTTTTTGTAGCATAACTGTCTTAAATGACTTAATATTCATCACGGTAGCGATTGGGGCAAGACTGTATGTGTTAGTGTTGTAACCAACTGTGACTTTTGTGTCTTAGTCCAGCCTGATCCTGAGAGCGTGGTTCTGAGCACTGATGGGGGACGCTATGATGTATACCTGTATGACAGGATGAGGAAAGCTGTTTACTGGGATGAAGAGCCTTCTGAAGTGAGACGATGCATGTGGTTTTACAAGGGAGACAAGGACAGCCGATTTATTCCTTACACCGAGGACTTCAGTGATAAGTTAGAGGTCGGTATTACCTTTACTTCACAAAGAGCTTGATAGTTCTTTGTATTTATGACCTCAGAAATACTTCTTTGTGTTTCATTAAAATGGTTTCCAGAATGCAATTTCTGGAATATAAGTAAATCCTGGGAAGGGGAGTGGCTGGAAGGCCATGTTACTCATGCATAGGTCCTGCCCTGTTGTGACCTAAAATCAGCTCGTGTAGTACTTTACATGAAGCTTTTGTATAAATCATGTAAATTATAACTTTAACATTACAGGTGATGCACAATGCCAAAAAATAGTTTGTCTGAGAAAGCATACTGATTTCATGTAACTTGTTCACTGTTTCAGGCAGAATATAAAAGGGCTGTAACTACAAATCAATGGCATCGGCGACTTGAATTCCCAAATGGGGAGACAATTGTAATGCATAACCCCAAGGTAACAGATTCTGGCGATTGCTTCCCACAGAATTCATTAGGGGTGAATGAGCAGATGGATGGAAGCATAAATTGAATGCAGTCGCAGTCTTACTTGAAATGTACTTGTTGATTGTTTTGGATGTGTGTGCATTAAAGATGCTGAAGTTTATAGAACACTGAATTCCTGCTTGCTTCAATGTGCTGTCATGTGATTGGAAGACAATGCTTTCTGAAACCTCAGAATAAGGCTTTACGTAATAAATGGTTTGACGAGGCATAAGTAGCAGCAAACAGGAGGCAGCTTGAGTTCATTTAGCCTCAGTCTGTACCAAATGGAAGGTAATTTAAACTAAGAGCTTTTACTCAGATGCCATCAGAGTAACCTGGACATGCTTGAGAAGTGGGTCCATGTGAACCTCATGAGGTTCAACAAGGCCAAGAGTGAGGTTCTGCACTGGGTTGGGGCAATCCTTGGTATCAATACAGGCTGGGGAATGAAGGTTTTGAGAGGAGCCCTGCAGAGAAGGACTTGAGGGTACTGGTGAATGAAAAGCTGGACGTGAGCTGGCAATATGTGCTCACAGCCCAGAAAACCAATTGTATCCTGGGCTGCATCAAAAGAAGTGTGGGCAGCAGGTCAAGGGATGCTTTCAGACTAACTATAAGAATCGTAAGTTTTTCTGTGTTTGTATTTGGACAATGTATTTTTTTCAGGTCATAGTTCAGTTCCAACCTTCTGGCACACCAGATGAATGGGGCACCACTCAAGATGGTCAGGCGAGACCGAGGGTGGTCAAACGTGGAATTGACGATGACCATGATGAAATTCCGGATGGTACGTGATTACTGCACGTAGGTCTGCAGCTTGAGCAGTTAGCTTGTTTCTCTGCAAAAGCTGGACCCTACTGGGTGGAGTGGCAATGCACTGTTTGTGCCAAGAGTCTACAGATTAAAGTTGTTCCTTAGTCTAAGCTGCTTGAAAGAGGTTATCTGGTTTTGGGTTTTTTTTTAATCAAAGGAGTCCTGTGGGTTATGTTCTATCCTGAACCATATTATGTAATAGGCTTTATAAAGCAAGTGTATCTTCAGGTTGCTTGACTCTCAACCTCACCACTGTTGTACGTAGTGGTAATCTGATTTTTTCATTTTCTTTTTCTACAGGAGAAATGTCCCAAATTGACCATCTAGTATTTATGGTTCATGGCATAGGTCCTGTATGCGACTTGAGGTTTAGAAGCATTGTTGAATGTGGTAAGTTTTTGCTTGTTTAATGAGCTGTCATATCTTAGCTGTTTAAATATGTGTCTCACATGTCTTAAAAGCTTCTTTTTATTTTAATTTTAAATTTTAAGAAGTTCAGTTTCTGGTAGGATTTTTTCCTGATTATTTTGTAAAAGCAGAATCTGTTTTGTCAGACTCAGAGCTTTAACTGTTATTAGTCCTCAGTATTAGACTTGCAGAGTGGTTTGGCTTTTGGGGTGTGTTGGATGTGGGGGTTTTTTTGTAGTGTGGGTGTATGTGCTTGCTTTGTGTGGTTTGTTTGTGTGGAGTGTTTCTTTTGTTTGTTTTTTTTTTTTTTTGTGGGTTTTTTTAAATACACTCCAGCACAACTGAATAAATGAGGAAGGCCATGTCTGGTCACGGAGTAAAAATGCATTCATTGTGAGGTAAATAGAAGCTTGCTAGAAAATTCACTTTTTAAAAAAAATAATATTTTACTATAGTTAGAGGAGTAATACTTGCAAAGATTTTTCCACTTCGTAGTTTCCTTCATTTGTATTTTGACTGTGCTGAAATTGGAGAGGGAAGAAAAAAAATAAAAATTTGTAATTGCTATGTTACTTGGGTATTGCTAATAACAGGTTTTCATTTCTCTTCTCCACAGTTGATGATTTCAGGACTGTTTCTCTGAAATTGTTGCAGACTCACTTTAAGAAATCTTTAGAGGAATGTAAAGTGAGCAGGGTGGAATTCCTCCCAGTTCACTGGCATAGTTCTCTGCATGGAGATGCAACAGGGGTAGACAGGTGAGTATATTGGTTAATGTTGTGAACTTCAGACAAGTTGTGTCTTAAGTTTCCTAAAGTGAGTAAAATGAGAAGTTAATATGCTTTTTAGGCTAGATGAATAAATGTATGACTGGTTTCTAAAAGAGAATTGCTATTTTTTAAAAATTAACATTTTGATGAGGAGAAGAGGAGAAGCTGGAAAGCATATGGAGTATTTTCTCTTGTTTATTTCCGTGACACTGAGTGACAGGATACATATACATACACACACACACTTCAGTGCAGCATGAAAGTGGCTAATGTGTTGATACATGATGATGAGTGAGGGTGTAGAGCTAGTTGTTGGAAGTATGAGATGTATTGTCCAGCAACAGGTATGTACAATTTAGAGTGGAGAGTTTTCTCTCCTATACCTTCCTGCAGTCTCATTGAGTCCGACCCTTGGAGATGTCAGTGTCTTCTTTCTGAGGAAGGCATTAAGCCCTCTGCCCAGTCCTAGAGTAGGACCTGAATTATAATTAGGCAGTTCAGCTAATTTATTTTTTTTCTTTTGAAACAAGGTATCTATATTTGGGTAGGAGTGTTACAGCACTTTAAAATCTATTTTAAAATCACTTCTTGGTGCCTGTCCCTTTGCTGTTGCTTGACATTTCAAGCTGTTTTGTCTTGCTCAAAGATGGGGAAGTAAAAGTTGCAAGGGTAGCAGCCTGTACCTCTTAGAGCCCACGCTGGTGTTCTCCAGACTGCTCTAGCTCAGTCAAGTCATACTGCTTTCCTAGAGTCTTAGTCTTTTTGTTCTCATTTGAACACTGCATTATCATGAGGAATGAAGATCTTGATTCTACTAATCAAACCAGGCAATGCTAACTAACTGAGGCAGTCTCAGTTCTCTAGCAATTCCATTGCAGTGGTTTTAGCTCCAGGCAGGCAGATGTCAATGCCAAAATTTTTCTCCAAAAAGAGTATTATATTGCCTGTTATTTACACTTTTTTGTTTTTATATGTGAGTTCTTTTTCTCTCGTACTTCTGCTCACAAAACTTCCCTGATACTATATGAGAGCAGTGTTGGAACAGAGAGGAGATTATTTCAGGCATCCCTTCAGCCTGGAGAGAAGAAAAGGAGCTGTATCTTTCTCAAATATGTATCACGGAATCACAGAGTGGTAGGGTTGGAAGGGACCTCCAAAGATCATCTAGTCCAACCCCCCTGCTAGAGCAGGATCCTAGAGTAGACCACACAGGAACACATCCAGACATGTATAATCATCAGAGAGCACTAATGTATGAATATACAACGAGGCCAGAAGGCTATATGGTTTTTTTTAATGTCTGTATAGACCATACCCTGGGCTGCATCTAAAGAAGCGTGGCCAGCAGGTTACAGGAGGTAGTTCTGTCCCTCTACTCTGCTCTTGTGAGAACCCCACTTGCAGTACTGTGTCCAGTTCTGAAGTGCTCAGCACAGGCAAGACATGGACCTGTTGGAACAGGTCCAGAGGAGGGCTGCAAAAATGATCAGAGGGCTGGAGCACCTCTGCTGTGAAGAAAGGCTGAGAGAGTTGGGGTTGTTCAGCCTGGAGAAGAGAAGGCTCTGGGGAGGGGAGGGTGGACTAGATGACCTTTTAAGGTCCCTTCCAACCCAAACCATTCTGTGATTCTATGATTTACAGTGCAGTTCTACTACCTGTCATTTCAGAAGTTAACAATTTTCTTACCTGCATTTCTTTAAAGGCATTCATGTTTCTAATGATTCTGTATTTCTAGGAACATAAAAAAAATCACTTTGCCAAGCATTGGACGCCTGCGCCACTTCACCAATGAAACGCTCCTTGACATACTGTTTTACAACAGCCCCACCTACTGTCAGACCATTGTGGATAAAGTGGGGATGGAAATGAATCGTTTGTATGCACTTTTCATGAGTCGCAACCCAGACTTCAAAGGAGGAGTCTCTGTGGCTGGGCACAGTTTAGGTAATTAGCTCAGGAATTGGTTTGGCATAAAACCAGCATTCTTACACCAGGGGAAATGGAAACTTCATTAAGCATAAGGCTAAAATTAGCAGATAGGGCATGGCTTTCAGAATACTGCTGACTATAAGTCAAACACCTCTCAACAGCTAAGTTTATAAAGCTTTAAGAGAAGGTTAGTGCTTCATGGATGCTTGTATTCCTCCCCCTTCACTTTAGTTTCCTTCATGAAGACTTAGTGCCTTATTTGTGTTTAAAAGTTGACAGGTTACCTGGTGTGGTTTTAGGGTAATTTCTGTGTCTCAGAACCCCAATTGGTAAAAGTAATATAATTTTTTGGAACACAAAATAAGTGTTATAAAGACATATGGCATAGTGGTTTGGGTGGGTATTTTCCCTTCAGTTTGGCAAGCAGTCTAAGATGGTTAAGGAAAGATAGTTTAAATCCTGGCAACTACATAAAGCTGTGTCAAGTGACTGGGGAAAAAAAGAAAAAAGGTTTGCTTTTTGCTGAGAATGATCACATTCAGGTTAATATGTGGGTATTTTGATTTTAATTCAGCCATCTTTTTTTGATCAATCTGTACGTTGCTATTACTATTGTATGTAAATCTTGCTTAGGATTTAGGGGCAGGAAAATTTGACATTCTTCCCACAGAAATTTTAATTCCTGTTTCCAGGTTCCTTGATTCTGTTTGACATACTGTCTAACCAGAAGGACTTGGCTTCATCAGTAAATACTGGACTCTTTTCTGGTGTTAATGGGACTGTCAAGGATGTGTCTGTTCATGATAAACAGGTAATTTGCATGCTAGTCATTCTAGGCAAATAGATCTGATATTTTCAGCAAGTTTTTCTTAAGTTTTCAGAATTTGTTGGCTGAAACACAGTTGTGGGTTGTGATAGTACATTTTAACATGTTAATATGCACTTCTGTAAATACTGTCAATTCTCAGGACAAACTATTTGCATCTCTCTCGAGTTCCAAGCAGGCCAGTAATGGGATTTGATCATGAACCTCAGCTTTGCCCCTTGTGGACATGTAACTTGGTCTTAACAGTGTCTGAATGCTGGGGGAGATGTGCAAGAGGGAAAGAATCTGTCTGTGTTCAGGCTGGAAACAGTGACCAGTTGTTTGACGATTAAAAGGAAATATTTTTGAGTGTCGCAAAGCTCAAGAAAACTTTTGTGTCAGTAATTTTTAAATATATATTTTGCTGATCTGTTATTAGTGGAAATTCTGTATCCTGCTTTACTAAATATGGGCGTAAATTTACAAAGCTTACATAATAATGTTTCTAAGAGAAAGTAATTAAACTTGTATTTACTTGCTGCATATTGGCTTTTCACAGTTAGATGATGTGATTCTGTTTCTGTGCTGTTTTTTTTTTTTTAAGATGACTGAAGATACCAGTTCCTTGGGCTCCTCCATTACTACTTCTGGTGATGACCTTTGTGAGCCTGAAGTAGATGATGATATTCTTACTTTGCAGAAGACTCTTGAAATGCTTTGTGTGTCAGAGTATGCAAGCACATTTGAAAAGGAGCGAATTGACATGGAGTCTCTGGTACAATAATGTTCATTTGACTTAAGGGGATTGCCAGGATATGAAGGATTACGTTTGGGTTTTTTGTGGGTTTATTTTATTTTGTTTTTCTTTGAGTTTAGTGTACTGTGAGGCATGAAAGCATTGCAAAGGGGTAAGATAATTAATGTCTGACATAAAGACTAAATGCTGTGTGACTTTTTTTTTCCTCCTTCCCCCCCTCCCCCAGTTATGTTAGGGCACTCTGTATCATGTCTGTTTATTATATTTTTTTTTGTAATTTCTGTAGCTTTATAAAATGTCTTATGTAATTCATAAGTAATTGTGAATAACAAATGATATATATTACTAGAAAGATTACAAAGTATGCTTTCATATGTACGGGGTTTATTTTTTAGCTGATGTGTACAGTTGATGACCTGAAGGAAATGGGAATACCTCTTGGACCAAGAAAGAAAATAGCTAATTTTGTAAAAGACAGAGCAGCCAAGCAGGCAAGTACATTTACTTAACAACTTCTTATATAGTTCCTGAAAAATGTAACTGACTCCCGTGCCACAGAGTAACTTCTGTTCTTTAACACTTTCGTTAATTCCTGTAATATACCCATGATGTTTTGACAACTGTGAAGTAAACTTTTTTTTTTTTTTCCCCTGGTTTTGAAACTTGTCTCAAAAGGAACAAAAGAAAGCAGCAGCAGAAAAGAAAGCAGTGCTGGCTGCCACTCTCCAAAGTCAAGAAGATGCCCAGAAAGCAAGAGAGACAGTTACTTCTGTCTCCCCTTCAGAGTCTGGGCAGCTGCACTCAAAGAGGAGGCTTCCAGTCGGTGCATCTGTTTCTTCTGTGAACATTGACTATGAGTATTTTGAAGTTGGAACTGGCCAGGTGAGACTGCATGGATTTAAATGATTCATTTGGAACAATGGGGTCCTTTTGCTTACTTGCTTGTTTGTTTGTTTGCTTGTTTTTAAATGTTGATGACTATGCTACTTCCCTTGATTGTTTTACAAAAGTTGTGTTTGTGTAGAACTTTACCCTTTGGTGGGAGGGAGGGCTGGGAGAGTGAGTTAGATTACTGAAAAGCAGAATTGATTATAACAAGGATACCATTACTCATTGCTGAAAGAAAAAATGAATTGTGAGCTGTAACACAGTTCTGTTTCAAAAGCAGAACTGTGTGAATGACATAATATTGTAGAATTATTTTTGTTGGAAAAGACCTTTAAGATCATCAAGTCCAGCCATGGTTCTGTGGCTTTACATTTAACATGGTAGCCTAAATTGACCCATTTATGCTGTTATATAGTACTCTGAGCATGTGGTTGATTTAATACACAATTGTTTTTTGTTCCTAGCTAAGCATTATATTATCTAGCTGGCAGTTCTGAGAGATTATATATCTAATTTCTGTCTGGTAGGTTTCTGTGGTTTACAGTGCATTGGACTTTGAACCAGATATTTTCTTT
The DNA here is from genome assembly GCA_028020825.1 of Podargus strigoides. Classification (NCBI taxonomy): domain Eukaryota; kingdom Metazoa; phylum Chordata; class Aves; order Caprimulgiformes; family Podargidae; genus Podargus; species Podargus strigoides. The sequence continues at coordinate 5,790,615 of CM051626.1, read as the reverse complement.
GCTCTCGGTTCTCCTATTGGTGTGTTCCTTACTGTGAGAGGTGTGGAGAAGATTGATGAAAACTACAGGCTTCCTACCTGCAAGGGATTCTTCAATATCTATCATCCAGTGAGTAAGCAGTACTTCTGAGATTTTATTTTAGTTGATGCAGATGACAACAATGCAGGATATTAAGTTTTAACCTCTGAGCATTACACCTCCTGTTCTCCTATGTACATTTCCCAAAATACCCTTTAAAAAAAAGAGAAAATGACCCCACTGAAATATATATTCCAAATATTTGTGGTCTTTACTGCAAAAGTGAAGTAAAGCTGGCTGTGGGTTCTTGCATTCTAGCTATGGATTGGCTTGATAATATTTGCCCTGTTCATTTTCAGAGCTTAAAGACCTTTTGTTTGGTTGGGTTTTTTCTCTCATTAATTTCAAGCCACTCGTAGATTTTTATAAAATGTTTGTATTTGAGCTGTTTACAGGACTTTTCTGAGTTTCCAGTTTAGATTTTGAGACATGTACAATCCTTAGAGCTTCTGCAGTGTATGCAGTATGTTTGTCCTCTTCTGTCCCATCTTGTTTAATGATTAAACAGTGACATGTTGGTAGAGATCAACAGAGTGCAAGAAAATTTTGATGCTCTTTCACTGTTCTGTTTCCTCTCTTAGAATCTCTGTCTGTAGGAGAACAAGACCTAACTAGTTAATGAACCTGCTGAAATCATAGAATAATTATGGTTCTAAGATAACTAAATGTCAATGTGTTGTTTCTTAACAGCTTGATCCAGTAGCTTACAGGCTAGAACCAATGATCATTGAAGACGTGGATTTAAAACCAGTTCTTATTCCACATCATAAAGGCAGAAAAAGGCTTCATCTGGGTAAAAACAAAACTTATTTAATATGTGGATCTCATTCCTAATTCACTCATATGGTGCATTAGAATATTGTAAAATTTCAAGAGACTAATGAATGTTCTGGATATCTGATTCCATATTTTTCCTAAACAGCACAGGGGATTCCTCCCAGCTCCTCAAGTTAGGCATTCACAATTTCATTCAGATATAATAATAATATTTCCTTCAGATTTGAGCTTCTAATTAACAAAGTTCCATTTAAAAATTGCTGTACATCACTTGTTCACCTTAATTTCTGAGGTGATGTGAAACAGAAACTAAATTTATTGATTTCTTTTACCTTGTCCCTAATGACCCTAATGAAGTGTTTAGCTGGTGTCTGTTCAGTATTGGAAACGTTGAGGAGAAAGGTGGTTCCATAGCCATTAGTAGGCAGGGACTGGATTTTGTTGCTCAGTACACGTCAGATCAAGGAGCTATACTTGAATTTTGCATACCTAATAAGGAATGTCAGTTTTCCTGTAACTGACCATATTACTGCTGTACAAGTTCCAGAGCCCTCCTGAAGCCTGTCTTCAGGCACTTGGACAGAGAAATTCTGCAGCATCCGTGTTTTAGGATGGTACATTAAAAGGAGTCTGCTTTCCTAGACTACACAGAGTTTTTGTTAAGGAATGTTTTAGGTTACAACTTTCAAAAAATGTGTATACAAAAGGAGAAAAATATGGTGTGTTACTGTAATAGCTGTGAGCCCTGATCTAACAGACCCAATGTGGTTATAACCAGTCACTGTGAAGAGCTCTCCTTCATTCACAGTTTCCCACCAGTACTGAATGGTTACTGGGGATATGATTACTGAGCTGTAGCAGTATTACAGGCTAACTTTGTCTGGAAGTGCTTCTCCACATTCACTACCACTGCAAGAGATGTTGGCAGCTCTTCTGGTCTCTTCTGCTGTGCTGCAGTTTGAAACTAGTCTCTATACTTCTCCAGTGTGGGATGTTAGGAATGATTGTGGGTGGTGATGGTGTTGAGGGATTGGCTGGTGTAGCTATTTTTGTGGACCCTGCTGGACTTGGAGGCTGTTAGACTGTTTCCTGTGCTAGTAGGTGTTAATTCATTGACCCATACAGTAAGAATTTAATTGTATATTAATTACATTTCACCTAATCTTTTCAAATGGAATAAAGAAGCATGAAACACATGTTCATGGCGTAGCAGGCCCATTTCTCCTAATAATTGGGATGTTTTTTGAGCAGGGTTTAATCATTCTGGTTTTAGTTTATAATTTTAAATCCGTTTACTATGGTGTTTTGTTTTGTTTTGTTTTTTAATTTTATGTTTCATCTTTTAGAGTTGAAAGACTCTCTCTCTCGTATGGGATCTGATCTGAAACAGGGTTTTATTAGCTCTTTGAAGAGTGCATGGCAAACCCTCAATGAATTTGCACGTGCTCATACATCTTCAACTCAGCTACAAGCAGAACTGGAGAAAGTAGCTAACCAGATTAAAGAGGAAGAAGAAAAGCAAGTGGTAGAAGGTATGTGAACAAGTTATTGGTTTTGTTGTATCTTATCAATCTCAAATTAGTAGAAACTTGAGTATCCTAGTGATTGCTTGTTACTGATTTTCCTGACCCTATTGAAGAGACCTCTGTGCCTTTGGAGCTTTTGACATTAAATGTAAGATTTACTGCTGCATTTATTTGCCTTTTAGGAAAGGAAAAGTTAACAGCTTTTATTGAAGGATATTTTAGGCTTGAGTTTGTATAACCTTTCAAGTTTCTGTTGGAAGGGCAGATTTCTAAATCAGTTATGGTTTTTGTCCTCTCAGGGCAAATTAATACAAATATATATTGGTGAGATTTATTCTCTTCAGGGGTGTTCTGCTGAGTTTTTGGGATGGGCTAAGAAGCATTTAAGTATGTCCTCTAACAGAAGAAAATGCTGTTGAGGAAAATAAACTTAAGTCAGATAGAAGTATTACCCTTAATGATACCAGAAGCAGGCTTCCCAGTTGTGGATTATCTGTTGGTGTTTAGTAATGCTGGCTTTGTCTGTACTTGCAAAGACAAAACTTTCCTCCTAGCTTAAATTGAGGATAGTGATTGACTCTATGCAAGGGGGATGTAAAAATATTTATCCTTACAGGTTGTTTGCTTGTGGGATGACTGGATCTGTCTATGTATAAAAAGTGGGGTTTGCTTTTAAAATTGCTCAGCTACTACCTTACATGCGCTATTCTTCAAATAAACTCTGTTTAAATTGTTATGAGAGAAAGAAGTCTATAGTTCCAGTAGCCTTTCTGAATTTTGCAGTGGTGTGCTAGTCAGTTGAGGCTGTCATTGTTGTCTAATTGCAAACACTTGGAAATTAGAGCAGGGAAAATGGGTAATCTTTCGTGGTTATAGTCAAGCAGGCTGTGCTTGAAAATGATTTGAGTCTTAAACTCTTTAATTTTAGCTGAAAAGATCACTGAAAGTCCAGACCCTCCAAAAGATGAAGATTTTTCAGTGAAGGTTGGAATGCTAAATGGAGGACGTCGTATTGATTATGTTCTGCAAGAAAAACCTATAGAAAGCTTCAATGAATACCTTTTTGCTTTACAGAGTCATTTGTGCTACTGGTAAGAGGAAATACTTGGACTCTATAAATACTGATTTTCTGATATAACTATCTATCTTTAAATGTTAGTAGTGACATGAGTACTGTTTATCTTACTCCTATTGTCTGTTTTTTACCTGTTACCAATATGATAGAATCATATTTCCTGTCTTGAGAGTTTTATAATGAAAACCCAGGTGATCTCTGTCAAGAATCATGCCCTAGTGCTCCACGTCAAGTATGTTTTGACAAAAATAACTGGGTTTATTTTTTTCAGGCTACTGCTGATTTGAGAAGTTAAATGTTGTAAAAGAACCAACCAGCTGTAAAGCTCTGTGAGCACTTTGACAACTGTAGTTTTCCAAATAACACTATTCAGGAAGGAACTGGATTAGACTACAACATATAGTAAAACTTTATTACCTCTCCATGTTGGAACAAAATTGCTGGATATTGATGCTCAGCTGTCAAAAATTAACAAAAAAGAGAAAGAAAAAAGGCACTGTGGAACTTCCTGTAAATTTGGATAGTTACAGTTTACTGCTTGTGGATAGTGGTTGCTCATATAAAGAACAAGAAGCTGAGTTTGGTGTCATCGTGTAGTCAGAGCTGCAGTACACCATTGCCTTATCTTGGTTTTAATTCTTTTTTAAGTGCTTACATGTTTCAAATGGAGAAAGATAATTCCATTTATAGGAGCAGCAGTAACTATTGACCTCTTGTATTTGCCCTTAGGAGTTGCTTTCTTTTTTTGGTATGTTATTGTATGCATTTTTATACTGTCATAAAATTAAGCATGCGAATACAAGTGTGGAGTGGTAGAGCAAAGGCTGTGTTTTAGAAGCAGGCATTTTTCCAGAGTGTTAAAACATGGAATTGAAAGCATTACCTGAAGGATCTTACTGAAGTCAGTATCACTTACACTGTTAGAGATCAGTAGCTGCTGGAGAAGGGATTGTGAAGGCTGCAGTGCTGATGTGTGCTGGCACTGCTGAGCGTTGTGCAGTGCAGGGTGTCCCAGGCAGTCGGTGGCCCGGTGGTGGCAGTGCTGTTTTGTGGGTAGAGTTGAAGGAATGAAGACCTCTTTTCCACAAGGCGGCAGCCCATCATTGCCAGGTTTTTGAAAACTCACTGCCTACAGCTTTGCTTTTTTGTCGTTCAAGTAAGGAAGATAAGGACAATGATTAATGACCCAAATATGAGTAGGTGGGGAAAGCCTAAAATGAAACGATCTGGAGGATCACAGTTCTGAATGTCTGAATCTCCTTTACTGTCTCCCTCTGTCATTTCTTTTATAAAGCATGGGAAACTGCCCTTCTCTAACACCTCCTGCAGCTTTGGAACTTTGTTAAAAGTTGCCTGTTTTACTTTGTTATTTTTTCCAGTTATTGTTACTCTTTTATATTGGAATTGTTTATGTGTGTTTAAATAACACTTTATAGACCAGTAAGAAAACAAAGTCTGTCCATGTTAAATTTAAATTCAGATAGCCTGGTGGTTTGCTTTTGAAAATGGGAGGGAAAACACCAACTTCAGAACATGGAACTTTAATTCTATTAGACTTCAAATTATTTGAGAACTTCCTTATTTTATAGTGGTAAGGAAGAAAGGAAGACTATGGATATTCAATATAGTCTATTTACAAGGAAGTGTCATCCAGTTAGGAGAGAAGAATTAGAATATTGCTGATAGAAGTGGCAAGGCTGAGTTTTGACATTGGGCTAATAGGTGCAGTGGGGCAAGTAAAGGAAGAAAGCCTTGACAAGTAGAATGTATTCTTGGTGGAATATATTCAGGAGCCCATTGCAGATGAAAAGTGATAGATTATTTGATGAGATTTAAGCCAAATAAATAACATCAGAGGAGTGGATAGAGAAGGGGATTTCAAGTTTCAGCCTCCCAAGGTATGAAGGACAGAGTGGGGGAGAAATACAGTAGATGAAGTGTGGCTTACAAGAATTAGAACAGGGACTGTACCAAAATAACTCCTTTTTTTTTTTTTTTTCTTTTTTTAAATTCCTCATAGGGGATCTGAAGACACTGCTTTGCTGTTTCTCAAAGAAATATACAGGACTATGAATATAAATCCTGAACAGCCACAACATTGATGTATAGATACATGAATTTGTAAGTTTGTTCTAATATAACTTATGTATTCATATCGAATTCAGCTGCAACTTAGATGTCTATACTTTTCCTTTTTCCTCTGAAGTTTAAATTATAAAGCAGGCAGCTGCAAAGTGTCATTTTGATGGGAAAAACAATTCCTAGGCTTAGATGCAGGGGAGGTCTTCAAGTTCTTTCCTCCTTCATTCCCAAAAGATGTTAGAGTTTTTGGTTTGGGGTAATAATTGCTAATACAAATATGTAAAAAATATGATTTCTTTTAATGATGTTTCTTCTCCAGTTCAGTTGTTCAGTGAATGTTCAAGCGTGGGAAAACTCGGTGATAGTGGATATGGTGAAATTTCCTTTACAGTGCAGTAGATTAAAGAACACTAACAGTGTTCCAGTGTTGTCATGTGCAAAGTGTAGTGTTGGCTGACCAGCTGTGCACATGTATGCCAGGGAAAAAGGCACTTCTAAGGAGGTGTTAAATTGATATTGATAAATTACTGAATGAGACCTCTGTATACGCCAGTATTTTATTGTCATTGTATAGCTTAAGAATTTCAGGAGAAGAAATGAAATGATACAGCGTGGAAGTTGGTTCACTTTGAAAATAAATTAAATATACAATATAGTTGAGGTAAGGTAGATAAGAAATGTACTTGCAAGTATTTTCGTGTGTGTGTGTGTCCTAACTGAGGATCTGTATTGTACCAGTTTGCATCACTGGATGTTATAGAAAAGGCTGTATTCTCTTTTGAGAGGTAAGGAGGAAGACATATGCACCTTGCCTTTTTGGAATCATACAAGAGGATAGTTTCTGAAGTATTTCTCCATTTTTTCAGAAGAGCTGATAATGTCAAGGTACATAAATAGCCAGTATGAAGAGAAATATTTGACATTTCGGAGAAGTATTCCAGACATCTTTACTACCATACAGTTTTAGTAGTCTTTTGTAACAGAATGCTTCTGATGGTCACTTGATAGCATCTTTTTTTTAAAAATGAAATGTCATAGCTGATCAGATGCATTTTTTTTAAGCACAGCTAAATAATAAAGCAGTGTTTGGCAGCACAGCTCTCACAGTGGTGTATCAGTTATCACAATGGCTTATGCAGAGTCTCAAGTCATAGTTACAGATTTTTTTTGTCTGCTTTTATTTATGACCTCTTAGGGTGAAAACATATGAGGCTTATTGCTACAGAAATAACTTTCTGTCTCATTGTGAGGGATGGGATGTGTTGATTTATCACCACAAAGCTAAAAGTGGGTTTCTTGCTTAGCTTCATCAGACACTGGGATAATTGTACTTCTCATTGAGAAGTACACAGTCATAGGATGGTTTAGCAGGATGTCATGCAACAAAGCACAGTCAAGGATGTCTGTGTGGTTGCAACACCATTAGGAATTGTTCAGAACATCTCTCAGCACTTGATTGACTGAACAGCATTTGAGACGAGGATTCAGATCGCAGAGGCTTCAGTGGGAGGGCAGTTAGGGTCCACTGGGATGCACTTAATGCCAAGTGCTGTCTTGGGAAGGCTGCACGCTACAAGACCAGGATCTTTTTTATGTGAGAAGAAATGTCTCTACATATGCTGGGTAAAATATTGTCACAGAAGTTTCACATAAGGGAAGAGGAAAATTCTCCCCCAGTGTTAGACAGTAGTCAGGTAGGGTTGGCATGGGGTTTTTTCTTTTTCTTTTTTCTTTTCTTTTAAGACCTTCAGATGGGAAGGGTGGCAGTGTGAAGGTAATGTCATAGGCACTGCTGGATTATCCAGCAAGGTCCATTTACCTATCCAGAAGTAGATTATCTGAAGAAACAGCCTCTCTCTATTTGTACACTGCTCAAGGGAAAGAGTAAATCCCATACTTTCTCTCTGGGCTCCTTCTTCATACTTTTCATGTTAATTGATTTGAGTGCTGAGACCTGACCATTTCTCTGCTTTGATGTAGCTACCAATATCTGTTTCCTTCTACTCGCTGATAAAATAATGCCAATGGTATTAAAAACTCTTGAGTTCTGCTTTTATTTTGTATAAATGACTTGATTTAGCTCTTCTAGATCATCTTGAAGCTGTTCTTTGTGAAACAGTAATACAGGGTTTCACATAAACAATGTAAAGAAGTGCTTGGGACAACTTTAACATAAATTGGGAACTTCATTTCCTGTATCTGTTGTGGTAACTTGGTTGAAAGGAAACTGAAAATGCTAAGATGTCTTTAATTTACTCTTGTAAATGAGAATTTTGTCCTCCTTTACTAAAGTTTAGCCACCACTAACATCTTATTCCTTTTATTAGGTTCACAGGAGTATCTACAGCTGTGTTGGTTAGAAGATTTGTTTAAGTCACTAAACATTCTCTATATATTATTCTTATTTTTACAGTTCTTTTTAGAGGGCCCCAGTGAGGGAGGAGAATGCACCGGCGTATTAAAGCTTAAATCTATAAACTATTGCATCTTTATTTCCATCTCTAGAGAAGGATAATTTATTACTATAGGTTAAAGAATCTAGTAGCTAATTAAAATGTATAGTGAATGACATCCTATGGGCAGTTGTGAGCTCGTTCTGTTTGTAATTGTAATTGCCAATTCGTGTCCACAAAAATGTATTTCGGGGAACTTACTGTATTAAAAAATTGATGACAAATGTGTATGGATTTTTAGATCGCTTTGAGTGCTATTGAAATTGAATGCTGGCATATTTAATTGTATTAATGCTGCTGCAGACGTAGAAAACTTGATATATTTCATATTTCCCATGTGTACATGTTCTGTTTTCTCTGCACAGCCATACCTGTTGCTGCGACAGACCTGGTGAAAAACGCTTTGAAGAACATCTAGTATTTTCATAGTTACAGATGACAGGATAAGCATCAAACTTTTTTTTTTTTTTCATCCAGTCCAGAACTTGTTCAGATTCCACCTTCTTATGTCACTTCAAGCAAACTTAAATTTTGAGATGATCAGCGCTGTCATTCAAGAGATGAGTGGAATGACACAATTTTAATCTTAAATCGGTTTAATTGTACAGTTGCTGAGTCTAAAGTGATTGCCAAGGAAACGTTTTTTTGACATGCAAATCATTGCTTCTCTCCTTCAGCTATCCTCTCTCAGCTGGCTGTCAAACATGCTTTGCCTGTCAAGGCAGCGTGTCCTTATGAAAAAGGACTTGTTGAGAAACAGTAATAATCTGCTTTTCTGACACATTCTGACACCTTTTAAAAACAAAATGTGAACTGCAGTTACAACCAACTTTAATACAGATTACACAAACCAGTTCATATTTACTAAACATTAGCAACCAGAATAATTTTCTTACTATTGTAAGTGTGATGGAGATTATTTTATAAAGACCTTTTTAAGCCTCTGTTAAGAGTTTTATTGTGGGATTTTTTTAAGTAAAAATGAACCTTTGACTTTGAAAATGTTAGAAGTTTGTTACAGCTAGTTCAGTGTTCACATCTCCTAAAATGAAGAAAAATTTAAAATAACATTTTAGTCTGGTAATTAAGGCCATTTTGGTGAAATTAGGCTGTGGTTATGAGAACTAAAATACTTACTTTGACTTCACAGTTTACTATCTCAAAACAATTGCTGTAAATAGAAGAATCTGAAGTTTATGAGCACTAGGTGATAATTTAGGTCCAGACCTGCAATCCAGACTTTTCCTGTAATGAAATTGATATGGGTTGAGTACTATCCTTTGAATTCAAGTCTCTGAATACTGAGCTTCTGTAGCTTTCTTCTGGCTTCAACTTCCATGCAAATTGTTGCTTTTCTTAATATTAGTGACTTAAACTTACTACTGACTATTTGTCATTGTTATTGCAGTAAATGAATTTCGAAATGCGGTATGTTTACTTTTTTTTTCATGGTATATGTAAAATACACATTATTGTGTATATATTTTGCTTATTATAATTAAAAATACCTTACTTCCAGTGGGTCTTTACAGCAAGGCTCTGTATTTCATCACAGAACATAGATTGGAAGGGACCACTGTGGGGGTTACTTAGTCCAACTCCCCTGCTCAAGGCAGGAGTGTCCTAGGGCCTTGTTCAAGGATGGAGATCCTTCACCTTTCTGAGCCCTGTTCTAATGTTTTACTACTACAATTGCAATTTTTTTTCTAATATACAGTTGGAATTTCCCAGGTGGAGCTTGTGTATGTTGCCTCTTGTCCTTTCTCTGTGCTTCTTCGAGAATAATGTCTCTTGTCTTCTCCTGTACTCTCACATTAGATAGTTGAGGACAACAAAAAGGCTTCTCAAGACTGAACACTTTCCTTGGCATCTTCTTACATGCCCTGTGCTGTGGCCCTGTAGTCATCTTGGGGCTTTCCACTGGACTTGCTTTAGCTTACCAAAGTCTAGTTCTGGGGAGCAAGTTTGCCAAAGGAAAACTTTTATCCAAAACAAACGTATTTATATCTTTATAAATTAAGCTCTGAAGACCAAGTTTTCCAAGCTTTACAGTCTACTTCGTTAGCTAGAACAAAAATAATATGTTTAAAAACAACAAACCAAACCACAACCAATGGTCTTATTTTCATCTTAAGTATCATCACTTATATTTATCAGCTCTGTGCAACACTGGATAATCTGATGAATGTGCTTAAATAGCTCTGATGGTGGCTTGTTCACTTTCCTCTCCTGTAAAGCTGATGGGCTGTGATACAGCCCCCTGGGGGGGAATGGAAGCACCAAGGAAGAGTAAAATTTAAGGGTATGTGAGAAGTGTTGTTGCATGGGGGAACCTGCCTGGCAAGCAGCTTACTTTGCAATGGAAGGATGCACAGGAGGAAATTGCAGGTGAATGAGAACCATCTGGAGCAGAGAAATTCTTCTGGGAATATAGCATTAAAATTAGTTCTAGTTATATAAATAAAAATTTGACTGCAACTACAGTAACTAGCAATCCTTACCTCTTAAAAGCAAATAGAAGTTCAGACATTAAGGAAGGAAGGATGGTAGTGTAACCAGTAATTATATAAAACAAAGAAAAACTAAACCAAGTGAAGTTTAAAGAGTGAATTTGTATCTGCTACAGATATATGTATTACTTTCTCAGCAGAAATCTTCCTAGCATGCTGCAACAACTTATTGGGCAGCCCATATACAGCACAGCCTCTAATCTGTGCTGCTGTAGGTTTATAGCATTACAACAAAGGACACGTGCAGGAACCAAAGGTTGTTGGAGAGTTCCCCAAAGCCACAGAAGTAGTGAGGGCACAGACAGAAAAAGTACACAATGTGCAGAATAAATTGAAAAAATAAAGCCCAGAAAAGTGAAAAACTAATCAGTTTCCATGGAAGGGTCTCACCTTTCTGGGTGCACCTTTCATACACTAATGCAGATGCTGATACAGTCCAGTTTTCTGTTGAAGCCTCATGTGGAAAATTAATTTGCAAGTGGAAATTTTTATGAATTAATTCCAAGGAAGAAATTGGAGCCTCTTGGAGAAATCCATCACCTTTCCAAAAGATTCCCATTCAAACAAAATTGAATCTTACATTGAAAAATTATTCCTTTTGAAAAGCCTGACCGTTCCTCCTCCTCTCCTATTTCAGCAGCTGTTGCCTCCACCAGCTGTGAATGTGTCTGTCCTCTGGGACCACCTTTCTTTAAAAGAAACACAGTCAAATAATTTCTTCTTGTGCTAGGAGATGTCTTGCTTAACATTGAAAATTTTCAATAACTGCTTCTAGAGTTGTCCTGGTCCTTTCCCAATTAATATTCTGTTCGTATTTATAACTTTATGTCTGCAATATAACAAATGTGTTACAAACTCTTGTCTAAAATGTTATTTCCATAATGTTCTCTCTGATTCCTTCCTGTATGTTGTGGGGTTTTTTTGTTCTTGTGATGAATAATAAAATCTAGCATTTCATTTCACCTTAAAAATGAGCAGCAGCTGGTGCCAGGGCCGGGGTACTGGCTGGTGGAGACTGGACACTCAGGTGTAACAGGAGTGGGCACTGGAGAGCAGCCCTTGCAGTGCTGCATTTCTCAGACCCAGCTAAGCATTCTCTGACTTTGCTTTAAATCATCACTTTCAATTAGGACGTGTTCCCCAATCTTGAAATAAAAAAATCCCATGAATTCATGCTTGCTAATGGGAAATATAATTTCAAATGCCTGTTCCCATTTCAATACTCTTGATGTATCTGTATTTAACTGAAATGGTGTAAATCTTTGACAGCTTACTTGATTTAATAGGAGCAGTCTGGTGGTTGTTTTCAGACTCTTGTAACAGCAACTCTTAAAATAAAATATGAGCCTGGCTCTAGATTTCTATCTGATTTTCATAATTGTAAATCAGGATTAGCTTCCCAAAGGCTAATGGAACCACTCCAGTGTAAATATGATTATAGACAGACCTGCTGGGACTCCAGAGAGTCAGGGAGGGGTTTTTTATTTGCTTTAGATGCAGATTATGAGTGGTTTCTTGTAGAGAATTGCTGTTTAGGAAGGAAAGCAGAAGACAGGCTCTGGGTACCACACAGCTCCTGGGTGCCTCCCAGCCAGGGAAGGGGAAGGAGGCTGAGTACTCCCATCATCTACACTTCCTTTTAGAATTTATTCCTAACTGCAAAAGCAACCTGTGGACAGAAAAGCATGAACTTCTATTATTTCCTTTGTTGCAAATCCCAAAGACCTAAATATTTGTCTTATTTCTGCAGTGGAAATTCTCAGTGACCTGAGCAGAGGTGATCATCAGTAGAGGTTTTGCTGGCAGCCGAGCTGCTTGGAGGAACCCTGTGTAATGAACCCTGTGCAATGCACCTTCATGAAGCTAAAACACAGTTCAGTATGCACGAGGAGTGGTGCTTTCAGCTTGATGACTTTCCAAACTCTCCAGGCTTCCTTTATGTATAAAGGCTATAAAAGAAGCAACATCTTTTATACGTCAATAAAATAGCTTCAGCTCCATACAAATTCAGGCAAGTGTCCATTTAAGAGATGGTAATAGCGAACAAAGGTCTGGGAGGAGAAGAAAGCAAGCAGTTGACCTTTTATCTCCCTTTCTGCCAAAAAAATACTCAAATAACTTTTAATGTAATCTTGTTAAAATGGCCTCATGAATGCAACTGAAGCAATAATTATGCTCGAGTCTGCTCTGAGTGCATGAGTAGGGAAAAGGGTTTATTCAGAACCTAGAAGGAGCTCACTTCAGTGTGTGCAGAACTCCAGTTTTCCTAAGCCAAGGCTTGTTATGGGTATTGTGAATCATGTAGTTATTCACCCGTTTGCAGCTCAGGGGATTCATGATGTTCTCTGCGTTGCAGGGTGTTCAGATATGATTGTCCTTTCCCCAGTTTTTCCCTCTGCACAAAGGACTTGGAAAATACAGCTCTGAATTTCTGAATACCATCCTCTAGCCCTAGCAGCCTCCAGGGAGGGTCTGCTAAGTGGTGTGGGAGGGGAGCTGGGGAAGGGAACTGCAAGAGGAACAGTTCTCAGATTTCTGCCAGCATAAAGCAGCCAGCTGCAGGGAAAGGGGAGAGCAGCGATGTCACGTCAAATACTTTCTCTCTGTTTATTTTCCCTTTAGCTTCTCAGTGGAAGCTACGTGTGGAGAAAATAATGACAGTGCTGCTGAGTGAAAAACTGGAGTTGCAGCTGTAGAGTAGAAGCAAATAACCTCAAAACTTCATGAAGCTGGCAGTATTTCTGCAAAATATCTTGGCTAAATGATTTGTTAAGAGACTATGTTTTCAGGACAGAGCTCTGTCAATAAACAGGATTAGATTTGTTTTTCAGACCATTGTTTGGACAAATACACATGGTTTTAGCCACTGGAAGATCCTTCTCTAATAGGATCACGGTACAAGTTTATTGGTTGAAATATAATGACATTTCATATTGGATGATTTGTGAAGTCCTCTCAGGAGATAACCCACTTAGAAAACAGTGATGCCTGGCAATAGTATAGAAAGAGCTAGTAACTGAAACTCATAACTGAACTGAGGCAGTAACTATATAGGACTAATGGTTAGGTACAAATGCATATATACATTGATGTACATGTATGTATTACATGTGTGTATGTACGTACATGTGTATGTAAATGATCTATATATTCCACCTATATTGATTCAGGAAATAGAAACAGTTCCAAAGTGGACTCTAAAAGCTCATTAGCCTGGGTCCATGTGTTTGGTGTCGAGGATGAGAGATACTATAGCACTTGAACTCCTGCAGACATCAGGCAATCCTAATATGTTTTTTCTTTATTGCTGTCTTAAAATACATGTGCAGACCATGGGTTGCTTCTTCAGCCTTTTGTCCTTTATTTTGATAACTGATCTCAAGTCTGTCATTTCCCCCAAGAGAAATTATGCAAGATATAAACTCCTTAAGATAAATTGAATTGAAATATACTGAGTTATTTTAACATATCCCCCAATATTTTTAATAGGACCTTGACATAGTGCCTTGCTTTTAAATTGCATTAAGTTCAAAATGCCAACATCAGCAGACCACTTACACAACTAGTTCAAGGCAGGGGTGAAAACACTTTTGTGCTGTGTTCAAAGGGCTTGTGTCAGGGCTGGTTTTACTCCAGTGCAATTTTTACTTAACTCAATGGACCCAATGAATTCTGCAACCACTCGATGTCAGGACAGATTTTAAGTACTGGCGTCACACTTAAAAGCATCATCTCCTGTTTTGACCACTCAGTCTGATGGTGAGGAGCTGGAACCGCCTTGCATTCCTCCTCATCAGGGCACAAGAGGCTCTTCCAGACTCATGTCCCCTATGAAGGCACAGCACAGCTCCCTGCACCTCCCTCCACGGCACCACGAGGCTGTTTGCTCTTAAGCAGGAGCAAATAATCACCCTTGGCATATTCCCAGCTCTTTTATCCCAAATATGTACTTTAAATGCTTCAGGTGTGTCCAGGCCCAGGCTGGACAAGTTTTATTCTGTCCCAAGATAGAGCAGACTGTGTCTCAGTCCATCTGAGTGAACAGGGATATATTGTTCCTGCATTAGGACAACTTAATTGGCATCCAGTTTACAGACCTGTCCTCCCTCCCTTCAGGTGCTCCTGTGTCTCCTCTCCTGAGAACTCAGCAAAGGGACAGGGTGGCTTTCAGAGCCTTAATAGCAATTGTAAAGAAGAGTTGAAGTCAGTGAGTAGCTGTGGACAGAAATGGAGGTTTCTCTATCAAAAGCAAACTTTCTCCTTCTCTGAAGGTGTGGCCAGTCAGTGGGAGATGTTCTGGGTCAGGACCATCAGCATAGCAAAAAGCATTACTGCTCTCCAGTGATGCTGATAATGTTTGAAATCAAGCGGACTGGGCAGTAAAAAGTTACGTCAAGCTATAGAAAATATGTATGGAGATACATGTGGGTGGTGCCAATTAAAATTGAAATGAACAAAATGAAACTTAAAATATTTACAAACTGCACCATTATGTTGTTAAATGTCTTTAAAGGAAAGGGACAGCGGGGCCGTCTGATGTAAGGGTGAACAGGAACCAAACACTTCAGAAAACACTACAAACAAAAAGGTTGCATCTGTAACTACAGGGAGAGATGTTGCAGTGGAAACTGTCCCTTACAGTCCTCAGATCCAAATGTCATAGCATTTTAGAACAAAAATTCAGCCCCACAACTCTCTTTTTCACTGTCCGTGCTAAGGAGCACTCAGGAGACGAAGAGAGGGTATGGAAAGAGTGAGGTGATAGCTGTGGGCTGTTATTATAGATTGTTTTAGGTAACAATATGTGACAGAATGATTGTCTGTAACAGCAGCTGGCTATCATCTGCCCAGTGTCTGTGCTGACTGCACTACTTACCAAATATTTTTTGCATTGTTTAATCCAATTTACTTATTATAACGTGTACAGGATTTTCCTACACTGCAGCCTGCAGGAGGTTTGAGCCAGCCAGTGTCCTGTTGGCTCCCAGCATATATCCTTAGCAAAATAACAGGTACCATTAGCACACTGATAAAACCCCTTTAGACTGCATGTGTGTGCTGAACTCACGTTGTGCCTAATTTGCTGATAAATGTATCTTGTTAGGCACCATTTTCTCTAGATGTGCATTGACCTTTCCTTGGGTTGCAGCAGAAGGTTCGTAGTTAAAGTACAAGATAATTAATAGCCTAGCTAATCATATCAGATGTTGTACTGGAAGCACTGAGGGTAAAGCAATTAGGGCTCAGCTAAATACAAGTTAAAATAATCTGTAGGCTAACAACATTGTAGGGGTTCTGCTTGGCCACCAGTGAAACTTTGAAAGTTGGAAGGAAGGACAAAAGTGTTTCACAGAATCACAGAATCAAAACAGGCATAAATTTGATGAGCTCAGGAACAGTGCTGTATCAGCCACAGCCCCGAGGAGGAGCTGTGTGCAATTTCAACCTCTGAAAATTGTTGAGAAAAACAATGTGAGGAGTGGGTTTGGTGGTAAAATTTCAAAACCCTTTACAAAAAAATAGTCTCTGTGGGCAGCAGGACCTTCCTCACCACCCTCCCGTGGCTGAGCAGCTCCCAGTCTTTACCTGGCACAGTGGCTGGGACAGGAGTCTTTGGACCTCCCTTTGAGGGCACCTTTGATGGGAGAGCTGGGGTGCCTGTGGCCAGCACCACGTTGTCCCTCTACCAATCTGCCCCCCTAAAATAGGCTGCCAGAAGTGAAGACCTGACACGTGCTTTATTCTCTCCCCCTCTTGCTGCCAAGAGTGCACAACATTTCCTGTGTGCTCTGGGCTTCTTACCCCCTTATCCTGACGATGCAAAATGCCACGTTTCAAAAAGCCTGCCATGCCTGGTGCAGAGCTACAGCATCTTCTCTAAGCTCATTTCTTCTTGGTCACAGAGTCAGGCGTCTTGTCTGCAGGATGGGCTCAGCTCTGCCCACACATGCTGTGTCTGCAGAAAGATGAAGCAATATTTTCCTTTTACTGCTATTCATTCCTGGTGTCTGCATATGCAACCCAGGCTCTCCAGTGCATTCTTGCAGCACTTTGCTAATCCAAGCAATATTATGCAGCATTTTGTTTACACTGCCCACATTTATTATAAAAGAAATTTTGCTGGGAGAGGGCAGACAATGCAGCAAAATGGTTACTGCAAGTGATCTTGGATCTGGATGAAACAAGCAGGAGTTTAGAATGTGGACTTGGTGATGATATAATATACCATCCTAAATTCAAATACTGGGGCAGTGACATGCAAGCCATTAGTGCTATGAAGAAGGAATTCCTGACAGCAAATGACAATGGAAAAATCTTCACTGTCTGACTTACTTAAACTAGATCAGATTATTACAAATCTGCAATTTACAGACCAAATTAGGCTTTTGAGTTGAAAACATTATTTCTACCTTAACATATGGATATGGAAGCAGAGAAAACACCAGAAGTAGAGGCAGATGGCTTGTCATCTTTGAAAGCTGTTCCCTCAGGAATATACCAAGTTTCACATGCAAGGAATACGTGCCACTTGCCAAGATTTGTTCAAGAGCTCCACAACTCCCTGACTCCACAGGTATGCAGACAAGGTCTGCATGAAGACCCTAGCTCTGAGGCACCTAAGGGAGTGCTTGAAAAATCACACTGGAATGCAGAGGGGAAAAGAGTCTGTTCTAGGTGCCTGATAAACCACAGAAGTCATGCACAGCACTTCTAGGAAAAACAAGAATAGTCTAATTTCCTTCTGCAACTTTTGATAGTATATCTGGCCACGTCTGGCTCAAAAATATGCTGCCAACGTTTTAACAAGGGCTTGTTACTGATAAAGAACTTCCCCAGTGGTAAATTCCATGTTCCAGTGGCAACCTGCAATGCAAAGGTAATAAATTTCTTATTTCTTACTCTCTTGTGTGCTCTTTAAAGCACAGGAAAGAACTCCTTCAGAAAGGAAAGGGCGTAGGAATTTCTTAAAATTCTCTTTAGAGAGGGAATTTCAGTGCAGATTATGTAGGACTTCACCTTCACCACAGCAACAAGTTGAAGACTTCAGATGAAGCTTTCTGCTGATATATATTGCTGTAAGAATGGAGCTCTAGCAATGCCTGCCAGCAGTAAAAGCAAACTGTGTTTGTCTTGGCAAGACCCTCACTTGCATTCTATCCAAAGCTATAAAATGCTAATATTAGCCCTGAATCCATTGCTTCTGAGCAATGAGTTTCCAGATTTAATTAGTGTATCATTATTAATGTACACAAGAGACTAAGTATCACTCTTAGGAAAAGATAATGGCAATGCCTTTCACTCAAGTAAGGATTGTATTCAGGAGATACCCTGTCCTCCAAAAAAGAGACCTTGATGCTATGAATACATCCATGGTGCAGACTGAAAAAATGCCAATTAGCTTAAACATAGCTTAGCTGTGTGTCCAGCTATGTGCTCAAACACAGATAACGTAGTGCCTTTCACTGGGTCTTGGCAGAAAAGCAGTCCTCACTGCCTACTTACTACAGGGCAAACTGGTACCTTTCTCAGAGATTGTTTCCTTCATGTTGTGGAGCTGTGAGCTGGTGCTCAAGCTGGTAATAGCCTGGGTTAGCAAGAGGCACATGGGTTGAGCTGCTCAGAAACACCACGCACAAATAAGACAGTTTTAAAGCACTTCTGTTGCTCCATGACCTTAAGCTGTTCCTTGGCCTCTGCATAACTCAGTCCCTAGGAGTTCAGGTAAGGTACAAGTGCCTCTGGCTCACAGGACCATCTGGTGTGTCCACAGCACTGACAACTCAGCCCCTTCCTTCAGCTCAACCCCACCAGATATCCAAAAGGCCTGGGAGCAGTTTTACAACTCTGATATTTCCCTCTGCAGGGGAATAATGGCTTTTAGGAGCCTTACTGACCTTTTAATGTAGTGCATTGGCCATGAAATATGTACTGCAGAGCTTGTTTTAATTCTGTCTATTTGAGTGTGCTTGAGCAGAAATTAATGAGCTACTTTTCACGCCCAATATTGGATGTGGGAAGTGCTACATACAATTATGATTAATTGTATAAGAAATGGAAACACAGTTGAAAGGGAATTATTTTTGCTGACAGACAAGGTGGTTGAGGAGTTTGCTTGTGCTTCAGCAGGACTTTAGACCTGCCTTGGCGTGCCGTGACAAATGGGTGTGAGAGGTGTGTGGTTTGTGCCAGTCTCCAGCAGCCAGCAACGCCCTCCTCTTCAGAGCAACTCCTCCACAGGGAAATTTCACCAGTTGGCATCTGCCCTAAGCAGTTGGTTTGGGTCTAAAATTTCCCAGAGGGTCTGTCCTGCTTTCTTCATGCCCATTTGTACTGGCAGCAGATCATTTTTTGTCAAGAAACAGAGAAATAAGAGAAGCAAAGGAAAGAGCTGTGTCGAAATTCAATCCATTCATCCTTCCTGTCATCCCTGTGCAATCAAACTCTCTCATATTTCTTGAGGAGACATGAGGGCCATTTAATCCCTTGGAAGGAAGAGGTGATGAGGCAGAAAATGAATGAATTATCAGCAAGTGCAGACAATCCATGGGAGAACAATGCATGCAATGTTGACCTTGTAGTACAGTGGTTTGTGTGTGAGATGTGAAACCAAAAATTGAGTTGGTTTTTTTTCCTCCTTTAGTTTTAACTCTAAGGGGTAAGGGGAGAATACAAGCAGAAAGTCTACTGAAATAGAATTAAAAAAAAAGTTAGCCTACTTAAAAATAGCTTGATAAAGTCCCCCCACTGAGCACATCCCTCATAATTTAAAGTAGATTTGTATTTACTGGCATTGCAGTTTTCACTGGGTTGGGTGTTAAAATTCTCCCCCTCTTCTGCACGCAGCTTATCTGGTCAGGCTGCAGCCTCCAGTGGATAAGTGACTACTGCCCTACATTCCTGCTGTGCCAGCAGCATCCCCAGTGCTTCAGCCAGCCCAAGCCTAAGCCACAGCTGAGATGGGTCCTCCTAAGCTGCCAAGAGCACAGCACTGGTTACCTCTTAAGTTCTTTGGTGTCTCTTGCCTGCAAATCCCCCTCTACATTTCTGAACAGCCGCAATCCATACATTTTGACTTGCAGATGCTTCCCCCTAAATGGTACTGGTGCACATGCATGTTTCCTACAACACATCTGGCTGTTTTGCTGACTATAGCCCCAGTCTGAAGTTGGCTTTTCCTGGGGTAGACCCTTCAGCTCATGTTGCATCCTTATTCCATATCTGGAGTCTTAACCCTGTACTTACATGCACACAGGTGATCAAGTACACACAAGAGTCTGCAGGTGTACACATTTTCACACATGCTGGTAGCTTGTCATCCCTATGCTGGTAGCTAGGAGAAAGAGCAGGGTAAGGTAAGGTGGTCACAGCCCCTTCACAGGCATCCCATGGACATCTTGCTGCTCAGAGGAATACCAGGAGTTTACATAGTCTTGGACTTTATGTGTAGGTGTGGTGCTGAGGGACGTGGGGCAGTGGTGACTTGGCAGTGCTGGGTCAATGGTTGGACCTGATGATTGTAGAGGTCTTTTCCAACCAAGGTGATTCTATGGCTCTAAACAAGTTGAATTTTCATTTCCATTCACAGCCTTGTGCTGGGTACTAGAATTTTATGCTTGGACAGTCTGTGTTAATTACTCTGTCATGCTGGCCTCTAAAACCAAATTTCAAAAGTTTTCTCTCTCAAACACTTCAGTTGTCTTTATTAATGTTGTCAGATAATTTGTGTGAGAAGGCAAAATGTTTCACAGGCTCTAATATTGATTAAAATCTTCTACTGTATTTTCATTTTGTTGAAGTGAAATGAATGAAACGTTTGCCTACAAACGTCTCTCAGCACTTCATGTGTTTCAAACCCCTGTTAAAAAATGACATCCCAAAAGCAAAGCAACTGCAGATAGTTTTATTGCCCAAGACATCCAGTGTGTGAGTGGTAAATTACCGAGAAGTAAATGAGATTTAAAAAAAATCTTTCAAATTTAATAACAAGGAATATTAGCAGCAGCACAGGTAGGATTCTGTTTTAATAAGATTTTTCACTTGTCAATGTAAAAAACCCCAAACTATAATTTATAGGCAGGACAGCTGCCACAAAAATCAGACACCAAGAAAAACAAAAGCCCGTTTAAAATGAGACCAGTTATCCTTTTTCTTCATTTTCATGCTTAGCAGCATTTAATTCCTAGAACTATTCTGGTCCTGATTACAATTTACATCTAATCATAAAATCATTCTCTTTGGAAGCTCTGTCCTTTGGCATGTTGTGTAACTAACATTATTCATGGCAATCCTAGCTCGGTTACACGCCCATCAATCACTGCTTCTTTTTGTTGGGTTTATTTTGGAGTTTTTTTCCTTCTTTCTTCTCTTGGTTTATCAGTTTCTTGTCAGAAAGAGAATATTGCATGACAGCTCCATTTATATCTGATGTAGAACATGAAATTGTGACATTTCTATTATCTCATAAGACTTATGATGTAGTAGTTGCAATGTGTTCTTGCAGAAAGCATAAAATCACATCCAAAACATTTAGATGAAATAAATGGAAGTGGTCTAATTAACACAGCAAACTCAACACACATTAAAATTGAACTTAATTCAAAATACCTCATTAAAATATAGCTAAAGAATTATAATAAAATCCTCAAACTGTTTGGAAAAAATATGTTACCCAAATACATTTACACTGATGAGTAAAGCACAGCTTCTACTATTACCAGTCAGCAGAGCATCATATTTTCTCTCCAGTACAGCTGAATCATAAAACTGTAAACTCATCTATACAAAGTGGCTGGGACAGAACCGACAATCTAAACTGTTAGAGCCAATCCTTGTATGTAAGAAAGAATGAGGTAATTTTACACTGCCATCAAGCTCCATTATAAATGGAGCTCTGAAAAGAAGTTCAGCCAAAACTTATATTTCAGTCATGCTGGTTATATAGAAGCAACAATTCCACTTCAAACAACAACTTGGTGCTTCCAGACAGGGACAGCAGACAGGACGAATCTGATAAACTAAGGAAGTTTCCTATGAAAGTAACTCTTTTTGTACAGAAGTTGGTAGGCTTGTGCCAACAACCAGCATCCTCCTTCTGGACATTATTCTGCTAAAATCAGAGCTGCACTAGTGTGTAGAATAGAATTATTTTTCTCCTGCAAACCAAGTAGCCAAACAAGACAGAAAATAAATTTGCAGAAGATGGTCTTTGCAAAATCATTAACTACCACTTTGCTATCAGCAACTATTTTTTTTTTCTCATTTTCTTTCCTGTTAGCACCCTGAAAATCATGGAGAACTGTAGTATGTTACATTATGCTATGAAGTTTTTTGCGATAAGAAAAGTTTTCTCAACCATCTTAAGAAGTAAGGGATTTCCATCTTCCTTTCCCCAGCACTGTTTTAGCTGTCTTTTCCTGTAACACAAACCATTAGTAAAGCCATCATGGAGCTTCAGGGGCAATTACATCTTACATGGCCAACTTTATAAGCTGCACCTGGGACTCATTGACTTCAAAGCAGGAAGATAAAAAAAAATATAACCCAAATCAGCCTCACATCTCTCTTTTGACTGCTCTTATCCTCTGTGTAACTGGTGAGTGATTTGCAATTTCTGCTGGTGCTCTCTGACATGTGCAGAACCTTTGGCACATGGAATAAAGCACCTGAGGAGATGCTGAGTCTTGTCTCAGCCCCTTCTCCCTTCCCTCTGTCTTCCACCTCCTGGAAAGGAGCAGCTTAATGCAACATAAAACAATTCAAAGTGCTGAAGTGTACATCACTCCCAAAACAACACTGAGGCTGTGCTAATTTACACCACCCAAGGACCTGACACAGGTTGTCTGCAGGAAGCTGTGTCTCCTACAGCATGCTCCCCTGGCCCTGAGCATCAGTGGGAGCAGCAATGACCGGCACACAGGTCAATGTAACACAGCTACTCTGCTCTCCTCATCAACAGTAAACCACATGGCTGTGCTTGCACATGGGACCTCTTCTCCAAGCAAATAACAGACCCAGCTTGATGGAGAGCACCTGTCAGGGTCATGAGGGCACCAACAAGCCTTAATGGCACCAAAAAGCCTCACCTGGGGCATCCACTCCCCGCCCTGTGCTCAGGGACTCTGTTTAAACTCAGCCTGGGGCTATTACTCAGTCAGAGCAGTGTCATAGAAAGGTTCTAGTTCAACTGTAGCACTTTAGCCATGGAGCAACTTGATCTTGGCCTCAACTCACAGGCTTACTCACTGCCCTGGCCTCTGCCCTGTCTTATCACCATAGACCTGCCTGGAAATCACTGAACCTGATCCTGAACAACGGATTGTCTTCCTAACTGGATCTGGGACCTGCCCCATCACTGTAATATTGCATTGTGATAGGGTTGAACCTGGCCACCATCTCTGGCCCTGGTTGATGAGGCAGAATAAATTTTTAGGTGGTCTTTTTGCCGTATGTGTCTGTTACATGGTTGACTCCAAGGTTGTACCCTGGCTTCACAACTGTACACCAGTTGTTTTTTTAGGCTACAACAGCTTATACCTACTCCTGGGGAACTGAGACTGTCCATGAGGTTAGTGTGAATCAAATATGAGAATTCCTCATTCAGGAATCATTTTGGGCAGCTCAGTTATCCCACTGAGGTGCTGTGACTTTCAGTCAAATTTTGAGTACTAAAGAAAGCATTTTATAGCCCCAAAACATCAGAAAGTGGGAAGCTGCCTCAAAGCTCAAACAATATGATATAAGGAGAGATTAAAATGAGTCAGTTGCAGAAAAACATCCTGAATAATTATGCTGATGTACCCCTGGGTCATTAAAGCTTGGGGGGAGATGTTTAGGGAACTGGTGAATTGCTGTAATGAACGTTTGTGACACTCAGAGCAATGCACATGCCACTCATGATGGTTCATTTTAGTTCACTCTCTGAATTCCTCTCTGAACTCATCATATACTACATGTTCTGTTGCTGACATTTAAACCAGAGCAGCATACTAATGAATCCAGGAGTGGGGAGAAGTTTTCAGTAGTGGATTTGCAGCTGCAGTGGACTTAGCAAGAGAAGCAGCGCTGAATTAATTGCCTGCTGCTTCTCCAGCCTGGATTCATAGGTGACTTAGGTAATTTCCATTGTGGCATTGAGGGTTTGGGATTCAGTTGGTGAATTACAGAGTAATGGCTCATTTCCAAAATCATTTTGAGTTGCTTTCTTCTACTGCCTGCTTTACAGGGTTTGCCTGGGTTATTATAGAAATGACACTCAATTAAAACAGACAGGGGTGGCGTGTCATCACGAGTCAGTCTTTAGCTTATCCCTCTGATGTCAGTACAGCAAGGTGACTACATACCAGCTTCTAAACCTTCAGTTACCTCTACTTCCATGTTACTGTGGTTTATTTACAGGCAATCCTGTGTATGTGAATCAATAAGCTGCCCCAAATGTACGTCCCAGGCTGGGTTCTGCATTTTCTCCGTACAGTATCACAAAGACAACATATGTTATTTACAACAGGTTGCTACCTAAAGCAGAGCTGGTATTCCTCAGTGGCCACAGACTGCACACCGTTTACCTCTTGCTGCACTCTATAGATGCAGCATGCGAATGACTTTGTCACAGCAAGGTCAGGGCTGTGCATGGGGGCTGCTTTCTGCTGAAACATCCTTGCAAGCTCTGGGCTGCCTCCTCAGGGGATGCGGCTCGATCCCCTGCGGTGCTGCTGCAGGGACGTAGAGTCCATGGTGGAGGGAAGAAATCTCTGGACTTCCCCAAAGGACTTGAGGGAACACAACACACTAGAGGAGGAAATCATCTTTATTTGCCCAAAGAAGAATGCCACTCCTACCTTCCTGTATACTTGGCATATATTCACCCTGCACTTTGCAAGGGCCTCTGAGGTCATTTCAATGTCGTAATTGCTGCTGGGAGTTCAGTGTGGATAAATATGAGCCTCACATTGTCTTCCTTGAATGTGAGCTGTATTTGCTTGTTTGCAAATACTAGGTTTAAAAATAGAAGGAAAATAAAGATTCTGTCTAATGATTCTTATGGTTTGTAGGGGGGTTGTTTTGTTTTTTGTTGATAAGTGCTGCCTCTAAATACAATCTGAAGCATCTAAAATGGCAAAATGCAGTATTTCTGTTTCCTGCAATGCTTATGTATGCATTGCTTTATGTAGACTTTATTCTTTTAACAAATCTATAAGATAGCTAGAGCAATGCTTTTCCTTCCTCTTTTACCCAAACATTGATTTTCTCAGAATACAAAAATCTGTCCTAGGAGACTGATTAAATACACATTTTTCAGGTCTAGGGCTCACCTGTGATATAATATTTCCAAGGGGTCCAGTGTCTTTTGTTAACATCAGTAAAATTCCTACCAGGCTGATTTCAGCACTGTTTATTGCAGGCCTTTAGTCTCAGTCGATTGTAACTCAGTGGGAATCATTGAACGCCTCTTGATTTACTCTGGAATGAATTAAGGAGTCACACTCTCTCTTTTTGTTCTAAATAGATATCAAATCAGTATAATTTTTGCAAACGTTGAGCTACATATTCTATCCTCTAAGTGTACCCAGAGAAAAATTTCTTCAGGCAAAGAGTTTGATGAATAGTTATCATGGGGCTTCGTTTAAATTAAGTACAGAGATTAGAGCCCCATCAGTTGCTGTCTTTTTATTTTTTTTTATTTGAATGCTGTTTTCCATCTACTAGCTAATGATAATAAATGGTCTGCCAGTAGCAACCCTACCACCTGTTGAGCTTCTTTTCTCATACCCTCCCACCAACTGCACAAACAGACCTGGAACAGCTATAGCAAGCAACTGAAAAGAGAAAAAAGGGAAACAAGGGCGCACGTGTCCAGCCCTGCTGTGACTAAACCAAGAGCAGAGGACTGACTGCTCAGGAGCACCAGGGAGATCTGCACCCCTTTTAACCACAGACCCAGCATACTCAGGCAAGAAGTGACTTTGGAAGACAGCAGCAAAGCTAAACATTTCTAAGCAGAATAGTGGGTATATGTTACAATGTTCAGCTGTTTGATGACAGCTTTTCATTTCAAACATCAGCATTTCTGTACTAGGCACTAGAAAAGCAGAAAGTACACTTCACTAGAGCATCAGTGTTTACCAGGCTACTGAGTTTGGCTTAACACGTTACCTGTAATAGTCTCTGTTCTCCAAATAGAAATGCCTATCTGACATATTTAGCTATTAAAAGGAGTAATTATCAATACCTGAAGGCAGCTAATATAACTTGGTTTATTTTTAAATGCAAAGTATGTTTGTTCATAGAGATTCCTTGTCATTGCTTTACTAGGACAGATGATTAAGAGCCAAAGATATAAATAAGTATAAATATCCTTCCTGTATGCATATATAAAAAACAGTCTCTAAGATGGTGTAATCTACATAGCTTACAGAAAAAGGGTGGAACAAACTGAAACATTGATATATATCACTATGGCATCACTATAGCAAAAACGGTTAGATGTCCAAGTCCTAAATACTGACTTTAATGAGTTTGTCTTGAAAAATGTAGTATATTCTCTTCTTTTTCCCCTTTAAAGATTAAAACCCCTAGTTTTGTACAGTTATATAAATGCATAGTTCTAAAGCTCAATACTGTTATATTTCCAAGCAATCAAGATTTTTTCCCAGGGAAATCAGTCAAAAGCCCAATTTCTACTGTTATTTTCAAATTGCACATAAAGAACTGCCTGTAACAGCTTTATTATTGCTGCCTGTCACTGCTATGATATGATACTGTTTTAAGGCCAGAGTACAAGCATATTTGAATATGTGAGTTCCTGGTGGCGTTGGGAGGCACTACATAATGGTAAATGTCTACATCTGATCACAGTTTAGGCATTTGTTTTCGTAAGTCAAAGCCTTCATCCAAAACCTGCTCTCATTTTCCCTATCAAGACAATGAAGCAAAACTAACAAACAATCTGCTTTTATAATTAATACAGAAAGTAGGTGCATTCAATAATAAGAAAATGAATAAAGCCAAATTAAATCCTCCTGTTGAAGCTGAAAACAAAAATAAAGGCCAATAGGAAATAATGGCATTTACAACTCTAATTTTGACTGTCAAATACCTCAGTGAGATATCATGATAGTATTCCCTACAGACTTTTGCTCTTTTATCTTCTTATTGGTTTATCTGTTTTCTATCATGCTGCCCATAATACCAATAGTGTCCAAAATTACTCTTTCTGTCCATGCACTAATATTTATGTGGGACATCACGGTCACAACTGCATGGGACATGTGTACACTGTGCACTCCCCTCTTCAAAAGGTAAGCACACAGAAATTACACAATTTGCAGGGACATACATCAATCACAGGCTAAAAATCTCACATTGGTGAGGAGAAATGTCTTCAGCATTTGCTGTGAGATTTTTGATTCTTTGACTTTGAACCTTTTCAATGTGAGGCCACATCCAGTTCTCATTAGTGTGGGGATAAGTTATGTGGTACCGAGGAGAACTTCATTAAGGTCTATAGGATTTTGAAGGGAAAAGAGAGGTTGTTGTTATGTGCCACTTAATTTAGAGACCAATAAAAAGTCCAGAAGTAAAAAATTTCACCTAAGGGAATACAAACAGTGATTAAACTGAAGCAGAACTTTTCTACCAAGTTATTAGATAATACAGGGATTAAACCCACCAGTTCATTAGTATAGCTCAGCCATGCAGTTTATAAATCATAAGGAAAAGTAGAATCAAAGTGCAATGCTTATTTTAAAGAAAAGTATTGAACCTGTTTGTTTCTTCTGAGATTTCTTCAGTCACATGGATGGGATGCGGAGCCTACTAAAAGATCCCAGAATTAAGGATTCATACTTCAGGTAGAGTTTGCTCCAACGTCCTACATCTGATATTGTCTTTCAAATAAAGGAATGAATTGTGTTAATCTCATTGATACTGGCCTCTATTAACTTCTCACTAACCACATTTGGAGGCAAGGATACGCATGCCCTCAGTATGGGAAAGCTGGAAGATCCAGTTACATAAAAACAGTACTTTGGCTCTTCTCTGGATATTTTTCTGTCCCTAGATATCATTCTTGCAGATTATAAACACATATACAGAGACACGTCCATTTGGGAAAGATGGTCTAGCCTTAAACTATGTCCCCTTGAGGTTCCTGAGGAGACCAGATTAGAAATAAATGGCTAATATTTAATGGTTTCATGCTATCTTTTAATGTTGAAAAGCATCTGTACTTTGATATACTTTAAACAGAGACCTAATTAAAAGTTCTGAAGCAGAGTGATGCTTACAGAAGCTTGGAGTCATTTAAAAAGCCCTTTAATAGCCTGGACCTTTGTAATTACTGTTTTTTTAATTCCTTCCTATTTGCTTCCATCCTTGAAGACATTGAATCAAACAGCCTGAAATTCAGTGTATTTTGAAAACTGTAAGATAATGTCTTACACTTCTGAGTGAAGAAATCACTTAGTATTGATAATGAGAGAAGAAGAGGAAAAGAATCAAGTTTCTTCCAATCCAGACTGACTATTTTATGGGGTACACATATATGTTAACGCTGTATTTATTTGTATGGATAGTTTGCATTGTTAGATATTGATCTAAACTCATCAAATCTCAGGTCTAGATCAAACTCTAAGGGGTCTCAGGTCTAGAGTACAGATTTGGGACCACCATAATCCTTTGATGTTGCTATATTGGAAAGAGCATTTTCTTCAATCACAAGAACAGGTAGCTTCTTCCATAAACAGCTTCTCCTCTGGTTTTTCTATGCAAAACCACTCTAGGCCTTTTGGCTCATGTCTTGAAATTGTAGCTGCCTAACTTCTGTAAGTTCCCCTGATGTAAAATAGGGGCTAGGCTAAACTGTCCCTTGAGTCCTCTCATAGGCTTGTGGCTCGTTTTGTATAATTTAGAATTGTTTTATGATTTTCTGCAGCTCTCTGAATGTATGGGTAGGAATCATTGTCTTGCAGGTTCAGAATGTCATTGCTTGAGATACTGAGTGAGATTCTGCTCTACAGCCAGTAGATTTACTCCTGAAGCAAGATCAGCACTGGGATCATACAAAACTATCTGAAAAAAACAAAATCTCTTGAAGAGGCACATCATAACCATTTCAATGTTTAATGCCTCCATTTTAGTATATACCAATGTATGTTTATTTATACCAAATATATAACTAATAATAGAAACATTGCAGCCCTGAATAAATAATAAACAGTGAAATTTCACAGTTCCATCAAATTATTTTTGTAACAGGAGATACCATTCTTTCTTACATGCGCTGTTTTTTATCGCATTCTTCTATCAGGGGATACACCACTACCTTGTAACTTTAGCCCAGCTACTGGACTAAGAGGAACAAGAAAAGAAAAACTCACAGACTGGCAACAGAAAAATAATTATGAGAAACACTGCAGGTAGGTGAAAGAAGCTGCTGACTGTGACAGAACCCAGGAGTGGTCAACTGGAGCAAGACTGAAAGAGGAAAAAAACCTGCTAGGTTCAGCCTTCTTCAGTCGTTGGCCTTTCACGGTTGAGGATAACCCAGAATTAGGTGCAGCCTGTGTAGAAGTGATATGTCTTCTAGATTACAGCTTTTTCTGTTGCCACGGTAATATTTCACTTTTTTTTCCCCCCTTAGTGGGAGATGGTGAATATTACTTTAGGATTTTATGGAGTGATGCTCCCTTTACAGCAATAGCAGCTCTAAACGGCCTGGTTGGGAAAGACAGAGAAATGGTAGCACCAATTCTCAGTTTTGTGTGACAGTAATTTCTTTGAATTCAAACAGTTTCTAGAAGCTGATGTTATCTTTTTGAGTGTCCTTAGAGCTTTAAATGTCACTACTATCATCAGAAGTATTTTCTTCAACTTGTTTTACCTTCTGCTGAGTTAGTGTTGGCCTCCTTGGTTAGAAATTCCAGACCAGAACTTGCTTGTTATTTATTGCATGGATGATCTTAAAGTATTAAATCTTATTTCACTGTCTAACTTTGAAAAGGCACTTCCACATTCTTACGATACTTCATAAATAATCAGAAGTGAGTGTTTTGAGCTCTACAGAAATTATTTGGCACTTCCAGCCAAACTCTACTAACTCTATGTCAGGTTCTTACTTAAAAGCTATTTAGTTCTATCATACCAGCTTCAAAGTCACATTAGTGACCTTCTGAACATGAAAGAAAGTCAGACTTTACTCTCAGCGACTCAAAACTTCAGGGTTTTAATTGCTTCTGCACTACCTGTCGCTGGGGTCAGCTGGCAGTGCCTCCAGTGTGATTGTTCTCAAAATTTGGGGTCTACAAAAGCATGTGAGTAAGAAATCTTTTTCTTATCAAAGGAATTAAAAAGCACAGCTTACATTTTGAAAGCATGTGCCTTTCAAGGGATCATTTTGAGCCCATTAAAATCAATGGCAATCCATCCAACAGCTTGGATGAATGTCAGGCCAGGCTGTTGTCTCCTAGGTACCATCTAAGCTAGCTAGGCATAGTAAACAGAAACTAATGAGCTATAATTAACATCACATTGTTTAATATATATTACTTGGCAGGGGTATTTTTTGCTTTCAAGTTATAGTTCTGTTCTGGAAAGTCACTCTATGAGTGGGACTGGGAAATGACATATTTATTTATCACTTTACTCTTCCCAGAAGAGTCTGCTCAGTTTGTAAGCAAAACAGAATTTCCTCTGCCTTACTGCTCACCCTGTAAGTGGCATGCTTGAAATGAAATTTAAGCTGTGTCCTTCACTGCTTATGATTCATCATCACCGAACATGATAAAGCCCGGAGACATCACAGCTGAGGTCAGAGACACAAATGGAAGGTACCTGTTGTAAGCCTGAATTAAAGATACATCAGTGATTTGGAATGCAACTTTCTACATCGACTTCAATTATCTTTCCATCTGCTGTTTGGGAGCTAATTCTGAAAGTATTTATATGTGTACTTAATCCTCATGCTGAAAATATCACTGTCAACACGTGGAAGCCCTGTCTACTCTGATTAAGCCAACTCTTTCATTTTCCACTGATTTTGTAAACTTTAGCTGTAGAAATTCCTTTGAATTCTGTCATTGTGTGTATCTCACATTCAGCTGGTTACGTTTGCTGAACCTGAGGGCAGTTTGGCAGCTATTGCCTAACAATAAAATGCCAAATTAGTGAGTGGCAGTGCAGGAGCAAGAAGGCAAACTGGGGGTGATGTGGATTAATCACCCATTTTAATCCAGGCTCCTTCCTGCTGCCAGAGAGGGGCTCCTCACAGAGCCAGGAAAGGGAAGTTCAGCACCCCTGGATAGAGCAGTAGGTTTGGGTAGGAAAGAAAGGATTTGTTAGTTTGTCATGCTCAGAGCAGAGCTTCCAAGGACAGCACCATCTAGCAGCCAGAAAGGATGGGTTATTTTCTCACCTCTGCCCCAGGCACCCTGTGGGCTCAGCCTTCCTCATGCTGGTGCTCAGGCAAGAGCCTGTGCCAGCATCACCCATGGTCTCAATGGCTCAGGAGCTGCTCTGTCTCTCCCTGAGCAGTGTAGAAGCCCCATCCTGCCCAGGAGGTCTGTGCACCCTCATACCAAGAGCAATAGATATTCGTCCAGTGTGTGGGTTAAAACTCCCTTTGTCACTTCCACAATGTTCCTTCAGGCTCACCTTTAGGAACTCCACTGAACTGCTGTTTGTTGCTCAGCTGATGTCTGCACTTAACACTGTTTGTGTTTTCTGTGGAGCAAGATTTAAGTGGAAGTGGTTGTAACATTCCCAGGACTTACAGCCCTGCTGTGTGTGCTAAAATTAATGAGTAGCATTTGGAGCACTTTGCAAAAGAGGGACTAAATTATGTTTTA
This sequence comes from Podargus strigoides, assembly GCA_028020825.1. Classification (NCBI taxonomy): domain Eukaryota; kingdom Metazoa; phylum Chordata; class Aves; order Caprimulgiformes; family Podargidae; genus Podargus; species Podargus strigoides. The sequence goes on along the minus strand of CM051626.1, from coordinate 5,759,274 downwards.
TGTATACATCTGTGCAAATAAAGAAAAAAAAGCCAGATGAAGCAAGTCCCTAAGATCTCAGATGAAAAGACAAGGTAGAAGGTGACAGCATCTGTAGCAACTGCCTGGGAATGCAGCCTTAGCAAATATGATGTGATTTGAAATTGATTTCTTTTATTGATGACAAACACATGGTAACTCAAATGAACTGCCATTTGCCTTGGGGTAGTCACATACACTCTACATTAACACCAATTAGCTGACCTTGGCACAGTCTGTGCCCTCAGAGCTGCATGCAGATCAGTTTGCTGATCAGATTGGGCGATACAATTATGAGCTGAGAGAGCTGCTAGTGAGAGCTTGGAGTGTCATGTCCATTCCCACTGAGCCTGAGGGCTTTCCTCCATATGCTGGAAATGTACATGCTGCTGTGCTTCAACGTCCTGCAAGGCAATGGGAGGAGAAAGAAAGATCTCAAAATGAGGAAGAAAATGCCTGGTTGTGAGAAATTACCATGAGACTGGTTTCAGTTACCTATGTGTCCATTTTGTAAATGAATTGTAAATACAACGCAGCGTAATTCAGAGAAGATGGAGCCTCCAGTTGGCTGTAGAAGTGTGATACCGATTGCTCTGGCACACATCTTTTTTTGGACACAGAGCTGATTTTGATTCGAGTTCTGTCATATCCAGATTTTAGTGGCACAGTGAAATATTACACTCTCCATCTGATGGCATTTTGCTCTGAGAAGGCATATATAACCTACATTTTCCCTTCTCTGAGGAAGGAGAAAGGAGAGCAAAGCAGCCCCGCTGAATGGCAGCCGAGTGCTCTGGGGGAGCTGAAGATAACTGCGAGGCATCATCTGTTCACTGGCAACGCCGCTCGGAAAAAGAGCATGAGGAAAACCAACTCTTCACTCGTTTTTCCTAATCTGGAGGGACAGGTGGGTGTGGAAAGTAATGACAGCCTGTAATAGCCTTGGCTGGCCATCTGGTAGGGCTTTTATTTGCTCTGTAAGATGTAGTGTTTAATACTGAGTTTAGAAACAAAATGTGCTGTCTGAAAATTCAGTCAGGAAAATAGACTTCCAGGAGGAGAGAGAATTTCTTCCATCCCAAAGACACTTGTAGGCATGGAAATGCTGTATATATGTATTTCCATGTACACATGTGCACACACATTACGTATATATAAATTCTTTAGAAAATTAAAAAATATCTCCAGAGTGTTTTTATTAGTAGTGCTGGGTTTTAGTGGGTTAGAGTCAGTCACAGAATAATAGGAAATTTTTGAAATATGTCCTTTTTACACACTGAATAAATTAAAAGACCTATGGGGAGAAACGTAAACACACTCTTCAATCAACAGCTTTAAAAGAACATTAGAGAAGTTGAAAAATCAAATATTCACAGTTTTAGATATGTGAATGTAGCACAAATATATCTCTGTGGCATTTTTTAGCCCAACAAAGTTGGTCTGTATGCAACTTTGGACATGAGTTTACCTTGAAGGCTGAGCTGCAGGAGGGCCCATTCTTTCAGCCTTGCTTATCTGCTCAGGTCTGCATTAACCTGCAGCTAGGTCCTTTGTAGCTCAAGGCTAGAATTAACTTGTTTGAGGAGTCTTCGTGGAGTTGCTTTCATTTGGAAGTACAACAGCCATCCCATTATGGCCCTACGGCTTGTTGCACAAAACAACCACCCAAGGCATGCCAGTTCTCCTGTCCTGTTTCATGGTGCAAGCTTTGAGCCAGCATTGAAAGACAGTTTCTAGTATATCAGAGTGAGGATAGATCAGTAAGAAATTGAATTGCTCAGATTAGTGTAGTCTTAATATGATTTATGCTCCCAGGGGGGTGTTGGGCCAAGCATGGTCAGTGGGGTCTGACTCCAGAGTGGAGTCAGATCCTACTGTGGAATAGTGCCTGGAAATTGGTAGATGCCAATCAATAGAAATTCATGTGTAAAATGGAGAACTTCACTGAAACTGGCTCTGTGTTAGCTGGGGCTGTGGCCGCAGCGCTACTCACCTCTTCCAGATCAACTCCAGATTGGAAACAGCATTCTTCTGGAGAAGGACAGAGGAAGGAGATGGTGTGTGAAAGCAGGAAAGCTGAGTAAAGTTGTTTGGTTGGTGGTTTGTGGTTTGTTGGTTGGGTTTTTTTTGGGGGTGGGGGTTGTTTGTTTTGTGTTTGTTTGTTTTTTTAAAGAAACATTTATGCCAACTGAGTTTTGTTCCTGATGCTGAGGTCTTTAATGGATCTTTAGGTTGTTGAGTATTATATTTAAAGTGTGATGTGGGTTTCAGTTAACACCTGCAGATAAAGTTCTCCCAGTTTGAACACTATTAGTTTTGTAGCCATGCACTCCAGTTACTGCCCAGTGCTGCATGACTGCTGAATACGGTCTGTCCAGTCCCATACACTGTCCTAATGCAGAGGAAAAGGCGGTGTTAGGGGACAGCCACACGTGATGTAGCAAATGGTTGGGTTTCAAAGAAATAATCAACAGTTGATAGCTTGGGGTTTGTTATTAAAATTACACTCATTCCAACTTTATGAATAGTTACACAGTGACACAGAACTATGCTGGTGATGGCTGTCATGGGAAAGTCACTGCCCTGCTGAGGACAGAAAAGGGTGAGAACTGCTCTGCTGTAACGTCTGAACATTGACTGGTTTACAGACAGGCATTATCACATTAATCTTTTGGAGATCAATAACCACAGCGCTGCCAGGATTTAGCAACATCTAGAGGATGTACTTTGGTTTCAAAGGGCTAACAGATGAACAAGAGGATGTACCACAGGCAGCAGAACGAGCGAAAGCTGCTGTGCCCCATCCTTACTTCTGACTCTACTACAACATGATAGGCATAACAATTACTCTATTGATGGCTCAGCAAACTGCTGCTCTTTCAGCTTTCCTGGAATGTCTGACACTAAATAATTTTTCTTTTCTAATGATGGTTGTCTTTTGTTTGTTCTTGCTAATGCAGAGTCTTGCCATCTGATATTATAACTTTTGGCTAATAGCACAGAAAGCTGCTGGCAGATTTTCTGTCATAGAAACTATTCTGTCGTCAGGAGTGCTAGTAGCTTCAACAGCAGAAGTTTGGGAGAGGTTATTTCTATACTTGGTTCAATTTAATTGCAAAATTGGTCTTACAATTGCAGGCAGTAATAAAGCTGTTTCTAGTTTTATAGAGTTTAAGTTGGAATTTTAAGGATAGTTTTTGCTTCCAAATAGTTTGTTTTCAGTATGCAAGTGATAGAAAATGAATTACAAAACTGTAAATTAACATTCTTCCTTCTTGGAAGGAAGATGCTATATGTAGTAGATTTTAGCCACACAGGTCTGTCTTAGTCTAGAAGCTTGAGCAAAACCTATCTGGAATCAGTTACGTCCACAAAGATTAAACATTCAAAAATAAAACCTCCCAGATATTAAGGTGAGTGCTTAGGTTTCTTAGCTATTTAGTTTTTACAGTACTGTGAAAAACAGTGCAAATCTAGCCACTAACTGTAGAAATTTTATTATTTGAGAGAAAAAATCCTCATCTGACAGACATACCATACTTTGCACATACACTGCAGAGCATTTTAGCATAATGGCTGGACTAAAATATGAACTTAAGCTCAACAGGAACCCTGGATGTTGACTTGACATTAGCTTAAGTTACTGAGTACCTCAAGAAATATGAAGTAGTCCTGTTCAGTAACTTGTTATACTTGATGTCATCCTTAAACTTTTTCCCAACACTTAAAAAATGAGACAGGATTGAACACCCTACTGTATTTTCCACTTGTCAAGTACTTACATTCCTGATATTAAACACACTGATTTCAAATCTCAGCTTTAAACTATTCAAAACATATACTGCATAAAAATATTTTTGAACTGTTGAAGTGTAAAATGCAAAACAAAAAAAAGAAAAAAAAAAAGAAAAAAAATGCATTTATGATGGCTTCCCTACTCTGATCACTTGGACGATTCCTCTGCGTAATTGTTCCACTAAGACTTCAGCAGATGGAGTAATAGGCAAGCTTTAAACATTGATTACAAATTCCTGCACAAGTGGGTCTTGCCCGTTTTGTGAATTCAGAGATTTTTTTCATAACTCTTCCCCAGAAGGCTCTTAGGGCCAGATTACCCAGCAGACTGACAAAACTAGCTGGTCACCGTATGCCACACTAGTTACAGAGATTAACCCTTACGTTTCTCCTGGAAGCAGAGCTGCAGCAAGAGCTGTTGCTGTCCTGGCTCTTGGCGGCAGCTCTCAAGGGTACAAAATCATTTAGCCTGCAGGAGCACCCATACTGCTCAGTTCCAGGTTCTCATATCTCAGTGTGAATATTTTGTCAATATATTGTCTCATGATACATGCAGATTTGAAGCCCAATTTTGCCAGTAATTTTGAGAAACTCCAGTAATGTTTTGTTTTCCATTGTAATATTTTGAGAGCATCCTATACTGCCTAATAATTTCCTTTATCCAGATATAAGAGGACAGCAAAAAACCCTCTCTGTTTGATCTCCATTGAATAAAAGCCAGCAGGTTACCGCTCTAAATGCAGAAAAGTCACTTAAATTCATTCAATCTTTATATTAAAGCAGTTCTCAATGTGTTCAGACCACAATGAGCACCCAAGTTGCTTAATAGGAGAGATAATTTTCAAGACATTTGTTAAGCCTTTGTAATACAAATATTGATGTTGGTCCTTAATTTTTGTTCTAGTAATACGGAACTATACTAGAATCCAGATTTTTGCTCATTGACACCCCAAGAACCAAAGAGATTAAATACAAACATGCATCAATAAGAAATCAGCTTTCTAAGTTGTGATGTTTATGGCACAGGACCTCATAAACTCAACCTTAAAGTGTCTTGTCGGTGTTAGACACTCTATAAAGATTTGACTTTTATATTTCCATTTCACAATCTATCATTTGCCCATTACAGGCTTGTTTTGACTGAATTCACACTGCATTTCATTTATTTTTAAAAATATTTTATTATATATTCAACTGAAATTCCTTTATGTCTGCATGCTGGGAACATCCATATTTCAGCTCTCTTTGATGATCTTCCCTATATTTAATTTGTATGCTTTTCATAGTCAATGCACTAATTGGCTTTTCACAGTCTGACTTTTCAGCTCTGCGTGAGAGATCTTATTGCATTAAAACCATTTTTAACCCTTGTTTCCTCTTCCTTTTTCCAGCTTAATATTTTTCCTTTTTGTTAGTTCTGTGCCTTTCTCTTTCCTATCAGCAATGTGTATACACATAGATGAAAATGGATTCAAATTAACATATCACTCAACTCTTTTTCCTACTCTCTGAAAGATTATTTAAAGACTAATTGGCCAAGCCTTTCAGCTTATTTAAGTTTTCTATGTAGGCTCCTCTGCAGCCCTGCAGATTTACAGCACCTCTCAGCCTGGCACTCTGACCAAAGCTGTGGGCTAAAATCTGGAGTTTGGACAGTAGATGAGGAGCCATCCATCACTTACCTTGTGACCATCATTAGTGCTTGCTCACATATATCACCTGTCACAGGAGAAATGGTTTGCATCTGAAATAAGTCAGCTGCTGAACTACAAGTGGGTAACTCAGAGTTTCAGATGCAGTTCTCACTGTCAGGGACAGCTTTTGTCCTTTTAATGCTGTTGACTTTGCAGTGCGTGCATTTGAGCTATTGGGATCGTTGAGACTTCTCTACACAAGAGCAGACATCTTTCCTGGATATTTGCTAGCAATAATTCATTAAAGGCTTTCTTCTCACCCATATTTACTGAGCAAATTCTCCTGTAGCCCAAAGAAAACATTTCATGGAAGGTAACTGCTGCTAAAAAGAGAAAGGAAGCACTAATAGTGTGGTGTATTTAATCAAGTGTCTGTTTTCTGATTTAAAAAAAAAGGTGAAGGCATTTATATTTCATGTAATATTTACTTCTCCAATCTGGTCTCATATTATCCCTTCACTCTTAAATCACTTCTTCAAAAACATTTCCCAGTCCCTGTGTTATGAAAGCAATACCTCTTTTTTAAAAACTCCTCTCACCTATGTTTATCTGAGCCACACACAGATGATTCTCACTTGGCAAAGGGACACTTGAGGCATACAGCAGGTAAAAGAGGGCAAACATGTAAAATGAAACTTAACTAGGACAGCTAGCTGCAGGTCCCTTCCAGTCCCTAACATTCTGTGATTCTGTTCTGTGAAATTGCTGCTGGTCGATGATTATTATTGGCACAAGCCATGGAGAGCACCTCTCACCCACTTGGCAGGGACACTTGCTTCTTGTATGTTCGTGGAGACATCCAAAGGGACAGACTGGTCAAGAGAACCCTCATGGCCAAAGACACCTACACTGTTGTCCCACCATGGCCCCGTAGGTCTGTGCCATGCACTCATCTTTGCTCCCCAGTCCCTCCCTGACCCACTCCCCAGGATACTATTCAGGGCGCTCTTGTTGGTCACGTGTACTGGTGACCAACACATCCTGGGAAAGGAATTTTATCCTAGCTGCCAGTCCTGAGAACAGGGTTTGCAGATGAGGGAGAGGTCAGTGGAAACAACTTACGCTTTCCCTCCCTGTTTTCTGTGTGAGTAATGAAAGATCAGCATTGCTGAAATTGTGCACGGGCACATCCGATGGGTTCCACAACTGAGCACCAGGATGGAGCTGCTCATTTTGCTCTGGCTGGTTCCAGATGGTGCCAGCTCCAGCTTGATATTTCAGCAGGGCTAATGGAATTAAAGAGCAAAAAACTTTCCCTGTGGAAGTAAGCAGAAATGACAGGCTGAATAATACGTAGCTTTTAAGGTTACATTTTAGAGGGTTCAGCTGACAGATATTTTACCTTGTTTGTCTCAAGTCAGAGTCTTTTCCACTTAAATTAAAATAACTGCTGATTTATGCAATCAAGGTGAAAGCCAAAGTGAGTTACATGGCCTTATAAAGTAATCACTTAAAAATATCTAACAAACATAGATGTAACTGCTTGCTCAAAATAGACAAAATATAATCTATTCAGCAAAAAAGAATTCCTTTGGATATAACTGTCAGCATGCAAGTGCAAAGCAAGCTGTGCTTTCCACAGTACCTCCCATTAGTTCAAATACAAAATGAGATATGAAACACTTCCAGGAATGTTTTTCCACTGCATTTATTCCATTTGCCTTTACATATGGCAGCTCTGCACACAATTGTTATTGTAGATTCTCAGAAACCTTTACACCTTGCATTCTTTGATAATTTATCCAATACTGGAAGTAAAATGGTCTGAATGACAAACCTAAGCATCTAAAACATGTTGGGGAACTTGGTTTTAATACTAACAGACTTGGACTTTGCCAGGCACTCCACCATAGTCAAAAGAATGCTCTACTCAATGTACCTCTATCTGAAAGTATTATAGTTTTACAAAGGTGTGGCAGGGAAATGTTTGTGTGCCAAAGACACCATCAAATAATTGCAATCGAAACTGTGCACATAAATAGTCTGAATTTTCTTTTCAATAACCAGAAAAAAAAGTCACTGTTTAAAGATGAGTTCTAGAGAAAGCTCCCAGGTTCCTTACTCACATTTATGTGAGTAGGTCACGATGTTACCAGGTTACAGTGGTAAACTTGTAAGTGTAGCTGCCAGACTCAATTACATCAAAAGTTCTTACAAACTTTCTGGGTGGCAAGGCTGGTGGTTCAGGTTTTTGTTTTGTTTTGTTTTATTTTTTTTAACGTTATTCTTAGCGATTTTGTAGAGAAAAATTATTTTCCCAGAATATGTCACACAGAGTAATTTTAATTTTTTTTCCTCTGTTGTTGCACAAACTTGCTAAAATTTATTTCTAAACAAGGCAAAAACTGTAAAGTTCTTTCAGCAAAAAGTTTGGCTTAAAAAGTCATTTTCTGTTCCATGAAGTAGAAAATAGGACCCACTTTGCCTCTGTGAAATGGAAAGGCAAAGTTTAATGCAAGGCTCCAGCATTTATTGGGTTTTTTGATAACTGTAGAAGAAGTGCTTAAAAAGTTATAATGAACCTTGTAACTCAGAACAATTTCAACCAAATGCCTTTTGCTTCAGGACAGACTCTGCCCTCTCTTACATCTTATAAGTGTGCTGTGGGCTTCCAGTGAAATTGTTTCTAATGATTTCAATTCCTAGTGACTGACACTCGGAAAGGCCCTCAGCTGATAGCATGACAAAAGAAATTGAAACCTAAATACCACCTTTGTTATAAGTTTTTATTCAAGAGAGCACTATGCCATTTTATGCCTGCTTTGTTTTTTAACAGACCCATTTGTGTGGATGTCAAAACCAAATTAAAGTGGCAGTGTGTTTGCCATGCCAAATAAGTTAATTCTTTTGAAACTGCTTTCCCAATGGTGATGCTATTCTTTCTCTTCTTTTTTTAGGAAGTGGGTGTTTTTGAAGGCAATGGTGTGTGTTAGCAACAACTTTGCGAATACTTATTACTTTAAGCAAAAGTTGCTCCTATTTAGTGGTAAAAATAGAGAAAATCATTAGAATTTCATGAAGTTATTGCCAGTGCTGCCTTGGTGCAGTGCCCTTCAGGTTGTGGCATCAGAGCCTGGCAGTTTCTTTCCCAGTCTAAAAGCCAGTATTTCTGAGAGGGAGCACAAGTGGTATAGTGAATGTAATAAAATTAATTAAAACACATGGAGTCAGTAAGGGACATGGAATATAAGGGACAAGATGCTTGACATGACAAGAACTTTTAATCCTGAAGACAAAAGCCAAATCACCATAATGCAAAAAATAATCATTCTCTTGAGACAGAGACATTCCCAGTTCCAACTTGGCACTCTGGTTCTCAGCTTGTGTGCCAGACCTGCTGGCAGGTGGAAGCTAGAAATCAGCTATTAGCCCTGATTCCCAGCACCTGATTTAAAAGTCTTTTAGGAAAGCAGAAAGCTAGCTGGTTGCCTGGAAGGAGCAGGATGGTCTAAATTGCTCAGTTTGAAAGAGGTTAGTGTTGTTCTTACCTGTTAATATTTTCAATTTTACAGGATTAATATAATTTTTGAAGTGTATTTTAGAAGCTGATGTGGCCAGGCTGCACACATATATGTGCCCATGTTCCTTGTTGGATTGATTGTTGGATTTGTTTGGCTGCTGCTCTAGGGGAAAGGCTGCATGTGGTGGTTTGAGTGTGCAAAGACCAGGCTGTGTAGCTGCAGTTTGGCTTTAGACTCTGCAAAATAAATTGTGTGTAAGGTATTTGGGCGCTTGCAGCTTTCCCTCTGGGTGGTGGAGGAGGGTGTGGGTGGCTCTGGGTGGGTTCTTGTGATGGGCTGATGGACTCCCCCTGTTCTGCTCTCTGTTAAAAGCATGGACATGCTGGCTGGCATATGCTCTGCCTTTCCACCTGAGTTACAATTTGGCCATTGAAGTATTAGATGTTTGGTGAGTAGTGCAGTCAGTGAGAAATATCACCTGCTTCCCCAGAGCTGATGGAGCTTGAAAGGAAACATTTATCAGAACTGTTCCTTGTTTTCTCTCTTTTTCTTGGTCCTCCTTATGCATTGCATTCAAATAAGTAAGTGGCATGAGACAGAAGGGTGATGAATTTCTTTAATTGTGAGGCTCTCTAATAGACTCCCTGGGGGCCCATTACACACCGGGGTTGCTGTTCAGCAAATCTCCTCCTGGGTTCTCATCACCAGCACTTTTCCTTACAGGAGACCTTTCATCTTAAGCTCTGCTAGTGCTTTGCAAACATCCATTACATTTCACAGCACTCAACTGGATGTAATTACTGTCTCTTATCCGATTATAACTGGTGTAAAGAGAAAGTAAGGCTTAAAGGAAAATGTCACACTGAAGGATATAGAATCACAGAACAGCCTTGGTTGGAAAAGACCTCATATGTATAAGTGAGGGCCAGATGCTGTTGTCACATGGATGTGTGGTACTGGGGCCACATAGTCACTCCTACTGTGTAACCAGCTAGAAACCATCTCTTCTCTTGTGGAGCAGCCCACTCCTACCTGATTATAAAGCATATCTGCCATGTGGCTGATAAGGGAAATTTCATTCTAGGCTCTCTCCTGGGTCTAGCAAACACCACTGTCTTTTAATGATCTATTCATGCTTAGACTGGACCTTCTGATTTGGTGAGCTTACAGTTTGAAGTGTATTGCTGAGGCAAGTGCAGCTTGCTATATTTCTCAGCACCAGTGAGCAGAGAGAAAACGCAGATGCTATTTGCACGTAGTGCATAAAGGTAACTTTGTGATGGTGGGGAGAGACAAGCAGGACCTAATCCACCTGGCTTGCAGTCGGGCTCCCTTTAGATAAAGCTTTTGAATAGGTGTTTGCTCTGTGTGCTTTGTTTGGTGCAGCTAGATGTGGCTGGTTAAAAGGCACAGGGGCTGTGCTCCAGACATCCACGTACAAAGAGCAGTCAGATCAATATCAATCTCCACAGCCATGTGCTGTTACAAAGGCTCCCAAGTGCACGTTGTTCCTCTGTGGTTGTGCCCACAATAGAGATCAAAGTGAGCTGAATGATGTTGTGGCTCCTGGGATGCTGCAATAGAGATGCAGATGGCAGTTGAGACAACAGGCTGGGGAAGATGCAAAGGAGAATGAATAAGCTCTGGTATTTGCCACAATGAGTTAACTTAATTAAGGATGAAAAAAGAATGGAGAAGGAAAAAGATCTGTAATGCTGATGAAATTAGTCTAATATAGGGCAAATAGTATTGCTGGGATGTGTGCTGTCTGTTGCTCAATGTTATATTCCTGTTTGTGGTGGAAGTGGGGTGGGTCTGAGGGCTGTGTGTCAGTGACTGGGAAGGAAGGATTCTGTGCTCTGTAGCAGGGACTTTAACACAAACTGGCAGCACACTTACACCACAGAGCACTGCAAACCAAAGCTCCTTGGTACAATTTGAATAATAAAGCATTTTTGAACTTTTTTTTCTTTTACACTTTCGTCTGAAGAATTATTTCTATCTCTGCTTACCTTTCTGGAGCTCTCTGAACTCCAACAGGCAATTTTATGCTCCAGAAGACACACATTGATCACGTAAAGTTGGGGCAGTGGTATCAACTCTTTAATTTCATGTACTTCATATTGTATTTTTAATTTTAAAAGGTTGTGGGTTTTTTTCCTTGTTATAAATTCACCTTCTTTGTTTTAAGAAAACTGGTTGTGAAAAACCATCTCTGAATTAATTCCCTTGTTGCCTTGGTGTGTGGTATTTTGCTGTTTCGAGCTTTACCTTTAGAGTTTCTGCTTGGTAAGACAGAATTCATGCAGGGATTTAATCTTGCTACTTCTGGAGTTATTGGAAATATTGCCTCCGATTCAGCGCTCCGTGAGACTGTGGCTTTTAGAGATATTCTTTAGATTGTATTCTGGCTGTGTAGAAATGCTTGAATACTGAGCCATATATATATATGTATATATTTTTATTTCCCAGTCACCTTGTGTGACATACAGAGTTCACTGAATTGATGTGTATTTAGGCATATTTCATAATATTAAATTGAAGTAAAACTAGAGTAGCTAGTGTTTAGATCTCAGTGTATTACATTAAAAAAGGCTCATAAAAAAGACTGAATAAGCCAAATGGTCCATGGAAGTCCAAACTATAAATAAGAGTTGAGGGCAGAAATACATTAGCTTTGAAATATTTCTTCAGGCAGTCCCATGAAGTGTTGGGAGAGATTTCTTCAGTTCATTTAATTAAATCTGGAAAAGCAAATAAACAGAAGCCTCTAAACATCCTTTTTCTCGCCCAAATGGCTCTTCTGCCTTTGCAAGGTAATGTGCTTGTGGTTTTAGGGAGAATTTGGGCCTGGAATTCTCCTAGGAGTGTTCCCAAATATTTCACTGCAGTCTCCTCTAGTGAAAATCAAACCTAATTGTTTTACTTATGGATGTTCTTTCTCCTTAAGAGAGGCAGCTCAAGATAAAGTGTATAATTTGTAGTTTGTTTTAATTCTGCACCTCTCCACTGTTAAATTACTTTTGCTTTTTTGCTAAGTGCTCTTGAAGTCTTTTAGTCATGTTTTCTCAGTGCTTGTGGCTTCCTAGTGAAGGATAAAAGGCAGTTCACTATAAACTTCTGTTTTTATTGACGTGCATCAATAAAAAAAGAATCTATTAGGGCACCAGCCTTGGGATTTTTGCTGAAATTGGTTACTTTTCCTTAAAAGTAACTTAAGATTTAGTGGGAGAATACATGACCTAAACTCTGTAGAATGTGCATGGTGATGTACCTGCGTGCAGGCAACTAAGTGTTTATTGGATCTAGCCCAGATGATCTTAGGTTTTATGGCAACTGACTGATAATTAATTGTCCACAATGAATTATGCTGTAGGATTGAACCATTAATGGTCAACAGCTTTCTGGAGGTTTGAAAAAATATCTCTTAAGAGGAATAACATCCTCCAGGAGAGTGCCAGCTGTCCAAATAAGAAATATACTTACAGTTTTGACAAGCAAGACTTCCTAGTTAAAGCTGGGGTGTAGTCTGAAGTGATCAGTCTTGTTTATGGACAGACTGATCAATTCTGTTACAGAGCCTATTGAGTTTAGTTCACTTTATTTAGTCCCTGGAAAACAGTGATGTAAGGTGCTGTTTATACAAGTAAGACTTGCATCTGTGCTTATATAGAATTGTAGAATGGTTTGGGTTGGAAGGGGCCTCAAAGATCATTTTGTTCCAACCCCCCTGCCATGGGCAGGGACACCTCCCACCAGAGCAGGTTGCTCAAAACCCCATCTAATCTGGCCTTAAACACTTCCAGGGAGGGGGCAGCCGTAACTTCTCTGGGAAACCTGTTCCAGTGCCTTACCACCCTGACAGAAAGAATTTCTTCCTAATATCTAATCTAAATCTACCTTCTTCCAGTTTAAAACCATTACCCCTTGTCCTATCACTACATGCTCTTGTAAAAAGTCCCTCTCCAGCTTTCATATAGGCCCCCTTCAGGTACTGGAAGGCTACTAGGTCTCCCCAGAGCTTTCTCTTCTCCAGTTAGAAAAATAACAGCTAGAATATCAGCTAGAAAAAAATTATGAACATGATTAATACTTCCAATGACTGGCTGGAATTAAAAGAAAAAACTTACCTGTAAAGGCATATCCATGCTATGGTGTAATTACATGCATCAGCCTTTCTCTGATTAAATGCAATTCAAGCTTGTATTAAAATAATACTAATAAATAATTACACAACAACACCCCCTCCATCCCCAACCCCCCACACCTGTTTGTGGTTTAAATACTGTTCAAACCACACTCCTATAGACCTTTGGGGCAATTAACAGCTCTATGCAATATGCCTCCATGCTTTGTTTGGGGCACTGGTAATTACAGCATTAAAACTATTGATGAGTGAGATGGGTTTCAAGGACTGTGCACCTTTGTGATCTCTTCATGCTTCTGGAAATGTGAATAGCTGGTTCATGCCTCCTTCAGGCTGCTGTAGCCTATGTACCTACACACCACATGTCATAAAGTATGATGGTATGGAAGTCTTGCTGTTCTCTGGATGACCTCGCTTTGTGCCGAGGTGTGATTTGGAACTCCTTGCTGATGAGGGTGAAACTATATAAGCTCCTATCTCTACACCAAATACAGTGATCAGAAATTTAAGTTCTTGTTTTTTGTTGTTGTTTGGGCTGTGTGTGTTTGGTTTTTAAGATAACAGCTTTGAATTTTTCTGTATTAGCATCCTGGATATAATTATGTATTACTTTGTCTTTAATCTTTCACACTGTCATTAAATGGAAGAATGACAGACTTCTGAACATGAGACAAATCTACTTTATCTCTTAAATTAATTACCAAGAGACTGTATAAACACTGAAAACAAATTTAATAAAGGAGGCACTCCAGATGGTTGAAGGTAGACTTATGCATTCAGAACATTCCTCATTATAACTGCAATACTGTGCATGGTGATTCATACTGATGCTTTGGGGAACTTACAGATGAGATGCACTACAATCTGCTAGGAGGCATAATATTCACGGGGTTTTATTGTCACAGAAAAAGCATGATGACTATAGAAGAAAACTAATTGCCGACAGGTTTTTTTGAGCTGGCTTGGGTGCACAGTACATTTGTTCTGCCCTATAGATCTTTGTTTCAAAAAATATTTAAAGTACACATGCAAACAGCAACATATTCCTCTAATCTCCATGACATTTATGTACAATTTTCCTTAAATGACTCCAAGCTTCCTTTGTTTATACAAGTGCTTAATTGGCAATGCAATTCTTTCAAAGTTTCAATTTGAGTGCGGCTCTGGTGAGATACCATTGATTGTACAGCTCAGGTCCCAAATAAACTGATGAGAAAGGCTTTAAATAATGTGCCTCAGCATATCCTTCTCTCTTTCAGATGGCAGCAATAGAATGTGATCCTCTGTGGGGGAAGATTTGGGATGCTGCTCTCATCTGGGAGCAAAGGAAGAGCTATAGTTCAGGACCCCGGCCCAAAAAACACCTGCAAAAGGGAAGGGATTTCCCCCCAAACATCTGTGTTTCTGATCTCTGGTGGCTACTGTAGCATGGCTTTATTCACATTATTTTTCTGATTCTTGTTTTGTCCCACTCTTGCTGAGAAAAATCCAGCAGGCAGTGTTCCATGGTTTGTTAACTTATCAATATGACTTCCAAAACTTCAAATATCCACTTCTAACTGACTTAAAACATAACCAAATTGCAATGTAGCTTCAAAGGGTTTATCTGTGTGTTGAAAATGAGGGGTTTTTGTGCCATAGACTAGTTCCCAGCATCAATGCTTAAGGCACCCCTGTGAAGATGTATGCAGAATAGCTACTGGCTGATAACAATATTAGTAAGCTTATTTTTAGTCAACTATAGGTGTAGAGAATTTTAGACTCGTGTTCACTAGCTTCTCCAAGGAGTAAGGGGATTCTGCAATTTCTGTAAGGTTCTTTTGGAATTGTGCTTCAACGCCACCTAATGTGTTTTAATTTGCTCACCTGTGCAGTCTTATTATTCATTCCTTGCACAGTGAAATGGCATTGTACGTCAAGCCATTTATCAAACTTTCAACCATGGTCTTGGAGGAGCATTGTGGTGACCAGTGAAGTGTGCCTGGTGAATGAAGGGCAGCTAGCGTGTCATAAGAATTGAAAGGTCATCAGTCTTGGAAGGGCTGTGAATGGGCATTGAAGCTGTAAAAGAGAACTAAGCAGGTAGACAAAGAGAAAATATTTGTAGTAAATCATTAGTTCTATCCACTGTTAGGTTTTGCTGATGAAAGATGGAGAATTCTCTGGTCTTCAGTATCTCTGATTTGGTTTCATTGGCTTGGGCAATCAAGAAAGTCATGATTGTCACTAGAATAGCTTTATCAGTGTAGAAAAAGATGGCAAATAGATAATTTATATATGCAACAGATGCAGTTGTGCATGAATTGACTGGAATGGAGCCTGGGCAGTGGCTCCTGGGATTTGCAGAGTGCTGTCTGGACTCAAGGAAGGAAAAAATTTGGTCCAACAGGGTTGGGAAGGGATGAGAGCATTCAGAGCTTGGATACCAGTGCTATCAGAAATCTCTCCAGTTCAGTGAACTCAAATCCTGACAGTGTATACCTGTTCCTCAAAGGGAAATAAAGCAAAAAATATAATAACAAATTTAGACCTTGGCGAAATTATTTCTTTGCAATATTAGTGTAGAGGTGGGATAATGTATCAGGGGAGCACTTCCAACATACATTTGACAAAAGAATGAGTGTGGGTTATGGGAATAAAGCTATTCAACCTCTTTCTGGCACCTGCTCTAATCCATCAGAGCTCTGGGAAATTCAAATGTAAAAGCAACTCCTGCAACAAAATAATTCCTATTCCTTTCAGTCCCTGTTTTAAAATTGTATGTGCCTAGTTGTGGGGGGAAAAAAAAAAATACAACAAAAGGTCTGGAAATTGCTACAGATTTATCGACTGCTTTATTTAAGCAGCTCACGTAGATGAGATGGGAGCGTTTTAGCGCTGAAAATTGATTTCTGGACAAAGCAGGGATCAAAGAGGTAGAAATTGGAACTCAAACCATGTTTTCTTCAGCAGCCGGACTTCAGACAACTATATGGTGGGAAGGCTTAGCAGCAGGTTGTGCTGTGGTTTGATGATGTGATAAACCCAGCTTTTCAGCCAGTGGTGGAGGATCAAAAATGCTGTGACCGCATGACACAGAGCTCTGATCAGAGAGAACTGGCTGTGAAGGTTGAAGTTTTGTTTGAGGAAATGTTTATGGATTGATTTTGTAGCGGGAAGGTTTTAGGCCATGTCAGAAGCTCTGTCAGTGGGCATAAATTCAATAGAACATAGAATGAAATTCAGGCTCTGCGCTCTTACTAACCAGATGTGCAATTATGTGGCAGTGTCTGTGCAGCTGGTGATTCAGTAGTGCACTGGCCGTGGTATTGGTCACTGAGGAGACATGTCCCAAATTCAGGTCCTTAAGAATCATGGATAGAGAATCTCTGCTTCCTGTGCAAAACCAGAAAGGCATTGTGTTAAAGGTGTTTGTTGGTTTTGTGGGCATGCTAATTAAGGGTGTTTGGTTTTGTTTGTTTGTTTTTCAATAGAAGTGTTTGCTATTTATTGGGGGGATGCTTTTTTTGAAGATGCTTCTGCCTTTGCTTATAGCAAAACGAAATGTATCTTCAAAAATGAAGTGACTGATTCTCTATTAAATGACACCTAGGATTTCCAGAGAGGTTATACGAGACCCATGTGAAGATTTCTTTATGTATTCCAGAGGCTGTTGTCACATGTGGTTTTCAAAGAAAGTTTTGGTGTAGTGTGGTAAGTGTTCCATAACAATAGAAAACTTATGAAGGAAACAATAAACTCACTTTGAAAACAAAGCTTTAGTTGACTTTTGGTTTCTGTTCAAATAGTAATATTGTACCATCAACTATTATAGGCCAGTTATTTTATTAGCTGCATATACTACACTTGCACACACTTTTTTAAAACTTTTTTTTTTAACTATCAGAGTGTTTTTGTTTTCCTCTTAATCTTTCTGCTTTTATCCTCATCAGATCTTCTTTCCATCTCTTTCTCTTGCCCTCCAGGCAGTGTTGATGGCTTGTGAAAGAAAACTAACATCTTTTAAAAACTTCAGAATGAGCAAATACTGAGCTGGTATAAAGTTCAATGGTGTAAAATGGAACACTTGACACAAAATGACCAATTGCTTAACGTTCTTGCCTTTGCTTTTTATACAGTTAAAAGACTGCCAGCTCCAGGAAGGGGAGGAAAAAAAAAGATGTGCTTCTTAACTTACTCAGTTAAGCTATGAAGGAACAAGCACAATGCCACCAGTTGCTATTGCAGTGCTGCTTGTGGACTTGCTGAGGCCTTCTAGTGCTTCCATAATTTTGCAATTTATTCCTGCTATCACTTTAAAAGAGTTCTAGCATAATGTGTGTGGGAAATTTGTCTGTTGGTGAATTGTCTTTTTCAAGACAGACTGGATCATTATATGAAGTGCCAATTGTTATTTGTTAATCAAGTGAAGTTGACTGGTTATAATATGTCTGGTTACAGCATAAAAAATGGTAGAATGTTAATAGATACTGAAAACTCCCACCAGGATATAAGAAAGATAGCTTGTCAGAACAATGAGTTTCAGACCTTTTTTTCATATTGAAATTATTTTTTTTTTTTCCCCTTCATATTATGCTACTATTTATGCGCGTGGTCCTTACATATGCCCATTTCATTGGTGCAAATGATGTCTTGCAGCCTATGAAGGGCTGACCTTGGAGCACAATGATTTCCAATGTAAGGATGCAGTCACTTAAATTTGATTTAAGATGTGGTACATCTCCAGAAATCAGATATCTTTGAAATTTCTGTGTGATTTGAGTGATTTGCAGGAAACAAATGCCATTCACGTGAATGCTTGGTGGCATCATGAGCCAAGTCTTTGAGATCATTAAGCCCTGGCACATGAGAAGTCCCAGTAACAGACCAGTTACTGGCTGTGTTTAATATTTCTCTTAACTATTGTGATTAAAATATGCTCTGACCTGATTTAGGTATTCCTGCTCTGGCAGGGGGATTGGACTAGATGATTTTTTGAGGCCCCTTCCAATCCCTAACATTCTGTGATGCTGGAAACATTTTTCTCAGGGTATAGTTTAGCCTTTCCTTTTTCTTCAGTGCTGGAAGTCATTAGCTACCTGAAAGAAATGACATTTTTAGTGTGGTGAAGGGAAGAAGGAGTACCAGTATTCGAGGTTAGGAGGGTATTTCTGTCTTTACTGAGAGGTTAGCTTCTTTGTTATCTCCTTGACGAAATTAGAGTGGCAAGAATGTGAAGAGGCTCTTGAGGTGGGGAAAAAAGCTCCTGCAATACTGTTTTTTTTTTTTTTGTTTGTTTAAAGAAAAGTTATTCAAAGGAATAATCTCTCCAATTATGGTAAAAATTCTGAAGGCTTTCAATCCTTTTGTATTTCCTGTTTAAATCTTTCCAAGTAAGATGTATGTGGGTGGTGTTGTGGTTTTGCTGTTGTATTTTTATTTTAAGTTCTTTGTTTGTTTTTTTTTAAAATCTCAGTAAGGCATCAATAATGTCTTGAAGTGGGACAGTGAAGCAAAGGTTGATAAGTCGCTGTTAATTATTTGTGCATTGCTCTTTTTTGGTGTGTCCATTTGCCTAAACAGCACTGAGCATAATTCATTTCTCAGTCTTTCGCTATGTTTTTATACAAATAGATATCAATAGCCAAACAACTTGGTGGGAAGCATAACTGCCATTCTTTGGAACAATGTGCTGAACTATCAGTGAGAGGTTTCAGCTCCCGTTGCCATTGCTGTGGGAGCCAGGCAGCCTAACGAGGTGCACAGACCATGTCAGTCACATGTTTTCTTGGGGAATTTGGTTGGTTCCTCTCTACCCTCACTAGTTTATCAATGTCTTTTTACATTGAATATTGTTGCTCCAGCCAGATTGTTTCCAGACTTAGCACTTGTCTCTTCTAACGTGTTAAATCCGGCACCTTATGGAGAAAGGGTAAAACCCAGTTTTCTTATCTAGAAGATCCTTGTATTTAAAGCAAGTTTAGGAAATAGTTTTTGTGTCTGGACCAAGATGCTAACACAGCTACCTCTGAATCATTGGACCTTCTAATGGCACACTGAATTATGAGACATTTTGGACCAGTCAAGTGGTTTGAGTGTTGGGAGTGTCACCTGATTATGTTGTTTCTCTCTTACCTCTGATCTCATCCTTTATATGATTCATCATTCTGTTTGGTAACAGCACAAATCTTGATCTGATATTAAGCTGGCTAAAATCTGAAGTCCTCAGTTCATCTGTGTGTTTGTCTCCTTCTAAAGGGAAATAACTCAATTTAGCTGTCATATTTAACTGGTATGAAGCTTGAGTGGGTAGTCTTAATCTGCTGAGTGGGTAATCTTAATCTGTTGCATTTAGTAAGCATGATATAATTTACATAAAGCTTAACAATATCGGTCTAGGCCAAGAAGTTGCAAATGAGATTTTGTAAAATTTATTTATTGTGCAACACTACTTGTAATGTTGTTTTTTCCACTTGTCAGCCCAGTCCCATTGTCATTCATGGAAATTTTGCTCTGTATTTTAAAATGCAAAGATGAACAGAAATATTGTTCTTTGTTATTGCAAAGGTTATAGTGGAGAAACAAGTGGTAACTCACTTGATTTCAACTAAGGATATCTCCAAGCAGCTAAAGGAAAGTGATATATTTTTGTCAAGCCATTAAGAGAACACTTTGGTGAGAAGTTAGCCTTGCATAAGTCTTGTTTTTATAGAGCAATTATAATTAGTTTGTACTGTTCAGAGTGTCAGCCAGGAGTCAGTGTGCTCCAGGGAAATAAGACTGACAAGTTTATTACTTCACAGTTTCGAGTGATGTTGTGCCTTAGCAAACTGCAGCATGCTAAATAGTTTCTGATGAGATGAAAACTCCGATTTTATTACTTCTGAAGGTCATTTCATATTATATGTATCACAAATATGTATAAACAGCCATAAAACACAAATTCACTTCCTCCATTAAACAAAATTCTGTATAATATAATTCTAATTGCTTTTTTTCACATGACTTCTGCTGAAAGCAGGTTTGTAAGATTTATTTCTGGAGTGACTGAATTGGTGTCCACGCTGGAGACATAATCTCAACTAATTGTTTCAATTCTGTTTAAAATCTAAGAACTCAGTACTTACACAACTTAGGTTCCCAGTTTGCATACTTATTTATATTGGATAAAACACAGTGACTTCTCCCCCCCCCCCCAGCCTCATACTGAGGAATAAGGATTTTTTTAATAACAAAATACAGGTTCTGCTTTTTTACTGAAATCTACTTTGTCATGATGCGTGGCTTAATCTGAAACTGTTACAAGAGCATGACATGAGGCACTCTTTTCATTATTAGATTAACAATTCCGATCTGCATGTGGTGCACAGAAAAAATGATCAAGTGTGTTTGTGCTGTGTGGTTCACGTATTAATGGACAAATATTGACTTCATGGGCTAGAAGGACCCGATCCAGGTTATCTTTTTTTCATGCTAACATTTTGTCTTTTGCATCTGATGACTTAAAGTGACTCTTGGAGAAAACATCTTAAGTGAACTCTCTAACTTTAGTGATTTTTTTTTTTTTTTTTTTTTTTTCTGACAATAAAATATGTTTTTCTCTCCCAGAAACCTAGTTCTTTCCCAACATATTTTCATGTCTTTTTGCAGAAAGAAAAAAGTCTGAAAATAAGAGTTGCAGAGATCCTTAGAGAGAAAAACTGCATAATTATAACTTATGGCTCTGAATTTTTTGCCTGAAGATGTATGATACGTATT
This sequence comes from Podargus strigoides, assembly GCA_028020825.1. NCBI lineage: Eukaryota > Metazoa > Chordata > Aves > Caprimulgiformes > Podargidae > Podargus > Podargus strigoides. The sequence continues at coordinate 5,738,422 of CM051626.1, read as the reverse complement.
ATGAGCATTTTATCTCTCAAGAAAATGATTTTCAGCTGCCTGAATTCACATGACATGGCAGTCAAATATTTTTTTATTTTACACTTTGATTTATTAATAGTTCTGGCCTGCCAGTTTATTCATGAAGGCCATTGGAGTCTTTTCTGAACTGTATGGCTCTTTTGTAAGGCTTTGTATTCAGAATTATTCACTTCATTAATTAGAATTAAATACATTATTTAGAGTTTGCTTTCAAATAGATCTTGATACGTTTTATTATATTTTGTGCTAGGGTTTATTTTCGTTTGTAAAAATCCCAATTAGCTTCTATTCTTTTATTAAATTTTGAAAGACACCCAAGAGCCTGCAAACATAAAAACATTCTTGTTGGAGGAAACCATTGTCTGTCTAAAACATGATTTATGACTGTTTATTTCATATCGGTCCAGAACGTGTGGTTTAAATTAATGATCTCTTTTAATTCTCTCCTGTGAATGAAAGAAGGCTGTCAGGATTTCATGTAGGTTTTGTGTTTGAAGAGAGCTAGATAAATTTGGGTACTCTAGAGTAATTTGCCATACTGAGTGTATTCCAGTTCCTAAACAAAATGTATAGGCAGTCCTATGTGTGAGTTAATGAATATCAATTAAAAAAAGAAAAAGCCAGAGCTTCTATTCTGACCCAAAACTCAGAGAATGAGCTGGCTCTGCTCCTCCTCAGGGACCTCTTATTTTGGTTGCAAGGGAGGGGAGGGCACTTAATTCTCTTGCTTTGTAACATGAAGGTGAACTGTGTTAATAATTGTGTGGTGCTTAATTAAGTACTATAGCATGAATACCATACAAGTGTGCTATCTGATTAAGACTTAAAAACCCCCAGGAAGAGGAAGGTTCTTTCTCTGAGACAGCTATTTTAAAGTCAAGCTTCTAATCTAATCTACAGACAATGGAAAACAGTAGACCCTTGAGCAGTCAATTCCTGCTATTCAGAGATAAGGTGGGGTGCATCATCCTGCAGTGGTGCCTCTCTCCCTGGATTATTTTGAGGTGGTATGGGAGGGAGTGTCAGAGAGTGCATAGATCACTGTCTTCAGACATGTAAAACTAAGAGCAAGAGCTCTTCAGCCTTAAAGTAAGCAGTTTCAGGTTAATGACTTCAGTACAAAATTTTTTGTTGTACCCATCACTCACAAATTTGATATGCAGGTAAGTTATTATACTGAGTATGTAGTGACTTGCATCATAATGTTTCTTCCTGGTTTTCCACTGCAGCTGTTATTGAATTACTGAATCTTTCTCCCTCTGTTTCTAACTGCTGTTGGGGGGAGCACTCTGCCTGCTGTGACTGATGGCAGCTTTTCCCATCACTGACTTCTGATTTCATACTCCAGGCATGTCTACATCAAATTTTATTATGAAAGATTCTTGCTTTGTGGTTTCATTATACAACTATTGCAAGAAGGAAAAACTAGAAGCATAAACACTTTTATAATAAAGCAATATGTAGATTTCCAGTTTCATATACTGAAATACTGTCTAAGGGAAAAATACAATGCTTCAAGCAGACAAAAGCAATCAGAGAATTTTTAAGTTAAGGCCCCAGAGAACCCAGCTGAGGTCTCTGCCATTACAAATAGGCAGTCAGAAAAATATCTACCCCAAAGGGTTTTAGATTTATAGACAAAATGGGCAAACTGCAGAGTAGGAAGCTGGGGGGAGAAAAAGCAGAGAAAAATGTCACAGAAAAACAGTGACATAGTCAGCCACAAGAACGTGGTGGCACTTAGGCCTTCATGCTCACTACACATAGTGATCCCAAGCATGCACTTCTCAAAGCTGACCAGTATTTATTGTGGGAAGTGAACAGCCTGAAACATCAGGATGTGGGCTGTGATGCACTTGTCTCCAGAACTGCTGGGTCCTGTAAATCTGCACTCTGCAGCCTCTTCAAACTGGCACTTAAGCAAATGGTGGGTGAATGAACTATATTATTGTGGTGTGGTTTCTTATTACGTTTTGGAGAGTCTCATTTCATAGAACAATTATGGTTGGAAGGGACCTCCTGGGTCATCAAGTCCAACCTTTATCCCATCATATTCCTAACCATTAGACCAGTAGACCATGGCCTCAAGTGCCTCATCAACCTGTTTTTTGAACGACCCCAGGGTGCTGTTTATTGTGCGTTTGGTTGTCCCACCTGCCTCCCTTTGTGTAAAAGCCCTCCAGACGCTGCCTTGTGCGTGGGCTTTACCAGCTTTGCACACTCAACCTCACAGCTTTGCACACTCAACCTCCAGAGCTCTACTCCATATGGTTTTCCATGAGTCACATGCAGCTGGATGAGAATCTCCAGCAAAGTATGGACTCGAGCAACAGAAACCAAAGCAGAGTTGTAGGAATAAAGTAAAATAAAACACAGCCTGGGATTTCTGAGGAGATTTAGAGGATAAACTTGGCCAACTTTGTGTGAAATCTGACTGGTATTTAGAGCTGCAGCTCCTTAAATCTCTTTTGAAAGTCATAATTCAAAAGGAAAGAAAAAGAAACTTGAGAAACCGACTGGTAAGAGTCCGTTACACAGATGGCCCTACACAGAGGGTGTAAGTCTGACCCTGTCAAAGATATCTGACCTCTTGCTATGGGGCTCTAGGAGGTCTGGGGTTCAATCAAAGAGATGAAATATCCTGGCTCGTGTTAAACGGCAAACCAAGAGCAGCGCCAGGAATGCTGTCAATGCCATGCAGTGCCCAATGCCTTGGATTTTGATTTCTGTCATATGCCCAGCTCTGAACTATGAGCCATGTGAAGCCCACTGATATAAATAAAAACAGGAATGTTTGGCATGTGCTCTCTGAGGCATTATAAAGGTTTTTAAACATAAAAAGAAAATTTGTCCTTGTTCTACCCTTATATTTGCTCTCCGGTCTGCAACCTGTAGGAACCGAGCTCTTTTTGAGAGCCCCAAGGCTGAAACTTTTCATTCCTTAAAGAAAAGGAAGTGAAGGTTCTTACACAGCAATCTGTCTTAATTAATTGAAGCTTTTAATAAAAAAATGAATGTATTCCTTCATCTTGTGATAGAGCTATCGGTGTTTAGAAGTAGGTCTTTGACCCTTTATGTCTTGACACTCCTAAAAATTGAAGAAGGGAATCAGTCTGTTGGTCTGAAGTTTGGAGTTCTTTACATCTATGACTGAATGCATTCTCAAGCTAGATGACCTCACACATTTGCAAGGTTTATTTCTGCAGCTGACTTCACAGCTCATTTGCTTACCACTCAAAGAAAAAGGGGGGCAGGGGGAATAAAATCTAGCTTTTCTTCTTTATTTAAGGGAATTCTGGCTTGATGACTGAGGTGCATGTGGATTTCTTCCCAAATAGCAGTACTTAGGCATTGAGGTGTGACTGCCAGAATAATGGTACTCATCTGAATAAACCACTTGAATTTATTCTATTTTATGGAGATAAAATACCCATGTTCATTTACTTAGTTTCAATTTGTATGAGTTAGTGTCTCTCTTCCATTGCCGATCAGCAAAGTATGCAAACAATATCAGTGCATGAAATTAGCCCTGACCAAGGAGAACAGTGCACAGTTTGTTGTATAAATAGTCAGACTAATTCCTTCCTTCCTATTTTTTTTTTCCCAGTTCCCTTTAAAATGAAATTCTGTGAAGTATTAAACACACAGGGCTTATTCACTTGTTTGTGTTGGATAAGTGAATTCGGTGTTTGTGGGAGATGCCAGATGGGCTGCGTGAGAGACAGAAGGTCTCTCTGTCCCTACCAAGAAGCAGCAGTGTGTGCTTCCCAAATTGTGATGCCAAAGTGCCTTAGACATGACCCATAGGTAAGAGGCTAATTTTGATACCACTTCAATCCATAGCATCTTTGATATTGAGAAGGCTTTAATGCTCTGAATAGCCCATTTCTCCCTGGCCTGGTGCTGCTCAGCATGTATGCTTAGATACTCCTCACCTTCAACCATCCTTTGAGTCAAACATACTCTGCTTTCCAGAAAACACTCATGAATGATTATGCTGCTTGGGCTGTTAAAAAAAACCCAACAACAAAACAGAAGGAAAACCCCCATAATTCCCTTCCTACCATGGGTGGTTGAAAACAACATGCATAAAATTTAGAGTTTCTGACAGCTTTTTCTGTTCATAGTGCTTAGTTGGTAAGTAAACAGATTAATATCAGAAATGCATTCTGTTGTAACCAGGTGCAGTAGGAAAGCAAAAGTGCATATTCATTTAAAACTGAAGTTTCTCCATAGTTTGATAAAAACTTTCCAAAAAAGAATATTTTTAATGAGAGAGTTTTTTGTGGACTATACAGGGTCATAGTGATAGCTGATTTCACTTTAAGCTGTACACTAGTTTAACTTGTTCTTCAATTGTCATCGTGACAGTTGCTAAGATTGAGAGCTACACTATCTTCTTGAAAAATATGTGCATAAATATTTGCAGTGATTCTGTTTTGTTATTGCATGTTCTGTGCAGTTCATTTCACAAAGCTTGGCGTAGCGGATTTGGTGTTTTATGTGAGATTTGCTAAATCCATCTTGAGAATAGAATGCCAACGGGAACACTCCTCAGGTTCTGCTTTGTGGTGATCTTCGTAATGTTTTTTAAGTTTGAAGAAAGATGATTAATTTGGATATTTGGGCAGGAAACAAAAGCTGCAAGGGAAACAAATAGGCTGGAGGGGGCATTTATTTCAGACAGAACAAAACTTGTAATTACCTATTGTTTTGTCTGTTTCACAGCGTAAGACTTTGTGAACAAGTGCAACAGGACATTAATCATTGCAGGTATTACAGTCCAAACCAACGTTAAAGGCTTTCCTTCCTGGAATATGCCTTCTTAGCCAGACAAATTCTTATATAAACCAGCTACAGGATTGTTTACAAGAATATCAAAAGGATCTATCTGTGTATGTGTAGGGAGTTAGCTGAATTTGCAGCAAATTCTTTGTTAATTCATATAAAGTTGGATTTTTTTAAAAAAATTATTTTTTTACTATAGCGAGTCAGAAAATATCAGTGTTCTTTTATGGGAACATCTGAGATAAATATAAGAAATACTACATTCTCCCTCCTTGCTTTCTTCCTTCATGTAAAGGGCTAATACCAAAATCCAAATATCCTTTTTCATCCAAAAGTGTTTCAGTGATTACTGTTACCAAAACATGAAGTGAAGTGCAAAAGTTCTAACCAAAATAAAATTTTAATTTTTGAATAGAAGTTCTTACTAAGACTAACTTGTTGCCTGTTTCCAAAATCAGCCAGCTGGAGTTCCATAGCAGACCTTTGAAATAGAGTGGTTATTGGATTTTTATTAAGTAAAATTTTTTTGGGATAAAAATGTTTCTACTTCTTTACTTGTTTTTAATGGCTTTAAATTCCTGGCATGTCATGTGTTTGATGTTAGACTGGCATGTAGCTCTCCCTTATTAAATCAGGGCTGTGTCCCATGGCTATATCCATCACTCAATAGAGAGAGCTGCTGGCAACATTTTTGTTGTAATGTCCCTTCCCCAAATTGGCCCCTTCACCTATGTGCTCTAAGTCTGCCCCAAGAAAATGATGCTAGCTTTGGATGGGGGAGTTGATGTGTGTTTTTACTACTTATTTTTTACTGGTTGTTGAGGAAAAAGGAGTAAGGAATTAGAGCAATATCTTGTTACTGTTGTTCTGGTAAGGTGGTTAAGGGCAGGAAAGAATTTATACTGTTTAATTGGACGTTAGTGGAAAAGTGTGTTTAAAGTTAGGCAGTTCTGAGTGCTTAAGACAGAAGTTTCCCCCCTACTTTAATATCCTGGGGGAAAAAAAGTAGAAATCCAAAAGTTTTATCTCTTTCCTTTTGAAATTTTTCTCTCAAGGCAAAGTAAATTTCTTATCAGTCTTGAACAGGTGGCTTCAGTGTCACAGATAAGACCTTTGAGTACTGCCAAAGAATATAGGACATGGAGATACACAGTGGACAACAGAATAGCATATCACAACTTTAGCAAGAAGAGGAGAAGCTTTGTCCAGTGGTGTCTTATTAAAGATCATCTTGCATTGTGAACCTGGATCCAAGGAATAAATGTGAAGCAGCCTAAAAAATGAGAAGAAAATTGCTAACATAACCAGTATTGAGTTTCTCTCTCCAGTATAATTTTTTACACATACCTTCAGTTGTTCTCCTCACTCATGCAAGTGGCTTCCTTTAGTTTCAATCACCATATACAGAATTTGGTGATAGTATTTTATTTCTTTCTTTGTGCAATGCAATAAAACTTGGGCTTTCCTACTGCAAGGCATGGATGATCTCCACCTGGCGTTTGCATGTCTTCTTCTGCAAACCTTTGCTCGTCCAGTGAGTACAGAAATTGGATTGGATCCAGAAGGGGTTAATCCTTTGCAGCCTACTGTGAATATTTTAGGTTTAAGTTTTTCTGTCTTCAGTATACAAGCCCATGTGAAATTACAGAAGAAAAGCAACATATTGACTACCCTCTGAATACAGATATGTAAAATAAGCTTTTACACCTAGGTGTCTTAGCCAGCAGAAATTAAATGATGGTGATGTCTCACTCGGACTGTTAGATCAGTGTCTCATACTAATGAAGTTACTTCATTGCAGTTGGAATCACTGTGGAGGTGAATCCTGAAAATCAATCTGTCTTTAAACAAGAAGCAGACAGTGTTAAACATTCATCCGTCCTGCTTCTTAGTTTGGTGCTTCAGTTCTTTTTGTTAATTATTGTTTCAGTCTTGTTAATTATTATTTCGGTCTTGCAAGGTCCCGAAGTTGCTGGTGGTTTGGTTACACAGAGTAAAAGAAAGGAGGGAAAGAATTGGCCCTGAGATGTTCTTCCCCTCCTGTCCCCAGAGCATAAAAAAAATTAAAAAATTAAAGGATGTGAGGGGATGAAAGCAAACAGACAGGAAAGGAGAAATGAATGATCGCTGCCTGCATCCTGAGGGGACCTGTTCTGAATTCTTCTGACAAAGTCAGATTTCATCCCAAAATGCCTGCTTGAACTTGAAATGTTTTGTTTGGAGGCATTGTGATCACAAACACAGCTTCAAATCCCAGGCAGAGCTCTGCTTTTCAGATAAAACCTTTGGCAGACCTTGGGAGGAGCTTGGTGCATATCTCAGCATCTCTTCCTGGGGATCTGGATAGAGTTTTGGTTTAGCAGAAATTCTGAAAGGGGGAAAAGAAAAATATTTTAACTTGGGTTATAATAAGACTTGAAAACCCTTGAAACTTCCCATTAACTGCAAGGCTGCTCCTCCTGCCTCACCATGCCCCTTAAGGCTTGCATCATTAATGCTGTATTCTTTAAGTACAAACATAATGTGCTGGAAAGGAAGATCTAAAAAATGTGTTTCTGACAAAGATGATATCCATGTCAAACATGTGGTGATCCACATGGATGTTAACTGACCTGTCCCTGAGAGATGCAGGTGAGCGGGTGAAGCTGTGCTGCCCTGGGTACCAGGGCATGGGTTATTCCTTTCAAGGCAGCCTCTGGGAGTTTGGTTTTTGATCTGTGCACTTAACCAAGGAACTAGCCAAAGCTTGTTATGCAGCTCACTCAACCACAGGCAGGATGATAGTGATAAAATGGGAGCAGGGCTCAAAGCTTTTTTGCATGAAAAGGAGCAGAGGCAAGAGCACGCAGCCTGCCATGAAGATGGTGCTCTGGAGGTTGATGCAATGTGAGCTCTGACCTCAAACGGGGATCTGAATTTCTGCTGGCACTGACTATGCTTGAAAAAAAAAACAAACCAACAAAAGAATCCCAAATCCACCTTATTTTCTTTTTCAGGCAGCCCAAGGGCTCATACAGACCATGGGTAATCTGTCAAGTCAATGCCCACAGGCTCTGATGGTTCATTTGGTAGGAAGCAGCAGCGTGGCTGTACTGTAGGGATTCTCAGGGCAGGATCTGTGTAGGTGTGGTTCCCAGGAACTGGCACAGAGATCATCACTGAGCAGAGCCACATGTTCAATCTCCTCCCTTGCTGCCTTCTCTGGGCCAAGAGCAGCACTGGCTCAGGGAGCTTTCTGAGAGGTGGAGGTGTAACTCTTCCCTCATCTCACACCATCATCATTATTTCTGTCAGTGCAGATTTATTGGGTGTGCAAGGCAATTTTTCCCTGGCATTAGTACGTAAGAAGCTGTAGATGACATACCTGTGGAGTGGGTCTTTCCTCTGGTGCAGCCCATGGTGTGTGCTGAGGGCTGGGAAGAGACTGTGTGATGGAGTGTGATGTGAGGAGAAGCGTGGCTATAGGGACACACCATGCCATGGCCTCTCCAGGGCCATAATTGAGATGAGGATTGAGTCAGCCAGCAAGTGAGCCTGCAGAAAAAACCACCTTGACTCTCTTGGGGCAAAGTGGATGACTGTAATGACCTTTGCTCACAAGAGCACTGAGAGGATTAACTGCTTTAATGTTCATGAAGTGCTTTGGAGATGAAAATGACTGTGCAGGTCCTAAGGTGGTTGGTGACGACAATACCAGTTGAGAAGATGTGTTTTAGTCACACTGTCTTTTTCAGCATTGAACAAAAACCTGAGATATTAGAGACTTTTTTACTTGGATAATGGACTCATTTTCTTTATTGTTCTGTCAGGTTTTAGCCTTCAACATAGCTGCACTATAACTTTTAACTAAAGTACCACAATGTCTACAGCAATAACTATTATTTACTCAGTTCCCACTAGACGCCTCTGTAATAGATTCTGAGGATAATGTTTCTCCCAAACTGTAGATGGTACCAATATACACAAAAGTGAGTTCTCAACACTGCTGAAACTTCACATTCTTACAGTACCAGTCCTTTTAAATGCAATGAACTTGGAGATGGGAATTTAATAGGAGAAAACATCTAGATTTCTGATTTTTATATGCTATTGATTGACTTAGCAGGGGCAATGCCAAATATAAAAAAAAACCCAATACCCTGTTACCATTTCATGATTTTTGCCAGACTATTAAACACATCCTTTCCTCATTTTTATTTTGAAGTCTTACCATGTCTCCAAAATCTTAGACCTGTGAATCAAGTTTGGGGAAGGTGAAGCAGGATGTCAAAAATCACTCTTCACTGCAAAAGGAAGGGGAAAGAAGCAGGAGGAGAAGAAAATGTTAACTATTTTAAATTTTGAGACAAGGCAAGACTTGAGCTACCCAGCAGTGAGTAGGGGAACCAAGTTGTAGGTGTCCCTGGCTGGTTTGAAGGGCTGTGGGCAGGAGAGCAGAACCTGAGGGCAGCACCTGGAGAAAACAAATGTGTGAGCAAGTTGTACATCTGGTGATTTCCTAGGGGAGAAAAGGTCAGGATTATCACAGAAGGTCTTTTGCATCATTTTAGAGTTTACTTCACTAGAAAGACAACAGAGTTCTGTACTGCTCTTTTGAAGAGGCTGTTAAACCCCATGGGGGGCCCTATTGACTTGCACAAATGCTGTGAATGGCAGGAAAACAGTCAGTATTTGGGGTATTATTTTCCATTTTAGTGTTGGTGGGGTTTTTTTTTTGTTTATTTGTGTCCAAAATCCTGCTACTTTGAGCAGTCTACTTTAACTATTTGCATGCTCCCTCTTTATCTGTACTATACAGTGAGGACAGAGGAAGTTTTGTGAGTGCTTGACACTCTGCAAATTAAGTCATAAATATATTTATACATACTAGTTGAACTGGATTTTTTTGGCTCTAAAGATTGATGCTTTTAAACACTTTAAACATGCTGGATAACAATCCCACTAAACATCCCATTGCTGTGTAAAATAAAAGCCAAAATTATTTTCTACTCCACCAAATTTCTTCATGTTTTAATTTGTAAAAATATCAGAACAAATATAGTAGCTCTTATATTTTGAGGAACCAATGAAATCCTGAGACTTCAACACACATCACTTAATTCAACTTATAGTGACAGCTGTGTGTTTACATATTAGAAAATATATTTCAAATATTTGGGGAATAGCTTACAGAAGTTTTTAAGCCATTTAAGAATTGTTACACTTTTTTTTTTTTAAAAGTCTGCTGAACACAGGTTTTCTAGTAGGACATGTTTTTCTTTGACAAGGACTAATGGTGTACCTAAGTTTATTTCCATCTCTCTTACACACAGTAATGAAGTATTCACCGAGATGATCTGTCACCTGCCTTACTTTCTGTTCCCAGGATTGTTTTGCCTTCTATTTTCCTTCACTTCTGTCTCTAGTATAGGATCCACAAGTTGCTTAATGTTTCTCCTGGTCACAGGTGGGTCATGCACTTGAGTCCTGGGTCTGAGCACTCTCCAGGTTTAGGGAGATGTGAATTTTAAACTCTGTATTTCACAGACTCCAGTGAAAATCAATTGCTCTTGAGAGCCCAGGCTCTAAAATAAGCTCAGGACCTGCTTTGCTCTCTGCTTACTCTCCTTTGTGACTTTGGAGATGCTCAGGTTTAGCATTGCTGACCCACAACTGTTAAGAGATTTTCCTTATTTTGTGCCTCCTCTAGGCTTTTCACTTGACACTATCTAACTTCCCAACAGAGATGGAAGGTGAGAGTAGTAGCCCCCAGGGTACTCGTTCCAGGCAATTGCCATGCAATAGTGTTTATGTAGATGGGATGTCAAGCATTTTAATAATCTTAGTTTGACTGAACAAGATTTAATTATTAATAAGGAGAAAGATGTTCAACAACTGTAAGCCCACCATGTGCATGAAGAGATACTGCTATTTTTATTCATTATCAGTTCTATTTAGCATTCCAGTGTTTAAATGCCAATGAAGAGACATTCCGCTATGCCTAGCATAATATTTCAAGAAAACAGATATTCTCTGTAAGATAGTCCAAGGGGAAGTGCCTCCTGTCATGCTCTCAGTTGTTACACAAAACCAAAACATGGGTATCTGTGTTACTGCAACACCAAACTGGAGTTTGTTAATATGTCTCGTTTATAAGCATGTTAATATGGTTGTGTAGTTTTCTTCCAGCTTAGAGGTTGTTCATGTGTGCTGACAGAATGCACAGAAGAGGGCACCTCCACCCAAGACATGTACAGATGGTGAATAGGATCCAAGTCAATTTATTTGTGACTTGTCTTGTGACTGTGGCAGGGACCTCGCGAGTAATAGTCCATCAACAAAGCAAGGAAACTCCCAGAGAGAAGCTTTGCCAAGATCAATGGCAGAAAAGTATTCCCCAGATTAAATCAAGCAGCAATAATTGCCACAAGACTTACTGTAAGCTTGTACAGGAGTCCCTTGGTTGTTCCTGGTACCAGCTCCGAGACAGCATGTAGATAGTTTTCATCACAAGAACATGCTAATGCAGCTTCTAAGGAGGAAGCTCTTATAACTTCTTTTTGTACTTATAAATACGAAAATACAGAAAAGAACAAGATGGTTGATGCAGGAACAACAAAGTGTCACAATATTATACACAGTAATTTTTGCAGCATACAGAGTTGAGACACATTTATTAGCATTGTTTCCCAGAGGCTGCCTGTAGTTAAAATTGTGTATCTTGAGAGGACAAACCTTTGCACACTGCCAACAACATATTGCTCATGGTGGAAACAAATAACAATTGAGTTCAAAAAAGCATGTTTTCACTGCAGCCGCTGATGTCTTAAGCCATGAAAGTATAACATATTTTCTCTAATTACCCATTGCATTTCATAATTACTCAACATATGCAGAGCGGTGGGAGTCTCCTCGCTGAGCTCAGGAGAGTTTCCAGCAGAGGCAACTTAATCATTAAAACCCAACAGGAGAGATGGAAAACAGACACAACCCCTTCTCCATTGTGGTATTGGCCTGTTCTGTGCTGAACTCTGACTTGAACACAAAATTTTGGGACTCCAGGAATTATATAGCCATGGGAATTACATATCATATGGCTGTTTAAGTGAAGATACATTTTTAAATGTTCATCACTCCTTGCCCCCCTCTGAAATCCAGCACACAACTTTTAAATCACTTTATATAATGAAAGACAGACAGAGTGCCTGTTCAAGAGCCAATGATCATCTCAGTTGCTCATCTCCTGCTACCCTTGTGCTTAAAAGAGGCAATTTTTTTTTTTTCCCCAGGTTTGTAACACAGATTTTTACTGCATCTCTTGTGCACGATGCTCAAATCAAAAGAAAATCCCATATTTGAGTAGAGAATGAAGTGGAAAAGGGATGACAGCACATAAAACCACCTTAACAATATATTTGCCATAGCTGAGCTCTTCAGTCAGTTTGAAATATTTACATTAACCTCTCTACCCAGCCATAACTTACTTTGGTATCTAGGTATTTTGCACAAAAAATTGAAGCAAAAGGTTCTCCTGTTAGATAAAAAGCAAGCTTATTGCCCTTAGTGGGATTCTCAACACACATACGCTGGTGGGTAGCATCAGTGAGCCTCTTGCTTTGTCCAAGGACCTTTTCCCTTCTCTGCCTCTCCTTTGACATGAGGAAGTGGTTGAGAGGGAGGCTGAGCTCTCAAGCAGATTTTTGTTTGCTCTCTTTACATTTACTAGCAAGTATGACACTCTTGGTTTGGCTCTTCCAAGGCTCAGTATCATTTGGATAGATGTCTTTCCTCCTGTTGCTAACATTGTTTTTCTGCTGGGCCAATGCTGATGTGAGCAGTCATCACTGTAGAATGTCCATCTTAAGGGCAGCTCTGAAAAACAGCAAGCGGGGGTTTTGTAGCATGATCTTGAACTGTGTTTTGCAGCCACTGTGAAGCCAGTTCAAAGCATAAAATTAAGGTAAAGTGCTGCCAGTAAGCTGAGTTGATGGCCAGCTATACTGCTGGCCTTCTTGGCATATTGGTCTTCACACAATGCAGGATGGTTGGATGTCATCAACGGTATAAAGTCAATGAATATTCTAGGCTAGTCTGCATGGACTGAGACTGTGCTTTTCATGGCTGTCAGTAGTACCCAGGTATCTCCTGCCTGTGTTCACTTATTTATCACTTTATGTCTGTGCAAGGTCTATGGGGCAGAGCCTTTTTTCTGCTGTGCAGTCTGTAACATGTCAGAGTTCATTTCCTCAATGAAGGCTTTAAGCACTATGGACCTGCACATTTGCTCTGTATTACAAAATGTTAGAAACTGTTCCTCTGAAGGGAAATGTGTAAGTTAATGAGAGTGCCGCAGCTGATATGTCAGCTGCCCAAAGAGACAGATGACAAGATATGACAAAATATATTTTAATATGCGGCCATGGTAATACTAAACAGGACATGAATTCTTCTATGAAGGGCATGAATTATAACAAAACCTCTTTTTAACAGTTTAAGTGGCTAAAGACTTGGCCACTGGCTTACACCATGTGTGTCTGGCTAAAACCTTTTTAAACAGTTGTTCCTTCAGTATCACGTTGGATGATTTCTCTATCCTGCTGTAGTTCAGCCTCGATCATCTGCATTTTACAAGCTCAGACAAATATCTTTATGTATTTTCCCAAGGTTTCATCATTTTTCAGAGAACTTGTAAATGTCTGCACTTAGTTTATTGTGCAGTTTAAAACCTCTCTTCAAATCTCTCCTTTGTCTTGTCTTTTTTTTTTTTTTTTTAATAACATTTCATGGTATTTAGCTTTGAGGCTGATGGGCAGTGAAATGGATAGAAACAGGACCAAACAATATAGCTGTTGACTGCTTTCTTAGGACTTGTCCTAGTTTAAGTTGTAAAAATTCTGAAGTTTCTCTCCCAGTGGCAATATTTATTAGAGAAATAACTGGATTCAGAATGCATCTGTTAAAAGCATAAATGCAGCACCAATGACTTGGTTATTTTTTCCTTAAATCTTTAGATTTTTTGGCCACCTCAAATTGATCTTCATGATAACTTTTAAAATTTAATCTAAATTTCTAACTGTTGTAGTCTTACTACACCTAAAATGTCAAGATCTTATGTCAGAAGCTGGACTCAAAATAAGAATGTGTATTTTTTTTTATCCCAGCAATGGCTTAGCCATTGGCATGCATCACCACTCTTGATACTCTTGTGTGGGGAAACAGCTTTAGGGAACTGTTCATCAGTATTTAGTAAACATGAACTTCTTAAGCTTTTTTTTTATCTGGAGGGTGGTTTGCAGAAAGTTATTCATATTATTGTTTGAACTTAAAAATGAGATTCTGTGCATACCCTCTGGCTTAACATCATTTTATCAGTTTCCCCAGAAAATATTGCTATTATTGCAGTGGATGTAGCACCAGGTGAGACAGCTGGTACATGCCTGTGTGGTTAGCAGCAGTTATGATTGCAAGACTTCTAGCCACAGCACCAGATCTCTGGAGATGCTCATGGAATGAGTGGGAGGAGTTTTCTAGACCAGGTCTTGAGTCTTCATGTGAGAAGAGAATCGAGGTTGATGATATTTAGCAGAGACAACTCTTTTAGTGAGGCAGGTCCTCAAATGCTATAAACCAGTGTAGCTCTGATAGTGAGGAGCTTAAATGTGAAATGTTATGCACTTTCCCTTCAAATACAGAAGTTAAATAATAAACATAACTCAGAGTTATTCCTGGTCTAGTTTATTACCTATTTTTATGTTTCTATAAAGATCTAGTTTTTAATACAGTCATTAATTTTGTTGTTGTGGAACAAGGTGCAGAACATGTACAATAAATCCCATGCAATGGGTGAGAGGAATCGAGAAAAAACAAAAGAACAAAATCAAATTGTAGAAAGCTGTAAAGTCTCCTGAACTTCATGTGAAAATATTTTTTCTTCTTTCTGTTATTTGTGCTTTGATATTTTATTAGCTACACAAGAAGTTCAAGCTTGTTTATATGAAATTACTTACCTACTTTTACTTAATCCTTTAAACATTACACAAAAAGCTATTAGTGTTAAATATTTTAAGCTCAATATAGTAAATTAGCACTAAGCTTTTTGAGTGTTCTCTCAGAGAATAGCAGTATTGTCTGTCCAGACTGGGGAAAGGAACAGATTATGAGGCCCAGGGCTACTGTGCTTCTGCAGCTGGGAAGGTGGGTGACAGGGTATATGGTTGTATGGTGTTTTGTTGCTTTAAATTTAGGGTCAATTTATTTTCTGGATAGCCGTGGCTCTTAATATCACTTTTCATATCTGTGCAGGTCTAGTCTGCCTTAGGGCAGCAATTTTCTGTGCTTCAGAGAAATCTTGGATAACTTAAATGAGATGAAAAATAAATACATTGGTTAGCCAGCCAAGACAAAGTGTAGGTCTGCTGTTACACCATGTCTAGCTCCCCAGGTTTATAAAAATAAAGCAGAACCATTTCAAATTGCTAAATTGCTTTAGGATCCCTAGGGGAAGAAGAGGACTTTCTTTTTTTTTTTTTTTTTTTGGAAAGGCAAATGCTCTAAGATAAAATAGATAAAATATCCTATTCTTATAGTTACCTTGATCATAATTTACAGTGGTGACTATAAGTAATAATTCTGGTAATTCCGGGTGTTTACTCTTAAAAGTTCTGTACATCAAATACTACTCTGGTAGAAACATGACAACAATAGTTAAGATTATGTTTCTTGTCAGAATTTGGGAAATTTGGAATGCAATTTTAAAAAGCAGTTGGATCTGTAATCCTGCTGTATTTCAGTGCAAATGTTGTATTAATATAAAAACTGGAAATCCAGAAAAAGACCAGACTGGCATCTACATGCTTAAAAATCCCAACTGCCAAACAGCAGGAAAACAGGTTGAGTATGCAGTGGTATTAATCATCTCTACAGGTATCCAGGAGAGAAAATAGAAGTATTCAAGTGGGCTATTAGGCATGATGGCTGTGCATCTGCCGTGTAAGTGTGCCCCTTGGAGAACGGGGTAGGCATGCAGAACTCCAACCGTCTTCAAGGTCTGATGACTTGGCAAGCTTGTCCCCACGCCTCCCTGCCCCCAGCAGGTATCTGTCTGTGTGTTTGGCTGCCTTCAGCTGGTTCTCTTCCATGAATCTGTCCATCTTCTTCTTGAGTCTGTGTGTAATTTTTAATGTGGAACAAAATCATGTGGTGTGGGGGTTGCTAGGCTAGCTATGGGTTTTATGAAGAACCACCACTCTATTTGTTCTGGACCTGCCAGCTGCCAGCTTAATTTGATGTCCTTAATTCTTATACTGAAGAGATTGTGCACAAAGAGTCGTCTTCTTCTCCAGAATTCCAGATTTTGCATCCTTTCACTGTGTCTCCCCTGAGCATCTCTACTCTGGGCTGAAAAGTCCTAACCTGTTTAGGTATTTCTTTTAAGGAAGTATTTCCATGCTTTGGCTGATCCTTTCTCCACTTCTTTTTGACCTTTTACGCTTCTAATGATGGGTGCAGAAAGATGCAGACATTTATCTGAGATTAATATCTTAAATAATGCAACTTTTTCTGGAAAAACTTTTGCTCATACTTGGAGGCTCCTGCTACGTGTAACACTGGCAGGTACTTGTCAGCCTTATGTATGCACCTCCCTGCAGCACTCTTGTTGGCTGATAACTGATTCCAAGGCAGAATATTCATTTGTCTTTGTATTAGCTCTCATGGTCATGTTGCCTGATTTAAAGGTCTTTATAACCACTTCTCAGCAAGCCCTCTTTATGGATGACTGCTCATTAGGATCCAGATAGAGATATCGCTGCAGGACACTTTGTAATCCTGTATTTGCAAAAATAGAACTGAACAATTTCAAACAGTGTTGGGACTTGGGGGTGTGTGTGAAAGTCTTTGGAAAAGCAGAAGGACTTTTTAAAAATGCAAAGTATTTTCTGGACTATTCTGTTAAGGTGTGGGTAGGAAGTACATGCATAGGGTGTAGTCTGCTCAGCTCCTAAAAAACACCTGCCACAGGTTACTTTGACCTTTTGCATTGTATTTTCATTAAAGAAAATGAAAAATTGAAAGTATTTTTGATGGAATTTGTGAAAGAGTCATTTATTTGTAAAGTTTTGGAAAAGGTGTGTTGATTTTGCCTTTCCTCTCTATTTTTTTTTCCCACCACATTCAGCCCTTTCCTTTTCAGTTCTACTACTGAAAAAAGCCCTGAAGTGAGAAGGGAGCAGGGAAAATCTGACAGCACAATATATTTTTTTTTTTTTCTGGTGATGAAGAAATGAATGTGAATTTTTAAAAGCAGCCTGCTTTCCAGTGAGGAGTTCTGATGAGCTTTTGTTAATCTTTAGTACAGAACTTAAAATAATTGCAATCAGCCTTTGACTGGCCAGACTGGCTGGGCACTGTGATCTCGGGAAGCATGGAAGGCAGAAGGACATGCCTTAGGGAGAACATGGACTGTGTCTAATTCTGTGCCTTCTGATGGCCGGAAGGAGCAACAGGATATTTTCCAGCACTCTCTCCATGCAGTTCTGAACAATTGTTCTTTCTATTCTTCTTGATAGCACCCATGGGGAGCCTAAGAAATGAGTGAGCAGTGAGATGCCTCAGGGCAGAACCGAGGGGCTGTTGTAGCAGAGATGGGCTCTGCTGCCAACCAGGCTCTTTCACAGCCCCACCGCCACTCGCTTATTTTGAAGTGCCAGGCAGGGCACTCACAGTGGAATTGTATTATTTATGCTTCTAAAATGAGATTATTTTTTCCTTCTCTACATCTTTATGGCCTTTATGACTTCCTTTTAAACCAAAGGCCAGGAAAATGCAGGATTCTGGCACTGAAACCATTTTGGGAAGTTTCATTCAAAATTATTACCAGTTCTTCATGGTGGAAGCTTTTCACAGAAATCTGGTTAGCTTTGGCTGGACTGTCATTGGGAAGAGGTATCCCCAATCTAGAATGATCAGATTTTTAAGTACACTCAGACCAATAAATATGTTTTCATATACTGGGAAAGTAAAAGGAAGATCTCCTTATTTTCTTGTATCTCCTACTGAACTTAAATATGTTACTTGTGAAGGGAATTGGGGCTATAAGAAGTGGACAGCTGATGATACTCCATCAGAAATTCCTTTTTCCTAGACTGCTAAGTTTCAGTTGCTTTATTCACTGTATTTCCCTTTACAAGGTATGGTGTGAATAAATGACCACAAGCCTCAATCCTATCAGTAGTGGCATTTGGGGATGTGAAATCTAATGGTGCATCTGGACCATTGCTAACTGGGAATCTTAGTGCAACACCCTTCCAGTACCGATGCTTAGTGAATGCAGTGTTGGCTTGTAATGATGCTCTTCTACGCTATCCAGCCATTTTTAAAAGATCCATGAGCTGAATATTTAGCAAGGACTCAGCTGAGTGCTTCTCTTACAACAGATTTGAGAGGAGAGTGATCTGAAAAGAGCAAATGATAGTGGGGTTTCAGTAGCACCTGTGGTTCTCTGCTATCTCTAGTTAAAGGATGAAACAGAAGTTCATGGTGCAGGCTAGCTGCCAGCCAGTTCTGACCTTGGTTTTCTAGCTCAGGACATATTTAACACTTTCATTGCTAGAGATCTTAGTAGACTTTGCAGGTAAGTAAGCAGGTGCTGGGCATCTAGAGCACATCTTACACGCTTATTTTCCTGTTGTTATCTGGGTAACTGCCCAGTTCCCACACTTATTAAATGGGTGACCACTCACCGGCTGCAAGAAAAATACTGACCCCCTTTCTTAAGATAGGTTATGTTCAGCTTTATGCTATGTGAAGTTGACTGCTGTCCACACTTTCTATCCTGAAAGAAATAAACTGTGTTTGCCAGAATGTAAACCCCAGTGGTAAGCAAACATGAAGGATGAAGTTAGAGAGCTAGAATCACCTTGAATAATGGTGCTCTGTAGAAAACGCAGCTGGCATTGCTCTTATGATAATAGAGTTGCATGCAGGGGTTGGGTTATAATGAAGTTTTGTGCTGTAGACCAGGGAATCTGATGTAATCAGATTGATGGAACAAAATCAGATATTCAAGGGAGAGGCAATTAATCCTTCATTTAAGGACACTAAAATCAGCAAGACATCTAGTACTAAAGATATAAATGAGTCTTTAATGTAGGCTTCATGATAGGTAACTCCTGCAGAGGCATCTATCAGCTGCATATAATGGTAATTTGCAACTCCCTGAGGAGTTAGAGACAACAACTGACAATTTCTCGAGCATTTGCTTCTACCATTCACAGCAGGGTTAGCCTCTTTCTCAAGGAGTAGGCCCAGCCCTTTAGAAGATTGGTATCACACTGATTTTCTTCTCTTCTGAAGAAGATAAAAGGTTGGTTTGAAGAAGGTAAAAGATTGGCTCTAGGAAAGGATATGTTGGAAAATTCCTTGGAGTGATGTTCAATATGTGACGCAGTAGGCTGCCTTCAGTGCCTAGGCTTGGTGTGTTGGCATGAGACTCAAAACAAGCCACGTGGTGGCCTGGGAGCTGTCTGAAGGTGTCTGTCTGGGAAATGGTAACTCTAAGGGGATGTTTTAAATCCTGCCCTTCATCCAACCTTTGCTATCACACCTGGGGCTTCAGGAAAGCACTTGTCTAGAGAGCAAAGCCAAGGTCCTCTTCTGAGCGCAGATACCTTGCCCACACAACTAGTAAAACAGAACAAGAAGAAAGCTGACTGAAAGAAATTTTAAAACACTTCTTATAAGACATATCCAGGAATCACATCTCCTGGGGGAGATGTGCATTACCTGCATTACTGAATGCAAAAGGTTGGTCTACTATGCTAGAAATGAGTGAATAAAACATGTAAATATAAATGTTCACCCAGACCATTTCTTGGCACTGTAGTGTGATTACAAATGAAGTGAAGTCAGAACAGGAACTCCATCTACAGTGCATTACTAAATCCAGTCTTTGAGACAAATTAAATTAAACATTTAACATAGCTGCTTTATTTAAAGTGATTACATAGGCCTTCATAACTACTAACGTTAGTGAATTTTTATACCTTTGTAGTTTATTCCTGGCTTTATTACCCAATAAAATCAAAGTAATGTATTTAATTTCCTTACGAAAATGAGTTGATGTATTCTACAAAAAAATAAACCCTCTTCTGGGTGGGGGTGAATATAATATCTCATGCTAAAGAAAAAAAGGGAAAAAAATCTTACTACTGATCAATCTTTTTTTTTTTTTTTTTTTTCCTTTCAGATCTCCTATACAGTCAAAGCTCCTCTGTTTTTACTTGTAGCTTTACATATTCGTGACTGACAGATATAATCAGTGTTTTGGAGAAAGGTGTTTACCTTAGTGATGGACTAGGCATGTTATGTGTAAAGAATATTCACTTAAAAGAAAAAAAAAAAAAGCGTTTTTGTTGACAACACAAAAACCTTATTTCTTGTCCATTATAAATATGGAGAGTAAATTGTCCTAGTTTTCTTCAGTGTGTTTTAACATACTCCAGAACTTTATGATGTCTCTCTCAGTCTTTTTATCTCTAGATTAAGCAGTCCCAGTTTCTGAATAATTTGTTTTCACTGCAAAGGAATATGCAAGAACTATATTGTATAATGATACCCACAGAATGTTATTCTGGAAGTAAGTCTTAATATGTGTATGGCAGACTATCAGATATGACAGACTATATGAATAAGAAAGTAAGTATTAAATGGAACAGGAGAGAAACTAGAAATTATACAGTAGGGTATGAAATAATATATGTACTGACACCGTTTAGAAATAACAGTATAAAACTAGAAAAGGGAGAGTGGGACTGGGATACCACCCTGTGCTTTCAGGAGCCTTATCCCATCCAGCCGTAAAGGAAGGGGCTTGTGGTGTTCAGAAAGGTCATGGATAATTCCAAAGATGTCGCAGTTGCCAAAGCATGACCCATGGATTGATAGGAAGTCTATCAGAGAGACCTGAACATTTTGTCAAGAAGATTAAGAGATAATTCAGTGTTGAAGAAATTTTAAAGGTAGAGCAAATAAACATTAAAGAAAGGGACTAGGGAAAATCCTGCCTCCTCAGAGAGTGGAGATTGATTAACAATAACTCTGCCAAAAAAAAAGTAAAAAGGGAAATACCAGTGGGCAAATGACAGGAACTGGCATGGGATTTGGAGAAAAGAACCCAGACTGTAGGAGGAAAAAATCCTGGGGGAGGAAAGACAGATCAGGGGCACCTCCCTGGAAGGCTGCCTGTGGTTTCTTCTTAATGAGTAACAGCTTCAATTTAAGAACCATGCAGTGCACTGCTTTTTCTGCTCAGAAGCTTTTTGCCTCTTTCAGATGTATAGACAGGAACGAGTTCGTACTGTATTGGTTAGAGTTAAAAGGTATGAGACAGTACTGGTAACTAATTAAGAATAGGAAGTAATGATGATTCACTGCTTTTGTCTTAACCCAACAAAGAAGGGAAACGAGCTGACGTGAAAATAGTATGTGGGGCCAAAACAAACCCAATAGATAGTCATCAAGAAGTGATAATGGAAGTTACACCCAGTGTAGTCACCAGAAAAAAAAAAACAAAACAAAAAAAAATAGTTTCATGGTAATTTTGATCATTTTCCTGTAAACCCCAGTTTCTTTTCAGCAAATTAAAGGTTTATTGTAAGAAAACATGAAACTACAATTGCTTCTCAATGTTACTAAGGAAGGTTCCAATTTCCTAGGGAACAGATAAACCAAACATAAAAGTATAGCAGCATGACTTTTATTTTTAATTCTTAATGTCACATTTTCATTGGACACATGAGAGAAAGCAGCAGGCAGGCTGGTTTGGCTTTAATGTTTCAGATATGAAATTGAAGAAATAGATAATTCAACTCTGAGCAGATGTAAGATCAGCACAAAAGATGCTGTTTTAGGGGGAGCCAGTAACATCAGATAAACAAGTGTAGAAACCCCACATTTCTGTTTAACTGCTTTTCATTGCTAGATCTCTTGAGGCTGCCAGCAGCAATCCCTTTGTAAACCAGAAAACAAAATGGTAATTGAAAATTCACTTAAAAATGCAAATGCCAAAATAAAAACCAGGTATACACATCCCAGGAAAAGAAGTTATGCAAACCTAATGGATTATGTTAAAAAGAAAGAGCTAGCGGGTGAGATTAATCGAAGTGAAAAGTGCTGAAGGAGCTTCACTGAATGTTTTAGGAATAAAGAATGTGCATTATTAGCAAAAAAACCCAAACCTAAAACCAGAGCAGAAACCTAAAATGTTGAATAAATGGAGACAAAGCCCTGTGCTGGGACTGATGCAAACGCTGAGACCCCCTCCTTCCTGGAAGGAAGCCGTCGCAGACACATTTGGGGGTTACCTGGTGTGCTAAGGGAGGGGCACAGGCCATATGGACCCAGCTGCTGGTGAGGGTATGGTCTCATCTCTTCTGAGTCCCATAAATATGGAATTGCTTTTGTGTGATGCTGGGCAGAAGGTGGAAGAGGGAAACGAAGAAGCCTTTTGATAATCTGCAAAGTGAAAACAAAAAACCCAACCAACCAACCAAAAAACAACCCCCTGCTCCCCCAAACCCAGTCTTTATTTATATTTCTGCCATTCAGAAATCAGTGTCAATGATAAAACCTACAGGTACTTAAACCAGATCAAAATAAAGTCATGAACTTTCAGTAGTCTGTGATGGTAGTACCGCTATCAACAGAAGAGGTGTTTCCATCCATGTTTCCTTTGCTTGGAGTTACCTTTTAAGATGAATCTTTTCAGGTGAGGTCTCAAAGAATTGTTTTCCCTCAATTTTAGCCTTTGAAAAAGAGAAGCCACATCTGATCTACAGAAACACTGGGATTTCAGTACTTATGGCCTTACAGCATTCCCACTGCGGCTCTCTTAGTGAAATAACATGTGGGGTACAGGGAGGAGAGAATGCAAGGGTCTGTTCAGAGGAAAGATTGCCATGATGGTACTGCTAGTGCACACTGCTAGTGGTGTGAATACATGACATCCAAGATTTCTTCTTAAAAAGTTTATCATTTCTGTCTTCTAAGGAGGAAAGAGAAGCTTAATATAATTAAGTATACAGGCAATTAATATAATCAAGTGTAGAGGCAGATAAGGTGACTTTGTACCGTTATAAAACAGGTTAATGTTTCAAATTATTAGGAAGGTAAGCAAATTCTTTTGGTCTTGAAATAAGCCTAATTATTTTGTTCTTTTTAAGAGTTAATTTTGAATTTAGATTCCTAATTTAATTTTCTAGGCCCTGCACAATACTTTAGATACCTGTTGTGTTAAAGAAAAATGAATACCTCTTGCTTTCCACACTGCATTAGAGCAGGAGTTCTGTGGATGTGGTCCAGCTCCCTAAGGATTAGTCCTAAGTTGGAAAAGAAGCTCTGTTTTCCACCTGAAAGCTTAAAGTGATACTTGAACTTGATTCTTCTTATTCTTGGGGCCCACCTGTGTGGCTGCTTGAGGGGCAAAGGGCTGAAGGATTGATGTTGCAGGGCTAGAACTGTTTATTGCACAGTTCAGTCACATAGCAGGGTCATTCTGCTTTCCTTCCTTCATATGTCTTGTCTGATCCAGTCATATTCTGTTACAAAGATCCCACGCTTCTTGAGAACCTCTCCTTACAGATCCTTTTTCCACTGTATGAAAGGATAACCCATCCATTTAGCTATGATGTTGGCAAAGTCCCCAAGTAGTAAATTCCCTTGACACACTCTCAAAGTCTGAATGCTAAGTAACTCATCCATTTTCAGAGTAGATTTTAATACTGGTAATTAATTTGTAAAGCAATTACATACTCATGTAAAGTCAGCATGCTTTGAGGAAACCAAATGGATTAAAATGTAGCTACAGGCATGAGTATGTTAAATTTCCATTTTTTAAAACTAACCTTACAAACACAAACATTTGGTTAAATCATACAGATCATAAAATTAAATACATATATTAAACTGATCTTTGTTTCTTTGGAAAGTTTAAATGAAGTAAATTAAATTAATTGTTTCTACAAAACAGAAGTTGCTTTGTTATATAGATTAGTAGACTCAATTCATTGTTCATGCCACATTTACTACTATATGTCTGTCAATTGCAGCCTAATTACCCCTGATTTAGATGTGACGTTGTGCCCTATTGTGTAGCCGCTGTTTTGAATGTGTCAGGAGTAGATCAATCCTGATTAACTCTGGGCTCTTATGGATCTGCTACTAGTCAAACTGTAATTCTGACTATGCAGCATGACAGGCTCATGGCACTGGCAGATCATCCGGCCTGTTTACTTTTTTCTCTGACTCCTATATGGCATCAGAATATATGGGAGCATTTACAACATGAGGCTGCAGGCATTTTAGTTCCTTTAAACCTTAACTGCTGCTGCTGCTCATAAATCACTGTATGACTGCCATTTAATTGTAATACATATAATGTTAATAATGAGCAAAAACTATTAAAATTTAATCTGTCTTATATTCATGTGAACAGTTTCACGACCTTTGATAGAACTATTTGTATGAATAAAGAAACAGACTATAAGGTTTTGGCCTCTTTGTGGCCAAGAATGCCA
This sequence comes from Podargus strigoides, assembly GCA_028020825.1. Classification (NCBI taxonomy): domain Eukaryota; kingdom Metazoa; phylum Chordata; class Aves; order Caprimulgiformes; family Podargidae; genus Podargus; species Podargus strigoides. The sequence continues at coordinate 5,714,063 of CM051626.1, read as the reverse complement.
GTGGTATCTTGGGGTGCATTAAGAGTGTGGCCAGCAGGTTGAGAGAGGTCATTCTTCCCCTCTACTCTGCCCTGGTGAGGCCACATTTGGAGTACTGTGTCCAGTTCTGGGCTCCCTGGTTCAAGAGAGACAAAGAACTACTGGAGAAAGTCCAGTAGAGGGCTACAAAGATGTTGAAGGGACGGGAGCATCTCTCTTATGAGGAAAGGCTGAGAGGCCTGGGTCTGTTTAGCCTGGAGAAGACTGAGAGGGGATCTCATTAATGCTTATAAATGTTTAATGAGCGGGTGTCAAGAGGATGGGGTCAGACTCTTCTTGGTGGTGCTCGGTGACAGGACAAGGGGCACTGGGCACAAACTGGAACACAGGAGGTTCAGTCTGAACATGAGGAAAAACTTCTTTCCTTTGAGGGTGACAGAGCACTGGAACAGGCTGCCCAGAGATGTGGAGGAGTCTCTGCCTCTGAAGACAATCAAAACTCGCCTGGATGCCATCCTGTGTGACCTGCTCTGGGTGACCCTGCTCTTACAGGGGGGTTGGACTGGATGATCTCCAGAGGTCCCTTCCGACTCCCATCAGTCTGTGATTCCATTTGTGGAACTGAGGTCTGCACTGCACATTCTCAAAGGGGATGATTATTTGTTTAAATTCTGATTTTGTTGGAATGGAAGACAAAGAAAACTGGTTCCACAAGCCATTTATTTAGGCTTAACATTTAGAAAAACTTATTTCTGAAAATGTATCACTGGTAGTTAAGACATAATTAGAACAAAGTACAGCTGCTTTGTAGATATGGTAGAATCGACTTTCTCAAGCTGGTGTGCAGAAGCCATTTTTTGCTTCAGTAAGCTAAATTCATTTTTTCATTTACAAAAACTAGCAGATGATTATGTTTAGTGCATTGCAGATGTATAAGATCAACTTGTTGCAGGAAAAATCAGGCTATATTGCAAGCAGCTTTGGCTATTGAGCTGTGCAATTATCTCTTACATCTCGTGACATTGGGTCACGAGGGACCAGATCTGATTGCCATCATTAAATTCGATGTATAACGGATACTGTGCATTTGCCTTAGTTTCAGTGAATGGATAATACATTAATATGGATGGAAACAGACTTTCCTGTACTTGTTTTGCCTCCGCCTCAAGCTTGGTTAAGGGCATTTGGCTCCAATCTGGAAGCCATACAGCATCAAACATACATTTGTTTACATCTGTCAGTATAGGCTTAACCTTAGTCAGCCCTTGCCTGGTTTCCTGCAGGTGAATTGTTAGCATCTTCTGAATATTCATCTTATTTGGGAATTTGCATGTGAGGGATGTGATGATTCACTAGCCACTCAGTTGCCAGTCACTGGGGATTTAGGAAGTCTCAGCCTTTGGCTATAACCCTCAGCCAAGCTGCTCTCTGCTTTTGAGAAGGTCAATGCTTAATGCATATGCTTGAACAAGTAAAGTTTTCGGTCTTTTTCTATAAGCCCTCTGGCAAACGTTAAAGGCCTCATTCTAGGAGATGAATACCCTTAGGAACTGAAACTAAAGCTTTTCTCGTAACTCTTCATGAGGGCTCAGTGAAACAACTTGTTTCCTTGGTAGTAATCCTAATTCTGGCAACGTGGTTGAAAGGTGATGTAGAAGACACCGTAGTTATTTCTGCTATATGAAGAGAAATAAAAATATGTGAAAATACATATTTGTAAAGGGAAAGTGAATGAGTTGTGCTGATTTGTAGGTGGTTCAGAGCCCTTTGCATATTTACTTTCTAACCATGGAGTAGAGGCAGGAGGGGTGAGTACTGTTCAACTCGAGCTCATTCAATGCACACATCATGCAGTTTATCTGGTTTCTCATTATAGACAACTTTCATGGAAGCAGTGAAGAAACTAGCTATTTACTAGCAATTTTGACCTAGGGTAGGTATTCTTTGGTGTAAGCTATATTATTTTTCTTAGTCAGTTGTACTATTGAGAGATTTGAGGGAGATAACGAGCTTTACACCTAAGTATAAGGTGGAGGTTCATTGTTTTTCTTTTTTTCTTTTACTATAATGGCCATCGTGAAACAAGCATGAAGCTGATTTTGTGGAAGTAAAATATGGGGGATTAATGTTGATATTATGGAATGTTTCAAAGTAGAAAGTGACCTCTTGATCCTCATAAGCGATGACTAGAAAAGACAGTTTTATGAAAAACTCCACTCCTTGATACAGCCAACATGGATATGAAGACTGGGACCATATTTCCTTACTACCAAATCAATGCAAAGAATTTAAAGGATTAGAATTTTAATTTTTTACAGAAAATTTTTTTAATGTGCCACTGGATTAAATTATTTTCATAGTCACAACGCTGCCATAGTATTTTGAATTTAATAGTATCAAAAGAAATGATTTTTCCTTTGGGAAAAACTGTCTTGAAAGTTAAGTTTTACTCAAAATACAGTTTGCTTTTCTTAGGAAAAGGTTATTTTAAATTGAAACCATTGATAAATGAATCTGACAATAGACCAGACTGCCCAATCTTTTTCTCCTGAATTACTATTTTCAATAGATTTAGGACTTCTGTTTTATAAAGTTACATCTTTGATGACAAAATATTTAAATGAAATATTTAACTTCTTAAAGGTCAGCAAGTTATATATAGCTGAGTTTGTAAAAATATTCAGAGCGCGAAAGAGTTGGACTAAGAAACAGTTTCACCTTATTGATACAGAAAGTATAGTCACACGGGCTGAATCTGTAAGTGGGTAAAATATGCACATGAATTAAGCTGAGAAAGTGAACTGAACACAAATTAATTTGTAATTGTTTCATATAGCACCATTAGAATTTTTTCCACAAATAAAAATGAATAGTTTGAATCCACTTTGCTGAATATCATGTTAAACATAACCAAATAGTTCAAATTTGAGAAATCTCTGATATTCAGTGTTACATTTGGCATATAAGGGTATACACAGGTTCATGTGAATGGATAATTGTAATCTATGAAAAAAAAGTTTAATGAATTACAATTTTATTTTCTCATGAAGGAGCCAATTAATTAAGATGTGGTATATTCCATGCTTTCAGTTAATCTGAAGCTAGATTTCTTTGTTAAAAAAAAAAACCCAAGGACCAGGAGTGCCCAATTTGCCCTATATTTGTTTTCTAATTTAAGCTGCAACCTTTCTTTGCTGATTTATGTAGTGTATTATGGAGTATTCTTCCAGTGTACACGTGTGTGTGTGTATGTATATGGAATATGGAATTAGATTATCACTTGTATCTAAGAGGAACATTAGGTACCTGTATTGTAGAGATGGTAATAGTACTGTCCCTCTGTAAGTTAATTTGGCATATGCAGAGCGAGAGAATATGACCTGGAGTTTGAAATATGCTGCCAAGAAAATATAATTCTGGTGTCAGAGCAGCCACCACCAACTTGGTCATTATAACACAATGGATTTTATGATAAGTATTGGCATTTTTTCGTAGGAAGTCTTGCCTTCTTGTTTGCTGTTTATTGGTGTAATTCCATGTTCTTCTGTGACTGGTCTACATCATCAGAAATTTTGGAACAATTTGTGCAGACTTTAGTTACTACCAGATAAATTTTCTTGTAAGATTATTTTCCCAAAGGATTTTCTGTGATTAAGGTTTAAGAAACTACTACATTAATTCATTCATTTGATCCCATGAGTTGGGCTGGGCTGTTTCTCCTGCTTCCACATGTAAAGTTCCTGTGATGTGCAGTGCTGCGCCTTCCTCTTTCTCCAAGTCTGCTTGGATAAGGTGGCTGTTGCAAGGGTTATTTGGTGACATCCAGCCATTGTGGCTTCTCACAAAACTGGCCCAGTCCTCATGGGAGATTTCTGTTATGTAGCCAAGAGTAATAACTCTAGATCCCAGCACAATATTACATGTGAATGATTTTATGTTCAGCATTATGATAATGCAAGCCATAGTAATACTGAATATTGTAATAGGCAGATGTAGATGATTATTTAAAATGTTTTGTTAATTAAATTGCCCAATTCCAATAGCTTATAAGTGTCTGCTACTCAGCATAACTAATAGGAATTTTATGGATACTCAATTAGAATGTGAAAGCATATTCTCCAGCTCTTACTATCTGGAAAGATAAGAATTCAGAAACAGAAATAAAGGTTCTCATATCTCTCAGAATTCAAACAAATCATAAATCTGTTTCAGGAAGAAGATATATTTTTTTACAGAAAAGCTGTTTGGAAAAAACCCCACCACCAAACCCCAAAACTTAAATCAATGAAACTACGTATGAAATAACACGAAATGGCTTGGGTAGCATGACCCAAAGAAATTAAATATGTAGTTAGAATACTGGCAGGCTTGTGACAGTGGCTGAGAATAAGTAGCATGTTCACAGAAAGCTTCTTAGGGCATGGATTAGAGTAATGGATGCCTTGAATTAGACTTATTTGTGTTTTAGTGTAGAAATGCAAGCTGCTAAATACATTTAGAAATTTCGGTGTACTTTTGTGGAATTACATAATTGCAATTTTTCTTCTATTGCTATGCAGATTTTTTTTGAAGCTTAGGACAGAAATGCAAGAGGATTTATAATCATGAATTAGGAACTAGGATCCCATAACAGTAGGGATTTTGTACGTAAATTGATGGTGATGGCAGGGAAAAGCTGGCCATCTAGAGCCCACATTCTGGCAAGAAAACAATTTAGTCTGATATGGGATTCACTCCCTTTTTCAGTCCAAGTGAATTCTGTGAAATGCTTCTGAGGCATTAAATGTAAGCACAGAGTGACAGAATAATGAATTTGAGGATCTGAGCAGCCTGTCTGAGCTCAGGCTTTAGGCTTCTGAAATGGCGAAAGAGATTATTTTGGAGCTCCTTAATTTCACTTCCACAGGGAGTGGATCTTCTCAACATCAGGGAATACTGTACAGATGAGATCCCTATGTCATTACTTTTCTTGCCTGTTTTATTTGTTGTAGTAGTTATCTTCTTTCAGTTAAGATGTGCTGCTGCAAGACTTTTTGTCTCTCTGTTTGACTTTACACTGTAGTTACCCATAATGTTGGTTTGCCAAGTTTTGACTTGCTGCCAAGATGTATAATGCACAAAAAAAAAAAAGGAGAAATAGAAGGTGTTTCATTAAAATAATTAACCTACTGGTGTCACAAGTTAAGCCTTACATTATCTGGCATTGAACATGGCTAGTGATATTGGAAATTAAAGGTAAGGATACTTTTGCTTACTTCCTGCTTACTTCATTTTATATTATTATCTGAAGAATAATATATATCTATTCCTATGGTTGATCCAAAGATGACTTTTTCATACATCCACATATGCTTTGACCTGAAAAACAGCAAGAGCAGTCCCAAGATGACTCTAATGTTACCTGATCCCAATCGCTCTGTAAGTGCTGTCAAAGCTCAAAGTCCACCTAAGAGCAGGCTCCATCAGTGCCTTCCTTATCCCATCCTACATACTCTGCATGTATGTGGGAACTGATGACCTTGAGATTTTCCAGTATCCAGAGAACACATTTAATTCTTATAGACTAGGTTACAAATTAATCAGGGGAGACTTTTATCTCTGCTTTTCATTTTAGCACTACAACAGGGTTTTATGTCCCATGGCCAGTCTTGAATTCATATATGAATATGTACTGCCAAATGCAGTAGCTCTGTCCTTGTACCCTAGGGAGGACTTTGACCCCTCAAGGGGACATGGTACTGTGCTGGAGTGGAATGAAGCCTCCTGAATCTGGTTAATTTCTACCAGTTTTGTTATTTCTAATTCATTCTCTTAAATGAGAATAGTCACTGGGGAGCAGATCTCCACAGCTAATTCCCAGTGAAGTATTCTTAAAGGCTTATGTGTTGAACCAGGGCTTTTCATCATTTAATTTCACTATTTCTCACTTGATCTAGGTATGTAGGGCATTAAACCTAAAAGAAAATCTTGGAAGACATGAATGTGTATGTAAGGTGCTGTGCTACAAGTCCTGCTGCAGTTTGTAATGTTCGTTATCACTTTGCCATTCTGTTAAATCCTTTAAGCCTTTTTTTTTTCCTTCTTCAGCTCTTAAGGCTTTGTTAAATATGATTCAGGAATTGTTAAGCCATTTATCTACACGGCTTTGTTTGATCAGCTGTAAGTTGTGGCACATATTAGAAAGGAAATGAGCATGCTCATTGATAGTGATGGACCTTGCATATTTAGTATGCAGTGTGTGCACAGGCTCGTGCCTATGTCAGAGTTGTTCACTCTTTATTCATTATAAAGACAAAAGAAATGCTTCAGTTTAATTCTCTAGTCTTTGATTTAGGTTCCTGGAGCATCAGGTATCAAATTCACTACTTGTGTTAAGTGAATATTACCATTATGTGTTTGCTCAAAAGCTTTTCTATCTGGTGACTCTGGGCTTTCCACTGGAGCACACAGATAACAGCAAAAGTCCAAAACCACAGAACAGCTGAGGTTGAAAGGCACCTCTGCAGGTCACCTAGTGTAATTCCCCTGCTCACTCAGGACCATGTCCAGTTGGGTCTTGTATAACTCCACAGAAGAAGACTCCACAACCAGAGTTGTGCCCAGAGAAGCAATCTATGCCAGTGTTTACCACCATACCAGTGAAAACCTGTTTTCTTATGTTTAAGTGGAATTTCCTGTATTTCAAATTGTGCCCATTGCCTCTTCTTCTTTCACTGGGAACCACTAAGAAGAGTCTGGCTTTGTCTCCTTTATTCCCTTCCATGGATAAAACTCACCCTGTGCCACCTCTTCTCCAGACTGAACAGATGCAGCTCTCAGCCTCCCTTTGTAGCTCAGGTGCTCTAATCCTTCATCATGTTCATGGCCCTTTGCTGGACTTACTCCTGACTGCCCATGTCTCTCTTTCACTGGAGAGCCCAGAACCAGATGCAGAACTCTAGATGTGTCTCACTGGCACTGAGTAGAGGGGAAGGTTCACTGCCCTTGACCTGCTGGCAATGGTCTTCCTAACATAGCCCAGGATGCTGTTGGCTGCCTTTGCTGCAAAGGCACGCTGCTGGCTCACATTCACATTGTCCATCGGGTCCCTGCAGGTCCTTCTCTAAAGAGCTGCTTTCCAGACAATCTGTTCTGTCTGTACTGGTGCACGGGGTTATTCCCCCCCAGCTGTAGGAGGCAGCGATGGACAGAACAATACATATGAATGCCAACAACGGCATAAAATACATTTTGTCCATAAAAAGCTCTGTTTCAGCTACTGTCTTCAAATCCACAGCAATGGCTAGCTTCTAAGTAACAGCATGTCTGAGTTTTCACATATACTTCAGCATGGCACATTTTCTGTGTGCTTTTCACCATCTTTCGTTTTCCATTTCACACAGTAGCATCTGGCACTGTCTTCTTCCCAGACTCCCCAATATGAAACGTGATTGCTGATTTCATTCTTCTAGGCATCTCTTATCTAAAATATCATTACTTTCTTCCCCTTTCCTTCACTTGGTGCAACGTGGAGAAGCTAAGCTCTAGATGAGATTTTATGGGGGAAAGCAGAGAAATAGCATGCTCTCAAAAAGGTGAGGAAGAGAGGAAGTCACACATGGAATATGGTTGCACTTCAGAAGCATTTTGTACTTTGAGCAATCACACTGCCTTAATGAGCTCAGTGTTAGCAGTGCAGTGACTGGATGCAAACAAGACATTAATTTGGTATTGGTTTACACATCAGAATGTGTTTTATTGGGAGAAAGATGTACGAAGGCTTTAGATGGGTGAGCAACTTTTAGAAAGACTATGAGTGCCTTGCTGCAAGAGACTGACAATAAGCAAAGAATGATGCAGCAATTCACAGAGCCTTGGATTCCACCCCTTTGCCCCCTCTTCTTTTCTTCCCCAAGGGCCATGCAGGGTAAACAAAAAATTACTGCTGGTTGAGAGCAAGAGTATATCATAAATACCTGGCAGCGGGAGGGAAGCAAATGAAGCAGTAGGTCTTGGAAAGAAGTCTGAACCATGCTGACTCCTAGAGTTATTTCTATGTTGATAGACTGTATATTCCATTAAAATCACACTGAGCTTCTTTCTTGAGACTTTTTCTGCACTTACTGTCAGGCATAAAAAATCCTGGGCTGTACAGTAGCAGGTCTTCACAGGTTTTCTCTTTCTAAATCTTGGAGGGTAGCAACTGCTATCCAAAGGCTGTATGACCGAACACATTCAGCAAGCCAGCTGGTCTGGGAAAATATCACTTCCCCAATTCCTGAATCTTTTGACCTCACTTAACCAGAGAAATGCAAGTCAGCAGCTTGAGATGGAATTTTTAATTAATTACTGCAAGGTAATTAATGAGAAAAAGATTATACGCACACCATATGTCTGGTTTGCACATCTGGGCACCTGCAGTGTGTGGGCAGGAGGAGGCAGGCAGTTCTTGTGGTGAGTCAGAAGAACGAGCTCATGTGGCGAACTCTTAATTCTCACTTATTTTGTTTCAAGGTTCATTCTTTCACTTTTATCTTTTTTCTTTTTATTGGGTTGTGGTGTTGGGTATTTTTCTGTTGTTTTTTTTTGTTTTTGTTTTTTTCCCAAATCTTGTCTTTCTGATTTTGGAATGAAGAGACAAAAGGGTTTTTCAAAACATATGAAAAATTTAGTGGGAACCCACAGGCCAAATTTTTATATGTCCTTTTTCTTGGGGGCAGAATGGGGACAGTAGAGCAGACTTGGCTGTGGATGGGAAATCCTAAAAGTCCATGAAATAACATACAATTTGACAAAAGTGAAACAAAAAGACTTTCACACCTTCTAATTTGGAAATTAGGAAAAAAAAAAAATCAATATAGATATTTTCCACTAGGAAGCTTCTGTTGGAAAAAAAAATCTTCTAAAATTACATTTGTCAGTCAAAAACTGTCCTTCATGATAAGACCTAGAAGGCACCTTTTTTGATAGTGCAATGGCTTTACTTCTGTTAACTTTTTTTAACAAGTCCTTTTTCAGGGTTTTGTTTTCTGAAAACATTCCTTTTTGAGAGAAGTTAAGGACTGGTGCTTTGCAATACCACCTCAGTGTATTACAGTAAAAAGCTATAATTTTGATAAGGAGAGGCTTTTTCTAACCTGAAGTGGTGAGGTACATTAGGAACTGGTATGAATAGCTAGAGAGTAATTTGCTTAGGTGTTGTTAAACTGGGGGAAAAAAAAACCTCTGGAAAAATGTAGAGCATATCCATTTTCCTGGAATACTTTGTGTGGGAATGAAGAGATTTAGACCTCAGCAATAGGAGGGTTAAGCTATTGCAGGAGGTGGTCTAGGATAGGCTGGGTTGGGAATAGAGAGGAAGCACTGCTCTGTACAGAGCTCTCCCTGGCAGAACTCTGATTTAGCTGTAAATGGAGGATAATAATTATTGCTCATCTAGCTCGATGTACTGTTCTTGTGTTTAGTACATGTTTACAAGGCACTGTGGAGATGGAAGCTATTATAAAACTGCCGAGTTTCATGATTAATTGTCGTGATTAATTGGAGAGCTCAGTGGTGTTCATGGTGCACATCCATTTTTAGGAAGATAGAGAGTGAGGGCTGGAAGTGATGGCTGTTGCTGTTACAATGAAGGTGATGAACCATTGCAGAGAAGCAATTACTGTGTGTGAAGTGCTGTGCAAAGGCAAGTGTAAGTTGCTATTCCATCACATGGTTGTTATTATTTTAGTTTATTTATCAAGCAAGAGACATTGTAGAACTTGTGGAGCAGATCCTTCACTCCACTAGCAGGTTTAATTACCGTGATTTCGCTTGTGTTAGATTGAGTTACACCAACTGAAATGCGTGCATTATTATTTGCAGAAATTGCTATCTGTCTCACTCGTATCATACAAGGTTCAATACTTGATTACAGAAGAGGAAAAAGAATTTTTTTTTTTTTCATTTCACTTGTACATTTTGATGAGAGGGGAACATTCAGTGTTAGAAGTCTATATCCTGGCACTAGGGTTAATTTGGCAACAGCCTACGAGCAGTTATACTGATGAGGTTAATGCATGGAATTTGGTGCTGTGTATTATGTTTCCAAACATGCAGACAGTGTACACAGATGAATAAGCCTAGAGTGTTTTGTAAAATGAAGCTATATAAGAGCAGATTTGGAAACTACTGCATGTAATTAATTGTGAGATGAATTAATGAATGACGAAATGTTTGAATGACGTTTGAGCTACAGGATACTTATTAATACAAAGGCACACTGTGGTTCTAAGTAAATAAGAGTTCATTTTAAATGCTAAAACTGTATTTTACTTTTCCTGTTGAACTATAAGATGTTTCACAGTTCAGTAGGTGAAGAAAAGTTATCCTCAATTGGGCATGTAGAAAGGAAATGTCAGTCTACATCATGAAACACACTGTTTCTGCATGGTTTTTAATTAGGTTGGCACTGAGCCTACTCATACGTACCTGAAAGAAGGTCTGTATCAAATGAAATTGCTCTTTACTTTTCCCCTGCAAAATGCAATTTACCACGGCTAGATAAAAAGTGAAAAGGCTATTTTGCTGCTTAAGAATTCCTAAATCATTTAAGAGCTAAGTTATTTAAAACATTATTTTAAAAAAATGTAGTTATATTGAATTATTGTTCTCTCTCTGTCTTGAAGGTGGGAAAAGATGAGGTGGTAGGATGCAGATTTGACTTTCTGATTGTTTGCAAGCTAAGTATATCCAGAAGCAAAATCAAACCAAAATAAAGTGTGTGGTACTGAACTTTACTCCTTGAGTGAATTTCACTGTGAAACTTCAAATAGAAAGTTACTGAAATATTTTCAATAAAACCTATATTTAAGCATGTGGAAAAAAATATTTAGAAGTGTTTTCCTGAAGTAGCGTCCATTTGTAGGTTCCAAGTTAGTGAAATACTGCTGAATTCTAGTAGAGAATATAAATAAGTTATTTGCATGTTTTTATCATTGTTTTAAACATTAATGAATGCTACAACCACAGATTCTGTGGTGGTTTTTTTGGTTGTTTTGTTCTTTTTTTTATAATCATCTTCCCCTTCCCTATTGGGAAGAGCTAATTTATTCAACTGAGCAATTTCTGGGAGTGACACTGATAAGTCATACTTTAGAAAAAAAGTGGAAATATTCCATTTTCATTTTTTATTTTTAGTGTTTCTTTTGTTTTGACATTTATTTTGTTTTCATAAATTATAGAACAAGTCTAAACAGCTACAAAACATTTAGACCAAAACATATTTACTAAATAAATTTCAAACAAAACAAATTTTGCCATTTTGTTTCAATTCTGACTGTGAAGACAAACTGAAATAAGGAATGCAGCTGTCAAACTGCAGCCATGAATTAGAAAGTTCTGAAATTTCTGGTTTCAACAGGAGTAGGAGCAGCATCTGAATAATTCTTTCAATACCTTCTGGCAGTGTTACTTCTGGCGTAGAGGAAGTAGCAGATGAAATAAAGCAAACCCATTTGAACCTGATGTTGTAATAGAATCCCCACCAAGTGTCACAGCACCATTACACCTTTTTGGATGAGGAATCTATAGGGATAGAAGGCTGTGCAGGAGGATATAGTTAGAGTTTCTTCTCTTACTTAACTCACCCCCTGTTGCTGGAAGCTGGATCTTACTTCTGGGGAACTTGCTTTCAAGATAGAGATTGCCGTGGAAGATGTTGCTGGGAGCCTGCCCTTTCTCCACCCTCTCTTCAGGACTTGTGCTGCATCTCAGCTTCTTCCCCCTGCCCTTCTCCTCCAGCTCTGCAAATCCCCTGATCCTTCACCAGATGGGCAGCTGTGTGCCCTACCCTGGCCCTCTCCTGAGACAGGGAGGATGGGTGCTGGATGAAGAAGTGTAGTTTGCCTCCATCTCTTATTTGTCTCAGCCATTGGAATGGAGATGCTGAGTGAGTCCTGTGCTAAGCCAGGATGCAGAGGAAAAGGTTGGCTGGACCAAAACCATGCAGGACAGCATAGAGAAAGGATGCAAGTGGTTTTGTAATATTGTTCTGCTGTTGACACCTGGGAACCATGATAGCACATACTGTCAGACTGGTAAATTTCTATAACGTTTTAGAATCCCAGAAACCATTTGTATAACACTTATATTTTTTTTGTGAATGCTTGCATAGGATGTGTTTTCTTCCCCTATTCAAAGGCCAGGGTTGGATGAAAATGGCCCCCAGAGGTCCCTTCCAACCTCCACCATGCTGTGATTCTGTGAAGATAGCCTGTTGGTGTTAGATAAGATATAGCTGCAGAGAGCTGAATTTAGCATAACCAAAATCTGCTTTAACATAAACAAAATCTGTTTCAACACCTTCTTGTTACTTATTGTTCTTGTGCAAATGCAAATAAGGCTGAGGAAATGCAAATGATTACTGTAATGTCACATCCTAATAGTGTGTACTCAGTAGAATTATTTAGTTACATTTATATAAACTGATTTGAAAAAATTATAGTGCCCAGGAGCTTTCAAATAGAAAGATGATTGTTGAACTTGAGGTCAACTGAACCTGGTTTTGGCACTGGAAACTTTAATAATTTCAGTTTTTCAAATTCTGTTAATTGTAGTAAATAGGAATGTAGCTTTCTTAAAGGTTTTTTTTAGATACAGAATCTGTCTTTTCTTCAGCTGATAGAGCATTGAGCATGACTGTGAGAACTTTTGCCCAGTCTTTCTGTTGGTCTTTTACTAGATACTAGATCTGTGAACCTTCTGCATGTTTGAGGCATGTTGTTGGTTACTTGTTATTTCTAATGAAGTAACGTGAGAAGGGTAAATATAGAGATAGAGGTGATATCAGAAATCTTCAGTCTAGAAGAGGGACATTGTTATAATGATATTAAATTCCTTTCTTCTAGATTTCATGACAGTATTTTCTGACTTGACGGCTTATATTCTGTTTGTTATCTATCTGCATATGTGATAAATGAGTGTAAATGTGCTTAATATGTTTTGAATTCCTACATTAAACCTTACTGGCTTTATCACTTAAATTCATGGTTTTTTTTATTGGGACAAGAAAATTGGTATTAACTGCATGAATTGATTTCAAGATTTGTGTTTTTTTTCTTTCCCACTAAAAAGTGTGAAATGGTATTTAATAGAAATCTCTTTGGCCTTCAGGGTTTTCTGTTTTTCTTAGTAATCTTTATTACTTTAGCAGAACTGCTGCTGAGTCTCTATTTTGTTTTCAGTAGCATTGTCCTATTCACTGAACTCCTATTTTGGAAGAAATTGCATTAGCATAATTTCTTTGAGAGCTAGAAAACTAATAACTGTCTTTTAAGTTTTTAAGCATGCTTTCAACATGGCAAAAATTGGTAAATTAATTGAATTTTTTTTCAAGATGTCTGTCAAATCTGTGAAGGTGACAATTGCCAAGTGAGTTCGCCTTACAAAGCCTTCCAAGGAACTTTCCATTTTTGCAATTACTTTTTTTTTTGGATGAGCATATTGCATTACTCTTCTCATGATCCTTACAGAGGATCATGGAACAGAAAGGCAGTTTTCAGTGACAGCAGCTGTCGTGTATTAATGGAGATCCCTTCTGGGTACCATTGCATAGCATGGAAAGAAAGAGTAGTAGGGGTGAAGAGGCAGAATATTAAATTAATTAAATTAAAGAATATTGGGCAACCACTGAAGCCTCTCGACTTCCTGCAGTTAACACAATGGAAATCATAGAGGGTAACTATGACAGCTCAAAAAGGCTTAACTATGTCTGGGTTGTGCACGAGCTGGGTCCTCTTTTTGACTAAGCCGTATATTTCCAAGTGACCTCAACTAAAGCACTTAAAGACAAACTGAGGTCAAAACATCTTACAGTGTGGGAACCCTACTTGAACATTTATTCCACCTAATCCCTAGTCTTTACTTCCCATGTGTAAATGGAATGATAATATTTACCAAACTTCCCCTTCCCCCCCCCAGTATTCTCTGTTTTGATTGTCATCCTGAGTTCTCCACAGATGTGATTGTCTCTTACAAGTTGTGCATAGACTGCCAAGGACTTTATGTGCAGCAGGACTTCGACTATGATTGGTGTTTCTGGATGCTACTACAGATATTTATACAAGGTTCCCTAATTCAACAAGGATTTTTGTGCTACGTGATACAGTGTTCACTGCAATATTGCAATGTTGCACTGCAGGACAAGATTCTGAGAGCAGACATGACAGCATGGGAAAAGGGGGAAAGACAAACAGGTGGTTTTTTTTTTCTTTTTAACTGGAACATTTTCAAATTAATTCATGTAAGCCTTCTTAAATCCACTTTCTGTGTATCTTGTCCACACACAGTCCTATCTCCATAAGTAGTCGATTAAGAAAAATCAATTTTGTCTTATACTGTGCCTTTAGAAGGGGGAAGTCGTCTAGGCTGTAAGTCTCAGGGAAATCTGACTTTTGAAGATGCATTGGTTAGCACACTCCTTTGTGCAAGAAAAACATTACTGTAACATATAACTGAACTCATTTCCTTGTCCTATATAAAAGTACTGGAAATTAGATTTTATTAGGGAATTAGACAGTGATTTTAGTTCCCCTTGGCTACTACCCCCCATTTATCAGCTGTGTGTCAATGGCTAATAATTAAGAGAACATACATAGAAGATTGATTTCTGTTAGTTTTTTGTAGGTTGCGTACCAGTGGGAGATTTGGAAGACATTAAATAAACCTTGAAATTATTTTTTTAGTGTTTTTTTTTTGAGTAATCAGTGTGGGCAGGTTTGGAAACTCTGCTGCTTTTCATTACTGCAGGAAAGCAAAGAGCTTTGCCCCCAAGGGGTGATTATCTAGTCCATGAGAAAATGCTACAATTTTGCCTAGCAGCATCACAAAAATGAAGGAAAATGTACATAATAATTTGTGTTGATGAACATATAATAGACACCAGTAACAGGGCTGACATTGATTTTGTGATTGAACTGCAGATTCCAGTTGCTCTATTTTGCCAAGTGTAACTTACACTTGTATTGTGATTTCAGTATATGGCAGTATCATTCTGCTAAATCAAAAAATCTGAATTTCATGGCTCCAAGCTGTTATTTCTTATATCAAATGCTCATCAGTCCACCTGCATCAAAACTAAATTAACAAATGAAGTAGCCCAAAGGGACAAGCTAACCTTTGCAGACATATCAAGGTGGAGGTTAATCAGCCTGCTGCACTCTACCTGAATTGCAGTAGTTCAAGCATGGATTCCTTGCTGCATGCATCATTTGTTTGATGCTGAGGCTGTGTGGGTATAGAGGATGCAGCCTAATCTGAATCTGCAGCAGTGTGAGGAGGGAAGCCAATAGCCAAAGTACTAAAGACTATCTTCTGTTGCTTTGAGATGCCACTATACATCCAGCCCACTAGCCCAGTTGGATACCACCAACTGGATGAACACCTTTGGCCTTTCAGTTCAAGATTTCCTTGATGGCAAATGTATTTGTCACCTCTGACAATGCAGAAAGTCCCTTAATATAAACCTGTCTTCATGAAAGAAGAACCAGGAGTCCATTAGATGAACACATTTTTCAATGGTTAAAATATGGGGATGAGGAAGTGTTGTAAAAATTCATGTACAATGAATGTATAATTGAAGATAAATTTAGCATGAACTGAGATTATCTTAAACAAGATATCACCAGTATAACAGTCAGAGGATAACTATTTAATTCTTATATTTTGGGAAATGAGCAAGAGCTAAAATCTATTCCTAAAGTAAATTTACTTCTTGCTGCTTTAAGAACTAATAAATCCCAGAGAAAGATACATGCTTCAGTAAAGTTACTTTGTATATTTGAATTCAATGATAAGGACTCTAGTATAGATTTAATTATATACATGCATGTATGAAAATAGATTTTTAAAGACACATATATTATTGATATGCTGCATATCTGAAAATATATAATTTAACAGTCCACTGGTAGTCAGTCATTGACTTTGGACCATGGTAAGAAATTCAAAGGAATTAAAAGATTTTTTCAAAGTGATGTTACCCACTCAGAGAGACTTTTTAATAGAATCTGATTCAGAGTCCACTGTATCTGTGGAAAAACCTCACTTGAAGTGAGCTCTGGATAAATGTTCCAGTGTTCACACAGAAACAAATTACTCAGATTTGCTCTTGCCTGGAGGACAAGAAGTTAATTAGATTGGGACAACTGGGACTGCCTACAGCACTTTCCCTCTGTGTCTCTAAATATGAAAAAAATGTCAAGTACTTTCAGCTTTGCTATCAGGAGCACTTTGTTGGAAGATCTTTCTGAGCAATAGGCTTGACATCTGTAGAGAGCAGGTATTTTCTTTCCAAACATCTGGTCCCAATGATGTTATACATCTGCAAAGTTGCATGTTGATCAAGCCCTGGTAACTTGGCAGAGCAAAGTTATAAAATGCTGCTCAATCTGTGAAACTGGAATCTGGCACTGGGAACTGACTCATTTATGGTGCTTGGAAAAGTTGCTCGTAAACAAAGAGACTGATTTAAACTGATTTGACTTTTTAAAATATTGGTGTTTAATCCTCCTTGATGTGTATGCTTGTGCTTTTTATTGAGAAACAAGAGCACAATAACCTCTCTGATATTAATAGTGTTTCCAAGTCATCCCTAGAAATTTTGAACTGTGATTTTGCTGCTTTAATAATTTTCATTAAGCACAACATAGTATAGAGATTGGGAATTATGTAATAAGCTTTCTTTAAAATAAAATTAAATTCAGTGACATAATGTACAGGATGGAAAACATTTTCAAGATGTGTTTTTCAGGAAAAAAACATTGGAACAAATTAGCTGATTCTTCCCATAAACAAGGGGAAATATAACAGTATACTTACTGTCTGTCAGATTTGACAACAAAAAGGTGGTGGTGGTGTTCTGCCCAGACCATAGTGATCTTTGGAAGCAGAAAAGCCAAAAGAAACTGAGTGCTGAGGAGGGAAACAGGGATGCTGGAAAGGGGCTGAAGCAGAATGCTTATTCTACACCCTCTCAGGAAGCATAAAAAATTCATTGCCCACAATCCCTGTGAATTTACCCCCAAAAACCATGCCAATTTACCTGATCTAACAATCTGGGCTGATGAAGCTTATATTGCCTTTCACTGTTAGGCAGTCCCAAAGAGGGTGGGAAAGATCTTGTGTCCTCAGGGTCAGGCTGGGCATACCTCTGCCTTGGGGTTCACGCTCCCACAGCTATCCTGCAGGCACCCTCTGTCCATCCTAGTGTTTTTTCATTAAATATGGATTCACACAGTGTCAGTCCTCAGCCTGGATGGTTTTCAAATGAGAGGGGATCAGTTTAGGACTGTGTCTGCTTAACAGTGTGGGCTTTTACCTGGTGACACTTGTACAAAGTAGCCTGTGCCTAATAGGAGGACACTTCAGAAAAGTATCTGTGATGTATTCTTTAGTCATTTGTTCCAATGGTTCATGAATGTCATTACTAAAAATAGCTACAGTATAAGTTCCATGTGCCTCCCATCAAGTCTTGCTTTGGATTAGTCTATTACTTAAAAAAATTACTAGTTGGGATTTGAACGTAAAGGTACTTAGGCACCATGGTGAAATTACTCTTGATTTTTTCTGGTATAAGTGACACAGCCTGCAGTACAGTCATTAGTTTTTATAGTTATCAGTACAGAACGTAACCAGAAATTTAACTTTGAACATAGCTGATGGAATCACACATGCTAAATACAGAAATGTGTGGGCTCAGCTCAGTCATGTTCCAAAACATAAGCATGTGTTTCAGCTACTGACTAACTCGAGGGCACAATATTTTTCATACATTGGATTTGGTATTTTTACACTTTCATCATATCAGACTGCATTGGTTATATAAGAATCATAAAAAGAATTTCCATATGCTTTGAGGGTAATGATATTAATAGCTATTATTTCTTTCATTCCAAGTGATTTTGGAATTGTAGTTCTGCTGTGTGCGTGGTGTTGACATGAAAACAAATAAGCTAATATAAAGACTCATGAATTTGTTATAATACATTCCCAATGTACTGCTTATAGACAATATTAGACTTAAATATAGAACTTTCAGCTGAATTGAAGCATCCATTCTGAACGTGACAATTTTAGTTACAGTAATTGCATTATATTTTAAATCTGTCACAACTCTTGTCACATAAGAAAGTGGAGTGAATTAGAACATTTATTTTATTTTAGTAGGAAAATCAGAAAGGCTATTGGAAATTCTTGAGTCAGTTATAAGTGTTGTTTCTCATTCCCTTGTAATTTTTCTTGAAATCCATTTCACAGTTGGCATACCTGTTTTGGCTTCTCTCTGTCATTGCAGGCTGATATAAAAGCCTTGCTTGTGACTTGTTTTCTGGAATATAACTGAATTTCAGATTATTAGCTTTTGTATTCAGACTGTCAAGTGCTGTAGTCAGCATGATGACAATAGGTGAATACAGATAAACTGATTGCTAATTTAGACCACATAGAGCTTATCTAGTTTTCATATAGGTGGATTTACCTGTGGGTTTTTTGGGTTTTGGTTTTTTTTTTATGAATACTCTCCTAAAATTGCATCCTGTGATACCTAAAATGGACAAAACCAAAATTCTGGATTAAGCTTCAGTAGATCTTTTAAAACTCAGGCCTTTTAAAGTCAGAACTCCTGACCTTGAGGATGTCAGAAATTTGACAGATTTGTTTTGAATGCCAGAACATCACAGCATGCAGATACGACTGTCTCATCTTTTGGCTAGTTGCTTACAAGGCAGTGCATGCACTAAGGAATAAAAATTCCCAGCTGCCAAGCCCTTCAGGAGATAAGATGGCTCTACCTCTGTTTTCAAGGAATGTATCTGGCTGTGCACAACATTGAGTTGGTCTCCACTGTTTGAAGTAACTGATCACAGGGTTGTCTTAAAAGTCGTAATTAATTTGGAAGAAGGGTGAGCTCTGCCTCCTTGAGCAGATGAACAAAAGCAGAATGAGGGCCCTCAGTTGTCTTCTCTATGAAAACATTTGTAGAGAGGGTCATGCATGGGATCTAGGCAGGCTCTGAACTTCTGGGACTAACACAGACATCAGAGCTCTTTCATTTTATAAAATATCTAATTTCCAGTGCTTGTCAGTGCAGCTTGGAACATCTGCATGAGAGCTGGGGCAAAGTGATCTCGTTCTGAGGGACAAAACCACATCTTGCCACAAGAGAAGGATCACAGAGCAAACAGTGCCTCCTCTGTCCTTAGCCCAGAAGGGGAGTGCTTTGAGATATGGTTTGAGAAAATATGGGTGTATAATTCATGTGGAATAGTTGCCACGAATAAAGCATTGTGGTATTTTTCCAAGGCTAGTATTAATAATAGGACAATTCTGCACTTTTTTTTTTTGTTGTTTTGTTTTGCTTTTCCAGAAAAAAGGGACTCTTCCACCCCTGTGATTATGTGCTGTCTGTACAAACATCTTCAGCATCCACCTCCTTACTTCCTGCAAGCATGAGTTCAAATCTACATTTTTAGTCTATCCCAGCAGTGATAAACCTGTTCCAGACCATGGGCAATCTCAGCAGTTTCTAGCTTCCTTTGCATCCTTGCAGTCTTAACAGATAAATCCTGTCTCAGCTGATCTTCTCCACTCTATAAGCAATTAACTGGTCTTTTAAGTCTCTTTCAAATCTCTTTAAATCTCCTCCATGTTGTGCTGTTTACAGCATCCAAGCATTTCAATCGTTAAAATAAAGGAACCGCAACAATTATCTCTTCCTTTTCCTTGCCACTTGCAAGAGTCAGACATAACAAATCGGTTTTACATGCCTGAGTCTGTGTGCAAAATTGTAAGAATCAGGCTTTGCTACAAATAAACTAAAGAATGATTTTTGTTACTGAAACCCTCCTGTGGAAGGGAGATATCTGGAGGGGGCATGTGGAGGTAACTGTACGTAAATGGCCAGGCAGCTCTTTCTACTTCTTCAAACTCTTCTCTTATTAAAGAGTCAGGTTAGGAACTTACTATTTTTACCTCCTATAAATAAAGGTACTAAAATTATTCCTGTCAGCTACCTGCATATTACAAGCAAATAGCTCCTCCATTTACATACCACTCTGGGTCTTCACTTACTAGGTGGAGACTTGAGTCATCAGAGGTGTCTGGAACCACATTCCTTCCATCCTGGGGCTTTTTGCTTGAGATCTTCTCTAGCTGAACCTTCTCTTCCAGTTTATCCTTCCCTCAGCTGCGTGTGCAGATATAGTACACATCAGGCTTGAACATTTGAAAATTCTTGTTGGTCAGAAGAGACTCTGTGGTAACTTTTAAATTTTGGAATATCCAGGAATTATGATGTACAGTTTTGTCCTTGGAGTTTAGGGTTTATTTCCTCATTCTTTGAAGTTAGCGCAAAGCCCATAATGAGTTGCTTTTCCTTTTAATTATGGTTTTAACAACTTTTACACTTTCTAAATGCTTTGGAGATTTACAAACTAAGAAAAGATCTTCATTACTAGAAAATTTTAGTTTAATGTAATGCAGCGTGCGAGTCATTAGAAGCTAAAAGATTGGGGATGAGAAAATCAGGTGCCAATTCATTACAACGTGAATGGAGCCCAGGGGAACAGGGCTGGATTCAAGAATGAGAACCAAGAAGATGTGGTATGTTTGGAAGCAAAACTGAGATGTTTCAAAGGCTCAGTCATGTAACACACTGTGGGTGTAAAATAAGGTAATTTCAACAAAAAAGAACAGCTTGTTCATGATCACAGCCTGCGGTAGTAATGCAGGGTATCAAATGTGATAAATTGTTGAAGACCTAGAGTAGTAAAATGTCTTAAAATCAATATGAAAGCTATCATAGGTCATTGAAGAGTTATATTTCCAGGGTGGCAGATATGAGGGGAAAACAATGCTAAACCTGAGGCAAACAAAAGTCATCTCTAAACCAGAAAGCAATTCAGAAAAATCTAAACCATTTCCATAAGAGGACAAAGACAAATATATCAGTTGAAACACCTGAACAGAGAAAATATGTCAAAATGTAGCTTAAACCTTTATTTGGACAGATAGATGGAATGTGTGATTGATATGTAAATATTTTTTGAGTTTGTAGATAAATCAGATTAAATATCAGCTGATTTTGTTTAAACTGAGCAGCAGGTTACAGAGTTCATGTGTTGTAAAGAACGTGAACATGACGTGTGGAAGTACCACAGAATTTGCCACAAACTCACACTGCTCTTCACAGTGTGATTTTTATCAATTCCTCTGTGAAGAAAAATCATCAGTTGCTCAAGGAAAGAACATCCAAATAAATAAAGTCTGAAAAAATTAGAGTAATTTTGTTTCACCATGTTTAATTTTACCTTGATGTGCTATGGTGGGATTAATTCTGTGCTTTTATTGCAGTACAGGCAATTACTGTCATTCTGCCCTGAATTGTTATTGTACCTCTTAAGACATCACTTCAGTGGCTAAAATTAACAAGTAAGGCTGTAATGGACATTCTCCGTTGAAAAATAATTTCTCAGCCTAAGATTTAATGAACCATGTGCTAGAACTCTACATTTATTTTCCAATCCATTTTCGCATCCTACGCATGCTAAGGAAATGTGAGAAACTGAAATTTTAAGTTATTGTATTAAACCACCATACTCTTGTAATCCTTTATGATTCTTAGAGCCTAATTAGTCTTTTTCAAATCACAAGTGAGGGAAATTATTAAAATACCTGCTTTTAGACCAGTGGCATCTGCTTCTGGCTTTATTATTTGTTCTTTAAGGGGCAAACCTACACTGGTACAGTCCTTCTGAAGCTCCTATAGGTAATGTCTCTAAAGCAAAGGTAACTAAGTTGGAGGTTTGGGGCATGACAGTATCAGTGCACAAAGATCTGTGAGATACCCAAGCAGTGCACTCGAACTCCCTTGTCCTTCAATTCTGCATCATTAAATTGAGGATATATTAATTTACTTTCCTCTTTCTGTGCTGTATCAACATGTGATTTTGAGCCCTTTGGAGAAAAGGCACACTGTGTGTTTGCTGTAATGACTAGAATAATTTGGCTATGATCTCATTTGCAGTTTGAAGGTTCTACTGTAATTCAAATAGAAATAATATTATTAAATTAGTGGAAATGTGTTGAGATATTATTTCCCAAGTGTTGCCTTGAAGCATGGCTCTTTAAGATGGTTGGTGCCACGTGTTTTCATGGACTTCAGCTTTTCAAAATGTCAAAATCATTATCTTGGCCTGACTGTTTTTGGATAGACCCTAGGGTGCAACTACAACCTCAGCAAGCTTGGGCTATGTCTCTCAACTATGAAGTGTTGAGTTCTCTGACAGGTTTTTTTTGGTGTTTGTTACTTAGAAAGTTTCATGTTTGTAATTTTTGATGATGAAATATTTTATTTTCTGCTAAAAGATAATAAAATACTGCAACAGCAAATGACCCCATTGGGTTCTCTAGTGACCCCTCACAGACACAGGTTATTATTGCCCTGGTAGTGAACTGAATCATATCCTCAAGACTAATATTAAAGCCTTTAGATGTTCTGTTGAGATACCTTTGGCTTGACTATAATATATCTAACTTGTCTATCATCATACAAAGCATATTTCATCCATATCTTGAGATTTATAACCAGTGGATTTATTTCACTTAATGATGTGTGAGCAACATTTAAGTTGCCTTGGATTCTGAGATACTGTTAGAGTCTGAACAAATGGTGCATAACAATTTTAAATTTAGAAGTTGTTAAGCATAGATTAGTAGTGCTCTAGGAAAAATAGTAATGAGAAGTTGTGTTTTTTTTTTTTTAATGTAAACCTTTTTCTGAATTCATACTACTCTCACTTTAGTGAAGTAATTTTATCCAACACAAAGATTTACAAAAACAAAGGAGTAACAACTCTTTGGAAAAAAACCAAACCAAACCCAAACCAAACCCAAATCGTTTCTGCTCAATCATTCCTCAGAGTGAACTTAGACCAAGCAGTTTGAGAGCTAGGAAGGTACGATTTGGCTCCTGTGTCTTTGAGTTGATGTTCAGAATGCAGATTAGTGATTTATAACTCTGGTGTACATCAGAAGCTTTGATACCTGGTGCTCCTTTGATCTCTAGAAAGCTTCTGACTTGATGATAATTCATGGTGCTGTCTACGAATGTTATGAGATAGACTCTCTCGTTCTATTAGTTTTTTTAATGAGTGCAACCTTCTTCCCCATGCAGGGATCAGGACTCAGTTGTGCTAAGTATTGTACAATGCATATTAAGTGCTATGATACCATGCTTGGCAATTGCTAAAATACCACTGAGAGGAATATGTATAGTTACAATTTATGGTTTACAGTGACTCAAAACTGTCAGTCTTAATCAGTTTGAGTTATGCACAAGCACGTGTTTTCCTAATGAAGTTGCTCACACTGTAAATATTCTAACTGCTCTAGTCTTAGACTGGACTAGATTGGTTTTATCTGTTTAAACAGTTGATGGAAAAGGTCTCTCTTTTTTTTTAAGTATGTTTTTGAGGTTTTATAGCAACTCTTTAATTTAGTAGTTTCTAAGTTATACAGGACTCTTTCTGAGAAATGGCTCTCGTGGTTCTTCAAGGATTTGATAAGAAGAGATTATATCTATTTTGACATTTTATTTTGGCTAAATCCCAAATTTAATCTAGCAGGAGTACATCATTATTCAGCCAATAAAAACCTCAGGCAATGACTTGTAGTTAGAAACAACCTATGTTCTTCATAAATTATTATGCAGAATTATCCACAAAGCATTACGACGTAGAATTAACCCCATTGGCACAAGATACCATGAGATTCCAAAAGCTGAAAGTTGCTTTGCTTTCAAGTCAAACCTATGGGGAGAAGATAATAGGCTTTATATTATGGTCTCCTGGTTTTATGGATTTTGTGGCGGGTTTTATACTGTGGACCTTCTTAACTAGACACAGTGTTAAAGTACTTGAGAAATACAGACCTTCAAGAGAGATTGAAGTGTAACTTTTAGCTGCTATAGGAGTCAGCTTTCTAAATATGGAGTGTGATTTTGTGGCCTCAAACCACAACACCTATCAAAATAGAATTAAATTTAAATGTACTCAAGAATGACTCTTGTAATGTACTTCTCAGCCCACTCCTCTCCATCTGTAGCTGGTGGGAGTGGAGCTTACTGAGAATTTTGCTGAGAATGCTTAACACCTTGCAGATGTTTACACTTGAATAGAATTTTTAATAGGATACAAATAAAGTAATACTGGTTGGCTATAAAATGTAATATATTTTAAAGAAATATTGAAAGTGTTGTTTGAGACAAAATGGGGATTTTTTATTTCATCTGCCTTTAAGCTTCTTTAGACAAAATTTCCTAATCTGCCCAGTTTCTTGCAACTTTTTTTAATAGACTGGGTGCAAAAAAAATCCTTTATTCTTTTAAAACCAGTGAAATAAGGGTTTCAGAGATCACACGAGTAGAGAGCTCATCTTGAAGCAGGAACAAGTTGGTTGGAACTCCTGAGAGGTGAATGTGTCTGTACAGGCATGAGTCTGCAGCATTAACAGCATTGCATCCTCTTTGAACACTTCTCCTTTAGTTAAACAGGGAGTCAAGGAGTAAATGGACAAAGACAAACTGTAAGTGAATCCCTGCCTCTGCCTTTCAGTATTTTAGGTGGCACAAGAACAACCCCAGAGCACACTGTCCCTTTCAGAGACATCCTATAGGTCCTTTTTTTCCTGTAAAGCATGCATGTGGATTGTCCTTTTGGCAAATCCAGGCAGGCTTTTGAAAGCTGTTTTACAGTCCATCTCCTACAATTCATCCTCCTACTCTTGTGACAACATTCTCTATATCCCTATCCAGATGAGAAAGAATACTTTTATTTTGTTATTTTCACAGTGACAGCACTAACACCTTGAGATGCTGAAGACAAACCGAAGTTTTGCAAAGGAAGGTTTATATAAATGATGGCTTGACTGCATGTAGTGACAGTAGTAAATACATCATTAATAGGAAGGAATCCTCTTAGGAAAATAATTTTGCAGCACTGTTCTATAGTGCAACCAAAATGCTGTGAAGATTTGCTCTAAGTTAATAATTGGAAATGTTGCTGAAGAGTGGCGAGCATTTTTAAATTAGATAGATGTCTGTCCAGACATCGTTTATAGCTTGGGAACATGAGCAGTCCCTTAAATATCTGCCTTGTGAATATGAACCAGGGTCAAGTGGAAAGAAACCAGAGAGACTACAGTGAGTGCTGTCTAAGGCTGTTGCCCCTGGCAAAAAATGCTTAGTGCTGTCACAAACTTGTATTCTCATTTTGCTTGAATATAGACCTTTTACTTGCCTGAAGCTTTCTTTTGTCTGATGTCTGGTAGTGTAGGGCTGCAAATGCTTTGAAGAATGCACTGTACTAACATTTTAAGGTTGTGGTGTGATAGGTAAGGTTGTGTCTTATCTTCCATGATTAACCAGCGATTAAAGGTCCCCACCCCTAGCCTCTCAAAGAGGATGAAAATTGTTCTGTTGACTTCCTTGGGTCCATTTTACTCGAGCATGGTCTCAGGGGGAAAATGGGTATCTAATTTCTGTTCTTGATGAGGATATTTCTAATGTTTTAACCACATCCCTTTTTAATACATCTAAAAGTCACCTTGTTCCATTAGGGTGAGTTACAAGCAAATAGAAACATGACCAAAAAATGGATTTACAAATGTATTTGGGGAGAACAATAAAACACAGTCATTTACAGATCCCTCACAGGGCCAGTCAGAGCAAACGCCTCAGAGAAGTTCATTAGGTCACCAGAAATGTCTCTAACAGTGCCTACAGCTTTATATTGCAACTTGATTGAACCTATTTCTAAAACGACTGAAACAGAGAACACAAAGACTTCAATTTTGTAAACAGACTTTGAAACAACTGCATTACATCAAAATCTAATTTACGCTGGGGGCATTATATTTACACCATAGACAGTCTAAGTCCCAGCTCTCTATTTAAGGTCCAAGGACCTGATTCAGCTGCATCATTCAAGCCCTGATAATGTGATAAAACAGATAGCAACAAAGGTGCTAGACGACTGCTTAAAAGCAAGCAGTTAATGAGCTCTTGTTGTGGCAAAGAAAGGGCAAGAACACTCCTTGACCTACAAAGCAAACTGCTGTGCAGGTGTGAAAGATGTGCAAACCACCATACATTGGCACAGATGTTGCAGCTCTTCCTTCCACATAAACCATTGACAGATTAGTGAGCAAAACTGCAGAGCAGATTGAGGCCTGACATTTTCAGTGTGCCTGGACATGACAGACAAGCAAATGCTAAGGGACAAGCAGTTTGTAATAACTTTATTCTTGAAGAACATTTTGAGAAGGACAGTTTTGAACTTGCCTTCTCCTGGGAGAGGGCAACTCATTAGGCTCTCCCCATCTTTTTGGACCGTAAAATCCACATCTGGTTTATAATAACTACATTTTGCTTATTATGAGAAAAAGATGCAAATAACCACAGAAGCAAAGGTACAGCTTTTGTAGGTCTTAGGAATATTTTGTTGAAAAAATATTTTCTTTGCCCCAGGATCTAAAATTATTAGCAGGTTCTAGAGGTTAAAAGCAATGTCCATTATAGCACTTTTAATTTGATTTACAAAATACGAACCGTAGTTTCATGGCAATAAAGAAATCAATGTCTGGTTGCTCCAAATCATGACATTTTCAAAAGTGATTCTATTTACTCAATCTAAGATAATGTTATTTCATTGCCATCTCTTTAAATCATCGCCCAGCTCTCTGTCAAGCATGTGGGTGTCCAGATCACTGTTCTCTGTTGAGTGTGAGAGATGAAAATACATCTTAGAAATATTTTTCTACTGTCATTTCTGAAAGTGACAATGACCAGTGTATGTGGGCTGTATCTCATCATGCTGCCTCAATTCAATGTCATGCTATTGAATGTCACAATGTCACAGTGTTCTCCTCCTTAGCACCTACTTCTGTTTCAGGACTATATTTAATAGAAAGAAGCTATTCTTCTCTTTATTCAAAGAGATTTTAGTCTCTTTTCTCTGCAGAGAGACATCAAATGCACAAGCCCTTTTGTTAATCATGAAGGACATTAAAGGTAGGGTTCTGCAAAAAACAGAATAGAACTCTATTTCACATGGGCTGAAACTAGGCCCTACATAATTTAAACATTTCCATCATTTCCTTCATTTCCTTCATTTCCTTCATTTCCTTATTATTTCCAGACATGTCAGTGCACCGTTAACTTTGCTAAGTGCCATTTGATCAGGTGGAGAAATTAGGGATCAAGTTTCTGGTCCAAATGTGTATTTTTTGTCTATGGGCAACCACAAATCTCATTAAAGGCAATGCAAATACTTGATATCTGTCACTTAAACTAAAGTAACAGACAATTAAACAGGTCATTCCTTAGTGATAGATGAAAAAGGTCAAGGACTTACCATCATATACATGCTGGGATTGGAATTTAATAGTTTGTAGTAATATTCTCTTTCCTTACTGTCCTGATTCCCCAGGCACAGCCCCATGGGCCAGCCATGAGCAGCCCTGAGTCAGGTGAGAGTTCCAATCAAGGCACTGACTCACAGGTGTCCCACACCACTTCATCATGCTCTTTGTAAAAGGAGGGAGCTCAGTGAGGGTGGAGTTCCTCCTTTCCCTAAGGCTCCTTGCTGATGGTCTTCTATTCCTGCTGTTGGCATCGAGAAGTAGGCTGAGTAGAACCTTCTATGCTCTATGTTGATTGTTATTCCAGTTTTGTTATTCTGTTAAACCTGTTTATACTTCAACTCATAGGTCTTCTCCTTTTTTTTTTTTTCTCCAATTCTCCTTCCCATGTAGGATGGAGATCAGGTACTAACTGCTACAGTTTAGCCCTGAGTACTGGCTAACCATAGACACTTCCCATCCCCACCTCCACCCCTCAGTGGAACAGGTTTCAGTGGTAACTGGAGAAAAATCAGAAAAGCAAAAATACAAGTGGAAAGCAACTGGAGGAATAGTGAGAAACTCTATTTATCATGGCCTCAGGAGAAAATCAACAGATGGAATTCCTTATTTTGAGATTTTTTTGGAAGTATGGTTGGAATCACAAATGACAAAACTGGCTTATGTTTCCTGGACCTCATGTATTCAACAAAATAAGTGTTTGTATTCATAGATTTTAAATTAAGTGAAAAGGATCAGATAAATACAATTTGCTTTGACAAAATATTTTCCAAACAAAAGCAACTCGCACAGATTGTTTATAACTCAGCTGAGACCTTGAGCTGAAATGTCTCCTCTTAGTGTGAAATTCCAGGCTCACTGAAAGAAACCCAGCCTTATCAACATTTTTTTTATCTTGATCTAATGTTTTAGTTTAGTAGTTATCTCCAAGTGAGCAGATTTATTGTGGTAAATGCAAATTTGAATTAATGGCAGATGGTGTTAAAATTTTATTCATTTGCTTTGTATTTCATTTCCCTAAGGACATTTATTTTAGGGTCAGGAACCTTCTTGATGTGAGGACTATATGACTATGTGTTCTTTTTCATCTCTTAGGACAGGAGAAAATCTTTTCTAAATTTTCTTGTTGCAATAAAACTGCTTGTTCCTTCATGCTAATTTATTTTTAAGTTAACTTACTGTGATAGTCTTAAACCACACTCTTACTTCACAGGAAAAAAGGAGTAGAATTTTATGCTCAGCAAGTTTGACATCCACAGTCTATCTTTGTATGTTTATTGTATTGATAGTATAAGGGCCAGAGACACCCCTTATTATCTCTTCCCTCATTTCCAACTGCTTCTGTTAGTGCCATGAGAGTATTGACAGTTTTGTTTCTTAGAAACTCTAGCTATATACTTTTTACACTAAGATTTCTAGTTTTCAGAATACTGATTGTTGGGTTCTAGCTTTGTACTTGGTTCAGTAAACAGCAAGCTGTCATGCTTGGCCTAAAGAGGGACTTAATTTTTGCTTTAGATTTACTTCAGCATAAAAAAATTCTATCCTCCAATGTTAGGAAGATAAATGAAAAAAAAGCTGCACCTAATATTTCCTGATTTTTAATATGTAATAGGCAAATGACAGCAAATAATAGGTTAACAATAATAACACTAGGCAAATTTAGGGGTCAGTAGGTTTATACATTGCTTGCAATTGTGGTTGCTTCATTCTGTTTGTATTGACCTCAGCTGTAGTGGGTCACTTTTATATGGAGAGAGAATATGCACAATGTGATTATTCTTGCTGTTAATAGGATTTAAACAACAAAAAAAGGAGAAGATAACAGACATACTGAGGTCAATAGGAAGAGTAAAAGAAGGTTTGGATCTTTTCTGAATTAAAAGCAATTGGGAAGTGTAGTTGCCAAATGCCACAGCAGCAACTGTTAAACCAAAGATAGGGCAAGATTACTGAGATTTTTAAAAAAATATTTTTATTTTGGACTCTTGTTGCTATTTTAAATTGGAAAAACTGTTTTCAGCAAAAATTATGCCATGTTACCTTTCCAAATACAAAAGGGGATGAGTCTTCATGATCTATCATATGTGCCAGTGCTGATTACGGCTACTTGGCTGACTGAGTTTGATTGGTTCCCTCAGAAAAAGTGGTTTCATTTGGTTTGTTTCTTTTCAACCAGTTAGCAAAGGATCACAAGACCAGACACCCCAAATTAATGAAACAATCAGAAAGAATGAATTCTGTAGCACACTCTTCCTTGAATAATGAGATAGCTTAACATTACAGAGAATTTATACTTCCCTGTTACTTGTTATTTTTATAAAGTGGTTTAATGTTTAGTTAGGATGAACAGATTAAAACAAAGACAAGATTGGACTTACATTGAGCAAGACAGTAGACAATGCCTGTGTCACTTTTAGATCACGTTTGCCCTTATTTCCATTGGAAAAAACACTTTTGTGTCTCAGAAGCCCTTTACCTCTTTGTTCCCATGGGACTCATCTGCCTTTTAAGTCATGCACGTGCTCCTCAGAACAGCTCTCTGGTACTCACAGTGCTTTGGTATATCTAATTTGTTGTTTCCATGTCTTACTTCCATTGCTCTTTCAGTGATGGCTCTGGATGCTAGAAAGCAGACACTTGATTTCTAAGGCAGCTTAGTAGGAATGTGTTTGATAATTGGTGTTTTGGTGGTTTGCAGCTCCAAATTAGACAAATAGACATCAGAGTTTGTAGCTCCCCAGCTATCTGCCTGATAGCAAATAAAAGAGAATGAAAAAGGCCAGATTCGTCTGTGGTTTAACTCTGGTCATATCAGCTGCACTGGCAGAAGGAATAGATAATTTAGGTGATGTTTTGTGGAGAGTGTGGGAGCAGCCTGCTGAGCCCAGTGGAATCCACGCAGTATTCCCAGCAGTTTCAGAGTAGTTGGAATTCTCCCAAGTTTCTGATCCCTTAACCTCCAATTCTGTATCTCAGTCAATGCAAAAACAAGGTGACTGGGATGTCCTGTACAAGATTAAATGACATACGATGAGGCTGATTGTAAGTGATGCTGACCCTGTGTTGGGCAGTTGGAGCTATTGTTTGTGTGTGTGTGTGTGAGGTATGGATAGGTGTGATGTTATCAGGTTAAAACTTTAAAGTCTTCCCCCAGAGTGAGCTGTGATTCAGCACTGAGAGATGTTACAGGGCTTGGAGGCAAAATAATATATTTGAATTCACTGTCAGTTTGGGATATCTGGAGGAAAATTGTAATTCTGCATATGTTTTGCCATGATTCCACCATTTCTTCCTCTTTTTAAAGAGTAGAAATGAATTACTTGATTTAAAACCATGCTTCTTCCTTTGCCTCTCTGGAGCCTGACAGTTTTGAGCGCCCTGGTGTTGTCTGACAGCAATCAAGGCTCCTTCTACAGCTGATTTCTGCATCGAGGGGAGTTCAAAAGCTCCTTTTGAAGGACATTTTTTTGTGGAGGTTCTTTGAAATTCTGAGGAATTAAAATGATGAAAGGTGGCTCTGGTCTGAAAGAGGTAGATGATTGTTTCAAGCGCCCTTCTTTTCAGCTTGTGCATTGAATAAGTATTGTTATAAAATTTATTTATTAAAAATGCAATATAAAGCAAATAATTTTTTTCAAGCTATGAAATGTTGATAGTAAAATCTATTAAAGATCGGAAAAATATCACTTTTCTGATATAATTGTATTTGGTGGATGATGGGTTTATGTTCTAGTCAGTACTTTGTTACTGGAATGGAGTTATTTCCTGCAGGAAGAAAAGCCCCAAACCATAGGTTTGTTAAACTGCATTTCTTGGCTGCAGTAAAAGCTGTTCACAGGCTGTTTCTTATGAGGAGAAAATGAGGGAGAGTAGGATTTTTCTTATTATCTAGTAATAACTATCAGTATCTCTTTTTTTTCATGCAAAGTACTGTTTATACAGAAAACTCAGCAAGGTGAAAAGGAAAAGAAGGCAAGAGAAAAGAAAATGACATAATATCTGAACTAAGTGCAAACTTATTTCAGCTCAAGCCCTGTAATTTTTTCATATCCTCTGTTGCAAAAAGAAACACGAGGGAAATAGAAGGAAAATCCTTTAGCATCTTCAAGATCTTCAAAACCTTTCTTCTACAGTCAGTAGAAGAGTATCTCAGGGAAAAACAGTTATCTGCAAACTGGGAAAACATATGAAAATAAGAATAATTAACCTGATTCTTCTTAAGATGTTATCTTTCACTCAGGTTATTGTATTTTCTACGTCTAGTATTCATTAGGAAGCAACTAAGTGCTCTTTTTGTCATCTGTTGCTGGTACTACATCCACATTTCAGCTTCTCTTAACTATGTTTGGTCTCAGTCCTCACACCTCTTCAGTGTTTTCCTCAGAGCTGTACCTCCTGTATGTACATTAGTGTATGTGCTTTGTACTTTATCATCTTCTGTTGTTTATTGTGTCTATGGACATTTCTGGTGGTGTTTATTTTTTTCTTAGTTAAAAAGTCTGTTGTTAATCTTCCATTTATCTCAAAGATCCTTCGCAATATTGTTCTGCACTGAATGCATAATATGTATCTGGTGTCTTTCAAATCTATCAGAATTTATGAAACCATGCTGTTTAAATGAACCAGCATCGATATGTGTTTTAAAATAACTTTTAAGATCCTTTGAAGCAGCTGTGAGGGTTTCATTACTGAAAATTCCTTCCTTGTGTGATACAGCTACTCTACAAATACAACAGCTTACGATGTGGCCAGTTTCATCATTTGAGCTTTCATAACTCACTAGCTCTGGGCTACTGTGAGTGTTATTAGCTCTCAACCTAACCACATATTTCTCAATATTTTATCCAAGTTGGCTATCTGATATTGCCAGTGCTCTGAAGGTTTCTGTCCTTAGCCCTGAGTTATTTTCTGTCCATGTGCTTCCAGTCTCATTATTAGGCACATCTTGCTTTCTGTAGGTGGCAGCAAGTATATTGTTCTGCTGACGCTCTTTCATCTTTCTAAACATGTTTGTTCCGGACCTAACTCAAGGAATGTGCAAATAGGTGTTTTGCTGCAAAGCAAATACTTAGCAAGCATGTTGAGCTGTGGGTATGACAGGAACACATGATTTTTCTGGAATACATATTCAGAGAACAGAATAGCAATAGATCCTGAGAGAAATCATTTTAGTGGTTATGATGAGAGAGAGCTCTCTGTGGAAAGGGATCTAGATCCTATCCCAAATTTCTAGTCTGGAACTGCCAGCACATCGGGGTCCTGCAATGGCTCCTACTGGCTCCTGACACAATCTCCAGGACAGCAAAGAGAAGAGGAGAGAGGATGAGAAATAGGATGGGAGGAATGAGGTGCAGAAAATGAAGGGGTTGATAAGGGATAACATGCACTTGGGCATTCTTTGCTGGTAAAATAACTCTGAAGCAACTGCCACAAGTTAGCACAATGCTGAGCATCCCTAAAGCAGCTCTAACTTCCAAGTAACCTAAGTTTTTCCCTATGTTCAGCAATGTTCTGTACGTTCTGTCCTATACATATTGCTCAGAGCATTTAAGAAACAACAAATTCTTTGTCTTTCCTTGTCCCTGAAGGTACTTTCACCTCTCTTGAGTAATGTAGTGAGAGATCTGCATGATGGACAGCTGTACTCCATTAACTTTCCCAATACCATCCAGATGGGCCCTTGTGTTTTTCAAAATACATTTAATCTCAGATGTCCTCAGCTGGAATTTGTGTCCTATTCAAAAGATCTTATTATTCCATTCCTTCTGAAAAATAAGAGGCTGCTTACATTACAGTCCTGTATTGGATTCCCCTTTGTTGTTCTCTGTCTTTGCACCCATGGTTGTGATCCCACCTCTATGCCTAACTGCCAAGATCCAGGACCTTCTCACAGTGATCTCCTGAGAACCTTGTCCCATGGGCACCACACTGTGACACGGCAGGTTTCCACAGGTTTGTTCAAACAGTCAGGTCTCTCCTGTTCATCTGCCTGATTCAACTGACATCATGGATTTGCTCGTGTTTCTATCAGTGAATGGAGGATCAACACTTGTCCCTGTGGTTTCATCAGTCAACTGATGGCAATTATAGAGCAATCATGGTAATAGAAGAAATTGTTCCACTCTAAAGAATTAAATGAAAAACTAGATAGTGAAGTGTTTGTGCCAATCTGAGCTGGTAATATGGAGTTGGAAACTTGCAAAAAGTTGCTCTGACATCAATTGAAACAGGAATTTTAACAAGTCTTCACGTAGAAAGTATTTCTTTAATTTCAGAAGTAATCAAATCTGAATTGTTTTGACTTTGACCTAAAAAAAACCAAACTGGAAAGAGCAGACGATCCTACTGGGACTTGGTACCATTTCACAGCAAACGAGGATGTGACTCACACTGTTCATGAGGGCTGGATCGTGTAACCTGCAAGTCTCAGCTCTCTCAAGTCTCACTCCAGGCTCTCCTTCAGGCATGCACTCCATAACAATGCCAGTGCTGCTGTTTAAAACAGAGAGCTTTTCTTACTTCTGTTCTCTCTCTTCCCTTGTTGACTGCACAGCATCAGCACCATGGTGCCATTGTGGTGTGCAGCGGAGGGAGGATTCAGGCTGTGAGTGTGAACTGTGGCCCCTTGTATTTAATGCACAAGGTAGTAAGGACTGCTTAGAAAGAAAAAGATCATGTTGTGTTTTTTTTTTTAAAAAAAGCTTCTACATAGTGTCAAGCAATATGATTTTCTTTTTTGTTTTCAGCTGTGGGGAATGCCTTGGGAAGCAGCGCACTCAAGCTTTTAATTTACTTTCCCCTTGACTCTATGTACATTGCAGTGGAAACAGATTACAGATCCTGACTGTTGGTCTATCTTATAATCGTTCTTGTCTGAAGGCATTATACTTTACTGCTAACTGCAATATGCTGCTGCTTTGCTGCCTATTATCCTCATGAATAAATGAGCAGGAAGAAGTTGAAAATAGGCCTCATTTTCATCATGTAAAAAAGTCCACCTGCACACAGTACATTAATTCATTGAACGCTTACCTTACTGCTCATGAGTAAGCAATTAACTTATTTATTTTGCAAAGAAAAGAAAGGGCACAGAGAATTATAGGACTAAATTGGAGTGTTGTGCGAAGTGGCAGAAAATGCCCAGCTTCTATCCATTGGCAATACAAATGCTTCTCTATGTCCCCAGTGCAAAATACTCATCCTGCAGCACACTTGCAATGCAGCGTGCCAACAGGAGCAGCTGTTTCTTCTGTCTGTCTATGACTGCTTTATTATCAGAACTACTTAAACACTTTTCAGTCACTGAAAGAGCTCTGGAGATTGATAAGAGAAAATCAGAGCAGGAGTAGTCTCACAAATGGTGATTTTAATCCCATTTTTCTCCATAATATCTAAAACTATATCTTCAGAAATTGTTTTCCAGAGAAAAAACAAAAGTCTCTTTTCTTTGAGAGCTTTGGCTTGGTGGGGAAGGGATTGAAGTTGTCTCAGTCACATGACAGTTGAACCCACACCGGACTATTACGTATTCTGGCGGTGCTCTGCAAAACTTTCACCTGGATTAAAAGATGTGAATGTTGTATTTCCTTCAATTTCTCTTTTCCCCATATCTTAGTTTCAAATCAACTGACTTATCTGGATTTTGTAGCTTTTGACTCCAAACTTTCCAAATTTAGGCCTAAATATTTTTGCATTATGCTGTACCTTTACTTCTTCTTTGGGCTTCTAGGCATATATAACTTACATGTACATATATATACATAAAAATTGTTCAGGACTGATGGATAAGGGGTAGAGAGGCTGCACCTCCCCTGAAGAGGAAAAAGTTGGTGGCATACTGTGAAATAAGTTGTAAATGGCAGAGATGTTCTATTTATACTAGAATAACAGACAGGTTTCAAAGAAGAGCAAATGGGCCTGAGAATGCTTCATATGACAAACAAAGCATGTGTGAAACTTCCTTAAGGCAATATCTTAGCAAAACTGATGTAAAAGACCAAAAATTATTGGTAAGATTTTGGATAGGAATTGTGTGCTGTATACAGTATGCTACACAAGGTTAGTCTGGTGCATTTAGATGTCAAAATGTGGTCATCTCAGTTTTATATACATGTCTGTATTCTAGTGTTATATAGTATGCTATATAATATGCATACATATATGTATTTATATATAAACCCTACACAATAAAATACATAGATATCATAGAATGGTTTGGGTTGGATGGGACCTTAAAGCTCATCTCATCCCAGCCCCCCTGCCATGGGCAGGGACACCTCCCACCAGCCCAGGGTGCTCAAAGCCCCATCCAGGGCTTGAACACTTCCAGGGAGGAAGCAGCCACAACCTTCCTGGGCAACCTGTTCCAGTGTCTCACCACCCTCACTGTAAAGAATTTCTTCCTAATATCTAGTCTAAATCTACCTTCTTTCAGTTTAAAGCCAGAGTATGTAAAAATTTGCTTTTAAAATGTTTAGAGGGAGGGATGAGAAATAAAGCAAATAGAACAGTTGTAAATAGAAAGAGGAGCCACCTGTAAATAACCAGGAGGCTGGGAGAGAGCCCCAAGCATCCAGGTGAGTGCTGCAGGTCTGCCAGCCAGAAAATCTTGGGGGGGTCTCTCAAGCTCTGCATGTGAGAAGGTTTGTGTTGCAGTGAAACTCAGAGCTTTTGCAGCCAGGAAGATGAAACAAAAACTGTGCTGGCAAAGCAGAGGGTTTCAATGGTAAATCACATTTGGGTCCTTGGAGTCAGAGAAAACAACAATTAACTAGGATGATCACTGTATTTATTCTGTCAAAGCAATATTTATTGGAGTCTCTGAGAATATTTTGCATTTGAAACACCCTCTGAGATGTTTTGCCTGAAAATGAAAGAAGGACAGTTTATTGTGAGACATGACTTATGTCCTGAATATGATCCAGGATTCTACTGATAGTGTCAGACTGGTAAGCACCTCCTGTTCCTTGCTGATTTTTATAGCGTTTGTCGCACTTAACGCTAGTAAAATGTACCTAGAGCGCCTGTTATCTATGAGCCTGTCCTCAGCACGTGTTCTGACACATGCTTGGAAGATGCAATGATATCAATCATGTAGTCCATCGTATTTATGGGACAACTTTGGCACCGAATACTACCTGTAAATTCTGCTATCAGGGGATAGTAGCACACTGTGCAAAGATGAAACAGCAAACAGATCATAAAATGCTGAAGTCTTCTAGGGACAGAGCATGGCCACATTGTTGCTGGAGTATGGGCATGTAAAGTAGCCCTCACCTGGAAAACAATGACCTTGAACTGGACAGTATACATGAAAAGGGTTATAGAAAATATCAGTGGGAGCCAAGGGCAAGAAAACCTGGCTAAGCAAACAACATTCAGGCAGTCTTGAAAATGTTGGTTTTAATTTCATAGTTCCTATGTGGTGGCACGAAGGGCCTAAGCTTCTGTGTAAATGGAAACAACTCCTTAGGGATTTAAGTTCAGTTGACAGAACAGCTCTCCTAGATGAGACTGTGCCAAGTGCTGGTATGTGAGACTCAATTTGCATTTTTGTTATGAATAGTTAGCTTCCATGGACATTTTCTGCAGTTAATTACACTCATGTTTTCTTCATCTCGCTTATATTAATTATTTATCGCTGAAAAGCTGCTAATGAATTTATACATTTAATGGATAGTAACAATTAGAGATAGTGATCAAGACCAGAAGGTATTTAGGCAGCGAGGCTTTTCAGTGTTTGAACCCTGCTTCCTTTGCTTTTTGCTGCCATTTTGCTGCGTATGATTAACACATTGACTCACTCACATGCTTTTCCAAAGCACAGGAGGAAAGTGAGCTCATGTGAAAGGCAGCGCAAGCAAATGAAGGGAGAAGAGACTTAGGATCACAGGACCTAGGCCAGAAGGCATCTCCAGTGTGTTATCATATCCACAACCTACATAACTAACCTAGGTACGTGGTATTTAATCACACACTATATTCCTCATAGTATCCTGACACACTAATTGCACACACAAAAAAAATGAATTCAGTGGTTTCAGACAAAATTAGATATTATCTAATTTTTTGAGCGCTTGATTTTGCAAGCCAAATAGCTATAAAATTAAGTGACTTTTAATATATATGATTTATTGAAGTTCTTTTGTGGTAACAAAGTAGCTTAGAATAAATTTGGGTAGATACCATATTCATTATGCACCATTACTGTAAAATATGGACATGCATTAGCTATAAAGGTTGAGATATTTTTATTTTCAAATCCATACACTCTGCAGGTGATGATCTAACCTTCTTAATGTGAAATTATTCATATTAATGAACCAAGAATAAGGTGAAAATGGAATCATTACACACGCTTTTTGAAAGCAGGAAATCAATGAACTTGTGACAGTATTCAAAATAACGTCAGAGCAATTTGCCTGTGCATTATTGCCAGGTTTTGTTACATTTCTGTAGTGCCGAGGTGCTCATTAATTTACCTTCTCTTTTCAGTCTTCTCTCTTGGACTGAGTCAATAATCTTGCTCTTTGAGAGAAGTACAGGTGACAACTGTGCATTTTAAAAGGCAGAGATTCTTTGCAAGCAACAGGTAAGTACATTTTTGCTATACTCTTATAGGTGTTAACAGAGGCACATGTACTGATGTGTTGGAGATCTGTCCTGTCGTGGACATTCTTTAATGATCCAGCTATGAGGTATATCCATCTTGTCCTAAAACAAATTAGCTCCTTTTCATTTCCTTTGCCCCGAAACAGTGCTGAGTTCCATCCCAGAATGCAGGTCCAATTTCTGAAATTTTAAGGGTCTTATACAATTTTCTGGTGTCTGTTACTGCACTTCTGGCCTCTTGTAATTTGATATTATCAGATTCGATGAATATAAAAATTATAATATTAGCATCTATTATCTTAGTTATTTATGAAGATATTATACAGTTTTATTCCCTAAAAAGAAGCTCTTGAAGCATCCTCATATTTTCAGCTTGAAAATTATGGCTGTTTTTTGTTTGCGGACTATTGAGCTTGGTTGTATATCCTCCATATATTTTATCCAAATTTCTTTTGCAAATGAATCTCACATATCATTTTATATTGCTGTTAATACTGCTGTGTGCCTAGGAGCTCAGAGGCTTTAATAAAACATACCTGTACTTGGCCTACTTCTTTCTTCTTATACTGGCATTCATTAAAATCAACTCCACGGAACTCCGTAGTGTTACTCCAGGTCTAAAACAAGAAAGCAAATTAAGCCCATACATTTGCTGCATCCCTTCACATTAATTTTCAAAGTGTTGTGCAAATATAACCAAGTAATTTAAATAAATATGGGAATGCTTATAGAAGATGACTAGATGGGTGAAATTATTATTTTTTTATACGAAGACAGGACTTTGTGTAGGATTTCTCTCATACCCAGATTTTGAACAGGTTTGGAGCCATGCTGGAGTGGCATTTTCTGTAACATGTAATCACATGTCTTTTGGGAAGCTGGGGCTTTATTGAGAAAGCCAGGGGAGTGTTGCACACAGACATCACTAGCTGAGGCACCGCTTCAGATCTGCAGAGCTGAAATGCTGAATTTTTACGTTGAGCTAAGTGGAAAATGCGTATGTCAACAGTAGAGGTTTCTGTTACCATCAGTATTATTGCTCTCTGTGACTGCAAATTAAGAACTGAGTAGATTTATGAAACCATGATAGCAACAAAACTTAAACTGTTGAAGATTAGCAGAGGGATGGCCTGAAACGAAAGCGCTCAGTTTAGCAAATACTCTGAAATTTGGCTGCATTGTATCTGAAAACCTGAAGTAAAAATAGCACGGAAAGCTGACAAACATCTTGGCATAGAGATGAGTAAGTTTTAGCAGCAGATATTGTTGCCCAGTCTGTCCACGCTCAGAATAAACCAGTTTTCTCCCCTGGATAGCTGAGGCGTGGTGTGCACCAGACGCAGAAACGGCTGGGAAAATGTCACAGCACCATACAGGTACTTCATTGTGGAAGTGCTTAAGCATTTATCTGCATTGGGGAAGAGGGTTAGATAACCAAGAGCTAATTGGACAGTAGCCATCCAGCCTTATATAAGCCCCATGTGGACAGACACAGCTTTTGCAGGCACGAGAAATCACCGAGGAAATTCAGCTTTTGCCAGGGAGGCGGCTGGTGACTCACCTTTCTAAATCGGGGGACATGAGGGAACCTTTCCAAAAGCTCAAAGCTCCTCCTATATTTCATCAGGAATTCAACAATGAGCCTCGTGAGGCAAAAAATATCCCCCACATATTTGCTGCATGAAAAGATTTTTTTTTTTTGAAGTTGAAATGGATTTTTTTTTTCCCATTTAAATGAGATTAATGTCAAAAAATATATGACAGTTTGAGTTTTGTGTGGCTTTCAAGTAGCTGTTTTGCAGACATCTCCAGAATGTCAACTTTAGAAGGCTACAGATTAAAAATAAAAATTACCATGTATGATTCCTTGGGATAAAAAGCATAGATACTGCCTCAACTGTGCTACTCTATCAGTTTAAGAAAGTAAAAAAAGGACTTGGGGTAATGAGAGCTAGCAGAGCATTTCTGAAATATTTACATAAGTTTCCTTCTGAAAAATCTTCACCATCTGATGTCCAATGTCAGCTGCAACGGGGACCTCTGGATGCTTGTGCTTCTCCTTTGATTGAAACACTAATGAAATTTGTGTGAAATAAGAACCTCAATATGTAACAGGGTTGGATCATTTTTTTTTCGTGGAGTTCCTTTGCACCGTTTGTTTATTAACACAGTTAATTTGGTGCAGAATACAGGGCTGGGACCCTAAGTGTGCTGGATACCTGGTTTTCACTGTGTCAGACTGATGACCAAATAACTTCAGGGGTTTGAGTCCAAAAACCTGTTATTGGCAGCCAGCAAAGTACTGCTGGTGCTGGGTGGAAATGCAGGTGAATGTTGGGATACCAAGCCTGGAAAGCTAGTGGCATTCCCAAGCATCACTGGGGGAAAGTAAAACTCAGTGTTTAGGAAAGACTCTGCACTGCTGCTTGGTCTTGTGGCTGAATCTATAAATGAATCTTGGTTATGCCCTTTTGGGACTGTGCATTTTAGGAAAAGGTTTGAGGTTGGTTTGTCATTTATTAATATTCTACCCTTCAGCAGAAACTATGACAGATGGAAAAGTAGTCGCAACAGAACTTGCCCCTGTATTTAAATATCATTATGCTATAATCTTTATATGTGTATTTGGAGACCTATTAGGCTTTGATTTGTGAATTAGAAGTAAGAATCAGCAACGATTAGTTTATAGACCTGGATGGTTCACTATAGTGAACACTGTTGCGTTCATTTTGCATCACAGGGTAACATTGTTTATTTATGACAGGTGGTTTTCTTAACCAACAGAAATAGTAAAATATTTTACTAATCTCTAAAATGCCTTGAAACTGGAGATGTTTTCTTGTTAGAAGAAATCAGTTTGTAATAAAGGCAGAAGCTGCTAAAGCACACGTGTGCCCGAGAAAGACAGCAACTGTTATCCACGTGGGCCAGTAAACATGAGAAAATGCCCTGGCCATTTATTAGATCATTGAAAAATACAATACAGGTCACTATTTTTAAACAGACATAGTTTTACTGGATTTAGTGGAGTTTTTTCTGATTTGGTTTTAAAGTGTAAATTGGGAAATAGATTTAGTTCTTGTTATTCTGCAATAACAACTGGTATGTCAAAAAGTAAAGGCAAGCAAGACCTTCTGTGCCTTGGCTATGATGAACCTACTGAAAATATGGAATCCATGAATATATTAGTGGCAGATGAAAACAGGAAGACTCTGAGGCAAGGTAGTTTATTTAGAAAATTGCTGGGAAAATATGCTTTGGCTTCAAGGTGCAAGTGTATCATCCAGTACTAATGAGCATGCCCTATTGTAATTGCTACAGGTCAAACCCACATATGTTGGGAAGATAAGTACGATGCCTTTCTACAGGGACACTGATCACAGTAGTTACTGTGACAAATTGGCATGAAATGACATTGGATATCAGGGCTTTTTCATTTTAATTCCTGAGTTTGCATCCCATGCATTGCAATCCTCTTCTGCCCCTAAGAACAGTGACCTGTAAGCAAATTGAGAGTAAATACTGAACTGGATGTGTACATTCAACATCAAGAGCTGCCATTTAAAATAGCTTTACCATTTTTACACAAGCTCGTGATACCCAACTTCAGGCTTGCAGCTTCAGAGTTACTAGAGTCTAACAACACCTCACAAATTACTTATTTATGGGCATAATTCTGGCCAAAGAATGAACAGCAGCAATCACTCTGAGATCAGAGTGGTCCAAGAAGCTTCCTAAAGCAAAGCAGCAGCAGCAGACAGGGTTTTATCCCAAGGATGCTTCCTGATAACCTTTTCTGGTGGATAGACTGTAGAGGTAGAACTGGTTTTTATGGTAGGCTCTGGTTTTAATTGTTTCAATTGTTGATTCCTATAGCTATAGGAGCAGAGGTGGGCAACCTCCCCTCTTTTCACACCATGTGTGTACAGTTACTTTTTCTTTTTTGTCTGTTTGAAGCTCTATAGAGGGCAGATCTGTGACTTTATTTTTGTGTCAGCTGGAGATAGAAATGATAAGTGAAAATAGAACTGTCTCTCTCCCAGTGTGCTGGGGAGTGTCAGATGCAGCCTGGTGCTCTCTCTGGAGCAGACTATCTCTGAATGTTCCTTCAAGTATCATCCAGCCTGCTCTTGGGGGACATCTCAGTTTGCACAAGGTAACCCCAAGAGGTCAAACAATAAAATCTGCCTGAGCTTTTTTTTTTTTTGTTTGCACTGTTAATGCTCCTCCTGTGCAGCCAATTTCTCTTGTAGAAAGAGATCTGATTTCTCCTTGTTCCCACTACCTGAAGTGAGACAAATCACCTGACCCATCCCCACCTAGCTCCACAGGCTGCATTTGTAATTACTGCTTCTATGTCTTTTTCCTGGCTGCTTTGGAAGGAAACTTTAAATCATTCTCTTTGAGAGGCAGAAATGGCAAAGCTCTATGTACTTTGTG
This sequence comes from Podargus strigoides, assembly GCA_028020825.1. NCBI lineage: Eukaryota > Metazoa > Chordata > Aves > Caprimulgiformes > Podargidae > Podargus > Podargus strigoides. Next base: position 5,671,598 of record CM051626.1, on the reverse strand, counting down.
TGCTTTCCTGTGTCAGAGTCTGATGGATATAACGTCACTTGTCATCTCCCTGGTGAGCTGCATTTGGAGGGAAGGATGCTCTGTCTTACTACTTTGTCTTTGTCTCAGACTCTCACGGATCAAGTGAAAATAAACATCATATTTCTGTGATCCTTGAAGTTCTTGAATACGATATACTGGAAAGATCAAAGCAAATTATCAGCACTCACTCTGGCACAACTGTGCATGTCCTTGGAGCTGCATTGCCCCAAGAATTGATAGAGATCTGACCATGACCACAAAAAATGCCAGTGTGGTCTCTGATTCCCTTTCTGTACCTCAGCATGAGCCATCAGCTGGTGTTTTACTGAGAACACATCCCTTCCCCTCGCCGTGCCTCGCTGCCCCATTTGCAAGCCTGGAGCAAACTCCACACTTGTCTATATGAGTGTGGGCTGAATGCTGGATGAAGGTTTAAAAACCCATTGAACCCCTTGGTTCTTCTGGTTCAGCAGCATAAGAAAAAGAAAGGTGGTCTTCAACATCCCTATTCCTGTATAAACACATAGCTGAGTTGTAGCTTCTTCATCTCTCATGTAAAACTGGCTGTGTGTGTGTCATGGAGGGAAATAGTCACTTTAACCATCAATATCTGAAAGATGGATGGTATTAAAAACATTGGTGTACAATAGTGTGGGCTTATAAAAATTGGAACAACTTGTACAGCTAGGTCTAATACAAAGAGGCTGAGTTTCAATGTTTTATAAATTTTGCTGCAAGGGCTGAACATAGATCTAGCAATTCCAGTGAAAAAGATTTTTTTCAGTGAGGAAAACACAAAGTGCTTCCTAGCAGCTTGGCCTATGGGTGTGTGTACTAGGTTCTCTCTAGGTACAGCAAATTTGCCATTACTTGAGTGGTTAAACGTTCAGCAGCAGCCTGTGTCTTAAGACAGCAGCAGGGGGAAGAACCCATGCACTGGGGAGATGATGGAGACAGGGTTAGACTCCATTAATGACTTGGTTATTAAGAAAATTGAAACTAATCAACTATATTGGATTTGCCCTGGATTCAGCCTTTGCTGTCTGTTATTTAATCCTTGCAGAACAGTGCACTTATCTACTTCCCAGTAAAAAAAAAAAAGATTTGAAGATTTTGGTTTTTTTTCATAAATAATTCTAGAAATCTAAATGAAGTCTAATAAATGAGGTGATGATACAGAAAAAAGGACTTTTTTTCCTCTTACATCTGTGATCAAAGCAACATAGTCTGTGTATCTACTATAAAATTCTCCCAAAAGCCATTGAGACCACTTTTTTTTCCCCATTGCAGATGTTGGGATATTTGTTTCAAGTGAGACTGATGTCTCTTTTTTTATAAGAGTGAAGCAATTGATTTTAATTAAATTCTGTTCTACTTGGAGCATTAATTAGCTCATTAGCTATTTTCCAATGAATCCATCCTTATCTAAATGTCTTATGTCATCAATAACAAGGAAATTGCTTGTTTTCAAATTATTAATCTAATTTATTAAATACCTTTCCTATAACTAAGATTCTTTATTCTCCTGTCTGCATAGTCTGAAACATACTCAAGGGAATGTCTGCTTTGGCTGTTTTAAAATTCTTTTCAAATGCCTGGTGGCCACATTTAAAATCCATAAGATAAAAATATGTTGTAAAAGGTGCCTTATATGATGTCTCTGGTGGCACCACTAACACAGCTTAGAGAAAAATCTTTGAGCTAACAAGGTCATTTCTCAACCCAATGTTTTGCAAGGTTTTAAAGGCTGCAAGACTATTGCTAGCTCTCTTTTTAAGAAAAACAAATCCACTACACTCGATCATTTTCAGAATTATTTGCAGACAGCTTATTTTTTTCAGATGGTTTCTGTTGGCATTTACAAGATTACACATTCATTACCCCTGTAATGGTGGTTCTGTAGCAGCTCTTTCCTCAGCAGAACCTGTTTCCTTACAGAGAAAAGTGGGGATTGTTGTGTTTTCAGTGGATGTTCTTAAAGTCCATCTTCATTAAAAACGAAGTTAGTGTTTGTTACTAGTTAAGCAATGAACAGTTTGCATGAAAGGGACTACCTCAAAATTCCTGAAGGAGAAAGTTTCAAAGGTTTAAACTGATTAATGCTTGAATTCAGTCCCCAGAGCTGTGTAAATGTAACCTGCAAGCAAAACTGAGCAGCTAAGATCGGTGCAAAATATGACAGGAGTGTGATTTTTTTTTTTTTCAATGCATAGCACAAGCGGGATGCACTTTTTAGTTGATGGCATTCTTCAGGTGGCATTTTCCACAACTGTCATTCCTCACTTATTGTATTTTATTTTGTCTTGGCAGAAAGGCAACTCAAGTCCTTAATTATCTGCTGGTGGGGCAGCTCCACTATGAAAGTCTCTGCATTGCCATAGTCCTGACTGAGGGAATAATTCTGCTCCTTTTCAGGCACCAGTGTATTTTTACTCCACTCTACTGCTAACAAAAACAGACCTGTTTTTACTGAGAGAGGATAATTTTACCAAATGAGATTTCATTTACCCCTGGCTTCCATCACTATGACTTTAGGATCAAAGGAATTACCAGTTACAAATTCACTTTAAAACAGAAACATCAAATAAGCAGAAAACTGCTTCTTCACCTTTGTGCCCACCAGGGTGTGATCTGATGCCTTTTCATATCAAAGATAATTTTTCTGTGGAAATGTGCATCTTGGATATTGGACTATGACCCTGTCGGCTCCTGTCCAAAGAGGATGTCCATGTGTCCAGGGAGTGCTGGGGTTGAGAGAAGCAGAAGTTCTCTGGATGACATGTAAAGAGGAATCAGAGGTAGGAGGTGTCATTGGCTGAGTCATCTTGTTTGAATAAACTTATCCCTCTGACAGGGAGGTATTTGGCCTACCTTGATCTATCAGTATCCAGTAGATAATGACAAGGACTTTGAGAAGAGGTGTTCCTTACAGATGACTAAAATTAATGGAAATCCTATTTTATGTGGCCCAGACTGCAGTTCAGGAGCCCGCTGCTAAGTGATGTTCTTGTTTTTCCATATGGATTGACAATTAACAAAGCCATGGGTTCATGAGTGTCCCAACATAAGCAGGCAGGCACTGGTCCTGCTGCTCTGGGTTATGCTGGCGTCCATGTGTTGTCTGAGCAGCTCTAAGAAATCCTGACATACTGATGCAATTGAACCTTGTATGATAGACATCTTTATTTTGAAAACCCAGCTGATGTGGTGAGGAGGAGGACAGGAGAGTTCATTGATACTTGCCCTATATTAAATAACATTATGGTTAAAGAACTTGTCAAGGCAATGCCTGACCTTCCTTGACAGGGGACAGAGTCAAACCCATATTAATTTTCCAGGAGTGTGTACTAACCACGAGGCTACTACTTGTATTGGCTTTCTTGTGCATTCCCTTTTCCACTGACCACAAAGCAATTTTTATTTGAGGTTATTTAATAACAGTTGCAAACATTCAATAGATAGAGTCTAAGGCACCATAAGGGATTGACATGAACTTTTTTGAAAGGTGAAGCTGCAATCATTGTATTCCCTGCATTCCATTTTTACTATTGCCAGTAGCAGTCTGAATTCTGTTAATTGGTATTAATTTTATGTTCCTCTGTGAATTTTGCTGGTGGTAATTTTCTTCCTGAATTTTAATCACCTAAAGACTGTCTTTGTGTGTGAGAAAAATTCTTTTTAGAAGTTACACTACTAGGTAACCTTAGTTTGGAGGCATTGCTAATTGGTTTATTTTTAAGTAGTGCTTTTCAACATATTTCAGTTAACATACTACCATTTTCAACTACTTTTCCTACTCTTTGTTTTATCTCATCTCTTCATGATCACTCGATTTCAGTGACTCATTTCTCATGTTTCCATGGGTCCATAATCACATCCTGCAGCCCACCTTTTTTCTCACCTTGCTTTCTATTATCTCTGAACTAATTTTATTCTTCTTCTCTTGGTGATTCAAAGTATGAGGCTTCAAAAGATTTAAAAAGGGGGTGGGAGGGAGGTGAGCTAAAAGAAAATGATACATCCATAGGCAATTGCAGAGGAAGGTTTGGGGAATCTTTCAAATCTGCTTTTGCAATTTTTTAAAGGTTAAATTTAAAGCAGCACAAGGGTAAGCATCAGGCAAAAGCTCATAAGGCTTTGCCATTCATGTGAACGTAGTTTTGAGCCTGCTTTCTGTAACACTGCCAGTTTGTTTGCTTCCTCATGCACCTGTGAATCCCAGCCCATGAGGCTGAAGGAATCACCACCACCACATATGGCACCCAGGCATTCCAATCCCAGAATGAACTGCCATTCATCAACAGTTCTTATAATAAGCAGTGACTTTGGGAGCAAATTTTTCCATCTCCCAGAAGTCTGAACGTGAGCATCCTTTCCCCTAATCCCTGTAGTACCATCTGAAATTGAAAGTTTAATACTTGAGCTTCTTCACTTCTTGTGGCTGTGCCAGAATACCCATGTGGACAGGCCAACAGTTCAGTATCTTATGCTGAACTCCAGAAGCAAATGTACTTTATTTTCTCTATTTCCCTCATAGACGATTTGTTCCTTTCATTACTACAGATCATCAGCTATATATGCAATTAGATGTACTTGCCTACTTGTATCTGACCTTGAGTAAAATTTGTTGAAGTTTCACTGTTGTTAACAATTAATTTAAACTACATATTAAATCCCAGCACAATCTTTGGGTTTTAAAGCACCATAGCTGTTTTCTCTGGAAACTGAAGGATTGAATTCTGTCATTTGATACAATCTTTTATAGTTATTTTGGAGTTTTTTGGTACACAAATAGAAGGTTAAACTAAGAGCTTTTCATATAGATGTGTGTTACTTTGGCTGGAAAATTAGTATTAACTCATTGCTTTTGTTTAGGCTTTAAGGAAAGCTAAAATCAAATGAAATCCAAGTTTAATAACGAGTCTAGCTACTAATTAGAGCAGCTGTGAAAATCACAGTTGGGAGAGCAGAAGGAAACAAAACCACAGTTCGCTCATGAAACATAACAGCAAAGCTGAAATGCAAGAAGGTGCCCCAGATAGAGCATTGTTTCTTTCCCTGCATCTGGTGCTGCAGACAGACATCATGATCAAATATAGTGAATTAAAGTCAAGCATTTGTCTGGCAGTCTGCACGATATAATTGCAAAGACTGATTAGGGATTAAATCCTTCTGACAATGGAACCACTTAATAACAGAGGTTTCATAAGGTTCAAGGCAATTGGTCTGTGGAACAGTTAGTTTTTCTGTTGGTAGAAAAACAAATAAAAAAGCACTGAAAAGCCCCAGCATATTCATTGCAAGTCATTTATTTTTCTTTTACTTGTTTGAAAACTTACCTTCCTTGCAGAATTAAGCATTGACCTTAAAAATAAACCATATGAAGGGAGGGGGGGAAAGGAAGCAAACAGGCTGAGAGGGAGCACATGGAGTTTTAACTGGTTTCAAAACACATTGAAACTATTTCTGTGAGAAAATTTTGCCACTACTTAACACAGTTGTCAAGCAGCAGTTACTGGAAGAAGCTCAGAGGGATTTACAATAGTTACAAAAAGTTGACATCAACCAAACTCTGATGTGCAGAATGGAGAGTAGAACTGGAACCAGTCTCTGGAGCTGAAAACCTTCGTGATAAGACAGTTTGGGGTTCAGATTCATATGTAGACCTTCTTTCTAGGCATGAACTAAGATGATTACTAACAATAATTTATCTTCTAAAAATATTCCTCAATCTGCTTACCCTTCCTCTCATAAAGTTCTGCACAGAAAGTCAGAAGAAATGGAAGGAAATTGCTTATCAAATGTGAAAGCATCAGTGACAGCGGAAGTCAATATCTATTATTAGCAATTTCTGAAAACAAACTCTACAGTTTAAATCATGCTTGTTTGTCAGTGTGTTCTCTGTTTATTTCTCCCTTAGGTCCGATTAAGTCTGAGCTAATTAATCTAGAATTATACCAGCATTACCAAAATAAAATGATTGTTTAGCATAACAAAGCTGGTAATTAGTATAATTCTGGAGATAATTGTGAGCATCAGCAGCAGTGAATACCTCTGTGTGATGTACAGCCAAATTGGAACTGTCTGGGGACACCTCCCTTCAACAATGTTATCTTGACTCGCTCTATTATGTCGAAGGTCTTCTGGTGGCAACTTCTCCCTCTGTTTTGAACAACCACAAGTTCTTCAGATCCATAATTGCAGCAGCTCTCCTTGAGTGAACTTGACCAGCTACAGATAATCAGCCATTTGTGCTTCTCAGCAGTCAGCCTGGTATCGATTAGGTAGCCAGAAGTTTCCATCCAAACAGCCTGATTATCTCTGTCCCCAGTGAGTTTGCTGTTCCTTCCCCATTATTGCTCTGAGTGTCCCGGCAGCACTTGGCTCCATTTTCAGCCTCCCTTCTGCACGCTCTGAATTGCAGCAGCAGCACAATGTCTGTGCTGGAAGTAATGCTTGAAGTCATGTGCAGAGGTCACAGTCTCACTAGGCATCTAAGAGATTAAAAACATATTTTCTAACTCATAGTGTCAAATAAAATGCAAGTCTAGGACAAGCGATGCTGGGCAACCACCTGACTTGTTTCCAATGGCCTGGCCAGACCTGATCATTGCTGTTGGAGCAGATGTTGCATACATTCAGCAGTCACTTTTTGGGGGCTGCCCACAGAAATTTAGAAACATTGACTTCCAGAGGTGAACGGCCCGAAAGGCACCTTACAGAGCTACAGTGAAGGGGCAAAGCGATGGACGCCTTCTAGATCCTCTGCAGCAAAGTCCTTACTTTACAACAACTTCAGAGAGTCTTGGTGGCGTTCATACAATTCGGGCAGGATCAGCAGACATGAAGTAAAGAGCTTATTTGTTTTCCAGGTAATGGAGCTGGGGTGGGCAGGTGGTATCTGAGTGTGTAACTGCCTTCAGCCAGCAACTTAAACCAAATTGTCCAAGAAGTATCAGCCATTTGTATCTCAGGGGGGTTGCTACAAGAGTCCTTGAGGGTCATACGGATACTGTCTACATGTAAGGAAAGCACAGGGAGCACCAAGCTTATGCTTGCCAGCACTTAGAATTTTTTCTGGGTTCTCCAAATTGGCTGTGGTCTGACTTGGAGGTAGTTTTACTTTCTCTCACTGGCTAGTATTTGAGAGTCTGGCTTTTTCAGTTTAGCATAATTTTTACTTAGTAAATATATGACAAATTTCATTCTGGACTGGCTGAAACTTGGCTTGATCTTAGTTAACTGTTTGCTATTTCCCAAGACATGACATATAATTTAATCATGAATTTTATAATGAAAATTGCCAAAAGGATCTTTTATAATGAATTCTTTAGTAGTATAAATGTTTCCTGTGCAAATGAGAGAGGTGATTTAAAAAATTTATTTCTTTTGACCCACGCATCAAATCAGAGTATTTGAGGGACTGACATAAGCAAACTCTTTTTTGCCATCTTCTTGCTTAGCATATTAAGGATGCCATTGTCTTAATCTATTGCTGTAAGATTTCTGGGGTCTCACATCTCACAGGGGAAATGAAAACTCTATTATAGTTTCCATGTTGTAGCTGAATAGTGATAGAGATTAGGAAAACTTTCTAAGAGTAAGGCAAGTGAAAATCTGCAATAGATCTCCCAGGGAACTTGTGGAGTTTTTGTTAGCTCAGGTGCATAAGAACAAGTTAGACAAACATAGGCAAATTCTTTGTTCATTTCAAGTGATCTGGAATTATCCATAATCTAAAATCTGAATACATTATTAGACATAATCCAAATCTGAAACACTGCATGGAGACATCATCAGTTGACATAAATCTGGGGACTCCATTATGTCCTCAAAATTTCAGACAAGCCTGTTCTTAAAAGTAATTTAACTGTCTCCTCATTGCAGTTATTTTCACATCCCTCGGTCCATCTACAAATCTCATGTTTTGCACTGTATAGGTATGGAAAAAGACAATGCAAATTTACTGTAATTCATGGATGTGCAGTTAAGCTGGAAAACAAGCAAAGTGACATTGTAGAAATTGGGGTTTTGGGAAAAGCAACAGTGTTGTCAAGAGAACAAGAGTGAGAATCTGAAAACCTGCATTTTATTCACAAAATTTCCTTTGACTTGCTGCATGTTGTCAGATAAATCATTTTAAGGCTTTTTGCTCTGTTCCTACTCCCTCTTTTTGTCTGTGTTTACAATGCTGCCCGGGACTTTTTCTCTTCTTTGTCTCTATGGTGCTTTGTACAGCACAGTCTTAGCCTGTAGCTGGAATTCCCAAGTTTCATTGGAAATGATAAATATTAATTGTGATGAGGATGATCTCTTGCTGTGCAAGTACACAGTACCAAGAAAAAGCATCCTGTTAGGTTGAAGCACTGCTTAAATTTAATGACAATATTAACTCTTAGATATCCCATCTGAAAAACAATATTCTCCAAGCAATGTATTCAATCAGGAAAACACTCACACAGAGCAGTGTCCTTGCCATGGCTTTTGCATATGTTCTTTAGCAAATGACTTGCTAAAGCTGAACTTCATAGGGGAAAATTATTTTCTTGCAAGTTGAAAGTATGACAGACAGTGCACTGAATCAGAGAGTGCCAGGCAACTTGAGGCACTGCAGTTTCCATTCAGAGCTACAGTGTTGATCAAGGTCTCATCAGCTAAATTGGAGAAAGGAAGAATCTGTCTTACTATCATTAGAAGTTTCTCACTAGTAAAGACTAATCTCTAAAGGAGAGCCATAGCACTAGAGAGACCTAGCTAGGGGCTGGGCAAATCAAGAGAAAATGTACTATAAAAAGTAATTTTTTACTGGGAGATGGCCAGAACAGTTCCCATTCTCAGTGTGTGGTCTGTTCTTTTATTATTTCTGCAAATAAAAGGGATGTTTTTATCTATAATTCATTTTTAACTATAACCGATAAAAATTATGTGTGTCTACTTTATAAGTAGTGCAAGAAAGATGTGCTGTTTTTCACTGCAGCTATTGCATTATTGATATTTCTAGGGCAGATTGTGCCACCCAGCAAAATTTACTTATAACATACTCAAACTAACCCAATAATATCAAACAAAAACTCACAAATAAACCAACAACTTCAAACAGAACCTCACAAATAACAAAAAAAGCACCAGCTTTAAAGTTTCAGTCAATAGCAGAATTGGGTCATTATCCAATTCTTCCTATAGGTAGGCTTGTGGACATGGCTTTAATATGAGTAAGTGCTGTAGATATGGGAAGAACTGTACTTTGTAGAGGAAAGGATGAGTGCACAGACTTGAATACACTTTCAAAAGACATATACATTGCAAAGTATTTAGCATTCTGCCTTTCAGTTTGTCTGCAGAAATTTTACAGTGGAAAGTTCCACTGGTTATTCTGGAACAGAAGCTATTTTTTTTTTTTCTTTTAAGTTGGTATCAGTTTGGTTTTTCCTGAGTTTTTGGCATTATCAATAGCTACAGGTTTACCAATATAATTAGTTGTAATAATAGCCCAATATAATAATAAAATAATCATAGCCTCAGATCCTAGCTGACAGACCAACTGAGCTGAGTTGCCCCAGAATGAAGAATTGAAATTTCTATCATGGGTTGTTTTACAGACTCCAGGGTGTCACTTAGGAGTGTGTAATTATTCAAACTTTACTTGCAGGACAAGTTCAATAGGTGAAGCTGTGTAAAGATTTACTTCATCTAGCACTGCATTTGTTAGTGTTAAAGACCCTTCTCACAGGTGTCTTTAAGAAATCACAAATATGTATTTTGTTCTTGAAATTTAAAATGTCAACACCTTAAAAATAAGTTACTGGCCCTTTTTCTCACCTCTATTACCATTATCACTGAAATAGTGGGCTAGGTTTTTCTGATAATTTCTTTCAGTTTCTCAATTTTAAAAGTGTAACATTAAATTGATAAAACCTGTTATATTCCAAGATGCGAGGCATTTTGGCTTTATTGGCCAGTACACCAACAGGCAATAGCACAATATGCAATAGCATCTAGAATAGTGCCATTGCTAAACAGGTGTTAAATGATGTGAATAAACTGTACATGCAAATGACAAGACATTAGTGTGAAGAAACCCTATCCTTAGAACTGCTTAAAGATTATTTTTCTCATGCAAAAATCCTACTTGCACTATAGAAAAGGTCTGATTTTCCAAGAAAGATAATTTTAATATCACTGTTCATGAACAATCACACTTTTTTTAAACAGGAAAGGAAAAAATTTAAGGAAACTTTTATGAATTCTGAGACCAAATCGAAGCAACAGTGAGCCAAATTCATGTTGTTGATATACTGAGAACTAGAGAAGCACCACTACTAAGTGCTTCTTAGTTCTTAGGACTACCTGTGCCAGGGTTCAAGCTGCAATATAAGAATTTGAAAGCTTTGACAAGTATTTTAGCAGGCAAAATGAAGCAGTTAGCATGGTTTACCTTCGACAGACACTCCAATTTGCTGCTCTGTGCTGTATTCCTGAGCAGTGTGGTGAGTCACTGCTTCCCAGTTGTCATATTCTTTAAGATGCTGATCCAGTCTGGTGTCATGAAGGGCAATACTAAATAGATTATATATCCAGGAAAGTACATTCAAATATTGAGCATGTTAGCTGTGTGCAAAAGCAAGGTGAAGACAACAAGAACTCCAGGTAATTAGAAACTGTGCACCGGAGAGCGGATGAAATGATCAGCAGATGGCATTTTTCTTATTACTTCTTTCAGACTGTGGTGCTGAGGTCAAAGTTTTGACCTCATGTTGAGTCGCCTTTGACTGTAAAGCCAAGTCTGAATGACAATCATGGCCAAGAAACTTCCATCATAGGCACTATGGAAAAGACCAGGGAATAAAGAAATACACTTTTCCAGTAACACTGCTCTTGTTCTGAGAGCTAATCACCTTGCTAAGAGCTAGTAAATGTGACAAAAGTATTCTGTGATAGATTCCTCCAGTGCCCTGTGAATGTAGGTAGCTCCTATATTCTTAATCAAGTCTCTTGGCATGCATAAAATGGAAAGCTCTACCCTTGAAAAGAAGAATAAGTTAAACTGAGTACTGGTTGTTGCAAACAGAATTATTCATATGCATGCTTTACATTCCTAAAATAAATTAACAAAGAATATTCTTAATCCAGGGAAACTCTCAACCCTTGTTAGTGTCAGTGAGATTTTATGACGATTGCTCAGTGATATTTTTCTGGCTTAAAGCCTTTCTGTCAATATAGCAGTTAGAAACAAATACATTTAACCTTGCATTAAATGTGTTTCCTTCAGAACAATGCTTTAATTCCTGCCGCAAGCATCCACCAAATTTGTAGTGTATATGACACCTTCCTATTTATTCTTAATAAATCCACAGTCAAGACTGGAGGCTATGAAAGACAAAGAATGTTATTGTTAACTAGCAGAATATGTTTTGATATTGTGTGGGCTCATTTTTAGTCTGTGCATCTTTTTATAGACTGAAAACTACATAGATGTGTTAAGGGCCAAACAGCTCAGGGCTAAAATGGGAATTAACCAATATTAAGCTAGGATAGACCTTGTGAAGGGTATGGAAATATATTGGAATACTTTCTGAAATAGATAGGAAGCAAGGAGGAAAGCGTGGGGCTGCTGTGTGGCAGGGAAGGGATGTACATGGTTATTAACAACTGGCCTCAGTGCTCAGCAAGGTTGGTGATTCTGTAAAGATAATGGCACTGAGCATATGGGGAAAAAAAAAACAAAACAGGTGATGGAAATGAGGAAACAATCAGAAACTATCCTGGAAAAAAATGCCAAGAATTCACTGTGATCAGGTTTGAGGTACTGCTCAAAAAATTACAGCCTGTAATAATAAGGAAGATCCCAGTTAATTTGAATTATATAAATTTATAAATATATATATAGATATACTACCAGATTAAATAGAATATAAAAAATTACAAACTACAGGTGGATGAACAGCCTTTTGTTCAACATCTCACTGACCAGCACTCACTCACAAGAGAAGGAGATCCCTGTAACTTACACTGTGCTTTTTCAGTATTCATCTTGCTGGAATGTATCTTTTCTTTTCATCAGATTTCTGCTTCTGAATTATAAAACTATTAACATGCAGTTAACTGTTTAAATGTCTTGCTTGTAGAGGGAATAAGGTAAAAGTAATTTCTTTTTTTATAAACCCATGAAATTCTGTCTGTGATGCTTTGTCTCATTTGCTGGCAATATCAATCACATCTTCATTTTATGTTTTTATGCAACTATCTACTGTATCCCATAAAAAATAATCAAGTGTCTGATCAAATAGGAGATCCAAAGGAAAGAATGAATACAATATGGGATGTTGATTTAAGGGCAACTGAGACTATACGAACAAAACTGTTTGACTACCCTCAAGCCCAAGAAATTTCTGTTTACTTGAAGAGAAGTGGGAGTTCTGGATAATTTACATCCTAATAATCTGAAAACAGAAGCCTGGAGCAGGACTCTGCATTAAGAACAAGAAATATTTTATTACACTTCCATTTAGGAGTGTATATAGGAGCAGAAAGCCAAAAGAAAGCCATACATACATTACTGAAGAAGTTGAGGGAGAATTGATAAGACTCAAACCAGTCATTTGGTTTGAATTATATGGAAGACAAAGATTTGGAAACAGCTTAAATGTAGAAGTAAAATGGGAAAAAGAGAAAAAAATGTAAGTTTACAAAAAGTATATTGTTAGAATAATGTCTCATTTTTCTTTGATATTAATGTTGATAATCCAAAAAAAAGAAAATTGAAGAAACTGTAGTAAATGGAACTGCTCTTTGCTGTAGTAGTTGATACAATATTGCTTGTGTAATTGTGTGTTAATTTGGGTAGGATAGGACATAGTACAAATTTTATAAAGTGGTAAGTAAGTAAGCAGCTGTGAGGAACCAGCAACAGGCAATGTTGAAAGGAAAAGTACTTGACTAAAGATAAGATTATTAGTTTATTTCCTTAATAAATATTTGTAGGCTTCTGGCAAAAGAAATGGGAATAGGCTAATAAATTCCTTGTTGGCCTATAACAGAAGGTGAAAAGAAACATGCAAAGAAAAATAAGTCCAGGTTACTAAGAGCAAATGAAGAACAAGACAAATATATAAAGATGATACAGGTTGAGTTGCAAAGTAAAATACAACTACCAGGAAAGATAAAGAAATCACTTCAGATGTGCTTTGATAGTAAAAAAGATGACCAAAGAAAATGTTGATCTGGTCAATGAAGAACAAAAGCTATTAGTCCATGACACCAAAAAGGGCAGTATTTCAACACTCTTTCTGCATCAGTTAACTGCAAGCAATTGAGATAATTATGTTTGATAGGGTCTGGAGGACAGGAGCATTTCAGGAGAGGAGAAATGCAAATACAGTTTCCAATTTAAAAATACAGCAAGAGGAGAAAAGGAGGATAGATTCTACAAAAATAAATTCCAAGAATATATGATGAACTTCAATTTTTATAACAGTCCAAAATAAATGATCATACTCTTTGTGAAGTACCTGGCAGATAACCATGTGTGTCATAGGCTGTGTGAATTTTCCAGTAACAAACTGTGTCAGGCAAACCAATGTATCTCTCTGGCAAGGTAACAGACATTACGAGCAGAGCCTAATATATACTTTTACATCAGCTCTGACATGAAGACATGCCAAGAAAGGAAAAAATAGCAGTAAAAAGGATCTCAGACAACAGCTTCTGTTAATTTAGTATTATTTTCAAGTTAATTGAGTGTCTATTTATAGGACCTTGTTCCACCATAGTATCTTCAGTTTATCCTCACTATTATGCTAGAACCCCCAGATGCTTATATGGGTTTGAAAGGAACAGCCTATTTAGAAGGAAGATGTTTTCAAATAATCTAACTACTCCAGTATTGTGGGAGAAAGATGAAAGATGTTGGCACTTCATAAGGCAATATCTTTACTTCAGCAGCCAAAGAACAAATGTCCCTTTGCAGCATTTGAGAATGTATGTGCCTGGCAGTGACTATTAGCAGTAGGCAGTCTCAGAAAATACAATTTCTTGTGATGGCACTGAAATTTGAGTGCTGTATTTTCTTCAGCACCTGCCTTACAGAATCCTGTCAAACTACGTAGCCTGCAAAATTATTCCTTTCAATTATTTTTCAAACAGATCCCCTAATCTTCATTATAGCTTGTGGTGATCTGGAATTTTATAAACAGGAATAGCTCCAAGAATTATAAGAATTTTCTGATTTCATTCCCAAGATGACCCAGATTTTTAAAAAGGGGAAGTTGAAAAATTTGAACTCACTCTTGTAGTTGGGAGTGAATGGTCATAATTGGTGATAAGTCAAGCATCTACAGTCACACATTTGTAAATACATAAAGAATGGTTGATTAGAATTTCAGTGGGTCACTAGGTTTCTAAGGTATCTTTCTGTGTTGGTATAATATTAAAGTGGGGTTTGTTTCATTTCACTTCTTTTACTGTAAAGCAAAATGATAAAACAATATGCAGTATGAAAAGATGAGGCAGAATTTTGTACTAGGATGGCAATCTTTCCCCAGCTGCTCTATTAGCAGGTCAGGATAACAAGCATCTTGTGATTAATAACCAGAAAAGAAGTTTCTGGGGATTAGGTGCTTCACAAATAATTCTAAAGAGCTCCATGCAGCAGGTTTCACGCTAATACTGTTTTGATCCACATCTCCAGGAGCTGTAAACTAGCTTCAGTCCATTGCCTTTTGTGAAATAACCCTGATTTATAGTAGCTGGGAATACTTCCCTTGCGTTGTCGGAATTGTCGCTGCACAGTTTCATTGCACTGGCTGTGAAAAAGCAAGAAGCAGTGGCCAAGGATTATTTCTAGTTGTGTAAAGATGTAGCAGTGCAGTAATGCAATGTGTTTTGGAGTGAACTGAGCTGCAGGCACTTACATTCCTTTTGCAGATGGGGCAGTATTTTGGGGCTAGGGGTGTTTAGCAAACAGAGACCATGCTCCTGGAAATTAATGCTAGTGAACCTTCACTTCGCATTCTGGCTGTTCATGGGGGCTTGATTTTCCTGAGGGAAAGAGGAAAACATGTGTAGGCTAATAAGGAAATGGGTTAAGAAGTGCTTATTTCAGAGCTTTAGAGGACTGTTAGAAGAAAGAGCCAACAGTCGCCCAGCCTTTGTTAGTATCACCACTCTTTTCAAAATGGGTTTCATACATTCAGACTCCTGCAGCCCTATATGATCCCATGATCATCCATAAAAGGTGTACATACCTCTAGACTTCACGTTGTGAACCATGTGAGATTAATCAATTTACCTTCTTGTAAAACTAGATCAATTAGACACCTTCAAAGCATCATACTCAACTGTGTGTATAATGGTATGTAATGTGTAGTGACAGGACACGGTTTACTGCATTGAAGTCAAATCCAATTACCTGACTAAAACCAACATGTGTTATTGCCCTGAACTGATGTAGCAAGCCACAGAAATGTCATTTACTCTACCCTTTCACAATTAGATAAAATACCACAAAACCATAAAGAGTGCAAATAAAAATAACAACAGTGACCGAGCACTCAAAATCTTTACAGAATGATACCATTCCTTATTCTTTCCTAAAATAATCTGAGTGCCTACTAAAAGAATTGATTTGTAGGACTGTTCTGAGTGTTTTGGCTATTAAGCACCATTTTCTAAGGAGTCCTGCACAATGCCTCTCCTGTCCTTATTGTGCAGCCAGTATTCTTATTCCTTTGCTGATCCAATAGTAGAAATAAACATGTAAGACCTACATACTTCTCTTCCAAGTTCCTCATGGACTTGAGTCTCTGACTTTTTTCTTTAGCTGCATTGACTGTGTTTACCTGTGCCCAGTTTGACTTGTGACACCTGTGAATCCCAAACAAGAGACTAAAAATGTTGGTTGCTGATCACATCCTTCTATGCTAAGGCTTCCACCTGAATATAAGTTATCATTCTTTCTTCAGGAGACATTGAGAGATGGGTTCTACAATAACTGCTTTTCTTCACTGATAGAGCACTGTCTCAGTTGTGTAAGAATGGTCTATAAATGACAGACAGGTAAGTTCTCAGTACAAAACATAGTAAACTTTTAAGGTATGTGAATTAACATATGCCAAGTAATGAACTTTAGTAGCCAAACTGAATGAAAGGAATTACAGATAAAATGAAATCCCTGTAATCTTAAGATAATTATCAAGAATTAATGAAGTCTTATAAATGTAGTTAAATCAAAACTCATATGTTTTAGGAAGTTCTTGAGAGACTTGGGGAGTATGAGTTGCCACTTCTCAGTTTTTCTTTTAACTCACAAATCATTGTGCATAATTTAGTCATATTTTTCTCCATTTTTATAGAGATAAATACAAATTTGAAATATTTTCTGGGCTGGATGTTCACTGCCTGGTCTGTGTTACATTATATGGCTCTTTCATAGTTACAAGATTTTTTCTGTTCTCAGAATTCTTCCAAAACAGCTCTTCAGCCATAGTGCCAGCATAGGTTATACTAAATAGGAAAAAAGACACTTTAAAACTGACTTAGGGAGCCTAGCATGGTAATTATTCTTGACTAGCTATTTTGGTAAACTTCTAAATGCAGACAAATCCTAAGAGTTCAATTAAATACAACCACTGAATACGTTTATTGGAGTTGCTCCATTATAGTAACCACTGAATATTTCTTTTTGGAATTGCTCCATTAAAGTAATAATGGTTGTTACTTTTCAGGACTGTATCAGTCTTGTTTTATTTCTTACCTGTCAGCCACATTTCACTCTGAATTAGACTGGCCCTTCAGTTTAGAAAGCAAGACTGCTACAAGGCAATCTAGAAGTGAGATGAGATTTACCTAGTTTCAAAACAGGCAGTTTTGTCACCCACTGAAACAAAACTGGGGTATCTGTGAAGCCAGGGGCACTGCTCAGCTCCAATGCCTACAGGTCAGTCACTGCTTTGGTCTTTCACACCTTGATTTCCTTTCTAGAGTATTCATGTTCACATGCCTTCCCAAGGATTAATTGCCCTGAAATTCTTGTGCAAGCACTGGATAGACACAAATATACAAATCTGTACAGGATCAGTAAAACCATACTAGAAATCTACTATGAATCTGAGAAAGGTTGTTACAATTTAGAGGAAAAAAAAAGGGAATGGAGCCAAACTCTTGTGGGGTAGATGGTATAGCAGAGGGCAGTGGCAACAAGTTACATATTGGGAAGTTCAGAACAGACATGTTGGGAAAAACCTTTTCACTGGTGAAGTAGCGTGGTACCACAACAAAATTGCCTGGAAAGGTTGTAGAATCTCCAGTCCATGGAGGTTCTTAAGACACGGGTTCACAAAGCCATGGTTTCTTTGCAATGGTCTCATTTCTAGTGGAAGTTTGGAGTAGATGATCTCCAGGGATCCTTTCTAATCAGTATTTCTATGATCTCAGAAGTAATAAGAGCTGCTTCATAACTTTCAGTGCATTTCATTCCATCGAAACCTTCTCCATAGAGCTGGTCTCTGCTGGACTTCTCATTATACTGGCTGCTCATGAGCTTTCTCTGTCCTCCACCTAGTCAGACACTGTTTAGTTTACTAAAATTATTTTAAAGGCTGTATGTTATTTAACTAGTAATGTACTAATTAACATTAGCATGTTAATAAATAGTCATCAGTCAGAATTCATAATTTCACTGTCAGCTCTGTTTCTGTCATAGGTGCTATTCAATTACAGACATCTCTCTAATCACAGATTTAAATGTTTAGAGTTATTTTTAAGACTCAGAAGTCTTAAAAGTTTCTAAAAGGTTATAGTTAATTTCAGTAAGAATTTGTGCAGAAAAAATGCCACTAAGGACATTGAAGGATCTACCTTAGAAAGAGGCACAGGTTCTGCTCTCCAATAACAACGCAAATTGATTTTTAAAGTTTGGCAATCCTAGCAGGGGTCTGCTACCACCTGCTGCAAAATGCTGCAGAACTGTGGGACACAGCTGGAATATTGTGTGATAAACATGTCTGTTGATTTATTTTAAGGGCAAGGGAATCCCTTTGTGAGGGTTTCTTCACTGAAACTGCTGGCTGAAATAAGACTGCTAAATTTTGTTCCTCTTTGCACTGCAAAATAGCAACAAAAAAAGGAAGAAAGAACTATATTTTGTTTTACTACTGGGGAAAGAACACTTTGAAGTAACAGCTGCTCTAAAACTCTCTAAATTAGGTGCAAAAAGCTTGCCAAAGTAGTCAGAGAATGTATTTCTTTAACTGCTGGCAGAAATGAACCAGAGAAAACCTGTCAAAAGTTCATTCACCTCTTCCAGCTGAAGAAATAAACCACACAAGACCTATTCCCCCATGAAGGATTGAAGAAAAAACCCTGACTTTCAAGAGCAGTACCTGCAGGTAAATTGGGCAGTAGAGTTCTGTAAATATAAAATGGCAAAAGATGGCAAAATGGCTTTTGGTTTGGAATTTGGCAGAATACTTTCACCAGTGCATACAATAAAACACATTAGTGTTTAGTAGTTTTTAATGAAACTGTTAGTGTGATGTAATATTAACCTCATTTGTGATTTTCAGTGTAGTCTCCCAATATGACTTCATTTTTTCTAGTTTAATTGGGTTTGTCAACTTGAGACATTTATTTGAGGAATAGAAGATGAGAGTCCAAAGGATCTGTCATATGTTAAACAAACTGTGACTCTGATAACTCAGCTCATTTTATATGCAAGGGACAGAATTAATGATATTTTAGATGAGTATGGAAAATTACATTTGCTAACCCTCTGACCCCATCATGGAAAACCCATCATTGCCATTAAGTTTTAAAAATGCAACGTCTGGAGTTGGTACACTAAGAACTCAGAAATTATATTACCTCTATTAAAATGAAGTTTTAGTGTCCTTAAACAATTAAAGCTCAAATATACGTCTGTAATGAATTTCATAAATATTTATAAGGTGCTATTGAAGTGTACCACCTAAAATGAATAAGGAAAGACTTCAGCTGCCTTTTGCTTAATTTGAGAGGGTTGTGTCATAACTTGTAGAATACCTATCTGTTGCATGCAATTCTGTATCCTTTTACCATAGTAAATCAGAGATAATTACATTAACATCAGTGAAATTATAGCAATGTGACAGCAGTAAATATGAAACATCTTACTGTTGCACAATGTTTTTATTGGCTCCACTCAGTCTGCACTTTGCCACCAGAAAGGCTGGTATGGATACAAGGATATCACAGGAGCAGAGACATAGAACATGCTGGCAAGTTTAAATCATTGCTTTTTCATGGATGGGCAGGAGGTTATTAGAATTTTCAATTTTTTTATACTTGTGGTACAGTATTTAAGAGCTGCACAGAGAAATCTTTTCAGTGAGATCCATCTTACATTCAAAAACCAAGAAACCCTTGTTCCACTTAAATCAGGTTCAGTGAAGTTAACGAATCTTTACTCATGTAAAACTGATACACTTGAGGAACGGGACATGGCATGTGGTTTTAGCTCTGGTTGCAGCTTTATACCCTGTTAAATACTTCTCTGTTAAAAAGCCTTATTGTAATAACTCCCTCTCTGGCTGCAGTTGTGCAGACATAAATAGATTAGATATCTGGGATACATTTCCTCTCTCCTCTGTCAAACCAGTGAGCCCAAATATATTAGGTATTTATGAGTATTTGTGAGTCTCTAGGCATTCCTGCTTCTAGGAAACTGTGGAAGTTGCTGTTTAAAGTAACTTGAAAAAAATATAAACAAGCTTGTTTATCCACAGTCTCATTGCACACAAAGTTTTTAAAAAGCTGCCCTTGTTCTGCTTGTTTCCTCCTGTCTCCATCTTACTCTTCCTACAAGTTTTAATAAATTCCTTTAAAAACAATTCCTTTCAAATCAGTTTATTCCAAGTCTTGAATTAAGACTGGAAGACAGTAAACAATCACGGTGTATGTGCTTCTGTAAGAGACTCATCTCCAGTCATTGCCTGCTTGATGGCTTGTCTCAGTCCACTGCCTTGAAGTATTTGTTCTCCCTTTGATATCTGTCTTGGGAAGCTCTTGGTTGGCATCACACAGCTGCACTCCCACGTTAATGAGTTTTCATTGTATCTTTAAATACTATTGATGTTCACTCAAAATCTATTTTATTATTTCTTCTTTCTAAAATTCTCATTAGAAATAATAGATTGTAGTTACTTTGTCTTGTGTGTTTGAGTTTCCTTACCATAGCTGCTGGATAGCAAACGACTTAGTAGATGAGACTCCGTTTTTCTCCGCCAATAGCTCGCCGCACCACTGCTGTTAAACACAGACCACAATGCATTGGTAATTGCTTCCCAGATGTAAGTGAAATGCTTGTAGTAAGTGTTTGGAAACATTAGCAGATGAACATAAGTAGCACCCTTTCAGACAGCACTCTGGTGCATTTCACAAATTACAAGCCCTCTTCTAGACTGATAACAGATGGAGCTTTCTGAGAAATATTTTTCCTCTTTGGTTCTTTAGGTCTTGCTATAGCTGCCTGAGTTTCATTGTTGGAACTGATACAGTTTTAGAGATCAACAAAATCTTCCCTCACTGGAGAAAGCAGAAAAGGTTTGCTGATATGAGAGGGGTTCCACTTTGTTTTAATTATGTAAGAAATCAATAATGAGACAATTTTGTTTAATCAAGGTTACTGTTTTAGCTTCTTGAGTATTTACAGAAGGAGAGAACATTACATGGGTTTTGACACAGTCAATGAGCATTGCATCTTCAACAAAACTTCTATACAAGTTTTGTGTACTCTAGTATGAGTAAAACTCTACACATGTTGAGGTTTAAATCAGAGCGGATTGATCATGTTTAATTTAAATGTCTTAATGTCTGTATTTTTAATAGAACATAGGTACATTAGGTGATCCAGGCTTTCTTCAGACAGAGAAAGAAGTATGTAAAAATCTCTAAGACTTTGCTCTGAGAAAGCATTTAAACTCAGATTAATTCAGGCAACTAACGATTTCAGTGAAGTTGGTGATACTACTACTTGCTTGAAGTTCTGTTGGCATTGAAAGGTTGATATGTTGGGAGCTTAATCTTGCAGTAACATTTTTCTTGCATCAGAAGAAAAACATTTTGATGGAACATGAGTATTTCCCTAGCTTCTGATTCTTAGGGGACACGGCAACAATCTGGCTTTTGCTTTTGCATCTGGCATAGTGTATTCAAAGCTCCCAAATCACTTCCCAGGCTGTGTGGGAATTAATTCCATCCAGAGCAAAGTAGGACATTACTTATACCACTGGGGATAATGAAATGACTGGATGCATTTAAATCTTAGTAAATGAGGGTAATTTTTGGCATTAGTTTTGGATTTCATCTAACAGAATTTGCTTCTTTCTTTACTCCCCAGAATAAAAAAATATCCAGACTTTAACAGAGGCTTTTTGAAGGCATATAATGAGCACCAAGCAGTTTTAGGGGCAACTATAAGACAGGAATAATTACGAAGTATTTTGAATTATGACATTTTTAATCTCCCCTCTCTTTTGCCAGATCAGCATTTTTGAAGAGGAAATGTTGAAAAATTGTGAAAATGCTTTAATTTGAAGTCTCTTACCTAAGGTGTTCCTTTTCCTGTAATGACTCAGTGAATGGAAAACTGGAACGAGGTTTGTGAAATTGTTGGTGTGTAAAAATACATTTAAAGTTTGATACTGCATCTAATTTTCAAATCATCTTTCGATTCAACAGTTCCTCTTCAAAGATATTAGCACAGAGCTGCTATTGCAAGAGGTAATCATTGGGTAGGGGTCTTTACATGGTACATACATATTTATGGCACCTCATTAAGCTCAGCTGTGATACACTGTTTCAATATCAACTGCATTTTATGGCTAATTTTTAAATTCCTGAACAAATTTTTAAATTCCTCACTCCATTTTTAATGGAGTTTTGGAATATTTTTTGATAATCACTACCAAACAACAGCAGGAATGAGTCTAGTCTACATCATGATCAGGGCTGTTAAATCCTAACTCGTGTCTCTTCTCTGACTGGACTATACTGAAAGATCACAGGCTTCAGTCACTTGGAAATGTAGCACAACTGAAGTTTAGACAGAAAAATAGGTAAAAAAATCACTGTTAAACACATAGAAGGAAAGTATGAAAACCAAATTGCTTTTATAAGTTCTAAGACCCATCCCTGGCTCCCAAATAACAAGGTAATAAATCCATATGAAAACTGAACTTGGTACATCTAAACCATTCAGCTAGGCTCATTTCCCATACTTTCAGGCAACTGCTGGTCTTAGCTGCTTCTTCATGAACACATCTTAGAAATATCCACTTACAAACACAGGGAAAAGTCATTCTTTTAAAATTTCTGTTTCCTATTTCACAACTGTTTCTAAACATAGAAAAATAACAGTGGTTAATTTCTGTTATCTATCAGCAAATGTTGACTTTATTAATGAGATTAATTAGTCATTTAGAGGTTAAAGAGATTAATTAGATGCTATCTTAATTTTCTATATGCTAATGAATATTTTATATTATACATTAATATACATATATTATAATTTTCTGCATGC
Source organism: Podargus strigoides (assembly GCA_028020825.1). Taxonomy (NCBI): domain Eukaryota; kingdom Metazoa; phylum Chordata; class Aves; order Caprimulgiformes; family Podargidae; genus Podargus; species Podargus strigoides. Next base: position 5,649,025 of record CM051626.1, on the reverse strand, counting down.
TGTCTTCTTGATGCTTCTGTTTGAAATAACATTAACCACTCACTGACACACGCTCCAGGCAGTATTTCATTAATTCAGTTCCCTCTCATGTTGTGAATGTCTCTTAATCAATTGTTTTTGCATGGAGTCTTTCCTCCTCTTCCATCATATTTAGGTAAACTTTTTTCCAGACACCATGAAGTATTCAGGGGCTGCATCCATAGCTTTGCTCCAGTAAACTCAGTTTTATTTAGAGAGGCATCTGCATTCATTCAGTTCTGATTCCCTGACCAAGGGGGGCACAGACTTCTGCCCTGTTTTCTCAGACATTTAGTACCTCTGACTTTAAGTTGTATTCACGCACAGCAAATTCAAGAACATATTACTAGCTGAAAACATAACCAAAGTTTATAGAAAGTGACTAACCCCTGAAATATTTAGAGATGATCTTCTGAGAAACAGGGGAAGAGGGTGGCTGTGAGTGAGAGTTTAAAGGCTACTGTTCCATTTTTTTTTCACTGTTAGGACATAAATTACCTTGAGGGAATTCTAGAGCCTTAATCTACAATTGATAAAATCTTATTCAAGCAATGCATGACACTCTGAGCAAAACAATATTTTTATTGTTATTACAGCACGTTTACAAAATAGCTTAATTACTTGTTTTAAAATATATAAAATATTGAAGAGAATGCTAGCTGTTCTCAAAACATCAGCATATTCTTCCCCCATGTTCCCCAAAGCAAGGAGTGCTGATTAATGTGTTTTATTATTCAGTGCAGCAGTATGACAGAAGCAGCCCCAGCATCTTGTCCTGGCATCAGCCACAACCAGTTCTCATATACTCCTTTACACCACACATAAGGAATCTATATTGACCTTCCTCTTGTTGACTCAAATTTGGGGAGAAGTCTTCCATTCTTGGTGGTTACGAAGGGAGTAATAATTTAATATAGTGCAGTGCCTTCTGATACCAAATGAAATCTATTTAAGGTAATTAGAAGAATGTAATTTCCCATCAGTCTTTCATATGCAGGTGGCAGAGTTTTTAATTTTCTCAATTTCAAAATGCTTTTAAACTCCAAAAGATTGCAGTAGGTGAAAAACTAGTGAGTATGGTGTACTGTTTCATCTTGAACCTGTTCTGTTGTACGCATTTTTCATTGTTCTCTCAAAACAGTATATGAACAAATTTCAAGGCTATGCCCTTCCAAAATTACTTGAGTCATGTTGCCTATGCGATTCTGAATCTCTTTTCTCTTTATAATAATGGGAACTAACTTTTACTAACAAAATTTTGAAACCCATAGTTTTAAAAATTAGATCATCTATGCATGTGACAACAGCCACCAAAAATAAAATCCAGTGGCACGTTTTTAACTTTTGTTTGGAAGTTCTGCATCATGGGTAATAACACGAGGATACTCATGGTCATAACTGTTTTCCAAAGAGAGGAGTACTCGGAGTGTGATGTGTGAGGTCAGATGGAGGTCCTGGTGAGGATCTCTAGTGCAGGGTTCTCTCCTGCTCACACCTCAAGCCTGGGATTTGTTTGCAGACACCAGTGAGGCTTTGTACAGATTCAAGAGATTCCAGTGCAGGGAGTTGCATTGGGCTGAATGTCCTATATAAAATATAGGACAAATAAACCCTCATTTCAGGACCCTGCTCCACTGTAGTAACATATTTTGGGCTTCTTTTTATAGGAAAAAGTCATTAGAGTCTATATTCTTTCTAGACCTGCACCTGCTTGTTGGAGGAAGAAGAAAGTCAGAAACAATTACATTTATTATCTAGAATAACTTGAGCTCTTTTGCAATGCTCAGCTGATATAGTGTCTTGGCCCTTTTATTTAGAACTCACCATGGGAAGTTATATCACAGTTTCATGTAGTGTTTGTGGATGTTTTCTTTCCATTTGACAGTCCTGTCTGAGGGCATCTCAGTATTTTATATTCCTGTGTGACACCTGTCAGGCTCAGGTCATGCATCAGAAGCCCTGATGCCTGCAGCACTACCTTTAATCACATTGAAAGAACTTACCTGAAAACTTACTTCATATAAACTCTTGCTGCACTATGTAGACAGTGATGTTACTGTACATAGCAAATTGGGGACTAGTCCTAGCACTGTGGCTTTGCAGATGGGAGATGTTACAATCTCTCTCTTTCCACTGGGAAAGACCACAAAGGATCCAGGTGAGGACAATATTTCTGGAATTTGTTTGGGTTTATTATTAGGTGTTTTCTGCCCCTATAAGTGTAATGCTTAATGAATGAGCTATCTCAGCAAGTACTACAGCAAGGCCTGATCCAGTTGAAATCCAGATGTAAGTCAGGTCTGCAGGCAAGAATTTGGTATAACTCAGTTCTGTCTTGTGACTCAGTGTGTGTGTGACCCCAGGCAGTGGTAATAGGGAATAGCCTTTGATCCTCTGATTTTAGGTGAATCCTTCCCTGAACAGGGGTGTTTACACCACATCCATGCTTGGACTTCATTTGAATCTTGACCTGCTTTTGTGGGGAAAAGTGTGCAACACCAATTGTATTGAATTATTTCACTTTGTTTATAAGCTTCTGGAGCTAGACAAACATAGATAAGATAAATCTGAAAAGAATTCTGAAATTGTCTCTGTTTGAGAGAGTTCTATTTTGTTTTCCATTAAATCTTTTGCAATATTTAATCAATATTTAATCGGCTTTATTACCAAGTTTTCAAAATTGCCACTGGACTGGATTTTGCTTTTTTTCTTTTTATTAAAAAACCCCTATGATTTTTTTCAGTTCATGAAGTTTTTCTACTGAAAACCAATTTAATTAACATTTCACCATTAAAGAAAATTTTTGTTTTGATATAAAAAGGCTCTGGTTTTGCTAGTAAGAAATTTCAAGTCGTTCGGCTTCATCTGTAAGTACATTTTAACCTTTCCAATTGCATTTTTGATGATTATGATAAAACATTTCTGATTTATTAGAAAACATTGGTGAAGTTGACAATTATAATTCTTAAAGAAGCTATATATATATATATGTCATCTATTTCCAGTAATGACACTTCTTTTTTGAGCTGATAATAGATTTTTCTATCTAAATAAAATCTTTTTGGAAATTTATTCAAAACGTTTTGGGTTTAATGAACTCATCCTGAATTCAAAACAAGGTCCAAAAGATTCATCATAAAATGCCTGAAGGCACAGTTTGAAGCCAGTCTGCAGTGGGAGTGTTTTGTAGAAAACTGTGGAAATCCATTGCAAATGCCCAATTAAATGATTGCTCTCAAAGGCCAGGTTCAGTGAGAAGCTGTAGGTTTTTGGACATTTCTAACTCAAATTGCTGGTTTGGATTCTGGAAAAAATATGTTTTAATCTGGTAACAGAATTTTCCTTAAAGATGGAAACCTCTACTTTTTGATCAGCTTAGTTCCTAATGTTGAACTGATGCTGCAATATAATTCTTTTGCTTAATTTAGACTAAATTAACAAGAAAGCAAAAAACAAAGAGAGTAATGAGTCTTGCAATTTTTCTGGCTGTGAAAACAGCATACACTAACAATAGAAGCAGACATAGAACTGTGCTGTGCGAGATGAAAAATGAAATCAGATGACTAACAGAAAAGAAAAACCAAAATCATGTTATTTTGTGTTTTCTAACATTTACAGTTGATTTGCTATTTTGTTCTATGTAATTGCAATTAATTCATTTGGGATTCAAAGCAATATCATATCATATTATCACATTGTAGTGCTCTTGGCATTCAATTCTAATATATTAACACCAGGATAAAATCATGAGTATGGATTTTGCCAAGAACAGGAGAGTAAGAACAGTCCCTGGGAAAAAAAGAGATGAGGTATAGCCACAGGCAAGAGGACTCTAGGAACTGAACAGGGTGTTTGCATTATTTCTGTCTCTGTTGCTTCCATCCTAGTATTTTGCTCTTTGTCCTTAATCATGCTTTGCTTTTATTTAATTGCTTTCCATGATGAATATAAATTCAATCTCTTCTTAACAGAGTCTTGCTGATTTAAAGGCAGAGATGTCTGTAAATGGATGCAAACTGTGCATTGCTAAGTAAAAGCTGATGTGACCCAAGAGAGACGCAAATCACACTCAGATTAAACTGTACGTCAAGGAAGACATCCAAATTTGTCTCTAGTTACAGAACTGGGATATTTTGCATGTTTAGGGTACCTGTATTCCCCACTGGATTTTGAAATGTCAGAGCATACTTAAGAGAGCTTGGTGTGAAAATTCCCTTTCCACAATCATTTTCAAATTTCAGAAGATATTTATAACCCAGTGTGGCGTGAAGTTTCACTTTGTGCTGAATGACTAAATTAGCAGGAAATTATGGAGGCTTCTACTGGTAACCAGAAAGACAGGAAAATTCTTTCTGAAGACTTCTAACCAGTCTGAAGGCAGCAGCTAGAACAACATTTCAACAGGGTGCCTGGGTCCTTTAAGGATGTGGAAAAGCAGATGGTGAAAAGAAGAGGCCCAGGTCATAGGAATCAGCACAGGAGCTTGAGACTTGGCTGAAAGACTGAATAGGCCTCCAGTGGAAGAAGAGGAAAAGACCGAAGTGGAAGGGATGAATTAATCATAGATATCTCTTTTGCGATTATGGGGTACTACTTTTTTGTTACAAGCAATGTGGTAGCATCTTTTTGGCTATAATTGGGTTGGGTTGTCTCATTCGTCTGCCTGATGGAGTACAAAAAGCATTTTGAAATACATGTTTGATTTGCTGAGGCTCACATTCACTCAGAGAGACAAATGAGCAGACAGCATATGCAGCTAAATCACCAGCTACAGCACATAGGCTGATTGTGTCTCTCACTGTGTGTGACTGTAATGGGTAGAAGGTTGTCACTGGTGCTTGGTTGAAGAGGTGGGAAGGGGTATAATTGGAGGGGAGGTACATCACAAGGAGGATGAAGAACGATAGGGTAGGAGACAGGAAAATGTAGTACAGGAAAATGAAGTACTGGATCCTGCTGCACTGCTTAGGAAAGGCAGTAAGATCCTGCTTGAGGACGGGGAAATTGGAGGTAAAGGGAGAGATGATATGTTCAGATGTGTCGAAGAAGAGCTGAGGATTGATGCCTGAGGGTGGTTTGTAGGGTTATGTGAGCCTATCTGCATGATGCAAATTCCAGTAATTTTTTAGCATTCCTGTTCGAGATGTGTGCAGCATCTGGGAAAGAAGGCTAATTGAATGATAAGACCTGGAGAGATAACTGGTGGCATGAGAGTAAAGGATTAGAACATGGGGAGAAAGTGCAGAAGTTATGTCCTAAAAAGCTGGAGGCAAGAGCTGATAAAAGCCCCGAGTCCTTGGGATCCCTGGGCAATGGCTGGCAGTGCTTAACAGAAAGGTAAACAGCAGCAATTTGAATGGGCAGCTACCAATAGCTAACTGGTATAGACCATAACTAAGGGAAAATGATTGCTGTTAGTCTCTCTCCCCTAGCATTCATGATTGTGGACACTTAAGTAATTTTTTCTATGTAGTTTACTCATTAAGTAGTGTAAAGGGGTATTGAACTCTTTGCCTATGTGGCATATTTGTTAAAACATTGGTCTTCCTCTAACACATGTAAAAGTAAGGTCTAAACCACATTCCTTACTGCCCAGAAAAGTGCTCTCAGAGGGCTACAGGTAATCTTTGCAGAGGGCTTAATCTGCCATAGCTGTAGGGGTTTGTAAAATTAATGAAGTACTCGCTGGTTTGGAATGAAATAAAGATATCCACAATTGAGTTTACAGCCTGCGGGTTGGAGTGCTCTCAGGATATGGCAGAGGTTTGAGTTGAGATGCATCTCAAAGATGCAGGGAATATTGAGTCAGATAAACTATGGAATAGCTCCAGCAGAAAAGACTAGGATATACCTAAGCCACTCTGCTCTTTAACCCACAATTTCCTAATGTCAGAGAGTTTGGGTTAGATCAATTAAAGGAGAAAACATGAGTCAAAGGATACTGCTCATGTATTGCTGAAGCAGTTGCAAGGTCAGTCTTTGAAAATACTAGTAGATACTACCAGTATAAGCACTGCTGTATTGTGCATTTATTATATGCCACTAGCCACGTGTGGAGCCGGATTTTGCACAAAGCCTGGAGTCAGTAGGCTATGGAGCTACTAATATTTTTATAGGTGATATTAATCTGACAAATTAATGTCAAGGAAAAAGGTAATAATATTCTCAGTCCAGTTTCCGATGGTAGGAGATTTGCCATTACAGCATTGTCTTTCACAATGAGAGACAAATAAATGGCAATTTTGACAGCTGCTTCAAGAGAAGTGTGAGGGCTGACCACCCCCTGCATCCTCTCTCATTTTTAGAGTCACACCAGATTGTATAGGTCTGGAGGGCAAAGACCATTCATCTGAGAACAGAAAAATTTACGGTGATCCAATCTGTATCACAGCCAAATGGTGACTCTAAGGGAATCCAGTCTTATGTAGTCCTCAGGACTCTCATGGCATTGACCAAGAGGGCTCTCTATCGGTCCAGGAGAAAGAAGCTCAAGAGGCTGGATTTGCTTTATGTTGAGTGTTATTTTCTTATCCTTTTTCTATAGTTCAAATTCCTCTGGGAAGCAGTGAACTCTTGCTTAAAGCAAAGGGGTTTTACTACTAATGCTTGTTGTCTCCCTACACAACAATATCATTTACACAAATTTCTGCCCTGATGCAGATTTGCTCATCAAGGGGGAACAGACCCCTTTTCCAAGGGGTTATGTTCAAAGGGAAGGCACAGAAAAGATAAAGAAAGAACTGATAGTTCCATAGACTAGAAATTTGTGTCAACTTACGAAAAATACTGCAGTCTCCCTCATATACCACAAAAATAGTCTAGCAGTCAGCTAAAGGGGCATGTTAGTTTTTCCAGATATTAGAAAATGTATACATTGACTCTGCCTGTGTAATCAAGTATATACTGTCACAGAATCACAGAATCACAGAATCACAGAATGTTAGGGATTGGAAGGGACCTCAAAAGATCATCTAGTCCAATCCCCCTGCCAGAGCAGGAATACCTAAATAAGGTCACACAGGAACATGTCCAGGCGGGTTTTGAATGTCTCCAGAGAAGGAGACTCCACAACCTCTCTGGGCAGCCTGTTCCAGTGTTCTGTTACCCTCACTGTGAAGAAATTCTTCCTCACATTTATGTGGAACCTCCTATGTTCCAGCTTACACCCATTGCCCCTTGTCCTATCATTGGATGTCACTGAGAAGAGCCTGGCTCCATCCTCATGACACTCACCCTTGACATATTTATAAACATTAATGAGGTCACCCCTCAGTCTCCTCTTCTCCAAGCTAAAGAGACCCAGCTCCCTCAGCCTTTCCTCATAAGGGAGATGTTCCACTCCCTTAATCATCTTTGTGGCTCTACGCTGGACTCTCTCAAGCAGTTCCCTGTCCTTCTTGAACTGGGGGGCCCAGAACTGGACACAATACTCCAGATGTGGCCTCACCAAGGCAGAATAGAGGGGAAGGAGAACCTCTCTTGACCTACTAACCACTCCCTTTCTAATACACCCCAGGATGCCATTGGCCTTCTTGGCCACAAGGGCACATTGCTGGCTCATGGTCATCCTGCTGTCCACCAGGACCCCCAGGTCCCTTTCCCCTACACTGCTCTCCAGCAGGTCAGCCCCCAACCTGTACTGGTACATGGGGTTGTTCTTCCCCAGATGCAAAACTCTACACTTGCCCTTGTTGAAATTCATTAAGTTTCTCCCCGCCCAACTCTCCAGCCTATCAAGGTCTCGTTGAATGGCAGCACAACCCTCTGGTGTGTCAGCCATTCCTCCTAGTTTGGTGTCATCAGCAAACTTGCTGAGGATACATTCTGTACCCTCATCCAAGTCGTTGATGAAGATATTAAACAACACCGGTCCCAGTACCGACCCCTGAGGGACTCCACTAGTCACAGGCCTCCAACTAGATTCCGTCCCATTAACCACAACTCTCTGGCTTCTTCCCTTCAGCCAGTTCATAATCCACCTCACTACCTGATCACTAAACCCATACTTTATCAGCTTATCTACAAGGATGCTGTGGGAGACAGTGTCAAATGCTTTACTGAAATCAAGATAAAATGTCCTTATGATGGATGCAATGGAGTTAAGCGTTGTTATTACAAGTGGTTGAATCTGTATGGGTTATTATCCACTAGCAGTAAGATCACAAAGTTCAAAGAAACCAAATCCATCCTGGAATTGATACACCACTGAATGCATTTCCTTGCACCTTCTATTTAAAATTACTGGGCATACACTGAGTAGTCCCCAAGTTAGGCTAGTTTATCTGTTTCAGCAGTTTTTAAAACATGTCAGATAACAAGAAACTGATCAGATTCAAAACAGCCCCAGAACTGAAGGCATCTAAGAGCTATGTTAGAAAGCAGAGTCAGAAACGTAATTACAAGAGAGACTAATGAAGGGCACCTCCTCAATTTCCCTGTGGCCCTTGCTAAGAAATTAAATCAAGTTTGTACCTAATAAGCATGACTGAACTGTCAGAAGTGAGGGAAAGGAAAGATTAAAGTGTTATCTTCTAAACAATAAATACATAATGAACAGAAAATAAAAAAGAAAGTCATTATAATGACAAGAAAAGAGAAATTTGACGGATTGTATAAGACCCCACAGTTAGAATTGGTACTAGAAAGAGTCAGATAAGAGTTTATTTTGGAGGAATAACTACCAGATTCTGGAACTTTGGTGGGAATAGGTTCCCCTGATATTTCAAGAGTAGCAGTGTTGAAGCTTTTTCTTGAGCCATCATCTGCCAGAAGGGGAAGATGAGATGTCTCTATGGATAGGTAGAAGATGCAATATAAATCCTGTCAAAATCAAAATAAGTCTTTCTATTGGTGCTATTAGGCTCTGCATGAGGCTTTAGCAAAACAGGTCCCCTCTGATTTTGGAATGAATTTCATGTGAAATCTCACCTCAGATTTCTGGAAGCCACAGGAGAAGATAACTGTAAAGCCAAATGTAGCTGGTGGAATAGCAATAATATGTTTTGCACAGGTGGGAGAGCAGCAGTGATTCAAAATGCTAAACACGACCAACCTTCATGTTCCAGAATTATCCTGCTTGCACTGAAGAAGAGGCTAAGAGTAACTGATGAGTAATTGATCACCCGTATCCCATGTTATTCTTTCTGATATCTAACTCGGTAACTCAAACCTTTTAAGTTATAAACATAAGAATGGAGAACAGTAAGTAATTAACTCTTCTATCTGCTTCTAAAATTTAAATTTGCATGAAAATACGGGTGTTTGTATCAGTGTTTATTCCTTAACTGTTTTCTATAAAAAACACAAAGCAGCATCCGTGATTCTGATTCTGTGTGAGCAAAGGAATGGAATGTAAGTCTTGTGGACAATTTTTTAGCATAATTTCAGATCCCAGGATCTTATTTTCCTGCAGCCTCAATCTCTCTCACTCAGTTCTGTTTTGTTTTGCTAAAACAATTTACTTTCCCAATACAGTGACTGTCAGTACTCAGGTTACCTCTATTTCTGGAATAAGAAAAGAAACCAGCAATCAGCAGAACTTTTCCAAATATGCCTAGAGTGCCCTCTTTAAAAGAGTATGAGTCTTTGGCAAACAACATGTTGTTGCATTAATTAATGCCACAGACACTTGCTACACAAAATCAGAGGGAAGAAATGTCATAGTTGTAGCAGATATCTTTTTTTTTTAACAGACTGGGTGACTATTTATATTATGGGCTGCTGGAACTCCCCAGACTTCAACTACTAAAGCCATTTTCCTGTTACATCATTTGCTTAATTTAGCAGTCTGAGAATAAATTACATTTTTCTTCCACAGCTTTTACAACCCCCTTAAAATGGCATTGCTACAACTAACTCTCTTCTCCCTTGTGGGCAATTTTTAGTTATTTTTTTTTTTCCTGAAAGCTTAAAGTTTTCTCTCTCTAGATACTGCCCAATTCCTGCTTTGGAACATGTTTGCTGTCTTCAGTAACAAGTTTATGAATATTAACACTCCAGCATTTATCACAAGTTATGGAAGCAAAGCTCTTAATCACAGACACTTGGGCACGCATGTGAAGGTTACCTCGTACATTATGATAGATGACCCTCCATAGATTCCATAGCTCACCTATTTTAACGATTTCACACCATGCTGAGCCTGCCCATCTTATAGATAATAATTTCACCTGCTCCATTACTGTTAATATCTCTCTGAGAGATGTGTCTGCTGGGGAAAAAAGATACACTTATGAACTTTCTGAAACAATAAAATTGATCAAATCCTGAGCCAGCTTTTCATGTGAAGCTAGTTCCCAAGCAATTTATTTTCACTGATTAAATCTGCTGTCTGGAAGTAGGAGTTAGCAGATCTACATGAGATAAGCCCAATCAGCTGCATTTGCAGAAGGAGCCCAAACTCTCTGTAGAAGCTAATCGAATTTGCGTTGAATGAGATAAATGGTATATGGTTTTGTGTTTACTTACAGAAAAACAGGGAATAAGTCTGATACTTAAGGAGTTCTTTACATTGATTATCACATTTTTATGATGTTCCACAGAATGCAGCTTTTCTTAATCACAAGAGCATGATAATCAGTGAAATTCTGATTGTATTGATTTTACTGGTTCAGCTGGAGAAGGAAGGATGCTACTCTTTTGGGTTGTAAAGGGAAAGTATATATTTCTACTGTGAAAAGAGTTACTTCAGCTTAGAGTCACTCTGTAGCTAACATTTACCCAGTGCTCTGTAAACTCTAACATCATTCAGAATTTATAAGTTAAGATTAAACATTTTAGAGTCTACTGAGGGGGAAAAGCAGATGAAATAAGTAGCTGCAGCAGTATACACGTATGCAAATAGAGTGCCTGTAACTAGAAAGACCACCTCTGGAATGATTTCTGAATCTGATCACATAGGATGGACAGATCCTTTTGGGCAAGAGGAAGAGGCATAGACACAGAAAGAGAAATCACTGCATAAATACTGGGAAGTAGAGACAGATTACCCAGACATACCTTGAAAGGAAGAGCATCTTCTCAGGACAGAAGGTCCTGTGACATTGTTCTGTATGGATGAAATCAAATTGCATTCTGCCAGTCCCTGGCTGTCATTGTAACCTTTCAGAAAGGGCAGTTGTCTGCTAGTTTTAGGGCAAATTTTTGAACTTATTTTAACTGATAATTGCAGCAAAAAATCCACATTGGTTCCTGACCAGATCTAAGGATGGAAAAGAGATATGATTTAAAACTATTTTTTCATCTTGCTAGCTCGTCTAAATGTAAGTTGTAAATCATGACAACATAGGACAGCACCTTGAATTCTACTAATGAAGTTCTATTTTACTGACATAACCCTGAATAAGTAATTGAGGAAGTAAAAGTCCTTAAGCTGACAGTATTTATGCATGCAGTGATTCCTTGGGTGCACAAGCTCGTTCACAATGCCCTTGGTGAACTGCATGTTGAATAGCAGTAATCTGAATTTCAGGAGGCACACTACAAGCAACAATTTCATTATCACAGGGTAAAAACATAAAATGTTACAGACCTTCAATATTTATGTGCTGTTTTAAGAAGACCCATTTGCTTCTAGATCCTTTTACTCAGGAAAGTGTATTTCTGTAGGGAAGCATAATCAGTCGTCTTTCATCAAAGATGGGTACAGGAACCCCAGAGTATGTACTGGGAGATGGGAGCTGAGGTTACTCATACACTGCCATGACACTTCAGTCCCAGGCTCTCTACAGCACAAAATGGACAATGATCCTGCCCTAAACTGATATTCAGATTTTTGCAAAATGAAGCAAGTAACGTGAGGTATTTCTGTCACAGAGTTTTTGCCTTTGATTTGAATTCAAGCAAGGACTTAGGATGATGCCCCGTGAATTTACAAGTTATTCCTTTGTTTCTTCTTGGCAGCCTAACAAAATGCTACAGAATGGAAACTGAGAGCTAAAAAATCATTCAGCCCATATGCCTGATTTTTACCCTGAAGATTTATGTGTGAGGTTAACTACATAATTACTCTGTTTAAGGGTATTGCTGGGTTTCTGAATTAAGACTGATGGCATAGATGAACAAGTAAAGGTCATTCTTTGATGCATTACTTCTTTGTTGATGGACAATTTAGCACACAAATACTTTGTATTTAGCATGGAACTTCTTTCGTGAAAATCGCATACCACTGCCTGTCTTTATAAATATTAATTCACCAAATGCATGTACTTTGTCTAGCTCCTGACAGCCTCTGTGGTAGTACTGACAATTTAGTCAAAAAGAGAGAAGTGCAAAAAAATAAAGCTGTAAAGTTTCCTCCAAGGTGTCAAAGGGCATATTTAAATACAGATTTCTACTGAGTTGCAGAGCATAAGGGTCAAGTTGAAGGCACCGAGGTAGAACAAGATGGAACAGTCAGCAGCAGATTCAGATCTTAAAATTCACACTGTAGGTGGGAATCCTCCCCAAAGGGCTATGATAAAACAAAACTGCATAAAAAAAATTAGGTTAGAATAATCAAATCAAAACAAACAAAAAAATCCAAACCCAAAAGCAGGGACTGCATGCCAAACGATGCACAGTCTTTGAAATGAGAAAGGACAAGAACTGGGAAAGGGATCCGTCAAGAGATACTTCCAGATTAATGGAATCTGGAATTCTGGTATTAATGGAATGAGATAGGAAGCAGGCATATGTCCAGAAGTAGGAAACTGAGATATTTTTGAATAGTTGAACTGTTCTGTGAGGAGCTAAGTCAAAATTTTTCTAGCAAATCAATAAATACTGAGCCAGATGGAATTCAAAGACCTGAAGGAATTGCCAGGGAAGTCTGAGGAAATAATCAATAAATAGAATGAGCTCTGCTCTTAAACATGGTGCACATTTTCTAGCAAAGCTGTGGCTCCTGCAGACATGAGGTCAGAGATCATCAGTGCACAGGAATCCACAAATCGTGCTGGTGAAGGATCAGCACAAGGAAATTCTGAGCCTCAATAAAACATTGTTTAGTAGAAACTATTCCCATGAAAAAGGACAGGAATTTGCTTTTATCCCACTAGCCCTATGTTGAAAAGCTGATGTGCTTATCAGTATACCGGTCCCTTCTTTTCTACCTGCTTTAGTTATTCTATTACCCTTTTAATATGTAGACCTGAAACTGCATATGTTGTGAAGGGCCAGATGTTTGGTTTCCTCTACTCATGAATATACCACTGTCTGTCCATTAGAGTCTGACACACTTGATCTGGAATTCAAGCCATTCAGTTAGTCCAAGCAGCAAATCACTCCAATGAGCAATCTTTACTGAAACAGTCCTTGTATAATGATGTAACTTACTGTATATCACAGAGGTAGTAGCATTTCTTAAATTATTGTCTGTTCTTGGGTGTTTTGCCTTTTTTACTGCAAAAGACAAATATGCAAATCTGATTGCAGTGACTAGGTGATCTCCCCACTCTGCTTAGCTACTAACTAGTCTCAGATTCCTGCCACTTCTCAAAAGAATCCGCAGGTGATGCTATAGAACATTTATCTCGATTCAGGGAGATCTATAACCACTGCACTAGTGCATGTTACAAGAAACTCTTTACAGAGCTGGATCATTAATTTCAACAAAAGATAAAACATATCAGATGGTATAGAGGAATTTTGCAAAATGGGAACAGGCAAATGTCAGTACATTTATCATAGGTCATGTATTTCAAGGACCTGGCTAAACTCTAAACATAATGCTGGGATTCTTTGTCTGCCTCTGTTAAACCAGTACAATGAGTTCACATATGAAGACATCAAAAAGGTTTTATTTCATTCACTTTCTTTTCTGTTGGTGCTATACACATGGTAGTGTGGCAAGACAGAAAATCTGCAGCCAGATTTGTTGCAGTCTGCTTTTGACTTGGTTTCAGTAATAAAAACTTATCCTTTCTTATTTTGGGTCTCATTTCTTACTTTTTTCAGTCTGTTCACTTGAGAAGGATTACAAAAGACTAATTCTGCATTCTAAAAGTGTACTAATTTGTGTATCTAGTAATAGGGCTTTGAATATATATTAATTTTAATAACTTATTAAACTATACAGTTTGATAATAAAATTCCAGTTACTTTGACTGCATTAAATCATATGTGGTTCTACTCTTATGTGTTATGTTAGCTCCATATACAGAATGTTCTCCTGGAATTTACCCAGTGAACTTCAGCTGTGGGATTCACTTTCCATTTCAGTATTACTATAAAGCACCTTTTATATCTCAGTGTCAAAACGGTGTATGCACACTTCTATCTTTTCTTCATAATACTTCATCCACATTAGTTGTGTTTATTATAGAGGTAACTGCCTAGATTTGAAAAGCATTGACTTCTAGTAGCTCAAAAAAGTAATTGCATTTTTGTGGGACCAAAAAAGGGTAGTGGCATTACTGAGGGCTAAGTTGGCTACACAAATTTATCTACTTTCATTTGAGCAAAGAAAATTGGACCAGCCAAGAACACCATGCTGTTGAATTTGTTAATTTTTTTTAGATTCACCATTACACCACAGGAAGCAAGTTAATAACTTTATAATTTTATAATTTAGATACTTAAGAAAAGACTGTAGACAAAACCAAAGTTAGCTTGTTATTAAAAAAAAAGAGGGAGGAAGCATTTTGTGCTTACATTAACTAAATTACAAATGAAGTTTACTTTAAAAATTTCCTATGGTAGTGGGAAAGTGATATTTCAAAGCTGTTTTCAGAGTGCAGAAATCTTGAGCATGCTGAAGCAACTATTGGGTTTTTCTTTACCCACAGCATAGTTAAGGCTGGGAGGCAAAGGTTTTACTTGAAATACCATTTCTACTTTTTCACTGCACTTCACGAAATTATATTGGTCCTTGCATTTATTTATTTTGATCATCTGACAGGAAATCTACACAGTTGTCCTGCGAAGAAAATCACCCACTATGTCCATCAAAGATTATCCATTTTCATAACTTTTTTTAACAGTAATCAAGCTACATAAAAATTGAAATGCTTCCTGAATTGGAATATGCAGCTGTATGTTTTATGGCTGGCTCTGATGTGAGGTGATACAGGGCAGACTATCTTACCACTTCTTTAATGAAAGGTGTAATGATTGAATGTCTGTGTTAAAATGCCCTGTTCTTTAGAAATTATTTAGTTGAATTTTTCTGTGGATATGAAATTGCTATGAATTATGCACCATATTTCAAAGCTTTACTATTCAGAATAAAGGAATTTTTGACAATATCAGGGTGCAGTTTCATAACTGGGTTCATTTTCTCAAGGGGTTATCTAACTTGACCTCCTCCAGCTGCAAGTTCCCTCCTGCTTCTTTGAGCAAGCATTAGTATTCATGCTACATGCATCATCAGACTGAAAATGTAACCTCCAACAATTAAATGGTTCATTTTCATTTGAATAGTGAAATGACTGAATTTACCCTGTGGACCACAAAACACTAGCAATACCTTAAGGGTAATTATGTGGAAGCAGGATCAAGAGGAAGCACGGGATGGTCCCTTTTGGTAACAG
The DNA here is from genome assembly GCA_028020825.1 of Podargus strigoides. NCBI lineage: Eukaryota > Metazoa > Chordata > Aves > Caprimulgiformes > Podargidae > Podargus > Podargus strigoides. The sequence goes on along the minus strand of CM051626.1, from coordinate 5,633,498 downwards.
AGCAGACTTAGATTGGTTTGTCATTGACTTCTGAGACAATTTGGGGACTACCTTTGCATGCTGATTACTTTAGAAACGTAGACTTTTGGTTCACAGATCTGTGGTGGTCACATCATGTGGCCTTCTTTGGACCTGAGTATGAGAAAGCAATTTAGAAGAATTTCTAGACTTCCAAAGGCAGACTAACCTTAGGGCACCTAGTCCAATCATAGAATTACAGAAATATAGAACCATACAATGGTTTGGGTTGGAAGGGACCTTTAAAGATCATCTAGTCCAACCCTCAGCCATGGGCATGGGCATCTTTCACTAGATCAGGTTGCTAAAAGCTCCACCTAACCTGACTTTGACAACCTATGTATTGAGTACTGTTCAAATCTGCATTCTTGAGAAATCTTGACTACCAGTCATGGAACAGGAAAACCTCAGCTAGAGTTCTCATGAGAATCCTCACTTTTAAAATAGAGTAAATTAAACCCCTCTGTTAACCCCGATTTTTAAAAATTCCTTCAAATAAAAATGTTTACATTTCTATTGTAGATGGAAACATAACTACTCTTTCCTGTTTTCAGATTACTACATTCCAGAAACACCTGGATCCAGCTTCTGTTATGTGCCAACCTGAAGTACCTGAGAAGTTCCACACCCAAAAGGAAAACCAGCTTGCGCCATCTCAGTCATTTCTGCAGCCAGACTGCTGTCCTAAGGAGAGAATCACAGGTTGTAGGAGATGTTGTGCATGCAATAATTTGCTCACAGTCTGTTTTTCACCTTCTAGGCAACTGCAGTTACACTGCAAAATTTAGTGCACGTTCTTATAAACAGAGGTCATTTGAAGGGAAACGTCTAATACAAATGTATATTCATATGTGACAGCTTCTTCCCTGCTCTGCTGTACCAGCACATACGGTTCTAGAATGTGTTTCTTTTTCTGCTGATTCAATACCTACCAAAATTTCTTTCCCGGGATCCTTACCAAAAGTTTAAATCCAGAGTGATGGTAGTTTTTCTGAGAGGATTATATCTCCACGAAGAGCCAAGATGACTGCATTGAGAAGCTGTCACATAGTCATGTTTCTGGAGGTGTACATGATGAAGCAAAAAGCCATAATGTCAGTATTAACAAATGTACTATCACTCAGCCTTATCACCTCCTGACATCCCGTGACTCCCTCTTTGTAACTGCCTTTTATCTTCTCACTGTCCGCAGGTACCTATCACTACAATAGCACTTGCTGCACACTAAAAAAGAATTTAGATCAACTGTCACAATTCCCTGGCTAATCTTCCATTTCTTTTTACCTTTCAAATGTGATTTATCCAAATGCAATGTTTTTCAAATCTCCTCTGTCTAGAACTTTAGGGATTTTCAAAACCCATCTCTAGTCCACCAGGAAAAATAATGACTCCTGCTACAGTGGATTCCATGGAGCTAATCTGAAGTGTCAAAAAAAAAGTGAGTTAACATTTGGATTTGTGACAATAATATTTAGCTGATTGTAATGTAGATTATACAAGTATAATTTCACATGCAAAGAGCAGTAAGTCAAGTTACAAAAGAGGTTGGAAAAATAATGAGACTTTGCCTCAACATCTATTATTCATTCTGTAGATATTAATATTGTCTTCAATAATTAATGACCTGTGTTCATTTTTGTGGGATCCCAATGTTTTCTGACATGGCGTCCCTCCCTGGCAAGGGAGGGATGAACTGAACTCACCTGTGAACTCACATGAGCTCACATGTAGAAGATAACTGATTTTTGCCACTTTGCAGACCTGAGCTGCTACTGGGGAACCCATATGTGAGGAGCAAGTGCTTCAGGGAGAAACCATTTGGAACCCTTAGACAGTTCAATATATAATTATAGTAATACTAGAGAGTTTTTTAATACCAGTTTCTGTAATGATTTATCACATCTAAGTGATGATAGTTAGTTATAGGTGTGCTACAACTATTTTTCTTCAGAGCTATATTCTTAATTGCATTTTTACACAATATATTCTTGTCTTTTGTAGGCAAAGCTGTTTTTTACCGTGTGAACACAGTTTGCTGGGGTGCAGCGAGGGCGGCTGTGGTGCAGCAGGAGCTGTAGCTCAAGCCAAGCCTGAGCATCAGGCAGCTCTCAGGGGCAGGGGCTGGCTGTAGCAGGGTCGGGGAGCTCTCCTTGTGGGAAGGGACAGCCTTTGGCTGTGCTGCCCTGCAACTGGCCCTGGGCATCTTCCCTGGAGGGGAGAAGATGTGCTCAAGGCCCTCTCACATTTCATCAGAAAATTTTCTCTTTTAATTAAAAGTCAAATACTGAGCATTCAGGTTCAGGAATTAATATTCCAGTATCAAGATAACTTCCTTTTCTCTTGCCCTTGTTTGTCTCACTCCCTACACCCTCACTGCACTGTGCTGGACCATTCTACTCTAGGGCAGAGTCTGTAACCCCTGCTAGTAAAGAGGGATGTCTGTGGTGTGAATACAAAAGAATCCAAGCTACCATGTAAAAATTTCATTATTTTTAAACCAGTGGCATCATTTTTGAGTAGCTGTGGGACAGGGTGGTGAATTTTAGCATTACTGCTGCGAAAGATGGATGTGGTTCATTCTACCCATTCATCTTTTTGACCGTGTCTACATTGGCTCATTTTACCCATTTACTTTGATGCTGTCAGGACTAAGGGAAAAATTCTGTTCTAGAAAAGCAGAATTGAAGAGAATTAGGTAACTTGAAGGCATTGCCAGGTTAGACTGAAGGGCTTTTCAAGGACCATCAACATATGAATAGGATTACCTTGGATGCACTGATGACCAGACATATTTTTAGCCTTTGGCAGACAAGAATGGAACCTCTGAAAACAGCATGACTGCCAATCAGAATGAAAGAATTGATATGTCAGGAAACTAGAGAAACATTTTGAACATTACTGAGGGGGAGCTCAAATTTTTGGAGAAGGGGGCAAGGAGATGAGCAGTGTAAAAAGCAGCGATTACTTTTGTTTTTTCCCTTCTGACTTCAGGATCCTAAAATAACACGTTCCAATTGAGTCATAAATGTCAGGTTGTTTGCAAAAGTCTGCCTCGTGCCACTGCACATTTATGTTGTATTGATTTTGAAAGAAAGAGTTCCTAAGTAGAGGCTTATGTTCATTTGAAGCAAGCTGGGGGTCCTGATGAGAAACAGAGGCTGTGAACTTAGCAACAAGTTATGAGAAGCAGTGATTGCCTAAGATTTAAAACTGAAATGGTGCTCCTGCCAGAGGAGGGATTGGCTGATGTCAAAAAGCACAATCTTCAAAGAGAATTTTAGCGCTCTCTTAAAATTCTACCTCCTTTCACAGTGACATTTAATCATAACCTTGAACTTGTGAACTAACCTTTCTATTCTTGTAGCTAATAATGCCTGGGATCTGCTAAAATCTTTGCTACGGCAGCAGTCTCTAGGCTTGACTACATTCTCTCTCAAGAGGTTGTAAGTCAGCTTGAAATACCTCTTCCAAATGCAATGTCACTCTTAGTGCCAAGCATATAATACCTTGTACATGTAAACAGGTGATTAGAGTTTAATGATCTTTTAATTTAGAGTACTTCATTGAATAAAATCCACGCATATTTTAAAATATATTTCACGGTGCGGTTATTTTTAAGCCTTACTAACAGACATTGTCAGACCAGGTTAAAACAAAGCCAAAGTGAAATCATAAAGAAAAAATTGGCAAAACAAGAAAGCATTTTAACACTCATGAAAACTAAAGTCTTATAATATTTTAATTAGCTTCTCTTCATCTGCCTGTATTTTTATATTCCTAAATAGCATTATACTCAACCACATTACCTCATAAAGCAATTTATCCCATCATAAAATCTGTACCAAAAATAGACAGGATGACTCTCTCTCTGAAGATACTGCTCTCTACAGTGACCATAAAGGGAGTGTAAATGACCATCTTAAATTACACAACATATGAGATGACAAACTGAGGTGATATGAATACTGTGGTGAATTCAGTTTCTTGGATAAACATTCAGAGTTAGGGGTTTTTAGGATCTTAATTTCTAGGAAAGTCTTCTGAATCTCTCCCCATCCCACGATGAGGGGAGAACGAGTGAGCGGCTCCGTGGTACTTAGCTGCCATCTGAAGTTAAACCACAACAAGGACTTAAATGAAAAATGCTTTGCAGGTTGTCCCTTTTTATACCTGACATCAGTATAATCAGTCCTTCCCCCTTTCTTCTCTGACCTGCCAATATTGATGTAGAATACCTGGGCCAGGGCTGTTCCTTATTGTATGAACAACATATAAGACAGCAACACTGATTTGATTTTATTCTCTAAAAGTTGTTTTTAATAGGATTGATGACTGGTGCTAACGATAGAACATATTATGTGTTTTCATGTTTTATTTATTAGGTGCTGTACAATCTCCAGTCTGCCACAGTAAAGTGAGATAAACTGAATGAAGACGTTAAGACTGGTTTTACTCTGGACTTGTGTAGCACAGAAATGGAGTAGCTATGTACAAAGATTATTTATAAAGTAGCAAATACACTAGGGGAACAGTTCTAACCCACAGAATTTCCTGTGAATTTCGTCTTGTAAAATAGCATAAAAGGAACATCATTTTCTGTTATAAGTCAGCTGACTTTTCCATGAAGGTCATTAAAATATGCGTGGGTTAGTACAGGAGGGAGCAAAAAAATAAAGATACTTTAGCTACTGTTAAAGCATTTTAGGTAGGTTGCTTTATTTACTGGTGCATTTTCAAACAACTTAAAGGTTAAAAACACTAGGGAGAAAACACCTACATAACTTTTCCCCTCCCACCTCACTAAATCTCACAAACATGGAATGAAAGCATTCTTCAGTGTATTTTTAAAATTTATTCTGATTTGAAAAGTCAAAGGCCTTTTTTTTTTTAAAACAGTAACAACTTCTTAAGAAACCATTCATTGACACAGATCTGAGGGGTCTCAGTAAGGAAATAATTTATGAATACATGCAAGAGGCTTTACTCTAAAAACATGAACAGCCCTCAGCCAAGACGCAGAGTAAATACTGAAAATGTGCTTACCATAATCTGTAGCTTCTACTACAGCAAGGAAAAGGCATTTCTTAGGCTTACTGTTGCAGCCACCCTAGATATAAATCAACAGAGTAATATGGCTTGTTTGTGCTCCTTTTTGTAGCAGTGACTGATGTTTTATATTGCACTGATCATTAAGCATAAGGTACCAGAGGTGGATCTCATAAAAAGAAGTAATAAGGATGTGTTTTTCCTGTGGAAAAAATTCAGATAATTTTAAAACCTCACGTGTTGCTTGCACCTGCCATATGTAGTTTCATAACCGAGCAGAAGATGCCACTTATAATTAACATTAGGATTCATTAGAGTAGCATTTGTTCCCATCCTCTTTCAGGGATTTGGACCCTGAATCCCAGGTTTTAAGTTAAACCTCTCTGGGAGATTACCTCTTGTCTTCTAAGCCACTTCTGACCTGTCACTTTAACCTCTCTGTAGTCAAGCATGGTTTTCCCTTTTGCAAAAGAGATAATTTTGGTAGTTTCTGTATATTGCATTCTCATACAGGTCTCTGTATCATACAACAAAGATCCCTGGGACTTTTTTGTTACTAGATGATAAAAAATTTTAGCTGTGTTCTGTTTGCAGTTCACTCCTAAATTACATTTGTTGTTTCTCTGAGATCTCCCATCCTTCAGTTTGGGCCAGCATGCTGTCAATAACAGATCACAAGAGTAGACAGGAGATGAGATGCTGAAATCCAATCCTTATTTAGTTAGATTTTCATGCTGGAAATGTGTTGTGTTCTGTTCCTAATTCAGCTTTAGTGTTGGCCCATGTAATCAGCTGTGCACAGCATATTTGTTTCCCTTCTGGATTCCAGAACTGATTTGTAGCTGGCTCAACAGTAACGTGCTGTAGGATCCTCCAGGTCGGTTCCCCTTCATTCGCTGGATTCTGGCCAGCGTGTGCTACAAATTCCCATACCATATGGAAATTCATCTCAGCCAGAGGTATTTTGTTTGATATGCCTGGGTGTCTTTTGCTTTTCTTAGGTTGTGTAGGTCCTGCTTATCTGTAGTAAAGAAATTCTAAGTAGAATAGACATGCATTGACCCACAGGAGATCTAAATAAACCCTTACAAATTTTTTCCTCTTTTGCTACTCAGCTCAGGTTTTGGTGCAGGTACAATGCTGTGCACTAGCCAAGATCTTTGCGCAAGGTTAGATGGAAAATAGGAATCAACCTGTATGTAGCACTGTAACTTCCTATTTCCTGGTCTACTTTTTGGCTTTTCTTCACTAGTAAAGGCACCCTCCTTTCAGACATGAACTACTATAAAAACAGAGCACTTAAAAATGCAAACTAGGAGAAACATTTCTTTTTTACAGTCCTCAAATAGTCACTGCAGCTGTATCAGACATCTATTTTAGCATTCACACTCTCATTTGGTCAATGGATCGTTACAGGAAAAGGGATACAGGGAAGCAGAATGTGAATGAACGATAGCTGTTAGCCTGGTGACCAGAAAAACAGCTCGGTTGGGCTGTCTGTGATTGATAACCCTCTCTGGTACCTTACGTGGTTTTTGTGGGAGAGTGAATGGAGTCAGCAAAGGATGATGTGATAGCAAATGGGTCTGAAAGGTATCCAAGCTAGCTCCAGAGAATAACCTGCTAAGCACTCCAGTAGAATGGTGAATCATTTCTGAGGCTTGGGAAGCTGAAAGCTTGAATCAATACATAAGCATTTACTGGTCTCAGTATTGCAGTTGGTGTCTGAAGTTGTGTCCTCATTAGTGTGGTAGTACCAGGAGTGTGATCTTTGTGAGAATCTTCTGATCATTTCCATTTACCATGTTTTGGTTGATGTCATTGTGACCCAGAGCAGAGAAACTGAGTTTTATTTGGATGAAACTAACTGGAAGATCCACTTAATTGGGAAACTGGAAACTCGTCTAACGAGTTTTTAAAAATAAAAACTCATCTAATGAATGCTGCCACAGGCATTCAGTTCAGAGCACCAGCCTAGATCCAGTCTGGAACAACCCCCCCAAATATACATAACAGATGCCAAATGTTCAGCACTGATTCACTCTACAACCCCACTCCTGGTAGCCTGTGCTACGTGTTAACATACAGACATATGCAACACATACTAGTAAGGATTAGAATATTGCCGTTTTCAAAACTTTCCCCCAGGCATTCCTCATGAAAAGAACTCCAGAACAGCTAAAAGATAAACACAGATGTTACATTAAGATTTTGCTCTGCTGGGATCCACTTTGTTTATCACATAACTTGCTCTTCTTTTTCAGAGGCTCCACTGATATAATCACAGCTGAAAGCACAGAACCTTAGCACTAAGATTTTCCAATTCTGTCCAGTCCTGAAATGAATAGTTGGAGTTTCTGAGCTGCTCTTTTTTTGCTCAAGAAATGTTATAGGAAATACAAAATCATTCCATCAACCCATCAAGTTCCCAGCCCCCCTTTCATTTTTGAAGTGATCCCTACATTTAGCTTCACAGTCTTGCTGAGGTAAAATGCGGCTTGTGCAAGTCCATCTTTCTGTGGGACATTATTCTACTCGTTTGAAGGTGGCCTTCAGAGTTTTTGTCACTATGCCATGACTAAAAACCTGCTTGTTGCAGGGTCAGCCTCCCATCTGCTTTGCTATTGGCACCCAAAGTCAACTTACTACAGAAGCAAGGGCTGGGGGACGTTGCAAAAGGAAAGGAAAGCTGAATGTTTCACTGTAATGCCCCTTTCATTAGGTGTGAGATCATTTGCTGTGCAAGCAGCAAAACTGTCCCTATTCTCCATGTGTATGCCAAGATCTGCCAACTTGGCAGAAGCTGGTCGTTCATAGAGAAATCACTGTTTCAGTGAAGCTGATCAGACACTCTATGGCTCTATGGAAGATAATATCTTTTTTTCTTTCTTTCTGTTTTCCTAAGCAAAATGTTTCTACTGCTTTGCCTTGCAGGAAAAAAATAAAGACAGATTTCCCATAAATTAGATCCTTTCAATGAAGAAATTAATTGAATCTGAAACCTGCATTTTCCAGTTTTGACAGAGACTTTTCAACCTGCTCTTTTCAACTGTTTTTTGAAACAGAGAGGAATTTAAAAACAAATCATTAATGTTTACTGCCATTATATTTTGAACACCTATAAATGACACTTCTGCTTTATATTTTTACATATCTATTAAACATACCATATCTTCCTATCTTATATTAAAAATGGTGTCCACTTGTGACACAAACTCCAAGATTGCTTAGCATCTTTAAATACCTTGGAAATATGGGGATATTTTTGTTCATGTTTCATAGTTCAAACTTCTGGCTGGAGGTCACCCAGAACTCGGCACCACCTTGGACTTTCATAGCTCCAACTAAAGGTAATTGACTTGCCTGAAGACTCGCAGGTTACTGGGGAGAGAACCCAGATCTTTGGGGCTTATGGGAGAGACCAAATTACCCAGGATTTTAATCTTAAATTGAAATAATACTGAATGTCATTGCTGCCTTTGTCCTAATGACTGCAATACAAAATGCAAGCTTTTGAGAGTAGGTATTATAGTGTTTACTACAGCAGTTATTTTACTACAGATTTGTTGCAGGAAATAGATTTAAAATTATGCAGTAAATAACAGTAACTGAAATAATAGATAGCTTTCCCATATGGCATGGCAAGGTTTGATTCATTCAACAATTTGAGCTATTACTGTCATAATAAGCATATATGCAAAGTAGTGTATATGATACATCCTGTAATATCAAATATGTTTAATATTTATGCAATCCTTTTATGGAATATAAGTAATTCTTACAAGGCTAAGGTGTTTTGGTTAGGAACTGGTAGTTTCATCTCAAGTTAGACTGTGATGGCTTTGTGTGCCTTTGAAACTGACATTCTTTTCAAAGAAAAAGGAGCTTTAAATGAGTTTTTTTTGTCTCTTTCAGCTAGGAGCTGTTTTGAAACAAACTCAATTTTGAGTAAAGAGTGTTAATATAAATACTGCATGGTGTCAGTGTGAAACAGGTGCCCACTGTGAACAGGACTGTGGTTTTGTTTCTGTCTGATCTCTTGAACATCAAAAGTTTCAGACTGTTGTGGAAGGGGATTTATAAAAGCGAGCTGGATGAATCAATTAAAATTGCAAAGCATAATGCAATACACAATTACATCTCAGGAGCTGAACTTAAGTCTTTTTTCTCTCTCACTCTCTCATTTTTATCTACGTATATCGTTATCATCTATACAGAGCTACAATTTTTTTAAGAATAGCTGAGTTTTGATGCCTCTATTTTTTTTGATTTCTTTATTCGAGGCACTTTACATTTCAGAGAGTGAATCAGGCAATTTAAAAACCCACACTAGCTGCTCAAATGTTTTCTGACCCTTATTTTCTGTCTCTAGATACGAAATAAGTTGCTGTAATAGGCTTGTTGAGATGGAAAACTCACATAGCTTTAGGATCCCTTTTCTATTCTCTTGACAACACTTTAGCATTGCTCTGGTTCTGCGGAGAGCTTGAAAAACATGGAAAACTCAAAAGAAGCTGCAGCTCTGTGCCACAATTAAGAAAGATTTCTCCCTGGCAGAAACTTGTGCTGTGCAACTTTTTCCATCACGTGTCTGACGCAAAAATATATGCCTGTCTTGTGACCTACTGTTGGAGGACAAAAGGAGGGCTCAGATCCCCCACTGATACCTTTAGATCTGGAAACCAGTGAACTCTTGCTTCCATTCAAAAACCCTGCCTTTGCATGACTTTTTGAAAGTGCTTTGGATATAGATTGAAACTGGGCTAATTTGGATTGCCATTACTACAGTGTCTGCCTAGACAGAAGGTAGCACAGACTCAGTTTTTCAAAGACCAAGTGCTCCAGTATAGCACTTTCCCTTCAAATTATCCCTGGTAAACCAAAGTTACATATTTCTCTTTTTGCCAGGTCTATAAAGCTCATACATTTGCAGAAAACTACTGTGCCCTCATTTACTGCAAGGAAAACTGTGAGCAAATATCCAGTGTTCATGACCTACAAACACTTGCAGATGAAAAAATGCATCTTTTATACCTACAAAATGATCATGTTTGTTCAAAAATATTTGCTAAACCTTTCCATTACTATCTTTTCCCAGTTTACAGTAAACTGAGTTTATGCTTTTCTATCACTCTAGTCATATAAATTTAAATTTAAACCTGGTAAACATAAACCTTAATGCCCTTCTCAAAAAGTCAGTAATTAGATTATCATGATAATTAAATTACACAGTTGTTGTGTCATTAAAAGCACAATAAATAAGCGGGAACATTGCCCGTACTTCAGAGACCACTGGAGATTCAGTGGTATGCCAATGAACAGCTTGTCAAACTGCAGCTAATGTCTTCTCATTAAAAATAAATACCTATACCCTTACATCACAACAAATATATGAAGAAATATGAATAGATTCTTAGATTCTTCCTTTAAAAGCAAGAAAATAATAAACCCAAACAGTGTTTTCTGGACGAGGATCTTTAGGTCCTTTAGGACCTAGTACTGAAAGAAGTGATGGGAATTTTCAGCCCAAATCCATGGACTGAAAAAAGCATTGAAACAAATCACAACCTGATTCCCTTGTTCAAAAGTGGCTTTCTCCACTACACTGCTAAACTCTTTGTTTGCTACTGTAAATCTAATGAACTTATTTTTTTCACTGTCTCCAGCAAAAATTAGAGACATAGCCTTTCAACTGCTCTTTATTGTTGCAGAAAATTACAAAGGAGGGCAAGTCATAGCCACTTCAGAAATAACGAGAAACTGAGGTTATTTTTGGATTATATTGATGTGAGAATGCTTTGATATTTTTGTGCCACTATAAATCTGAAATTCTCTCAATTCCCGTTCGTGAGCATCAAAAGGATCAGTCCTATTAACTCTGTTAACATCAGCATTAAAACATCAGCTGGTAATTTATCCCCTTTCTCCATCAACACCTGTACTGCAGTCCAGTAAATATGTTTTGATTAACTGGAGCAATAAAATGGGGTTGGGAAAAGGTGTAACTCTTTGAAAGAGGAAAAGAAACAGAGGAGACATGGAAAAAGAGAATTAGAAAGTCAAGGAGACCTGAAAAGTAAGAATAACTGAACTTGTCATTTGGCTCCAAGAATTCATTCATTCAATTTATTCCACTCAAGTGTAGGAAACTTGGATGGAATTCCAGTATCAAAAAAAAAAAAAAGTTTAGATTTCAGGAATGTTGGGCAAAATGGGGATCCACAGTTTTGGAACCACCTAAAAAAATAATGTGGGTTTTTTCATTATTATTACTAAAGTTAGCCTTCTATTTTGTTATATACAAAGAATTAATATTTTATGTTCACTCTTTAGAAAATACTCAGTATATTTTACTAGCAGAAAACAAGATGATATAATAGTCAACTAGTAGGAAAATTACAAGATTGGAAGACAAAATATAGGATCCTGAGAAAAGGAAATTCTTCTAAGAATTTTAATAATTAGAAAGCAGGCTGATGTGATCATGTATTCTTTTTTTTTTTTAACATATTCGACACAAATCTAGCATAACTGATTACTTATCATATTCATATGTTACCATTAACAACACTGGAGACCAAAGAGGGATGAATTATTCAAGTAAAAGTTGTATAAATAGACACTTGAAGACATCGTTTTTTCATATCTTTCTCTAAAAGTAGCAATTCTCTTTTATTCGTATTACTCTCTTGAATAAAAAATTCAGTAGGAAAAGGAAAAAAAAAATCTCTCAGAATAATCAGTGAAGTCAACCAAATGGAAGAAAAAAAAAAAGAGCCTTATTACTTACACAGGAATTTTCCAGTGTGCCTAATTAAATGCATTCCTAAAGATTTTAAGGCATTTTAGCTAATGTATATCTTTGCAGTTTTACAAAGCCAGCCCAGTGAAAGAGCCTCTAACCTAACTCTGGTATGTACCTACTGCTTTCTTGTGCCCCACTTCCAGTGAAGATGAGTTAAACATTCCCTCTAGAACAAATTAGAGCACAGAACATGTCCAGCCTTCCATTAAAAGCCTTGGAAACTTTAACAGAAAGCCCGTTGTATCTGTGGGCTGAATTGCTAACAAAGATGCTCTGTTCTTTTTTGTTCGTGGAGATTAAACACTCAGAGTAATATTTGGCTCTTTCCTAAAACCCAACGATAAGTAGCTAATCATTATTAATCCTGCGGTATCACACTGATTATGATAAATACACAGAAATTATTTCAATGAATAAGGAATCCCACAATTTCATTTAGATTGGATCGATACCCTTTTCAAAACTCTGTAATTTGTGGTTCAATCGACAATAGTACCTGTTTGTGGGTACCTGAACAGCAGGAAGAGATCTTTTTGCCAAAAACAGTTCTAGAGTTCAATATTTACATAAAGTAGTACTGGTATAGTGTAGTGTTAAACAGCTTTCTTTCTACCATGAAACAGTATGAAAGCTTATTCTTTAAAATCTGTCTGCAATTGTAGAAAGTGAAATATGTATGAACTGATTTTGCCCTAGTTTGCTCAATTATCATTATTTACAAATCAATACATAAAATTTCATAATATGTTTTAAATGCCAAATAAATATTTAATATTTGCCTTTGGCTTTCCCAGCGAAAATTGCCCAGCAACAGAATTGCTTATTTCTACTAAGACGAGACACAGTTGTCTCGTAAAGTGAAACCCAAACATTGATTATGTACCCAGAGTGACCAGCATCCACATTGCTATAGCCTGGGATGGCACCAAGCTCAGTGCAGCTATTTTAAATCAGTTGCCTATCATTTTACTTCATAGTTATCAACAACTGCTAACATTTTCCACTCTCATTTGGCAGTCAGTCTCTGGCTTACCTAGAGAAGTGCATTTAGATTTGCCAACTCATGGAGCTGCCCATGTCCAGAACTACAGGATTCTTGCACAAATGGTGTCTACTTTCCATGCTAGGCAACATTAATGGCTGCTGATCAAACTGGCTTGGAACACAGACTGCTTTATGTTGTAAGTTGGGATTCAGCCACTGTTTTTAATTAATTAGTAGTCTTCACTTTGAGGAACTACAGCAAAATGTGCAAAATTAGCAGTAACACATACACACCCAGCCAGGTCCTCTGCCTGCTCAAGTTGCAGCGCTGCTGATTTTTTAAATATAGCTAATACAAAAGGCAAAGAAAAAGAAGGAAAGTACTGAGGCTGTGACAGTGCAGCTCAGGTGAAAAAGTTTTGCCACCTCAGTCACAAGTAGCATACAGTGTTCAAATTTCATTTCAGCTTGCCTTCAGTGGTATTAATGGGAACTGGTCCCAAATCAAGATATTTCTGCCCTCCTCTGACCTGTGTTATGTGTCTGACAAAACATCGTTGATGTATCCTGATTAGCCATGGAATTGAGAGCACTTCTTCTACTTCTGCAGTTATAGACTGGACAGTTCAGCATTCAATAAGGTAAGACACTGATGTGAGAATAATGTGAATTGCTCTTTTTGCCTCAGTGTGGGTAAGTGCACCCAATCTCAGAACATCATCAACATCACAGAATTTAAAGAGGAATTAAGTCCCTGGTGTTGTTTCCTAGCCCCAAGTTTAGAAATCACTTTTGCAGTAGCTCACAGCCACAACTTGGAAACTGGTCTCATTTTCATCCAGCAGAAAATCCTGTTTCTTCTCTCTCCTACACATCACTGACATGATCCGTGGCTGAGGAAGCCCACAGAACAGCAGTAAAACATGATTCCTGCTGGGAAACCTCTGATGCATTGTTTTTGAAGCTCTCAGGTGCCGCTGCAATAAGCACAGTCACCAGAACGCCGTGTTCTTCCAGTGCTGGGAATGCAGATCCCTGTGCTCTCAAGTGTGCCATTACAGAGTCTGATTCCTAAGGCTGTGCAACAAATGGCATGCTTAAAGGGGAATGCAGAGTCTGAAGCTGTATTAATACAGTCTTATCCCATTTGGCTGTTCCCAGGGCAATTTCCAATAGAATTGGGTTAGAACAAAATCCTGCTTTAAGTAGCTTCAATATTCTGGCTTCTTTATTACAGAAAACCCAGATGAAATGGCCAGTAGTTTCAAAAAATCCAAGTGAAGCCTCACCAAATAGTCCATTATTATTACTGAAGACTAAACCATCAGGCCATATTCACACTTTGGAGTGGTTTTTTTGCAACTTCTGTCCAATCCAAGTGGCCATTTTATGTTGTTTGTGCTTGTTCTTCCATTTACCTCTTATAGTTAATTGTCCTGTTTCATTATATTCCCTTTCGTGTCAAGAGTCATTTGAATTGACAGTCTCAACTATTGGCAAGTTTCTACTACATTTACAAGCAAAAAGGAAAAAAAAAAAGAAAAAAAAAGTAATTGCACAACCATCTCATTGAAGTCAATAAGGCCATTCTTGGCATGAAGTGTTACTTAGGATTAAAGATAGCAGATGTCTGCTTTAAGTCACAGTCTCCTATTAAATACTGCACAAGAATACTAAATATTGTAAATGTTAAAGACTTGAATTTATCGCAAGTTTATTATGGGAGCATTAATTGTAACCTCACAACAATATACAGAGTATATTAACTACCAAAGCTACAGTGCTGCAAATGTCAACTGGCTCATAAGTAACATATATCAATTTCATATATACAAGAATTTAACTACTTAGACTTACAACATTTAACTGAGATGCTATTAGGTGCAATAGTGTGCTGGCTGAAAATATGTCCCTGTCCCTTGCAGTCAAACACAGTTATAAATAACATATTTTGAAACACCTAAGACAGGGTTCAGCAGACAAATTCCACTGAAAGCAGCTAAAGTGAAGCCCACAGGGCTCACTGCCTTGGCAGGGTGGGATGCCCAGGATGCGGTGGGTACCCGCCAGGGTTGCCCATGACCCAGTCTGGGCAATAGCACATTTATTGCAGTGTAGTTCTGGGCCACACGATGGCTCCCAGCACATACATTCCAGCCTCATAAATTTTCAGGCTATATATGTGACACAGTTGCATTAAATGGCAACTACTGAAATATGCTGATACATTAATGTTTAGAAGAACTGTTTAATTAGGCACAATCATGAGCCAATTGTAGGCACTTGTATAGTAACTAAACAGAAACCTTAACAATTTGCTTCTATAAATGTTTAAATAGAATATCTAGGGCAATTAAGTTGTGCATGGTTACATCATGCTGATTGAGGTCTGTAATTCCTCTGAGCTTTGCTCTCTTAAGTTTCTTTTGTTGATCAGAGTACCAGTACATATTTAGGAAAGAAATCATAGAATCATTAGGTTGGGAAAGACCTCTAAGATCATCAAGTCCAACCATTAACCTAGCACTGCCAATTCACCACTAAACCATGTCCCTCAGCACCACACCATCAGCAGATATGGAATAGCAGACAAATCCACTGATGCTGAGAACTTCCCAGCTGCCATATGCATCTGCATAGGCATGTACAGAATAAGTAAAATGTTCTCAGTCTTGATACTGGTTTCCTTAACAAAACCCTCCATGACTTTTGAGTTACTCTTGTGTTATATGTACAGTCAAGGGCTGTGCACTGCATCTGGGTGTGCAGTATGGATCAAACTTTCCAAAGACCATCAGTGCTACTTAGGTTTCTCTAATAGCCAGGACACTTCTTACTCTAGTCTCTGTGAAGTTGTTGAAGGTTAGAACTAGAATAAAGTCTGTCTTTTCACTGACATATACTGATTTCTGAACCCTTGGCACTCTAAGACATTTGTCCTGTACTAGGCAAAGATTGCTGCTAAGCCCTAGAAACAGGTTTCATTGGTGCAAATTAAATTTTTACATCTCATACAAAATTAACTTAGCAAAATTAGCAAGCTAGCTTATAATAGACTAATAACATTTAATAGATAAAGTCTCCTGAATTAAACTATTTAAACTATTTAGTGCTGGCAGTGTTCCACTACTTCAAGAAGTCTATCCAGTTCAGAAAGCTAAAATTCTTGACTGACATAAACTGGCAAAAGACAGTTCAAAGTTCAAGTTCTTGGCTGCCATTCCCCTAGAAAATAATACTGTATTTCAGTCTTGATTGCTCCAAATGTCAATCAGCATAAAGCAGTTACATCAGCATAACTTCATGAGTTGCTTAGGGAATCCGGATATGTGGTGTGCAGAAAAGGAAGAGAAAATGAGAGCTTTTCCCCATGGTGACCTAGATTCAATTAGTCAAGCAGACATGAAGAGGAATAAGAGAAGCAGTAAAAGGTAAAAGAAAAAAATACTGACAGAAGCAAAGACAGTATATGAAAAGAGATAAACTAGCCTTTAATTTATGTCTTTGAAAGAATAGATTTTTTAATAGAGTGTAATTGCTGAAGAATAAAAAGCTACTCAACTGTCATGCCAGGCTTGATTTTAATAATTGTTTGGTCAGCTGTTTTTGCTTAATCATCTGGATGTACACAGATTTAGGCAATGGGAAACTGGAAATTTTGCTCATCTAGAAATATCTTAGCATATGACTTGAATGGATGTTATTTGAACCCACATCAGCTTTATGTCCTGTGATAAAACTGAAGATTAATAACTGGCTGCCAAGCTGTACCTGATTTTGCATCAGAACTATGGAACAGCTGGCAAAATTGTCAAGGTTCAGTCAACATCACTTGAATCATTCTTAAAACATGCAAAATTATTTCACACGTATGTCTTGGGGTGAGACCCTTGCCTGGTTTCAGGGCTTGTTCCAAACTCCTTACATGAATTTACAAAGAATCAGTGCTCTGTCTCCTTTGTCCCTTATGAAAAAAATGTATCACTTAGAGGTAGCACTGAATTTGAGAAATATAGTATATCCTATCTAATATTTGTGTAAGATATTATTATATGCAGGAGGCATAATTCTTTCTTTCTGAAAAGAAAGGCTCTTCCTGAAAGTATACTTCCTGCTGACTTTGACAGTAGCGGGGTCATCGTGAAGAAATATGAACCAAAGTTTTCTGCTCTCAGATGCTCCCCTTTTATATATGGATAATAATAACCAGTGATTTCATGGCTTCAGCAGTGAGCCATTTATTCAGTGAAAAGCCTCAGTAAAGCTAAAAAAAAGGGTAAGAAAGAGAGTGTTTGGTCCATAGAGAACATGCTTGTTTCAGGTTTTCTAGACAAATTTCTCTGCACGGTATCTTAACATTCAAGGTTTGCCTTTCTTTTCCGGGGAATCTTTTAGATCTTAGGGAATCACAATTTCATTAGTAATAGCAGTAATTACTGGTAATAACTGCAATTTGGTAATAACACAAAATAACGGCCGTTTTTCACTGTTAAGTAATATGGTTCTGAAATATTTGTGTAGATCTGACCCACCTAATGCAGCACAAAGCTGTCACATAATCTTTCTTTGGCCAGCCATCTAAAGCATTCTGTAGACGTGCTTTTTATCCTAGAAATTAATAACAGAAAATATAGGGTAGTTGTTTCTGGAATGAGCTCTAGTAATTAAGAAATGACTTATGCAGATTTAAGAGTTTCCCCATGAGGTACTCATACATATACATAGAGATTTTCTCAGAAATAAATTATGTGCTTATACGTGTTCCAAATTTCGTATTCTCTTAATTCCTTATCATTTTGGTTTAGGTTAAGTAACCTAAAATAGCAAATGACAGACAGAGAAGGGCTGTGGAACTACAAAATTTTGGAAAAAGCTCAGGGAAAATAATGCGGCTCTTGTTGACTGACTTAAGTGAACTGGACACACCAGTTCAACTTAATGGAAGAGTTTCACATGGTTAATAATCTCACCTCAGCATCAATGGGACTGACTTAGGCAGATGTCTAAATCTATGCAAAGCTCTGTGGTTTTCATTAGGTATTCAGGCACACAAAAGGCCCAGCCTGCACGGGATGAAGTCCTCAAGTTATGCTTGTGCTCTTGGGTTGCAACCTGCCTTCAGTCTCACTGCCTCAGCAGGACTGTGACATCCCTCTTACTCTCGGGGACAACACTTTTAGCACATTAGTTGTGTAGCACAAGGACATTGATACTCTCACTGCTTATTTGCTACCTCATTCGGGTAGAAGAGCTGACTATACTCATATGTCAAACAAATGTTTTGGGCTGCACCTGTGATTTTTCTTTGACTAACCTGTGCATGTAGCCACATAAGACTAAAAAAGTTAGACTTCCATGCAGCCTTTTAAGAATCCTTTATGTGGAAGAAAAGCCATCATTTGCCCATGAAACTCTGTACTCTTAAGAGCTCCCACAACTACAAGACCTAAGAATGAGGCAGACAACATTATTTCTAGTGAGTTTTTTGGTCCTTAAGATCCCAGAAGTGTTACAAGCTCCTAGGAAACAGTCAGAAAAAACAGCTTCTGCAGTTTCAGTTGTTACTATCACTTAGGTTTTTGTCATGTCCCTTTTGCTGTAAATTTGTTATTTTCCACTGCTTTTCAGTAAGATAAACTTTATCTGCCTTGATGGAAAAATTGGTCTTTTTTAAACTCAGCTTACCATGAGCTGCAAGATTTTGCCCCAAGGCAGGTAAGAAGCACTCACACATCCTTCTGCTTTGACAAAAATCTCTAACTTCCAGGAAAGCCGTATCAGCTATACAGCTGTTTCTGCCTGTGAACATCTCTTTGTGGACTAAAAGTAGGCTGCAGGTGGCTCAGCCTTACCTCTAAGTGCACAGATGACAATACTTCCATCGGAGTGGGATCAGTTTTCTCTCCTTTGCAGTCAAACCTAAGAAAATGAATAGCATTGAGTGCTGTGCCTGTTGTAGGGGTGGGATGAGTAAGAAATTAGGTTGTTCCCAGGGTCATTGTGGTTTGCTCTGAGAATCTGCTGCAGCGCAGCAACTCTGCACTGCTCCTACTGCAGGGTTGCAGCGTAATGCCACAACATAGCCTGAAACCTGTTCCTTGCCAATTATCTCTCTAATTCCTATTTGGTTTAAAAGTCAGAGCAAGTTTTGTCAGCAGCCAGCTGCAAGCTGGGTCTAGTTTTGAAAAAAAACAATCTGAAGTATTTATGCTTCATAAATCACCATCAGCTGATATATACTGGAGAATCAGAACACTGCAAGCAGATAGCTGCAGCAGGACAATTTTTGTTTCATTTCTAATTTATAACTATTATTGTTTACTAGCTCTGCTGATAACAGTTGAATGATCCCAAACACTAATACAAATCTGTGAGGAAAATCTCCTCTTCTACAGCAGAATAGTAGTGAAGGTACTGTAGCAAAGTCAATGCAGCTGAAGGCAACACAGTTGAAGAGATATATTCCAGGACAAAAAAATGAACAGGGGAAAAGATGCATGACTGGTAACTGTTTCCCCTATAAACATTACATATGTGGTGTTTAGAAGCTCAAGCAGAGCAAGCACAGCTTACCCACTTCTGTCACCTGTCTCCTCCACAGTTTGTGTTGAACTGGGAACTGCAGAGAGGCTGCTGGCATTATTTGATAGTCCTTGCAGCTCCTCGTTTCATGATGGGCTTGAGTCAGACAAATTATGATGCTATTCCTCTAATGAAGGACTATTCATGAACACAAAGATTCTTCTTGTGCACACTTAGCAACACGTTCAGTCTTTGGGGGCACAAACAAGAGGAAGTGCAAATAGTTGACCAAAAGAAGAGAAACTAATTGAGTGTCCTTAAAAGAAGGAGACACATCTTTTACCACTACCACCAGCAGCTTAATATGGATATTCCACGATTTTGCTTTGTTTCGTGAAACAGAATCACATTTTTTAAAATCGAGACTCTAAGTCGTTGACCAAGCTCTGCCTTGAAAATTAGTGAAATAAGGCATACAAGGGAGTAAGTAACATGTTGTGAGTGCTCTCTCCAGTGCCAGTCACCCTCCTCGCAACAAATCTAGCACTGATGTAGTGATGTGTAGGTGATGTTAGCACGGAAGCTTATGCCTCTATTCTTCCACAAACATGGTCAACTTCTGCACTACTACGTATGAGCTAATTCAGAGTTTGGAGCTTCTGTCTGATGCATAGTGGATATATTAAGCAGATAGGTTTATTAAAGCCTCTCTGGCATTAATTCTCTAGCAATAATCATATGGTAAAGTGAATTGGATCCTTACTGCAATACTGGTGGTTGCTTTGTAACCATGTGCAGTATTAATAGCTACGAACACTTTCCTGAAGGACATGCCTCCAAAGGTCACAAGAAAGCAGATAATTAAATACATTTAAATATGAATTAGTGTGCTACACTTTGTGGTTTAAGGCTGAACTTCTCTTACAACAAAGATGTTCAGGATTCAGTCCCTCCATGCACGGGAAGTTAAATGAACTTTACAAAACTAGGCTGAGGCAGTACAAGGGTTAGGGTGGCTTAGAGCTTGCCTTTGCGAGGAACAGAGGATGGAGTGGAAGAATCCCAGGAGTAAACCAAGGCTGTGGTTGTTTTGCTGCCTTTCTGCCATCCCAGCAATCTGCAGTCCCACATAACGACCTCCTCGGCCTGTTTGCTGAGCTGGACCCAGCCCTGTGAACGAGCTGACACTGAAATAAACACACATTTAACAGAAACTGACCGAGTGAGGCAGGACTGACATGCTGGGTTATTTGTGTTAATAAGAAGTAGGGTTTAAAATGACACGAATGTCTAAAAGGATAGCAAGCCATACACGCAGACACTGCAGGAAGTATCCAAACGCTATTCATCCCTTATGCAAAGATTATGTAAATGTGCCAAGCTCAGAGCCAGGGCTGGGACGGAACTGCCCGTGGCACAAGCGACAAGCAGCGCCAGTCCTTGCGAACAGCCGCTGTCACCTGTGCCCAGTCGTGCCCCCCCCCGCTTTTTAAAATTTATTTTTCTCCATCTTTTCGGGCACTCAGCGCTCCATCCCGAATCCAAGAAGGCAGAAGCGCCAGCCCAGCTCCTCATGCCGGCTGTGCCGTGAGGGAGCTCCGGGGCGCGGTGCCCTTCGCGGCTCCTTTCGTTGGGCCGAGGCGGGGGAGCGCTGCCCTCCCTGAGGCAGGAGAAGCGCCCCCTGCGCCCCTTCGCGCCCACACGGCACCCACGGGCGGCGGGGGCACCCCTCAGCGTTGGGCGAGGGCAAGGGCCGCCCCTAGCCCGCGGGACCCAGGGCGGGACCCGGGCGGGGCGGGGCGGCAGCGACGGGGCGGGGAGAGGAGGGGAAATCCCCAGGATCCCCCGGCCCCCGCGCGGGGAGATATTGCGTTACTCCCCGGGACCCTCCCCCTGTGCCGCCGCTCGGCTCCGCCGCGGCAGCGGCCGTCTCTGCCTGGCGGCAGCGCCGCTCCCCGCACAGCCCGGTCGCGCCGCCGACGGGACGCGGCGCCTCCGTGAGGCGCGGGCAGCCACGGAGGCTGAGGGGAGGATGGAGGGGCCCGGGCTGCACCTGGCGGGGCTCTGCGCCGCGGCCGCCCTCCCTCGGGACGGCGGGGCGGGCAGCCGGCGGGCGGCGTGAGGCGGCCGAGCCGCCCCAGGTGCCCCCGCCCCGCGCGGGGAATGAGAGGCGGCGCCGCGGGGCTGCCGGAGCCCGCCGGGACCCACCATGCGGGAGCTGGCGATCGAGATCGGGATACGGGTGCTGCTCTTCGGGGTCTTCGTGTGAGTACCCGCCGGGCAGCGGCAGTGCGGGGCGGCTCCAGGCGGCACCTCCGAGGCTGCCTCAACTTTCCTGCGGTGCCCGAGCCCTTCCTCACACCGGGCGCGGTGTCGGAACGCCGGGCCGGGGGAGTGCGGCGCTGGCCGCCCCGCAGCCCCTGACGGAGGGCACCGCCGGTGGGCCGTGGCGGCGGGGGGACCCCGGGCTGGCGCTGGCCCTCTCGGGAGCCCTGGGCGAGGGGGAGCTGCCCCCGTTCCCCGCCTGGGGTGCGGGGAGGACCCGCTGTGTGCCGGGCCGGAGCGGGGGTGTGCGGTTTTCCCCCTGGGATTTTGCCGAAGACCTGTGGGGAATTTTTATCGGAGAAACTACTGTTTGTGAGAGAAGCGTGCAAAAAGCAACCGCACAAACCCAACAACAAGAAAACCTCGCTGCTGGGTTTTTTTTGTTGGGACGATGTGAGGGCTGTAAGTGCCCCTCAGCACCTGGTGGTTCCTCCTGGGGACCCGCGGGGCGTGAGGCGCGGGGCTGGGGAGGACCCGAGCTGTGCTGTGCTGTAGCGGGGCTGGAGGAGCCTGTCCGACCCTGCTGTGTAGGGAGGAAAGTCAGGACAATCTGGTTGCTGAAAGATGTGCAGCTATCGCTGCAGGAACACTCTGTTTGCCTTCAGGAGAAAGCAGCTGTGTGTTATTTTGCTGTGTGTACTTCAGGCAGGGTTCCCCCTCTCTTTTCAGGGCTGTACCCATCTCTTCTCTCTGGCAGTTTGTGTTCTCCATGCATTTGAACAACGAAAACTTCCACTCTTCATTTAAGTTTGCGTTTCAGTTGCGTAATGTTTGAAGATGAGTGTTCTCAATCTTTGTGATCTCTCAGGAGTATGACAGAAACAAGAGCCGGTCCTGCTCCTGTTTACTTGTGTGTCTGCTGAACGATGGATCCTGTTCACAGATGCAGGCAGTAGTAGTGTAGGGCATCTATTACGTGGTGATAATTTACAGCTGGTGATACTGAAATGCTTTGAAGCAGTTCCTGTCTGTACCTCTCATAGTTAATGAATAACTTGCCCAATTTACTGATACTCAAGTTTTTCCTCAGTGCTCATTTCTCTTGAATATTGATGCAAATCCTTTGACTTGCAATGTTTGGTAAGTGTCATCCTCTTCCTTTTAGGATAAACTTTGATACTTTCAAAAACCTGCAAGGTACCTTTGATACCTTTCAGTTCAGTTGCATCTTACTTTGAAAGTAGACCTGTTCCTTTCAACAGAGCTCTTTTCTAGAATATACAGAATTACAGGGTGAGCAAAGACCTCAGAAACTGATGTTCCATCAGAACCTTTCCTTTCATTACAAATGCATGTGGAATTTATCACTTTGACCATCCAGCAAGAGATCTCTTTGTACAGCTTATTACCATGATATGTAAATCATGCTCCATTATAAGTAGAAATCTCTAGGATATGCTTGTCTTCTGTCCTCGTTTTCTCTCTAAAGCATTTTGTAATTTTTGCTATTCTTTATGCTGTGGTTCTAATATCAACTGAGGGGTGGCTAAAGGAAATGCTTTTGGTAGAGCCACTATAATGCCAAATGACCACATAAGCAGTTTTCACATTTTCACATAGCTCAGTTTCCTCTTTCTGAGAATTCTGGGGAATAATTCTGACATTGTAAGAGGTCCTTTGGAGAATTCATCAACATTTAAAAGTACTGAACATGTAGCTAAATTCACATCCAGGTAGGTGTTTAGTTTTCTGAAGAACTGCACTTTCTTTGTAATGGCTGAAAAAATATAATCTCTAGCTAGGCCAAAAATAATGGCTTGTATATTCAGATAATCTTAACATCAAAGCAGTCGTTTGCTGTTGTAATAGTATTTCTCTCAGTTTTTCCAAAGAGGCAGTTACTCATATTTTGGAACTTTTGTGTTATAAAGGTTTAATTTCTATGTTTTCTGTGGTTTTGCAGACAGCCAGGGCAGGATTTTAAGTGTGAACAATTACTGGTGAATTGGGAAGCCCTGGGACTGCAATCCAGGCAGCAGCAATTTAAGCTCTACTGCAGAAGCTATTTCTAGGAATGCAAAGGCTCTGTGGTTCCCACCTCCCTGGGAAAGGAATGCCATTAACATCAGTGAGTTTAGGCTAGGTCTGAGATCATCTCTGTTGTGAATGCCAGCTGTGACATAGATATTTGTACACCAGGAGCTGGACTGCAGAGAATTAGTTCATTTTGAAAAGGTGTTGATGATTTTGGGTCACTACCAACCTTTGTAGTGTCAGAAATCTGACCTTGAAGATAATGGTTCTGTAGCTATTTGCCAATCGTGAACCATCTGTGCCTCCCAGATGTCTTTAGCTTCAACTGACTGATTAATATAACTTAGAGTAATATACTGGCATATTTTGTACCACAAAATGCAAAAGAAAAAGGTGCATATTCCATGTTGTAGTTTTGCTTGGCGATAAATGTCATTTCATAAAAATGGAGGTGTGAAAACTTATGTTGATGACTGCTGAAATTGAATGTATTGCCAATTTCAATGTATTTTACAGCAACACTTGCCATAATTATCAACTTTAGTCATTTCACCAAAGGCGAGAATGTATACTTATTATTTAAGATCCATCATGCAAATGTGCACCATTCCAAGTAACACACATTTGTGAGGGTTGTGTATTGGTATGGGTGAAAACTACAGTCAGTGAGGATAATGATAACAACTGACTCAGTTCTAGATGTTGGGTTCTTTCTAAGTGTTCCCTTATCAATTAAAGACGTGTTTAGGTATTGAAATTAAGCAACTCAAGCTTCTGTGTGTCAACAAAGATCTGTGCTGAAGGGTATTTTAGCCCTCAGGCTTTACTGCTATTGAAGGAAGGATTAGTTAGGAGAGATTTATTAGAACTACAGCTGCCTGTAATTCAGAAGCAGGAGTTAAAAAAAACCCCAAACAACAAAACAACCAAAAAACCCCTCGCCAAACCAAAAACCAGACGTAGCTCTTTGCAGGCAAAAACATGCTCGATGCATACTTTACTGGGAAGGTAAACAGATGTTCTTTGAGTACCTTCAGCAAAACAGCTCTCAAGCCACAAGTTACAAACTGTAAGGAGAATAGTGATATTTCTGTTCTGCCCTACAGTTTTTCCAAGTTCCTTAACATTAACAAATTCATTTTTAGTTTACAAATTATTTAGCTTTACACCGTTTGGCTGGGCTGAACTGATCCTAATAAGCATAGATGATTTGCTAGTTACTAGGCAAAGAAAATTCTCATGCTACAATTTGAGTAGTGTTACTACATTATGCAGTTTCAGTTATTTTCCAAGTAAACCTTAAATCAATTCTCACTTCATAATTTTGTTTATTTAGTTCAGCTTTTTATTTATTAAGAAATATCTGTGAGTGCAGATCTGAGATGTAGAAATGGTCCATTGTTTAACAACTGTGCGCATGTACTTTACAGAAAAAAATCAAACACTAATTTGAAGAGTGATTAAATTAGGGTCTTGTATCTCTATTTTCTTCATTTTGTGCTTATTCCTACTACCTGGAGCATCTTAAGATACCTGATTAATGCTAAAACATGTTAAATGTGGCTAGTCTTTCATCTGCTCTGTGTGTACAGTGGCATTTGTCACTTAGAGAATGCTTGATGAAAGCAAGCTGTTTTGACTGACTTGGTTTTATTCAGTTAAGGGAATTGTAAAAAGATCTCTGAGCAATTCTGGTATTTTTACACAGGAGTGATGCCCTTAAAACGATGTTCTTCATATGTCCTAAAAAGAGTTCATTGAGTGGTAGCTCAGAGTGAGCCTATAATTGCCAGCAGGGATATCTTAGTTTCTTAGCAAAATACATGTTCTGTTTTAGATGTCTTCTACAAGGAAAACTTTTAAATCTGTTTCAGAAGTTTCAGAAGACCACATCATTGTCTTGGTAGGAAGACAGGATTTGTTTGTGCTGTAGTATATTTAGCCCAATGACTTGTCAACAGCGTATCGCTGATGTTTCTAGAGCTGTCTAATTGATTAAGAAGACAGTCTTTCAAGGACTGCTTCATCAAACCTCAAGCTCTTCAAGTGAGTGTGATGTGATTAAAATATAAATGTCATTCAGAGTAATTGGATATCTTCCCTACAGCACAGTCTCATTAGCAGCCTCCCTTCGGAATAAATGTTTATCTGTGAACCAACGTATGTATATATTACACACATGTGAGTGTATAGCATAGACTTGATGCTGACATCTTTTGTGTGTGTGTGCCATGTTCAGACTCTGGTTTAAGTAAATAAAAGCTGATTCTGCACATGTTGGGTTGCTGACAAGTTTACAATATTAAGATTTTAATCGAGTTATGAATATGCATGAAATGATTTAGCGTGGAAGGCTCAGGTAGCTTTCTTTGTCATAGGTGGTGATCTGCATATTCTGCATACGTTGACTTCATGAATGATACTATGTATTGTTTTAACACAGACAGAGAATCAATTAGCTGAAGTGATTCCACAGTGCTGCAGTTTTGCTTTACTCTTTCCTCACAGTTTGCACTTGCCTTTTCTCTGCCATATCTACTGGATTTTTGGAGGATAGACTGAGGTGAGAATCATGAGCAGCCAGAGATCTGTAGGTAATGTAATGAAACAGTGCTGAGAAGAAATCATCAGTCTGAGACATTACGGTTTATTTCCTTGTGCTGACACATACGCTGCCAAATTACACAAATCAGTTGGGCCAAGATTTCAAAGCACATTTTAAGCCTGGGCTCTGTAGCTGAATATTTCAAAGCAAAGGAGATATTTAGCCACATGAGCTTCTTAGTAATTTTGTGTCCTACGTTCTTGATTTGGGTATCCCGTAATTCTGACTTTGTAACCTGATTTGTGGCTATTGATCTTAAAAGTTTTGGACTTCATTTCTCTGTACCCTAATTTCTCATCAAGAAAGGGAGATGAATTTTTCTTTTCTCACCCTTTGTTCATTGAGATGATAAATTCTTTGTAGTAAGGTATGTAGACAATATCTAGACACACTGAAGCTTGGAGCTTTTTCAGTGTTAGTTTCACAAATAGTAATGATAATTGAAAGTGAGAACATCAATATGTTTGATTCCTAACCTGTTTAAAAATAGGTTCTGTATTGTAAACCATAATTTAGGTTATACTAAAATGAGGGAAACATTCAGTTTTGTGGCCCTGGTTGAAGTCTAGTTCACTGAGTAGGGTTAATGCACAGTTAAGGGAAAGATCTTCTATAAAACAAGACTTTCGCTTCTGTGGTGCTTAGGATCTGAGAACATATATCAAAGGTTGCATATTGAGCTCCAGCAGCAGGCAACAGACTTGTTCCAGTGCTCAGCAGAGTCTGTTATACCTTTGAAGTAATGGAAGAATTAGAATGCCGTGGAACTTCTGTAACTTGCTGAATGCAGCTGATATATCACAAAGTAACCCGAATTTTAACTTTGCTCAGCTCTGCGTCCTTGAGAGGTTACTGTAAAAACAAAAGGCCATAAATACCCGTTACACCTAGTGGAATATGAAGCACACAACAAAACGACCGTGTGCCTGTCCTAGTATCTATGAAATATCACCAAGCTAACAGAGACACTTGGTACTTGGTGTTCCACTGAGCTGAAGCTTGTTTCCATTGTTTTCTTATTTATTGAAACTAGGGTTGGGTTTTACTGATGTTGATAACAGTTATTCAGGAGAAAGTGCACCTGTCTTTTTGGTGCAGACTTTGGTCTGTGCAAAAGATAGACTGGTTCACAGACTATTGCATCAATACTTCTAGATAGTGGGACTAAGTTTATTTTATTTGTCTTCCCTGAGTCCCAGGGGGAGGAAAAAGGGGATTTAATGACAGGTATTCTAATTGTCCTGTTAATTTTACAGTTGATGTCCATGGATAAACTCGCAGCTAAATACCTGCTAAAAAAAGGATGTTGTTGTAAATGCCAGAGCATCTGCTCCAGATTTTTGGGGAGTAAGTGGTGGCTTTGTGTCTCTTCTTGTTGAATCCTATTTACACACTGACTTTGGTGCTTCGTATTTACTTGCTCCCAGCCCTGATTGAGGGCATTTTATAGTGAGAATGCAACTAAGACTGACAGGGTTTCTGTGAGGGAAAATATTCTTGAAAAAAATTTGATTTTTATGCTTTGATCTAAGCACAGTCAAGCTGTGGCACAACTGTATTTCTTATGGCAAAGACTTCTATAAAAAGTGCAGTCTTACTGCTGAGAATGCACTCACATCTGGCACAGTAAACTAAAATCTTTACAGTCTCCCAATCTGTTGGTGACTTTGAAAAATGAGTACTTGGAAATAGGTGGCAGAATTATTGATGCTAAAAGGGGATTAAAGGTTACCTTTAGTGTGCCTTGTAACTTTTTTCTGTAATAAGCACTGTACTGATACTGAGCAGGGGACACTGGAGTGCTGTGTCTGTATTGGCAAGGATTAGTGGACAAAGAGAGAAAGCTAAAGACAATACGCGTGTCCTTAGTTAAAGTACTGGTTGTGGTCCACTAATGAATGTCAGGGATTTACAGGTGAGTGGTTAAGGAAAGCTTCACTGGTTTCTGAGTCAGAATGACTGCTTTACAGGTGATCCAATTAGTGTCTTCATAGAAGAGGCAAAACTGTCATCAGATGTGGCAGTTAAACTAAGCTTTTCATAACTACATGGGTTGTAAGGTACTTTCCATTCATGTTTTTCCCTCCCCTTGTAACTGGTAGATTTGTGATCATTGCTCCACAAGTCATTGCTATGCAAGAAACTGACTGATCTGTATGATTCTGCAGAAAACTAGGGTGGGAATGTTTCTTTGTTGTGAATCAGATCGCTACAGTCACCATGTATTGTATTTGTTTATTTCTCTGCATTACAAAACACTTCCAGCTATTGCTGTCCAAACACCTAAATATTTTCCTTGTTAAAATACCCCTGATTAAAACAGCATATAGATAAAATGCAATAAGTGGGAAATGTTTTACTGTAGGCTAGAGTTAACAGGGTTTACAACTGATGTATTCATAGTCAGTGGCTGATTACTTATGCAGGTGAATTTCAGACAATTGGGGAGGAGTGAGAGAGATGGTTAGAGTGGTATAGAAAACACCTTTTCTGAGGAAAGATAGAAATAATTGAGCTGTTTAATCTAGAAATCTGTGGAGACATGGCAGAAATCTTCACATGTAAGCAGCTGCCATAAAGATGTATGAAGAAGGGAAATTGCTCTTCATCTCCTTTGGGAACTGTAGAGAAAGGAAGAATTTTTAAACTTTAAACTTGTAGCAAGGGGAACTTAGGCTGAGTGTGGGCAAATACAACCTACTTGTAAGGACTTTTGAGCACTGTGATAGATTGCCTGAGGCATATATAGGATTTCCACCGCTGGAAATTTGAAAAAGCAAGTCACACTAAAGTCCCTTGGGAATATTTTACATAAAGCTTATCAATTCAAAGTTACTTGGAGAATACTTTAGCAAAGGTTGAGCAGAAGCTGATGATTCCTTCTGGCTGGAGGGCAGTGCCATGCCAGACATCATATTCTAAATATTGTACATTGATAAGATGGTGGGGAAAATTAAATCCTAGATAAGGTGAAATGCTTCAATCTGCAGTCTTGCAGTTCAACATTTTGCTCTCTTTTCAGTCAAGTTTTACCTGCTACTTTAGAATTTATAATAGAGATGTAAATGTCAGCTCAGAAATATTTCAATTTTTGAAGGATTTCTGGCACCCTGCCAAGTGTTTTGAAGCCTTGCAAATCGAAAACAACAGAGGAGAGTATCATTTGATGTAAAGTGTTATATTTTCATTAGCTGCCAATTTTGTCTGATGGGAGAACAGATCTAATAGCCTGACTGTACTCTCATGGCCCGCAGAGAGGCCATTAATAATTTCATTCATCTGGTGTCCAAGGTGCTTTACAGGAGTGTCACTACTGCTATTGGACTTTAGCGAGTACCACAAAATGCTAAAAGTGATGTTCCTATTCCCCATAATTATATATATGTATATTTAAATAGTTATTAATACTCTGGAACATGTAGTTATTCACACAAGTGTTTTCGGATTGAGTGGTTTTAATATAGTTGGATTTGATTGTGAATATCATTAGGCAGGCTTCTTTTTTTGTCCCCAGAGAATAATGAAGTCATTGCATACAGCAACTGTGAAGGAAAAACTGGAACAAACTCTTGATGGAACCTTCTAGATGGGTCCGTAGTATTTCTCCCCTCTCACTTCCTTATGAGTTCCTGAGTTTTTGGTCCAAAAAGATGGTCTGAGAACATGTTTTGGCACTTAGCTCTAGTTGTGGACAATTTGTTTGGTACTACTTAATCCTCACTTGTACTCAGCCTGTACCCCTCAGGTACAGCTTTTTGTGGAGATAGGCTTCCCTGCTGTACAGGTCCTCTTTCAAACTTATGTTTATGTCTATCCATCATATGTTTAAAGGCAACAGTGGTGCACAGCGAATGGGATACAAATCACAAACATTCATATAAGAAATACATTCTAGACTAAAAATAACTTTGCAGCAAATTATCAAGTCATGTTCATGTTTTTAACATTTATATAAAAGCTGGGTGAGTGAGAAACTGTTTCTTGTGTAGAAGTGGTAGGTTTTTGATGTGAGGATTTTGAAGAGATTGGGTGAGGGGTCAGTGGCTGAATGGAGATGAGATCCTTCAGCATGGAGGAACGTGTTAGTGTGTTTCAGAGATTGCTCCTGAATAAGCTGCTAGGGCCAAGTTGTCACTTCCAACTGATTAAACCTTGTTCTAAGCAAGATCTTAAAGAGCCTTTAGAGGAGGGATGAGAGTGAGACGCATTGAAGTAACAGTACAGAGGGACTTTTGGAGAAGGAGTGATGGAGGGACAGAAATAACTGAAAGGAAAAGCTTTGATCACCAAGAGAAACTCAGTATATTTTTAAGTTTAACTGCTGACTTTCATTTCAGGTCCACACCTCTAGTCAATAAGAGTGTGTCACGCAGGTATGGAAACAGAAGAAACTTTATCAGACTACTCGGCTCTATCAAATTGCTATGAAGCTAGGATAGTTGTCAAAGGAACTGTTGAGAGTTGTTTGGCTGAAAACAGTTTGAGGTGTAATAAAAACAAGCATTAAAAAAACATCAAAAGCAAAATTTTGGCTGCCTGCAGTGTATTCTGGTTCATTATTCAGGTATGTGCTTAAGTGATTTAAGTCTGTGATATGAATTGTTTTTCATGTCAGAATAATGTACAACTGCTGTCTTTGAAACTTCTAATGTCTACGGCAGTGTTCATATACTGATGATTTCCTTTCTCTCTACTCCCTCCCCAAACACACACATTAAAATGGCTTGTGTGAAATAGCTTACATCATAGGCACAATTAATAAAAACAGAGCATAGAGACAGCAATACCATAAATCATGCTTTTTGTTAACTAAAATGAGAGATAATGCAGTGAAAACAGTAGCCAATAGTTTTCACTTGGTTGATATCTGTTATTTCTGTAAGATTATCTCTGTTACAGTGGTAAAGCTGCACTGCATTGCCTTAAGTGTTGTACGTTGACATAATGAGCAGCAGCTCTGACCTCCTTGCCTTGTGCTTGAAGTGCACCGCAGCTCTGTGTGAGCAGGGATCACGAGAACTGAACTGCTTTTTCACCCCAGGAGCAGCTAAATGCCAAAACAAATATGGTTTTATTTCCAGATGGTGTATTTGATATTCTGCTGACCAGGAAGCAAAAGATGCAAAGGTCACTTTCAATATTAGGTTACAGAAAGTTGTAAAAATGTTAGACAAGCCAAAATATGTAAATTCAACTAATTTTTTCCTGTTTTCAGTATAACCACTCTTGTCTCCTGCTCTTCTGTTCAAAGCTGCAATGCAGCATGACCAACTGTTCTCTCTTTCTTCCTTTCACTTTGCTTATTTCCAAATATTCCGCTTCTGTAAGGAAGAAATAATGGTGAAAAGGTTTCAGCTAAGCTGGTTAAGCAGTTTAATGCCTGGATACCCATTTTTATTCCCACTAAATGGGAGTTTTCTAGATTCATTCACTTCATACTGGCAATAATGATAGTCAGCAATATTTAGTGCTACTTGTATTCAAAGTGCTCAGCCCATGAGCAAGGAGAATGTGTGGGTTGGAAGTTTTTTGCATTATTTCAGAAGCACAAGAACAAGTGGCTGTCTGTCTTAATTGCTTGTTTTTGTGCTGTTCATGCATGCTCAGGTAATTCTTTTCCTTTCACTCTTAGGTTTATTACAACTGAAATAACATCACAGAAGGGAAATCGTTTACCCAGAGAAAGTTCAAATGCGAGGGATTGAGAAAGCAGTAGAGGTATAATTTAGGTACTAAGGAAACTAACATTAGGTACTAAGGAAGCTAACATTAGGTTCTAAAACTCCAGGCTATTACATATTTTTTTATTTTTTTTCAGCACTCTGAAAATAGTGCTGTTCGCTATTTCATATTAGGTATTCTAAGAACTTTTACATATCATTTATATGTTATTTCATAAGCTGCAGGACTCCTGTCGTGAATCTATATTGGTTTTAGTTCAAGATCTGCGCTTTTGACTGAGCTCAGACTCCCCAGCCTGTTGCCTCCTTGCTGTTTCATTTAATTCCTATTGTTTTTTGAATTTGAACCAAACAAGGAAGAGAAAATTTGAGCAGGGGGGCTGGATCTGGTTTTAAGCTGTTTCTGTTCATATGTATATTCACTGTGGGTCCATGTGGCTCAAGTCACATGGTATAGCAGACCTGGACCTAATCTCGGGCACAGCTGATGAAGCCTTTACAAATACAGCCTCAGATGCTATATCAGAGGAGGGTCCAGTGGCTCAAGAATCATTCAGAGACACTGGCTGGCACAGACTCCATCATCCAGTTAGACACATTCTGGTTGAAGAACCTGTCTTGCATCATGGTTGGCTTTGTTGGCCCAGTGATAGTACAGCTCCTCCTGACTGGGGTGCAATGCTAGCTCCAAGGAGGGGAGAGTAAAGAGGGTGGCTGTTCATCTTTGGAAGAAGTCATACCCTCATATATATCTGTTAAATCAGTGGATATTTGAGGGAAATCTGGGAAACCTGCTAGTAAGACTGAAGAATAATACTGGAAACTCTCCTCTTTCAGCACATCTGGGAAATATGACAGACATGGTAATATGTATATTTTAAAACTGTATCAGAATTTATTTTCAATCTCTTCTTGATCAAAGTGATTTCTCATATATCTGAAGAGCTAATGTGGCCATATGTGCTGTAGCACTGCAATTGCTAGCTAATTTAAAATATTCAGAAATATTTTACAGCAAGTGGTACTGATTCATCTGAAGCCAAACCTACCCTTGAGAACCAGTTCTTTACTTGCCAGTGACATTAAATTGTAAACAAAAAAATATTCCCGCTGTTTTTTGTCCTATCAGTCCCAGGATTTAATTCCATTGACTTTTGACTCCTTCCTACGTAAAGGTGCATCCATAGAATTAGAAGTGCAGAAAGCTATATACATTCAGATTAGCATGTCAAGTGTGATCAGTAAGTAATAGGAAGGCTTTTTTTCTAGGTTCTCAAAAATACAGAAATTTAAAAATGCTATTAACTTGCACTAGTCCCACAGCTGTATTGGGCACTGAACAGGGACTGAATGAAAGAAGCTTCCTGCAGCATTTTTCTTACCATTTACTTTCTGCCAGTACTCCTCTCAGTCTTTGTAAATACTTGCCTACAAACAGAAGGTTACTGCAAATGAAGAGAGGCATCAGATCTTCTAATTTATTCTGCAATAAAAACAGCCTCTGGATTATCTTTGTATGAGTAGGGAATATTAACTACCCTGTATCCTGCAGGGCACTCAAACCAAATAAAGCTCCATATTAGGATTATAGATTGTTAATCAGAAGTGGTAGGTGTATACACTGCATGGCATTATATTGGGAAATAAAAGTTTTTAGCTGCTAAAAAGGTAGAGATAATTTATTGATACAGCTGCTTCTGTATCTCTTAGTGTGAATGCAGATAACTTAATGACTTGGCTTTAGTGCAGTTACAAGTTGATGGTTATAATAACATGTTTCCTTCAAAGCCTATGAAGAACCAATAAAGCATTAATTTCTGTTCTCATGTACATGCTTCTTATGCAATCAATATCTATTGCAATATAAATTCTAATATATTTTGAAATTTAACACTCTACTTTTGATTTCCATGGAAAAGTTAAAGCTGTTGCTTTCCTACTTGAATGACAGTCAGCAGTGCATAGTTGGCATATGTGAATACCACTCCAGTGAATGAGCAAACTGCAGCATTAGGAGTTTTCATACTGATTGCTTTGATAATTGCTTTGATACTGATATTGACGCTTCTTGCTGGAATGAATTGCCCTACCTTGCTTTGTAAAGCAGTGGCAGAAAACATCAAATCTCTCAATACCCAGCGTTGTGCATTAACTATAGGGAAAGTTTCTCTTTCTATCAAAACTAGAGTTTCTATTATTGAAGTTAGATTTTTAATTCATGTCATCTTATTCCTTGGTGAAATTGCAGTCCATCATTAATACTTGGGCCTTGGTCATCTTTTTTGTTCCCCATTACATAATTCCTTTCTTGATGGCTGAGGAACTATGGATTTCCCAAATTACTTTAGAAATTAAATGCCTCAAATCTCTTTCCTCTTTCTAACCTCTGAGCTAACACAAAGGTATATCTCATCATGCTGATAGGCATAGACAGCAGCATTTCAGAAACTGAACTCCTTCAACTCTGTGGTGAGCAGAGCGATGGTGATAAACCACAGGGATTGTTTCTTATCTCGCCTCATCTCTATCCTGTCTGATTCAGTTCTGTTAATTTTGCATTCCAGTCACAGACCATTTCAAGCTTTTCATATTTTGTCTTTGCAGGAGTTCCTAAAATAGCCACTAAAACCCTACATTTTTTTTCCTTAATATTACCTATAGGGAATAAACAAGACTAGGTTTTCTTATGGCATGAGAATAAGTTATTCTCTCCAGACACATCAAATAATATGATATGAATGGCTTTCCCACTATTCGTATGTTTCAGAATGGGTAGGTTGAAGTCTTAGATTCAAATGTGAGCAAAGGTAATGTGAAGAAACAGTGTTCAGTGCAATGTACCCAGCCAGTGTTAACACTGGGCTCTTCCTGGTTAGCCTTGGTCACTTGTGGGAAACCCCTAAAGCAAATTCTGTCTTTCAGAATATAATTTTCTTATCTTCACAGCTGTTGTCTATGATGTGTTCTACTTTATGGCTCTTTATTCAAAATGTTGGGGCTGTGGATCTGTTGTGTGAGAAACTCTCTCAGATTTATGTATTGTGCATGTACCCTTGATTAGGCCAGTTCTTCATTACTTGCTCCAATGAGGAATTGTGTACAAAGCCACTTTAGGATCAGATCTGCTTATCCACAGATGAAGCTTAGAAAAGAGGAGAGTTTGTCATTAGGTATCTGGTATGAAAGACTGAGTATCACAATGACAAGTTCATGTTCATTCTCTTCTGGTGCTTTGTCATGCCATACGTACTTCTCTGTCCTCTCCTTTCTTAGTTATTGTCACTTGTTACTTAGGACAACCATTACCTGCATCTATGAAGAAGAGAAATTCTTCAGAGACAGGGCAGAAGGCAAAAAACCTAATCCTTCCAAAAAACCCAGACAGACCACCCCCCCGCCCCCGTACATCCTGTAGTTGGTGTTCAACACCAGGAATCAATCTAACCTTCCCATGTGGTATGTACACTTCTCATGGAGCAGATATCTAGGTCCCCAGCATTGCCATGATGAAAACCCCTGTGTCTTCTCCTGTGTGATTTCATATTGTTTGTTACTCACTGAAAATGGAGCTGTTGGCCAGCAGCAGTCCTTGTAAGACTAGTAGGTGCTTCTAAGGTGAATGCTAGTCGTGATTTCATTGTGAGTAGCTTGTATCTTACACTAACAGGATGCAAAAATACAATCCTAATGTTGGGCCCATCTATCCTGTTCCTGTCCTGTTTTTGTTCCTAGGTTGGGAACATACTTTTCTACTTTAACATTTAAAGGTTTCTAACTTCTTAACTGTACTAACTTTGCCAATGCAGTACTGCTTATTGCTCTTTCTCTCATCTTAGCATCTTCCAAATGTCATTGCTTCTTGATTTCATGCCACTGAATACCAGGGAATGGTAGCTACTGTAAGCAGTGCTTGAAATAATAAGGAAATGAAGACCATGGTGGAAGCACAGGTCAAAGACTTTGTGAGGATATTTATGCAGTGTTTGATTCTTTCACTACCAGTGAATGGTTTCATTAAAAAAACCCCGTAATTGGTCCATATTATCATAAAACTCCTGTGCATTTTACCTTGATCAGTCTGTGATATGGTGCCTGCATAGAATTTACCTTAAAGGGCTACATGCTATTAAATGAAAATGAAGTTAATGTAACCTGGAAGTGCTTATGTCCTCAGAAAAAAACCAATATTTTTATTTAGTGTAGTGTTGTAGGCAGTAATGTTGGGATGTCCAAAGCAACCTCAAATACTTGGGCACCTGTTCCTCACTGATGTTTTTAATGGAATGAGGTCTCCTGTTTCCCTTAGATTGCTTTGAAAGTCACCATTAAACGCTCTTAAAGTTAATGGAAGTCCTTTTGTGCCTTTGATATATGTTATCAGGCTGTAGTGTTCAAAATCTTGATTGTGAAACTGTTAAAAATGTTGGATGACTATGTAAACATGCAGAAAATGTAAGGTCAAAAAGCTAATATTAAATTTTCATGTACTGATACAGAGTAAGCTTCCCAAGTTACCCACCTGCTGCCAGGGGATGTTACATGACTGAGCCTCTATTTTCAGCCATAATAGAAAATGTCTAGAAACCAGTTTTCTTTACCCAAAGACTACATCCATTTCTAATAATGTCTAGTCATTTAAACAAGCTTGTGCTGGCTTATGAATAGTAATAGACTACCTTTGGTTAGGTCGAAGGAACATAAATCACTAAGTGTCAAGCAGCTTAGAAACCAGTATGTCCTCATGATTGTTTAATAGAGTACAAAGGGAATTGCCTTCAAGCTAGTGAAATCTTGTATTCAGTCGCCCATCAATGATGCTTCAAAAAAAGAATTGTTCTCTTATGAGTCTTGCCATAAAAATTTAATTAGCAGCTGAGCTCTTTCTGAAGATGAAAAAAAAGTCATTTCTTTTTACACAGTCACTTTCCTTTAACTGTTTACTTTGTATTTCTGTATTGTTCACACAGACAAGATCTGCCGCCTTCTGTATCTATTTTTTTCTCCTTCAGTAGTGATTTTGAAATTATTTTACCCAGTTTCAGTATATTTGAACACTGTTCTTGGATGTTATTCAGAACACAAGTAAGAGGAAGAAATGGATATTTAATGGTTTCAAAAGGTAGTGGATACAAAACTGCTGTTATGAAATAAAATAATAATTATAATTATCACTGTCATTGATAGATTTGTTGCAATGAATCTTCCTTTAGAACAGTACAAAGATAGCGAGTATATACTAATCAGAAAATCAGTCCTCAGCTGAAATCA
This sequence comes from Podargus strigoides, assembly GCA_028020825.1. Taxonomy (NCBI): domain Eukaryota; kingdom Metazoa; phylum Chordata; class Aves; order Caprimulgiformes; family Podargidae; genus Podargus; species Podargus strigoides. Next base: position 5,596,270 of record CM051626.1, on the reverse strand, counting down.
CATACTATTTCTGTCATTTATTATAGTTTCATCTCTTTAGCACAAGTGTTATTTTGCTCTCAAAGGAATCAAATCTTCTAATTTAGCTTGTATTTGCAGTGTCCTAGTATGATTCCTGTGAGAGCTATAAATTTGATTTTTGTTCTCTTTCTCAGATTTAAACAGATACACTTTGATCTTAGTTTTTTTACTTTACAAGGAGACAGGAAAAAATAGATCTAGAAGAGTCCCAAACCTGTAACTCTTCTGGCATTTGCTTATAACATCGAATGTCTTAATGTCAAATTAATGACATCTCTGGTCTAATGTGACACATTTTCCAGAAGTGCACTGGTGCATGGCTATACTGTGATCACCTTGAAGCACAAATATTTGTTTATTGTTTGTTTTTTGCAGTTAGTAGAAATGCTTCAAGGCCTAGATATGTCAAAGAACATGTCTCTACTTCAAGGCATTCCTTGGCATATCCATCAGTCCCAGTGCTTTGAGTACTGCCTCAAAACAGTCATCAGACCAGCAGGTACCTGAGGGAGTATGTCAGATGTGACTGGCTGAGAGATGTAGCCTTTGAATCTCAGGTGGCTTCAATTTCTTGTATGCCCAGACATGCATGTGTTCGTTCATTTACATTTAGATGACAGTGGTGAAGTACCTCCTGGCCATGGATCCTGTATGCATTTTCATAACAAATGTTAAGTCCACATAGGTCAGTAAAGGAAACATGACTGCTGGTACAAGTGACAAGACTCTTTTGACTTGTTTGGTCCTCAGATTTTGGTTTTTTCCTTTAGGAAGGAGAAGTGGGTTGGGCTCTTTGGAGCAGAGAGAGTTTTGTACCTTCTGTCTAGTGGGAGTCTGAGTGTGCTCAGGTAAAGAGGGTCAGTACTAGTGTGTGCTGGGGACATGGGAGACTGTAGCTAGTGCAGAGATCATAGACCACAGTGAGAAAACAAAGAACAGCTGGTCAGTGCTCAAGGGATAAAAAGAATTATTTCCTAAGACCCAGAAGACTGGATAAGGCTTGTTATTGTTTAGGAAATCATTGACCTGGCTAGATTTGAGGACTCGTCTTCACAGCGGGGAGTTGCATATGTGTGGTTTAATTTTACATTGCTTTACAACTTGCTTTGAGCTTTTCCTATTTACAAAGTCAATTGTTATAGCTGTTACTTGTATAAAACCTGGTTTTGAAGGGGTTTAAAGCCCTTGGCTTTGGGAAATTTACAGTGGAAAAAGCTTTGGACCACTACACTTCTGTGTTCTGGCTTCATGGGCTTATTGACAGAAAACTGGACCCTGTGTCTTCTCTCAGCAACCGTTCTTTCAGTCCTAGTAAACTAGCCCTGCAATGAGTAAAGTAAAGGAAAAACTTCCTGGGAAGTCTGATACAACTTTAAAGCTAAGAAGAGTTACAGGACAGTGAAGGACTCAGTGGCAAAAGGAGTATAGTTTAAATGGAGAGAGGCAATTTATCTAGTCCTGAAAAGCTTTTGAAACTTCTTTCTCCAGTCAAAGACCACAATTCCTGCTGCTTCTTTCAATGCCGGACAAAAGATACCTGCACAAATAGTTTGCTGGTAACACCAGCATTTTATTTTCACGCTCTTCATTTCAAAATAACATAATTGCAAAACCATGAGGTTTTTTTGTTTGGTTGATGTGGGGTTTTTGTTGGTGTTTGTTTGTTTTTTTAAGAGTTAAATGACATGAGAATGAAATTAAAGCAGTCAGTTTTGGTAAAATGACACATTTCTGATAAAGCTGGATTCTCCTTAAGCTTGACAGCCAAATCAAGGTACAGGCAATCTGAAAAGAGAAAAAATGGGCTTCTATGAGCCCATCCTGTTTTAGAAGTAAGTCTATATTGGAGGTACTCTCTAAAGTTATCTGTTCTTTCTGTCAGTAAAAAGCATTGTCTGGGCTGTTTCTTTCTCCCTGCTTTGTGCTCCTGCAAATACAACTGTCATGCTTCAAAATCTGGATCTTCACATTTGAAAGACACATTTTGTATTTGATATCTGGTTTATAATTTCTTCAGTGTAAAACATCTGCTACATGATTTTTGTAATCCCATGATATTCTTTGCACACTTTTCCCACAAAAAAGAAAATGACAATTTATTGTCCCCAGTAAAGTTTATGGAACTTTTATAAAGTTATAGGATATAGACTTTTAAAAATAATTTCCCTAGGGTTTTATTTATGAAGGTAGTGTGACTAAAAAGCGCTGAGGTAGGATAGCAATGTATTATAACTCATGCATGCTATATATCATAATTGACTTTGGAGAGATTTTTAAATCAGCAGGGCTCTTCTGGGTGTTTTGGTCACCATTTCAAACTGTGAAAAAACTGTATTTTTAATTGTTTTGGGTTTTTTTTTTCAGTTTTACAGAATTTTTGGATCCATTTCAGCGGGTTATCCAGCCAGAAGAGATTTGGCTGTATAAAAATCCCTTGGTGCAATCAGACAATATACCTACACGTCTTATGTTTGTAAGTACTAAAGGTTTATTGGTTGTTCAGTGCTGTGAACTAAATGCACTTCATTTGATAAGCAGTAGGAAATCTTTCAGAAGTATAGGATGTTCCTTTAAATCTAATGACAATTGTTTTCCAAACCAGGGATGTCCAAAATGGCAAAATGTAGGAAATCATGGGGAATTTCTAAAAAGCAGCATTACCAGGTGACTGAATTTGTGGATGTTGATTTTACAGTTTAAGATTAAGCTAGTATTAGCTTAGAGGGATACCAGAGAAATGATTAGAGAAGCTTGTCGAATTAGCTGGTTGAGTGACCTGACAAAACCTGGCCATGCTCTTATTAGGTTAAGTGCTTAAATTTTGAAATAGGATTTGTTTTAGGCATGTTAAGCACTGAGATATTTGCTGTGGTTTACCAGAAAGCAATCTCTTAGTCTTTATGAACTGCTGAATTATTTTATATGCTGAGAGCTTTGAATTCAAGAGAAATGTTGTGAGTACTCCAAATCCGGATCCAAGTTAGACAAAGCTGGTCTCTGCATGGGTAGGAAACAAGTCGCAAGGACTGGAAAGACCTGAGCCTTGTTCTGCCTCTCTGTCAGTAGGTATTCCTTGTGTAAGGTACTGTCAACTTCTCTTGAATGTGTGCAAGTATGTGGGAGTTCCTATAACTTTAGCACATCTCTGGCTTGCCAGGATGAATAATGAATGAGAGAGATTTTGTCCATGCTTCACAAAAGCAAAGCAATGTTGGAATATTTCACTGCTGAAAATAAAACAGTGAGATGCATCTGAGGAGAGTATTGCTCATTAGACTGTTGCCAAATCTGTTATGGATATGAGCCATACAGAAGCTTTTTGCAAAATAAGGAAAAAAGAGTCTTTAGCAAGCCAAATTTTGCTGCAGAATAAAAAACACCTTCCTGCTAATGCTTTTTGTGTAAGGAACAGCAATGTACTGCAAACATGAATAGTTCTTCATCTCTCTCAAAAATCCATATGCTTGTGAAATACGAGGGAATCTGCAGTTTTACCAGATTTCTGAAGATAGATTGTGAAGTGGCTTGGAACCAGCTGCCACTTGAATTCTATTATTTGTTGATATTTTCTACTCCTGCTTGTTCAAAAGATTTCTAACTCCCTTAAACCATCACTATAAGCCTGTCAGCCTGGCTGTATTTCTACATGTTCTTCAACAATGGAATGCAGATATCTATCTTCTTTTCTGGTGGCAGTCCTTACTTTTGAGAATGAAACAAATAATTCTAGGTTTTGCTTTAACCATTTTTTTATTTCACTCTTTGTCTCTGGGATCCGAAATTAAACTATTGCTGAGGATAGAGAGAAGTGAACATTTCTGGGGCAGTAACATAACACTGGCATCCTAACTTGAATCTTACTCACAGTGTAGACAGAAGGGAGTTTTAAGTGGAAATGGTGCATCTTTTTGCACAAAACCTGGTGCCTGCCTTTCTAAATGTAAAAAAGGGGAGCATACTCCAGACTGTGTTTTAATCTGTATGGCTCACTGAGTTAGATAATATTTTGCAAATGCAGGTGAGGAGAATCTGATCCAAGATACTCTACTAAAATAACAAATACAGTGCACTTTCCTGTTGTTCCCTATGTGGGTATTGTAAAAGCAGAAAATGAGGACTGGGATTAATCTTTATTATAAAAAGAAGACAGCCAGACATCTTTTGTCATAACACGTCTGTCGTGTCTTTGTTTCTTATTTCAGTGGGGCTGTTTAAGAAGGCACTGTTCAGCCTCTGTAAAGTTAGCATATTATTACTGAAGCCCTGGCACCCCTTGTGCCATATACAGCTTCATTTTTGCCTTGTTTTGTAAAAAAAAACCCAGTAATTTTCACTTGTCTTGAAGAGAATAAATGCATTTGAAAGACATTGTTTTGTTTTTGAACAAATGTGATTGTGGAGAGGTTTGTAGATTCCAGGAAGGAATTGGTTAACTTAGGCTGGAACCAGCAAGAAACATAAATGGACTACTACAAGTTGCCTTTTACATCTGCATTTGAAGGTCTGAGACAGAAAGGATGATGGAAGGACCAGTTGGGAGCAAAATTACAGTTTTCTTGGCAAGCTATTAATTAAAAACTGTCTGGTATTGTGCTTGAGAGAAACTGATATATCTCTCTGGAGAAAGACAGTAAATACTTGTTCTGGGAGGACAGACTGCAGTGTACAGTCACTGTGTGAAGTAGGATGCTTTTGGGATAACTGGCACTTCACAGTGAATCATCAACCCTAGTCCAGATTCCTGTATGATAATAGAGATGCTGTTCGTGGAAATCAAGTGTGTCCGTTGATGTGCAGATGCTATTTCAGATTCCTTGTAGGAGAAATCCTGTCCTACAAGCACTGATAATAAAAGAATATGGTTCTGCTTAACCAGTGAGTACACTTGTGGAAGTTCAGGTGGTGTTTTTCTGGTTTTGAACAAAATCAAGCAGTTGGCTCCACATCCAAACACTTGTAAATGAAAGAATCATAAAGACATGATCTCAATGCATTCAAGAATGGCACTTAAAAAGGAAACAAAAAGTAAAATAAAGAGCATTTTAAAATGTCAGGAAGTGGGTGCTGGAGTCTATGTTGCATAGGGTCTTACTGAGAGCACAGCCTGGATGGGCTGCCTTCTAGAGCAATACTTAGGGTGGGAAAAATGTATAGGATCTGTATGGATCAGTGTGTGAATTGTGTGGGCTTTATAGACTGTTGCTTTTTCCTTTATGAAGCTGACATTTTAAATGCAGCTCCAGGCAATTACAAATCAATTATAACCCACAGTAATATTACAATTTTAATGTATTCGTTGCCCTGTAGTTGCAAAGACAAATCATCCCACTTTGCTTAAGGTCAGGAGTTTGATAAAGATCATTCAGCCTTCCAGTTTAAATGGAGCTAACTGGAACTAATTATTAATCAGTTGGACTGAAAAGGAATTGATGCTCTCACACATGGTATTTGTTATCTCTTACAGGCAATTTCATTCCTTACGCCACTAGCAGTCATTTTTGTGGTGAAAATAATCCGGCGAACAGACAAGACTGAAATTAAAGAGGCTTTCTTAGGTAATGTATGTCGTACTTCAAGATGAAAAATGTGTGATAGCTCTCAGAGATTGATTCCAATTGTAGTCTAAGCCTTGAAGAAAACCTGTCTCCATTACAGTCCATTTCAGCAGTTTTCAGCGTGGTTATAGTTGTAAGTCATCTCACAAAAGCCTTTGTTTTTATGTATGTTTCTAAATGTACAAATTCTGTGCCTTAATTCCAGTCTAGATAGGAAAGGCCAGAATTTGATCAGCAAAGACAAGACCATCTGAGAGACTGTTCAGATGTATATTTTTCTGTCACAGCCAATCTATTAGTTACACCTTATTTATACTTGCAGCTATTCTAAATTAAGGGTTTGCCTGGAGAGTCCTGTGAGACTCAGCTGCTTAGTGTAGGAAATTACTCCTCTCATTGTTTTCTCTGACCTTCTCCTGGAGAGTGTTCCCCATTGCAAAATCTATGCTCATGGCTCATCTTTTTTAATCACAAACTGATGTTTCATCTTAAGTGGCCAGTGGAGTTAGATGTGCACTTAATCCCGGACTGTGACCTGCTATGACTGTATTGTGGGTGAGGTCTAATTACAGTTGTAGGCAGCAACTTCAAGCAGAGGAGCAGGTAGACAATGGGGGTGGTAAATCTTAAGCTGTTCCAGCTAATTCTGTTTGCTCCTATCTTTTGCAGTCTTTTAGTGATATATGCCCAGATCCTTTTTACATAGATATTGCCAAAGACCAAAATTGACTGAAGCACTTTCACTGGCAGAGGATATTTTGAAGCACTAAGAACTGCAATTGTTTTTGTTGGCAGTATGTTTGAATATGCCTAATCCTGAAATTCTGTTTTACTGGCTAATTTACACTTTAATTTATTGTCCCTCAGCCCTGCCTTAGCTATATAGAATATAATGGCACTATGTATCTGCCTTTGAAAAATGTATTTTGGATCAGGCTGGGTTCTCATAGCTTGTTCTTTCTCCAGTTGCTCTAACTCAAGTGTGAAAAGATCCTAGTTTTGTTTTGGCTGCTGCCAGTCATTTGTAGTAAGTTCTGTAATGTCTTACTGACAAGTCCATTCAGTAGAAATAACTCTGATTCATAAAATAAGGACAATCACAGTTCTGAGTTTCACTTGCTGTTGTTTAAGAAGAAATGGAGCTTTGGATTAGTATCTCCATCACTTATTCTCACCTTTTTGTTCTAAAGAGATGTTAATTTTTTCTGCTGTTCTTGCCTTCTATTATGATTCCCTCTCAAATGTCCAGGAGAAAGTTTGCCAGCTTCCCCAGTATTCTCCTTGCTACTCAGACTGTAAGGAAACCCCATCCTTGATGTTCTGTTCTGGAGGGTATCCTGTTCAGTATGTGTCATAAGTGTGGAACTTGTTGTGGCTTAATTATGTTCAAGTGTACTGTACATTAATATGATTCAGCATGTTAATGTGTCTGGTGATGTGAAGCTGATTTGAAGATTCATTAACTGTGGTGGAGCTTTGCTGATTTGCTGAGATCTGGCATGTAAGGAATGATCAGGAAGTCCCCACAAAGGTGAATTTCTTTAGGCATCACATGTAGAAGAGATCAAAGGTTAAAAAGATGTGAAAATGCTTTGCTCCTCATATAGCCATCAATATAAAGAAGGTGATTCAGTGCATCTGGGGCAAAGAGTAGTTATCTTCCTAATGTAGATGCTCTTAATCCTTCCCCTGGAAGTGTCAACCTCTTTCTACTGATTCCATTATATGCCTTTTGGTGAGCAGTATGAATCTTTCCTAAAGGAAACAAAATGAGAGCAAATACAATTAGTTTATCAGCTTACATTCCCACTGTCATTTGATACTTGGCTTGCTGTTGTAAGGAATATGTGACAGTGCAAGCATGGTTCAATGAGGTATGCAATGAACAGTCAAGACAAAGCTCAATGAAAAGGGTATACCATGTGTCTCAGAAAGCAGGTATCTCTACATCTTCCATTTTTTTTAAAAAGGAGAATATAGTGCCATGACATTGCTGGTCATGTGCATTTGACTTTGTGGAAAATTTCAGTTCACCATGCAATCACCATAAATAACTGGGAGAAAACAGTTGAGAGGAAAAAGAGAGCATGTGATTGAGTGGTCACTGTGAACATAGGTGTGAAAAGTGGAGGACTTTTTTGAACAATATTGGTGTCTCTAGGATTGACTCGTTCTCTTATTTTTGCTGGTAGCTAGTGCTATAGTTTGAGAAACCCCTTGGTTTTGCTTTGATGGAGGACCTCTTTTTTTCCAACTTAAAGAAAAATAGATCCTATAACACACATTTCTATGATCTATGATACCCTCAGGCAGAGATTTTATGGAGACTGAAGGAGTGCTGCTGAAATGTAGCATCTGGGGCAGCAGTCCAATGAGAAAATAGCTTGTGTAGCTGTCATAATCAAATGTTATATTACTGTAACTGTTCTGCTGGAAATCAGAGATTTGCCTGATTTATTTATTTTTTTTTTTCTGATAGGAAATAAAATTCAGTGGCTCTTGTGTTGTAACAGGGAGCTACGGTGGGAGCTGCAGCATTAGATCAGTTTTAAGCTAAAAGGAGTGTCTGCACTGGATCCTAGCACCTTTGAAATCAAGGCAGAGATCTCCACAGGCTTTAGATGAGGTTCTTTGGAAAGTCTAGAATAAAAAAGATGATTTGGTCATACCTAGTATGACAATTCCTGTTTATTACTCCAGTTTTATTAGGAAAGTTGGTTAATCCTCGGAGCAAGTGTAAGGGAAAAATGTCGGGATTATTAGTCAAAACAACAACATCCTTTTGAAAGAAAAATTAAAAAAACATCCAATTATACTTTTAGCCAAAAGGTAATTCTTTAGCCTGGAAGTGGACTGTGTAATAGCATCATATATATATATATATACACGTACATAAACACACTCACACACCTGTGTATACATATGTATCACTTATCAGTACAGGAATTCTCCTTGACCCAAAGAGCATTTAATTTTCATTTAGTATATTGCAAGAATGATAAACACAGTACTTGATTCTCTGATAATTGATTCCGTATGATGATTTATGCCTGTGCAAATGGCATGATAGGAAAACTGGCTTTGCATAAGGAAATAAGATTTCTCAAGAGTAAAAGCAGAAAGAAGTAAGTTGTGTGGTTATGATGATGCTCTGGGGTCTGTCCTTGGTTTGGGTAACGATCATTCAGTTTTCATTACAGTAACGATTTCAGTCTGTAAATCAAATGCTGTAATGCTGCAATTTATAGCTTGGTATTTAGGTTATTGTTCTGTTTGTTCATTCTGTTTTGTAGCTGTTTCCTTGGCTCTAGCTCTGAATGGCGTCTGCACAAATACTATTAAATTAATAGTGGGAAGGTAAGTCTCATCATGTTATAAATGACAGCTTTAACTGTTAAGAGAAATGAAGACAGGTTGACAAATACAGTACATGTTAATAAAAAGATAGCTGCTCCTCCAAAGCACATGGAATTAGAACGGGCCCCCTGTGAAGCTGTCCTTTCCCCGGTGCAGGTGTTGTACAACTCCATTGTGTGACATCCAGCTGTGGGAGGAATCTGTGCCCTTGTGTTTTGTTATTTGTTTGACCAGTTGGCAGATCCAAACAATTGAAGAGTTTGAAAGGAAAGGTATAAGCTGATATCAGTTCATTAAATTGGCAACACAGAAGGGAAGAGTCACAGCATGTCACAGCATGTGGGAGTTTAGATGCCAATGCCACTGTTCTGAGTAAATAGGAATCAATTGAGGCTCTGTATAACCTAGTGCCTGCATTTTGTGTGAAGCATATTACTGAATGTGGTATTTCCAGGCAACATCAAGATCCATAACAGAACAAACCTTGGAGCTCAGCAGTAAGTGGAGTCCTAGGTAGGCCATCTTTTTAGGGAAGCATAAATTTGAATGAAGGGCTTAGAAAAATACTAGCAAACAAAAATGTCTGGAAAATTTGGCTCTATCAAAATTTTGAAAAATTTCAGCTGAAAAATATATGTTTGACTTGGATTCTATTAAGTAGTGTATGAATTCCATACTGCCCTTTTTGTTCACCTGATTTGCAGCACTGAGGAAGCAGTATTTGTGCTTGGTTTTGTGATGAACCCTCTCTACTATAGTACCAATGCTCTGACAATAATGGTACTTGGCAATTTTAGTCTAAGAGTGCTTTTGAAATATAATTAAGACTGTCTGCACCATCTTCTTCAGGCAGACATGAGTTTGTTTTGCCTGCCCTTCAAACCAACTAGTTGCCCTGTCAGCTTGCCTCTGAATCCGTGGACATTCGCCTTGCTTCTCCACATGGTTTATTAGCTCAGGATCACTATGACACCAGTCAAACCTATATGCTATCATTCAGCTCAGAGCAGGGTCAGAAGAAACTCAGAGGTTTGTTCAAGGCAGTTGGAGAGTCAGCATCAAGGCTGGCGTTCGAATTTGGTGGTTGTTATGGTGCCAGTCTTGTAGCCTAAGTTGTAGTCCTGTTCTCAGCTAAATGTGTTGACAAGTCATGTGCAACTTTGGGGTTGCTGTGCTACTTTGTTCTGTCACTGGAAGTGCTGGGCAAGATTGATTGCTATAGGCAAGAGTAGCCCTGTATGTTTGTTTTCAGAGACAGCTCTCACTTCCATGCTGCATTGGAAGCTTCCCTGAGAGAGCCTGCCTGTAAAAAAAGTACCTTAAATTGATTATTTAAAGAAAACGAAGTGTTTCTGTTGCGTGTTAAGGCAGGAGGGAATGAACTCTATATATAATAAGCAGTAAATGTAATAATCACTTTGAGGTTTATTTGTTACTACAGCTCTTGTATTTTTAATATCCATGGTGTTTTTTGTAGACCGCGTCCCGATTTCTTTTACCGCTGCTTTCCAGATGGAGTAATGAACTCTGAAATGCACTGCACAGGTGATCCAGATCTGGTGTCTGAAGGCAGAAAAAGCTTTCCGAGTATCCACTCTTCCTGTAAGTTCATTTAAATTCAGTGCCTTTGTGTTTTTTTTTTTGTTTGTTTGTTTTTTTAAAAAAGCTATCCTATCTGTGTTTTGGAATTGCTCTTTTTTGTTAGGTCATGAACCTGATTTTTTGGTGGAGGGACCTGCATTTCTGTCTTAGGTCACCACTGCCAGAAATTTCCTTCTGGAAATAAAGTTGTGAACCTGTGACCTCTCGTTATCTTGAGAGCCACCTGACTTCAGTGAGAGCCCTAGCAGGACTATCAGTAGAGTGGAGCATTATTCAGGGTTAAAGAAAACAGTGTGGTTCTGAGGAGGTATCTGTTCCCTGGTGCAACTTTTGTCTATACAGTGAATATTTATTTTGTTATATTCCATGGAAACATGAAATGCGACAAGGCTTGTTTGACCTGCATAGTTTTGACAGGATCTGGTTAGTATCTTTCAAGGATTGGATCTATTAAACCAAAGTTCAAGTCACAAAGACAGTTAAGCTGCTTTTATCATTGAGGTTTCCTCATGGGAGGTTGAATGCTTGAAGGTGGAAGGTATAGAGAGGAATACACAGAGATCATGTTGCTTCATTTTGACACTGTTCATCCTAATGAACTGGGTACAAAGTGAGGCTCAAGAAGTCCCTATAGCACTAGAAGCTATTGTAATACACCAGTAGAAGGATGATTCTTTCATTCCCTGTTTTCTTACTCTTTTGACAGTATCTGCTGCTGGCTGTGGCTAAAGAAGGGATCCTTACTGTGTGGGTCTTGGTTCTGAGGTTTTATTATACTTCCACGTTCAGATGTCTGCTGCCACTGAACTGCTTTGCCTAAGCACAGGCAGGAGTGAATGGTAGCTCTGTTCCTAGCTCAAGCAAGCAGAGGAGGATAGGTAGAATGTCCTGACATTTCTGTCAGAACGACAGCACAGAGGTAGCATGTAGTGGGGAAACAGGTTTATCAATAGTGTCTTATTTAGAGGAGTAGGTGGGCAGGAAACAGGTAAATTTAGCACAATTTGGAGTTCCTGTGGTTTCTTGTCTGCTCCTAGGACAGCACAGTCACTTGTCACTCCATTTGGCTTTGAGGTGGTCCTCAATCTAGATCTGATGGTTTGAATAATTACTCCTAGCTCATGCTGTACCCTGACAGGTGTTTAGGTGGCTTTATGAAAACTCGTATGTCTGATATAATTAGTTGTGTTAACTCAGATGCTTACAGAGGTTTCTTTCTCTGTCTTGATGAGCTGACTTCCAGAGAGCTGTATGTCAAGTGCCTAATAAAACTTCTTTTCATATGTAACGTAACTTGATTACTGTGAGCTTTTTAGGTTTTTTTATGGCCAGTATTGTTTGTTTCCTTGTGCTGTTCTGTTTGTGAGATTTGCCAATTGAATATCAGTTAAATCATATCTCTGGAATTTGTTTTTTCTGATCTTTTTTTAAAGTAATAACTTCAAATTGTCTAATTGTGCAGAATTATATATTGCAAACAAGATGGGTAATGAGATGAATGAAATTCTGAGTTGCTCTTGCTCCCTTTTTCTTGTTTAAGTCCCAGAAACAGGTGAGTAGTAGATGTTTGTGTATATGTTATAAGCTTTATAGTCCTAAACAATAAACCAAATTAACTGTCTCAAACTTTGTTTATAAGATTACATTAAAGAGGCAATAGCAGAATATATTTTGTGCCATTTAGAACAAATGGTATTTATTGCTATTTGTAGTCTGTCTTTGGATCTAGTTGTCACACTTAATTGCAGTCCTCTTGGTTAAGTATTTTGTCAATGTGTAGCAATAAAGGCTTAAAATAAGTGCATGTATACACTGATGTACTAGAATTTACAGATTAGCCCTCAGCAAGTGTTATAGTTGGTCACTTTCCTTTACTAAAAATGCAACAGTTTACTCCAGAGCTGCAAAGTGCGAGTTGCAGAAGATACCCAATGTGCTTTTGTGTTAACACAGACTAGAAACACTGTATGTGCAGCACACTCTGCTTAGCTCTGGCACATGTTGGAGTTCTCATACTGAGACTGCTCGTCACACAGTGAAGTGCTTTGTCCCTGTGCCAGTGGGGCAGCCATAGAATGCATACTGGGGTTTCACTTCCAAGTAGTATTGATTTTATAAGCACTGAGTCACATTACTGCAGCTCGCACAAAATTAATTTGGAGCAGAATGATGGCCCACTGTATTCAGATCAAAATAATGAGAACAGCTTTCTCTATCATTGACTAATACTATATTAGCATGTGGCTGAGTTGACTGTATTTCCCATTACAAAGCCTTTTATTACAATGTGATAAGAATGAAAAGATATTATATATACAGTAATTTTTATCTATTGGTATGCTTGAGTAAGGCAATTCTGCAGCTTCTTGAAGTACTTAGCTGTTTGAAGCCTGATGTTATAATATCTAGGTCTCTGACAAAGCTATGTTTTGAAGTCTTAAAATCCATACATATTTTAGTCTCATAATGGAGAAGGAAACCGTTTTAATTTGATAATCTTACAATGCTAACCTCTGCTCCTTCTGTGTAGCAAAATTACTTAGCTAACCAGGATTTTCAGTATTATTGTATCAAGAATAATTTATAGTCATGATAATAAATTTAATTTCTTGCTGTTACTTCATCCCCCACTAGACTGAAGAGTGAAACGCAAAAAATACTGAGACACACAATATTTTGCTATGAAGCAGTGAAGATGTTGAGGATATAATAATTCACATTCAGAATTTTTGCTGTAATTCTGCATTTTCAGTATTTTGTTTTGTGTAAAATATGAACTATACCTCCTCCTCCACCCCCTACTTACTGTGAAAAATTATTCTCTTGTCTCAATTTTAAAAGCTGTCTTTCCCACTTTCTTAATGTGTAGGTAATTGCAAACTTCCCTTGCATAAACTCAGTCCAAGATTTTTTCTTGATTTCTTTCTTCCTTCCTTCAGCATAAGATTGCTACGAGGTAAAATGAAGAAGTTCAGTTCTTCAGATATCTCTCATCCTTTCTCTGTTTGTTGTTGACTTTGTGAAACAGCACCAAAAAAAGGTTTCTTGTTTCTGCTATTGTTTGTGAGGTGTTTTTTTCTATTTTAATGGCTGTGGAAATGTGAGTAAGTGGGGAGCATGAGAGTTGACATAAACTATAGTACCTCTCTTGGAATAATAGTTACAGGTAGCACACTACAGTTTGATATTTTCTACTTCACTTGAACACATGAAAAAACTAAATCACAAGTAATAACTGTCAGGCAGCTCATAAAGAGAGTTAAGAAACCTCAGTCAAGAGCCATTTTCATCTTCAAAACAGTTTTTCTTAGAGTATTCCTTGGACAGTCTGTCAATCAAAAGCTTTGTTATACTAGGATGTAAAAACTCATCCGTGCAAAATGAGGCCTTTAACATGAAAGTCTGGTTCTGTGAATGTTGTGCTGTAAGAATGTAGTGCAGGGATGTATAACAAGAGTGACAGTACTTGCACTCCCAGGTGGCCTGACCTGGCCTTGCGTGCTGAATAAAAATCTTGACTTGCCTGTCTTCTACTTTGAGAGTCAACTTGTGCCCTGAAGGAGGGTGCCTTCTCCTTTTTAGAGCACAGATGATTTTCTTGGCCGAAGTTACCATGTCTTTCATCACCCCGTGCCAAGGAGTGCGTGCAGTACAAATAAGAAAAATGTATGGAGCACAAACTGTTTTGTAAAGCCAAAGAGTGACTTGCAGATAGATGCAAACTATAGTTGCCTGAAACAAAACCAAGTCAGGACAGGAAGCTGACCCACATGAAGGCACTGTTGTTACTGCCTTTTCTGTATGAGGAGCAGAACTCTACCTGCAGTAGCTCCTGAAAATGTACTGAGAGCTGGCTTACCTCATTTAAGGCTGCTATCTCCTAACTCTGTCTTTTGCTGTCCTTTTCTGGAAAGATTATTGAAGTTAAGTGACTCTTCTTCATAACTTTTTATAACACATAACTTTTTATAAGAGCAAAAAATATTCAGAGTTTGCATGTGGAGTTTGAGAATTTCTGTAAACCTCTGTTTTTGGAAAGTTTGACCTGGAAGCCATGTATGCTGAAATCTTACAGAATTCAGTCTGGAAACAGACTTGGTCTCAGGTCCACATGTAGATTCATAGACGTAGCCTTCTCGTATCATTTACAGTACCTTGCTTTGTTGCTATATACAGATGATTCCTGACAAAAAAAACCCAACTCTTTTCTTATATTAATTTTAAGCATCTTACATAGTAGGATTTTCCCACAGCTTAAAATCAGGCTGGTTATTATATGGTTTTTGAGTTCACTCTAGGATAAATACCTCTCTCTGATCTAGTCTTGAGCCATCTAATTGGACATTTCTTTTCTGAGCTTGGTGCCTCATTTCAAATTGCTCTGAATTCGTCATGCCAGTATGATTCTTCTCTATTAAGCTACAGTTTAATATTACAGCTTACTATGTGTTCCAGTAATTTGCTGCATAATTTGTTTTTTTGCTGTCATGTTAACTTCATTTTCTGTACTTATGTATATCATTGGTAGCATATTTGCTTGTTTTTCTCACCAAGTACGCTCATAAGGAGCTCAGGAGGTAATTCTTTGGGCTACTTCACTGTGGGACTCTCCAGGTATCAAAATCATAGGCAAACATCTGCTCAGGTCTGAAAGACTTACATGGTAGAACTAGATATGATGAGAACGAGGGAGAAGGGATGCATGGTGTGCTGGCTAGTCTCCCTTGGTTCTTAATACTGTTCATGGGGACTGGTGCAAAGAGAGCTGACTGCCAGATAATACAAGGACCAAGATGATGCTTTAGTTGTGAGAGTATCACTGATATTCTCTTTTAAAGCCTGTTATATGTTTCTTGGCAAGTGATATAGGGTGATCGTTAGTGCATGTTGTAATTGTACGTGCTGTAAGTTGCCTATGTAAGGGTAAGCTTAGATGTGGGGTCCCTGTCAGACAGCATCACTTGTGAAATATGCTATGAAGAACAAGTGTTTGTAGACAAAAAAAATGCCCTGTAAAATAGATGCTATCACAGTATATAGTCTTTTGAAAATCCCATAAAGGTGCTCTATAATGCAAAGCACGGAAATAAATTGCAGAATGCATTTAAAATCTAGGAATTTTAGAAGTGAGGCAAATGGACTGAAGCAGATTTTAATTCCTTAGGTCTCAAATCTTCATAAGTTTGGGCTTAGTATCTGGTAGAGTTTTACTTTTTCTGATTTGTTTAACAAGTCTGTCACAAATAGTTTAATTACTGCTGCCAAAAAATAATATTATATAAGATCCTTTGAAGAATCTTTATGGAAAAGCTACAGTTTTGCAGTGGATAGAGTCTTTGACCAAATCAGGCTGCAGTGTAAGAATGAACACCTATCTACTCTACTGGGTAGTTTTAGACTATTTATATGCTGGCTGGTAATTGATTGAAACTGCTAAAAGAATGTCCAAAGCCAGACATATCCTGTACAGAGAAAGGATGTGCCCAGAGCCCTATTTCATATCTCAGCTCAGCAAGCAATAGACCACTCTGATGTAAATACAGCTTTACAACAGCACCAAAACCCATGGGGTTGTATTCTGATCTGTTTTCCAGGTAAATGATTTCTTAATGGATTATTTCTTGAAGTTTTCTTAGAAAAAAAGTAGCAACTCTGCAATACAGACTTGCTTCAAATGTTCAGTAAAATGGGTTGCTTAGGTTAAAAAAAAATAAAAATCCTAGGCAGTCAGATACCCTCTATGCTGACATGACTGTAGTAATGAAGTCCTTGTACAAGCAAGTATGGGTAAATAATAGTAACACAGCACATTTTATTTAGAAACACCAAAAATCTTGTGTGAATGAAATGCCAAATTCTTAACCCTGTTTGCTTTCTTAGAGGAAGTGATTAATTCATCATGATATAACTCCCTTTAGGCTCTTAACTCTACTCAAAATATTTGCAAGCAGATTGTGATTTCCAAGTTTTGGCCTCAGCTTTGCTTAGTGACTATTTTAAAATGTGTTAGTTCTGAATTGATCAGAACTATTCAAGCTGTGTTTTTCAGCTAAGGGATTGCTGCATAGATTTGCGGATGCTGCATGAAACTTTACCTTTGAGCTGGAAAAAATAAATGGCTTGGTGAGAGTTTAATTTAACCTCCTTATTAACCCTCTTGGAGCTTGTACTGCTTAGTATCAGTAGTCAGGAGCAGACTGAGTCCATGATTGTCATGAATACCCCTATATGCAGCTTGAAATTGATGTCTGCTATGAATAAATGAATAATCACTTGCTAATCTGGTGTGTATCAGTTTATAGTTTGATTCACAGAACTGTTAGGTGGAAGGTAAACCTGGAAAACATCAAAACAGGGTCAGTAAGAGTAGGCTCCTTAGCACTGGTGTCCTGTTGAGTTTTGCACGTCTGAATATGGAGATTCCACAAGTTTTCTCATAGGGAAACCTGTGCTTTTTCTGTCACAGTGAGAAAGGTCCAAAATGATGCTAGTGATTTCACATCAACTGACTGAAAGACAAACTTGATAAAATTTAAAATCAGTTGAATAACACGGCGGCCGGAGAGATAATTAAACTTACAATTTCATGTTGTATTGGATAGACTCATGGGAATAAAATCAATAAACCCCCACAATTTCTGTATAAAAGTGCTGTACTAGCAATAGAAGAAATAAAACATTTATGTGATTTTAGTTTTGTAGATGCAACTTACTTAAATTAGTTTAAAAAGTTGACTTTTGGCTAAATTGTGCCATTGATTTTAAAATTTTTTTTATAATAGAAATCTTTATTGATTCCAGAGGTTCCTTTTTGCAAGGAAAAATTAAGGTTTGAAGAAATTACTTTGTGGTAACATCTCAATTTGATTTGTACAGCTTCCAGAGTGAATGTTAACACAAAGCTGTACAAGAGCTCTTATTTCTTGTGTGGGGTTTGTTGTTTTTTTTTCTTCTTTGTATTATGTTGGCTGAAAGAGAGTTGTAGCAATTACTGTTGAATGTAGCTGAAGAAATCGGAGAATTTCATCAGAAATGTGAAATGAAGTATGTAATCAGAGTTTTTGGTTGTAGGGACAATAACAGCTACTGTTATGTCATATGATTTTTAATTACCTCCTTGATGAATGAATGGGTCTTGACATGTTTGGGAGAACAATGGCCTTTTAGAAGTGAAGAAGAAAATTATTTTCTCTGGCTTTGAAGCTATAGAATACACATACCTCACAGTCTTCATAGACAAGATGGCAAGTTATGTGTAAACACTCAACCTGTATTGGTTGGCTCCATTTTAATAAGGAATTCATGCTTTTAAAAGAAGCACTTCCTTTCACTGCAAATTTTTAATAATTTTCACTTTTTATACAAATAAGACCTAGGTAGTAACGTGTCACTATTAACGTAACTATCATTAGTGGCCAGATTTGCAAGGCTGTAACCTGTTGTAACATCATGAAGGATAATTTTTCACAGTTTCATTATTCAGGATGAGCCTCTGCAGGTGTGAACTCATTGCAAATCAAAGTAAATACCATTTCCAGCACAGGGAATAATCTTGCTCTGATCAAAATCAATGCCAGAACTGAATTGCCTAGTGAATTATAATCTATTAATACTCATCATTACTATATCAAAGAAACAATCAGCAAACAGGGTTAATGGAATCAGTGGCCAGGGAATTAGGATCTTAATACCTACTGTGTACTTTAATATAGCCTTAAGAAAACATTGCCAGTGGAGCATGTTGCACACTGCAGATTATATCCTACTTTTAGCATAAATAGAAACATTATAGGAGTACTGGATATGAAGTCATCTGTGCTTATTTGTTGGGAGAAAGAACAGTGTCTCCAAGAAAGGAAGTACAAATAGCAATAAGGAAAAAGTAATTGATTACCCTTTTCTGCTGGCATAATAAATGAGATTACATCTTCAGACCAGTCCCTAACAGTCATTTCCTACTTTAAGTAGCCAGATTCCATTATGAATGACAGCAGTAATTGGTCATCTGTTATAAGAAGCTAAAGAATATAGAATAAAAGTTCTGCAGAGGTCCCCAGCCCTATCTTTAAATAAGGAGAGAGGAATCCCAGCTGACTTTTTCTACTGCACTACTACTACTCTTTCTTGGTTATTATAGCTGTTCAATTTGCTCTCATTGGTGTAGGGAAAAAGCTTAATTACCTTTCAGTCTAATTCTCCCTTTTTTCTCTTGTCTAACTTTAACTTTTCAGGTACAATTAGTAAGCTAAGGTTAAGGTATATGCTTGATTTCACAGCCTGCAGAAGACTTGGCTGTGGTATTGTAGACTCTAACTGTATGTAAAGCTAAGAGCATTGTTCTTCTGACTGACCTTTTCAGTTAAAAGGACTTTGAGTTACACTAGAGATCTAAAGATCAGTTTTCATCTGTGAACTGCAGTGACAGCTCTTCTCTGGAGCAAAATGAGTCAGAAAGCTCAAGACTAATTTGAAACTGGATGTCTATCAACGCAACTCAGAGGAGGCTGGCACATCAATTTCTGACCATCTTTAAGAAGTCTCATTACACCACTGGCAAATACTGAGATTCCTTGACATAACCATTGCAGCATAGTGCTGACATCACACTCTGAAATCCATTTGGTATGGTTTTGTGTAGCATTTCTGTGTAAGAACAAACCAAATGTAGAGATATTTCTAAAACAGGTGCAGTGTTAGCTCTTCTTTAGTAATTCAAAGAAGGGCAATGAAGCTGGTGAAGAGTCTGGAGCACAAGTCTTATGAGGAGTGGCTTAGGGAACTGAGGGTGTTCAGTCTAGAGAAGAGGAGGCTGAGGGGAGACCTCATTGCTCTTTACAACTCTCTGAAAGGAGGTTGTAATGAGGTAGGGTTACCTTCTCCCAGGTAACAGTGGGGTTACCTTCTCCCAGGTAACAGTGGGGTTACCTTCTCCCAGGTAACAGTGATAGAATGAGGGGTAATGGCCTCAAGTTGTGCCAGGGGAGGTTTAGATTGGATACTAGGAACAATTTCTTCACTGAAAGGGTTGTCAGGCATTGGCACAGGCTGCCCAGGGCAGCGGGGGAGTCCCCATCCCTGGAGGATTTAAGAGACATGCAGATGTGGTGCTGAGGGACATGGGGTAGTGGTGACTTGGCAGTGCTGGATTAATGGTTGGACTTGATGATCATAGAGGTCTTTTCCAACCAAGGCTGTTCTATGATTCTGTATCCTTCAGTGTGACATTTTCCTTTAAGGTAGGTAAGCTCAATCAACCGTGAACTATTTTAGGCAGCACTTGGGAGGCAAGACAAGCTTGGCTACTGCACTGTATATGAGAAGCAGGTAAATAGCTCAAGCAAAAGCGTGACTTGGTTGCATGTTCATTGTATTGCATAAACATGTTTCGTTGCTCTATTCTAACTTTAATTTCAGGTCAAACTCTGGCCTTGTTGAGGATATGATTCCTTGTGGAGGAACGACTGCTAAAAGCAGTCCTTGCTCTTCATCTTTTGGTCAGCCCTGAAGTGGTCAGGCAGGTGGACTACATGATTATTGTAGGTCCTTTCCAACTGAAAATATTCTGTTCTGTTCGATTCTGTTCTCTTCTTTCTCCATTTTAAATTCCCCAGCCACATTCCACTCTGGGAAAATCTGACTTCTTAAATTACCTTATGCTGTGTTGCTTTTAAAGATTATTTCCACATACGTTTGTCTTGAAAAAGCATTGTCGGTTGTTTCCGTATATTACTTGTTTGAAAAAAACAACTATATGTTTGTGCATTCCTGTGTAAATTGCCCTGTAAATTTCAGTTCCCACATGCATTTTGTGTAGTTCTGCTCTATGACTGTACAATGAATGAAGTTAAAAAAAAAAAAGTACGTTCTCGAGTAGTTTATCTTTTCTGAACTTTTTCAACGCTGATTTGGTCATTTCAGGCAAGCTTAATGAGGCATGGAAGAACACCGTGTATCCTTGCAGAAGAGATTTCAGGGATTTTTAGTTCTGCATTTCATCATAACTCCCACTTGAAGAGAGATCATACTTCTGAGGCATGACATGTCTTCAACTGATAAAACTCCTAAAAAGAACTTCATGCCAACACCTGAAGGCCTGAGGCTTTTTGGTTTGGGGTTTTTTGTGTGTGTGCCTTTTTTTTCTTTAGTTTACCTTTGTTTTTCTTCTGTGCTGAAGAGAGAAAAGTCAGAAGTGGAAAGGTAACCAAATCAAGTATGGGAATATTGCAATTGTATGGAAGGCCTTAAAGTCAATTTATCACATGGCTGAACCCAGTCAAACTGTGTCTTGCATATAGAAGAATGAACTAAACCAACAGCTGTTGTTATTTCTGCGACATCCACTGCACGGTGGGAGAACAATTTTACATTTTAAAGAATCTTCTTTAAAGAAGAGGATGTTAACATTTTAGAAAATCACCAATAAAGCAAAGACACAACTTTCTCTCCTACTTTCACTGAAGGGGAAAAATTAGATGAATACTGCTGATGCCACAGAATATGAACCAGCATGTGCAGCCCAAACAGGACTGTGAAGGAATGCATTTTATTCATAGCTGGCGAGGCAGGGGTCTGATCACTACTGCAATGTCAGTATTTTTTTTAAATGGACTCTTCAGAGGATGATTTGTATATATATGGATAGATGGTATTTGTCTATTAAGAGATATATATTTTATAGGATATTTCAGCCAAGTCATTTCTTACCCTGCAGACATTTATAAGAACAGGAAACTTTACATGTCAAATGTGAGGGTTTTTACCTCTAAGTTACTTTTATCAGTGATCATAAAACTTGCTTTTTCAGCACTATTTCAAAGTCAGATCAAATAATTACTCTACTTATGGGAAACATTTACATAAGCTCTTTAAAATCTGAAATCTGAACAGTAACAACCACAGAGAAGAAGTACTAAGACTCACTTGAATTCTTCCGGTAACTTAACGCCCCATGAGACAGCAGTTTAAAGTGAGAAAAACGGCCGTGGCAGGAATCAGTCTGATTGAAGAAGAAGCCCTTGTGACCTTCCTTCACTCTGCTGACCACATTTCTCCCTTTCCCATGGTTCCCAGACTCTAATCTAAACTAATGGCTATCGACTTCCACTTCACTCCCCACACGTGATGTTTCTGCAGAGCTGCTCCCACGGACAGACACGTTCCCCTCTCATGAGGTGGAGGCCACCCAAACCACACAGCTTCCCATAGCCAGCGACCCATGCTCCTGGCTGCTCACCATGCTGGTTTGCTTTCAGAGCCTTTTCCAGAGTTGTCTTTCATCCTTTAAGCCAGCCTCAAAGGGCGTTTGCCATTCCTTCCTCCTGCACGCCCAGGAGCCACAGCCGATGAAGCAGCCTGTAAAGCATCATCTGGGAACCAACTTCAGAAGCTGATTTTTTTTAATATTTGTATGTAATGTTTGGATTCCAGCAGCTGTATATAGAATTACTGTCTCTCTGACTGTCACAAATCTGGAGATGTTCTGCTGCCAATAGAGAGACTGCAGAGTTCATAGTTCTGCCAGACTGCTGCATGACTTTCTGATTCTTACAGACTGGTTCCTAGGTGATCATTCTTTGCTTTGTTTAAACTGGAAAGGTGATAAATCCCAAATCAAGTTTGACCAGGAACTCTGGTGCACTTATACCTGGTGTTTCAAAACCCATATATTTTCTTCCTGCCTGTGATCAATTTATAATTACTCCAGAGGAAAAAGAAGTCACGGCACAGATAGAGAGAGGTCACAGGTCACCACCGTGCTGAGAAAGAAGGAAAGCGAGCTTGGTGCATCATATTTCCAGAATTTTTCCTGGAACTTCTGTTTTTTGCTTCTGTTTACCTGCAAGGCTTTGGTCCTTCAGCTAATATATATCAGTATATCAAAGAGATCAGAGCATTTTCCAGGATACTTTTCAAAATAGAGCAGCAAGGTTCACCAAAGAACCCCAGTCCTATAGCAAGACACTGCATAACACTCTTAAAAGTTGTTTTATTAGAAAAAAATGAGCAATTACTAAGCTGCTACTGAGACTGAATATGTAATGCCTTATCAGAAACCACTACCTAAAACTGCTGATACCTCTCAGAGGAACTGGTGGGAATACATCCATAACCAGTAATAGCAGTGATCATCTATAGTATCAGCTGATAGCCAAGTAACTGCCATGAGGACTGGATGCCAATCAAATATGGTAAACAAAGTCTTACTTTCATGTCACTGCTTCCTAACGCCATTTGTGCTTAAACAGGGACTTTATCTTTCACAGTCTGTCTTAGCCTTGTATTTGATTCTTTATATTGTATTATCTTACCAAGCTTTAAGTGTCCTCAGTTTCCCTTGAGCTTGTAAGAGGCTCAAAGCTCCACAGTGCCACTTAGTCATAAACCAGGCCAGACCACAGAATTCACACCCTAGTTTGTGGAGCAGACAGTGGTGCAGGACTCATCGTTGTTCAAGTGGCTGATTTACTAGGCTCTTTACCTCCTTCTCACATGCAGATTGCTCTGCCACATGTGGTGTTATACGCAGTTATTTTGCACCATGCATAGGCTAATTGAACCCTCATGCATTAATTAATTGGGCGAAGAGGAGCAGGAGTATAACTTGGATGTGAATATTCATGGTTCTGGCCTGAGTCTGTTACCAAAAAAAGTTTATATGGCATACCTGTAAATGCCTATTTATACTAGCAATTATAGTTTCAATAACAGGTTCACATACCTGTGTCTACGTTTGTTTGGATGTGTCCCGTTCCTCCTGGCTAAACTCCTGCTTATTTGGGCAGAAAGCATTCTCAAGATTACTTCCAAATTAGTTTTCTGTCCAGTCCACTCCTTGGTTTAAGGGGAAGGAGAGAGAAATCTCTTTGGTTTTTTCCTTCTCTAAAACAGTTATAAAGTCTCTGGCAGTCAGATCAGGAGTCTCCTTGGTGTGAGTTGTCACCGTAGCCAGGTAAGGACTACTAAAACAGTTCCTAACAGAAATAGCACCTTTGCTGTTGACTGGCTGATTGGTTAATATTTTATTTTCTTTTTATCTCCACAATTAACTTTTCCACTCAGTGTTGTTTGTCACTGTACAGTGCACTACCGTTTTATTACCCCCGAGGAGTTGCCTTCTCTGATGATATCAAAGCTGATTATGCAGTTCAGGCTTGCACCAGTTTTGTTTGATGAAACACTAATTAAATGAATGTAGTATTTGTGGTGTGTCTTGCTGTGTCACTAAGAAGGAAAAAAAAGGAGACTGGAAAATATTATGTCTTTAGAATGAAATAACAGCTAGCTCCTCCTCCCCTTTTTCACCAAATAATTTAAATTAGTCAGTTGTGAGAATGAAAAGATTTTTACATTTAGAAAAACATTAATTTATTTGAAAAATTAAAGTGATTTATGTGCTTCAGAGTGAAGAAATTATTCATTTTCAATCGAATTGTTTTCTATCCTGTGATAATTTATATAAAATATTACTGCAGTACATGTAATTATAGTTAGGTATCTAAATTTGATCTGTTAATTATCTTTAGCTAGCAATTTTATGTAGGATAATCATATTTCCTTCAGTTGAAAGTGAACATTTTAAGTAACAGATGAGCTACAAGCCACAGGTTTTTGGCAGTAATTGCTGCTACTCCCCCATTTTCAAGATAAATCTCTTAATTAACAGCTCTGTGGCAGTGTCTCTCTGAAATATTTCATCTTCTTAAAGAAGAATCCATGGAAATAAGGAATGGATTTCTTAGATATGCAAGGAAAAAATAAAATCTCCTGTGGGGTTTATTGGCTTCTTAATTCAAGCTGTAAGTATACTTGGGAATGGTTGTGTTTAATGCTTTTACCTCTTCTCTGACATATTTACCTCTCAGTACTCAATAACAAAGGCTGTTTGAATTCATGAGGGGCTTGTGAAATGAACTCTTTAGTTTTTCAGCTCTAATAGTAAATCAAATTCTCTAGTCTGTCTGAAGTTCAGATATATACGTAATCTCAAGCATGCCTCCAAAAGACTTTCAGTTTTCCCTTTTTAATACATGATGTCATATCAGTGTAAAACAGTGATTCTTCACTGGTGTTTGTCCTACCTAGCAAACACATTCTATGCATTGTCTTTTACACTGTGGCATTTAACATAATAACTTTTTTCTTTTTAATGGTAGTATATGGTAATGTATTTTCTCCTTTTCTGTGCATGATTAAAAAGATTAATCCCAGTACTACTGTGTACTCCAGAATGGACAGCAACTTTATTTTTGCTGTCTTCAGAGGACCTAGACTGAATTGGAAATGAAGATACCCATTCTCTAGTCCATGTTTCTCTCAAGATAATTATTTAAAAGTTTCTCTAAGAGTTATTTACAATTTGGAGCCCAGCATTGAATTCAGTGATGGTATAATATATGGTAATATAGCTGTGGATAATATAGCTGTGCAGCCACTCTCCTTTTGTCATTCTGTCCCAGGTTTAAATCTGATACAAGTTCATAAGTTGGACCTAATTTCACCAAGTGTAGTTGAGAAACATGGATAGTGAGTAGAGTTAAAAACATACTTTGCAGAGAAAGTTGTCTTTTTAGTCTGATACAGTTGTATGACTAGGGTTGAGTTTACAAGACAGTCTCTTGTAGCTTATATTAATGCTAAGACCACATTGATTAGTGCATGAGTGTTGACCCCTTCTCTTCAAAGTAATTCCAGAATGTGAGCCCTTTTAGGCTTGTCTTTATTGTGTTCACAGAGAAAGGGGATTTGTTCAAGTATTCTGTCAAGAGAAATGGCAAAGCAGGCTATGGAACAGGTTCACTTTTAGGACTATTTGTAAATGGCATCATTGCACAAATCAGAACTTAGTTCTCATTTTTTTGGTAGCAGTGAGATGCACCCTAAGACCACTTTAGATATTGCAGGTGTAATGAGGTATTATGAAAGGTGCATGAAATGAAAATATGTCGGAAGATCCAAAAAAGGTTCATGAGAATTCATGTGACAGTCCTGCAAAAACAACCTAATGACTACTACTGTAGTTACTTACTTTTCAGATAAGTCTATTTTTATTCTGACATGTCTCTGTCTCCAATATCTCCTTTTGGTTCCCCAAGTCCCTGCATACATTTGTATTTTGTGATGTGCTTTTCATGTTACTTCTGCTGAACTGTCTTGCTTTATGATAAGAAATTAATAAAGGTAAACCAAAGGGAAGGTGATTGACTGTCCCCCTTGGAAAAAAAAAATAAAAAAATTTGCCTTTGATAAGCTCAAAACGTTCTCTGGGAATTGTACTTCCATAAAGTCCTCTTTGAATTGAATTTCAGCATTAAAATTTATGCAGCTATTTCGTATCATACTTTTTCCTTCAGGAAAGATAAATATTTCAGTCTTTGAACAGTGTGAAACTGAAAACATTCACCAGTAGCCTCAGCTAAAATTGCAGGAGGCTGCTGTGTAAATCCAGTGATAAATAGTATGTGTTTGCATTTGGAAAATATACAGTAATCACTGCAAGTATAAAGCATTACAGACAAAGAGATAGATCATTTTCTCTGATTGTTGCATAGGCGATTTGAATGGTTGTTTTGCAGTTTCATAATTTGTTGCCACTTAAATAAGTTGAGGATTTTTTTCTTCAGCTCAAAAACTGCTTAGTGGAGGGAAGACATGTATTGCGTGCTTAGCATAGCATCCATTAAAACTTGAGAAGCTGAAGATCCTCATGGGTAGTTTAATTTCCAGAAAACACCCACAAAAGCAATTACAGTTTTAATGAAACATATATTTGGGGTGCTTTAGATCAGATTCTTGTTCACAGTTTCTCACTTTATGCATTTCAACTCTGTAATTGGTTTGGTCTGTGCAGATGGGTTTTTAAACTCACCTAGCTGCCCTGTCTGGAGAGAATCAGATGTCAGGATGGGGTCTGAAGTGTCTCCAGGTGCTATCATCCTCCTTGTTTCTCCTGTGATTTATTTTTTTTTTTCAAAGAAGGTGATAGAAACAAACTGAAAGATTGAGTCTAATGTAGTTTTATTTATTCCAATAATGATAATGCCCAGGATGAAGCTGGTTTTTGATATGCTTCAGGTACCATTATTGTATAGGTTTAAAATGTGCCTTCCAATAGCAATTTCAGATACACCAGGCTGACTGGCAGGACTACATACCAGTAGGTCTAAATTATAAAAAAGCAAAACAGTTAGAACAGGCATAAAAAGGAATGGAAACTGATTTAATTTTTCAAAAATTAATGTTTATTCATGACTGAGAGTCTGTCTAGGTACCATTAATATTATCTGGAGAGTGCATACGCATTAGTAAAGAGTCTTTGTAGAGAATAGTTTGAAATAGAACCATATAAATAGATTAAAAATACAATACATGTGAATTCCAATGATTCCTTCAAAGAATCTCAAAACTTGAGTAACGTGCACTATGAAAGGTACAAAGATCTGCAAATTGAGGATTTTTACTGGTGTTTAAATAGCCCTGTTGGCCCTAAACCAATTTTCTGATGCTATCAGCAGATCAGGAAATGGAATTAAACAATAAGGGGACAAATCAAAAATTGCTTAATGTGTTTTCCTCTCATTTCAAGTCTTCTGTCACCTTTACGTTAGCTCATAGCACCTGTTCCTGTAAGACTTAAATTTTCTCTTTTCATTCCAAAAATTCATCTCTCTTAATTTCTTAAGAAACCACAGCTGCTGCCTTTAAAGAGAATGGTTCCATAAGAACATGCAGAAGGCAGAGGGAGAACAGTGAGGCAGCACAAGCCTGGACCTAGGGCACAGACCCTGCTTTCCAGGAGCCAAGTTTCATCCTTGACTGAGCAAATCCCTTCCACTCTCTGCACTTCACCTTGCCTTCCTTTGCCTTCGTATCTTTAGTTGCTAAGCTTTGTGGGACAGTGTCCTCTCAGTGTGCTTGCATAGCACTTCGAATAATGGTAACCTTGTCTCAGCTGAGACCTTTCACAGCTGCTGTGATGCAAATGTTCCATTTTCTGTCTTTCATAATGTTCACAAAATCTACAGCGTTCTGTCAAGCCCTGAGAGAACATGTGGCTTGCCTCAGGAGACGTTTTCCTGTGCTCAGCAACTTGTAGCGTCAGGACTTTGATTTGAGTTAGCTACACCTATTGTTTAAAATACCTCTTTTCTTTATGCTGTGTGTTTGATTCCTTCCTTTCTCCTTTTCCAACACTTAATTAAATATTTGTGTCTGGAATTTGCATCAACATCTATCTTGAGTTAGCATCGTTTTAAACTAAATCAGATTGATTTTCTAATTTTCATTTGCGTCAGTGTCTCCAAAGAGGGCTGGTTGGTATTTTGGGTTGCTCTTGCATTCTTTATATAAACACAGTATTAATTTCTTATAGTGTGGGAAGAAAACAACTTAGCAGGAGTATTTATGTAGATGAGGAGCATTGCTTTGCTGATTCTTTGGAATCTTATCTTCTTATACAGAGTGCTAATTTTTCTTATAACATTAGATGGTGTGCAGTATATCAGGGCATGTGATGTGTGTGTGTGTTTGCATTTTCATTGTGATACAGTGAGGTACTGACTCTAGCTGGCACAGAAAAAAATACTCAAATGTATTCTACTGATTGACCAATTCTTCAGTGTAAATACCACCTGTAGGCCCAGGATTCCTGAAGAGTGAGTTGTTTTTCTTAATATTATTGACTGATGTCTTCAAAATACAGCCATCAAGCAAAGTTGCCTACATGGAGTGCACAGAAGCTGAGTTGTCTTGGAATTTATAGTGGATACTCCCACATCTGGGAGCATTTTGCTGTTAATCCCATGCTCTTTGCTGCTGAGTTTGCACACACTGGGGCTGTTGGGTCAAGCAGCCCTTTCTGGATGTGGACGCTCCAGAGCGAGGGGAGTCAGTCTTACGATACTGCAATGTAAAGCTGCTCTGCACAGTATTAGTTTCATAGCCACAAGCTAGTGCATCATTATATTACTTTTCCATCTTACATTAGGCATAAATTCCCCTGGAGGAGTGTTTGTGAGTCCTTTAGTTTGGAGGAACACATCAACCATCTGAGGCAAAATATGCCTTTGTGTCTAGTGCAAGGATAGATCTAGCTGAACTTCTATATTCATTCATGAGTACCTCCTTCTGGATATGTGGCAGATCCTGACAAAAATAAATTCTGGGGAAATAATTCTTTAAAACTATCTCGAGGTTTGCTCTAAAGCCCATTTAGCTAAATCTGCTGCTTCTGTCCACCACACATTTGAATTGCCTTGAAAAATGGTCATAATCCTGAATATAAGTCTGTGTGAAATGAACAGCTACACTATGGTTTGGGCAATATTTCTGTGAGCCCACTAAATTGCTAGGCATTGTAGATTGTCTGAAAATGAGTCCACAAAGCATTTGATATTTCTGCCTGGAAATGCTGTCCTCAGATTTCAGTTTGTCTTTTTCTAAAGAAGAAATAATAAGAATATAATAACCTGGGATGGAAAATGGAAATATGAAAATAAAATTAATTTTTGAGGGGAAGCATTTGAAAATATTCATTCCAGGATTGCACTTGATATTGGATGTCCAAGACAGATTTAGTTTTGCCCACTCCAGTTACTCAACTGGAAGATGGGATGATGCAGATGAGTCCTGTCCTTGCAGTCTCAGGTAGGTTTATACATGTTTCTAGTTCCAAAGGTCTGCAGAAGGGACAACCCTATGTCTGCTCACGCAGATGTGAATGTGTGTTGTTAACCATTGAAAAAGACCAACAACACACTCTATAAAGAGCTGTAGATCTTTGATACAAAAGACAATGCCACAAAAGTTATCCAGTGCAACAGGAAGAGCACAAAGGAGTGTTGTCTTTTGTCATATTCCAGTGGCTAATCTAGCAAACGTGAGAGGCACGAGAGAAAAATCTACACTGGAAAGAAGAATAAATATTTATTTTTAAATGTGTTGGTCTACACTGGGTACTAAGTGTTGGAGATGATATTTGAAAAGGGAGGGGATGGGTATTCCAGTTTTCTGAGATATGTTGTCAGGATCATAGATCGATTTTATTTATTTGTTTGTTTATTTATTTATTTATTTTCTCTCCCCCCCCCCCCCCATGGTGGCTATAGCCTGGTGCTCTGACTGTGCATCTCACAGCCTCTTTCTGTGTAAGACATACTCCTTTTAAGAAAATACATTCATTTCAAGAATACCATGACATAGCAATGTTAAAAGAAATTATTTGGTGTTGTCCAATAGTCTGAAAGACAAAGCAAGTTTATATGACTCTCAAAGGTCTGTACACAAGAAGGTAACCCAGTCTGCAAGAAATCTTTTATTTACTTGGGATTGTTTGTTATATTTTAAAGTTTGCCTTCCACTGTCTTCTCACAAGAACTGAATCAGCACCAGTTGAAAAAGCTTGTAGGAAACTATATTTGGTACTGGTTTGATGGTTAATTAGCAGTTTGTCTTGCTCTGCCACATCCAGTCTAAAGAAGTGATTTATTTGTGTGTTTGAAGATGAAATGCAAATCTTCAGTAATTGCATTCCAACAGCTGTGTAGTATAAACTTATGAAACCACTTCATTGTACTGTCAGCTAAAATTGACCATCCCATAGATTTATCAGTAGAACACAAAGTAATTACTTTGTCACGTCTAGCATTTGGGAATATGAGGAGAAGAACATTTGAAAAGCCCTAGCAGGAAATTAGAAAAAAGATGCATGTCTGACCCAGCACTGATGGTGATTTTACCATTAAATTCAGTGATAGCAGAATTAGAGCAGAATTTTGTATTACGCTTGTGACCTGTTATCTCTTATAGAGATGCTTAGATATCACATACATAAAAAAGTATAAATGTAATCAGGAAAAGGATTTGAAGTGTTTGGATAAATACTTAAATTTTTTTCTATCTGTGCTGCACATGCTTATATTCTATTTGGATCTTGGCAGTCAGGAGCAAAACTGAGTATGACATTTGTGGAGAAAATAAAAGATGCATTTCACAGAGCTACCTGGTTGGCTGTAGCACTAATTTTCCAACAGAAAAAAAAAAAAAAAAGTTGTTTTTTTTTTTAAAAATTAAAATGTATACTTGAAAAAAAAATCCATCCAATATCTCTCTGGAAGGTGAACAGCTGCAAGAGGAAAGAAGTTCAGCACAGAAACTTGTTCCCTGAGTTCTGTCGTCACTGCCAGTTGAGCATGTTCTATAGAAAAAGGTTAATGGAACCTAAAAATCCCATTTAAATGTAATTCAATTGTAGTACAAGCTGACTGAATCCTTTTCTGCTTTGAACCTTAACTTTTTAGAATGGATCTAAAATCCAAAAGATGTGCTGAAGTTTTAAGCATGAAAGAGCTTTTGTGATTCAAGTCAAAAATTTGCCTAAATGTTTAATTTAATGTGCAGATAAAACCAGGGTTTCTTTCTACAGCTGATTTCTCCCCCAGAGGAAAAAGGTGAATTGCTAAAGGAAAAAAAATATTCAATTCTGCTGGATAGATGAATGTCTAGAGGTACCACAGGGTTTGCAGATATGTCAGATTATGGGAAAGCTGAGTGTCTATGAGAAGGAAGTGGATTTGTTTTTTCCCATTCAGGCCCCAAAGTACTGTGGTTTTTTTCAAGTTTGTAAGATTGTCATTGACTTATTAAAAAAAAAATAATTAAAAAAATACTTCAATTTTTTTGCAGATATGTCTTAACAACTTACCTAAACTCCTAGTATCACCCTAGAAAGTCTAAGGCTTCTCTGCAGTAATAGGATCCTGCTGTCAGATCTTAAAGGATCCTAAGGGATAGCATTGTAGAGTGTTAAAGGCAAAATACTTTAATTATGTGTTTTTCTTTATCAGTTGCATTTTCAGGCCTTGGCTTTACCACCTTCTACTTAGCTGGGAAGTTACACTGCTTCACGGAAAATGGCCGGGGGAAGAGCTGGCGGCTTTGTGCAGCAATTCTCCCACTCTACTGTGCCATGATGATTGCCCTGTCACGTATGTGTGATTACAAACATCACTGGCAAGGTGAGCCATGGAGGTATTATTAGCCTTGTATTTATTTGATTTTTTTTTTTCATTAAATCACATGAGTTACAACACAATAGCACGCTATAGATTTTCCTTGCTCCTGGACTGATGCTGAGGATTTCAATGTCTGAAGATACTGTAGGGGTCTAATCTTTTCCTACTGCTTTTCCAGGTCCCTGCTAGGTACCTATTGGGTACGTGAGTGATTGTTAATATGTGATTGCATGTGCATTGCTCTAGCCTGAAGCACCTGTGTGTAGCCAGTCATTGCGAAGATGCACTAGGTCGTTTGTCTGCATTCTGGTCATTTAATGCAGATGTTATTATACACTGTTTTTCATTCAAATCAAAGTATATTGGGCATAAGGTGGGTTCATGGCCCCTCCTTGAGAAGTATAGGAACATAGCATACTGAGCTACATAGCGTAGGTCATAACAAACTCTGCCCACACTGAAAAACTTGCTGCGAAGTTTGATGTTTTCTGTTCTCTTAATATTTTGGCCAAGGTTGTAGTTGCTCTTACGGTGGCAATTCCACACTTTTCAAAGTCAAGTCCTGCTTAAGGAAGAGAAATATTTCATCTTCTAATGCATCCTATTAAAAATGATTTTCCATAGCTTTGGGCTGCAAACATTTTGAGGTTGATATTTTGTTATACTGACTGGATGTTAGTGTGATGGATTCAGTATGGTACCATACATGTGGTACCAGTGCATATTCATTAATTGGTAGCTGCAGATGAATGAATGCTGAAGTATTCAGTATGGATGAGTAGGTTATTGAAGGAACATGCCATGTCTTTCCTGGTTGTAAAGCGCATTACAAAGATAAAAGAAAAATGCCATACAGTCTTAAACCTTACTGCTGGGGACTGACAGAATGGAAGATGCCTCATAAGACTTCAACAGTAGCTTTTTATATGCAGCCGAGGTGTTAAAAATGTGTGCTTTTGGATGAACATGCATACTAAAAGTCTACATGTAACCAACAATGGGATATTCTTAAGGGAAGCATTGACAGGCAGAAGGATGCTTAATCATCTCTCATTTACTTCTTACTGTTTCTAGTGGAAACTTTGGATCCTTCATGCTAAGTAAGCATTCTCATATAAAAGAAGCATTGTTATAATACAATGCAACTGAAGCAGATGCTTTTCAGGTGGTTTCTTAGTGAGGTTAACTTAACACTGACCTTCATAGCTTCAGGGCTGTGCATGGTGGGCACTTCTGGAGTACAACACCAGTCAGATCAGCTGCATCTGTCACAGAGAGACTGTATCAGAGTCCTTCAAAATTCAGTTGTGAGACGTAATTGATGCAGAAGGCTATACTACTTATTAATTACAGACATATTACTAAGTTACAATTCTGTGACTTCATTCTATGAAGTCAGAATTAGATCACACCTTACCCTCCTACACTGAGTCTTTCAGACATGGACCTGGTGGAGAGTCTGGCAGGTTGTCTGCATGGCTTCCCTCCAGCATCCACAGGTCACCTACTGTCTACACCTTCTCTGTCAGAAAATCCTACCATCTATTATTCCTTTTACCATTTCTTGACCCTCTTTTTTGCTGCCTTTCTTCAGTCATGTCTCCTCCTAAGTAAACCAGCCAGTAATTACTTTTTCCTCATCCCCGTATTTCTGGTAATGTTATGTAGGTCATCTTGGCTTTATGTGGTATTGTTGGTACAGTACTGCTGGCCTTGCAAATTATACTCCCCTAGAGGTCCTGAGTGCTCCTTTCAATTATCTGGTTCATGCTGGTTACATATTGTTTACCTGTTTTCTAAGACATATCATTCTGTTGGTTCCTCTGCATAGTTTCAATTAAGCACAGCATATCTCTGTCCCACTGAGCACTTTCTGATCTCATACAGCAGTTAGCATACAGGAGCAAGACTCATCCATGCTTTTTCTTGCTCTGTTTTTTCTATTCGTGCAGCATCCTGTTCTCCCATAGCTGCTTAATCACCAACCATTACTCTTGACATGTTCTTTAAGGAGTCATCTGGTTTCCTGCAGATGCCTTGTCTTGTTACAGGGCTTGTTACTCTTTGCTCACCAACACTCAGAGTCTGTGAGAGCCTCCAGCACAAAGCTGCTGGATGTGAGGTGCCTCACCAGGCTGGCAGGTGGGACAGGCAGCAGTTACCAATCTCATGCTCAGTGTGTGACACTTGGCTGGTTCAAACTCGCCATTAAAGAGAGAGAGAGGAGTGTGAATGAATGTAAATGGGAGTGTCCAGGTTTACTCTTTAGGTTTGAATGCATATTTGCAGTTTGTGCTATCTCTTGCCAAGAGAAAGAATTATTTAGGTACTGAAATGTGTGCTATGAGGCGGATTATTATGGTGTATTTATTTTATATACGA
The DNA here is from genome assembly GCA_028020825.1 of Podargus strigoides. NCBI lineage: Eukaryota > Metazoa > Chordata > Aves > Caprimulgiformes > Podargidae > Podargus > Podargus strigoides. Next base: position 5,562,345 of record CM051626.1, on the reverse strand, counting down.
TAGACAAAAATTACACCCAAGGGGTTGTGACAGTGTCCATTACAGCTGCTCATATTTTTGTCTTTGAAGTTTAAGGAGATGGAGCTGAAAACTCAGCTCTTCCCAGGCTAAGAACAGTGCTGGCAGACATTGTCCTGCAGGTGACCTGTGGTTTTACTGGAAAGAACTGTATTCTCAAGGGAGAAACTAGTTCATTCTGTAATGAACACAGAAACTCCGGCCTTGTCTTTTATGCTCAGTAGAGTCAGCTCATTGTGTTAAACTACTTATGATGGCTTTGTGATAGTCTTAACTATGCTGTGAGAATGAACAAGGACCATCAATATAATGTCCAAGACTTAGCATTAAAAACATACATTAAAAAGCCATCGAGTGGGCTCAGAATGTTAATATTAGGAGTACTTTATGAGCTCCCTTCAGTTTAGCTGGAGAATGCAGTATTCAAGATCTTAGTGTTGGTATCGGTGATGGTATCAGTGGATATTAGGATATTCCATTATGAATCCTGAATATATTGACTGCTTTTAAGTCCCTAGATCTCTGTATTGGCTTATAACTCTGAAAGTGTTAATTTACTCATGAAATAAGTGGAAATTTTGTATTAAAAAAAAAAAAAGTAGAGATAAATACTGAGACTGAAATAATATTATTTTTCCTTTATGGGCAAAGGAAAAAAAAAAAAGAAAAAGAAGGAAGCTGTGGCTACCATGAGTTCAAACAAAACATAGAATTGTTGTATTCAGAAACAGGAGTCAAAATAATTGCCAGTGTATTTGCTCTGTACCCCCAGTCAAGGCCAGTAAGCTAGAAATCTTTGGTACAAGTCATGTAGTGAATTCGTATTACTGCAGTGCTCAAACTGAGGCCCAGAGTTGGATAATTTGCATTGAAGTGTTTTGAAAGAAATTATCCAAGCAAGTTTTCAGCAAGTCTTGAAATATTGGGGAACTTAGAAAGGACTGGCAGAAATCAGGTGTTTCCCCATAATTAAAGATAGTAATCATAGGCTTGACCTCATTGCCAAGCAAAACAAAAAAGCAGCTGGAACAGGATTCAACCAGCCACAGTTAAAGGAGGGTAGTCTGATAATTACAACCAACACAGGTTTATAGAAAATGAATCTTGTCACGATAACTAAATCCTTTACAAGTTGATTGATACTGTAATAGTATGCTATAGTGAAAATTCTTGCCCTTGATACCTTTTGTACTTGACAAGGGACAGTCTGAATGGTACAAAATCAGTCAACTTTCAGTATGGGCAGGATAAGCTTCTGTCTGCTTGCAAATACTGTGTACACACAATCAGCTTTTAAAATCTTAGCTGGGTCTCTATTACATTTGTTTGTGATCGATTTGTTATGTCCTTTTGTGTGTAGGGTAGGATTAGAAGGGATCTGCTAGGTCATACGGTCTTGTCCTCTTCCCCAACAGACAACTGTAACTTATAATCACATTTCTTAAATTTATCCATCTCAATCTTAAATTTTTCAGGTTTTGTTGCTCTAGCTATTCCTGTTAAAAGACTCTTTAGACTCTCACTCCTACAATGATTACAAGCCATTTATTACCTACTGAAAATTGAACCACATGCCCTGTGTTTTAATGCATGCTAGACCAACAAACTAGGGCATTTAATCTGTATTTAACTATTTTAGACAAAAATAATTAGTATTGATTAACCTTTTTTTTTTTTTTGTCATTAAACTCAAGTATTTGCTATTTTTCCTACACTGTGGTTTCTTTGTAACTGAAAGTAAAATACAGAAACACAGGTATACACAGATGATATGGTGGTGCTTAATAACTCTCGTTAAAATAAACCAAGTCATATTCTAGCCAATGCCTTTTGCCTCACTTTCCTTATTGTTTGTGTTCAGATCTCAGGCTTTCAAAGTCATTGTGTATTTTCAGTGAAGATTTGCTCTGATTGCTTGAAAATGAAACACAAGATCAAGAAAGTATATTAGAAAGAGACAGGGAGAACCTGGCAACAGAATAAATCTTCTTATCCTTCAGGTGCTATGCAGTTATTATGGAAAACTTAAAATTGCCCTTGTGTGAGAGCTGCAAATATCTCATACAGTGGCCTTGTTTTATCTTCTCTTACTCTATTTTCCAGTAGGAGTGTGGGATAGTAAGTAGCATCAAAGAAAACTGATTTAACATCTTTTAATATCTAACAGGCACTTGTAGTCTTTGACCTTTCAGGTGTTTTTAGGAAGAATTCACCTAGCTTGAAATGGTTCTTGACAGCTGTCATTCTCAGGGACCTTTCAGGAGCTGTGACTGAAATTAATTGTTGTAGCTACAGTAGCCCACTTCCTGAAGGAAGATATTTTTCCTTCTTATATTCTGCCTGCTCCCTGTCTGCATTGGAGAATGCCTTTTGAAATACAAAACAGTTAAGAGTAGATCTGGCACTTTAGCTTCCAACTTTCCTGGGGGTACTTGGGCAGAGGCAAGGAGCAGACTGTAGTCAGTGCAATAATTTGAGGTATGCCTGCCAGTGGGAGAGCTCTGGATGCTGTAAGCAGCATAGTTCAGCTGTATTGTTCATGAAAACCTGGTGCTGGTCATTGTAAATTATGGCAAACTGGAAGAAGATACTTGGGTTGCCTACCCACAAGTGTTGGTTAATGGTGAGCTGGAACATCATGAATGTTTAATGCTTCATGAAGGCCGTTCTGTTCCCCTTGATCATCACCTGAAACATAGCAAATCATCTACATTTTGCATATTCAATATGTTGGAGATGTCCCCAGCAAAATACTGATTTTACATGTCCTATGTGATTGTGGTATTTGGCTCCAAATTCTTTATGAAAATTTGAGGTTCGCATTTTGTGGGTTAAACACTTCCAGGTCAACCAAATATCTTTTATTTGCAGTTGTCACTACTGACTGTCCTTTCCATGGTAACATGCCTCTGGTTTTGTTGTTTTTCTTATCTAGATGCTTTCGTTGGAGGGATCATTGGCCTCATTTTTGCTTATATTTGCTACAGACAACATTACCCTCCTTTGGGTAATACAGCTTGTCATAAATCTTACGTCAGCCTACTAGATCAGAACTCTCTGAAGAAAGAAGAGAGACCTACAGCAGATAATGCTACTGGCCTGCCTCTAGAGGGAATAACTGAAGGTCCCGTATGACTTTAAGAAATGTGCAGAAAGAACTTTTAGCCTTCTCACATTTCCTCCAAACTGGTCTGTTAACACAGTGTTTCTTACTGTACATGGTTTTTTCTTTGTTTCTTTCCTTTTTATAAAAAGGAATTAAATATTTTATTTTTTAATGCCATAATATCATCATACTTTTAAAGTTAAATTTTCTGTTCATATTGACTTGCTGAATAATCTGTTTTCAGTCTACTGCAAACAGATAGTCTACTTGAGGGAAGGCAAAAGAACATTAATAAAAACAATCACATGTGGAGAATGGTTGAGAGTAATTGTAAGAAGATGATGTTGAGAATATAGTAGATGTGGAAACAGATTTTCTGAAGTACTGAGTATCTCCTAGAAAGTTCTGGTCATCTTCAGCACTCATTGATTTGATGGGTGGTGAGTACACACAGCACTTTTTGTCAGATGTTCAGCATCTGTTGTGGTCAGCCATTTCTTTATATAATTTGATAAATTAGGACATTGTCCTTATGTTTATCTTGTTGCCTTCTAACATAAAAAATACATATCTCCACACGCTAGTAGAAATTTGTATTAATTGTTAAGTTTTGACAAGGTCCTTCTGAGCTACTAATGATCAAGGAGATGAAAGTTATGAATGGTTACGTGTTTTTAAGAGCCAAGCTTCGTTGCATTAGTAGTTCCACAGGATGATGCTGACATTCAAGAAATTCCACACTGTTAAAATTTTCGTCTTGCAATAACATACATGTTCATAGGGTGGATTAGAAACTTGGTATTACATCATTAGCACTTTTTGAGAGCTCTTGCAGTAATTACCATCAAAACAAAATGAAAGAAAAGAACACCCATGACATTCAATAAGGTGAAGTCTTCAAAATAAATTCCAAAAAAAAAAATCCTGAAACTGTGAGGATAAAGACACACAATGTTTTCTGTGAATCTGGGTGTGCCATGTTCATTCTTGTGTAGCGACTCACTGCAGCATTGGTGATCTAAAGAAATGCAAAGATTTTCATTCGTGGCTTTGGGCGCACAACCGTGAATGCTTGTGGTGGTCTCCAGCACTGTAACATATCCAGGGGAATGCTAGAGACAGTGTTCCCCTAAACCCGTTCCACATTTTCAGCTTATCATGTTCTTGAGCATGGTGTTTGCAAAGGTTGGCTTGGTACCTGAATTGAAACTCATCTGAATCAAACAGCTGTTGGTATGGAGAAGATACTAAGTGTATGACTTTAGTTAATTTATTCTTGGTAGGATCCTGTTTTGTTACGTATGCACTATGCAGTATACATCACATTCCTGTGAAATGATGTACATTTGGATGGCAGAATGTCAGGTCCCAGATATTTTTTTTTCTTGGATATCCTGTGAAAATGCAGGCAAATGTTCCAGGCCACATCTTGGCAGTTGAACATTTCTTAGCTGGAGCTGCTGGTTAAAGCAATCAAGATAGTGTTGATCAACAACCATTATTACGGTGCTTTAGACTGGAGGAGACTGCTGCCATAATTATAATTTATGTGTTCCTGTTGGAATATGTATTGGCCTTGTAGGCATTTTGTGATTCAAACAGCTCAATGTCTTCATGTAAGGCTTGTCGTTTACTTTTCACCAAGGTAAGCTTTGTAATTTTTTTGAGAAGAGCTACTTCCTGATTTGCAACACTTGAATTTTTATAAAGTAAAAAGCAAGTAAATTAGAATCCCTTTAAAATAAAATGTAATAATTGTGTACAAGAGGATGCAACCATGCTATGTATAATCTTATAAGATGTTTGAAAATAACTATAAATAGAAAATGTCATTAAGGAACAGAATGTAATAGTCATGAACTCAGGAGGGTTCTGTAGGAATTAGGCCTGATTTACTTGTAAAACTGATACCAATTTGACTGCATCAGTTAGAGACAGGATTTTTTTACTGACAGTTACAGGAATCTGAGCTCTAGAATAGCGACAGTTACCCAAACATAACTATGGTTTTGCTAGTGTATATGTGCTAGTTTACCAAACAAGCACAGCAAAGCAAAATTATTCTGGCATTGCATTTGCACTGGTTTTGCCAGAACACTCCTCTAGTGTAATTGAGGTCTTACTCTAGAAATCCACGCAGTTTAGCGAAGGTTTAATCTTTGTATGAAGTTTTTAAACCATCCTACAGAATTCTGTAACAGGGATATCATTTTCTGTTACTCCATTTGGGAAGATTAGTGAAAGCCCTAGAGTAAGGGTGCCATGTCTTTACATTGTATAGGGCTTAGCCATTAGCTTTTTCTTTCAGCTTGAACCCTAGTCTTCCAGGTTATATGCAAACGTTGAAAAAAAATCTTAAATCGAAATTAGAAGTTTAATACTGATGCATTAGATCATTTTGCATGTTTTTATATAGATCTGGCTTAATATCAAAAATGAGCGAAGCCTCCTAACTGCTGTACACATTCCCAGTATTTTAATGGCTTTTGATACAAACAAGTGATCTTCTTTGGGATGGGGAAAGCTTCTACAGCCCTCAAATGAGTAGTGGCTGTTAAAAAGATTGGAATATGAAGTGTAATGCAGCATGAATACTTACATTGCAAGAGTAATTGGTGAACTTTGCAAAGCAGTAAAGAATAACATATTTTAATGGGAATAATTAAATTGAAAGTCATAAAATAGACAATGCAAAAGCTTTGATTAAAATGTAATTAAAATTATGAAAGACTTAATGAAATGAAACTTCCGGGGGCATCTGTAGGCGCCGTAATTACCAGTGCCGAGTCAGTGTAGGGAGGGCATTTCTGTGGATTGATGTATTTTAATCTCATGCTTTCTCAATGTGAAGGAAATGTAATGTTGTTAACGCACCAATAAAACAACACATGAACGTGGGTTTGTACATCTGTGTGTTATCATTTTTTTGAGAAGAATAAATGTTACCAAGTTATTTTCATTAATAAATAATGTGGAATATTACAAAAAAAAGATGACCTGACGTGACTGCATTATTGATAAACAACAGCAGTTCCAAGTCATTAGTGGTACCACTAAAATGGAACAGCCTTCCTCTTTTAACCAAAATATTCTATCCAACTTTTGACTGGAAAAATGTACAGTATAAGTCTGCAAGGTTGAAATATTTTTGGAATATTTAACCAGCTTGCAACAGGTCCCTTTCATCTGTCAAGTTCCACATCTCAAATAATACCAGGAGTGCCATATTTAATAACAAATGTGGTTAGACTAGAAAAGGATATCAAAATCTAATTGAACACAGCAGAAATAGTTGGAAACCAAGAGAAGCATGAGACTGTGAACTGGTCAGTACAGTGTGCCCGTAGTGAATGCAAATCTCAGGCAAGGTTAGGCATAGAGCTGGAGCGTTTATGCTGATTCAGTCACAGGTTTTGTTATGTGCAATAGTCTGATTTGGACCTCTATTCTTTCTCTGTGCATACAGCAGGTTCTTTGTATTTTAAGTGAAAAAATATATAAATATAAATATATATATAATATATAAACAAACAACGGGATAGCTAGTGGGTTACACACACTGTAAAGATCAGTTAGAAACAGTTACTTGAACCAACTCTGTTTTAAATACAAAATGAAAGCCTCTACCAGGGTGTTATTCCCACAATTTAAAGTCTACCTTAAAATTGCTAAGCCAGGACTGTATTGTTGAACAGTTAGGATTAACACCCACAGGTATAACCTGCAGGCATTTTCCATATTACTCTTTCCCACCTGTACAAGGTTTATGATCTCATCTGCTATCTTTGAGTACACTCCATACTCATCTGGTAAGCAGAATTTCTACATTGCTCTCCTAAGAGGGTAAAACTAAATTAAAAGTTTACAGTAGGATACACTGTTTCATGCAGTTTATTATACAGAGAACTCACTGTTCTATAGGTGTGCAAATCATTCCCTGCTCAGGAACAGAGAAAACATTTTCATGCCATTAAGTTAGAAATTGCTTGACATGTATAAAGTGTATGCAATTGAAATGACAAGACTGGGTGGGTAATTCCTGATATGCTGAATTGAACTGAGATTTCTTTCACAGATGCCTGGCTCATTGGCTGAGTGCTGCAGGATTTTTGCTTAAACTTGCAGAGATAGATAGCCAAGAAATCATCATTCAGGCCAGATTTGCCTCATGTTTAAACCCAGAAAACTGTAGTAAAAATGTGAGCTGCAATGGATGTACACTGAAGTTACAGAAATGAAGATCTGCACATTATTGTTTTGCTGCCAGCTTCTGAGAAAACTTTCCAAAGGGAAAACCAAGAGGCATTTATGGGTAGCACACAGTATGTGATCGGTGTGGCAAGGTATGAATGGGCACAATACAGAAAATCCTCGCTGAGTGCTTTGACTTGATCAAAACAACACAGTGATGCATTCGACCTGTTCGTGAGTGTTGCAGAATGTCAAGCATGAAACTCAATCCAACCAGCTCCATAAACCTTAAACCTTTCTGCTGGGTTTCTCTGTTAGTTCAACAAAAAAAGCTCTTAATTTCAATGGCAGCTTTACAGCTGTCATCCCTTACTCTGTTGACCTACTAGAATTTAAGACTCAATATGAAGACTCAATTCACATGGCCTGAAACAAGTTTATTTCCAGGAGTAGATGGGGCTGGGTACAAGGAGGCTTTTTTATTCCAATGTTTATATATGGTTTCCTTTTATTTGGCCTCTTGTTCACAGATATAACTGTGCTTTTTAATTACCACTCACCATGTCATCTGAGCTCCAGCAAGTCCTTGTTCTTTTCTTCTCCAGAGCAGCTACTCTACTGATGAAGAGAATGGGAAGAGAAGTGTTTGCTGGCATCTACACATACCTTCTCTTGGATGATGTCAGTCTCCCTCCTCTCCCTCTTCCATCCTCTCTACAATAACGAGAGGATTTTGAAGTGGTCTTCTCTGTTGCTTTACTGTATATTTTCTTGTTCCTCTTTGAAAACTGCTGTATTTTTGATGCCACAGCTTTAGTCAGCTTGATAATCACAACAGGCACACTGATTTAATTCATAGTCTGGACTGCTTTGACCTAACATTTGCAACTCTGTCACTTCCACACTCAGGGAAAGTAGCCAGCACTTACTTTGGGATCAACTGCTTGGGTTAACTTTCACTCTTTGATGTAAATGAAATAAATAGGCTGCCACTAAGGGATCTGCACACGTAGATTGATGTCAGTGAAATAGCTCACAGGACCACAAACACTACACCTTGGAAGAGTCAGCTCTCCAGTTCCCTGCGCCTCCTGGGTGAAGCAATGCAGTGTGGTCTCCAGGCACTCAGCATACCGAATGGAAATGCCTGCCCAGGCTGCATGAAACTTCTTCTAGCCCTATCTATGAGCAGGAAAACAAAGTCTGTCTCCCTCACCAGCCCCTGCTACCACTGCCCTGAGCAAGCCCATTTGAGGAAACACTATATTTAGATCTTGGAAAATCTCTGGAATGGGAAAATCCGGACTCCTTCTACTTCATATAGACAACAAATGGAGAAACTGAGACCTCTGAGTAGCAGAAGTCATACAGGTGCTGAACATAAGTTAATAACAGGAAGCTACCAAAACAAAACAGCTTGGAAGAATGAAAAATATAATAACCTCTCCCATCTTAATCCCTTACACAGACACTTGTCGCAGAGAGGGAGCTTTTGTTTTTTCAGTTAACAGAGGCATCAATATCTGTAACCTTCCAAGTCTAACTAATGCACTTACATAATGTAAACACCACCACAGGATGCAGCTCTTAAGGGACTAGATGACATGACAGAACCACCCAAGAGAATCAAAACAAGCTCCAACAGGAGGGCTCAGGTTGCCATGGTCTGATACACAAAACCTCTCACTCTCGAGCAGAAGAGCACTTTTAAGAAGTGGCTTTTACAATTGTTAGTATTGCAGTGAGAAATGGTAGTAAGAGAAGTGTCAGAATGCACTTTAGCTCTCAAGTTCAAGGGAATTCTCAGCCAGCTTTGCAGCTGGAGTAGAAGCAGATTTCTGTTCCTCACATTTTTGATGCTATAAGTTGAGCAAACACACGTCTGATCTGTGAGATACCACGAGTGACTGGTGAGTGCACTTTTACAAGTGTGGTTTGGGAACAACAATTCAGGAAAATTCTCACTTCCTCCATGATGCCTTCAGAAGACAGCCCACCAACACAGTGACACCCACAGCAGGATAATGCTTCGCTTCTAAGAACCTTCTGAGATACAAAAAACTTCTTACTCCATCCTGTCATCAAACACCCTCAGCCCGGCACAGGAATCAGTTTAGCATCCATTTAAGACATTTAATCCTGATGTGGCTACTTCAAGAGGCGACAGAGCATACCGAATAAAGCTGCTCTTCTTCAGCCCACTGTCTAATGAAATGACTTTGTTAGCACCATTCAGTGAAATACAAAAAGCTTTGTTCGGATTCCTCTATTTCTATCTTCCTATTTCTATCTTCCAGCTTTCTGGTGTGTGGTCACTGCAGCAGAATGGAAATGGAAACCTGCCATCATGGGAACCATTTGTATGAGAACCACAGCTAATTTTGCCACTATTCTAGTTAGCATCACTCTCTCAAAGTGACTTTCTGACACCAGGCAGAAGATTAAGAGTGAAGAGATGCTAATTAAGATACATGTCCATTACATAATTCCTAGAACAGACCTAGACAAGGGAATGTTTGATTTAGGAGTCCCAGGAGCTTTGCCCATTACCCCTTGCTGGACACACAGAGTAGGTGACTCTCACTGAAGGCTCCCAGGAGTCATATTATTGTCAGAAATCTTGAACTCTGTATTCAATTCCTCGTATCATGTCATTAGGAGAAGGGAGTCCCCACTTTATTTCGGGCGATGTTTACAAATCACTTACTGTTACTCAACAGACTGTTGAATAACTATCATCTCCCTTACCAGACAGGCTGAATATACAATACTATCCTATGAGTCTGTATTCTGTGCACATCATTTCTTATCAGCATTACAGAGCATTTGTGTATACAAAACTGCATTTCATCTTCATTTCCAGTCTAGCAGATTGAAGCCACAATAGAAGATTCAGATGCGAGTTCTTACTGAAACCAATATAACACTGCAAAAAAGGAAGGGGAAAAGAACATTATGGCAATGTCACAATGTCACTCTTTAATCTGAGAAGTGTAAGCTTGTCTGTGGAGTGAATGTGCTTGAATTTATATCTGTGGCATTGTCCAACAAAGATAAAGCAACTTAAAACATCCTCTGTATCGGTGAGTGTGAAAAAGACTGGAGCTGGCCTCTTCAAACAAATAATTTCTTGAAACAAAGGGCTAGAAATAATGTTTCCAAGGCTTGCTTGGAAAACAGGAATTCCATTTCACAAACATGTGATGGGTTAGAAAATAGCTTTAAACCATTCATTAATAAACCTCAGAATTTTAGCAATATTCTAATGGAAAAAGCTTAGATGTCTCCATACAGCTCAGTGTATAAAGCCATCTGTCAGCATATGGGGAAAACGATTTCCACCCTTGTTCTTTGGAGGCTCCCAACCCACTCCTGTCAAGCAAATGCCCACAGTAACAGGGTTATTCTCAAGCGTGCAATTTGTTCCTTCCTGATTTGTTACTTTCCTAATTCTATCCTGGGCTGAGAAACCACCCCCAAAAAATCAGTGCAACTCTTCTGTTTCTGTGAATTGTTCTGATGGGAAAGAGTTTCATTTTGATTTTGACCAGTTTCTTTTTAGCATCAGCAAAATTCCCTTTTTTTTTTTTTTTCTTTAATGCCAAAATAAAACTCCCGTGCTACCAACCCCCAGAGAGATAAGCACAGCTAATCTGAGTATTCAGTTCAGGCTAATGGAGAACAAGTACAATCACAGACAAACCCAACCTCCTGCAGTGACCTTTTAAATAAGAGTTGGCAAGCTCAGAGAAAGGACAGGGCATTGGTCTATGGAGCTGAAAGAGATGCTACAGGAACTCACGACTAGTAAGTGGGTTTACATTTTCCATGAAGAGAAGAAAACGGTCTCTGTTGTTTGGGAACTCCTAAGATAAATGGAAATAAATCAGTTGTGAGTGCATTTCAGCTGGGAATTTGTGAAGTTTGAACACTGCATGGTTCAATGCAGTGGAACTGTAGAACAGCTGCTTGCTATGTGTAAAGCGGGGCAGAAGAATTGACCTTGTTTCTTGATGGCCCTTAGTTTGTGGAAGGTTTCTGCAGTAGGGAGAATTGGAGCTGATCACCTGGTGAACTTTATCAGCTTAATATTTTTTTCCTAACTCTTAATAAATGGAGAGGTACCAGGGTTTGTGTTCTTAAGTGTCTTCCTTTCTCCTGTTAAACACAGTCTGGCTTCTAACTTGAAGTATACTGGTTTATAACCAATCAAGACTATTAATCTCTTCCAGCTTTATTTTTATGGAATAATTGTTCTGAAGAAGTCAACTAGTTTTCTGAGCCTGTATCTATTTAATGGTTGTAGTAGTTTCTAAAGAGTGATACAGAACTCTTAGGCAGGTAAGTATGTATTTTGTCATTATGTTGTCCTCGTTAAAAATGAGGAAAACTTACATCATGCCTACTAATATCTCCCTGTAAAACTATAGTCATGCCAGAATGGTTTACCTAGTTTAGTGGCAGTGGTAATGGCTATACAATAAGAAGCATTTATAATGAAGTTAATGCAGCTATGAAGTAAGGCACGAATAAGTTAAATCATAGAAAGACTGCCTCGTTATGTTGTGATAATCCACTAAATCACTGGAGTCACTGCTGTAATTAGTACTAATGTTCAGTATCGTACGTGAGGTGTGTGTCCTCAGAACCTAGTGAAGTAAATCATACAGTAAGGACTGTAAGCTTGCTTTTCCACTGCTAAATCTGCTGGTAGCATTGCTGACATTCACCATGGTACATCAAGATTGTGAAGAATTTGTTTAAACACCAGAACTAACAGGAGCAATACGATCTAAAACCATCCTGTGACCTGAATTTCAATGGCTTTGCTAGGAGAGACTGGGACAAAAATACATCATCTTGTCAGCAGGACTCTACTAAAAGGTTTTCAGTCACTTCCCCATCAAGCTGAATTTTCACTTAGTTTCAAAGGAGGGCAAGAGGTGTAATTTATTCTTCTGAATATGTTAAAGGAATAAAGGTTAGGTTCAAAGGGGGAAGCCAATCATACAGTGTTCAGGTAAGTAGAGAAAGATTCACAGATACTTTCCTATTCTGGCCCTGCCCTCAGTGCAGCATCAGGACCGCAGCTTTATGGTTCAGTGTGCTTTCATAAAACACACCATGTCTGTCTCCAGGCTAAATTGCGTGTTTGGTTTGGGTCATTTCTAAATGCTTACATTAGTGCTCCCACTAACTTTTGTAAGCTAATGCTGCCACACAGGGTGAAGCATCTAGAAGATGAGGTTTTAAGTGTGAGGTTTTTTCTAAATGGGCTCTCAGTATCTTTTGTGTGTGGTGATTGCTCACTAATATTAAGCAGTGATTCCCAAAGGTGATTACTTAAGAAACCGAGATTCTCCTGCAAAGCACTGGGTCTTAGTATTTCAGTTAAATGATGTTTTCTTTTTTGCTTTCAGCAGTAATGTTTACACAGCTGAGCAGTTCAGATGCTATTCAGAGAGGCTGGAACTGGCTCTGAGCTAGGGTCCAAACGTAGAGTCCTTAGATGAGGTGTAGTGGCTCCAGGCTTTCTCTATAGCCCACAGACCAGTCAGTACTTAGATTGCTCTAGGGGAGGTTTCAAACCTCCAACTGCAAGTTAATCCCTGGCTCTGTTTAGGACAAATACAGATATCTGTCTGTGCACTTAGTAAAGAATTCGTACCCAACTTAATGTCATTAAGAAATAGAACTTCCTTTGATCACTGCTGAAATCAAGAGAGGCCAAATATAGTTGGGGAACACTGGCATTATACTGTGCCGTATTTTCATCAGCTCATTCAGTTTTATGCCTTTGATATTCTACTCAGGAAACTTCTCTATTTTTTGGAAAAATAGAGAAGTTATAAAAGTAGCTGTGCTAATGGAAAAATAAAGATCTACTGTTTGTAACTTATGAATCTCTAATTTATTTTTAGCTCATATATTAAATTTCATAGAACATAGCACGTGCCATTTCTGCAGTTAAGCCTCCCAGTTAACATCAATAATACTTTGCACATGCCATCAGAACAGTGGATTTTAAAGAGAATGTTGCTTCATAGAAACAAAATTAATTGTTTGAAGACAGACAATCGTGGCAGCAAATTTTGTAGCTTGCTTATGTAAGTTCTAATAATTGGTGAAAGCCCTAATTATGCTGTTAAAACAGATCATTCCTATGTCTCTGGAGAAGGCAGGTGTGGAACGCTGAAGACCTCCCTGAAGAGCAGCATTGCCTGCACCCCCAGCAGATGTCCTCTGTTTGCAAGGATTCTGTCACTTGATCAGCAAATAGCATCAAGATGAGTTTTGGCAGGAGCTCTACATTTTGGCTTCCTGAATGACACTTCCATACCTCGAGTTTTTACCAACACTTTATGTATGAATGGCTTTTATTTCCTCTACATTAATTTGTCATGAATTATCTATTATAAATGTTATACTTGAATTTTAAATCCACTAAGGGATAAGCCTGGAAATACCCAAGAAAGACTAGGGATCAATTACATGGAAAGTTGGCTAAATAACCAGCATTTATCTTTACTGATGAATTTTAATGACTGCTGGCACACAAATCACTAGAATAGTGATTACATTTCAGAGCAGGTTAAAGAAGAGCTCAGTTGCAGCCATGTACCTGTGCAGAAAGCTGGCAGGAAAACCTTTCCTACCAGGGACTGCTCATGTCTGGCACACTGACACTGACCTCAGTGCTGTGGGGGATAGACATACATGGCCACAAGCTTAAAAACAAAATGAGGTCAGGGTCAATATATAAGCCCAGGCTGAAGGTCCTACAACCTGTTATTGCACTGAAGGTGGGATCTCTAAAGTAAAAATCAAAGCTTGGAACAAGAACCGTTGGTAAAAAGCCTGAGAAAGGAATAATCAAACTGGAAAAATGTTACTGCTTACCTAAGTGATGTATTCCTAATCCTTTCTGATTGTTATTTATAAGTAGTAATATCATCACTACTTGAAGACCATGCATCAGAACTATGTCTTTCTAAAAGATATGCTCTCAATAAATCTCTGGTAAATGGGAAGTCAGACTAAAGAAAAATAATAACATTTTTTCTTGTTAAAATTCTATTAATCTATGTAAGTGGATGATTAAACTTGCAACCAGGAAACAATATGTGACAGGTAAAAAGGTCCAAAGGAAAAATTTCAGAGAAGTTCCTTAGGTTGGAAATATTCCATTTTCATCAGTTTGCAAGGGAAGTTAGGTTAGGTCTTCAGGATTTACTGGAAGAACAAGGATGTTTAATACATATCACAGATTTATTTCATCAGTTTTAAACTCTTCAGCCCTTTTCTCCCTGCCACCCCACAGTCTTTTTTGACTGACATTTAATTTTCCAAACATCTATTGCTAAAACTATTGGGAAGAATTTTTATTGTATTTTTTCCTACATATTTTTATCTACTAGGACATAATGTTTTGGGAGGTCTTTTTCAATTTATCAGTATTAACCTGTTAATACACACAAGCAAATAGGCATATGTTTTATATAGCAATTTTGCCAGCAGAAAGAAATTAAGTGGGTTTTGGCTCTGGGTGCGTGAGCTCCCAAGGGAGATCTCCATGCTCAGTGTAACTTTTCTCATTAATTTATCCCTGAGCCTAACTCTAATTTGTGGAGCAAGAATGAACCAAATTGTTAGATTTTTATATTCATTTAGTCTTGATACTAGTAAAAATACCTCACCACCTGGCATCATTAAGATTCTCATTATTTTCTGATCAAAGTCTGTAAATTTTTAACCTCCCCCAAAAAAGCAGGGATTTGCAGTGGTGATGCATTCATGTATCCTAAGCTCCTGCTGGACTGCAGACAGATAAGGTATTCTCAGTCATGCACTGTCCTGGTAGCTCACTGTGTTCCTGGAAAGGATGATACATCTCCCACAGGGGACAGCAATTATCAGCAATCCCTGTGCTGATCCGGATGCTTTTGCAGGAGACAACACATAGCAAATACCTAAAGACTTGCATATTCTGCCATGTATTTATAGTCCTACTTAGACTTTCAATCATATTTATGCCTCAGGTTGGTGGGGAATAAGCCAAATCCTCCACATTAGTAGGAGAACGTGAGGGCTTGCAATGACGTACGTGGGTAGATTTCAGCTTAGATCTTAATCTTGGGTACATGGGTAATACCCTACATGGCATTATTCTGTGCTGTTTTCATTGTGAGTGTATACCATTAGGAACATAACAAGTCTTAATGTTGTGGGTGAATAATAATATATGTAAAACATCATGGACCACACAGATTCTTTCAGCTCTCATCTCTGCCTGTTCTAGGGATCCATCCTTACTCTCTACATGGGATGTTTTATTCCCCTGCTTTTCTAATGAACTCACCCTTTCCATCCACACAGCAGTGAAATTCTCCCCATATGTGTTTAGGTCCCACATTTTAGTGGGAGCTCGCTCTCCATGTTCTGGCTGTTTGCTTTCTATTGCCTGAGGCATCTGGCACCATCCTGGCATGTGCAGCAGCATCCAACACCATCACACAGACAGGACACTTTTTTGTAACTGATAGTCACTTGTATGAACAGTTTGCTGCTTTTCACCATAAATATCACATTCATTACAAAGCACTAGCTCTTTTTTTTAATTGGTTTTCTCTAAAATACGTGCCCCCAACCCCAGTCTCACTTCCTGCAATTTAGCTAACTATTGCTTTATCTACTGCTTTACAACATACTATAGCAGATGCTTTTTGCCTTGCAGCTTTGCAAAAGCTGGTGGAAGTAGTATTTCCATTAACCCTTTTGATAGCCAGCTGTGACGTATTTTTTCTGTTTTGGGGATTGGTGCTTTATCTGACTGTCAAGTTTTTGGATTTCTACACTTCTAGTGCTGTCAATTGCTGCTTTTTTTGTTGTTGCTGTTCCTTCTGCTGTTATTAATGAGCTCTTTCCCCTGTGTGCCTGTTCAGTTTAGACTGCTTCACTGAGTAATTTTGTTTTTTCTATTGCATTTATGGTCCCCAATCTGCTGAGACTGACTGGGTCGCTTTGCCTTGCAGGTGCTAATTGTCTTGTCAGGGGCTAATTCTGGGCTAATTGCATTTCTGTATGGCTTTTCTCATTTCTCAGACCAGTCATGGTAAGGTCCCAGAAAGGACTTTCTTAGCCAAAGTTATAAGGTTTTTCCATTCAGTCTAATTGATGAAACTGAAGAGAGTATCAGTGGGGGTTTTTTTCTGCTCCCTTTAAAGTGTGTATTTCGTATGCTTCATGTGAATACATGGCTCCTCAAGCTCCTGAAACAGAATTTTATTATTTAAACTTACCTTCCTGAGATAACTCAATACTCTTAAAACAGCAGGTGCCTCAAAAACAGATACTGTCAGAAACAAGTTGTCTTCTGCCTAGATTTGTTAGTATCTGTAGCTCACAGGTGCAGGGTATTTACATCTGCTGCTATTTACATCCTCTTTCCTTCCATTCTTCCAAGGCTTTAACTGTGATCTTTCTACTTCTACGATCTTCTACTCAAGGTGTTTTTGTTAATTGGCTTTGCTTCTGCTAGCTGTTTTTTTCAGGAATCACTGAAGGACACTGACAAAGGTTTCCATGCTAAAAACTTGAATTCCAGCTGCTGGGCTGGGATGAGGTGAATAAGGTGGTTTGCATAAGGCACTTATAATTTCTAACTCTTTTGCTTGTCGAGGTGGTTCTTCAGAGAAACCAGGATTCTTGCCCTGAATGTTGACTGACTTATTTCATTACCAATAGAAAGATAAATGCTTAGATGAATCCCTATAAAACAATCCTTATGTGGGCATCATACCACAGACAACTCCACTCCAGCATGTGGTAATTTGGTCCTTTGTTAGAGTCCTATTTATTCTTGATTAATACCAACTTGAGGTTGATAATTGTCTCAAAGTATATATACTGCAGTGACAGTGTGCCTGGCCTTTGACTGCATCCCACTGCAAGAATATGTTTGTATTACCTGATGGGTGAGTGAAGTTTAATTGATACCATTACTGTGCCAGTCAGTAAAGAAATGAGCAGAAAAGCTTACTGCAAATTGTGTGTTTGAGGAGAGTCAACTCATTAATCTAATTATCTACAAGCTCACTAAAAATGTCTTATTGACTGCGGTTGTCGAAGCATCAACTCAAATATAAGGAATTTCACAGCACTGAGGTGGCAAAACCCTCTCCATTCAGGCAGCGCAGCCCTCTTGGGAATTCCCACTCTCATTGCTAACCAGGGATGTGCTGCCCCTTGCTGCTCTGTGTGTGAACACAACAGCAGTTCACAGGAATGTTTTTCATGCAAACGATGAATGATGTAACTGAGGAAAGAAAGCATACACCCCAAAGAAAAGTTACCTTGGTTTAACAGTCTGCAGGCAAAATGTTTGCTGATATTGTTAGCCTAATCCAGTCAGTTGTGACTGTATTACAGTCACACTAACCAACAAGCACATGCCTTTTTAGCTCAGTAAAATGTAAAATACTAAGAAAGCAAATACGTGGAATTTATTCTGTTCCACAGCAATAAAACTTGGTCGAGGCAATCCTAAGGCCCATTAGAGCCTATTGGCTTTTAGGCTACGAAGTTTTCTGTGTACCAGGCTTCCTCCACAGTTTGTGTTGTCCTTGCTGAAGGATTAAGGATGTTTCTCAGGGCAGAGAAGTGACTTTGACTCTAAGGATGAAGCCTGGAGAAGCTCCTCAGCCAAAGCAGACAGCATCCAACGTTTGATTTCAATCAGCCTGAGACCTGAGGCTGCTTTGAGCTTGATAAAAATGCATGAAAATTTTGGGTCGAAGTCCATGCATGGCTGAGGAAGAGCAAGAATACAAACCACAGTGGAAAGTGTGTTGGGTTTATTGGCAGACAGTCTGATTGCTCAGCATGCAGGAGGTTCCTTTAAAGCAAGTTTTGCTGATATTTTCAATGCCAGTAGGGCTCAATAAAGAGTTGCCACCAAGCAGACCCAGAAAGCCGTAGCCCATGTGAACATGGGGGCTTTCAGGATTGAGATTTAAAAGTAACCTCAAGAAGAATGGGTATTTCTTTCTTCTACAGAAGAAAGAAGACACAAAAGCTTATTAGCTTACTGGGAACTTCATAAAAGGAATTAAACACAGGTGAATATGAAATTCAGATGTTATATAAATGCACTGGGTAATTAGTTTTATACTGGCTTAATAAAAAATCATTTACCCTTGCCAATAATGATAATTATAGAGCTCTTGATGCTTTAATAAATACACTTGATAAGGAGAAGTTGGGCTTAAGGAATATTGAACTGTTGTCATAAAATGTGTAAACAGTTGTATGGGGAAAACAGTCTCAGGTGGAGTCCCAAGCCATCATAATGTAGTTTGTAAAAATGGTATCAAGTGAGCTGTGATTGCCCAGAAAGTCCAAGAGTATCTCAAGCTAATATGCTTAGCCCAAAATAAACACAAGAATCCTTAATATCCTACAAGAACATGCTTAAAATTGGAAAAGGGAGATGACAAAGTGCTGAAAGCCGGTTTCATAATGGAGCTTTGAAAATGCACCTGAAGTTCTTGTGAGTGGTGGCTTTTGAACAAAAAGATCTTAACCAAAATATTTCAATTTTTATTAAATATTCACAGGGGTTTATAGATAAAAAGTGTAAATTTAAAAAATGAACATATTTTCTGTCTTGGTTCCAACTTTCATAGGTGAAGTGCTGGGGTCTGAACCCCAAGCCCTGAATTAAGGTTGACATATGGGTGGTTCCCATGGTCCTTTAAGAGGAGGGGATGAGTTTGCCTTTTGGCTTTCCTCCAAGGTGGGGCCAGCCTTGCAGGGAAAGCCCTTGGGTAAACAAGCCCCAGGTGCCCTGCATTGGGTAAATGAGTGCCAGGTGTCCTGTTTGGGGATAAAAGCTGGGACCACTTGCAGGAAGGGTGCAGTGTCTGTCTGTGAGGTGGATGCACTTTGCAGAGTTTCCCTGTTGGGGAAGGACCTCCTGACTCTCCCTGCAACTGGGCCCCAGTCAGGTTTGGCATTTGCAAATGTGGATTTTGTGGGGGAACAATATGGGGCTACTTCTATCCTTTATTATCAGCCTATTGACTTGGGTGTCTCCCATCTCTGCCATGGGAGACTTTGTTGCTTTGTTTGTTCCACTGGTTGTTGGCTGTGTTGTATTGTTCCTGAGGTCGCTGGGGTTGATGTCTGTTATGTGTGATCTGATTGACTTGTTTGTACCCCCAGTGATCACCCATGTACTGACCTTCTTGTGTGCAATAGAATCTGGTTACTGGATTGTTTTACTGCTGGCTGTGTCCCTTGTGCTAGGCTTAGTAATTGACAAGACAAGAGGAGAAATATAATTCTCAGCAATGATGCACGTGTGAAGAATACTCTTCCACTTAAACTTCAGAGTCACAGCACCAAAATATTACATGACCTAAACTCCTAGTCTAATTTGCCTTATTAAGTCTCTCCTCAGTGAAATCTTGGCACTGTTTATAACTCACATGATTAACAGAACAGTTCTAATACCTTCAGACTTACCACCTGCTCATCACCTCCTACAATGAAGGAGGCTTACACTCTATCTCTCCTTCCCACTGAATGTCATTGCTCTCACTGCTAGTGGATAAATGAACTTTTTGGTAAATGGCAATGTAAAAGTGTCCTTTTCTATAACTTTTAACATTTAGTGACATATACTGTGTGTTCTGTGCTATTGTTGCTGAATGCATGCATTATTTTTTTTAAAACACATTATGTGCTCATATAGCAAACATTCCTGAACTGATATTAAATATAGGTATTTCTTATATGCTCAGTTAAATGCTGAAAGTGAAGGCTTACATGAGCTGATGAGAAGAGGGAATTGCTGCTTTGATTTAATAGTTACTGATTAGCCTAAAAATATTCACTTAGGATAAAACTAAAAGTAAATGGGAGGAAAATGGAGTAATCATGATCTCGTAATACTGCAGGATGTGCATGGATTGAATAACAAGTTTGGCAGTCTCTGCAAGTATGTAGAAAAATTGAAACTGAAGTTACTCGGTGAACAGTTATTAATTAATAATTAGTTGAGATAATATGTTTAGCCTGTACAGTACAAAAAATGGAGATGCAATCTATATCCAGAGGTTATGGCCAAACTACATAAGTTTTATTAAATAATTATTTGTGAAGGGTCTGATTTCCCTTGTGTTTTTATGCTTTTAAAAAAAAATATTTTTTTCTTTAGCTGTTTCCTATCTCAAACAGTAAATCCCAGAATACTTGGTTACAAACACTTCAAACAGGCTATTTGAAAAGATAAGGAGTATTTTACAGATGAAAAGAGATGTAAATGAATGGGAAGGAGAAAGTTGTTTTACAGTCCAATAGTTTAACCATGATACCAAAGACATGTAGATCAGAGAGAGGCATCAAAAGGAGAAGTATTTCTATAGTGATCTGTGTTCTATAATAAAAACAGTATACTTTTACCTATTTTGTTAAAGTTTATTTCCCTTTCCTTCTTTGGAAGGTACCCAAGATGATGGAGGCTAAAATGAAGTTTCATTATTAACAACTTTTATATTAATTAAGGAATTTCACCCATACACAGCTTATGTTTCACATGGATTTTAACTTGATGTTCTGCTAACAAGCAGGATTTTGTGGTGATTAGCTAGGCAGTGCTTCATGCTAAGGCTGCCTCATGTCTTACAATGAAGACTACTTACTTTTAAATACTGAAAATGAAAGAGGATTTCTTGCTGGAAAAGCTGTTCAAGATCCATAATATTGGAATTGAACCTTCTTTAACTTGCTCTCTTATTCCCAGTTTCTAACGGATCTATTCTGAACAATCCTCTCCTTTACTCATTTCTAGTAAAAAGCACAAGTAAAGCAAAAGAACTATTCTTCCCCAGTTCACCCTTACAGTCTCACCTTTCAATTTAAACCCAAGTATAACAAACTACTGAGACACACTGTTTATTCCAGGCAGAGTAGAATCAGTTTAATTTGAAGGTAGGGCTGTGGAGGTCTACAAGGGTGTAATAAAGCCCAGGTGGGAACTGCAGGGTATCACACATGTATTAGTTAATGTATGCAAAATCCTGAGAGTGGCAAATTAATAAACTAGAGAGACATTTATGGGGCAGAGTGGGAACTAATCTGCCTATTTGGTTTTGTTTCTGAAATATTTGTGTGGTCATTAAATGACAGTGTGTAGCTGCAGGTTAGAGAAGAGAAATGGGTGAGGAAACCACTGACAGATGTTAAAAGCAGAACAAGATGAATAGGACATGCTAGGAAGATTTGGGTGCACTTATTTTACTATCTCTTTCATAGCTGTCTCTACTACATCCTGGTGCCTCCTGATGTAGCACCACATAGGAGAGGGCTGTGACTTACTGAAACAAGGGAGACCTGGGCTATGCTCTGTCCCTTGACCTCACACCAGGTCTGAATGTAATTTTCACCATGACATGCTTTCATTTCATCTTTACCCTTTTTGGTTTGGTTTGGTTCCTCCCCCCTCCAAAGGCTGCTCTGCAATCCCCACCTCTTCATCTGAATCTGACCACAATTGCATTGAGATCCCAGGATTCAAGGGATTACTTTTAGAGGTTGCTGCTCGAGGCTGCCATAGCTGTCCATTAATTCTTTTTTTTTTTTTCCCTTCTGGTCCTATCATCATGTTCATCAGCTCATCAGTGTTTTTCCTTTCATCTACCTTTATCTTCTCTTTAAAAGATAGAGCTAAAAGCTTTGATAAATCCTTGATTACTCTTGCAAAGCCTCTCTATAGCACAATTGGCTCTTTGAGACATCCTTTTTACTTAGAAAAGCAGAAGTTAGTCTTTTGATATTGCTGCTGTTTCTTTTATTATTTTTTTTTTTAATGAGTTAGTTCTGGGCCTGTCAGTCCTGGTGCTAATTACAGTCCCTTTCTGGCAAAGTATTCATAGCAGTTTCTTTCTCCTGGTCA
Source organism: Podargus strigoides (assembly GCA_028020825.1). Classification (NCBI taxonomy): domain Eukaryota; kingdom Metazoa; phylum Chordata; class Aves; order Caprimulgiformes; family Podargidae; genus Podargus; species Podargus strigoides. The sequence continues at coordinate 5,540,074 of CM051626.1, read as the reverse complement.
GTATTTCCTTGGCACAGACAAATGAATGTATGTTTTTGTGCCCTAAATTTCCTCAGGCAGATACACTCTCTTGCTCATGTAAGACAGTATGTGTAAAGTATGTTGGTAGTCAAATTGGCCACTGTTGTGACAATCATCAAGGTGCACAAGAAACCCATTTGTGCAAGAGTCAATGGTGCAGGGTTTAAGATTAAAAATGACAAATTTCAAATTAGTCTAACATACCCTCCCCCTTTGCAGAAGACACTTGCTTGACACATATAGTTGATGCACTTATGGCAAGAGAAAATCTGCATGATAGTTAATTAATATGAAGCAAAACTTCATTAATCTCCCCAGATACACAGATAACTCTAACGCTGCTGTTTCTTTAAGTACAATAAAACTTGCTTTCTCTTATCCCTGAATTATAGCCTGGTCGCTGGGTGAAACTTACTTTAAGTGGTTTTGTGGTTGTTGAGGTCAAAAAAGTAAATCTGGTGCATGAGAGAATAGATCACTGCCATTACATGAGACATATGATCAAGAAAAGATACCACAAAAGAAGCAATTTACTCCCTGAAGCTCAATCTTTGGTGACTGAATAAAAGATTTAACCACTGAGTGCATCTAGCCATCTCAAAGATGTTCACAAAGCCTTTTTCAGGAGTAAGCTGCCATAAGATAAATTCATGAAATTAAGTACTGTTTTGATTGATGCTATTGAGGAAGTGCAGCCATTTTTTTTTTATTGCAGTGTAGCACATTAGGTGTACTTGCACCCTGAAGTTTGAAAGCATCCCATTGAGGGTGAAGGTGTTTATTCCTATTGGAGGAGAGGGTGAAATATCTTTTGATTATGAAAAGTCACTGCAATGGATTATCACAAAAATATAGAATGAATTGCCTCTGGGGTATAAACACTGAATCATACTTCGGAACTATAGGTTAGGTCATGCCCAGAACATTGGAAGGAAGACTGGATGTGTGCTAATGCCAGTGGGATTCCAAAATAGAGTAGAAAATATTCTATAAGCAGTGCCACAAATTCAAATCTTTGTAACATCCTAGGTTACCTTCACAGCTACTTCTTCAATAGGTGTCTTCTGCAGCAATCCACACATATGTTTTCAATATGGACATAAACTGCAGGTGATGGCTGTAATGGCAGCAGTGTTGTGCTATCACTTCTGCTCTCTACTAATATATGCTGAAAAGCCAGACTTGTTGCTAGGTTAGAGCAGATCTGTCACATCCTCAGCATAGATGATGCTGAAAGTATTTTCCCAGCTTGGCCACCCGGTTGCTCTGGCAGCCTTTGAAGTGCCTGATAGGAAATACTGCGTTGCTCAATTTGATCTGTTTGATTTGTATCCGAAAACCATCAGGCCTTTGTACTTGTCAGTTTTAATCATTTTTGCTTTATAGCATCTGGTTCCCTAACAGCATGGATTTTAATTCATGCAAAGACAGCTCAAAAGCAGGGCAGCCTTGAGTGATTTCAGACTGTGCTTGGCAAGTGAGCTGGTATTATACTTCTGTTTGGATAACTGGATAATGAGCCAAAGACCAGAGGAAAATCTATTTGATTCTACTTCAGTTTTAAAAAGAAGATACTTAGAACTCGAGTTTCTCTGCATCTTGGGTATGTGTCCATTGATTTATGCATGACAATTACTCTGTCAAGGAAGGTTTGTGTCACAGTGTGCAGATTTGTTTTACATAAGGCCTTTCATGCATACTTCAACTCTGAATACTCGATAGAACTGAACAATAGAGCTGAGGAGCAGTAATAATTGCTTTTTTCTTTCTGTTATTTCTGTGCATGTACAAGAAAGAGATGCCAATTTACATCTGTGGGTTAAAAAAAAAGGTGAAAATACGTGAGTTTAAGAGATTCTAGAGGGATTTGCTGGAGTCCAACCTCACTGATGTAAGAAAACTCTTGTTTCAACTGCAGGGGCTGCTTGTTATAGAGGGCAATGGTAGATGAACGTAAATTGGGTGCTGCCCCTGGGGTGGAGGGAGAAGAACTTCAAGGGAAGGAGGGGAAAATTTCAGAAATGGCTTTGTAAGAAGTGCACTTGTAAATGGTTTCCTCTGGTAGCAGTGTCCTTTCTAGCCACAGAAAGCTGGCTTCTGGAGCTTTCATAAAATCCCAGTCACTCTGATATATAACATCCAGGAGCCTGGAAAAGTGTTAAAATTCAGTGGCATAATTCTAATATATATCTTACTGTTTTGCTTGAAGGGAAACTTCTTTCCTTTAAGAAAACTAACCAAGTTAACCCCAGTTGTTATTTGCTTTTTTTATAAATCACTTTGAACTCTACTGATGCAAAACATTGTGTAAGAGCTGGGTATTATCAATATTCATGAAAGCAAAATTCTGTATTCAGAACTCAGGCACAACATATTATACGTTAGTGATATGGCTTAGAGAGCCCTGTTACTTTATTTCTGAACCACCAGTTATTACCCTTCCCTCATCCTGCTTAAAGATGGAGAAAATGAGGCATTGAAGGATTAAAGCCAAATGAGCCAAACTGTTCTCACTAGTAATTTACTAGTTATCCTTTTTATTTACTTGCTGTCATTCATAAAGTCTCTTTTAGGCCTGAATCAGGCTCAGGTTTTACAGCTGTCTTTACTAATAACAACTTTATTCTTTAGAAAGATGGTGCTGAAACTTCAGAATACGGATGCAGAGTTAAAGGTGGGCCTCCTGCTTAGGAAACAGGGGCAATGCTTCACAGAAAATGAAATACAGAGGGTGGAAGGAAAGCAGACATCTGAAATCACACAGTTCTTCATTTTGAGACAGGTAAGGCAAAGGAATAAAGAAAGCTCAGTGCATCACTAGATGCACTGGAGACAGTATTCCATTTATACAGCACGGAAAGCCATGAACAACATTGTTAAAATGATCCACAACAATCTAATGTTGAAGATCTGGATAGATTCTAGAGGAACCTGGGACACAAAGAAGACAGAAGCTGCAAAGTATGAAGCTGCTTATTAGAGGTCTGTAAGGGAGACAACCATAGGCAGGCTGGGAGGGAGTAATGCTCAATGCACAGTTCATCTAGGTAGCTGCTAAGCTGATCGAAAAACTGCCTCTGGAAGTTTGCTTTTTTTCTTTTTTTAGTGAATTTTTTCTTTTGATACAGCAGTGTTTGGATTAATTATTTTTGAGGGGGAAAAAAAAATTCTACTCTTCATGGAAACCTGGACTTTTCATTCCATAAATGCTAAGACCCTGTCCAAAACTGGACAGACAGGTGCTTTTTATCATTGCATACCGCCTCCAAGAACTGTTTGGTTGATTTATGTCTCCCCTTTTTTCTGTCTGTGCTCTATTATGGATATATTCTTGCAGTTCACTCAACACCATAGTATCTATAGGTCAGATGTATCCAACAAGGACTTCCAGTAACAGCCTCCTGGTCTCTAACGTGCTGTAGCTCATTCGGGGAACAGGACTCTGGTATGGAAGGTCCTGGGCCATATGTGGGTGTAGAAAGCACAGGAGTCTTAGAGGGCACTGCACTGAAGTTTATTTTAGACATCTGTTTAACCCTCAAGTGCCTCTGCATTCCACTTCTCTGCCTGTAAATGTACCCAGCAATTTGCCTGTTTGGATTGTAAAATCTTCAAAAAGGTACTTGCTTTTACCCAAGACAACAGGGCTGAACTTTCCTGTGTTTTAATCCAATAATGTATAATCTGTCATCAGCTGCCCTTGAGTGACTCAATTTTGCTGTCTTCTCTTAAGTGGCTCTGAGAAAAAAAGAGATGTGAAACCTTGTTGGGCTTACAGAGGGCACTATCTTTTTTATTTAGTATCTTAACATCTGAGGAATGGAGGAGTAAAAAGATAAAATTATGCAAACTAAGTGGGAAAATGTGTGAATTATTACAAAAGAATCTCAACAAATTTGATTTGTTTTTCCACTGTAATATCTCTAGGTAACAGCAGAGTATTTCTTACAGCCTTCCTCCCCGGTGTCGACTAATAAAGTAGCTAACGATCTGCTCTGTCTAAACAAAGTACAAATATTTCCAAAAGTCTTAATCTTTCTTGGTAAACATTACATAAAAAGGGATTAATCTAAGCAGAAGTATTTTCTGATACAGAATTAATTTGCTATTTTATACTATGGCCTAATATATCAACCAAGGATGCATTAATGCCTCCTTCAGACACCTTCAGAAATGTCTGGGAAATAGATTTTATTTTTCCTGGTCCTTTGGAAATTTCTGCAAGCTTCTTTTCTATGAAATCATAACATGATTTTTATGTCTGGATGTTCTGAGTCCTTGTGGAAAATGATGGAGCTTGGAATAAACTACAGAATAGAGGAGATTGTTAGGACGAAGCTATTTTATAGTGCTGGTCTGGGACACAGAATCTGAGCTCTCCAGTCCATGACTAGTCAAGGGAAGTCATGGAGCAGTTTTCCTCTTGCTTTTCCTGTCATCTGAGATGTAATTTGCTTCTCCTTTATGCCAGCTGTTTGGCAAGGGAAAGGGATGAGTCAGTGAAGAGCATCTGCTCCTTTGCCTCTGGACCCAAAGTGAGCTGGAGGTGGAAAAACAAGGACAGAGGTTAGCATCCATTAGCACCAGTCATTCTAGAGGTCACTGATTCTCCCTGTGTGCAAATCAAGTGGCAGAAATACAGTGTCTTAGGCTGGAAAAAAAGGTGATTATAAAGTCTGATGTGCATAGGAGAGAATCTGCACACCTGTAATGCTGTGGTTAAAGCATCATTCTTAGGACAGCCTTGAGAAGGGAAATCTAATATTGATGCAGCTGAGAAGGATTGTTTGGGGGTTTTAACCTCAAGCCATTCTTGTAACAGTGTGTATGTATTATGGATTTATGATCCAACTGATCCAAGATGTATGGTTATGAGTGAATGTTCTCCAGATCAGACTAAAGTAAATTCCTGCAGCTTCCTATCTGAGAGTTTTAATTAACCTTTTATTCACGGGGTTCTGGGGGGAAAAAGTGAGGTCTTGTAATGTTTTCCTCTGGCCATAATCCCGTGGTATGAGGAGTACTCATCACATCCAGAATTTACCATTTCAGGGGCAGCTCGGACCTCAGCTTGATTGACTTAGATGAATCCTTGCTCAAAGTGTTGGCTCTGCAATCCCTAGCATCTACATTTTGTTGGGGCACAAAATAGCTAAATTTCATCCCTAAAATGCACAAGTAACTTCTTATTTATTCTTCATTAAAAATAAGAAGAAATACTTATTTCCTCTGCAGTGGCTCAGAATGCCTGATAATTGCTAGCAACTGATAAAAGAGGTATAATTTGTTTAACTGACAAATAAACAGCACAAAGGAGCATTACATAGCCTTAATTATTGATAGAACCTCACTTGGGCTCAGCCACTGAGATTAGCCAGAGACAAGTGTGAAAAGCCTAGATCTGCCCATCTGTATTTGGGAACACAGCTCTTATCCCTGTTACTGTATTAGTACTAAGCTCCATCAGTGATGACTATCCTGTAGAAAGAACTGCAGGACAGACCCTAATGCAAAACCCTATGCCTATAGATTGGACTTGGATAAATAGTCATGTTACTGAAGCTTAAATTCTCTCTCATCATTTGAGACACATAAACTGTGTAGGTGTGGAGTTTTGGAGCCTGTAATAAGTGACTCAGCTTAGCTTTCCTCTGTTTCTGGACAATTATCACAGCTCACCTGATATATGTAACTCATTAAACCTCTGCTGGTTTCATGTGGCCAAGACCTCCAAACAGTTTTGGTACTGGGTGAATTAAATTCTCTTGTGGGTGTCTGAGAGTCAGGAATCTAAAAAATATATCTTGCAGAATAATACAACTAGCTTGAAATCAGAGTAAAAGTCACTGACTTGTCTGTATCACCACTGCCAGTAACTTCTAAGCAAGTTTCTCTCTTACATCCCCTTTGAAAGAACAGATTCTGCTTCCTTTTACACACAGTCATGAACTATTACAAGATGGGGATACTAGTTTATGAGCACTTTCTAAATCATTAAAAATACATATATTGGGCTACCCAGTGCTATAAAACACAGATAAATGAGTCACTGTGCAGCTCAGGAAAATACTTCTGAAGCCTATAAAAAGTACCACTTTTTACAATTTTAATTAGCTTCTTTTGTGCTTAAGTGGCTATAACAATGAGAAGGTGACAAGTACCTTGTTTTGCATGCAGGCAGAATGCAACACAGAGCATTAAAAAGATAGAGCCCATTCCCTAACTGAAGTCTTTACTTTGTATTTCAGAAGTCTCTAAACTATCTGCATGCTTATGCAAAACAAAGTCACTTGTAAGCCTCCATTGTTAAAGGTGAAATGTAAATTAGAAGATAAAAGACAACTTAAAGTGATTGTTGGTGGCCCAAGTAAAATTGTTTTCTGAAGAAAAATTGTAAGACTCTTTTGTCTTCTGCATCATGTCACAGAAGAAGGAAAGATAAATCACTGCAATTCTCACAGCAGAATATCTCAGTTGCAGATCCACAAACACAGACACAGTCAGGAGAAGAATACAGAATTAGCATCCAAGATACTAGAAACCCATAAAAATAGTGATGGTGAAATGCTGTAATGTATCACCTTGTTTTGATATATTTGAGTACAATCCATTATTTTAAAGCTCAGATTGATATTACATGCATTCCTACAATTAGGTAGTTTATTGAAAAAAAGTATTTCTAAGATAAATAAGAAAATAACGCTTAAGAGTTTAATGGATCTTTTAATTACAAATGGACTGGCTATATCTGGCCATCCAAGCCAACCAAATTATCTGGTGTGCATCTGATAAATATTTTTTCTGAAGAAATGCTCTAGAAACGAAAATATAAATGGTCCATTTCTGTTTTTTGTAAATGATAGCATTCCTATAGTATGTCAGAGGACTTGGGACCTAGTGCATCAATTGCAAATAATTTTAGTTGACCAGAACACAGTATTGTAAGTAAACAAAACCTTGTCCAGAATACTTGGGCCCAGTCTGATCATATGTAGTGATGGTGTCAGCTCTACAGAGTGTTTAACAACTCCTGTGCCCACTGCCTTTACCTCACTGCCTGGTTTTGGAAGCAGGGACTTAGTGATTCTGGTGTTATTTTCTAGTTCTAACTTCCTCCACACTTTTTATGCCACCTCTTGTCGCTCCTTTTTCTGGGGAGTCAACCCCTTGAGAAGAGAGTGTGACAGCTGACAGATGTCAACTTGCTTCTAGATTGTGGTGAGGTTCCCTGCCTTGGTAATAAGCCAAAAATGTAGTTGGCTCCATCTCCAGCCTCAGCTGGAACATCAGGAGCAGCTGAAACAAATCTGAAGAGCAATCACATAATAATACAATACCCTGTAAGATAGAAAAGCTTCATGCTAGTTGATAATATCAGAAAAATCATTCTGATGGAAATTCCAGTGTTGCTTTTCTTTCTTAAATGCTTATTATAGAAGTATGGCTTAGTGGAGTTCTTTAAGGGAGAAAAAGCGTCTACACAAACATATTTGGGAAAATAATTAAAAATTGTTGGACTGTTTTTCTAAAAACTGAAAAATATGTGGGCTAAGATCGTCACTTATCCCTCTGCAAACTTCATTTAACTTAATATCGACAAAGGCGAATGGCTAAAATGTTAAAGATCAGATTAAGGAATTGATTTGGAGATAAATTGCTCCCATTTTGCTTATTTTACTCTTACTGATGCTAGCGAGAGGATCTGGGGAAGATTTTGGCATCACCAGAGCTGCTCTTTGTTACACTTCTTTACAGAAAGTCACTTTTACGCAATGGTGAGGGAGGATGTACCAGTAAATAAAACCTGGTCCTGGAAATCAGTGCATAAGATAGGTGTACACTCCTTCTGAACTTTTTTTAAACTCTGCCTGGTCTTTTAGTCTCACTACCAACATATTATTTGGCTCTAAGTTTAACTTCTTTCCATTTTAATGCTTCTGGGAGAAGCTCTTTAAAATACATCTCTGGAGGTTCTTTCCCTTGTGACATCATTCCATTTTGTTCTTCACAGAAATCAGTTTATATCCTTCCTAATTAGATTTTGGTACTTTTTTTCTTTTTCCTTTTTTTTTCTTTTGTGAATATAAAATTTTGAAAGGTTAGACTTTTGCTAAAAGCCTATTTTGAGGAAAAGTCTCTCTGAACCTTATACAACGTAATCTCTCAGTTCAGTATCTGGCTTCTTTGTCCTCCTCCTCACCATGGTTATCAGTCCATCTGGCTGCCATATAAAAATGTAAAAATTATCTACACATCCTGCTGTTTAAAGAAATCAACTGAAAAAACAGAATTCTAGGATTGTTTTCTTGACTCTTTCATAATTCTTGCACATTTTAGAAAGATGCTTGAAAAATTTAGGTCTAAGTACTTTGATACAAGTGAAGTAAATTTTGGGTATATAATAATAGTTCTGATATACAGAACTGTTCTAATGTCTAGAAAACCTACTGGGATCTTCCTGTTTATTAGAAAGAAAAATACTTTTTTTCTGCTTTCTATTTACATTCCTCTCAGAATGGTTTTTAGTAACTAAGTACATCATCAGTACTAATATAACCATAGAAGAATGACAATGAGTGGAAATGTAAGCATAAAAGAACCATCTGTATATGTGAAGAATGAAATTGTTAGCCACATCCATGTTAGGAAATTCTAAAAATTGTTTTGCAAATAAAGTAAAATAATGTGTTGTTCTGAGCTTTCCTAAAGCTGATGTCCTTGTTTTGTCAGATGTTGTTGAAAGTACACAAAGTAACGGGCAGTAGCTTGGATGGGTGATAAACATTTCTGCTTTAGCAGTAAAAGGTTTTATAACCCCATGGTTGAGGCTCTGGTGAAGAACACCACTTTTATATTAAAGAATGACTTCACAGAACTGGACTTTTGGGAAAAGTTCTGTTAGGTCCTATCTATTCTTTATCTAATCTGAAGGTCGAAGAGAGGCAGTTCTTCAGGCACAAGTGATATTTCTTTAGCACAGGCAGACTTATCACACAAGCAGATGTGTCCCCAGCCTGTGTTTCTATTTGGAAATGTGACGTTTGTGACTGATGACTGTTCTGAATCTCCTTTTCTTTTATGAATCCTCAACTGACTTCTACTAATCTTATGCTAACCTCGAACTGACTCATTGATAGGAAGAAAAAAATATTTTGCATATCTGAAACTCTCAAAGAAGCTCAAAGACAGTGATAAATAATTTGAAATGACTCTTTTAAAAAAGATCAGAAATCTAAAAACTGAAAGAATTGAAATGTAGCAATACTAAAGCTTAAGCTAGCTGCTGCACTGCTGAAGTGCACTTCAAAGCACTGAGACCTTATATAGGTCAATACGTTTAAGAACTTTATTGACTCTGCCAGCATCTCAAGCCATCAGTGAAACATCAGAGTCACTGAGATACATCTGGGTGTTGGCTTCTGGGGACAGCCCTTCTTTTTAAAGGCTTTGATCAGAAAGGTGGTGGTTCAGGGTATTTCCAGCCTTGCTATATAAATCAGAAAATTAATATGGGAGCAGATTCTCAGTTACACCTATTCCTCAGTGGTATCCATGTAAACTCAATATTCTTACTAACTGCTGGGTGGGTGCCTGGCAGACAAATGCAAAAATGCAACTCAGCTCCATGTTGAGTTATATTTGAAAACATCATCTTTACTTGAAAGCATTTCCTTTTTATTATGGTTTAATTCTGGATTTGTCAAAAGTCAAATATATCAAAGTCTTCTGAGATTTAATGAGATTTGGGCTTCTGTTTGAAAATCTCAGCTTAAGGGTTGTTCACTTCTGCACAGAAGTTTTATCTTCTGGTGGGATGAAAAAGCATTAGATAAGTAAAACTGTAAAGTCATACATGGATTTAACACTTGCTCTGAGGTGAGAAATTGAACTGGTTTGTATTTTCTCCTCTCAGCAACAAATACAAAGCTATGATCTGATTGAAAGTCACTCTGATTCAACATTCAAATACAAGCAAATTCATACAGACATCCTAAGAAACACAAAAGTAATACATACCTCTAGATTTCTAAAATTCTCTCCAAGCTAAATGCAGTGACCACAGCTCCAGAAGGCACTATGCTGAGAGCCTAGTTAATGATAAAGTCTTTGGACATTATAAACATTTGATCCCAATGGCATGAGTGGGAAATAGAATTTATCAAAAGAGCAGCAGCGGGGAAGTATATGGTTCTAACAGAGCTATAATCACCTTCTGCTTTACGTAGTTTTTTGTTTAGCAAATAAAATGGAATATATAAGCACCATAAGGAATTGTAGATGCTTTGAGTTTAAACAGCATGGGCTGTAATTTCCCACAGTATCGATAATCCAGATGTTGTAAAGAAAGTAATGAAATAAAAAAAGTAAAACCAGCTCGTATCAATGGCACTTACAATTATACAAATCTGAGGAAATTTCATGACTGACCAAAGAAATTATTCCCTCTTAGATGGGAAAGATGTTTCAGCCATGGACAAGAATAGTATTGGGAATGTATTTACCAAAGTTAAGCTCTGATGAATAACCCAGGGCTACCAATATAGAGAAAGAAAGAATACGAACCCTTCTAAATGCTTTTTATTTTTGTCAGATTTATCTATCACCCGCCGCAGAGGAACTCCACTTGCCTCCTTCATCATTGTGTGATGCATAGGGTTGTTTTCCTACTTGACTAACTCTGAACTGGCCAGTGTGTGTTCAGCAGTCTAGCACTCTTTTCCTACACAAATTTCCTCCTGACCCCATTGCTCTGTTTCTCCTCAGGCTTTGGTCTCCATCCCCCCAGGATCTTGTTTCAGGCACTCCTTATTACTTCAGCAGTCATGTTGGCAAAGATGATCTTGCCCCACTTTGTGAGATCTTCTCTTCTCTGTCTAGTTATTTATTTATTAAATAGCCCTTTCTTGACTCCCTCCTCTTCCTAGGAAATACCCAAACATCATTTTCCAATTTTGTTTCCATTAGGGAGGAGAGGAGCAGATCCATTCCTTACATTACACTGTAATAGGGTCTGCATGAGAACACAAAACTGTTCTCCAGGTGAAACCTGGGACAAACCTAGGACCTGACTCCTCAGTTCAGTTTAGGCTGATTCCTCTTTCTACATCCTACCACGTTGTGCCTACAGTCAGGGATTTTTATTATGCAGACTTTGCATAGGCAGAAGATAGTTTTAAGAAGCAGCAGACTTTTTTTTTTTTTTTTCCTAGAGCACAGTTATTCCTTGTGGATTGGTAGAATAATAAAACATAATTAATCATGGGTCCTTATCAACAAAATATTTGTTGTTAAAGTTCAGAGACTGCACATCTCCCTTAGTCAGTTGTTTTCCCTTATGTCTCTTCTTCTGTGTTTTAATAATCTGTACTATTTTTATTTATCGTGAACAACTAGTCTCAGACTAAATTAAATAAAGCACTAGGACCTTAATTTGTAAAGCATTACCCAGGGCTTTTCTGTTTAATTAAAATTACTTGAAAGATTCTAACTAAAAAGGCCAGAGAAATTAATCAAAGGAAATGCTTTCTAAAAAAGTAATTGCTCATTTGATGTGGGCAGCTCAGGTTAAATATCTCAAAGGAACAGCCACATTTGGAAATTTTGAAATTTCAGCTAAGCTACTGTTTCTAAAAGGAAGAAGGATTTTTCAGTAATTAGATTCAGTAAGATCTAAATACATTATACATGTTGCTTTACCTGAGGTGCAATTGCCACACTGTTTTATTCATACAAGCTGTTACCTAAGTATGCTTTAAGCCAAAGACTGCACACAAACATTTCCAGATTTACTTTTTTCAGTTATGAATTTAATCTGCTGATTTAAAAATCATATTTAGGGGAGAGTCTAAACAACTGAAGTTAAAAATCTCTGTCCTGTGGACAGTATATGTATCCTAAAAAAAAGGCAAACTTTGACTATTTGCTCTAGATCTGTTTCCTAAATCTCAGTCTTTTATCTTTGTTTTCATGTCTCATGTTCACACACTTAATTGCAAACTATTACTTTTTTAAATGCCACAAGTAGAAGTTAATAGAGAATATTGTTCACTGCATAAACTGGCATTCCTTTGGCCTTGTGGTTTTGCCTACATGGACCTTTTATAGCAAGAAATGTGAGCATAACAGATGATAGCATAAAAATGTTCAGATCATCACCCCAGGCTGCCCAGGGCAGTGGGGGAGTCCCCATCCCTGGAGGGATTTCAGAGCTGTGTAGATGTGGTGCTGAGGGACATGGGGCAGTGGTGACTTGGCAGTGCTGGGTTAATGGTTGGACTGGGTGGTCTTAGAGGTCTCTTCCAACTAAGACCATGCTATGATTTTATGACTACTTGCAAAGGCAGAATTTTCTCCCAACCCAGCAGATGACAAGATAGCCATGCCAAGAGTGTGCAGACTCATGCAGGCTTTATCTGTATTTCAAAGCAGTCAGTGATTATTCCCATTTTAGATCCATCAGATAAATTGCATGACATCCGTTCCGTGAAGGTTTGCCTTTAGGACAAGCAAATGCATGGATAATACTACAAGGAAGAAATGAAGTCCAGGTAGGTGATAAGATCTGTTTTCAATATAGGAAATGTTTCTGCTTTATTTATTTCCAAAATGCTTACCTCTTAATTGAGCTATTAATAATTGCATGAGAAACACCAGCACAGTCGCGGAAAGTCAAAGATACATGGCAGATGATGTGAACCATTTCCAAAGCAGAGAGATTAGCTGTATCATGGTCTGCCCAATAATTATGCTTTTAGAAACAAAAGATACTTTCAGAGTAGCTTAACACCTTAATTGTATAATTGGTTATCCATTCACCATGGTATATTACTGTGCCTGACTAGAGGCCCTAGTCTGCACAAATTATTGTGGTCACCAAATGTAAGCTACGGTAGTACTGGGCAAGAGATCTTTATAAAAATAGCTTTTGCAATTGTAACTTTATTCAAAATTATGGTTTTAATTAATTTATCATAGTTACAAACGCAGGATGATTAAATTTTTTGAATGAATTAATTGTAGGCAAGAATGGAAAATTCAGAATGTTTTATCATTCACTTTTAGCCTCTGTTCAGTTCAGTCATCTCTACTTTTCCTGTAAATGAAAAAAATAACAATCCCCTCTCGCTTTTCACTTGCTTTATCTTCAGACATTTTTTTAAACAGTTAGAAGAAAGTTCAGCCTCCTCCTGATCACTACCAACTGATCAGGAGAAATTCTATTCTATAATTCAGTCAGTGGTATCAATAACAACAATTTCTAAAGGAATAGTAGATTTCACAGGATAGTAGGTTTAACTGGATTTATATGGGATCAGTCCTTGAAAATGAGATATGGATTTACCCATCAATTGTTCTTGCTCCCCCTTGGTTTGTATGTCATGATACAACTCCCAAGTTACTGGTATTTGTATATGTTTCAATTTTAAATGCCCAACCTCAGAGATGAAGAAAAAGCATGATTCATGAAATGCTAGGCATGATTTCCCTAATGAGGTGCTCAGAGTCTTTAATCACTTCTGAAAATGCTGGTCCATGTTTACCAATTTTACCAGATGTTGTAAGATGTCAGGACTGACTACTACCACATTTTTTTTTCCCTTGGAAAGGGACAATAAATCACTCTCTCTTGATTTATAACTCATCACATATAACTTCATTTTTAATGACAAACAAATTCAATAAAAAACAATTCTAGCTGTAGATATGAAAACTGATGCAAATAAGCACTAATGTGATGTGATGTATAATTAGTTACCATTTACTTTCTCAGTCTTTATAGAAAACCCACAGGAGGTTTATAGTTTCTTATAACTTCTTAAGAGATTCTGACCTTATTATTTGCACTCATATTTAGGATTATAGATTTTTTCCTTCTGATGGTGATTGTGGTATGATATAAATCATGAAATTCCATGATTGTGATGCAGACCATCTGCAATTACTCATTTTGCTCAGAGAAGTGATAGCATTTTTTGCAAACATCATATCCTTGCATGTGTCAGCCACCCCAGGTAAGACCACACCACTGAAGTGAGGGAATCCAGAAGGTGGGCTGGGTGAGCAGCTCAGCGATGCTGACATAATGACTGGAGCTACCAGGGGTTTCAGTGCTGGTGCATATGGCAACACTGAACCTTTCCTCAAGTATTTTGTCTTCAGTCCTTAAAATGGGAACCACATTGATTTCACTACAGTCTCAGCAGATGTTCATCTGAAAGCTGCTGGCCCAGATCTTCACTCCAGAGGCAGAACTGACTCTTATGCAAACCTTTCCTGACAGACCATCATCTTCTTGGAAACCCTCAGTGACAAAGACACCACAACCAGCTCTGGTAATCTCTTCCCACACTACACTATTATTTGTCTTTTCCTTTTACACTACCTTGAACTTCCTAATCACAATTCAAAACTACTGCTTCTTGTCTCATAAGGTGCTTAGGGAGAATCACCTCTTCTTCACTTTCCTACTTTCATGTGTCCATTAAAGCCAAAGGTTTTGGTAGTTTCCTGCCAGGTCAATATAATACACTGTGACATAACACACTCCCACTAAGGTTAAGTAAGGATATCAAAACAGGACTATCAGCCCTGTGTGTTAGTCTTCGCAGCAGATTTCACTATTTTCATGCATACATCTGACAGACTTTAAACGTGAAAGACAATTATTGTGTGGAAACAGAAAGTACCTCAGCTGTGCATAGTGCTAAGCTCTATTTAAAATTCCCATGCAGTTGCATCTGTTGAAAAAACTGGTACCGAGGAACACTATGTTTGGCAAAGTAAATGAGAAAAAGATAAACTACAGAGAAGATTATTCCCCCTGTAGATTCAGTTTGATAAGTGATAATATATTTAAGTAGGATAAAAGAAATAAAACTTCAATTGTAGGAAGTGAATGGAGGAATCCAGCTTTGCCACCTGTATCTCCTCTGATCCATCTCTACCACAGCCCTCCTCGGTGAGCACGTAATCTCTCAGTAAACATTGCAGAATTGTTCCTCAGTGATGTTGGGGGTCTGAGTCGATGTCCTCTTTGCTTCTGTTGGTACCTTCTCACAATACCAGACTTATAATACCATATCTATTTAATGAAAAAGAATAATAGCAGAGAAAGGAGAGTGCACAACCCTAGGTGAGTCAGGGTGATTGTGAACACTTTCTTCATCAGCGTGTCCTAACAGTTAACCTGGAATAAAAGGTTAGCACCACCATTCTGGCAGCAATAAAAGGTGCAGGATTATTTACTAGACACTAAGAGCAGTGATTCATGTTACCTAGGTCTTCCAACAGATGCCAAAGAGTAGGTTACTAAAGGTGTATCTAGCAGTGATTTATGATGCTGTGTATAAATAACAAACACTTGAGCTTCAGGTCCAGAGAGAGAGAGATCAGAAAAAGAGCCTGCAAGGGAAGCTGAGGAGCAGGGGGAACACAGGAAAAAAATGGGAAATCATACTAAAACACAACCAGCCCTAGGCTGGTGACAGCCTGGAAGAGCAGTTCTTCCCCTCGGTGGGGAGAGAGAGCAAGGTCCCCATACCTCCATTCCCCATGGTCACTACTGCACTGCTGCCTCCACGCTTCCTTCTGCAGCCTCTGCTCACTCAGCCCCCTTAAAGTCTGGCAATTCCTCACATCTATAGACCTAGATAAGTAGATCCAGTCTGTGACTCTGTAAGTATTTACCATGTTAAAAGATAATTAGACTGTGTGATTAATGCTCCTTGATTTTTCTTGCTCTTTGTCAGTGCCTTTTAAACAATTATCATATTAATAAAGAATCAACGATATGTCAGTGACTAAAATACTGTTTGAAGAAATGAGGGCAATGTACTAATCAGAACTCCATTACATTGACACTGAAAAATTATGACCAGATACAGGCCTTGAACACTTGACTTTTTCTTCTTCTGGTTTGCTTTAATTGAAAATTTAAGAAAATGGTTTTGCCTTTAGATAACACTGCTAAGATTATTTTCAGCTCTGTTTTGAGTGCCAGATTATTATTTTTTATTTCTAAGTGTCAAAAGCCACCCTAAGATTATAGGAAATAAGGGTCTGACCAGTTTCTTCAAAGTCTACTTCATCAGACTAATTATACTATATGGAAAACTCTTGGATGGAGAATAGTATAAAAATTTGGAAAACCAGAATACATAGAAACCAGAAAAAAAATCTCACACTTCTCAGAGCTACTAACTCTTCTCACAGAAGAATCTCCTAAATACTTGTTCTCTCTGTTAACACTGTGTTATCCTGAAATCATTGACAAAGGTCATGAACTATTATTCAAGAATTAGATATTTTATAGTTAAAGTTTTCTGCAAATAATTACTTTTTAAAAATAGCCTTGAACAGCATCAGTGGCAGAGGTTTACAAGGCAGTTGAGTAGCAGTGATAGGTACTCTATGAAATACTGCTAGCTAAGAAACTAGATGTGGTACTGTGGTGGGCCTGATTTTCTATTATTTGGGTTCCTCTCAACATTTTTTTTACTGTGTAATGGATCACCAGGCAGTTATGAGTGTTACTTCTGCTGCCTATTTCTCAGAAATATTGTTTAGGAAAGTTGATCTTACCTTCTTGACATGTAACAACTAACACTCTTTATGAAAATACTCACATGCCATGACATACATGGAGAGAAAAGGCCAACAGCATCTTTAAGATGTATTGCTCCAACTGAGACACACAGGAATTCGGTACCTGTGAGGCTGACAGTTGTGCAAAGAGGAGCACACAGAGGGAAGCAGAGACTCCTGTTGCCATCTTGAAACGTGGCCAGTGTGCTGTCTGACACATCATTTAAAAATAAATAGAAGGGATCCTAAAGGGTCATCCAATTTATCTTCCTGTCTTCTTCCATCTAAACTACCTGATCATTTTTTTGATTCATCTTCTCTGAGCAATTGACAACAATACAGATCCTGCCTTCATTTATTTTGCTCTTTTTATTTCTGCTCACCACCCCACCACACACCATCCCAAGCAATGCATTTTACACCTCACCTTTAGCATACCAGGGAACTGAAGGCTGAAAGAGGTCCTTATGGTCACCTCAGCCCATCTCCTTGCACATCATACATTGCAAATTACAGCACCAGTTTACTCTGCATCTGTGCAACAAAAAGACCAAACCATACCTGATCCCATCACAAACCTGAGGGGAAGGACAATGTTCTGTTTGGCAGCTGGACACTAACTTTCACAAAATGCATTAAAATGTAACCTAGCTGTTGATTTTATTTCTCTTTAGAGCATTCATCCTTTAAAATATGCTAAAGTGCTGCTGTAAAGAAAACATTCAGAACCTATATTCTTTAAGCACAGTGATACAGCTTTCAAGTATGGTCTGTGAGCTGGCGTATTGCCCAGGAGAACAGATTACAACTGCTCTCACAATGGGTTTTATCCACCAAGTAAGTCAATCTTTACACGTGTTTTCAGGAAAAGTCCAGTCATAGGCAGCCCAGGTATATAGTTTCTGATTAATCATGGTTCCCTCACTCCATTCCTTATCTCTCTCCCTGAACTCTTTCCTTGACATTTCAGTGTTTACTTCATCAGTGGACTTGACAGGGTGCAGTCTGTATTTCTAACTGGAACCTATTAAGCAGAAGTGCTTAACAGCAGTAATAATTCAAAAGACAGATAGGAAGGCAGGGAGTGGTGACAAGACTTTTTGAGCAAGTGCAATATTAAACCAAGCAAGGGTTTCACCTAGAGAAAAACGTACCACAGCTTCAAGCTGATGCAGAGTTGTGTGTCATTTCAGGTCAACATCAGTTTTTTTCCAGCAGTCTCATATGCAGTGTGCAATTTATCTGGGAGAACTTGGGCTTGGTAATTGGTGATGACTTTTCTTTTAGACCATATAGCATTATTCTCATTGCAAACATATAGTTGCTTTTTGTATATGGCAAAAATACCCCACACTTCATCTACACCCAGTAATGTCAAATAAGGCTAATATAAATAATGAATTGATACTATGCAAATGTGAAATTTATTTGCATGATTAAAGTAATAGCCCAATATCCAAATGTGCAGCTCAGTGTTACCAAACACATAGAATGTTCATGTCTTAGTCACTCAACTGCCTCTTTTATATCGCATGGTAAAACTTTCTGTTGTGCTTTATCCTTGCAAAACCTGAATGTTTATGCAAAGATAAACTTGCTTTTTTTCCCTGTCCTGTATAGCATCAGTAAAAGTGTCAACTAAGTACTTTTTACACAATCTTTGACGAATAATAGGTAGAATGTTAGCACCATCCATGACACTTTCTGCAAAGATGGCAATTAGGACGAAAAACCACCAAAAACAAACCCAAGAGGTTTGCATCAAAAGCTGAATAAATCCAACTTGCAAACAAATGCGTTTAAAAAAAAAAGATCTCTGCTTTTTTACACTTGCTCATTAGAATCCAACTTCCAATATCTTTATATGGTGGCTATTATGTATGCTTTTAAAATTTCAGCAGCTTTTATAAGATATCTTTTTTACAGCTGAGGTGCTCCTCTTGATATTTGATTTGACATAAATGTGTCAAGCAGACTGGAATGATTGACAGGTGCCACTTCAGAGCTCTAGTTTGCCAAACACTTGATGGGGAGTAGTACTTTTTGTTTGGAAGGAAACGAGCACTTCATTTTTAGCCACTCGGTACTCAAACCCACTTGTTAATTGCTAATTTTGTAATGTTCTCTCTTACTCCATATAATTGAGGTTCCAGGAATTTGCTGAAAATCATGCATTTATAAGAGCTGAGCATTGCTTTTCTTCATATTTGGTAAATTGCTTGTGCAATCCTCAGGTTTACTTTTTATTAGTGATGTCTGGAGGCTGTTTTTTAGCAAGATGTGAAACTACTAGGTTTGAGGTTTACTAACAGGTAGATCAGATACACTGTTTGAATTAATTCAACAGAATTAACTTTCAAATCTGCTGTAATGCATCCACCAAAATAAGGATTGTGACCAGAGCTGCTGCATTTTTCCATCCCACGTGGTTTCCTTCTTGCTCAGCCCTTGCACGTCTCTGATGGTAACTGTGGGTTGGAGGCTGCTTCTCC
Source organism: Podargus strigoides (assembly GCA_028020825.1). NCBI lineage: Eukaryota > Metazoa > Chordata > Aves > Caprimulgiformes > Podargidae > Podargus > Podargus strigoides. The sequence goes on along the minus strand of CM051626.1, from coordinate 5,520,977 downwards.
AGGACAAGATGTGTGTGAAAGGGATTTTGAGGAGGTCTTACCTGATCACTGATGTGGCAGTATGGACTGCAAATAAAAGATTCCCTGTTTATCAGAAAGCAGGAAAGAATCTCTCATTCTCAAATTTAATTCTTTAAGAATCACTCTTTGGTTCTTTCTTAGTATAAGGAATGAATTCTTTCTCCAGGTCTTTGCATGGCTGGTACAGCACTAAGGCAAAAGTAAACCAGCCACTGATCTGTAGCCACCTTCCATCCCCTCATCTTTGTGGCCCAATGTTTTGACATCTCTCCTGCATTGGTGCAGTACAGTTGTGTCACTGCATACTTAGCAATGCCAGTGCCTCTGCTAGGTTGGTGTGGCTGTGAGAGATGCCCTGTCCTGCTTCTAAAATTTTGACAAGCAAGAAATGGTTATGAGGAATCCAGAACTTTTCTTCATCCCAGACCAAAGCAGGTCCTGGATTTGCTACCCCCACAGTTAAGCTACAAAAATGATGGGTTTAGTGAGGTTTTTTTTTCTTAGTCCATAGCTAAGGAGTAGAAAATATTGTAACTGGGTTGGCTGAGTTAGAATGGATTTGTTAAAGATCTCTGAACACTCAGAGAATTTACTAGACTTTCCTGAAACTGTTGCTTAAGTGGAATAAAGACATACCCTTTCTCCAACATCTAAAGCTGGAATGAGTAAAGTAAAGCTCAAACTCATCTGCATGCAAAGATTTCTTCCTCTGTGAATCCCCTAAACTCCTTCTCTAATAAAACCCAGTCATGCGGCTGTTTGCAGAAACTAGCAAACAAAACAAGTTGCAAGAGGGGGTCAGACAAGGATTTGGAATTTTGCAACACAATCATACATAATTTTTCCTCAATTGATTGAGGCAACTGATTAGCATTGAATAAAACCATTTCCTGATCTGAAATTATACTCTGCTTCCGTTATTATCTGTTTATGCTGTTGGCCATGCCATGTTGTAATTGTTCACCCCACAATTAGATGTGGCTTTGTTTTCTCCTTTATGCTGTCGCCTCATTGCAGATGGAGCCTCACAATGAGCTAGTCTGGGGTGTTCTCAGAGTCCTTGTTTCTGATTAACATCTTGGAAAACTAAACAAACAAAATCTGTCCCTGTGAAACCCTCAAGGCTGACAGGCAAGCAGAGTATGAAATTTGCTACATCCTATCAGTTGTGCTGTGTAGTGATGAGGAATGCTGGCTGTCAGCTTTCCTTGGCAGCTAATTTCTTAAAAATCATCCCTATGCTGCAAGGAGGAGGTAAGAAAGCTTTACCAAATAAAAAGCACAAGCCTATGTTGTCCGGAAAATATGCTGCCATTCCTGCTTTTGTTCTATGTCACTTGTGAAAAAATAAAAGCACCCCAACTCTGGAAGAAGTGGGGGAAAAAACATGAGCAGGAATGAAATCTGCCCATGCTAGTGAGATCATCAGTCTTCTTTCCTTTGTGTGCTTTATTGAAGCTCTTAAAAAAATAGCATCTCCCATAACTACAAAGAAGTTTTACTGACAAGTGTAATAAAGCAATTTTCAGTAGACACTGGCTTCTCTTTACCTGTTTCCATTTAGGACAAGAATAGAACAGCATAACCTGACCCTTCTCTTCAGTCTTTCCATACCCTTAGTTATCTCTGGGTAAGTTTGCATTATCATAATTGATTTAAAATATAATTTTAATCGCAGTATTTGCAGCCCACTGGAACAGTTATTGAGAAGCTAAAAATGGGGGTGAGCTTCCAAGTGTCCATCTCTTCTTGGCAGACACCAGTGAAACATCCCAGTGACCTATGGGCAGCCCACTACTCGTATGACCCTTAGCTGGGGGTAGAAAGCAAGTCCTGATCACACGGAGGCAGGTGGGTCCTGGCCTTACAGCAAACTGTTGCTCCCAGGTTTATGGTGGCTGTCTCTGGCTTCTTCACAAAATGCAGCATTTTTTCCTACCAGAAGATTTAGTGCACAATGCCTTTGCTTGCCAAGTTAGATTTCACAGTGAATATAAAGACTCCAGCAAGGTAGAAAAAAATTTATGTATAAGATAATGGAAATAGGTTAGTGAAGTCCAGGAATTGTAACAAAAAATTCTTTTGCACGAGAAATAAAATGCCAACAGAAAATGGTAATGTGCATTTTGTCCTTGGGAAACCCCTGCATAAATTGCTAAAATAGAAGAGTTCCTCACTATATTCATAGTTTCCTTAATCAAAGTGATTCTTTGGGCAAGGAGTGCTTTACAGTGATTAGATGAAGATAAGGAGGACACAGAGGCTCCAGAGAATTTTTTGTCTTCGCCCTTATGCAAGATGTTTTTCTGTTACAGATGTTTGCTGTTATCACTGGACACCTGGTTTAAACACAGCTTAGTGAGGCTGTACTGTGCTTGGCTAAAGCACCTCAGGGAACAGAGTTTTCCAGATCAAAGTGTACCATCAGGTCATTCTTCTCATCACTTCCCCATCTCTTCACCTTGTACCATCATGTGTGCTATCCCCTGCATGTTACCTTGTCTTCAGCATTGCAAACAAGTGGGATGTGTTAGGCACCCCTCCTTTAGTCCCCATCCACATTTGTATGTGCATTATTTTTGGACCTCACTGGAGAGTCTTGAATTCATTCAGTGAGGCTGCTGCTGATCCTTTTCTCTCTTTGGCTGATGAGCTTCCATTGTATGTACAATCTCTGTTTTCATTACCAAACTGTGGTATTTTACATTGTCATATTTGGAGTGACTCTATATCTTGACTATCTTGACTGCGTGCTTTTCTTCTCTTCTGAAGAGCTCCACTAGCACCTTGATTTTCTTTCTGTTTTTTTTTTCCTAACCGTCTGACAATCTTAGCACTTCACTGGGCTTTTGTTAGCAGTGAACTTGATCTGAAGATGGTGTTCTGATATCAGCTTAGAGTTTCTTTTAGGTATACATCAATTGCTCAGTAGTCTACATTTTTCACTAGTAGAAAATAAAACACCTCAACTGAAGTCAAAGGAAGAAACTACAATGCAGACAGTATTTTTAAAAACTGAATTAAAAAGCAGTTTTTACTGTTAATTCAGTACTCCCAGTCTTTCCTGATTTCAGCCACTGGAGAAAGACTGCATCTAATTAGTCTGACTCCAGAGCTGAACAGTTTATTTTTAATCTGCTCCCAATGCAGGCAATGCAGATACGCCCTGCCTTAGAGGGTGCCAGTTTTGAACAGTCTGGACTCAAGCAAGTCCATACGAGCTGGCTGAGGAGGGTGATAAATCCAAATACGTTAATGTTGCAGAAAACATCCAGGTTGGGGAGGGGAGACTCTGCATCTTAAGAAAACACTGAGATCCTAGGGATTGTGATGTTTCTCACTGGGCTGTGAGAGCCTGTTTAGGTCTTTGTGTCCTCATGGAGTCATTTCCCAGCACTTCTTTGACGAGGGGCAGAAAGACCTGAGGCAGCCTACAACCAGGGAATAAACCACACACAGCAAAGTCATTTTGCTAAATAGATTATTGTTGGAAAATATGATTTCAGTGACAGGTACATACTGCAAATTCAGGTCTAGTGTAGACAACAGAGTCAGCAAAAGATGAAAATGGAAATATCCTTTACAAGTTAAGATACTTCTAGTTTTAATCTTAAAGCAATATATTTACCAAAAAACAATCAGAGGGTTAAAACAGTTGCTCTAAACTAAAGCAACATGCTTTTGCTCAGCTTTTGTACTATGTAATGGTCCCCATCTTTCAGATGCAGGACAAGGGACTCTTGGCATTTTTCATTCCTTGGCCAACTGAAGTAGGTGTGCCCACAGATTTTTGCATTTACTTCTGGCAGTCCCAGTATAGAAACTGTCTAATCCATTTCAAGAACATAATTATTCTGAGGAACCTATTGAGGCTAGAAATGGAAAAGCCTAAGGTATGGAAGACCTGCTGGGCTGACATTACATGCCCAGCATGTGACCAGCATCAGGGAGACTGCAGTGCTGTGGGCAGTGCCGAGAGCCCTGTGGCTGCAGACTAGAGCCCACACGTGTACATCAGGAAAGGAACAGATGCTGCTCAGAGAAGAAAATGATTTTGAGGGCTGCCTGAGATGGTGTCAGCTTATAAAGTCCATGTTTATTCAGCCCTGATTGTAAAGTCCATGCTGGTTGTACTGGCTGTGAATGAGCACTGGCAAGGCACATCTTGATTGTGAGAAGTGACAGTGTTAAATGAAGCTACCAGTATTAATTTTCTTCTTGGTAAATATCCTGCTCTGAGCATTGGGAATGACTTTGGGAAGTAGGCTTTTAAAACTTTTTTCTCAAAAGCTTGTAGTTCAATTTGTTAAACAAAACTTACTCTAGTGAGAATAAATAAACTAATAAATAAATCCTTCCTCTTTTTTTAAATGATATTTGCATTTCCTTGTGGTGTCACTCACAGATAGTAGGTGTTCTGCTTGCCATGGATTTATAAATGCATATGTTGTCCGTGGGCAAAGGCAAAGATCCAGTATTTGCTTATGGAAGAAATTGGATCATCAATTTACACCACTTCAATTCCTCCAATACCCTCCTGGTATTAGAGGGTCTTCCTTGGAGAGCAGATGATGTTTCCCTGTGGCATTAAGTACTGCCCCAAGAGATATCCTCCACCATCCAGAGCCCCTTTGCTTCTCAGCTCAGCTGAGTCACTTTAAAGGAGATTTCAAAATGCATGGTAGCAGCTGGGGGCAATGGGAAGAGGACTATAAGCCCACCCTTCACAGGGTCTTCTTCCTGTGAGGGAAAGGCCATGCTATGTGATTGCTGAATGAAAAACATGAGACTGTGGGATTCCTTCTTCCCATGTCTGCAGTTGTCCATGATCTCAGCATCTTGAATTTTAGTTACTGGGTAACCAAGGGGACTTCATGATGGGTTGTTTTTTTCTTGTTGCTCAATTTATGGAGAAACCTGCACATACCCAGCCATGTAAAATGTAAAGGTGAGGAAATCCCAATGTTTTACAGCAGGCAGCTGTGAGGACTCATTTGGAGTTCCCTGTGCAAATCTCGGCACACAAATGAGCAAAGGAAGATGAATGTGAGTTGGAACAGGACCAGGAATAAGGAGCTTGATTTATGGGGGAAGCTTAAAAGTGCTTTTCCTTTGGAGTAGAATAAAATTATTTTTCTGAGGGAAACCAGCTCCTCGCTCTTAGCACATCTCAGTAGGACGAAACCAGAACCAAAAGCATGGGACCAGCACATTAACACCAGGGCACAAGAATAAGTAGAAAACACCATGCCTGATGCTGAAGAACTGCAAGACTAATGATGTTTTCATCCAGTCTTTCCAGCAGGCACCATGACTTGTGCAGGTAAAGGGGGTGCCTGGCACGGAGACAGCTGCTGTTGGAACCTGCTCCTCCAGGAATGGGACTTGGCAGCTCCATCTTATCACACCCCACACTGCTGAAAGGCACTGGCTGTAGCCTTGAGCAGACATCTGGAGGGTTAGCCAGGATTTTTTCACTTAGAATCCATGGTTCCAGAGAGTTGAAATTTAGAAGCACTGGTGATAAACATGTTAAACCTCCCAGCTGCAGATTTCTGTTATACAAGAGCCAAGAGAAAGGGGATGAGAGAGATCATAAGCAAGGGAATCCTGTTGTGAGAAGAAAGATGCTGTCATATCCCATTTAGTGTTACATGCCTAGTCCTGTTAACGTGTTTCTGTTGCCTTCAGAGATCAAAGTAATAGTTACAGGGACTGGAGCAGAAAAACACCAAGACCTCATCTATATGCTGCTGTTACAGCCCTGGTTGTGTGGCAGTCGTGTCTGCACATAAGAGAGTTTTTAGCAATGTATTTTTGGAAAATCTTGGTAGCTTTCCCATATTTCTTCAGTGAGAAATTGAGAGAGAAAATTGTGTGTATCCAGAGAACGAGAGAATGGAGAAGCAGCACTCAGGAGGTCCCCGTGACAGGCTCCCAGCTACACCATTCTGTGAAAAATCTCAGCCAACCATTTTATATGGAAACATTTCAGTGATCCCTGACAGGCTACAGAGAAGCATGTTGCAACCTGGCTCAGAAGACAGCATCCAAGCTAGGCAGGATGATTTGTGGTTAGCTGAAATATTTATTCACCTTCCACAAAATATGTTGTGCATGAGCTTAAACCACATAGGTCCTACTGTCAATGGGAGGTTACAGATGCAAATCAGGTGCCTTATTGTTTGTGGATACAGACAAGGACATCCATCAGCTAACTTCAGCCTTCACAATTCAAAGATCTGCCCTAGTATTTGAGTCTTCTTCAGTGAACAAAAGCCCTTCTTCTGGAGGGAGAGGGCCAGCAGACATTTTGTCAGGTTATTCAAATCCAACGGTGCTGCCAGGGTTGCAGCTGTCAGAAATTACAAAAGAATCAGACTTGTGTAAGCCTAGGGAATTGGTGAAGTATTTTATGGCTTATACAAATCTTTGTAAGAAAAAAAAATAAAAAAAATCAAAGCCAGGGGCCAAAATGTCTAAATCAAAGAACTTTTTCTGGCTGAATCTTTCTAATGTCTTGGATGTGAACTTGATAGATATTCTTCTCCGCAGCAAAATTGTACTGCATGTAATGAAATAACTTACAGTACTTAGGAGCAGATTGAGAAAACCTCATAGAAAACAATTTGAAAATTCACAGCCTCTTTGAAGAGATGATGCTTAATACATATAATGATGCTAGTGTTAAGTAGCAAAATCCTTCACTGTCCTGAGGCCAAAGTTGCTTTAATAAACGAGTGAGAAGAGGCAAAAGATGTTGAGCCATGGCTCTCCTGTCAGCCTGCCTATTTAATTAACATTGAATATTAAAAAAAATGTTAAGTAATGACCTCCAGTAAGTGATATGGAAATGAGTATGCTTCAGCTAGACAAAACTCAATGACATACATTAATATATTCATATTACATGGTAATGCTCTAGTGGCTTCATGTTTTCAAGCTGCTTTCCTTTCTATTTCTATTCATACTGACAAAACCCTCTCCTGAACGTCAAGTCTGGGTTCATCATTACAACAGCTCTCATCCTAATAAATATCCTGTATATATTCACCCTATGTGAGAGAGAGGTATTTTTTTGATAAATTATCTTTCTTTCATTGAACTTTTCCTTTGTCAGTTATGTTATTACTTATTTTGCATTTAAAAAAATCATCTTGAGCAGTGTTTTGAAAATGTAATTTTGTTGGTTCAAACCCAAAGCCTCAGAGTAGAGGTGTTCTAAATTTTGAGTTGTATCTAAATGTTCCAATCATAAATAATATTTACACACTTTTGTGAGGCATGAAGATCAGCTCAAAAAAATGTTTCTTACACTTTTGGCATACATTAAGAAGTTTCAGTATTTTAGATGTAGTTAAATGCATTTATATATAGTTTAATTAGAAACAAAGGAATTTAATTCACAAAATTTTATTTCTTGGGTAAAAACTCAGAAGTAATCAGTAATGAGTTATTATTTAGAGTTGTGGAGCTGAAGCTGGAACTTCCTCAACTTATCTACTGCTTTTTTCTATATATTAACTGCCAAATCCTATAGAGCTTTGTCCTTCAATGATATTGGGCCATTTTGGAGAGCGTGGTTTGGTTTTCTTCTAGCTTTTATTGAAGAACAGCAGGCATATTAACCTGAGATGAGTTGCTGGACTGAGTTGAGTGTGTATGCTGCCACCAGGTTCCCGAAAAAGTTTCAAGTGCCTTTATCTCTCTGTCAGTTCAGCAAGAAATAAAAAAGTGCTCAGACCTTTGCAAGATCAACCCTTGGCAGTGCAATTAAATTAACTCTCTGCCTGGATGCAAGTATTACTGGCTATTGAGAATGTTTGCGGCAATTTCTTTTTATCGCATAGAAATTGATGAATTTTCAAAAGTCATTATCTTCATCAAAACCAACCTGTTCTAATTAGACATACTTCACTTCAAGAATAGTTGATGTTCATTTGTTTCTCGTGCCATCTGCTTTTACTGCTACAATAGACATTTCTGGGGAATTGGATATGGTAATGCTCTTTTTTTACCTCTTGTGTAACAAGACCTTATTTTAACATGTCTCTGTCTGAAAAGCAGACCAAAATAAAGGAGAAAACAGACACAAGAAAAATATATCTAGCTTTCACTGCTAACCAGCTACTCTAAGCAGTTTGAACTTTTGTATTTTATTTCCCAAATAACTTGTAGCAAAGGTATATGAAAAATGTCAAGTTATCCATTTTTATTACTTCTACAGAATAAAGGTGCCACTGTCTGTGTACACTGTCAGTTTTCCTCTTTAGACTGATAAGTATTGAACAGCCCTTATGTGAATACAATTTAAGAGTGAAACTTCTCTTGCTTGCTTCCACTTGAATTCATATTCAATTGGTTCAGCTGAACAACAAAAATTTTATTGTGAACTTTCATTTGGGTTAATAAATGGGGAATCTGTATTTTTCATTTTTATGTAAAGGTATCACACTGAAGTGGAACAGCCTGTTCAGTACAGTAGAATTGTACTAACTTCCTGCAGACAAGGTCATCAGAAGAATAATCTAACCCTTAAATGTTACATTTCTCTTTTTGCTCTCTGAGTAGATTTTGTGCTGTCTTCTTGAATGAGAGCGAGCTCTTTTGCATCTTCATTGCCAGACTGTTTTCCATGTTTTTATCATCACTCTCATTCTTGAGTCAAAAAGAAAACTGAACAAGGGCAAAAAGTCATTGATTTAATATACTGTAGTATCAAAAGTTATGATCAATAATAGAAAAGAGGGCAGACTGATTATTTTGGAACCAGTTTCCTATATTCTAGTGGGCAAGGTTAATAATGCAATCTAAATGAAATGTAAACTCTGTGAAAGCCTGGAGAGGACTGTGTTGCTTTCTGTCTGTGGCACTGCAAAATGATTGTGTTTGAAAAATCAGCTTGGTTTTAAGATAGGTCTCAGTTGGCAGACCCAATGTTGAGCTAAACTACAGCTTAGTTCAGTCAGGCTCAAGCACTTAACTTGATTTAAATGCTGTTGTTCAGAGAGCTGGTCCTGGGGCTGAATGCAATGCTGTGTAATCAGCTGCTCTCTTCTCCAGGGTTAGGATCCTCTCCTCCTCCATCCCACTGTGCTGTTGTATCTTCTTTTTCAGCACAATCTTTCCATCTCTCACTCCTCCTCACCACAGGAGCAGAGTTTGGGCTTTTTTAAGCACATAGTGGCAAGACAATTTTGTTCTGGTTGGTAGAACAAGGTTTAGCAAGCTCAGGTTGCAAACGAATTCCTCTTGCTGTCAACTGCTGCCAAATCTTTTTATCTTTCACGCACTTTGTAGCATCTCAGGACGTACACAGTCAGTTATATCCCATTTCTGATTAGTTCTGTACTTCATCTTTTCTCTCTGGTAGTCAAGCTTGGCAGTGATGGGATTTACTAATGCAGATGAACATGCTTGCTACTCTTTTCTTAGAGTGTCTGACTTTTTAGTGCAAATATTAACAACAGCCTGAAAACCTCCCTGTCTCTTCCATCAATTTCAACTTCTGACACAGATATCTATTGAATTACATTAGTGTGTAGAGAAGAAAGGTGTCTTAAACATATACATGTGATCAAAATTTACATGTCTTCATCCAAGAATGATCTTGTGACCCATAAGTTGAATTGTTTTAGAGGAATTTAATTTAATTTTTCCATACCTTAGTTTCACAGCTGCAAAATGGGAATGCAATATCAAATCCTTGCTTAGCCTAAGCCACTGTGTGTCTGTTATTATGTTTGTATATCTAGATGCTGCCTTTATACCAATATTTTTCCTGAACCCAGAACAATATATCAGGATTTCCACATTCTTTTGATGTTGAGCTTTACAAACAGAAAACCAAATGCAAAATTGGATATTCTGAAGTTAAAAGAGAATCTCTGCCACTGAAATAAAAAATGTAAGGCCATAAATCCAGAGTCTTTCAGTTGAATTACAATCATTAATAAAATGCCAAAGAGTGTCTGTCTGTTTCAGAAAATAAAGGTTCTCAATAGCCATCCTTTTAGCTGCTCATACTTTTCATAAAATTCAGATCAATTATTACAAATCATAAGGTTTTGGCCAGGTTCTGGGCTGCCTCACTAGGAGGAGATGTCAAATGTGCAGCTAAAGGACATCTTGTGTTAGTACTAGTAAGGATGATAAACTGTGCTATTTATAAGCATTGATGAGATCCCTCCTCAGCCTCCTGTTCTCCTAACTAAAAAGGCCCAAATCCCTCAGCCTTTCTTCAAGAGAGATGTTCTAGTCCCATAAGCATCTCCACAGCCCTTTGCTGTACCCTCTGCAGCAGTTCCCTGTCCCTCTTGAGCTGGGGAGCCCAGGACTGGACACAGTACTCCAGATGAAGCCTCACCACGGCTAAGTAATCTCAGAAAATTGAAAGGTAACAAGTTATATGAGTTCCACAGCTGCAAAATGCACATGCAGTATTCATCACTTGCTTTGTCTAAGATGCTGTGTTTCTATTATGTATTTGTATAACTCGATGGTGCCTTCATACAACAACAAAATAATTTGAATGACAACAAGGTAGATCTTCTGAAAGTTAGATTCTGTTTCCCTCAACTAGCTCTTGAACTCAGTGCATAGATTTGTGTGTAACAGTTTATAAGGGCAGTAGAATAGATGAAGTACACTAAATATGGGATTAAAATCAGTACATCATTCTACCTCCTCCAGCATAAGCCCTTTTTGCTTTACTATCTGCATTAAAATTGTTTATTTGAGAAAATCAGTTCAGCCAGGGCAGTTCTGCAGCAACAGATTATCTTGCACCTTCATAGTTAATGAAATGTTCAGGGCTTTGCTTCAGCATCACTGAGGAAGAAAGCAAACTACATTACACCATCACCTCCCCCAAAGGAAAACAATTCAACAACAGGTTGATTGAACCTGTTGTGTAGATGTGTTTGTGTTTCTGAGCTGTTTTATGAAAGGCCACCCTGAACACCTCAAGGGTGCTGGAGCTTCTCAAGGTGCAATGAAGCTCCAGCATGAGCTCCCAGAGCCGTGCTGAACATCTTGGGAAGCACTCAGTGATTCAGGGCACGCAGGAGCCCGTGATGATGATATTTGTGCACAGAACAACCAGCATTGTTAATTATTGCTTGGCAAGGCAGTGCTGCTAGAACATGCCAAGGGAGGTTTCTGGCTTGGGCTACTGATTTAAATTTGGCATTGGATGATATTAACCAGCTCCCTCTGCTGAAGTTTGCAGGTAGGGTTTCTCTCTTTGGTTTTGTGGTGGGTTTTTTTGTGGGTTTTGTTTGTTTGTTTGTTTTTTCTCTGCCTTCTTTCATACCTAAAGCTTTACTTCAATCTCCATGTTAATTTAACTGGTAACACTTTCTTGCATCAGGACTGATTTTAGTCTTCTCAAAAAGTGATGCATAATTTGTGAGACTTTGCAAAAGACCTATTTTTAATAGCTTCTGTTGAACACAGAGGGCAATACTACCATAGTTTTGCTCACCTTATAGTAAAACATTATAATTAGAGTTAATTGGCATAAAATTTTTGTAACCTAGTGAGGAATATACCAGTTAGATTGACTGTCTATCATATGTTGGTAGTTTTACTTTCAGGTTAATTTTTTTATTCAGAGGTGCTTCTAATATATGTAGACACCTGAGGAAATAATGATTCAAATTAAGAATAAACAGTCTGATTTCCTAGAAAAAAAATATCAAAGAAGTTTTGGGCTCAGACCACATAGGAGACAGGCTTTCATTTACCAGTTGTTTACTTGTTCAGCTCCACTGCCATCTCTCCACATTGATTTTCTTTCGCAATAATATACTCCTTATCATTGACAAGTCAATTCCAAACAGCAAATCCTCCTTTCCAGGTGTTCAGCCCTTGTTCCTCTTGGGCTTCAGAAATGCCTGGTCTGGTTTAATATGAGGAACTCAGAGTTTCTCCCTGACAGACCTGTCTGATTTGCTGATAATCTAGGATGCTTTCTCAATCAGCAAGAGAAAAATTAATTTCCCATTTTGACATTACACCTGATGAAATAAATGTGGGCTAAAATTAAATGAGTTAGCTCTAAGCTTTCCCATTTCAAGGTCAATCATGAAAATACAGCTTTTCCCGCACTGCCAATGACAGTGTGAATCCTTCCAAATTTTTTAGGCTAGGTTTTTAAATTCCATATCCACACATAATGACAAAAATGCAAAAAATAACAAATATGCAGTTTATGTCAGGTGAGAAATTTTTAATTACTTTTTTTTCTGAAGACCTCTCCTGCATCTGGAATATTAAAATCATAAGATGAAAATTTTGGAGGAGATTTTGCTTTTAAACTTATTTTTATTTAAATAGGATTGCTGGCAAACAAACTGTTTCTAGTGACAATTTTTACTCCTGAGTTTTTCATATAAATGTGGTTCCAGTTCAGGAAATCTCTAAAGCATGGATCTACTGGATCCAAGTTTGATGCAATAACTGCAATGGATTTTAAGACAAATATTTAATGTTAACATGTGCTTAGACATGGAATTCTTGCATTTTCTTGACCTCCATCTCCTGTTTGCAGTCTCCAGGCTACATCAGTGTAGAGCCACACCTCAGCCACCACTCTCTGAAACAGGTGTGGATTGCTGAATATTTCACCCTAGCACACCTGGTTTTTAGGACATAATGCTTCCAAATCTAAAGCATAAAGATGGTGTCATGTATTTTGTTCAAATAAGGACTCCAGAATAGGTCCTTAAGGTGTATTTCGTGATTAGTGATCTTGATCTGAGGACCGTCCTGAATACACCTGGGGAAAGTCATTGACCATAAAAGGTATTTTCTTCCCACTGGACTAACTGGTCTTCAGTAACTAGGACAATTTGGGTAATTGTTTCCACATCCTGAATTTTTAAGTTGGATTTTCCATGTTAGAAAGTGATTTTCACACTGAAAGCCCTTGATGACCGTCATTAGGGGACTTTTGAACGAAAAGACCATCTCAGACCTAAGCCTTGTTAAAGGCTGGAGATACTAAGTACTCTTTCCAGCTCAAGAGAAAGAGCAATCAAGGCTCATTCTGTAGGAAAAACAGCTGCAGATTGCAAAAGTGTGTTCGAGTTAAACGCTGGATCTTCACACATCAAACTTTTGCTGCTCAAAATGGGCAAGAAGTAATCACGCAGGGCCTGACCAACCAAACTGCAGAGCAACTAGTGTCAGAGGACAGGTCATGGCTGCTGTTTTATTTACCCAACATAGTTGCAACCATAAGATGTGTGAAAACACCCTCTCTTCTTCATCTGAGAGATCAAGTGGTGGGTGTGGAGGGCTGGAAGCTGGTGGAGCACTTGGTGATGCAGCTGGGAGCATACGGTGCAGGTGAGAGGATGGGTCTCCTGGTACCAAACATACCTAAGTGCTTCGGGATTTTTAAGATAGGATTTCAGTTCCTGCTGTGTTTGAGGACAGAGGACTTTGTGAAGGCGAGAGAATTGCTTAAACTTACAGGGCATTGACTCTCAATTGAAAAATGCCACAATACTATATGTGTTTTGTGTACTCAAAAATTATTAGTACAACTGTACAGCAGAGAAAAAAAAATTAATTTTCCTGAAGATGACAGTGTCTTAAAAACAGGAATACATTTTTAAATACACTTAGGTTCAGGTAACTTTACCCCAAGCAAACAAGAAGTACTAAAATATTCTGGCCATGATTTATGGCCATGGAACACTTGGTCTTTGGTTAAAATCAGGAAACAAAGCAGAGTTTCTCAGTTCTTTCTAGCAGTTACAGGAAGATGTGACTTGCTCATTTGTCATGATTTGGCCCTGACTAATGGAGAAGAACACGGAATTGCAGAGATTTACAGAGAAAAGTTAGAACTGGTCTGGATAAAGTATCAATGGAAATGTTCATGTGTGAGAGCTCCAGAAGAAGCAGCAGAGAGGGTTTAAAAGATTGGTACATATTGATAAAGCTTGCTCTCTGTGTCACATACCAGAGACACTGGCCAGACAACTTTGATGCACATATTTTAGTGCTTGTGAACACATGCATACAAGAGGAGTGTGATAACTGAGTTTGAACTAAAATATTATCTTCACTTTCATAAGGTTTTGCCATAAATTTTATTATGTCTGTTTCCTGCAGCACGTAACAAATTACCAAGTTGTGGTTTATAACAAAGTAGGTGTTTTGCTCCTATTTATATTTTATATTTTGTGTGTTAACAGTTAAATCCTGTTTGACCAGGCATCAATAGTCTTGGCTTTTCTAGGGTCAAATTATTTTACCTTTTTCTTTCATCTTTCCTATAAACTCCATCCTGGATCTGGAAAACCTTAATGAAAAACTTTTATCAAAATTGGTTTAATCTCTAGGAAAAAAGTTCTGTCTGGCTCTCTTCTCACTGCTTTGCTTTCCCAAATAGAAATTGTTCATTATCTGTGCTAGTGTAAAAGATTTCTGATAGCAATCTGGAGCTGTCTGAAGCAGCAAACCAGAAGACATGATGTTCCAAACCATCATGACTGGAGACTTCCAAGAAGCCAGCTTTCACCTCAGGTAGCCCCACAGAGCCAGCAGCAATGCAACTTCCACAGGAGCATCTGCCAGAGGTTTATCATTGCTGAAAGCCAGAGGTGATAGCCCTGAGTATATTTCTCATGTGTCTATATTTATTTCAGAAGAAATGGGGATTCACCACCTTCAGGCATTGAAAGATGGGAAGGGGGTTGCACCGGAGCAAACAGCGTTAATTTGTCACTGCTGTAAGAATAAAGGGATTTAGGGAGAACAAGTTGTTTAATTCCCTGCCTCCTGCACGTCAGGGGAAAACATGGCACACTATTTTGTTGAATACAACACAGGAGCTTAGGAGAATCAGTTAACATAGATGAAACAAACCAGTACAACTTTGGAGGTATCTGCTATGAGCATAAGCAAGGTCAAACAGATATTAAAGAATTGCTGTCATGACTCAAGATCTGCTAGTGAGATGGCTGATGGAGATCAGTCTGCACCAGAGCTCTCCACTGGGAGAAAAAATATGAATATTCCAAAAGCACTGACAACAAAATTTGACAACAAGTGCCAGCAGGTGACTTTAGTTTCAGGCACGCTACAAAAGAGACTGGAAGCAAATAAATACAAAGGGAACACAACCCTTTCAGAAGCTGTTTTTTCCCCCAATTAATCTTTTTCAAACTAGCACTGATATAAAAATATCTCTGTATAAGGTGGAAGTGAGAGGAAGTGCTTTTAGACTAGAACCACAGCTCACAGCAATGTTTGACTCTAATAGAGCAGGGGAATTGCATGAAAAGCTGAGAAAGCTGTTGCAAACCATTCTGACCTGGCAGAGGACTGAGGAAAGTGGATCTTTCAAAGCACATATTCCTTCTGCTGGCTTATGAGGGAATCACAGACCCTTAACGAGCTGGATGGACTCTATGACTATGAGTTAAGTACGCTGGATATTTAAAGATGTGGCAGAGCTGATGAAATGAAATGTCTCAGAGCGAGCTGTATGCCTTTCCTCTACAGCCCTAAAGGTTCATTGCACACAGAGGTATGGCCTGGAGCTCCCCGTGATGAGACGTGGTGTGCTGAAAGACAAAACCCACATCCTGGAAGATTAAAAAAGTCCCAGAGGCAGAGAGTCAGAAGAAAATTGAATCAGATAGCAGCAGCTGAGAGGGGATATTTGTTAAATACAAAAGCCTTCCAGAAATACTGGCTGTGCCCTGGAGGAGTAGCTATACATCTGTTAAGCACATGAGCTACACATGTGACAACTGGCCAGTGACTTTTTTATAATGGAGATGAAAATTTTACTGTGTTGAGTGGATGGTCCTCTAGACAATTAGCGTCAAAATTAATTCTAGTTAACCACAGACTTACTTCTTTCCAGACAAATTGGTGCACTGACCCACATATTTCCATTAGTAAACACCTGTCAATCTTGGCGTGTTATTAAATAAATAGCCACAAAAATTGCTGTAAGAGCACTGCACCTTTACACTGCCCTTGATAGCAAATATTTACTAACCCAAATCTGGTCTAAGTAAAGAGGGAACTCCTCGTGACCCAGACACACACTGCAGAACTCCAGATAATTTACTAATCTACACCTAAAGCTATATGGCTTTGCCAGATTTATTTTTTAAAAAATCCTAATACTGTCTCTTGTTCTCCAAATACATCCACACTGAGTCCTTTTGATTCCTTCGGAAAAGCAGGAAGCACAGTGATAACATACACCCTTATTTATGCAAGCTGGAAAGTTTACTTTATTAGGGTGAGGGCTTTGGGGTTCTGGCCACTCAGTGCAGTGAGCACATAGAAAGCTACATTTAGGATTTAATCCTTTTTCCCCTCTGGATTTCTTACAAATGTCTCTGTATTTACCATAAATACACATGTTCTCACTAGAGTACCTAATCCTGAAATAGGATGCTCTTTGCAATCTGTGGCAGGGGTCTGCATGCCTCTGTTTTGAGGACTAGAGCAAAAGGAACTTGCTCCCTGCTACAGCAAAAGCAGAATTGCAGCCACAAACCCCCTGCAGACCACAGACTGTGCAGTGCTTAAGGTCAGTATCTGATTTAAACCCCATCTGCAGTCAGTTACTGTTAATGCTTTGCCCTAGAGTCTTTTCTGTATGGTTCTCTTCCCTTACTGCAGACCCAGACACCTTAGCACAGATATTTGCCTTACACTGCTCTCCGTGGCTGATCTCACAGAGCTCATAAACCATGTCCAGGAGGGAGGGATAAAAACCCCCAAAGCAGAGGCACACTTGCAATGCAGAGTGCTGGAAATAGCTGCTGTAAAAATGGGAAGCTGAAGTCAGTAGGAACCCACCTGTGCCACAGAGTGTGCAGAATGGGGATATAGGGAGCTCTTCAGCAGGTATTGCTCTTACTTCAAAGACATTTGAAGACTGTTTGTTTTGTGTGTGTGCTTTTTTTCTTTTAATCAGAACATTTTAGGCCATTTTTTTTTTTAAAAACACTATTTTTTTTTAATAGCCTTGGTACTATGGTTCCTTAATTTGAAACTAGAACAACAGTAGATCCTGCTGCTTCCTTTAAGACTGTCTAACAACATAACTTTGATGTGGTCGTAGAAAAAATGTAAGTTCATTTTAATTCCATACATACACAATCTGAAAGCAACAAAGATGGTATTTGTTTTTCTACTAAGCTCTCCATGTGTTAAAAAATATTTTCTCCTTTTATCTCAGTGTTTTTAATATTGTGTATGTTGATGCTAAGTTAAAAAAATACTGCCTTTCTGCAACTCCTCTTACAGAAACTTGTGAATTTTCTTGGGGAAAGAAAAGTTCTTTCAGGGGTAAAGGGAATTAAATTTTATAAGCTAGTTATTAATTTTTAAATGTTATACTTGTGCAAGAACTGAACAGAAAAAAAACACGGAATTATAATCTTTTTTTTCTTTATATAAATTCTACAGACTTGTCAAGAAGTAAGTTCGTGCAGCCTTTCCCCATGCTCTTCACAACCACGCTTCTATCTTCCACACCCCCTGAGTTTTAATTTTCTTCAAATCAAGAAATTCTGATTTATCCTGTAACTTGTGGTTTGCTCATTATGTGTTCTGGTGTTGGCAAGCAGATCCTGAATGTGATTTAAGGCTGCAGCACTTGCAACTGATAAGATCAGAAGCTTTTGGAGCAAAATGGGGAAAAGCTAAAGTGAAAACCTGAGCTTGCTCAGAGATGAATGAAGCTCTTCTAAGAATCCTAAGCAATGGAAAGCACTGGAAAAATTAATTTTCTACTTGGAAATCTAGTCCTAGTTAAGCATATATTTTTCTTTGGAGTAAAGTTAGTATTTGTTTGCACATTGTTCTGGTTGCCCAGGCACAGCCCCATGGGCCAGCCATGCAGGCAGCCATGAGTAGCCCCCAGTCAGTGGGAGATCCAATCAAGGCACTGACTCACAGGTGTATCCCACACCATCATGCTCATTATAAAAGGAGGGAGTACAGTAAGGGTGGAGTTCCTGTTCTTCCTGGGTATTTTCTCTTTTGCTCTTCTGCTCCTGACCCCAAGGACCAGGCTGAGTAGAACCTTGTACACTTTATGTTGGTGAGTGTATTAGTTTTGTTATTTCATTAAATCTGTTTCTACTTCAACCCATGGGGCTTCTCCCTTTTTTCCCCAATTTCCCGTCTCAGTTGGGGAAGGGGCATCTGGTGTAGAACAACTGCTACAGATTAGCCCCAGGTACTGGCTAAATGTAGACAGAGATGCTTCACATTTCTAGGGTTTTAAGGCTTTGAGTAAAATTAACTTTAACTGTTCTGTGTGTATGTGGATGTTTGAAGTTCTTGAGATGTAATATCTGTGTAACTGTTACTATCTAATGTGTGCTTAAAATCTTTGTTTCCACTTAATATGAGAATATTGGAAACTTGTGAGCAGGTTGATGATGGACTTATCTGAGATTTGACACAACCAGGAAATTTTGTGCTGGGTTGCATATCTTATGAGTAGGCTTGGCAATTCCTTTTAGAAATAGGCAAAGATGTGTATGATTTGGTTAGTGATTACTTATTTTTCATTTTATATGCAGAATAAAAAGCTGTTAGAGAAGAAACCATTGGTAATCCCAAATCTCTGGCCATATTGGTACATGTACCTCTGAAGAGATTATTTCTGAAAAACATGCTGTGCCAAGCAATTTATCATTGCTTATGTATGGATCACCTGTGTGCTGCCACCACTTAAGTCATGCTTTAGTCACAGGAATGTTTTTAGTGTTGGAGATGATTGGATAGCCCATCTCTTCTCATAAGATAGTGTGAAGTTTCCTCCATCAACATACAGTCAGCAGATTTAGGCCTTATTCTGTGGTTTCTGTATTGGGTGCATGAGTAAGATCCCACCACAATGTTGTGTCCTGAGCTACTCTTCTGTCTCACTAATCTGCTCTCATCCACAAACTGGGAGGTTAAGAGAATCTCTGCTAGTTTCTGTCTTCCTTGAACTCTCAGGAGGAGTTGGATGCTTTCCACTGCTTGTTCTGGGGTGCTGTATCCCCTTTCTGAAAGGTCATCTGCTTCTGCCCCTCTGTGGTAGAGCACTTCTGAGCAGAATGCACAGTGACATCTGTACCCAGCTGAGATCAGACCCCGGAGCTTGTTTTTTCTGTATGATAAACCAAATTTGTTTAATTAATGTTTTCTGGTGAGATTATTGAATATGGCTGAGGTCTGCTGTGGCAAGTTAAATAAGACATTGGAAAGTGAAGTAAATATTTTTAATCAGTAGTTGATGACCAAGAGCTGCAACAGCCTGAGCAAGTTTGTGTGCAATGAAAGAGCTAGTGAGTGCCTGGTGAAAATAGTGGCACCAATGTTATGAGCTGCCTCAAATCTCTCATTTCTAGTGGAAAAACCTATTGCACTTCAAGGGATCATTCTGAATACTAAAATACTCTATTTGTTGGTCCTAGCTGTTGTCTTAATGCCATAGAGCTCAGTGGGACTACTGGAAATTTGGATTCAAAATTCCACCCCATGGTGGTTGGGTTTTTTTTGTTTTGTTTTTGTTGGTGTGTTTGTGGTTTTGGGGGTGGGTTTTGGAGGTTGTGTTTTTGGAGGTTTCTTGCTCCTGAACTGCTTTCTGCAATTTCTTTGCCATTGCACTTTTTACTGTACCAGGATGGGGAGAAAGTCACAGCTAATTCATTCATCAGCCTTTACTCACCCTGGGCTTTCTGTAACTTAAAAATGGATGAAACCCCACTACAAGGCTTATGATGCACATCCCTGTAGCTGGACGCAGTATGGGCAGAGTTTCATCACTTTTCTTACAGGGAGGCAGAGTGCCACTTGCCCTTGTGGGAGGATTCTCCTGCTGTTCTTTGTGGGATCCCTCCCCATTAGGAGGAGGATCAATGTCTGGGAGGATATCCACTCTGTCCTTGACAGAGGCCACTCAGCCTCAGTTAGGCAAATAAATACCTGGTCCTCAGCTGCTACACTCAGTGTTATGTGCCCAAGAGTGTGTGTGTTTCTTTTGGGTGTACCAGTTGGTGTAACAGAAGTTACTGCATTTTCCTACAAACTGTGCTTTGCTTTAGTAATCTAAGGACATCTGAAGAGGAAAATAATAAAAAAAAAGTTGGCTCCTTATGTCTTTAATTAACGCACATCTTCAGGCAGCACACCAAGAAATCCAGCTCCCTCTTGCTTTATTCTTGCTATGCCTGTTTGAGCATAAATTACTGTAATTAACTCCAGATTTCAAAATATCAACATGTGGAAGTGTTTGTGTACCCTCTGAGTGTTGCTGGAAGAACACAGGCATTACAGGATGCTGAGATAATCCCCATTCACTAGGCAAAGGAAAATATCAAGGAACTGAAAATAAATGGAAAACTAGAGCTGTAAAATTATCTTAAATGGGGTAAATCTTAAAGTAAAATGAAACCATTATACTGAAATACAAACAATTCAGCTTAATGGGGACAGCCTTATTTGATTAAAAAACAAGCCAAGCCCTGTTATTCATTATTGTGTATGCTAGTTTGGTAGCAGTGAGTGTATTTACGTTGAGTGCAGGCAAAGGAATGGAGCCAAGAAACTGGCCAGGTCCAAAGGATTGCTGCGTTCACCTCGGTGGCAATATATGATTCTACAGCTGCTGTAGATTTGGATATGAAGAACCAATATGTAGCTGAATAGAGCTGTTGCAGGGGGAATAGGCAGTGATCCCAACCTCTTGCAAAGCATCCCTGGGCCATCAGCCAGCTCAGGCTGGTCAGGAAGGAGCTCAACGGCTTCAGTTTACTTCATCTGTTTTTTTTTCCACTCTTTCTGGACTTTTTTCTAGAACTGTCAAAATTGGCCCTATGATTTCACACTATTTTGGCTGGTCCCAGCTCTTCAGTGTGTCTCTTACCTTATATAAAACTGTAGGCTCAGGGGCTTATACAGAAAATATACCATCTGAGTTGGGCTTACAGTGTCTTGACACCAAAATCCTGAATCCTGGCCATGGCATTCAGGATTAATTACAATAGGAAACGTAATAATAGCTATTATATAGCTGTTTTGATTCTAATCAAAATATTAGCACAGATGAAATGAGAAATTGAAGGTGGGCTGCGAGCTGGCTTCCATTATCAGACTTAATGGCTAACATATTTTATTAGAAACAAAATGAAGTTAAAGCTGTCTAATATTGATGTGTGCTACTCATGATTTGGCATAAGGATTCCTCTGGTGTAAAGCCAAGTATCAGTTAGAGGAGCAGTTACAATCAGCTCTGCTGTTAAGGGTCTGGCTAGAGGCACAGGAGAGCTGGGGAGCTCTGTACCTGAAAGGCAGCAGATGATGGCTGGGTTAGCCATTACTTGGAAGGAAAATAAAATAACAATACTGAGCTACAAAAAGGATCCATTCTGTTTTCACATAGCATTCTCTTTTGGAAAGGTAAAACTCCTCACGCTGACATCCTGAGTTTGATTTAAAAAAAAAAAGTAACTGTTTTAAAAGGGAGTTTACAAATGTAAAAATAGTACTGATTGTTGCACCAAGCTTTTTATTGTGACTTAGAGCTGTTTTATCAGTAGAAGCATCTGAAATCTTTGTAATGGCAAGTAGATCAGTTTAGGTAAAATACTGGAATGAAAGATGGAAAACAGATGCTCCATGCCCTCATGTCTCTGCTTCCCTTGACTTTTGAGCCTGCCTACTGATTCAGCAGACATTCTCACCAGTTTCTTTCTCATGCTGATTTTCAGTATTATCCCACCAGACATTTCCATTTTCTTTCCCATTGGGAAGTTTCTCTCTCTCCTGTGCATGCTGACTGACTAATCCAGCAATCTGCCTGGCTATTTAAGAGGTGTGTGTCTGAGGCTAGCTCATCTCACGGTGTTAGTGCCTCAGATGGGAACCAATTTATCAACTGAGCCACCACTGGCAACTACTGAACTCTCATCAGTCACCTCCGAGACGAGTATACAGAACATTAATACTTAAAGAGGGGATTTTTGGATGCAAAATAAGGGAATTATACAATTTACCTTGTTCCAGGTGTATTGGACAACACATGGCTGCAATGCTTGCACTGCATTGCACGGAAAAAGCTCAACCTGTGTGCCTCTTCTGCTGAGAATTATCTAATGTAATGATGGTGGAACCCAAGGGCCACCTGGGTCCACGTACAGGAAGACTGCATGTCTGTGTGACATGGGATGGAGTCACCCACTTGTCCTGCCAGTGTCTTTAGGGCACATCAGAGACCTGGAAATGCAATATAGGAACTGTAGATCTGAATCCTTGCTCTGTCACTGGAATGCCATGGCACTGTAACCAGCTGCTGCTTTTGCTGGGCACTGAAAGAGTCACCTTAATAGTACTGTAATGGTTTAAAAGTGCAAGTAGTGTTGAGCACTTTGCTGTGTAAGCTCTAAGCAAAATGAACTGAAAAACTATGAGAACCTAACATGCACTTTTATATCTTCATAAATAGTGGCCTGGGTTGCTCTTTCTTAATACAAAACAAAAAACAAGGGCAAAACGAAGTGGCTTATTTTTTATCTTAAGGAGAAAGAGCTGACAGGCCGCAGTGTTTTGGTCCTCCTGTGAAAATGGTATGAAAGAATTTGCTAAAGAAATCCTCAGCTGAATTGAAGGATCACAGAAATGTGAAGCTACAGCTCAGTCTCACTGTCTGAAGCACATGGGAGAGAGAATGACCAGGATGTTTGTTTAACTGATAGCATTAAGCACACGAGAGAATACATACATTTACTGCATGATAATTTTAACTTTACAAGAAATAAACAGTAAAGCTTTACTATAACACATTCCTTTTTGCAGGAGATATTGCTTGCCAATAGAGTGGGTTTAACCAGCACTGGCTGTGTGTCCTATCAGATTCCCAAAATCTTCCAGGAAACTCTTGCACAGAGTGAGTACAGGGATTGCTCCCCAGCTGAGAACCAACAAACTGAGGAGTGGACAGTGGAAATGTGTGTATGATTTGCCTAGCGTAACCTGGGAGTTCTGTAGCAGAGGTGCTTGGTGGAATATGAAAATGGAACAAATCAGGGGGAAGAAAACCCACCCAGTTCTTCATGATTTATTTAAACTGTTTCCACAGTGTTTGTCATGGAAAGTTATTCTGAATGCAGAGGGGAGAATATTGTTCTTCTAGCCATGTTAAACAGATTAAGTTTTAGGGTATGAAAATGCAGACCAAACACTTCTAGCCTCTTAAATGAAGCTGTGCTAACACGATTTTTTGGAGGCTAGGGGTTTGTATACCATCTGCCCAGCTACAATCAACAGGCAGCATTCAATGTGTATCAAGAAAGAGCTCAGTATTAAAGCATGAGATTTAGCCTGGGTAATCCTATTTGAACTTCTTTTGAAGTTTTATTGTTCAATTTTCATGCATAAGTTCAAGAAAACTTCAGGGTTTTAAAATCCACACAAACTAAAACAATCCTAAAAAAGACAGTCTGTTTTTTTTTTGCAGCTCTACATCTAATCTTCTTAATTAACAGGTCAGAAAAGTAGATTTCTTCAATGGTTTTCTGAGTTTAATGAGTTTTCTTTTCCTTGCTACAAGTGTCTCTATTGCTGTTGATGATGCAGATGCTCAATAGACCATCTAAAAGTCATGGTCTAGTTAGGACAACTGCAGTTGAAAATGTCTGCACAAGTGGCTGGCTCAAGGACACATAAAAAGCTCATGGCAGAGGAGGGAAATGAGTACAGACTTCCGAGCACTTTGCCTCCTGCTTTTGGGATAGGCAATCCTTCCTCTCTTGAAATAAAAATTGAACCATTTATATCCAAATGATTCACATCCTTTCTGTTTCCAGCCAAGTTTTGGTCAGTGTTTTTCACCAGCTGTTTTTATCTAAACCATTTTAGCCTACCTTATTCTTCTCGATTTTGATGTCAAATCTTTTTTTCATCCTTTTTTCACCATGCCAAAAACTTTTATAGCTTTCAGCCAAACACTTTGTCTGCTGCTGCCTCATACCCATCTTTGTAGTTAAAGCACTGGACTGCTATTATCCAAGTTCTCCAATTGCTGTTCTGATCTTTTCTTCCACACCAGCTCTTGTCTAAACTTAGTATTAATTTTCTAAATCTCTGGTATTTATCATTAGAGCTCTAAATGGACAAGCTTTAATTCCACCTGCTGCTGCTTTCCTCAATTAAATTTAAATTTCAGTGATGAAGAGGAAAGATGCCAAGTTTTATGGTAATTCATGTCAGCTACTAATTTGAACCTGTCAGAATAGCACCAGATGTTGACATGGATGTACCCCTGGGAAAATCTTTGCTTATGTACTGAAAACAAAAGATGACAAACAATGAATATATACTGTTGTCAAAAAAAAGTCATGGAAGATCATCTGTTAATTGTTTCCTTGCAGTACTTTCTGGAAAGCGTTTTATTTCTTGAAAGACAAAACAACTAATTCTAATTGGCTGCTGGATGGAAACAACATCCTGATATCTGTACTGAAAGACTCTGTTTAGATAATTTAATATTCAGACTTCAATATATTAAGGACAACAAGGTGAACAGGAAATGCTATGAAGTATATTTTTAAAAAAACCCCTACAAAATCGTTTTACTATGGGGTTTTTTAAGTCTTCAACTAGCCAAAAGGTTCCTTATATTAACTTTCCCAATAACATTGCCTAAGATAGGCACGAGGTAGGAGAAATGGGCAGGCAAAAGAAAGACAAAAGAAAGGAATGTCAAGGCAGCTTTCCTTCACTGCTAAAGTGCTTCTCCTTCAGTATAACAGCAATTGTCAACTGTGGGAGTTAGTCCAGCAAGTACAAACGTTCAGAGCAGCTATAGAGGACAAGCTATAAAATACCTGACTGTACCAAGAGCTGCAACAAAGGTTTCCTTATCAATCATAATAGTTAGTAGCAAAAGAAAAGCCTGAAACCATTGCAGCACAAAGTTTTTCTTCCACCTTAATTACTTTCCATAGGGAAGACATTAAAAATCCAAATGGTCCTTGTCAGAGGGTTACAAAATGATGTCACAAGAGCCCTAGGCAGCGATATGTGAATGGTTTTTCAAACAAACACAGGCTGATACAATGAGATGGGGCTTTTTGTCTCAAGCATTTATTTTTTTTTTGTTGCAGATAGGTGCGTGCTGTTGGATTCCATCCATGCACAGCCTCTGCATTTGCTTTCTGTGACAGGCAGGTTGGAATGAATTGCATTGGTACCAAAGAACTGAAACTCTTGCTTTGTTTCAGATGAAAGCCCATCATCATTAACAAAAGCTATGTCTCAGAGAAAATGAACCATAGAAATATATATTCTGATGAGGAGCAATCAAACAATATTCTGAAAATCTCCAAGGTGGTTATGAGCACTGTGTATGAAACATTGAATTTGGCTTGTTCAGTGCTGCTCAAAAAAGGAAAAGCTCTTTGTCAGTAATTCCCAGCAATACAGATGAATGTGCCTTTTTCAGAAAAGCATATTTTACTACATAATAACAAGGGGCAAGGAAATGCATTAATTAGCCATTGGAATTGTTTCACCCCACAGTCAGAGCCTGTTGGAAGGGAAATCTTCCAAATGCAATTAAAATATCAAAATTACTTAGAGTGAGTTTAGAGCTTTCCAGAGCCAAGTAACTAGTGGACAGCAGGGATGGGATATGATTAAACTTTGCTGTGTTGCATCTAAATTGAGGAACTGTGGCTGTTTGAAGCAGAGGAGGGCCACAAAGAGTGCAGGTTGGTGAGACACTGGTAGCTAAATCAGAGAAAGTAGTTTTACATGAACTTTGAAACATCTCTGCGATGGCTTCCTTCTCATGGGGCTACCTTAGTGTGAAGCAAAAGCCAGAGGCAATGCTGGTGCTCCCACCTCAATATTTCCATGGGGCACTGATGCCTGGAAGTCAGGGAAGGAATATTTACTAATCTGTTCTGTCTCCTTGGAAGTGTGGGGTCATAGTACAGAGGAAATGCTGCTGCTTATGCATTTTAAATTGTAGAAGTAGTTAAGATTACAGAACCGTGCACTGCTAAAACCACTTTACTATTGAACCCCTTCTCATGTCCCCCACCATGAGACATTAACATTGGATTGGAATCTCTGAAGTCCAGAAAAGAGTTCTCCTTGTTAGATTGTCCTGTTAAAATTACAAATCTGGAGCATTGATCATGCCTTGCAGCCTCTATGAAAAAGGCCACTAATGGTATCACTCACTGAAAGCTGACAGTTACCCTTTGAGGTTGACCTTCTGTTAAAACAATTCTCTCTGGCTTGGACTGTAATGCATCAACATTTCCCATTTAAGAGAGGTTGATGTAGAGCAAATAGCCCAGATAATTAGTAACAGTGGAGGAATCTCCACCAGCAAAAGGAGAAAACTTTTTATAGTTGTTGCTCAATTTTTTTATGGGCAGGTCAACATTATAATTTTAGTTTGGGTCAGGAATGAGCTTTTAGAGCACCTTAGATTTATCCCCCCTCACCACTTCTAAGTTTGTGTTGTGGAGTGGTCTTGGAGTTCACAGCTGGATCTTTTTCAAAGAAGAAAAATCAGAAGATGCATTCCTACCAGTAACAAGTGTCTAGTCCATTGAACCAGGCCAGTTCAAAGTACAGAGTGAAGTATGTAGAGTGAGAACATCAGATCCTCAGACCAAACATTCTGCTCTGGTGACCATCTCCTACTTCATTACACTACTCACTGATGAAAACATGGACTTTATGCAAAAAGAAAGCACCTGACCTGAATCAGATTTTGAATTTACATGTGAATGGTGTCCCTCACACTTCCTACTTCAGTCTGATCTGAATTTGAACATGGTCAATATCTTACATAGCTGGTTGTGCTGAATGGACAGTCATGTAAAGAGCAGTTTCCAGCAGAAGCTGTTTCCTTAGCAACACATTTTTCTATACAAAATGACAACACAAACAGGACATTGAGGTTGTGGACAGGTTGGTACATTTAAGTTCTCAACACAGTAGTTCTGGAGGTTTAAGAGTTATTACCTGAAAAAGCCATTCTATCTGAAAATTCCTTTACGGCCACATAATCCTTCATGAGTCTGTAATTCAGGGAATTGTATTATAAAAATACTAGATTTCATAATAATATGATGAAATAGGAAGCTTAAGTAATAAATTCCTGGGGGTAACCTGTTTTACATTCAGTACTTCAAAGCACAGAATATTAACAAATGTCTTGGGTGCTATTGGGAACTGCATAAATAATAACAATAATGGGGACCAAAGGAAACTCTAGTAGTAAGGGTCACATGTGTCTGAAATTACAAGGTAATATATCAGCCTGCAGAGCAAAATGATGTTTTAAGGTTGAAAGAATACCTTGTTTTAAGTAAATTGCGCTGGAGGAAATGACAAAAATATGTAATTTATGAATAACTGGTGGTATTTATAATACACATTGTATGTAAAAGAGCTGTAGCATATTAAATTATAACAATCACAAAGTTTGGATCTGGCTTGAGACTGATGGAGTAAGGATGGCTGTAGCCAGCATTCTGTTGTGTGCATCCTGATTTCTAGATGCAGATGTCTACTTTTAATTTTTCTCCTGTTTACTAAATAAGGATTTTTCAGCTGTTTTATGCATATTTGCAAGCTGATCTAAAGCCCTCTAGAATCAATGGAAGTGTTCAGTAGGTGTGAGATGAGATGCATTTGAGAGAGGTCCTCGACCAAAATCTTTTGGGGATGAAAGTGTAATATGTTGGTGTGTTTGATTCTTAGTGGGGCTTACTCTGTAAGCCAGATTTGGGAAATCAGCCTCATTTAAGACACTACTGCTTAACTCTCTACTGGGACTTTAAAGTCCACCACTGTATGCCTACATCGCTCGAGGAGGGCACCTGCAAGGCTAGCTTTGCTGTCCCTACAGCCAGCAAGGCTGACTCTAGCTGTGGCTGATGGCTGCTCTCACACATAATATGGGCTCCTGAGTGCTCATACATCAGCAGCTTAATATGCTTTTAGATATTGGGCACAACTATACCTACTGACAGTTTGCCAGTGCTGTCACAGCTGTAAAAAAAATCAGCTCTGCAGTTGGGAAGCAGATGAACTGCAGAGCACCCAGTGCTTTACGAGCACTTGTAAGCCCACTCACCAGTATATACACATCTGCAACCCAGCAGATATGAAAGTACTTTGGTGAAAAGTTATAGCTGCAAGGACAAGGTTAATTGTCTCAGTTAAGCATCATGCTAATAGGTATTACAATAGACTGAGGAGGGGTGGAAATGCATGTGGTTTTCTCCTGTTCTGCTACATAACTCAATATTTAATTCCTGCCAATTCTCAGATGTCATGTATTCGGTCTTTGCTGTCTGTAGCAATCCTGAATACAAACACTTTTACGTGGATATCTTCAAAGTTTGATTGTGTTGAAAGTGTTAAATTTCTTCCCTCTCTCAAAGAACTGAAATGCATTGGTCAGTGTTTACCTCTGCCGCGAAAACATATATTCAATATCCTGTTAGGCAGAATTCCACCAAAGATATTATTGGCAAGAGCTGTGTTAATTAGAAAATGCATTGAGTGTTGACCTGGCTGACAAATGAGATCGACTTCTAATGTGGTTGGAAGCAAGAAATTTCATTAAGTACTAACAGTTAATGATTTGAATAATTGGCCTGAGAGAGGAAAAGAAAGATCAGTGTTGATACACAGAGAATTGTGCTGGTGCTAGCCCTGCAAAAATGAAAGCAAATAAAGGAAGTCTTTGAGAAAGTCTGACCTAGACAGGCCATGGGGAAGGCTCTTTGGTAACAGCAAATATCCCTGTCTGTTTGCAACATGAAAATATTTTAGAATATTCTGATCATTTTACTTTTAAATTTCAAATGTCCAAACAGGCCAGGGAGGAACATCAGGACATCACAACACTGTCATGGATATTCTCTTCCTTTTCTTTAACTGGCTGTGGCTGTAACTCGTATCAGTGAAGTTTTTAGATACAAATTTTAACTAGAAGTACTTAAAAAAAATGAGTAGAAGTGAAAGCAGTAGATAATTTTCTCAGGTTACCATAGATTGCCAGTAGTTAGTATGACTTCTACCATGAATATCGTTCTGCCCCAGTATCATGGCAGGCTTTATCCTGATGTAAAATTGAAGTTGTGCAGATCCAGCTCACATGCAGGTTTGTCCATGGTATGACCCTCGCTTGCCCCATCTTCATTCTCCTGCAGAATTCCCCAAAGTTATCTCATGCTGCACTGTGGTCCTCATGCCAGAACAGCCACCACACACCAGGTCATCCTCAGCCTCCAAGCTCAAAGGAGAAACTAGGGGCGAGCATGGAAGTATCTCATCCAGAGCAAGATGCTGTACAGGGTGATAGTTCCAGGGTCAGGGAGCTTACAGAGAGATTCCTGCTTGTTCATGGAACACCACATCTTGTTATGCACTGGGAAACATCACTGGTGAGAAAGCACAGCTCACTAGCTGAGATACTGCCTACCATTTCATCAAAACCCACCACAGACCACTTCTTACTTTCACAAAGTTTCATGCAGCAAAATTAATTATACCATTATTACATGGGTAAAGTAAAGCAGACGTTTTGTGGGCTTGAGCTGTGCTAGCTAACCAACCCTTAGCTTCTGACTTCATTATTACACACATGCACAGACACAGATAAAATAAATAAGCTTCACTCTGGTGCAATCACCACAGAGACTGGAGGCAGAATTACTTGCTCATTTTATGGAGTCCCTCTCCACGACAGCTGAGGTGTATCAGAGGGAAAATGGGATGGGTTTCTCTATTAGTAGCTGTTTTGTACTTATGGCTAGCAAATTCCCAATGCCTTCTCTTAGTGATACCTCTGTGTAGGTACTTCTTAATACAAGAGACATTCTGGAGATGTTCTGAAGAACCGAGATGCATAAATATCTCTGAGTAATTTTCCGCATATATGACTTTGTGTAATTTATTCTACTTGCAGAGATATTGCTAAGAACTGGTTAGGATCGTCCCAAGTTTTACTTCTCCGTATTAAACACTTGCATACTGAGCAGTGAGCACTGATTTTTAGAATAACATCCCATTTTAGAATGTTCATCGTATTACAAAGTGTAATACTATGCTTATCATACTTAACCTGTATTTTTTACTGTCTTTGGCTAGTTGACA
This sequence comes from Podargus strigoides, assembly GCA_028020825.1. Taxonomy (NCBI): domain Eukaryota; kingdom Metazoa; phylum Chordata; class Aves; order Caprimulgiformes; family Podargidae; genus Podargus; species Podargus strigoides. The sequence continues at coordinate 5,490,782 of CM051626.1, read as the reverse complement.
ATTCTTTTAAATGTTTTTATATTACTGTTTCACAGTCCATGCATACTCACAAATATACATGTCTGAAGAGCACTGAAGTTACACTTTTCAGTCACCTGAGCACAAAAAGTTTACTAATAAAACCTTGTTTATCACAGTTCAAAAAGCCTTATCAGTTATTAAATGTTACCAAATTTCTGTGCTTTACAATGAAATCAGCAGAGTTCAAGTTATGTTTTTATAACTCTATTAAATTGGAGGCTATAATTCTTGTGAAAAAAGTTAGTAACTAAGGTAGTTTATTATGGAATCTAAGAAGTAACCGATTTGCCTGTGAGTAGCTATAAATATAGGTTTTCAGACTGTGTAGAAAGACAGGCAGTTCAGAAATATTCAAAAAACTGAGGAGCAAAGGGCACACACCAAAAGGTGCCCAGGAGGTCATGCAGACACTAGGTTCAGCTTTGCTGTGCTGTTCTGCAGTGGGTTTCTCTCTGTGTATGACTCTCCTTCTGCACAGACGAAGGAGAAGAGATATCCAGCCTGGTGTTTCTGTAAGTGGTGAGAGGATAGACTAACAAAGCATACAGATGTGCATATGGATTTTTCTATTAAAATCATGAACAAAGCTCACCAGTGGACTCTTTTCCAAAAACTGTCTCAAATCTTCATGCTATTCACTATCCTCTTCAGATCATACCCCAGGAAAGCTTCCACCTTCTTCCAACGTCTCTGAATACCTTTCCCTGTTCCCTAATATCCCTAGTTCCCTCCCTGCTCTGAGACCACCTTCCTTGGCTGGTTTTGAGCTGTGCCTTTGCCCAGCTGCCTTCCTGTCTCTTAGGACAGATAAAGCCTGATCTCCGTGGGGCTCTAATAATGTCTCTTCTCCCCAGCTGCTGGATTTCCTGCCATTTGTCCTGTCACCTGTTTAGAGTTCTCTGCCCCTCTGCTGCAAGCGAAAGCAAAGACAAGTGACCAAGAGTATATCAGGTGGTTTGGATGTCCCATTTTTTTGCAGACAGAGAGGGGCACAGAAAATTCATCCTCTGAAAATCAGGCTTTTTAAGTGACTTCAGGCTGGATAATCAGAAATGTCATTAGCAATTTGGAGAGCTTGGATATAGCCCATGCCCTGAGTCCTTACAGATGTAAATGACCAGATCTGTGTTCTAGATTTTTCTGGGCTGGAAAGGGAAAGGCAGAACTGCCTCTACACCTCACTGGTGTGTAAGTCTTCTGCGCTGACTCTCCAACTCTTCTACTATAGCTGTTGTTGCTCCAGGGGGTTCTCCTCCTTCTCCAAGTACTTCTCCAGCTCTTTCTGCATGTCTTTTACTTGTGGTACTTCATTTCCTCCACACATCTGTTCTTGACTTTGGTATTTGCCATCTGTAGAAATGCAGAGCAAAAGGCCATTGATGAACAGCAATTGATTTTTTTTCTCCTGATCAATAACAAGGAGTGTATAACTTTCTATTAATGCAGTCACACTTTGCACAGCATTCAGGTTTCCAGTGTCAAAGACACCAGCTTCCAGGGCAGACTTTGAATCATTCAACTATCTTAAAAAACTCCTCATCAAGCAAAGATTTTGACACCTTTTATTGACTATACAGATACTCATCTTTAAGATGCACTTTTGTTAAGAGAGACTTGAGGATTCAGTTTCCTGTCATTAAATAGGGGCTATTTAGAAAAAAAACCAACCAGGCATTGAGGGCTCATGTTTAGTGTGGCTCACAGCAGAGAAAACCCAGTGTTCAGAGTAATGTGTGATTTCAGCTATTTGGGTTATTTTCTGTTGTCCTGTTCTGCAGTGTATTTTTGTTTGGTTGAGATACTTTATTTCATACTCCAGCATGGCCAGAGCTAACAGTATACATCTTTCATTCCATGCTGTCCTTTGCAGTTTCAGCTTTAATTCTGAAAATTTGGCTTATAAGCTTCAAGACAGATAAAGAAGAGAGTCCCCAAGATCAAAGAGGTGGTAGCAGATGAAAAGAAACTGGAGAATGCCTTTAGGGATTTACAAGGAGTCTTGAGGAAAAGGCACTAAAGTTCCAGTCCATCAACACCAAACTGTGGAGAAGAATCTTCTCTGGGAAAAAAGGAAGAATTATATGAGGAGAAATGACTGCTGTTATTTAGGCAAAAGCTGTATTTCTGATGGTGGTGTGAGGGAGAGAGAATACATAGGAAGAAAAATGGGTTTTGCCATCATCCTGGAGACAAAACCAGAAATAGCAACTTTCAATGACCCTCTGTTAGAGGATTAATTATTAATAACTCTCTTGAGACAAAATGTAAAATAGTTCACATTCTTCATTCACCCCTGTGATTTGAAGTGTAGGGAATGAGCTTCCTTTTCCTTAGTGTTCAGTTTGTGCTAATGTTTCTGTAAGAAATCAGTGAAGTTGTGTGATCATATGTTTCACTTAAGTATGGCAAGTAATAAATCATGCTGCAAATACCTAAGAATAAGCAAACGTTGCCCTGCATTAAATCATCTTTCCAAACAGTACATTTAGAGAACAAGCATATGAAAATCCTAATATAGAGCCTATTACTTAAAGGAAGTTCTTCCTGCTGAATTTAGTTAGATTTAGAACAGGCTATGGAAGAGAAATAGATATCTCCTACCAAATCCTAGGTCATTATTGCATCTTTCTCTGACATATAATTAGAGAAACTACCCACAGGAGTCAACGGCAATAACTTGTTCTGTTTTGTTGGAAATGTGGAGTCTAACAACTTTGCCATGTGGCAGCTGAGAGCATCCTTTGGCTCACTGAACACACGGAGTCAATAAAATCTGAGTAAGAGCTAAAATTGGCTTACATTGCATGAATGACTTTGACTGTCTTAAACTGTTTGTATTTATGTTCATTCTCTCCTTGAACCATCCCAGAATTTTTACATCTGGATTCGTCAGTTACTTTTTAAAATATAAGTTAGCTTGTGCAATTAAAGACTCTTTTCAAACAGTGAATGCATCCAAAGTACTCAGCCTGCCTAAAAAAATGCAGCTACTATTTTAAAGTGTTCTTAATTATTTGCTATGTTCAGTGTCCTGTGACCCTTGTAAAGGGTATATGAATAATTCATTGTTGCATATGACTTGAATAATGGAAAATATCTTGGTTTATTCTATCTAGTTCAATAACTAACTGTTATCTACAGCTCATAGTCAGGACATCCAAGGCAGGAAGCTTTACCTAAGTCTATAAATGAAGTATTTCATAGAAAACTGCTCTGAAACAAGCTGAGCCTGCAGCAAGTCAAACTTGGGTATGTGAGAAGATTCAACTTGGACCAGGCTGTTCTGCTAAGTGGGTAGCTAGTGGGATGAGACACCATCTGTCTAACATTTTATCTAGTTTAATAATGAAGGGATGGGTGGAGGACTGTTGGATTAGGAAGATCAGAAAAGCTTAAAGGAAGCACTGGCAGAGAGTATAAAGAGGTCAGTAGTTGGGAGACTTGCAGACACTGAAGATGAGTCAGTTACTCCTTGCTCAGCTATAGGCTTGGTGGAGATCTGGGAAGTTGCCCTGTATCAGGCCCTTCAGCTCAGGTCATTTTGCTCCTTGGCTCTCAGGATGATGTAAAAGCTTTGTCTCTAAACACTCAGGAAACTGCTGATACTCAGCATCTCACAGGGTCCAGCTCTACTGCAGCTTGTAAAATCCATATGTAACTGGCATGGGAAGGTCCCTTCAAGCCTCAGGCTTTTGAAAAATGGGTGAGGTTAACTACCATAAATGTCATCACAAGCAGCCATTTATCAAAGCACAGTACATTGCACACTGGAAAGGCAACACGCTATGGTGTTTGCTTTCGCTGGACATTCTGGGAGAATGAAAAGCCTAGCAAAAATCAAAGAGTTTCAGAAATTATTTAAACGAAATAACAAAATATACTCTTCCTGGGTTATTAAATTACAGTAAAAACGTTAGTCCTGCACAGGCAGTTATTTTATCATTAGCTTAATGTTATCAGTTAATGAAGACTTTCAAGAAACATTCATGCAGCCATCGTATATGGTTTGTTAGGCTACTCATGGATAATGGATGCAATTAAAATGCTGCCAAAATAATCATCTATGAAACAAAGCTTTGCCATTGCCTGTCAGTGCTCCAACAGTACATGTTTTTTGGTGGTGGAAAATAGCTTTAACTTTACCCTTACAGATTTTTTTTCCCCCACTAAACCTAATTTTGCCTGTAGCATGAAGTGAGGAAATTTTCTGTCATAAATGATTTACTGTTGCAGTTCCAGCTTCACTCTGCATCAGCCTCCTTCCACATTTCAGGAAGGTGTACCTTTAACATATCTCACTGATAAGGTGGAAATGAGATGTTTAGAAAAGGAATAAGCATCTAAATGATGATAGGTCTTTAGCAAAATTATCATGTTAAAATTTCTGTGGATTTTGGTTTTGGTTCCCCCCCCCCATTTTGTAACCTCTTGGGGCTACAATTTATTTCAATAGGAAATGTATCACTTCTGCAAAATAAAGATTTAGGGTCTTTATACTAATACTATATGTTTTAGCAAAGAAGTAATCTTATTACATTTTATTATAGGGAGGTTAAGACTCATAGTAAAAAGATGTGAATTAATTAAGCAGAGCTGTCTGTGTTTGCTCCTTGGGACAGCTTCAATAGATATAAAGAGTTCCTTTAATTATTTAAAGAAAGGGTAATCCCAATGAACTGGTTAGCATTTACTCTGTTAATAGCACAGCATGGCGTTGGTACAGCGTACCTGGAAAGTATTGTGCATTAGCTGCAGCTTCTACATGTTTGCTATCATTTCAGGCACCATGAAGTCCCTTGAGGCAGATTGTATAAAGCAATGCTTGCTGTAGTGAATGCCTCTTGCCACCCCTGCCTTCCTGCCCACACCATGAATTCCTGCCTAGCTAGTAAAATAAATTTTAAAAATGCTTAAACAAAAAAAAGTTGCAACTCAGTTTGAATCTGAATTGTTTCAGAAATCATCTGCTGTTTGGTTTTCAAAATGGACTTCTCTAGAATATTCAGATCGAGATGAAATTACTATGCATACAAATTCAAGATATCTGTACATCAGCCAGTACTTTGAATGGTATTTTCATCTGCTCATCTTCTTCCTGATGTTGCCCCTTCTGAAAATAAGTGAATGGTTTTGCATTCAGGTTTATGGATGATGTCCTACAAATGGGTCATTTTACCTTTTAAAAGCATTTGCAAATATTTTCAGAAAATAAGTTTCCTGGAGACCATTTAGGACCTGATGGACATCATGGAATGAAACTAGAGGTTTTAAATTCATGCTCTTTATAAGTAAATTATTCTGCATCTCCATTTTAAAACTGAATTCTTGATGGTTGTTTTGCAAAAAAAAATAGCACTATACATACTGAGTATGTGTTGTCTTCAGCTTGTTGAGATTAAACAGAAGACTTCTCCCATCTCTACCACTGTTTCCAGCACAAAGCTGACACATGATAGAGCAGAGAAGCTCACAACGTCGTTGGCCAAAGTGTCAATGCAGTATCTTTCAGAAAGAACAGATTGATTTTTCAAAACTTCAACCAAGCAATTTAATAAAGAAGCCTGTGCTGCTTGGGGATGTACAAGTGTTCTTTTGCTCAAAGGTTAAGAAGCACTTCTAGATAACTTAAAAAATTTATTTGCACATTGTCGCTCATCTCTTATAGAACAAAATGATGGAGTGGTCCATTTAGACAGATGGCACAATTCAAGGAACAGCTATTTGCAGGGGAAGGAATAGAGAGAGATGAGGGGCTTCAAATGCCCACCACTATGTAGAGTGTGTGTTACTGTTCACAGACAATTTATCAGCATCATCTCTTCCTCCTATGTTCACTGTATACACAGACCTTGAGTAAGGGAAACCATAGGCTCTTGCTGTTACCTGTGCCATTGCCTTCTTCATATTTCCTGCCCTTGGTGCAGGAGTGAGACCACTGATTGCTTTGATCATCCCAAATGGCAGAAGACAAAGTGCAGAGGCAACCAGCCTAGAGTCATTGTCAGTTCTACTGCCTGGGAATCTGGTCTGGTAGTGACAGAGAGAGGAAATCTTAGTCAGCTCACCTGAATTACCCTCTATGTCTCACAAATAATGCCCTGAGACCTTCAGCAGATCATCTCAAAAAGAAAAAGAGAGGATTTTTTCTTGAAATCCTTGTTATAATTAACATTTTTCCTAATGTTCTTCCTAACTTTAAATTGTTGGATTTTGCCTTCAACGCCACACATGCCACATGGCCAGGACTACAGAATTGTGCTCTCGAGGTTGGCAGATGCTTCTCATAATTAACCCAGTTTTCCACCAAAGAAGGAAGCGAACATTTTTCAGACTTGTACTCGAAGACCTATAAATACACACCATGTCAAGATGGTTTGTTTTCCAAAGGCACTAAGCAAACTCTGTATCTTTTAATGTGTGGGAAATTCAGGTCATTTGAACTCAGAGATCAGGTGTGGATTTGAGCACTTATCTAGGCAAACCAGCCTGAACAGCCACTGTTTCAGGTGGTAGCAAAAGGCAGAGAAAAAGATAAACCAGGACCAAAATCACCTGGGTGCATGCTGCAGCAGTCTGTAGGACCGTGGACATCCTCATTTACAAGGTTTTCTCATGCTGTAATTGGTGTTAGGGCTGACAGTCCCAAGGGGTATAAAATTATGAAGGTCTTCCAGGAGACCTTTGTTGAAATGAAAAGCAGCAGTTCTGAATGCAGTTTCTGCACCCATAGTTTCTTCTTATGTGGAGTCGGAACTAATATGCTGTTATAAAGTTTATGCTTGATTTATTTTTGAAAATCACAACCAAAAAATGTTGTGTATCAGCTCAATTTCTGTTAGTATATTAAACAAACTCAACGAGCTATAGCAATGTATTTTGATTTAGGTCAGCTTAGTTTCTCAACCAAAATTCTGTATTCTACCAACGACTCCGAGTGGATTTTTACCGGTGGATTTCAACCAGGGAGCAACTACTCCTCACAAATCATAATAAATGCAAAATGCAGTGCAAAACATCTCCCAAAATCTTGAAATTAGTTAGTTTTCTGAGCTGATTAAAATTTGCAGTAGGAATCTTGGTTTTATTTATTGTTCTGGAGGAGTTTCAGATCTTCATCTGTAAGAGAAGGGAGTTGCAAGGTTTTGGTGCTGGCTGTTGGAAGTTCTTAGCACTTTCTACAATTTATTCCTCCATGTAATACAGTTTCAGCAGTCTGAGGAAAGAACTGGGGTCTTGGAAGGAAACCAGCATATTTCAACTGAATTTGCCAGACAGACTTGTTGTTTTTCAGCTCTATGGTGAAAGTTAAAATATTTTGCACAATGTGAAGATAATGGCAGTGTTTGCACTGGTAAGCGTACCAGTATGCCTTAGGAGAGCTAGTAAGGAAGGATGTTTTAATAAACTAATCTGTAATGTCAGGATTTGAGTAAGGCTTCTCTAAAAATAAAATCCATTTGATGTCTAACCTAATTACAGGTGTTTAAGAAATGACAAATACAAACATGAGTGTACAGACTGCCATCTCACAGGGGATAGTTTTAGGTGAATAAGGAAACTTGAGAACACTTGGAAAGGAAAGGGAAAATTTCCTTTCTGTTCCAGGGGAGGTGTGAATGGTACAAGTTTCTGCTGTATCTCACAACAGCAGGAAATTCAGGTTTTTACCTACAGCGGGTCAGCGGGTTGGCTGTAGTCCTCAGCACCATGAGCTCTGCCTGCAGAGAAGAGGATGCAGGCGTGGAGGATGTCTCACTGACTAAATGTCCTTGAAAGAGTTTTGCTGCCTAGGCAAAAAAATGTGTTTTTAAAGATATTTGGAGTTTCCTGAGCTTCCTAAGCTTGTATTTCTTACAGCTCAACAGTAGTGCCTAGTGGTCCCTAACGGAGAAGGCTATAAACGCTCCTACTTAAAGACCTTCTTAACCCCAAAAGTGTTATTTGCCTGGCAGTGAGGCATTTACAGCCCGTTTCTGAAGTGAAAATGCAATGGGTGACTTCTGGGGAATTATACTGTAGTTAATATTGGGGTGAGGTCTGGAGTAGCACCCTTCACTCTCCTTCCCACTCTGAGAGAACGATTTAACATGGTTTAGCAAGTGTCTTCATTTGTGTGAGGCATCAACCAAGTTAATGAAGGGTGGTGACTGAGAAAGATTGGGTGTCACTTTTTGCACGTGCTGGAATCTTAAATTTAGCACCCCTCAATTCTCAGCAAATTTGGGTGTCTGCCCAAAACACCATCGTCCTCTTTTCTACTTTCACAATAATCAGTTAATTTACACTTTGCACATGACTCAGCCGTGCTCATTTCGGTAGAGGAGCATCCTCTGACACTATGTAAACATCAGTTCATCAAGATTCTCTCTGGTTGAGGAGATTTATTATATGTTATTATTACAACTGTAATATTAATAGAGAAATTGCAGGGTACTGTTACAGCAAGCTGCAGGTTGTTTCCTCTGCCTGATCATTTTGGTGAGAAGACAATAATTTCTTCCCACAGTTTCATTTCTTGTGCCCTTTAGGATCTGTAGAATTAAGGCACTTTATTTTACTGACAGTAAGAATAAGTGTTCTGTATTTTTTTTAATAATAGATAGTATAATAATAAGTAATTTTTTTTTGTCACTCTCCTTTAAAACTGATTGGTTTTGTTAGTCCAAACTGACAGACAACCAAACTACTTAGCTTCTGGAGTTTGCAATACATTACTTTATATCCTGTCTATGATCTGAAAGATTGATTGCCCTTTGATTGCTCAGTCCTAGCAATTATAGCTTTACAGTGGTGATCAGTTTAGATGTGTCACCCCCACAGTGTGGTTGATTAATTCCTCTCACAAGCCGTATTAGGCAATGGCAGGATATATACTAATTGGTCAACAAATGAATGTACATTTGCTGCACTATGGACCAGAAGCCTGAGCTCCTCTGACCCTGAAGTCCATAGAGAGACATTTGATAATTTCCAGAGACCTACCATTAAGTCAGATTACATTTCATTCTGACTTGTGACTATCCAGCCTTTAGGTTTAGGGCTAAGAAGTTCCCTTGCTATAGCATATGACAAAGAAGATCCCTTCATCCCTCATGGACCTTAAACATGAGCTAGAAACAGAGGGAATTTGGAGAATCTGCTACCTGCACTTAAAAAAAAAAAGCAACTATTTCAAAGACTGAGTTAAAAAGGACATTACTAAAAAAGTATCTACCAAACACTAAAAATGAATTAAAAATAACAAATACAAAATTAACATTTTGCAGTATGTGTTACAAAATATATAAGCAGAATATATATTTAAACTTGACAAAAAGAAGAGACTTCTAATATCCAAACTTTTTAATTCTAAGGTATTAAGAAACAGTACCAGATGGCTAGTCCACAAAACAGGACTGTTACCCAAATGGTTTACACTGATTACACAGAAAAATAGTCAGCCAATTGCTGACTGTATGGGTAAAATATAGCAGGGGAAAACAACAGACATATTCAACCTAGCGTTTTGGAAACCTTTGATTTATCACTACTAGATGTGACTGAAATCCCATTCTCCCATCCTTCTCTGTTCTTTTTCTTCCCATTTCTACTTTGCACCCATTTCTGGACTTATTTTTCCCTGTTTTTGACTTTTGGCAAAGACCTCCTATATAAAAACACAAGAGCAATAACGCATAACAAAAACCAAGTGAAGCGAATTTCTAAATATTTTTTTCTCACCGAAGAACTTGTGGGAATATGTTTTTGATATACTCAGAGCCATTTGTTAATTAAAAGATGTCATTGCCTTTGGGAACTCCAGGTGGTAAGCTCAAAATTCCAAAAGTCTTCACATACTTCTAGACAGCTTTGAAAACATATCCCTACAGTGACCAAACGGATCAGGATATTTAAAGATAGATAAGCTACAAAGGGGTTCAATTGTTTAATCAGAGGGATGGATAGGAATTGTAAATACATGAGCAATTGCCTTTGGGAAGGGCTATGGTAAATGTGGCAGAGTGTTGTATGCAAATACACTGACAAAATCCACTTTCCTGTAAGTGAGCTGAAGAGACAGGTCATCTCACTGGTGCAATCCATTATTTTTTTAAAGGATGTAGGGTTGATTTTTTTATATATATTGTTCTTTTCTAAAATTAAATCTACATTCTAAATCTTAACTCATGCCATGTTAGTAATTAGTTTCAGCATCTATCTGTGCCAGTCACTGTCACTGTAATTTTTGTTAATTAAAACCAGTCACGACAAGGGAGAAATAAAAATGTAAATGCCTCAAGTTTCATACCAGTTGCTGCTGTGGAAATTTGGAAGCTTTCTCGAAAAGGCAAAATTTTTTCACTGAAACAATTAATTTGCTGCTGTTGTACTTTTTTTCCAGCAGAATACCAAGGCTGAGGTTACTTAATATGACAAATATTAGCATGTAGGCTGTATTTTGGTAGGCCATGAGCAAATGAATCAAATGCTGGTTCCAGGCAGCATCCCTTTGGCTGAGAGAGTGATTGGCCAAACGTGCACAGCAAGAGTGTTCCCATCCCAGTCTGTGCACAGCATTGCCTCCCCTTCCACTGCACGTGCAAAAACCCAGAAGAGCTAGAACAGCTTGTTTGCTTTCACATGCAACTATTTCTCCTCATTGCATCTGCTTTCTTCATTGCTGTGGAGAGAGAAAAGAATGGATGAAATGCATCCTTGCAGTAAAGCCACTGATGTGAGCTCACATTAGAAATCTTCATTCTTTTCAAAGGAAAAATTACCACAAGCAGTGAGAAGGGGGTTTGTGTCACATTAAGGCTTTGTAAAAGAGCTGGAATTATTCTACTTTATTAATGAGGATTTTCTTTGGACAGATGTGCTTTGTATCCCAGGAGCTGCAAGTGGTTTCTGCATTACTTTTATGGGAAATGCCTGGGTTACTTATAGCTAAACAGTGATTTTCAAAGAAAAGTTGATATGAAATTCACAATGCATCAGTTAATAAGGAGTTTTTGCTGCACACCCTCCTGCTGTTTGTGAATCCTTTTATCTGAGGGAACACAGGTAGGGCATCAGACTGGGACATGAGACTCACATTTTTCCTAGCTGTGCCACCAGTTTGTTGGATGACCTGGAGGAGCCTCTTCATCTTCCTGTGAGACAGTTTTTCCTACAGCAAAATAAGCATCATGACACTTTTTTCCTTTAGAAGGTGTGTGGAGGGGAATGTTAAGTGCAGTAAAACACAGAAGCATTCATATTTCAATTATAAGAAGACAAACCTTTTCTTTTAAAGCAGAGGTCCAATGTTGATCCCTCCCTGTGAACACCTTTGCCAGGCCACTAACACTGATGGACATCAGCAGAAAACACTTAACAGGACTAATTACCACTGTGGTCACCACTTCATATCATGGGAGGAACCACAATTAACTAAAGACAAACTTCTTGGTATCTGGGGTACTGCTGAGTTTTGACCAGTAAAGGCTTCCCTTATGTAACTGGAAAACACAGTGTATGGGTAGCACACTTTTTCTATTCCTGCTTCAGAGCTACTTACAAACCAACCCATCATTTTTGCACACCCCACATGTGTACTAGTATTTTGTGATCAACCTGCAACCTGACAGCGTTGCCTATTACTGAATCTCGTTGCGTGCTAAGGTGTCTCAGACAGTGACTACTCAACTGAATAGAACAGATATTGAAAAATTGCAAATCAGGTTGTTTTCAACCTAATTAAAGATGTAAGAACTCATTTTGCCCAGTAGCTGTTCTGACGCCTGAGGAGATCAACATGAAAATTGGAAAAAAAAGGTTGCTGACTGTTAAGAATTATGCAGTTATTCTTCTCATTGAACTTTGTAATGAAATGAGGAATGTGCTTAATTACACAATCCCAATGGTAATATCTGAAATAATCAGGTTTCTATTTGGTTCTCTTCCTAGTCCTCCCTGCCACCCTCCTTGTGTAATTTCTAATCTTGCTAAAATAATTGTTAAATTACTGTCCAACATTTAATGCATAAATAAGGACATGAAGAGGGCTAGAACTGTGCAAATATTCACAGTGCCAGCATAAATAGTCTTGCCTGTTGCAAAAATAATTTATTCAGTCACATAACCAGTTTTAAAAACATGGAAAATAAGCAAAAATTGAAGAAATGTTATATCATTTAGAGGGGAAGAAACTGGCCAAGGTTTTTTATGGTTGTTTTTTCAGTCTGTAAATGAGCAATCATCCCTTTCTAAATTATAGCACAATGGATTAGACATGCTTGTCAATACCACATAAAAATCAAGCCCTTGAGATTACTTGTGTTTGAATTTACAACTGACTACAAAATAGAAGTTTATGTTTCCAAACTGGCTTGCTTTCTTAAAATTGCACAAAATCATGACTGTTGGCCATGCAAATCATCTGCATTTATCCAATTTGTTGACTTTATATGCCAATCAGCATTTCTACACCCTGGAAAATCAGGAGACTTAAAAATCTTCTGGAATTAACCACTTCATACTTAAAACAATTATGACCAATACAAAACCTGATGGATCTATGTCTGTCTAATTTCTATAGCAAGGGTATCATATATTACACATGATGTAACTTCTGTTAAAGGTTTATTTTTTGTAAAAATCTTTTCTGCTCTGAAGCTTGCACGTCTGGGACATGATTCAGATTGATCAGTGTGTCTTCAAATCAGGAACATTTTATTGAAACATCCATGGAGAATAAGGAGTTAGAGAACTGTTTTATCATGGAAAACTCATCTATAATAATCCACTATATGGAAAATATCTCTATTCCCCAGTATGTGCAAAATGTAGCAAAGAGAGATAAAGAGAAGGAACATGCAACTATAAGCATTAAGACGGGACAGAATTGATAAGCAGGGAAAAGGTGCTTTGGGCACAGAGTTTTAGATATGTTGATCTTGTGAGTGAAAAAAGTGAGTACCCAATTAGTTCATGTATGAGTGCCCAGATAGTTCATGCATGAACGCCCAATTAGCTTATGCATGAGCGCCCAATTAGCCTCATATCCTTCTTATGTTGGGGGAACCAGAACTGGACTCCAGTCCTCATGGCAGTTACTTGGCTATCAGCTGATACTATAGATGATCACTGCTCTTACTGGTTATGGATGTATTCCCACCAGTTCCTCTGAGAGGTATCAGCAGCTTTAGGTAGTGGTTTCTGATAAGGCATTACATATTCAGTCTCAGTAGCAGCTTTGTAATTGCTCATTTTTTTCTAATAAAACAACTTTTAAGAGTGTTATGCAGTGTCTTGCTATGGGATTGGGCTTCTTTGGTGAACCTTGCTGCTCTATTTTGAAAAGTATCCTGGAAAATGCTCTGATCTCTTTGATATACTGATATATATTAGCTGAAGGACCAAAGCCTTGCAGGTAAACAGAAGCAAAAAACAGAAGTTCCAGGAAAATTCTGGAAATATGATGCACCAAGCTTGCTTTCCTTCTTTCTCGCCACGGTGGTGACCTGTGACCTCTCTCTATCTGTGCCGTGTCTTCTTTTTCCTCTGGAGTAATTATAAATTGACCACAGGCAGGAAGAAAATATATGGGTTTTGAAACACCAGGTATAAGTGCACCAGAGTTCCTGGTCAAACTTGATTTGGGATTTGTCACCTTTCCAGTTTAAACAAAGCAAAGAATGATCACCTAGGAACCAGTCTGTAAGAATCAGAAAGTCATGCAGCAGTCTGGCAGAACTATGAACTCTGCAGTCTGTATATTGGCAGCAGAACAACATCTCCAGATTTGTGACAGTCAGAGAGACAGTAATTCTATACACAGCTGCTGGAATCCAAACATTACATACAAATGTTAAAAAAAATCAGCTTCTGAAGTTGGTTCCCAGATGATGCTTTACAGGCTGCTTCATCGGCTGTGGCTCCTGGGCATGCAGGAGGAAGGAATGGCAAACGCCCTTTGAGGTTGGCTTAAAGGATGAAAGACAACTCTGGAAAAGGCTCTGAAAGCAAACCAGCATGGTGAGCAGCCAGGAGCATGGGTCGCTGGCTATGGGAAGCTGTGTGGTTTGGGTGGCCTCCACCTCATGAGAGGGGAACGTGTCTGTCCGTGGGAGCAGCTCTGCAGAAACATCACGTGTGGGGAGTGAAGTGGAAGTCGATAGCCGTTAGTTTAGATTAGAGTCTGGGAACCATGGGAAAGGGAGAAATGTGGTCAGCAGAGTGAAGGAAGGTCACAAGGGCTTCTTCTTCAATCAGGCTGATTCCTGCCACGGCCGTTTTTCTCACTTTAAACTGCTGTCTCATGGGGCGTTAAGTTACCAGAAGAATTCAAGTGAGTCTTAGTACTTCTTCTCTGTGGTTGTTACTGTTCAGATTTCAGATTTTAAAGAGCTTATGTAAATGTTTCCTATAAGTACAGTAATTATTAGCTCTGGCTTTGAAACAGTGCTGAAAAAGCAAGTTTTATGATCACTGATAAAAGTAACTTAGAGGTAAAAACCCTCACATTTGACATGTAAAGTGTCCTGTTCTTATAAATGTCTGCAGGGTAAGAAATGACTTGGCTGAAATATCCTATAAAATATATACCTCTTAATAGACAAATACCATCTATCCATATATATATAAATCATCCTCTGAAGAGTCCATTTAAAAAAAATACTGACATTGCCGTAGTGATCAGACCCCTGCCTCGCCAGCTATGAATAAAATGCATTCCTTCACAGTCCTGTTTGGGCTGCACATGCTGGTTCATATTCTGTGGCATCAGCAGTATTCATCTAATTTTTCCCCTTCAGTGAAAGTAGGAGAGAAAGTTGTGTCTTTGCTTTATTGGTGATTTTCTAAAATGTTAACATCCTCTTCTTTAAAGAAGATTCTTTAAAATGTAAAATTGTTCTCCCACCGTGCAGTGGATGTCACAGAAATAATAACAGCTGTTGGTTTAGTTCATTCTTCTACATGCAAGACACAGTTTGACTGGGTTCAGCCATGTGATAAATTGACTTTAAGGCCTTCCATACGGTGGCAATATTCCCATGCTTGATTTGGTTACCCTTCATTTTCTGAACTCTCTTCATCACAGAAGAAAAACAAAGGTAGATTAATAAAAAAAACCCCAAAACAAAAAAGGCACACACACAAAAAACCCAAACCAAAAAGCCTCAGGCCTTCAGGTGTTGGCATGAAGTTCTTTTTAGGAGTTTTATCAGTTGAAGACATGTCATGCCTCAGAAGTATGATCTCTCTTCAAGTGGGAGTTATGATGAAATGCAGAACTAAAAATCCCTGAAATCTCTTCTGCAAGGATACACGGTGTTCTTCCATGCCTCATTAAGCTTGCCTGAAATGACCAAATCAGCGTTGAAAAAGTTCAGAAAAGATAAACTACTCGAGAACTTGCGGGATTTTTAACTTCACTCATTGTACAGTCATAGAGCAGAACTACACGAAATGAAATTTTCACTTGTGAAAATTATCTGTCTCTCTATTATATAAAATTCTGTCTCTTTCTTGCAGAACATTTTCAGACTGTTGCTTTGAAACTCTGCCGTAAAGGTGTCGCTGTATTCCTGTACTGCAAATACTGGGGATGATTGCAGATTTCCATTGTTTCTCATCTCCACAGGAGACTCCCATGAGATCAGGAAGGAAGGAATATATTCAGTTTGAAGCCAGTTTTCTCAGGCCATATTTACAGTAGTATACTTGATGACTAGCACTCTTAGTGGGACATGAACTGTGAAAGTAAGAAACCTTTATTTCCAAATATTGTTATATATGTAACCATTTTTTTCCTGTGAAAGCAAATTTCACTCCAAATCTTCAATTCTGACAATGCTGAGTGATAACAAAAGTACATTTTTTCATTAAAATTACAGCTGAATTTGCTTCTGTATTGATAATTTCTGTATCTACATCTAGAGAAAGTACTCTGTGCTGCACACTTGGGCTAGCAAGGAGCAAGGTCCCTACCACTGCAGCCTGTCCATTCAGATTCCAGTTTGTTTTCCTGAATTATGAAAGTGCTGACTGTAGGTTGAACACAAAGCAAATCTGTTTATCTCCTTTGCTGTGGATGCCCCCTCCCTGGCAATGTTCGAGGCCAGGTTGGATGGGGCTTGGAGCAACCTGGGCTGGTGGGAGGTGTCCCTGCCCGTGGCAGGGGCGTTGGAACAAGATGAGCTTTAAGGTCCCTTCCAACCTAAACCATTCTGTGATTCTATGACTCTCTGGAGACATTCAACACCCACCTAGATAAGATCCTGCTCTAGGTGAACCTGCTCTGACAGGGGGGTTGGACTAGATGATCTCCAGAGGTCCCTTCCAGCTCCTACCATTCTATGATGTTCCTCTATGGAATAGGGGGATATTTTCCCTAATTCAACAAATACACAGTTCAGTTATGTCTGTTTTCATCTCACTTTGTGATGCGTTTGTCTGCAAACTTTACCAGGCCTGGCAAGTTTAGATAAAATATTTTGATACTTCATTGAAAACTGGGCACTCATGCATGAACTAATTGGGTGCTCATGCATAAACTAATTGGGAATGAGAGAACTTAAGAACCCTTAAATGCATGGAGTAGAACTGATAAAACGAAGGCAATAACAAAGTACTTTGTAAGGCAAATACAACTCTGCCTGATAGCATGTATGAATTAGTTACATATCCTGATTTCAAACTGTGCTTTGTATAATGGAAAGCAACAGCGAACACTCTTGAATCATGGCGGTTCACTGGTGGATCCCAGGAGCTCCCAGAGCTCTACCTTAAGGCCATAGAAATTAAAGAAGTCCCAGAAGCTTTCACAGGATTATTCCTGAAGTAATTATTATTATATAGAAGAGAAACCTAAAAGAGGGGACTGTGCAAATATCTTTACCTTGGTCCTACTTTTTCATGTTCAAACTCACAGAAGAATTATTTAGAATCATGAGTCGAAAGCTATGTAAAATCATCATTCTCATTATTTATTTAATCTGAAGGTTTTTTTGCTCTATTGATTTTTATAATCATCCACAACCTCGTTCTCCATACATACTTTGTGAGGACAATTGGAGCTGCAGCTGTCTGGAATGAAGTCTCTCCCACTGGCTATCATATCTTGGACATTTGCTAGTCCCAGAGGTTTTAGCATGTCTAATACTATCACTGACAATGCAGTTAAACAGCTTTAAGTTTGATATTTATTGCTTGCATAGCAATCAAAAGCATATCACTGTATTTACAGATGAATGAGAGGACTGTGCCTTGACCTGAGTATTTTGCATTCTTGCTTAGCAATGATTTAAATGAGAAATAAGATATTAGAGAGTGCATACTGTTAACCACCTCAAAGAAAAAATTAGCATCCCTGGTTTTAGTTCACATTCATTTGCTGTGCATTAGTCTCTGTGTTGGTGAGTAGCTAAGGATGGACCCCAGGAATCATAGAATCATTAAGGTTGGAAAAGATGTCCAAGATCATCAAGTCCAACCATCAACCCAACACAAGCATGCCCACTAAACCATGTCCCGAAGCACCCTGCCTACACATTTTTTGAACACCTCCAGGGATGGTGACTCAACCACTGCCCTCAGCAGCCTGTTCCAATGCCTGATAACCCTTTCAGTAAAGCGGTTTTTCCTAATATCCAAACTAAACCTCTCCTGGCACAACTTGAGGCCATTTCCTCCTGTCCACTTGTTACTTGGGAGAATCACACGTAGTTCATTCAGTGCACACCTCTTCTTCTCCTCTGACATCTCACAACGTTTCTATTCCTTTCAGCTCTTCCAATCATCCTTGTAGTTGTTCACAAACTTGATCTCCTCTTGTCCCTCTGAAGAATCTTCAGTACATATTTGGCCAACTGATGCACCCTGATTTTCACCCCACTATCTGACCCTGAAAACCATTCTTAGATTCTTAGTTTTTCAACCTATCATTTGGTGACACAGCCCTCACACTTCCTCTTTTTTTTTCCCCCCTTTCTTTTGCTACCTTTGTCTTTATCTTCAACTACTTTGAAGTATCTATTACTTTTAAGTGTTTCATTTATCCCCTGGTTTTCTGATGTCAAGAAAATGAATGGAAAATTGTCAAGAAGAGCCTCTGTCTCTGTTGTGCATAAAAAGTTTCAAAGCACCCTTCTCACAAAACCTCAATCCAATAAACCAGCAAACAACCAAAGCCTTCTGAAAACATAAGTAGCAGCAGGGTGTCCAAGGACACACAGCAAAAACCCAAGTCAGCATTAGCAAAAAAACCCCTAAAATTAAGGAGCTTAGTGGCTGCCCAGGCTCCTGCAAAACTGATCTTTGGAGGTGTAGATCACGTTGTCCTCAAAAGGTAGCAAAGAAAAAGACCCCCAAAATTCCTCAGCTTCTCCAAAAATAATTTGATTTTTCAGCTTTTAAGGGTGAAGAGAGAGATTTTGGAAGAAGGATGTTTGAGAGATAAGTTCCAATATTAAAGTGACATGAAAATAGTACTATGTTTCATGAGTCGATTCCTTTAGAAGAGAACCAGAAAAGACATCAGCTGCAGGTTTTTTCTTGAGTTCCCTCTTGCACAAATTCAATTGTGATTAAAAAAGAAAGAAAAAAAAAAAAAAGAGGAACAGCACTTAGTGCATCTTCTGTGACAAAGTGACACTGCGGCACTGCAAAAATGTGTGGTTGGCATTACAATCTTGCCAACTTTGGCCATCTAGTGGCATCTTTTTCACTACAAAAAATAACAAATAAACAATTACTAGCCATCTCCGTTTTGAAGAGAAACACCACCTCAAAAAGTGCATGTATGGCAAGTAACGTGCCTGGAGCTACCTGCTTCTGGCCATCGTATTCATGTTGTGGCACAGAAAAACGTTCTGGATGTTTGAAAGCTCTGCAGCCTGGTGTGCTCCAGTACAAATGTGCAGCGTTGTTGCACGCAGATGTGTCAGCCAACTGCAGGTGACAGCTTGGGGACAGGATCACTGGCTTGTGAAAGCCGGGTTTAAATTTCCTTCATGAATTTAAGCCAGTCAATACTTGCTGCTGAGATTCCAATGAGAAATGGAAACTTTGACCAGTTCAAGTGTTTGTCCTCATGTAAGCCACCTCACAGCAGTCCTGGCGTGAGGGAGGTGTTGGGTACACCAGCTGGATGTCACCAAACCACCTAGGGACTTCCTATGCTTGAAGAGCCACGGAGAGCTGCTCAGCTGGGCCACCAAAACCACATCCATTTAATTTGAAGTTGGCTTGACTCTCTGAATTCGATCTTCATGACTGATTTTTAGAAGTGTCGATTAACTCTTTGATTCTGCGGTTATTATTTTTTTTCCCCCTTTTGATGAAAGAAACCTTTTAAAACCGGAAACCTTTTTAAAAACTGTTTGTTCGGGGCTTGGAGCCGCCTGCCCCGGTGGGAGGTGTCCCTGCCATGGCAGGGGTTGGAACCAGGTGAGCTTTGAGGTCCCTTCCAACCCACCCCACCCTGTGCTTCTATGATTTAACACCGCGGCGGCAGAGCCCGTGTCCCCAGGCCCGGGTGGCTGTGCCGGGGTTGCCCGGAGGCACCAGACACCCCGAGCTGCGGACACCTCAGACGGCGGGCAGCGAGGCCCAGCCCGGGGCAGACCGGCGCCGCGGCCTAGCGCGCCCCTCCGAGCAGCGGCGGGCGTGGCCGAGCCCGGAACTGCCGTTCGCGATCCGTAGGGCCCCGGCGGAGCCCGGCGGACACGGACCGGCGGCACCTCCGAGGCGGCGCTTCCTGCGCGGCGGCGCTGGGCAGGGCTGCGGCGCGCTGGGGCCGCCCCGCCGAGCCCGGCGCTTCCCGGCCTCGCCATGCAGCGCTTCATGGTGAACATCAAGCTGCCCGCGCGGACCCTCACGGGCGCCCTCAGCGCGCCGAACAGGGGGGCGGCGGACTGGTGAGGGGCCGGGGCGGGCTGAGGGCTCGGGGAGGCGAGAGGGGCGGCTGAGGTGTCCCGGGCCTCTCCCCACGGCGTCCCCCGGGCCACCGCCTGGCTCGTTCTCCTCAGCCTCGGGTTGGGCTTCTCTCCCCGCTGCCTGCCCCGGGTTTGCCTCCTCCCGCTCGCCCTTTCGGCCGCACGCCGGCCGTGCCCTCCTGCGGGGGTCACGGCGGTCTCCGCCAGCCTCGCTGTTACCGGCAATGGGCAGGCTGTGCTGTGTGTCCGGGGCAAGCCCCGTGCGGCTGCTGACATCCCTGTTCGCGCCCCGCTCCGCGCGGCCGGGCCAGCTCTCAGTCACCAACACGGCCGTGGCTGAGCGCGGCCGGTCCCTTTCGGGCGGTGACATCCCTCCTCTGGGCAGAGATCTTGGTGCAACGGACTGTAGTGATCGGAGCAGCTTCCTCTGGTCCCCGTTTCTGTTTTTGCAGGCTTGATGTGCGAAGCCAGTCCGTGTATTGGTGGTTGCGTTCGTTGCTCTGAACAATGAGTTCACCCAGCCGTGCTGTGAAGCGTTACCCCGATACTGCTGAACCTGAGGGAGAGAAAATGAGTGAACTGAACCAAACAACTTTTTAAAACTGTGTCCGTTAGGTTTGTCAGCTTGCAAAGCAGTGAACGTCGAAGTATTGTGAAGTCCTTGGCTTGAAAGTTCACCGTAGCTTTATAATTGTCACGGGTGGCAGCGTTAATCTCTCCTGCAGGCAGACAGACCTCAGCAGGTTTCACTCCTACTGTAATCATTGTTCACGTGCTCCTTTTTTGTCTCTCTCTCTCAAAAAAAAGCAGTGCTTTGCAGTGGCTTAGGATTCTATCTGCAAATGGTTCAGCAGACAGTGCAGCAATGGCATTTTATAATGCTTTGGAGTTTTATGTTGTTAAATAATTCTTACTGTTTGATGTTTGTGTCTAGTAGCATGCATTCAACTTAGGAAAAGAAAAACCCCTCGTTCTTGATGTGAAGTGCTTTTTGTTCTTGTTTCTTCTTTGTCTCACTTGTTTGATGATGTATGCTTTCCTAGGGGCTGGCAAGGTTTGATTGCATATGGATGTCATTCTCTTGTGCTGATAGTTGATGCCAATACTGCTCAGACTTTACAGGTTTTGGAAAGACACAAAGCTAGTGTTGTCAAGGTGAGATGTACATCTTTTAAGATATATTATTTGATTGTTTTAAGAGATGCTATTTTTTGAAATCACTAAATTATAATGCTAAAATGTCACAAACGACCGAAAACTGATTTCTTCCAGCATGTAATAGTTGGACTTGATGATCTTAGAGGTCTTTTCCAACCAAGTCTATTCTATGATTCTATGTTTGTTTACTTGCCCAAGTCTTTCAGTGAAGTTTGAGGATTCTCAGGGTTACCCAAACATTCAACTTAGAGCTTGTGCTGCTGTTATGAGTAGTCTCTCTTGAGACAAATGTGAGGCAATTTACTTGACTCAGTAAAGAGAGATTATTTCCCAGTTATCTTGGAGCAGAGATGTGTACACAACAGCAATTGCAGAGTAAGCAACACTGAATCAATCACTTTGCTTGCCTTTTGGCAACTTGTTTGGGTAAGCATACCGTTAGCCTCAGTTGTCTTTAGGCTTCCCTTTAAAATGAATAAATCAATTTGAGTGCCTATAATTGTGTAAAAAATAGAAAATGTAAGTGCTACAGAGGTAGTAGCTATAATGATGGTCCTGTTTTAAAATTTCCACTTACTTTAGATGAGTTATAGCAAAATTAGGTTTTGTTCCATGTAACGATAGAATTTTAATGTGCTTCAGTTACATTCACTAGCTTTGAGAAGTAATGTGATTTCAACAGGAAACCAAATGCTGAAGTCCAAATAGTTTCTATATAATTTGTAAGATAACTTTTCAATACCACTATCTAGTGCTTTGTTAACAGAAGTCAACTGTAAAAAAATGACTGATTTATGAGGACTAAGAATGAAGAGTATTTCTGCTCTGCTTTTAGAAGTAGCTATTATATGAGAAGTTATGATGAGGCCATGATCGTTGTAGAAACCTTTTTGTGCATTTGTAAGAAATTTTCTTCAGTTCCTAGCTACCTTTTTTTTTTGTTTGTTTGTAAATGCTAAGAATATTAATAAGCTGTGAGAAGTCTGCTGTGTATGTCTGACTTTAACTCTTTGTAGTAGAGGTTCACACTAGCAACTCAGTCTACAGGGGACCTTTCTTTTAGCAGAGGGATCAGGTCGTGTGTGGGGACTTTGTTGGAGCAGTGCAACTGCAATGAGAACAGAGGGCTTGTTGTGTTAGAGAGCTGCATGAGCTCTGGTTGAGGCTGATCACATTAAAGCTCTCCTTTTTGTTGTTCCTAACTTAGTGACAGCTCCCCCCTTGGGAAATGATGTTTTCTCATCTTGGAGTTTGCTTCTAAGTAATATATATTTAACTGAGGAAGAAATAGCTTTGCAGGTTTCTGTAATTGCTTTTTTTAATAGCTACATAGCTACATGCAGGTATCCTCACGGGTAATTTTTTTTTGAACAGCAGGGAATGAGGAGTTGCAAAACTGGAATTTGCAGGTAGAGGAGACTTTTACAAAGAGGATTCTTTGTTATTCTGGTAGAAACACACTTTGGGTTTATAGCTAGAGCTCCTTGAAGATTGCTTGCTGTGCCTGTGTAATGTTTAATTTATTTGTCTATGCTTTTGAGGTACATCCTGGTCACACCTCTGAGAGGGGTAGTGCAAAGTTGGCTACAGTCCTCTGAGTGCTGTTATAAAGCTAATTCATGTTGCAAAATTAGTGGTGCCTGATGATAATTCTGTTTCTGTTTTTTACTATCATACTTTCAGTATCTGCAGAAAGTATGTTTGACCTCACTCTTTCTCTGTCAGGTACAGTGACAGCACACAGCTAGCTACAGCATCATTTTTGTGGCAGGTAAATTCCCGTTAGCTTAGCATTAAGGTTTCTTTATTCTGTTAGTGCCTTCAGTCTCTCTTAGGGGCAGAAGTTTGCCTTTAAAGCAGATAGCAAAGCAAGTCCATCTTGAAAAGATAATGAAGGAGTCAGTGTTATCTCCTTATAAGCTTGGGAGGCTTGCAGACAGAATGTTTCAAATTTCAAGACACATAGATTTCATAACTATTGCCAACTTGCAAGCCCATGCAGCGTGAAGTCCCAAACGAGAAAGTAGTATGTGGAAATCAATCATTGTGACATACTGAAAAGGACCAAAAAGATAGCAAATGTCAGCAGTAGCTTGACATGAGACAACATATAGATGAAAGACTAACCTTCCTCTCCAATACCATGATATATTTGACCGATGAGGGAAATGATATGTTTTAGAATGTGTATGAAAGTTGGTTGGTAAATTTTCAAAATTTGTTTATTTGGAAGTCAGTAGGTGTAGGTTTGCAGATGTCCGCAGAAACTTAAACATTGCTGTTTAGTTTCTTCTAAATATTTGAGTAAACTTTTTATATACAGAGCACATACTTATGGGCTGTTGTTTTCACCTTCAGCAGCAAGGATTTATGTAATTTGAAAATATCAGCCATGCAGTCGTGCAGCACATTCACAACATACCTTAAATTTGCACAACTGATGGTCACTTTACACAGATGCTATTAACTGTTAATTATTACTGTGCTTTTTTGTTGAGTTAATTACTGTTTGTTTATCCATCTGAAAAAATATGAAGTATGGTGTCTTTGGTATGTATATTTGCTTCCTTTGACCTATTTTCATTTGTATCCTCAGGTTAAATGGGCTAAAGAAAATTACCATCACAATATTGGCTCTCCATATTCTTTACGTTTAGCTTCAGCTGATGTTACTGGAAAAATAATTGTATGGGATGTGGCAACAGGAACAGCTCGTTGTGAAATACAAGAACATGCAAAACCAATTCAAGGTAATGATAGTGCATGGTGTTTGTATGGAAGTTACTTTATGGAGCATCATTACAAATCAGTCACCTAGGTTTTGCAAACTAGGCTCAGTTCTGCCATTGAATTTTACTGTTGGGATTACTACCCTTCTGTATGTTTGTCTACTTGTTTTCTGTGTAAACATCTTTCAGAGGGATGCTGTGAGATTTAATTCATTATGGTAATGTTTTCTAAGGTCTTCTGACAAATAGTTACAGTCTGTTTTTATTAATGTTATTGATTGAAATAATAATATTTACAGTGTCAGGTGCATCTTCCTGCTTTAGAGTTGGGGGTGTAGTGCAGTTTGCATTGCACCTGAATGTTAATTCATCTGTAGTGGTGCAGTACTTTTAACTTACAGCAATGTAATACTGTTAGAATTTTAATTGTACACATATACTTTGACAATTATTTAGACAGTTTGTTATATGGCTACTTCTGATCAAATCAATTGAGTGTTGGTATTTGCTGCTTTTGATTGTGTTCTGCGGGTGGTAGCCCAGTGCAGCTGGAAAGATCTGAGAAATAGTCAATAAACTCTACCCAAACAGTTCTGGACAGCTGGATGTTTGAAGCTGCTTTATCCCATTACCAGAAAAAAATGCACATGATCTTGTTCAGGAATTTCACAAGTCTCAGGAGGAGGCAAAACCAAAATCCAACCAACTCAAATCCCACAAAACCTCCCCCAAACAAACAAAAAGGCCTCGAGAAAGGAGCTATGCATTTATGATATTGTAAACTATGGAAGATTTATGTTTGCTTGTGCTAGAGACAGAAATGTCTAGAACCCTGGCATAGAGGTCAGTACTATCTATCTTAATTGGTCTGATGAAGGATAAAGAACAGAAAATGTAGCCACTGGCCAGGTATAACACAAGTAAGAGAATACATTGGAAAGAAATAATTGTCTTTTTCCTTGCTGCTTTTTGTGCTTATCAGTTAGTAAGGTGTCATCCATCAAATGCTCCCTTTTATTAGTTAGCATCTTGTAATTCATCAATGAAAAAGTTATGGTAGTGGTTAGAACTCAGAGAATCAAAAGATCTAGAATTCATTCCTTGTTGCATTACACACTCAATATCATTCTTACTATTGCTTTAATTGGTGTAGTTTGTAGTTCATAGTACTAGTCTCCTGATGTTGTAAAACTTGGGGTTTTTTGGTTCTAATTACCAGAACAGAGCTGACCAGGAGCTGGTTGGAGCACTGGTATCTGGTTAGCTTTATGGCTGTGCTGCTGTGGCTGGCTGCTTCCAGTATCTGAGCTGATGCTTCCAACATTGAGCTGGCTCTTTCAGAATTAGCTGGGAGGAATAACTCTGCAAGTACAGTAGTGTCTGCATGTTCTGCTGCATATTCTATATTTCTGTTTATTGCTACTGCTACTCATACTAGCAGTATGTCTACAAATTATTTCTGAAGTAAAACAGGTAGGTACAATATTGTAAGTCTGATAGTCAGACACTGAAAATTTATTCTACTGACTGCAGTTAATTTTGTTAGGTTTATTTCTTTTTGTCTGTGTGTGTTATTTACCCCTGACACCTATTCCAGATTTTTCCAGGTTTTCAGATGCAATGAAGGCTTTCCAATCTGCTGCAGTGAGAAAAATCATTAATAAGCAACAGAATTAAAATTCTGTTCTTTCCTCAGTCCCTGGTTTGATTCAGCAATAACCTCCAACAAAACCAGCTGCTTTTCCTTTCCATCTCTTACTGAGACCTCTGGCTGTTTTTTACAAGCCTGCAGAAAATGGTGCCAACACAGAGATCAAGCACCAGAGTGATCTTCTGATTCTCTCTGTGTTATCTGCGAGAGCTTTGTAGGATAACAGCTGGAGGTTCCCTGTTTCAATGAGGAGAAAAGTGGTGCTTCAGTGTAAGGCACTGGTCTTTATTTGATCCAAACTCTGCATTCACCTGGAAAGGAGTTAACCATTTGTTAACTTATGTGTAACTGATTAGGATACACATGGCTGTGACGATTGGCAGCCATACCTCTTCAGATTTAAGTACTGTATTTGTATTGTTGATTGTGCGTTACGGTCACTTTCATTTTACCCTTAAACTTAAGACTGTGTTAAAAAGTATTTGAAGTAGAGAAGACATTTGTTTCCAGATCCAATACTGATACCATCTCAAATATTAATTTGGGATGGTGTATGGTTCCTGGTGTCATCCCAAATATTAATTGGGATGTTGTATGGTTCTTTTTGTTTTGACTGCAGTGGTTCTATGCAATACAGTATGTTGTTTCAGGTAGGAATTCTGTGGATGACAAGATCCAACTTCTTCTGGTCAGGTGTGGGTTGTGTGCATGTGTGTGGACACATGTAGCCCACTGTATTGCTGCTTGTTAAAAATTCAGGCTGTAAAAGGAACCTATTTTTTAGAATTATGAAATAGAAACACCTTGTTACTAACAAGTCACCATTTATTTAAAGACAAGGTATTACAGAAGAAAAATTGTTTTAAAATGGCACAAACGTTTCTGAAAATGATTTCACTGTTCTTTCTTTTGACAGACATGCAGTGGTTGTGGAATCAAGATGCTTCTAGAGATTTACTGCTTGCTGTTCATCCACCTAACTATATTGTACTGTGGAATGCAGACACTGGCACCAAACTTTGGAAGAAAAGTTATGCTGAAAATATTCTTTCTTTTTCATTTGACCCCTTTGATCCATCACACTTAGCTTGTAAGTTTGCATCTATGAAATAGTGTGATGTGAATATGGGTGACTAGGAAAAATGTTAAACTGAAATGTTACTAAAATGTTAATATTGAGATTAAAGTAATGGATTAGAGAGCATAATGTCATTCATGCCAAGAAGTCTCAAAACAAAGACAAGGAGAGTCAGTGTGGAATCTTCTAAAATAAGATGCCATTGTGTGAGGGCGATGAAAAAGTAGGCATGAGTAGAGAAGTTAGAGATCTGATAATAAGTTTTTGAGACTTTATAAAGAAGATGGAAAGAATGTAGATAGGGAGCCGGAGGAAGCCAAGTATAGAGAGCCCTGTTAAACTGACATAAAAAGCTATGAAAGGATGGATGCTGAGGGAAGATCCAGTGAGATGAATAGACCAAGGATAAATCATATTTTCAACAGAAAGGTTGTTTTTTTTTTTTTTAAAGGAATAGTGTGAACAACAGTTTCAGAAGCAATTCAAATGTCAAGGGAGATGTAGTGCCGATTTATTGACATTTTAGCAGAAATAAAGAAATAGAGAGTCACCATTTTATTCTTTAATTTAGCTTGATCACTGCTGATCTATAATGAGACAGTGCAGTTTCCAGGCTTTGTGGTTCTTTTTCTTTTATCTGCCATACCATTCAACCTAAAAAATGAAGGTTTTTTTTTTTTTAATAAAAATAAGCATGTGGTAAAAATTTTAGCTCCGTCTTTACAGCTTAGCTGAATCTTTATGCTGCAACATGAATAATGTGAGTTAATGATTCTTTGAGCCAGGCTATGCATGAGAGCAAAATATGGTGGTATAGCCAATGTGGGCAGCCCTGCCTTCTATTTGCATTGAGAAGCTTAAACAAAAATAGTTGATCAGAGTGAATAACTGTACTGAAGAAACAAGAGGTGTCTGCCAGTAATGCCCATAGTGTTTTTATAGTGTAGAGTTGATTTTGAAAAATTGAGTTTTGTGGATATAATTAATTGTAATGGACCATCTGCAGCTTTTTCAGTAGAAGGTGCCTGTTGTCTAGAATTGTGAGTTTTCTACCTAATACAGTATTATTCAAGTTGTTAGCATTTCTCTCCACTAAAATTTCGTTAAAATGGAACACCACAATCAAATTGTATTTTGCTATAATAAAAATTGTTTTTCTTGGTACAGTGCTCACCAGTGAAGGAATAGTGTTCATCTCTGACTTCTCTCCATCCAAAGCTCCTGCCAGCTCAGGGAAGAAAGTTTACATCTCTAGTCCCCACTCCAGTCCTTCTCACAACAAGCTGGCTGCTGCTACGGGGGCCAAAAAGGCCCTTGATAAAGTAAAAATCTTAATCAGTAATGAAAAACCAAGGTAGGTTGCAAATATTTCTTCTTAGGCAATATTTTGTATACCTGCATATTTCATAGATATAATTAGATTAAAGTCTGTAAGGTAATTAGTTTTAAAAACTCCAATTAATTGGGGTAGGCAGATGGTTGGATGTTGTGTATGAGGACATTATGTAAGAGCAGAACATTGTCAGTCATTCATCCACTTCTGTTCATAAAAACAACTCCTATCATCCCAGCGTGTTTTACATAAGTTAATGACATGATGTTCTTCCTTTGCTAACAGATTTTCATGCAGGTGTAAATTCAGAAACATCTTTCTTGGGGTGGGGTGAGGGGGAAGATTAAAATGAGCTAACAGAATTAATTTCAGTTGTGGAATGAGAAGTGATATAATAAGAGAATCAAAATTCTGTATGTACTGATGCCTGAGCAGAGTTGTCATTCTGATGTTATACATGAGACTGCAGTAGGAGGCATTTTTTTAAGTTAGTAGCATATAAATAAAATTAGAATAGCGTATAAATAAAATTTGAATTAATATTTGCCTATTTTCTGACATTTTAAAACTAAAGTTGTTGCAGTTTCAGATTTTTTTTTTTTTGGTTAGAAATTCTCTAAACCACTTTCTTTTGTGTGATGTAATTTTTTTTTTCCTTTTGTACTTTTTATTTGAGTAACAAGATTATTTCTCAAACATCTAGTAAATAGAGAATGAACTAATCAGACTGTGTTATCAGTTAGCACTTGACACCATAATTTAGTGCAGATATGAAGTTTATACTCTCTTTTAATAAGGTGTTTAAATTGCAAACTGAGGAGCAGACTTGATGATACTTCCTCTGGTAATTACTTAAGAAATTGTGATTTTTTTTTATATGAAGTTAGAGGGCATGATCTTGTCATTTTGTGTTCTATAATGCCTGATTTGTGCTGCATTGGACAGAACATCTGATTTGCAAATACTGAGTCAGTACATATGCTGCTGCAGCCTTATGTATGCTCTGTAATAACAGCAGATCAGCAAAAATACCACTTTTCTGCATTCTCCTGATGCATTTTAAGTTGTATATGAATATTGCTGAGGGTATGATAGTCTTCTCTTTTTTCCCCTCCTTTTCCACCCAGAACACCCAAAAAGATGGGGGAAAAGGGGAATTAAAAAACACAGTAGCAATGGTTTGTCTAGTTTTATATTAGTTTAGGGACACTTTAGGGAAAGAGGAGGAGGAGATTGTCAGGAATATAATTGCAGAGAAAAGTGAATAATACTCCTGAAGCAAGGAATGAGATGCAAGAAAAGTGTAAGGAGGGTTTAGTGTGTTGTAGAATGAAGAGATTAAAACCAAACATAAACCCCTAGAGGGATGATACATTAAATTGGTTCAGAGATCTTCAAATCTGAGCACAGTGTGAGGAAGATTTTCTTCAGTGTGACTTAAATACAGTTCTTTGGATTGCGTGTCCCTAATGAACCTCGTTACATTGCAGCCCATCTCCTGTTAAAAATCAACAAAATGCTGAACATTCCTCCTCTTTGCAGGAGTTTGAAGACTGGTATTCTTGATAGGCTAGTTCTGTTCATTTCAAAATAAAAAAATATGCATTATACTATAAAAATTGAAGTAAGCAGCATGTTTAAGGGTAATTTCCCATGAATACCAGTAAATGTCATGGCAGCTAGCACTGTTCATAATTGAATTGCTTTGTATTTGAGATGTGCAAGAACTAAACTTATTCCAGTTGAAATACATATTATTTTAAAAATTACTCTATAATCTTATTTAGACAAAAGTCAACAGGCTGTTTCTCTTTTACAGGTCAGTGATGCTTTTCACTGCTGTAGCAGTTAAATGGAAATCCACAGTTCCCCAGTAAGGAGAATAGGGAATACTTGACAAAATGCAGCTGCAGGAAAATTTATACTGTTAATTTTATTTTGAAGTATTTGTTGATACCGAACTTGATTAAAGTTGATATCTGATGTTTTGCAGTGCTGAATCTGTAACACTCAATGACTGTCTTCAGTTGTCATATTTGCCTTCCAAAAGAAACTACATGCTGTTGTTGTATCCCAGAGAAATTTTGATTCTTGACCTGGAAGTGAATCAGACAGTGGGTGTGATTGCAATTGAAAGAACAGGTGTGCCTTTCCTACAGGTAATGAAAATTTGATTGTTTTTTTATCGTTGTAATAATTTATTAAGATCATATGTAAGTTCATGACCCACTGATAGTTGTGTTTTGATTAGTTCTAGAGGATGAAGAGAAGTAGCTCACCAGGGGGAAAAACGTCCTCTGAACCAAGTGTTGTTTAATTTAACTTTCTGAGCTCCGCAGCAAATGAACTTCATTTTGGGGTGTTACCAGTTTGGAGACAGTGCTGTGGAAAAAGGTCGTTTTGTTTTCTGATGGTTAAGCTGCTTACACACAAGTTAATACTAGTCCTCTGAGCATCTGCCTTTGCTTAATTGGACAGCTGAGTCTAGTCTGAGGTCTTACTGAAGCATCTTCATTCTCTTGGAATCATGAGTTCTAAAATACCTAAAAAGAAAGTTGGGTTTTTTTATTATTTTTTTTTTTTAAAAAAAAAAGATAGTTAAAGAGAATATATGTGAGTACGTACAAACCAGCAAATAATTAAAATAAAAACTTTCATTGAATTTCTCAAATTAATTGACTTCCTTAATCACAAGTACTGTAGTTAAAGAAATTCACTGAAGTGCTGCATTAATGGCAACATTTTTAGTGACTTGCTTATACATCAGAAACCATATGTTCATTTGCAAGTGTATTTTGCAAAGGATAAAATATTGATAACCCAATATAATGTGGCTCCTGGGTTGACAATTGTGATATCTCTTTACCTAGGTAATTCCTTGTTTTCAGCGTGATGGGTTATTTTGCCTACATGAAAATGGTTGTATAACTTTAAGAGTT
The DNA here is from genome assembly GCA_028020825.1 of Podargus strigoides. Lineage (NCBI taxonomy): Eukaryota > Metazoa > Chordata > Aves > Caprimulgiformes > Podargidae > Podargus > Podargus strigoides. Next base: position 5,459,972 of record CM051626.1, on the reverse strand, counting down.
CGCAGATCTAACTGCAGTATAACTGGAACTCCAAATGAAGAGCCAGGTAGGTTTTGTATCCAAAATGTCCAGAACTGAACTTTGAGGCATTTTAATTAATACTTTAGCATCACTGTTAACCTTCACACCTCATTCAGAATGGATAATTACAGCCCTTCTAGGGTTTTTTTTCCTTATATATTAAATTTATATTTATACTGTATTCTCCCAACATTTTTCTTGTCTTCTCTGAGATTTAATGCAAAATAAGATATTAATATCCTGAAAATCCTTTTTTTCCCTAAATAATACTTAAACTATGAAGTGACTTAACAGTCACATATGCAAGAAAGTTTTAGATAAAAGATGATTAGTTTGTTCTTTTTGTCTTCAAGAAAAAACATGTTTTTCAGGCAAGTACAAAGTTTTGGAAGTCATTTGGTCGATTGGAAGAATTGATTTTAGAACTAAGACGTGGGCTTTAATTTAGATGGTTTAATAATTTAGATTTTCTTTGTCTCTTTTATGAAATGCTACTAAAAATGGCCCTTTAAAAATAGTGGAGAAGATTGGTAAAAAGCAGGGAAAACATAGTTCAGTAAATGTAAATAAGTTACATTTTTGGTTAGAGTTTGTTCAGTTTGGTTTTGATGGTTGGTAATTTCTAGTGAGCTACATTACTTGCTTCCAGGTTTACCAGTAAAACAAGTGAGTTTTGGATTGTGGAGAGCAGATGCATTTTTTTCCCAGATATGAAACAGTAATTTTTTGGATTTTGCAAGATTAACATGTAATAAAATATTTTAAAGACAAAGTTACATTTTGGAGAACTTTTCAAAGCTGTGTTGTATACAGAAAGATCAACAGTATATAGTTTTTGTTTATTTTTCCTGATAGTTGCACAGGAAGCACGTGGATTTCAACCAAAGAGCTCAGTCATTCTGTAAATTTACCTCTGTTGATTGACCACATCATATGTTTCCCATTCTAATTGTTTGTCCTCTGTGGGACGTTGATGTTACAGATCAAGACCCAGTTCAGGAGCTGGTTTATGATTTAAGAAGTCAGTGTGATGCAATCAGGGTAACAAAAACAGTTCGACCCTTCAGTATGGTGTGTTGCCCAGTGAATGAAAATTCTGCAGCTCTCATAGTCAGTGATGGCAGAGTAATGATCTGGGAATTAAAATCCAGTATTTCTGGTAGAAATGTCCGTAACAGGTAATGGGATTTATTTTTCTTATCAAAGCTTCCATCTGTTACAAATGGTGTGTACTATTTAATTATATTCTAAAAGCAACAGTGATGTCCTGGGGTGTCTGATAGTGTGACATGTGCTATACACGTGTATGAATAAAAGGAAGAGGAGCAAAATATATCATCCAAATAAAGTTCCCTTGCTTTGGGGAAGGGAAGGAACTGTATTTGCTCTTCTTTCTTTAGTAAATAATTCCATACTAAGTGGTTGGAATACGGAAACAAAAGATAGGAATGAATGTTCACATTATTTTGTGGGAACATTTTCTTCTCATTTGACTTTCTTCAGACTATATAATTTTCTTCAGGAATGAATCCCTCACTTTCAATCACATGAAAGGACTGCAGAATGAGTCTGGAAAGGACTACATGTGTAGTGGGGGAAAGCTTTTCTACTATCTTTGTGTGAATTTGACAGAGAGCAATATAAGGCTGCACAGCAGGTGGCTGGGATACGGTGGTATAAACAATATTTTTATATACAAAGCCTTTAGAGCTTTAGATTTTGAGCAATCTCTAAAAATAGTATTTGAAGTAGTATAGTTCTTTAAACATTCAATGTATTAAGGTCCTTCTGCTGCAATAAACCTTTAAAGTGTTATTTATTTATTCAATAAATTACTGCCATAAAAGAAATACAGAATTCTTAGTTGACTTTTAGATGTCAGAAATACCATGTTTTCGGCAGAGATCCTTTTGTTTCTCATCAGTGATTTAATGTTTTTATTCTTGGTGTTCCCCAAAATACTGTTAGATGGATTCTTTGTGATGCATATCTGAGAGAGCTCTTTAGGATCCATATGTTGCTGGGTTTTACTTCTTGAGTCTTAGGCTCATTTTTAAAACATTTATTTTTGTCATGATTATATAACCAGGGAAAATGTGATAATATAAGAATCACTGCACCTAGAGGATTCTGGATATGATTGGATTGTACTGAAAAGTAAAGTGTATTTCTAGTTGGCACGGAGTCTTTAATTGATGTTGAAGGAGTCTTCCTCCATTAGCTCTTGATCCTGCTGGATTTCATGGTCTTAATTAAAATTTGAACTCAAAGTCTATTAAAGTGAGATTTTAAAGAAAAAGGCTTTGTACATGCCTTAAACTACTTTTTTGCATAGATCTGGGTGCAGTCAGTGGTCTTTGGTCTTTGCTTGTGACAGCCCAGCAAGATATGATTGCCAAGGTTGCAGGGGCTGTTTGAGTCCCTTTTAGATGGAGATTGTGCTGGAACCCATTCGCAGTGGATTTATATTAAAAACTTGTTTTCCTTTCTTTTACAGCAGTTCAAGTGCATCACCTTTATATTCCCCAGTCTCATTCTGTGGAATTCCTGTAGGAGCATTCCAAAATAAACTTCCAGACCTCTCATTAGATAACATGATTGGTAAGAATTTCTCTCACTAATATTACTGCTACTCATTTGTAGGATTTTTGAATCATTATACATCTTAGCTTACTGAAGAACAACATATGTTAGAATTTCTTTCTATGCAATTTCGCTAGTAATTCTGAAAGAAAATAATTCTTGATTGCTAAAGAAATTATCAAATTAGTATTTTGAAGAATTTTATGTTGAGGACCAATGTTCAAAGTTTATTTTCCCTGAGGGGAAAAAAAGTAAAATGGAATTTGACCAAAACGCCTTCATTTTTCAAAAGTAAACTTAAACATATGAAGACAATTTATCTGACACATCCATCTTTGTGAAATCTAGATAGCAACCAGCACTTCAGTATTGAGAAATACTCCATAAAGATGGTTACCTTCATGTTTTAAAACTGATTTTTATTGGAAAAGTGACTAGTGCTCCTCGGAGATACAGAGGTACAGATTTGGATTTGGTTTGGTAAAAGTTGCCTGTGTTGTGCAGATGGCTTACTATTGTGGGAGGTTCTTATGCACTGTATCTCATGTGTTTAAAGATGGCATTTAGGGCATGAGTTTTCTCTTATCTGCATTTCCTGTGGTCACTGACATCACAGATATTGATATTTTGTACCTTACATCACTCAAACTGGTGATACTGACTGTAGAAGGTGTACAGCAGTGGCATTATGTCTTTTTTGTGCCCATCTTTATTGTTTTATCTGAGCAAATTCACTATATTTCTAGCAGTGGATTGCACTCAGTTTTTACTGTTTGGAGTTATTCCCCCATAAGTCTTTGAACTGGGCTAGTAATTTTAAAATATTTGTAACTTTAAATAAACATTGTCAGCATGTATGTTAGGTTATTTGTAACTTTTATTTTATAAACTCCTGTGTCTGATAACTTTCTGTAACATCTCAGACTAAAATTTAATACTAACAAGAGCTTTCATTTTTAAGCAGGGCAAAGCACAATTACTGGAGAAGAACAGTTAAAAAGTTATTTTCTGCAAGAAGTGCACCTCAAATTTCTGCTGACTGGACTTCTTTCAGGACTTCCTTTGCCTCCATTTGCTATCCGCATGTGCCCACCTCTTACAACAAAAAACATTAAACAGTATGAGCCAATCCTTGCTGTTGGTAAGTATTTTATCTAAACCAATAGTTCAGTGGTTGCTCTGAAAACACTGAATTCTAGATTAGATACAAATATAGTTACTAATGCAGAAAAAAATAACCCTATGTAACTAATCACAAATAATGACCCTTGTATTAGTTTGTATCCATGATATTCTTTGGATTCTTTTTTCACTGCCATGGATTTAAATACTGCTACCTGAAAAATTGCAATATATTATCAAGTTTATATTTATCTTTTCATTAACTATGATGTTAGTCTATTGATACACTCAGTGTTCTACATGCTGCTCTCACTTCCTTCTAAATATCACTAAATAAGGACATCTGCAGTCCTGCATTCCTAGAATAACTAAATTAACAGAGACTGTACTTTTGTTGTTAGGTAAGTAGCTAAAAATATTCTTAAAGCACATTATTTTTCCTGAATGAATCTGTTCTGTCTTATTTCAAATGTAGTAAACTCATCTAGATATTACAATAGTTGCCAGAGAGCACCTGATTTATTAACTCTTGAGTTCTTCCTATTTAAATCTGATTTTTCTGGCCACATCAGGGATTTCACAGTGTATCCACACAGGCTGCTCTCTTTCTCTGCAGTCAGCAGGCTGGAACAGTCGACATGGAGATGTTGTAGTAGGTTGTAAAATTAGACTTCCAGATTTGGGTTGTTCAAACGTGCTGCCTTGTCAAGGCTGTGCCTGTTGCAAGTCAGAATTGGGAGTTTACTGTTAAGGTTGCCTGGGCTTATAGAGTTTTTTCTATGTTTTTGGATGATGTGGGGGAGAAATGTGAAGGTGAATGTTCAGGAGCTGCAAAGAGAATCTCACTCCAGTAATGAAAATGCCATAATAATGCATGTACATGTGTGTGCAATTCTCATAATACTTCTATTATTACTGAGCTAAAAGTACCATCAATAGTTGTGCTCCGAAATGTAGGCAAATTATCATTACACGATGTGATGCTACTAAAATGTAGCTTTTGATTTTTATATAAGATGTACATGTTAACACAGGTGAACTATAAAGATTAGGAAACTGATGAGTTGACATAAAATATATTTATGGCAAGGTCTGCAGCATTCTAGACTTAAGGTACATGATTGGCTCTTTAGGTATCCATTGTTATATTTAATAAAGTTAATATGAGTATAAAGAGAGAAAAAAAAAAAGGAAAAGAAAGTCTTCCTGGTGTCTAATAGAAAGTTGTAACTTTGAGAGTTTCAGAAGGTTTTTGATCTAATTGAGCCTAATAGCTACTAAGTTATTGATTTGTAATTTGGAAGAGGTCATTATTTCAGGGATGAGAAAGCAGAATTGCTTTAATGGTTTGGTAAAATCTACCCATGATTTCCCCTGGCATTATTGGTGGATAACAGTTAATACTCTTCCTTGAAGCATTTACTCGTCTTGAGTAATCAAAACAAAAAGAAACATTCCTTTCACCTGCAACTGGGTATGTTGCAAAAATGCAAGAACAAATGGATTTTCTACAGGCTCTGCAAGTAGGTTCAAGAAAATGTCTTGATCCAAATGGATTTCACTGACTGCAGAGAACCTTGGAGGCCTTAAGATTTGGGGTTTAAACACTAGAAATCAAAATACCTTTCCTAAAATTATAAAATATTGGTTACAGGTGTTTGGGGTTTTTTTATTTAAAAAAAAAGAGAAATAGCTGCAAATCCTGCTTTTCCTCTAAAGTATGGAAGAGAAGAATAAAACATTTATATATATTTTTTTGAAATCACTCTTTATAGGTACAAGTAATGGGTCTGTCCTGGTGTTTCATCTTACAAGTGGACTCTTACACAAAGAGTTAAGCATCCATTCCTGTGAAGTCAAGTAAGATTTTCATTCCTACTATAAACCTTCTGGGAGACAAACATTAAAACATCTAACTAACGTCGTACCAGCAATGTGGGTGTCTTGTTTCATTGTTAATGGTGCTCAAGGAAATTGCCTGTTGAGTAATCTACCTTAACAGTATCTTTGCTATGTATGAGCTGTAGCACACTGTCAAAATTAGAGTGAAAATTATATTGAAAATTACACTGAACTAAATATTTGAATTGTATCTGTGCCTGCTGATCTAGGATTCGTATTGACTACTTCCAGTTCAGGACATTTTAGTACAAAGAGGTCTTTTTAGGACAGGAAACTTTATTACAGTGTCTTATTTACGTAACTGACGTGACTCACAGACTGTGTCCTTAGAAACAATGCTGTTTTGTACCCCAAGGTTTACTTACTTCAGTCCCTTGGGGCTGAAATTGCTATTGAGACAGTTCTAGTCCTAAATGAAGTAAAAATAATTTTGTCATTAAAAGATTTTCAAGACTGAATACAGGACTAGGTATTTATCCACCCTAAGTAAGGAACAGAGTAAGTTTTAAAGCTGTTGCACTGTGTGTTTATGTATGCACAATGGCATAACTTTTTGGATGACTAATGGTAAAGATATTCAAGATGGTGCTTGCTGGATACATACTTCTAGACAGATTTGAGCATGGAAGAGAAGATATTTATTTTTAATAGTAATATTAGTAAAAATTTGTACCAGAGTTGTGGTGTGAGGCCTTCATCAGAGCAAGGTCTTCATTTTACTGTTGGTTCTACAAAAAGGTGAGAAAAATGTAGGGATCTGAGAAGAGAGAACTCTAATAGTTCATTATGTAAACCTGCTTTGAATCTACCACCAAAATCACATAAGTAGATGTACATTTGTGGTGTGATTAGTAGGCACTGTAAGAATAGAATATCCATATCTGTTCTAAACCATTTGAATTTTTTGCTTCATAACATTAGCTACCTACAAATTTATTTTCATTTTATGTTCTATTATGCAGCACAAGAGGATACTGCTTTTTTCCTCATTGAAGGGGTTATAGAATTCAAAATTAAAACCACTACTAGCATTTCACAGATTAAAGAAACAAGAAAAATGAGGATGGGGAGACAGGAGGAAACATACTTTTGAAAAAATATTTCTTTTTTATTTAGGCTTCATGTATTATTGGAAGTATTGCTAGTTTGGGCTTTTCACTTTGCAGAGGTTTTGCAACTTTTGAATACATTGTCTTTCTAGGAACGGTCCTTTCACAAATGGTATTTTTAGAACAAAATATTAAATGATTGTGAATTTTGTTTAGCCATAAGCTGTTACCTGGGTAAGTCTTTTAAATGTGTGTTTTAATTTCCTCAGTCCCACTCTTAATGGCCTGAGTGACTTTCTGCATAATTTTTACAAGTTCAAGGGAGTGCTTTAAGCAATGCAGAATAAAGCTCAGTATTTTTTTTTTAATTAATAGTCGTGCAGTGCAGCAGTTCTTCTTTCAGTGGGAATTCTTACTTTACATCTGAAATGCAGATAGATTGGATAATGCCTCTATTTCAGTTTTAACTGAAAAAACACCTTCAGGGAACACCATTATTTTAGTATGTGATTGAGAATACCATGAAATTGTAACTCAAGGCCAGCAGAGTTTTCAGTGCCTTGTAAATTTAAGAAGAGAATATAGTAAAACTGAGGTCTTTGGAATGACAGCTGTCCTTTCCATATCAACTGTACTAAAATAATGGCCAATGAGATGGCTAGGTGCTAGTAATTGACTTTTTTTTTTTTGAGATTTTAGTGTTCTTTGAAGAAGCTACATATGTAGTCATGTGCTGAATTTTTTTTAAAATTATTTTTAAACTTTGCAGTTCTGTAATTGTGATTAGGAGTATGGTGAATTAGTTTTTTGTTTGCCATATAAGATAGTTTATACTTTGATTAACCCTGAATATTAATTTTGTCTGTGATTATTATTTAGCTATTTCGCTATTTATTTACAATTATGTGAGTAAATACTTTTCCTTTGAGTTTAATTTGGTTTTTATTAGGAGACCAAGGCAAGAAGCAACTGAAATGCTTCAGAGCACACAGAAAGGAAAAGTCAATCTGGCTACTGCTAGGAGCATAAGTGAGGGTAGAAACAGTAGTTGTGAAAGGAGCTGTGATCAGGAGGTCAGTCTTTCTTCCTTCAGGCCACAGAGAAATGCAATTAATTCTTATTACTAAGAGGAATTAGAGCCACCATGAAATAACTAAGTCTGATACCTGTTCTGTCTTTTAAGGGGAGCAATCTAAGCTATTTTGGTAAGACAGGGGATGATAATACATCTTCAGTGCAGAGGAGAATATGTTTGAGACATGTAAATAAAATGTCTGCAATGTAGCTTCTAGTTCAGTGCAAGTGATGCATTTGCAATGCCTCTCCCTGCTACTTTTGCTTTTTCTGATAGGTAACTATGACTAGAGCAGTGCTTCTTATTCTTTTTCACTGAAGCTCAGCGAGTTCAAGGTTGCAGCAGCTTTAATTCTTAAAATTAAAATCTCAGAGACTTTAACAAGGATGTGTATGGCCTGCAGGCAAAACTTGAAAATTACTGCATTGCATCCAATTTTTAGCAGTTGAATTTAGGCTAACTCCTCTTCAGGGCACTGCTTTGCAAACATTCATTGCCACCCTAAAATACTTCCCTCACACGGAGAAAGATGAATGAAAAACACCTACCACTTCTGTCATATGGGTGTTGGTGTGCTGGATGTATTTCTGTGCATTAGTAAATATGTGTTGCTGGACAAGCGTAAGCAGTTGCAATGAAATCCAGTGTATTTGGAATTGAATTCTGAAGTCTTCATTACAGGATGTACAATTATCTCAGCTATTCAGCACTTAGTTGTAATTTCTTTTACTTAACCTTTCCCTTCTTAAAAAGGAAAAGCTTATTCCATTGCTGACATTCACTTTTAGACATGTAGAACATACAGAAATATGTTTGAACTACAAGGAAAATTCTTTTTAAATAGTAAAATTTGAAGCTGAGAGTATTTTCTGATAATGTGATTGAGATTTCAGTACAGTTTTCTTTAAGATATGCTTTTATTTCCAATTTATCCTTTCTCTTTTTCTTACAATCCTTATAATTAATTTGAGTAGCAGGTGCCTTTTCATAAAGTCACAACAATCCAATCCCAACTAGAAAAGTCATTTGTTTTTATCCGCTTCAGTGCACTCTAATCTGTTCACATTGGAAACACTAATCAAAACAACTAAACCTTACCCCTGAACTAACTGAGGCAAGTTGGATGTACAGAGTCCCTGAATTTCATTTTTGAAAAGAGTGGATCCAGTCTGAGAAACAGTTTACAGCTGAATGTAACCATTAATTCTGGTAGACAAAGATGTCTTTTATTAGGAACTTTTGCAAATGGAGATATGTCACTAGGGAAGCCATTACTTGTTTTCTTCATTAAAACTTGAACCACTGTCTTTGGATTCTCAGTTTACATGTATGACAATAAAAAAAAAAATATTGTTTCAGCTGCAAGCATTTAGCTAAGGGAAGGGTTCTTTTTGATTATGAGTGTCTTGGTTTTCTGTGGGGTTTTTTTGGTGTTGAGAGATGGCCATCCAGCAGCAAAGAAAAAGGCCTTGTCCTGTTAAAGCTGAGCTGATGAAAGAAGTGTAGAAAATGCCTCAGGTCTTTCAACAAGAACGGTGAATAACTACTGGCAATAACAATGCATTATGACTATTCTGTGCTTTTTCCAAAGAAAAAACTTAGTAGAATAATAAATAAAATTAGAAAGGTGTCAGAATTCATATTTCTTCCATTTCAGAAAGCTCCATGTATTTGTGACCCTTCGGAGACTTGCAACGTTACACATCATTGGAATTGTACATTTCTGTTCAATCACTCCTGAAATGTTTCAATTAATGATTTAATGCTTCTCATTTTGATTTAAATTATTGGTTGAACTTTCATAGGTCCTGGTGGGAAAATGACTGGGTCCTAAATTTATGACTTTACTTGAGGACTTAAAGCTTCCCATTTTTGTTTTTTTAAAGCTTTAACCAAAAAAAATAAAGATAAATATGGCTGTAACTTGTATGTGCAAAATATGGGAGTCCTTTTTGCTTTCACACGTCTACATGGCATTTGGGAAACTTCTACTTAATACAATGGAAGTTGGATTTAGTGCCAGTAAATCATAAATACTGTTATTTATCTTTCTCATATCTCACATACGTTCTTGCAAATAGACCATGATCTTACAACTGATGTAGCAGAAGACTTAGTTGTCCTGGAAATAGTTCTTAAGTAATTTGTGTTTGAAAGATTTGAGGAAAACCTAAATCCTTTTATCCGTGTTAAAATTAACTTGGGCATATGTGTGTATTAGAAGAGTCTCAATTTTCTTTTAGATTAGTTCCATGATTTATTTCACAGATAAAGCACTCAGCAATTTATGCTGGCACAGAGTGTATGTGGGAAATGGGGATGGGGAGGACTATCTTGCTTTGGAACAGTACCATCTAGTGCTGCTTTCTGTCCTTTTGTGGCCTGTGGTTTATCTCAAGAATTTGCTCAGAATCCATATGTGCTGACTGAATGTTATGTGCAGTGTAACTTTACATCCTTGCTGGACTTCAAGGTAGTTTGGTTTGTGGCTGCCTTGGCATGATCTAAAAGTGAGAAAAAATAATAATCAGGTTTTCAGTTCTTTTGTGATAGCATTTGAAGTCTCTACAGGGCTTCTCTTATTTTATCAGCTTTGTTTCTCCTCTCTATGGACTGAAAGAATCACGTCTGGCAAATTTGAGTTACTTGATAGCTCTCCTCTGGTAAATCACTGATTTAATCACTGAGCAGTGATTTTTGTCCACTCTAGTGCTGATTATCTGTGAAGGTTTTCACAGAAGTTACCAGTGTTTCTAACAGAAATTTCTGTTTTAACCAAACAAGAACCAGTGTAGTCTTGAAAGAAAGCTCTTCTTTAATTTGGTGACTTTATAATTACATTATTGTTGTAAATGCATAGATTCTTTCTATGCTTAAATACAGTGTTTTCATAAGATGTAGAAAATTACTTATGTGCTGTTTTCAAATTGAAGAATATGCATGAAAAAAAATTATTGTACTTCAGTCCAGGCTACTTTTTAGTCATTCAAATATTTTGGCTAATATGCTCCATGTCCTCTCTTCCCATGACAGGGGAATCGAGTGGATAAGCTTGACTGGGTTTGTTTCCTTTGCTACATCAACACCTAACAATCTGGGGCTGGTGAGGAATGAGCTGCAGCTGGTGGACCTACCAACAGGTCAGTATGTCCTGAGAAATCTGTATGAGAGGCTGACAGATTTGCTGGGGAGTGACTAACAGAAGTTCTTACTACTTTTCTTCTGTTGTCACAACAAAATAAAATAATAAAGAAGAGTTCTAACTGATTCTGCTCTTCTGTCTTTGTGAAACCACGTAATGTTTTCCATCTGGTACTCTACAGACAGGCTTGAAACAGCACCTTTGAAGAGATGTCAGTGGCTTGGACTTATGAAAAGAATTAATATGTATCAGCAGGAGGTTTAGGAGCATTCCCAGAGCATGGGTATTAGTAGTGTATCTTGTTCACAAAATGCATATATTTTCAAATGTGTTTTGTCACAGTCTACACACGTTGTTTCATGTGCACCTGAAATACTGGTGAACCATTTATTGTGCTTTGTAATGGCAACAGATAATTTCTCAAGGTAGACCAGGCACATGGCCAGAATTTGAGTGTGTGTATGAACATAAATGGCTATTTTAATAATGAAATTGGATACTTGTATAAAGAATTGGAAGGGTTAAAAAATAAAAAAAAACTTTTAAAAAAATTCAGTTGATAGCAAAATTAATAGTCAGATTATGTGTGTTTTTCAACTACTCCAGCCTTATAATGGATGACAAATATATTTGTGCCCGAGTTCAATATTTGCACAAGACTAGGAGGTATAATTTGGAAGAATAGACAGCCCAAAATAGGAGGCACTTTTAAATTATTTTTGAATGGGAAAACCTGGAGCCATTTAATTTCTAATTGAAAAGCCTGGATCGTGTAACACATGGCTAATTCTGAATTGCTTTATGTAGCATAAAGTGGGTTTAAAATTTTTTTCTAAGGTTAAAGAAAAGACTCCATTTTTTGTATTTACAGGGTGCTGCACAAAGAGGCTGTTCTTGTTACATAACAATATTTAATTTTTTTCCTGATAGTGTCTACTATTAATTTGTTTAAAATCAAACCAGAAAAGATATGTACTTTCTAAAATTAATTTCATGTGAAATAGGATTTTGATTTTTCACTCAACTTATAAATCAGTATTGAAACATATATATACAGCTTATAGAAGGCTCAGTATTTCATCAGGCAACCAAGTTCCAAGTAAATGTAAATACCTGACAACTTAGCATACATTTTGCTTAAAAAAATGTTACTTTCCCTCTTAAAACTTACAAGAAAGGCATGACCACTGAACTGTTTGATCCTTGGGTTTTCCATCACTAATTAGCCCAACTTCCTATTTTGGTTCTGGGAAAGCTATGCTGATTTGTATTTACTTCATGAACACTTTGGCAGAATTCTCATTTACATTTCTCAACATCAATAAGGAAGGAAATTTCTAGAGCGTTTGATCACTAATGAAGAAAATAGAACTGGAAGGTTTCCTGTAGCCTGGCCTCCAACATGAGAGCTCTAACTAGCTTTGTTGATAACTAGATTTGTTCTCATAATTGGCATAAGATAAGTAATTTGACTGTGAGCAGCCAGCAGAGTGGCTAAAGTTTGAAAACTTGAATTTTCCTTGAAAGCTAAGGAGAATAAAACTTGCATAGGAGATGCTGTGATGCCCTGCTCTTTGTAGATCATTTTTTATTTTAATGATATGTATAGCACCTTTAATTCTGCAACGCTCTGTGATTGAAAATTTTGTTGGGGATAAGATTTTAAGTTCTTGGGATTTATTCTTTTAGCTGGAAAGAGAGAGAATGGTTTTAAGTATAGAATGAGTTAGTACTTCACCATGAAAGTACTTTCAGACTTATTTATGGCAGAGTTAATTTCTCTTACAGAACTTGAAACCTACTCATGGATTTCCTCCTTGGGGAGTGAATGTATATGTCATTGGCTTTGGACTCTCTCTGTATATTTATGTAATGCTGATGATGCATCAATTTCTGTAGTTTTGCTCTGGAAGTGAGTTGAGTATTATAGTGGACAGTTGAGTTTACATTCTATTTAGTCCTTTGAAACATAGTAAAACTTTGACAATATAAGATATAGCAGGTTACTTGGAGATGTTCTCAATTAGTTTGTAAACTATTTCTGTTTACAAATAGAACAGTTTATAAACTATTTCTATACTTGTATTTAGTTTAGTAACTGTTTGTGTTTTCCCCGCTGTGGTGTTTGTGTTCCAGGCAGGAGCATTGCATTTCGTGGGGAGCGAGGCAATGACGAGCCAGCTATTGAAATGATAAAGGTGTCTCATTTGAAGTAAGCAGATTAACCTTGTGAAGTTTATAACTTTTACTCTAGTGCATGAAGATCCTCATGACTTGATAGGAATAATAGAAATTCCAGGAAAAAACACTCCAGAGAGTATAGAAAAACATGCAACAGCATCAAGAGAAAATTGCTTTAGAATATTATTTCGAAGTGCAAAAGCTGTGGATGTTTCTGTGGATGACTGGCACTTCAGAGTCCAATCACCTTGCAAGATGAGATGTTAATGTTTTAGTTCTTTAAGAATGATGTTCACTGAACAGACATTTTGATGATAAGAACAATATAAGTGCTGAACAATTTTTGTCAACGTTGGTTATGTTACGGGGTAATTCCTTAAGCCTTACTTAAAGCTACAAGATTGGCATTAAAGCTGGGATGACTTTTCACATGTTTATGAATTTTTCTAAGTATGTATTTCACACCTTTATAATAATTATCTACTCAAAACCCAGATGTGAGCTATAGTTGTTTGAGAAATCAGCTGCTAATGACCACATTGTTTGCCATCAAATCCTGCTTATTTGGAGATTAGGCCTGTGACAGGAGGCCCCAGGCTCTATGATATTAAAAATAAAAACAATAGTATTCTGTGAGATTACTTTCCTGTGTAAATGAAATTAAAGTAGTGTTGCATTTAATAAGGCATCATCTTTAAATTTTAGAAGTTTTTTTTCTTTACAGTGGAGGGAAAAAAATATTGTTCTCTAGCTTGCATCAGAGTATTTTTGGAAGTATGTTTGTGTTCCAGAGAATTTGGAAGAGTTCAACTGTACAATGGTCTTATTAACACATTAAAAATTAAGAATATCTGTGAAAAGACTAGAATGTTAAGTGATAAGAAGATAGTTCATTTGAATAGAGATTAATGCAGTTGAGAAGAATACATATAGCTGCAGATCCTCTCTGTATTTTCAAGTTACATGGGAAAAGTGGTAGACTGAAGGTGTCTTATTCCACAGATGCGAGGTCTGAAGACAGGACTGACAAGTGTTTTAGTGTAAGAGGATTTTATGTTCATTTATCACTGAATTAGGGAAGTGGCATGTGTCTGGAGTAGCGAAAAAAAGTCTGTCCAACCTACAGTCTTGGTTTGTCTTTCTGGTATCTTGTGCAGTCATCAACTCAGACTGAATACGGCTACATTAGAGGTGCTGCTGCTTTCTCTGAACTGATTCCTTGTCTCCTTTGCAGTAATGGAGCAGTACCACCTGACAGAAATTTGGGGTTCTTTTAGCTTTGAAGGAGGACTCTTTTTCAGACACTCTTCTGCACCTCAGTAACTCAAGGAAATCACAGCCTTCAGAGCAGGATTTGAGCCAAATTAATTTACTCTGCTGCTTCTTAATTTCTGAGGGTTTCCAAAGTGCTGATATGAACAATATGTGTGAAGTAAAATGCTCAAATTAAAATGGAATTACTGCTTTTGATGTAGTAAATTCTTATTTGTTTTAGGCAGTATCTAGCTGTAGTATTTAGAGACAAACCACTGGAGATCTGGGATGTCAGAACATGCACTCTGCTCAGAGAAATGTCTAAAAACTTCCCTACAGCGACTGCTTTGGTAAGGAATAAAATCTGTTACTTACTGTTTATTAAATGTAATGTGATGAGATAGTATAAAAACCTATTTTCAGCAAAATGTTACTGTATCTGTAGCATACAGACAAGTGCTTTCAGCCTTCTGTTTTCCTCTGTCATCAAACAGAGGCAAGAAAAAAGGAGGTACTGGTGGAAAAATGTGATCTGCTGCTCAGATGATGGGGGGAGGGATCATAGAAAGCAATCTTCATTGAAATCATTATAATTAACAGAAAAATCCCCAGTAAATGGGAGTAAATGTTTGTGTTTTCCATTTTTCCTGGACAATTTGTCACAGGAGTGGTCACCTTCTCATAACTTAAAAAGCCTGAGGAAGAAGCAGTTAGCAGCCCGTGAAGCCATGGCCCGACAGACGGTTGCATCAGATACTGAAGTTAGCAGTGTAGAATCTTCTGTTATCAGGTATTTCTGATTCTGGTTTAATGCTATTCTGCATCAGTTGTTTTTCCATCGTGTGCCATTGTTCTACAGAACAGAATATTTTCAAGCTGATATTTGAGTACCTACCAGGCAACTGTATGGGCTTCCCTTTAGCTTTTAGATGTCAAAGTTTACTGCTAAATGAAACTGTACCTGTCTCTCTCTGGTCTGTCTGCAAGAGTCCTTTAGTTACCTGGTTCTTGAAGTAAAACTCTTACTTGCTCCCTGAACATTGGCACAAGTGTATAACTGAGCTAACTGTTGCCTCTGGTAAATTGTTTTGAAGGAAATATGTGTTTTTGTACTGCTTCTATGCATTAGTTTGGGAGAAGCTACCTTGCAATTCTAATTTCAAGAAAGAAATACTTGTGTCTCATTGTGTTCTCTTTAAAGCTTGTTACAGGAAGCTGAAAGTAAATCAGAGCTGAGCCAGAACATTTCTGCCAGAGAGCACTTTGTGTTTACAGGTGCTGACGGGCAGGTTTATCATCTCACAGTAGAAGGAAACTCAGTAAAAGACAGTGCAAGAATTCCTCCTGACGTGAGTTCCAATTTTCTGTATCATTGATGCTTTAAGTCGTTTTTTTAGCTTTGATTGTCAGGAAAAAAACCCACAGGGGTATGCATTGTAGTGACAAGTGGTCATTAATGCAGTAGTTTGAAATGTGAAAGTTCCAACTTCAAAAACTGCAATAATTCTCTTTTTACAATCTTAGAGTTATTCTATTGTAAACAGTGTTGAAATAAATGATTTTTTTTTTTACAAGTTAGAATCTTCATAGGCCCTGACTTGCTTTCTGATTAAATTACATATTTTAGAGTTCTGGTAAAACATATACAAAAACTTGACTAAGAGAGAGGGGTTTGTTGAGACATGACTGTGATCTTTTAATGGATTTTTTCTTGCATCATAAGAAGGACTCGAGTGGTCCAGAGCACTATATATATATATATATATATATATATAAGTTATAAGTTTGTTTTTTTTCCCAGTTACTCTGAAGAGCAATCTTTTTTTTTCTTTTTTTTTTTTTCAGTTGTTCTTGAAGGCTTTGAAAAATTGAACTTAGAAATAGGAATTCTTCTAATTTTATTTCCTGCTTCAGTATATGCTAGTATTGTGTTTAATGAGATCTGTCATGTTGGTGTTTCCTTGCAAGAAGAGACAGAGAACTGATTTCCATTGTTTTAATCCCAAATTTCTTACAAGGAATACTTCTTTTGAAGCATATTGAAGCAAATATGAGCAATATTGTCTCTATTAATCACAATATTTTATTCTGCTTTTAAAATATTCCCAGGGAAGCATGGGTAGCATTACATGTATTGCCTGGAAAGGGGATATCCTGGTTCTTGGAGATGTTGATGGAAATTTAAACTTCTGGGATTTGAAAGCTAGAGTATCCAGGTATGAATGCAAATTAAATCTGGCAAACATCAGATGATGGGTGTTAGAATGCTTTTTCCCCCCCTTCATGTTTATTCTTCACTGTAGGAGGTCATCTGTGGTGTTTGGGGTAAAAAATGCAAGTATTTAGAAATAAAATTTCAGAAAGTGCCTACTGTGTTACAATTCTGGTTTGTGTTTTCAGATGGAGTAATATTTTATCAAAGTTTTTAAAACAGCTAGAGATCTTTCTTATGTTAAATCTGCAATGACTTCTGATAAAACATTAAGTATTACAGTATTTATTTTAAGCATTTAAACTTTTTAGTTTGCATGACAATTTGGATAGCCATTTGTGTATGTATGTGTGTATATATATAGATTATTCTCCTTCTCAGTCTGTACAGTATCAGGACCTGCAATGTTCCTGGAAAGGATTTAACTACCCACAATATTAGGTATAGAATGACTGATAGTAATCTTGTGCTTTTTCTTTCCTTAGAGGCATTCCTACACACCGAAGCTGGGTGAAAAAGATACGTTTTGCCCCAGGGAAAGGAAATCAAAAACTTCTTGCAATGTACAATGATGGAGCAGAAATTTGGGACTCAAAAGAGGTAAATATCTGATGTTTTGATAAGCGTTTCTTTGCAAAATACACATATTGCTTCTGAAAATCAGAGTGAGTCAGGGATTAAGTTTTACTCATGATTTCTTGCTGACAGTTGTATAATAAAGTTGTATGACATTTCTCAGAAGGCTTTTAGTTCCTATAAAGCATTTTTAAGCTGTCATCAATGAAAAGTACCTTTCACTCATAAAGCTGACACTGTCTCTGAGATACTGTTTGTCATCCTCTTGTAATGTTTTTGAGGCAGACATTGCAAGTTTAATGGGGAGGCCTCAATCTTAGAATTTAATCTGTGGACAAGAGACTATTTTTACTACAGGTTTCTTAACTGCTGTGCGTATAAAAGTGTATTTGTTCTTCAGTGCATCATTTAATTTGTTAGGGAATACCAGAAAGCTAGACGCTTGTTAATTAACATTGTCTAGATTCTCATCTTACTCAGAAATTCTGTAGTAATGTTCAGAAATCTTCTGGGGTTTGTTTCATAGGCCTTTCAGGGGATTATACTACCATGGGGAAGGTAAGATAATGGTACTGTTTTAACTTAACCCCCTGGAGTATGTTCAGGATATGAGGGTGTGAAACAGGAATTTAATTTTTTTTTCTGTTTGCTTTGTAGTGAGCACCAGTTCCTAACTCAGACACTTGATTTGATCAGTATGAATTTTTCCATCGGTGATAACAGTTGGACAGAAGATATGACCAACAACCATGAATTATATAGGCAGAGTAGAATATTATCCCATGAATCCCTCCTTCAGGAACATTTGAATAGTTTTGATGCCATGGGAAGATACTCCTGTAGCTGTTTCTTCTCTTTTTCTGGGATAAAAGGGTTTCCTACATGAAAGCATTTAAAATTAATGCATATTTTCAGTCAAAAATCTTTCAGAATATCTGTAGAAGTATTTTGTAGTCTCAGTCCTATTATCCATATAATCCTCTCCTTAGAATTTATTCTTTGCCTACAACCAGTTATCTGGTGTTTCTGCATTTTTCTCTAATTCCCTCAGTGCTAAGAGTAATCGTGCTCTAGAGCTGTTGTCCCTTACATCTCTTTAACTCCATGCTTTGCTCTAGAACAAGTGAAAGGAAATAGCAGAATGTTGATTGCAGCAGAGGCTTTGTTAATATTTCCTTATATTAACACTTGTAATGTTCTGTGATGCTGCAGAAGGGTTACAGGACCTGTGGTTATAAAAGCTGTTTGGAATGTTTTGCTTACTTCTGTTTTGTTTGTGGACAACAAATCATCCTGTTCCTATAAAGCTATGTTAATAGTATGTCTAAATGTATTTCTAGGTAAGTTCAGTGTTTATCAAGAAAATATATGTTTATGAAGAGTTAATTAATGAGAACCTGACTTCCCCCTTCATTCACGTATGCTAGATCAGGGACTGGAATTAGAATATAAATTTCCACCGGTTTACCATGGAGATTTTATGTCAGAAAAGATAACAAAACAGCAACTGTACAGCTATGCTCAAAAGAATCTTTTCCCAGCTCTCAATTGGGGGAAAAAAATATTGTTTCAGGGCAACCAAGTGCCCTACTTCAAGGTTTCTAAATTCCCTACTCTCCAGAAGAGACCATCATTAAAATGATTTAGTTCTAACTTGACTTTTTATTGCTAATTCTGTGGTATGCCTCTTGGGCGTGTGACAGAGTCTTACAGTGTGTGATGGAGAGCCTACTGAAAATGAGAAATAACTCAACTTTTCAAGGTACAGATGGTGAGCAGTTTAAGAAGTGGAAGAAATGTCAATTTCCGAATCCTGGATGTGGACTGGTGCACTTCAGACAAAGTGGTCTTGGCATCAGATGATGGGTGCATTAGAGTTCTGGACTTGTCCATGAAACCGTCGTGTTTCAGAATGGATGAACAGGACTTAATAGGTACGTTGATTTCTTTTTTGCTATTAACTGCTAGATAATTCGTTTTGAGAGTGGACCATAAAAATGTTCAGTATTTCTATGAGGACAGAGAATGGTCACATACAGAGGATTGGGTGTCCCTAGAGTGATTTTCATAGATGCTCAAGTCATATATGGCTGTGGGGTTTTTGTACAAGTTTAATCTCTTAAACCATGCTTTTTAATATCTTAATTGGATTATAAATTAACAAAATAAGAGCTTTTTGTGCATATGTCTAGCAAGCTGACCTGAAAAACATCAGTACCTCAATTAGGTATCAGTACCTACATCACTGATATTTATTCTGTGATTTTGAAACTTTTGTTAATGTGTGAGAATGGCTCTTCTGATATTTCTAGGTATCAAAGGCAGTTTGTAGACCGATTCCTTGTTTTTCAAAGTTGATTTTCCCACTGAACTCTAAAATAGCATTATTAGTGCTGTTTGACTTTTTTTGCCATATGTTTAAGAAGGGAATTGAAATATTTAACTATTTATATAGCAAACTAAGCTATATTTTTCTGGTTTTTATTAGTGATGTTTCAAATAGCTGCTTTTGTTTTGGTCTTTTTGGTCACTTCTGCCTTTACTCATACAATTTCCTTAAAACATATAGATTCTAATTAAGGCATGTGTAATAAACAAAATTGTGATGTTGGGAGCTGTGGTGTGGTGTGTTTGAGGAAATACATAATTTATCACAGCTATTTTTAGTATCAAATGAATGTTCTGTAATATTAAGCTATAAAAATTAATGTTCTGAAACCAAGCACGCTGGAATTAGGATACGCCAGGCTTAAGGTTGCCTGGGATTTTATTGTCTTTCTGCCTCTACACTGTGATAATCTTTTAATTACAAAATCACTTTTACAAGATTCCTTCATAACTCAGCGCACATGAAATACAGGGAATTGCTGAATTTTTAATAATGTAGCTGATCAGTGCTTGTTTTACTCCTCAGTCATTGGGTAGCATTTACTACATATCATCCAAATCTTGTTTTGAATACAGACATACTGATTTTTAAATTTGTATGACAACAGTTAATGCTATAATTTTCATCTTGTTTCTTTGCTAATATAGACATATATTAAATTTCACAACATCATTTTGGGATGATGGGTGTTAATCCTTGTATTATACTGTAGAATCTACAAGTGCAAAGTAAAACTAAAGCCTACATTTTGGTATAGCTGCACTCATTTTCCAGCATGTCCTTGTAGTAGCAATAATCATCATATAGGGCTCTCCTGAATGCCAGTATAATGTATTCCAGGAGTCTGTGGCTAAATTCAATATGAAATGTCATGAAATTCTCATTGGAGCATGGTTGATAACTCTGTGGCTTCTATGAAGTGTTTTTACTTGGGTGTAAAGATAAGCTTTTATGACTACTAACCCATGCTGTGTATGTGAAAAGACTGTGATTTATGATTTTCTTCTGGTGCTTGCAAACAAGGTGGTGCATTTTATGGTTACTGAACACAGTGTTATTGCACATTAGTTGCTCAACAAGGAACCGTTTGCTTTTCTTTCAGAGCCTGCATGGTGTCCCTATCTGCTTGTTCCAAGAGCTTCATTAGCTTTAAAGGCATTCTTGTTGCATCAGCCATGGAATGAGAAATACTCTCTAGATATTATAAATGTGTAAGAAGAAATACATATCTATATATTAAATTATTTTTTTAAAAGTCCTACATCTTTTATTAGTCTTTCTTTGTAAATAACTGTTAGGTGTATAAATTTCCTCACTCTGGGACAGTCAAAAAGGTAATAGCTTCACTGTTTATTACTTCAAGTATTTATTACTAGAAGTAATAAATAGAAAAGCTTTTAAGGTTAAGTATTTTAATTTCTTTTGACTTTCACTAGCCCTTGACTATTGAAAACTATCTTCTTTAAGGTACTGGCAATATTTTTATGTAATTTACAGGTTATGTTATGTGAGAGAACAACTGTGTGTTTATTTGTTTAAGAAGTTAATGTAAGAATAGTCAGAGCTGATTCACAAAGTGTAACGGAAAGTGGTACTCTGACTGATAGTCTCACAGACCTGTCTGCTTTTAGTGAGCAATGCTTCACATCATAGTAAGAACATCTTTCTGTGTCCTTTATCCTGTTTGTGTACTGTTGGAGGTCACATAATAATGGGCTGGGCTTTCAAGGTTAATGAATGAAAGAGGGAAAAGAAAGATCAGTGGCAGTGACTCTGAGGTTGAGAAAAAGCAGAAACAATCTTTCAGTACTATTTTGGAAATGAATGGCTTACCATAAGAATATGAAAGATTTTTTCATGTATGTTCTTGTGTTTTTCTACTACCAGTAATATTGTTCCATTTCAGATAATTCTGCCATTTTGGTAATGTAGGAAACATTTTTCTTTTTTCTTTTTTTTTCTTATTTTTGTCTAGTGATTATCCTGAGAATGAAAATATTAAAAACCTTCTTCAAGAGCAGTTGAACTCATTGTCCAAGTAAGATTTTTTCTATTAATATTTAAGTAAACTAGTGGTGTTTTTTTTCCTTCTCGGAATTTACATTTGTGGCAATTCACAACTTAATGAAGAAAGAATGCTTTTTGCTCTCAAACACAGTTATTTTCTTTATGTAACTCCTAAAGGTCATACTTTATTAATTTCATTGAAGATTTTAAAATTTTATTTCTATTTTTTCTAATTTTAAAATTTTATTTCTGTTTTTTCTAATTAAAGATAAACCATAATACAATCTCAGTTTTTTTAAAAAAATAATCAACTATCTCGAAGTAGTTTGACAAATATTGGCTCAACAGTCAAAATGTACTGTTCTGAATATATAAAGTGTGATGGAAGTCAGTATTGACAGAAAACAGGTTTTGACATTCCATTTAATCTATGAAAATAATATTTGAAGCTAGTAAACAGAATTTGTTCACTTTTCCTTTTGTCCTTTCAGTTAGGGTGGAAAATATAACTTAGCATATTTTTATCCAGTGTGAAACATGTATAGAAAACCTAAATTCATGCATGTGGATCTCTTATGCTATGGCACTACAGAGTTGCAAAATTATTTGTAATTAAATTAATCTTGTAATTTGTAGAATCACTGCAGACTAATTTATAGCTTCATATACACCCTTGTGGTTGTTCCCATTATTACAAGAATAGGGGATTCCTGATGGACTCACTATTTCTAGTAGAGTGACTTGCTCCTTGAGCTCAGTTATATTGCAAATTATGTATACTTCTTGTTGTAATTGGTTTGATAGATGCATTTTTTTTAAGTTCAGAAAAGAAATGGTGTATTTGCTTGTTTTGATTTTTTCAATTGGTAGATGATATATTCTATTTGTGCTCAAAAACAAACAAAAAAATTTGCCACAAATAATCTGTAAAACTCTTTGCTTTCTCTTTTTGCAGTGACATAAAGAAACTTCTGCTTGATCCAGATTTTACTCTCTTGCAAAGGTGTCTCCTGGTTGCCAGGTAGTAGAGATTCAGATAGCCATATCATATGTTTCCTAATAAAATCTCGATCCTATTAATGCTAATGAATGTGCTGAAGTTTAAGTAATCAACTAATTCTCCTTTAACTAGTTTGTTACCCATGTGACTTTCTTGTAGTTGAAAGAGGATATTAGTGATTAAATGTAAAATAATAATAAAACATCAATTTCCACGTATTTATATGTTGAACCTTCACTGAGTTTAATTGCTATTGTAGGTCTCCTGACCAACCTCTTACTTGTCTGGCTTGCTGAATATCAGTCCTTAATCTTTTCTTGTAGTGATAATACAAAGTCCTTGTGCCCAAAAGAATGCATGGTCTTTGTAAAAAGATATTTTAAATGTGTAATATTTTTTATGTGACATATGAAAAAATATGAATGTATTTCACATCTTGATTTGTTTTTTCTCAGACTGTATGGGGATGAATCTGAACTGCATTTCTGGACTATTGCTGCCCACTATTTACACTGCTTATCCCAGGAAAAGCCTGCAAAACCAGCAGACCCAGCTATCCTTCAAGAACAGTTGGTTAATCCACTGGATATATGCTATGACATACTGTGTGAAAATCATTACTTCCAGGTATTTCAAGGAGTTCAAAAATATATTCAATAAGAATGTGATCAGAACATTAAAAGCTCAGCACTGTAACCTTCTTACTGTCTTAGAGCTTTTCACCATACATATTTCACTTTTACTAGTAACACGCAACTCTGGGTTAAATGACTTTTCAGACTCCCAAAATACTTCCATATTTTTTAAATGCTTATTTTTATTTCATATGGTAATCTTGTATTTAGAGTATTTTTCCTTCTTCATGCAGAAATTCCAACTTGAAAGGGTAAATCTCCAGGAGGTGAAGAGATCAACGTATGATCATACCAGGAAATGTGCTGATCAGCTGCTTCTCTTGGGCCAGGTTTGTGGGTAATATTTAAATTTTTTGTTCTCCTTCCTTGTCTATTTTATGTGCTTATCCTATTCAATTAAAGGTTTAACTCATATGTGTTTCATATTTTATTCACCCATTGGATAGTTTTTGCTGTCTTAATGTGTTATAACACTGCAGACTCCGTGAAATGACATGGTATATGGTAATGTTTGGTACTTTCTGCTTCAGAATGTATGATTTTTCTGGGAACCCTATAAAAATCTTCCTTTCCATCTGGTGACCAGAAAAGAAAAATTACATTTTGAATTTTCCAGAAATAATTTAAAAGGAACACCTTTGGAATAACTCAGTCTGCGCTTGGTACTCTCGTTTTAGGTAACAAAGGACATGTCACAGCTTTTGGCAGATCTGTCCTGAGCAGTGCAACACTGTACAGAGCTGCTCACTGACAAGAATATTGTTGCATTTGTACAGTATATATCAGGAGCTGTTCCCTACTAATGCAGTTGTGCTGCTTCCATTTCCAAAACCAGCTTTAGCGTTAGTAGCTTGAACTTAAATGATTTCTGTACCACTCTGCATTTGAGCATGTCAACAAATGTTACCAGTGAAAGATGCCAGAAATATTTAGACTGTAGACAGTCTGAAATGCCAGTTTATAGAAGTTAAAAAATGCCAGTTTATTGAATCACTGTATTTTAGTATGTATTTAATGTGGCTTTTCATTATTTCTGTCATTACAAGCCATCAGCTTGACTGACCTCACCAAACTGACCTCACTAAAAGTTAGGCATCTCATTTTAATAACAGGCAGAGCTGACATGCCTGCAGTGATTCATTCCATCGGGAGAGAGGTGTCTGCAGCCAGTGGAGTGAGCCTGCTGGTTAGGTGCTCAGCTGTAGCTAACATTTTAAATGGATCAATTCAACCTTTGTTTTAAAATACCAAGTATTGAATCAGTCCTTGAGATCCTGGCCAGTTTCTGCATCTTTACAATTTTATTTCTTCTCTTCTTTTTATAACTCTGCAAAAGACTATGTAAACAAGGAAATAAATATTCTGAATTAAATTTTCTTTGGCCTCTGCTGGAAATGTTAGTCTGTGATTAAACATTATATTTATGATGTGTGTTTAAATGCTGTCCTTACTAAAGATGCTTTATTGTAATAGGATCTTTATTATTACTATGCTGGTAGATATTTTTGTAGTCTATTTTAGAATAACTTTCATGGCTATTTATTTCATGTCTTAAAAAGGGTAAAAATATAAAGACTTTTGTTTAAAAGTGAATATGTTATGGTCAAAGTTGTATTTTTTTTTTTCCTTTTACCAGACTGACAGAGCAGTACAACTGCTGTTAGAAACAAGTTCAGAGAATGCACATTATTACTGCGATTCACTCAAAGCTTGCTTGGTCACAACTGTCACCTCCTCAGGTCCATCTCAAAGCACTATTAAACTAGTAGCAACCAACATGATTGCCAATGGGAAGCTCGCAGGTAAAATGTGACATTAAGTTTGCTTCTAACTTAGTAATTCTGAACTAATTAAAGCTGCTGATGGAGATGGGAGACCAGAAAGTTGTAATAGGTCTTATGTGTTGCAGTATGCACTGTCTACAGCAGTTAACACAAAAATGAGCAGTAACTCGTACAAGTCAATTTTTGATTCATTGTGACTCTTTTTTCCCTTATCTTACTAGATAGTGTGCTTTTTCTTTTCCAGAAGGTGTACAGTTACTGTGTCTGATTGATAAGGCTGCTGATGCCTGTCGCTACTTGCAAACTTACGGCGAATGGAATCGTGCAGCATGGCTTGCAAAGGTATGTAATTTCTTGATTTTCAGTTTGCTGAAATAAATGACCTACTTAGAACATGTAGGTACAAATGCTGATGAAGGTGCTACAGTTCTCTAAAGTTAAAAAACTGAAGCATCTGTTTGAAATACCATCATCCATTCTTTCCATGTGTTAAGCTATAATAAGCCAGTCAATTCAGTCAGTGTCGACAGGTTCTTATTCAGCCTTTTGACAACCAAAGTCTGTCCTGGTGGTCCAGATGACAGAACTGGGGCCTAAAAATGGTTGGAATACTCAATTTTCTCATTTTTGAGCAGTTGCTTGTGAAGTTCATATAGCTGCAGCAGTAAAGAGTTCATAATAAGCTACAAAAACCACTCCTGGAAGTGGATAAAGTAATTAGGCAGTGACTATGTGCTGAGCTCCATGTAGCGTGTGTGCTGATTTTAAAGTTAGCACCAACCACACGAATTTGCATCAATTTCTGTTTTGTTATGCAGTCATAATTACAGTAAAAGTACCTAGACACAGCATGAATCCTCCAAATTATAATGGGCACGAGGCAGTAAGGATGATCTTTCAATGTCTCTAAGTAAAATTTCTGTTATATTTCCTGCAGAAAGTGTGGAAAAAGTTGTACTTGGATTTTCTAAATGAGTGAATCCCACTCATAAGAAAAATAAATGTGTTTTGTCCTTAAGTCTTCAGTGAATGATAAGGATTTCTAACTTTTTGATCCTTGACGTTTTAGAAAGGCCTTGTGGTAAAAGTAACATTTATTACATGTAAATGTGGCATGCCCTGAGTATTTTTATACCTTTATATTTCTAACTTTCTTTTATGTTGTATTTATTTGAGGGATAAGTATACTTTTTATAATAAAATGGTAATTTCAAATGCTTTTACTTCTGCCTAAAATGTTTCACTGAAAAAAATGGAACTGAAGCAGGATACTCTCTTTAGTTAGAATTCCTAATTGGCTGTGCCATCTCTTGAAGGTTCGTTTGAACTCGGAGGAGTGTGCTGATGTGTTAAAGCGTTGGGTCGATCACCTTTGCTCTCCACAAGTCAACCAGAAGTCCAAAGCCATTCTTGTCCTCTTGTCACTTGGATGCTTTACAAAAGTTGCAGAGATGTTGCACAGGTAAAGCTGAAACAGCACAATCTGTACTTTGTTTTGTCCAAAACTGTTATTTAAGCATTTGTGACTCAGAAGTCACAAATGAGGGAGGGGGTCTGCAGTTTGATCTCTGACAGTTGTTTCTATTTTAACATGTTTTTCTTGAATTAACTTTAACCTCAGCAGTGTGTCACTTCTCTGTGCTTGAACTGATCTTTTTGTTACGATTTCAGTAAATACACTGACATTTAATTTACTGCAGACTTTAAGATTGCTAGCATCCATTGGCCAAGCAGTAACACTTTATAGTAGCTCTGATTATTTCTGAGTGAGTTGAGCCTTGATTTTTCAAAAGTTTTGCATCAAATGTCAGTTCCTGCATGCGAGGAGGAAGAGGGGATGTGAGAGTGTTGGGAAGAGGGGATGTGAGAGTGTTGGGAAGAGGGGATGTGAGAGTGTTGGGAAGAGGGGATGTGAGAGTGTTGGGAAGAGGGGATGTGAGAGTGTTGGGAAGAGGGGATGTGAGAGTGTTGGGAAGAGGGGATGTGAGAGTGTTGGGAAGAGGGGATGTGAGAGTGTTGGGAAGAGGGGATGTGAGAGTGTTGGGAAGAGGGCAGTGCCAGACTAAGAGGTGCAGGAGGAGCACAAGGCAGTGTGTGGGATCAGTATGAGCTGTTCCTACACACACTGCCTGGGAGCAAGAGTAGCAGCGCTCACTGCCATGAGGAAAGTGCTCAGTGCTGTTGTGGTGTAGTGAATGCTCAGGGTCTACAAAGCATGAAGGTTGAGAAAGCAAGGTGGAGCAGCACTGGAAACAGAGCAGTGTGTGATGTGGGACCATAATGGCAGCTACATGGTGATAGTGTTTAACCTTGGCAATATTCAGGAGCCTTGTTCAGCCCTCGGTGTAGAAAAGATTTGCCACTCCAGACTTGGGTGTAAAATTTTAGAAAGCCTGTGTGCAAGTGTTTGGATGTCCTGGAATACTTTTCTGTTTTCCTGTCCTAACAAATGATTCTCTTTTTTTTTTTTTTTCCCCCCCCATTTAACAGTATGAGGTATTTCGATCGGGCAGCTTTATTTGTTGAAGCTTGTCTGAAGTATGGGGCATTTGAAGTTAATGATGATACAAATATCCTTTTTCTGAAATCCTGTTTTTGCATCTGTGAGTTTGGGTATTTTTCATACACGGTGAGTATGTGTGAGCCCATGTTAGATGAACTAGTCTGCAAAGGGAGTTCCTATTTGTATTTTCCAGGTTGTGTAGTTTGAAGGAAGTAGGAGGAAACAGTGAAAAGGAGTTATTTGCATAAATCCATTTACATTGCTTCCTCCTGATGCTCTGTGAGGTCAGTGGAACAGGAAAACAAACTAAAAGTGAAAAAAATAAACATAGGAGAGAAAAGAACAGATGATAAAATGTTCTTGGCAGAACTTGGAGACTGTTACTGCAGACTGTGTAGTAAAATCAGTGGTTCAGTTATCTTTTAAACACTAACTCGAGGAAAAATTCCTTCATTGAACCCCTCTATAGGCCAGCATACTGTTTTAGTGATCAAAGTCCTTTATGAAGGAATCAGTTCTGAGACAGTGAAAATAGAGAAAATGAAAGGTCAAGATCAGATGAGCTGAAAATGTAGTAAGTATTTTAAAAGATATCTGAAGTATTGCTCAGTATAGTCTGCACATCTAACCTGGTGTTCTGGAAACTTTGAACAGTTGCTCTAACTTTTGTATTTAGGTATATGCAATAAATATAATGCATATGTAAACAACATCTGATGGTGTTTTAGGGAGTCATCACTGATTTCAACTTGTAAATAAATAAAAGCCACTAATAAGTCATATAAATAACTCCAAATACATGTAATTAATGAACAAATCTTGTAATATGACCTTACAGTTTCTTAATTTCTTTTGCAAGTGTTGATGTGGTAGCATAGTAGGTACTTATGTGTATCTGAAATGTATGTGGTTTGGTTTATAGTACTCTGTGTATTGCTTGATAAATGCTAATATGCATTCAGTAGTAGAATTTAAAACAACTATTTTTGTCTTTATTTGTGCTGAAAAATATGGGATTAGCACAATTGGCAGCAATGTTCAGCATTTTTGTTTTGGGAGAACTAAGGTGTTAGGAGAGAGGAAAAAAAAGATTCTGAGTTTTTTCATATTGGTATTTGTTTGTCTTCCTTAATGCTTCATTTACATAAGTTGATCCATGCTGTATATGCAGATTATGCCAGAAGCTTGAAGCTCCTGGGCTTTAAAGAGGGAGCTGTTCAATTTGCCTCAAAAGCAGGAGAAAGTGGTAAAGAGTTACTGATGGAGCTCAAACAGCCTAAAGAAGAAGTGACACAAGAGTAAGAACTTTATGAGGAGATTTGGGTTGTCTCAGACTGAGATTCCACTGCCTGGAAATACATTTTATTTTTTTTCTCTTGAATCACTGTAATAGCTGATGCATGTGATTCGAGCAAATGTTGTTCGTTGTGTGTGGAGGCAAGAAAAAGAACTCTTTTATGTTTATTTTTATGTTATATTTGTCTTTGTTTTCATGAGAGGGGAAAGAAGCCTACGATAAAAGTACACACAAATGTTTCTTACTTGTTCAGCTATAGCAGAAGTCAAATTTAAAAATGTGCTGAGAGTTCTATACCTGTGTAAAAGTCTACTCCATTTACTTCTAAAAATCAAATCTTTATAGCTCTTCACTACTGTTGTATTTATATGTATAAATGATTCAATCTGTACTATAAAAATATAAATATATTTAAAGAATAAATATAGATCACAAAACACACAGTTCTTTCCTGGAACGCTGTGTTTTCTCAATCCAATTTTTCTGTTTAAAGTTACTGTTATTTTAAATCAGTTCACTGTATTGTCATTTTCATAACTGTCTGGTATGGAATCTTTAACAGATTTACTTATGAAAGTCTCCTAACATTCCAAAAATCCATGGAATGTCCTTTTTTGAAATTAAGGTATTGTTATATTCCATGTTATTCTTAAGTGTGCACTGCCTGTACACCTTAGGGACTAAGTTCTGCCTTGTGTTGACTGGTTCATGGGATCAAAGGATGGGAGAAGATCCTACCTCGAAAGCAGCGAGGTAGGCTCCTGCAGAACAGTCAGGAGACTGTTAATGCTGTCCCCACAGTTATTGCTTTGTTTGTTATTTGGATGTGTGATTAACAATAGGTAGAAATAGCATTGTGCAAAGCCAGAAGGTTGGCTTGATTTAATTAGATACTTCTTATGCTAACATATCTTATGGTTCAGATACTTAAGGATGCCCCTGATAAAATCCTTTCTCATTTTTGTGCCAGTATTTCAGTATTTAAGTACTTGTTTTCATTGTTGTTTCTTATGTCGGATATATCTTTTCTATTTATTACTGATTGGCTGGGAAACTTTACAGCTGAGGAGTGGATGCTGATGTTAAGTTGTTGTTACAAATGGAAGACTGGCACGTGAAAATTAATCTTGGCTAAAAAATAAAATTACTCTCTTTACCAAGTGTTGGAGCTACTGAAGTTTAGTATGCAGTAGTGAAAAGCATCATGACATGTAAAAGGTCTCTCATTTGAATGTAATTCATGGCTTGTCTACTTAAAGTAGTAGTGCATTGGATTCTCCTTGTGTTTGAGTGTTTGTGGATATGTGTTCTATGCTCCTTCCTAGAGGAGCACCATCTTCAGGATACATCTCTTTAACTCTATAAACCTTTTATTCAAGTCTAAAATAGCATTTCTGATAAAATTTGAAAGCTTGGGCTTTTCAATAATGATGCTTTTTATACAGTTGGCAAATGTGAGTTTCGTTGCCCTAAATAGAAAACTGTTTTAACTGCAATGTATCTTCTTCTCGACACGTCTTAGGTACGCCATAAAATACTTTCTGTTCAGTGTGTTGTAAACAACACTTTTACAGTTACTTGAGCATGGGAAAATAAGTGTACAAGGAAATTTGCCTTAAGCTTTAAATAGTGAGCTACAGAGTTGAGCAAAATTAACTGTCATTAACAATGGGCTAAATTCTGGCTCACGGTGACTACTACAACACTTCTCAATTCCTGCTCTTGTTTTTGGTACCAGGACTCATGGACAAGGTTACTACAGAGGTGATGTGAGCACATGCAAACTTATTCTTTGACAGATGACATAGAATTGTTTGTCAATGGGTCTCTGGAAGAATATCTGCTTTAATATACACTTGGATTTATATATCTAGTGTTTTTAAAAGAAATACATTGCAAAGGCCTTTTAATACTGAATGTTTCTATATACCTTTAAGTGTGAAGGTTGCAGAATACTGTTGAAACCTTTATGATGAAAATAGAGTGTAAAAGTGATTGAAAAGTTTATTTAGATAATAATGCAGTCACACTACAATAATAAAAAAAAAACCTTTTAAAATCTCTCTGTGTCTTTATTTAATAGAAAATTGTCATCTGTTGCACTGGGATTGAATGCTGATTGTGTAATTGGTTTTGTTTTTCCTTGTCGACCAGCACAATGCTCAGGGCTTGTTTTAGTAGAGGAAGTGATTATCCTTTGTACTTATTAGTCACCTTTTCCATAGTAGTACTAATGAAATGTTGGGATTGAGTAATATTAATTCCCAACCTTTACTAGCAAACATAAAATTTTTACAGGTTAAATTAGAGCAGGACATTGCCTGCACTTTCCTATTTATAAAAGCACGGAAGTAGGTGATGAAAGAAAAACACATCCTTTCTGTTTCCAGGCTACCCCACAGAAAATAACAGCAGACTTTTCCTTGCTTTTCAGCTGATGCCAACAGGCATTGCACATCTTGATTTTGTCTAGGAGGCAGGTACGTCTACGTCAACGTAGATAATCAGCTTCTCAAAAATATGAAATGCATTCAGCAATGCTGAGATCCATGTCAGTGAAGTCTTGTTTTTCTCCTTCCTAGTTCACATACCTTTCCTCTTGGCTCTTGGGAAGCTTTTGTCACTTTGGCTTAGAAGTTGTTTAAAAAAAAAAAATACAGATAAACATCTGAGATATAGTTGGCTTATACAGAGTGAAATGTGAGAAGCTTCTCACTTGTATGTTTGAAGGACAAGCCTGGGAGTTGGGAACATACAAATAAAGTGAACTGAATTAATTTTTAAAAGTTCCTTATAAATATGATTTTAACTCCTTTAAATCCCTTTGAGAATTCTGTCCTCAAACCACTGTGAATGGTTCAAGTAGCAGCTGAAGTTTACAGTCTGTATTTGCCAGCAGTTTGAAGCTTCTGTCAACAGCGAAGTCTGTAACACAGCCATAATTCTGCACCCTGTGTTTGGCCATTCTTGGCAATGAAGAAATGGGAGAGGAACTGGGTTTGCAAGCCAATGTTAATAGATTCTTTATCTGTCTTTCAATGTGTTATATTCATTAAGCATGATGTTTGATTATTGAAGCAGATTATTTAGTAACTCTTTTTAAGGTTCATTTGCAAAAAGCCAAGACCTTTGTCCAGAAACCCCCTGATTTATGGACATTTGCATTGTCTACATGGAGAACTTATAGATGGAGAACATCTTGGAGCATAACTAGTGGTGGTTACCCCTTTCTTTATATTATATGAATCATTTTGGACTTGTATGACCAACAAAAACCGACACCTATGATTGAGTCTGCGGGGATGCATAAGTTACCTTCATTTCAGGAAAGCACTTTGAAATTTGTGTATCTGCTGTGTGAAGCTCATTCAGTCCTGCAGACATTCTCTTTCTACATCTGTGTGCTCACATTCAACTAGTAGCTTTAAAACCTGAGGAGCTTATGGTTAGTATTACCATGGGATTTTTGTGATAGTACTTAATTATAAAAATGGGGTTATGTTTTTCAGTTCCTAATGTGATTCTTAAAGAAGGTAAGTCAAAATTATTTGAGTTTTGTGATAATGGATGTACTTGTTCTAGTTGTAAATAAGAAGTCTAGAAAATAGTCTAGCTGCTTAGTTTCAGTCAAAGCAAGCCCTTATTAGAGTTTTAATTGGAGCATGGTGTGCCTCACAATAAAGGCAGCCTCTGTAAACTAATCATGTTGATGAAGTGTCTAAAATTGCCAAACTTGGATCAGTTTCTGAAGTATTTCTCCAAAAATTTAATTACAAACTGTGTGTGTGTGTGTATACACACTTACACATATATTTGATTCAGAGGGAATAATCAGTGGAAAATGACAAAATGAATTATTTTATTGCACAGTAAAAATGATTAGTACTGTATTGCAAATTATTTATATTTTTTGTTCATTAATATGCAAACAGTCTGCCAGTTTAGAGTCTTTGCTGCCAGATACAGGCATATATTATACATCAAGGAAACCTGGTCCAGAATGTTGATGTGTTCGGTGTCTGAGTAAATGATCTAAGAGATGATGGTTTGCAACAGTTGACCCTAGAGAGAGAAAACAAGGCCGCTCACAGGTTCTTTAATGGGAAATGGGTTGGATTTGGGTGATCACTAGCTGCCCACAATTGTATTCTAAAAACTCAGCTACAAATTTAATTGCTGGTGAGCAATGGAATCATAACAGTTCAGCAAAGAATAAGGGCTTTTTTTTAAAAAATATTTTATTTAATACTTTCTCAGAAGAATTCAGCTGTATTTGATATCAATGAGAACCTGATAAGAGAATTCATTACCGACTCCAGGGTGAACATTTTGTATCTGTAGATCTAAGTTGTGGCATAAAATTCTTTAATGAGGCTGATACTGACCCATTTGAATTTTTGAATTGGGACTTCCTTGACAGTAATTTTTTCAGTTCCTACCTAAACACTGAAGATAGATCCACAGCTGTGCTGGTTTCTAAGGCTCTCATCTGGTTCTGGAAGGCAGCAACATTGAGCTGAATGAAAAAGGAAAGAGCCAAGGTTAGAAAGTGTTGGCGTGTAACGTAGTTTCTTTAAGATGGCATGTCTTGCTGTTTCATCAGTCCACTGTGTGAAAACTGGCTCTGAAAATTCCTGTATTGTCAGAAAAATCAGAGAGGAGAAAAACAAATAGGCTGGAATTAGTTGTGCCTTATCAAAATTTTTCATACACTGAGCTATGTTCCTAAGTGAGAGAATAGCACAGCAATTCACTGTGCAGAGACAATGCTGTAGAATGAATGTCTCTGCCTCCGTGTTCAATGAAGTCAAGTGGCCACAGATGTCAAAGCGCAGCGTAAGTTTCCAAAAAGGATGCGAGAAACGAACAGAAATTGGGAAGGGAGGAGAATTTGATAATTCTTAAATTGAACTGGAGGGGAAAAGTCTTTGCAAGTCCTTATTGTCCAGGGAAAAATATGTTTTAAAAGGCTTTTGTTAAAACAGGAATTTTTTTTACGTTTTCTTATATTTGGGAGAAAATATTTCTTTTTTGGTTTTCCCCACTTTTTTAACAAAGAAACTTTTTCAGGTGAAGAGCAAAGTGTGAAGTTACAGACAAATGGATGGCAGCAAAATGACCCTGGGAACAGGCTGTTCTGTCTCCTGAACACTCTGCCTCTGTGCTTCCCTCCCGTTTTCACTTTCTTTCCTACTAGTCAGCCGTGATACAGAAGCACAGAAAAGGCAGCAGTGGATGGAGTAAAGCAACCACCTCCTAAGCCAAGTTAGAGCTTCTTTGTCGTTCTCCCCACCCTGGCTTGCTCTGTTTTTGCTGAGGAAGCTGCTCTGCCATTATCACAGTGTTTAATTCTGTACATACAGGAGAGGGTGGTTTAGGTCTCATAACCTTCAGGTGTAAAATCTAAGACTTCTTAAAGCACGTTGACTTATTTCACCAGTCAGGTTCCACACTGTCCATTGCACTGCAGATTTGCAAGTTTTCATTAAACTCTTTTCATCCTTTTTTTTTTTTTTTGGCAGAACAGATTTTATGCTGTCTTCTTCATCAATTTTCTTCTCCAGTGGCTCCTGGATGAACTTGTTCCTTGTGTGCTGCTTGGTGGTTTGGTAACCAGTCACCTTTCTGGTACAGAAGAAAATGGCCCCAGGAACAAGAGGACATGCATTAAAGCAACGGACCTAATGTTTGGAGAACAACTGGAGATCTTTGGTGGTGGCCAATATGGTTTATTAAACAATAAGTTATTTTTCTGCTTTAACAGAATTCCATTTGCCTGAGTAAATACTTGAGGAAGATGTTTGATTTCTGGGTGATAAGGGCATCCTGGACACTGGTACACAGCTGTGAATACAGCAGATTTGTACTCCTTTTTGCACAGGATTTCCACTCCTTATGCTGCCAGAGGAATTATCTCTGAAAGCAAGAAATATGCATGTTGAGAGTCATATGAACATAAGTTCACATTTTAAGAATAATTTGATCTTTTCCTCATAATCAGAAGCATACATACAACTTCTGAATTATTTTTGGCCTTTGCAAACTGGAAACAAAATAGGAAAGTCTTTTCTCGGCCTCTCAGGATGACAAGGCAGAGTTTTTCTAATTAAAGAAGCTTTTGGTGCTTCTCTTGCTACGTATCTGTTGGTCCACTCCCTAGTTTGAGGCCAAAGCCAAACAGGGCTGAGCTGTGCTGTTAGCTTTTTGGCTGGAGAGAGGAGACTTGGCAAAACCGCCCTGCTTGGAAGGGTTTCAACCTACAGCCAAAGCCACGTGCTGAAGAAAGGTTTCTCTGAGCATCCACATCTCTGCTGAGCCAAGAACGCCCCGTCATTACTCTGCAGTTTCTCCTGAACCAGTTGAGATAAGCCAGTTCTCTTGAATATAAATAGTATTTATTTATAAATTTATTTATAAATTTATTTATTTATTAGTCTTTTTCCTTTGACTGATAAGAGAATTCCCCCAAATGCCTTTTCTGTTCTGTTCTTAGTTCTTGGAATAATCTGGCATATCTTTACAGCATTTTGGCTATATCCAATGTCCTTTTCAGGAATAAAGGTGTGTGCACTGTCCATCCTCTCAGCTAGGAACTATGTAGGTGCACAGGCAGGAGGCTGAGTCCGACCCTGGTGAGGTGGGTCAGTAAATGATGTGCTCTTGTGTCCATGTTCACCTCCCTTGCTCACGTTGCTCTGGTGCTTATGTGGCAGAGTCACAAGAGATGTCTGGAGGCTGAACTGGCTGGAGAAATAATGGGGTTTGTTTGTTTTAAGGTCTTTGTGGGTTTTTTAGATGAACGTTTTGCTGGATTGGTTCCCTGGCCTGGTTCACTGTATGTTTACAGAGAGGTGAATGCAGATGTGAGGGTTTGGGGTTAGGGTAGTCTGGCTCCAGGCTTTCTGTGCAGACGTGAAACCACGCTCTCAATCGAAACCTCTGGGGGGAGAGAAATATGTGAGGGGTTTGGGGTTTATTTTGAATTACACAATTTTACTTGCAACATCTGTATTTGAAGAGACCAACACAATCGTTTGCACTGGAGCTGGTATACATCAGATGTTTGTGGTGTGTACCATCAGTAGCTGGAAAACATTAAAAGGAAAAAAAACCCAAGCCACAACAGAACACAAGCAAAAACCCAAGGTATGAAGTTGCAAATATCCAAGTCTCTTTTACCTTACCAAGTTATTTCAGTCATTTCTTGCATCTGAAATTTTTACTGGTATCTACAGCAACTGAAGGATTGTATCTTGACTTTGGGTTGCTTGCATCCAATCCCTCTCTAGAACATAGAACAACTGATTAATTTGGAGTACCTGTTTGCTTGGTTTTGAGTTCCTCACAACCCAAAAATTTTATTTCCACCATCTGAGAGTGCTGTCTTGCAAATTATCAACGTTGATTTTTTTGTTCTTTGTATGTTGCACAACTAAATAGGAGTTGCCATGTGCAAAATACTGTACAAACCAGCTCATTCTTCCTACATTTGGGAAAAGAAGGCAGACATAGCTATTTTTCCAAACTGGAACAAAATGAAGTGTTTTCTTTCTCCCTTCCCTCTAGAAAAATATTTCTTAAATACTTATCAAGCCAAAGAGGTTTTTCTTTCTGACTGTTTCTTCCAGTTCTATTCTGTGGTTTACCTCAGCATCTGCTTTCTTTTTCCACTCTGCGAAGTTGCGCCTGGTTTTGATTAAAAGCAAGCAGAAAGGCAGATTAATGCATTGCAAGAAAAAGCAGCCTTGCTAATATGAGAAGAGAGCAGGAAGGTAGTTTGTCAGTGATGGCCTGGTCCTGGATGTAGTGTTTTCTGGTAGCAGCTTTTTCTCTCAGCAGGACTAAGCCAATGTGTAGGGAGGCTTGTTGTTATTTTATGCCACAACCATCTCATCAAACAGCCAAGACGCATTCTTTGAACTGAACTGAAATCATCTGTTTATCCTTCCTGACTGCTTTGCAGGCAAATTCCTCAGCCACAAAATTATTTGCAAAGTACGTTTTTCTCTTCCCTGTTCCACCACATTTTCATTTTTGATGAACTTCAAAAATGTTTGCGTTTCTGTGAAATTTCCGTGCTTTGTAATAATACCTTATGCGACTCCAGCTTTCAAATGTAAGAGGTAGTGTGAGATCAGAGTCTTACAAATTACTGTCCCAAGCAGATCCCAGAGGCAGTCTAGCTCTTAGTATTCCTCAGCTTTTATTCAAAGAAATGCTGGATGAGTTAAATAATAATAGAAAAGGTATATAGAATGAAAAAACCCACATTTAATATGTAGAGTGAAAGTCAGTGAATGATGAAATGCTGAGAGTGGGAGGAAGAAATAAAGGAGAAGATCAGACTCTGCAGGAGGAGAGAGATGTACACAGATTCTGTGTGCAGAATGAGATGTTACTTTTTTTTTCTGTCAACTGAAGGAGTCGCAGAGCTCATCTTTTACCACCTGAAGGGCAACATGAATCACAGCATCCCAGGGTCACCCAGAGCAGGTCACACAGGAACGCATCCAGGCAGGTTTTGAATGTCTCCAGAGATGGAGACTCCGCCACCTCTCTGGGCAGCTTCATTTCTGAGCAGGGGCAGGAGAATCTCCGAGGCAGTGCTGCACGAGGTGGGCACAGCAGAGAGGAGCATCCCGCTCCCGAAGGGTCTGGCTGCCTTGACATGGCTCTGAGCTCCACCCTGGCTCTGTGGCTACAGCCAAAGCAGAAAAACAGCTACTCTGCTATCATTTCTTCTTATTTCTCCTTATTTCCTTTAGTTATTGTTTGTTTGGTTTTTTTTCTTTATTTTGTCTACTCCATTCAATAAGCCCTCATGAGCACTTTCCCTTTTCAGAGTTATTTTTTCCCTAGTCCTAAAACTCCTGCCCCATTCCCTCGGCTTCTAACAAGGCACCATTAACAGTATTAACAGCATCTTATTTCAGCGAAGTCCTCGAAGGAGAGTTCCCAGTTCCTGCAGGAGAGGGCAGCAGAGATCAGCGGATGGGGAGGCTG
The DNA here is from genome assembly GCA_028020825.1 of Podargus strigoides. Classification (NCBI taxonomy): domain Eukaryota; kingdom Metazoa; phylum Chordata; class Aves; order Caprimulgiformes; family Podargidae; genus Podargus; species Podargus strigoides. Next base: position 5,422,237 of record CM051626.1, on the reverse strand, counting down.
GGGGACAGGCAGCTGCACAGTGGAACAAGGGCAACCAAAGGGTTCAGGTTCTTTTCTTATATTCAGTCCTTAAAGGGTGGCAGCTCCAAGGTACTAACCAAGCGTTGAAATCTCAGTTATGGATTTTAGTGTCATTTATAAATAGCTGCAGGCTGTTTGGAGAGGAAAGGAGGACATTAAGAATATCCAGTTTTCTTATAAGGCAATAAAGGAGCTGGGGGTCTTATTAAACACGAGACCACACCTCACTTGACATCTGTTTTGATTTGGCAAGTAAGAAATGCTTGAAAATGCATAAGAAGTAGAAATTAATTTTTTTTTTTTTTTTTTTTTTTGCATCTAGTGCAAGCAGGGTAGGGTTTTCTTTTAAGTTTGGTGCCTGGTTGTGGTCACGTCTAGGTCAGTTTGTTTCTGTGTGGAAGGATTGCTTCTTAATTATTTAAAATAAAAGGGAGATTTGCTTTCTAGAAAATCCAGAGGGCAGATCTGACACACACAGAAATTGCAGCGAGTGTATCTCGTGTTCAAGTGACAGAAGTAAACTGTTTCTGCACTCACCTGGAGGACCAGAGGATGCTTGTGCCAATAATCCACAGTAAATTGCTGGCAGTGTTCCTGCATACCAGCAGAGATCACGGTGGCTTATTTTGTGTGTGTACGTGTAGGAAGAAGAAAGGAGCAGAGAAAATTTACGACAGGAAAAGTTCTTTCTGATGGCTTTCAAAGATAGATACCTCAGCACTTGCTGGTATGGCTGTTTCTGGTAAGCAGTGAGTTGTTGTCTGTGAATTTTAGTATTATTTTAGCATATTTAAGTAAACTAAAAAGTACTGGGAGCACGACCAACCAGAGGCACCGGTGTGTTTTGGACAACAGATATGCTGAAATAAGATTATATTATTGTTATTAAAGCTTATTAGCTCTTGCATCACACACTGGATGCTATCAGCTTCACGACATCCCCTTTGAAGGAAAACCTACTGAACTACTTCTCTTTCAACATGCAGACTGGTCACGGTGCTTAAAGCCCTGCATGAGATAATTCTGAGCCCAGAGCTGGTTTAGTACAGCAGGAAGCAATCCCTGCTTTTTCAGCTGGAAAGCCATCACAGAAATGGTTTTATTATTTAGTAGAAGGATCTAATATTCATAACTGGTGATGAGAATCCATAGTGGTGCTGATCATTGAGGTCCAGCTCTGCAAAGGACATGGTCTCATTCGAACCGTGTGCGTGTCCCTCTGGAGCTTTAGGTGGCTGACAGGTACAGGGAGGCTTGCTCTTGTGCTTAAAGCAAAGTATCTCACTTGTGAGATATAGTTCTTCGGCTAATGTGGTAGAAAGCAGTAGGAAAACAAGGACAGCGCTGAATCTGATATTAAAAGGAACTCTCACCTTTACCCTGACAGCATAGAACAGCCTTGGTTGGAAGAGACCTCTAAGATCATCCAGTCCAACCATTAACCCAGCACTGCCAAGTCACCACTGCCCCATGTCCCTCAGCACCACATCTGTGCCATTCTCCGACCTCTCCATAACCCCTTCATTTCCTTGCCCCTTTTGTATTGCAGGCTCATGAACTATATGGGTTGGGGACCACAGAAGGTATATTTGTGTCATTCACACCATTTCTCAGAAAAGAACATAACTTACCAGGAAGAAAATGCACCAAAAAGCCTGAAGACACATACTGTGCAGTGTCTTTTCACAAGAAGGGTTTGCGATGAACATGAAGGTAAGTATTGGCTAATGCTTTCTTTGAATACAGATTATTTATTTGATGAAGCAAATAGTTCTATTTTAAACCATGAGCCTGCTCATGCTCAAACCCTGAATCTAGGGATTTAAGAAATGATTATGTATATATGGAGTTCACAGTACTTGTTGAATTGGCCTCCTCCCAGCTTTTAATTAACTCTAGGGTCCTGTTTGGTGTCTGCCCAAGGGACCGAGGGACGACAGTGTGCAAGAGCATCACTTGTCTGCAGGAGGTTGGTTTCTGTGGCTGTGGGCTGGAGCTGGCCCCACTGCAGTGTGAGGAGGGAGGAAAGGTGCCCCCTTGCCCCGCACATTTGGGGACAGCTTTCTCTTGGCTCTGTGCTCGCTTTGGACTGGTTCTCCCAGCAGTTTGAGGAGGTGGTAAGATGCTCTGAGTAATGAGTGTTACCGAGTCTTTCACTCGCAGGTCTGGTTGGACGCCAGCTCAGACTGACAGCAGGAGAGTGATAAATTGCTTACATAAATAAAGATGATGTAACACTGGTGATATCAGGGTAACCACCTCCCAAAAGCAATTCTGGGTGCACTGATGCGGTCTGTGCTTAGCTCTCCTGTTGTAAGAGATACGAGAAATGGGTTTCTCTCTCTCAGCCCAGCAGCAAGGTTGGGGCACTGCTGTCAGGGGGACACCACACCGATGGACACCACTTTTGGGGGGCTTGCAGCAATACTGTTATTGAGGAAAAGAGCACTTTGGAGACCTCTGTATATGTATTTATTTGTCTGTCTAAAGTTTCTTAGCCAGTGCATAGTGAGAAAGTGATTTAAGATACTGGCCAACCTTTTTATATTAAAAAGCACGTGTCATTTCACCACTAATACAAACCAAACCCAATGTTTATGAAGCACAGCTATGGCAGGGACTGTACACTGCTTTGCTCCAAGAGTTGCTATCATCCTTGGGTGCCAAAATAAGCATGACTGGAGCAAAGGACAGTGACAATTTTAATGTTGTGCATCTCAGAAATTATAGTAGCTGAAAAGAACGGAGGCAAGGAATCCCAATAGCAGCAGACCTTCCTATTTTTTTTTCTTTTTGGATTATAACACTTCATATGCTATGAGCAAGGAATTGTATTCTTTTGGTTTTAATCACCTGTGTCGCTGACAGTTGACACAACTGTTCTTCAGGATCCAGTTTGCTGCTATTATTTACTGTTTTCTTATTTATAAGAGGAACTGGCTTTCTCTTAGCAAATCTTCCCCATCCTTTTCCTGTTTCAGAGTCTTTTAAATGATACCATGTTTTCGCAGAGGAATGACTTAAGCCAAAAGGTTCAATTCCCTCCAAAATATTTCCTTCTTTTCATGTCTCCAATCCTTTTCTCAAGTTCCATGCTGCTTACGTATGTAACTTTTGAAGATGGTTTTCTTGTCAGTGCCTCTGTGGCAGAGGATTTTATAGCAGTAATTACCTTGGAATGAATACTTTGTTGGGATTGAAGGTTTCAATTAACGTCCTTTTGGTGTTGTGTTTTTAAAATATGTTCTATGTGCAAATTATGGGCTGCTGTTTAATTTTGTCTTCCAAACTTTTAATTATTTAGAATTTTTGCTCTTTGACTAACAGTGTTACAGTTTCTCTGTGGGACTCCAGTTCAGGATTCAGTAATAAAACTGAGTGAGAAGAGTTAATTGCTTGGGCTCAATCCCATACTATTGTCTGTCCTCTGACTCAATAGCTAAAAGCCTTAAAATGAGATAGCTGATGGGAACAGTTGCATTCACATGAGGTGAACGATCTCTAAGAGAGCTTTTCACATTCACTGTGATGTGTCTTCAGGATGTAACTGAGCATAGCTGTTCTGAAGCCAATTGTATACCAGCTGAGGATCTGCCCAAAGATTTCTTACATACCACGCCTTCACTAAATTCATTCATGCTAAGTTATTCAAAGCGAATCAAATGACAGTGCAGGGGAAAAAAAAAAGACTACCAAAGCAAATTCAAATTCATACTTGCTTTGAAAGTTTGTAGAAAAGGGTTGGATTCTTTTCTGCAACTTTGGCAGGTTCTGATTCAACTCTGGCAGTAGCTATTCAGAGGAAAGATAGATTCTGTAGGAGAGAGAGAGAAAATACACATAATTCCCAGGGAGTCTTGACAGTCTACTCAATTAAAATGATTTCTGACGTCTCTGGACAGTGGGAAAGGATAAAAATGCAATTCATATTTGATATACATGAATTCTCAAGGTAGAAAAGCCAGCTTGTCTTCTGAGATGCTGTATGATTCTGTATCTGCCTCAAGGTTGCTGGTCAGGCAGGAGGTCAACTCTTAGATGCCCTCTCCAGATTTGTCTCTCATTTAAAATTCCAGCTTCTGCTAAAAAAACCCTGTGCTGTGTTTCCAGATTGAATCAGTCTACCTTCAGCTTCCAGCCATTCATCATGCAGTCAGGCTGAGGGCGTTTCTGCATGTCGAAGCCGGAGAGCTGCTGGACGCCAGCCGGGTCCGACCCCAAGAGCAAGGCTGGTTGCTTCAGATGTGGTGTTGCACTACAGGGGTCACCCAGGTCCTGATGCCAAGAGGACTTGCTTTCTGCTGGCGTGTCATGTGGCCACAGTGGGATGTATACATGCCCCAAGTTTTTTGCTGCTATCTCCCCCTCGTTACACAGTTTAAGCATCATCCACTGCAGTTCCTTTCAAAGTACAAAGAGCTGTTTTCTAAGACAATGCACTGAAATTCAGCATTTCTGGTACCTTTGTGTAACAGAGTTATTCTATTTCTTTTGGAGACCCCTGCTGAAACTCTGCATGTGAGTTTTGCCAAATGCCTCGCTGATCTCCTTCCCGCTTAGAAGTGCTTTCGTGAAGGCATCGTTTTACTGCTGTCTGTTGGAGAGCTGAGTGCAGAATTTACTGTCATCAGATTTCAGTTTCTGAAAATAATTTCTGGACTTCGCAGTGGTAGTGGTTCCTTCAGTGAAGACTTTCACCAGGCAGTCTTTTGTAATATCAGACAAGTTACCCACCCAAAGCAGAAAAATCCAGATGTGGATACACTAAAAATACTTCCAGTGCTGCTAACTGATAGAAAGTGATTGCTCTAGTGTGTCCTTAGACACATGTTCTGGTGATATTTCTAAGCATAAATAATAGCTTGATCTGTTGTCTTTTTTAATGGGTATCAATGGTTATAAAGTTAAATTCATGTGTACGACAAATTTCTGCATGGTCTCCAGCTCAATGCTCAGGAGCAGGCAACCTTCACTGCTCCCTTGTCTGAGGCAGCAAATTACTTGTGTGTTCAACACTGCTGGTCACGGAATAAAATAAAGGAATTCCAGGAAAATTGCAAGAAATGTTGTCAGTCAGTCAGATGTGAAGCTAAGGAAAGAGGCTGGAGGAGCACACCTGATGTGGTGCTTTGTTTCTGTCTATGGCACAGCACAATTTCATCTGAAAGGCTGGATCCACTTATCCAGGTTACATATAACAGGAGAGGAGGTACGGTAAGGTAAAACTGAGCAAATATCAATAAAAAATTCACCAAAGGAAGGTTTCTCCTTAGAACTCTTGACTGCATAATCTCAAAAGCATCATTAATTCTAGTGTAAACAAATGCACAACAGGTTAGTGATCCTTATTTTAATATTGATGAAAAGCAAAGACTGCATTTAGTAAAACACCTTACTGTAAACCAGGTCTGGTTTCCTCTGTTAACTTCCTTTTTTTTTTTTTTTGACTGTATGTGAAATTATATTCATACAGAAAAAGTGGAATGTATTACAATTCTCATGGATAGCTTTATAGATTTGAGTTTATTGGGGGCTGCTGCTTATACATTTTCTCTGGCAGCATTTTGAGCCCAAATCTAAAATCCTCTAAACAAACCAAACCGTGAACTACTTAAGGTGCCAACTATTTTAGATCCCCTTTGATCCCTCTGCAGACCTACCCCTCATTTAGAAAATCTGTTCATCCATTTTGATTTTCTTTTCCTAAAAAGGTAGCAAATTAGAGTCTCAATTGAAAATACTTTAAAAAGGAAAAAAAAAAAAGAAAGATGCTATGCTTCTATTTTTTTCCTTACAAATCCATTCAGATATACAGTGGTATCACAAAATTAACAGGCACAAAAAGATGAATTAGTCCTTATTGAGGTATTTGTTAATCTCCTCTCAGGTCCTCTGAAGTCGATGGAACTTTGTTGTACAATGATGGGGAAAGAAATTGTAAGAGCTGCTCTTTACTAAGCAACTCGGAGCTCACACGTACCTGTGACCACCTGACCACCAAGTGAGTAGCTGGCCACCAAGCCATTAAATATCCAGAAATATTTTCTTTCCCATTGCATTGTGGGGGGTGTAAAAATCCAGAGATAACCTTTTGTTTTTCCAAACTGTTGCAGAATGAATTCCTGTTGTCTTGTCACTCCTAATTCAAAATCCCCTCCTGCCTCCCATTTCCTCCAACAGCCTCTCTGCAGTTGGGATGGAGACTGAGGTTTAAACCCTGGTACATCTTTGCTGACTCAGTATCTCACAAAAGACCTTTGCAATGTCTGCTTCTGATCATGCAATAAGGCAGCCAGATCAACAGACTTGGAGCCAGCGTTAGGACACGAAGTTAACGTAGGGAGCACAAAGCATCAGCCAATAGTATTCTCATCATCTCCAGAAGAGTTTTCTCTGAAGTGGTTTATCCATGCTCCAAATTGGATGAAGCCAAAAAGGGAGCGCTAGCTTTAAGGCATATGCAGTGTATGCTTAATAAAAGGAAGCTTTCAAGAGAGGAATGTGTGAGCTAATGCAGTCCTAGAGCAAGAGTAACTCATGCTTCAACAAGTTATACGCATTTTTGTGTCTGTGGCTGATAACTTGCCCCTACTTGTCAATGCTAATTATCTCCCCCTAAATGAATGTTCAGCTCTTAGTGGTCAAGAGATTCAATGCTTAAATGAACAGCTCCTAAGCTGTGAGGGAATAAATTTCCCCACACGTATGGGTCAGTGAGGTATCAGGTAAACATATCTATTTAGTACAAGGACAGTTGGTGGTGTACAAGCTCCAGTTGAATGGTATGTGCATGACAGAAGAAAAAATCAGATTGAAAACAAGACATGTTTCAAATATAATGGCAGCCAAAAATATCAGAGCATGTGATAACACGCTTGACACTTAGCATTATGAAATAAAAATTGCTAAGGGATGTTTTGGAATTTGTATCAAAGAAGGTTTGTTTTTAAGGAAACCAAGGCACACGTATGCTAGGAGTGACAGAGGTTGATTGTCCAAAGGCAAAAGCTTAAGTGACTGCCCTCTCATGGTCTCTTACACTCTAGTATTCTGTCTGCCTAAAATATTTTCACTGGCTGCACAAAATACATTCTCTGGTTTATCTTCAAAGATGTTGTCTTTTAGTCTCAATTGCTATCCAGGTATTCCAGTGTGTTCAGCCATGAACTCCTCCACATAGATTATACATCTGAACTTTTAAAAGCTTTTGTTAAGAGGGGGAAGTATGCTCCTGAGCTATTGGAAAGTTCAGGAGGTGAAAAAAATTTCCTGCTTCTATAAATGACATGTCTGGAAGTAAAGAGTTTCATTACAATGGTTGTTTGGAAGCTGCAGCTGGCAGCTCTCACCTTAGGGGGAGAATTGGTTGTGGCTTTGACAGTAGCAAAATAACAGTGTACGTATGAGATAGCTAACAGTTTCCATAAAGGTGTAATTCTGTCTTAAACTGAGCTTTCCTTTGGTGTCAGCTTAGTTTGGGGGGCAGAGGGAGGATGGAGGAAGGAGAAGGAATTCTTAGCACTCCAGGGTAATTCAGGCTGGAAGGGACCTTGGGCAAGCTCTAATCCAACCTCTGGCTCTGAGCAGGGTCAGCTCTGGGATTGCATCAGGTTGTGCAGGGCTGGTCTTGGAAACCTCTAATGATGGAGATCTCACAGCCTCTTGGGTCAACCTACTTCACCGGCCTTATGAGGGAAAGCTTTTCTGTCAGCATGTTAAGCCACTTGACTCTAGGTATTTGAAATCAGGAGATAAATGTGACCACTCATGGCCTCTGAGACACTTCTCTTTCTGGGAAAAGACAGGAATGTATAACATTGGTCTTTGGAGGCAGAGCTTTGTCACTAGACCACTCTGTTTTGAGATTTATCCAATGTGTCCTGATGAAGCTATTCCAACTAATATAAGGTATTTCTGGGAGGTAAAGTAGGAGTATCTTGGCTGGACCATTGCTAGAAGACAGCACACAGGAATTCTTGCTGCTGTTTTGTTTTGCAGAATTTCCCATGGGGTGTTACCTGGCAGGGGTGCTCTGCCACTGCCTGTTAGATGGAGTCCATTGGGTGGGGCAGGAAAAAAAACAGTGGCTGATTTATAGTGCCAGATGGAGCTTTTGCAGTCTAGTCCCTGTCTAGACTCAATGAGCTTTCCTAGGGGCTTCAGGTGCCTTCACCATTGCAGAACAGCTGATCAGGGTTTCAGAGGCTTTAAGCCTGTGCTTCCCATGAGCTGCCAGCTGTGAATGTTCAGGCTTGGTCACGGACCTCACTGTCTGGTCTGCACGGGGAGACTTTTGCCATTCGTTTCACCTCCCAGACTGCAAAGATGCAGCAGAGTACAGAAACAGCACTCCAGTTTCAATTTTAAACACTAAAAATAACTGAAGGACAGCAAAAACATGCTCTAGAGCAGCAGTCTCCAGAGCTTAAGTGCTTGGCATGCAGTTACCTGACGTTTTGGTAGGACTTGTCACACACTCCGGTTTAAGTATCTGTTTCACTATTTGGCTGACCAAAGCCAAGAACTCCGAATATTGTATAATCCCATCTCATGTTGATACCTGTTAAAGTATGTATATATCATCGATACTGGATGTCTGGAAGTAATTTGAGCTCTGTTGATAAGTCCCTGGGGTTTTTTTTCTTCTTTTTCTCTTTTTCTTTTTCTCCTTCTTTTTCTCTTTTTCTTTTTCTCCTTCTTTTTCTTCTTCTTTTTCTTCTTCTTTTTCTCCTTCTTTTTCTCCTTCTTTTTCTCCTTCTTTTTCTCCTTCTTTTTCTCCTTCTTTTTCTCCTTCTTTTTCTCCTTCTTTTTCTCCTTCTTTTTCTCCTTCTTTTTCTCCTTCTTTTTTTCCTTCTTTTTTTCCTTCTTTTTCTCCTTCTTTTTCTCCTTCTTTTTCTTTTCCTTCCTTCCTTCCTTTCCTTCCTTCCTTTCCTTCCTTCCTTTCCTTCCTTCCTTTCCTTCCTTCCTTTCCTTCCTTCCTTTCCTTCCTTCCTTTCCTTCCTTCCTTTCCTTCCTTCCTTTCCTTCCTTCCTTTCCTTCCTCCCTTTCCTCCCTTTCCTCCCTTTCCTCCCTTTCCTCCCTTTCCTCCCTTTCCTCCCTTTCCTCCCTTTCCTCCCTTTCCTCCCTTTCCTCCCTTTCCTCCCTTTCCTCCCTTTCCTCCCTTTCCTCCCTTTCCTCCCTTTCCTCCCTTTCCTCCCTTTCCTCCCTTTCCTCCCTTTCCTCCCTTTCCTCCCTTTCCTCCCTTTCCTCCCTTTCCTCCCTTTCCTCCCTTTCCTCCCTTTCCTCCCTTTCCTCCCTTTCCTCCCTTTCCTCCCTTTCCTCCCTTTCCTCCCTTTCCTCCCTTTCCTCCCTTTCCTCCCTTTCCTCCCTTTCCTCCCTTTCCTCCCTTTCCTCCCTTTCCTCCCTTTCCTCCCTTTCCTCCCTTTCCTCCCTTTCCTCCCTTTCCTCCCTTTCCTCCCTTTCCTCCCTTTCCTCCCTTTCCTCCCTTTCCTCCCTTTCCTCCCTTTCCTCCCTTTCCTCCCTTTCCTCCCTTTCCTCCCTTTCCTCCCTTTCCCTTTCCTCCCTTTCCCTTTCCTCCCTTTCCCTTTCCCTTTCCCTTTCCCTTTCCCTTTCCCTTTCCCTTTCCCTTTCCCTTTCCCTTTCCCTTTCCCTTTCCCTTTCCCTTTCCCTTTCCCTTTCCCTTCAGAATTTATCTGAATAGATTCTATACAAGTATCAGTGTTTATTTGTCGGTAGGAATGTTTTGAGTTTATTTGCTTGTGGATACTGACCCTTTTGTGGCTTTAGAAATGGCATGTATGTATCCAAACTGCAATTTGCTTTTTAACACCTACCAGTCATTAGGCTTTGTAGTTATTGATTAATAAATTCTTTGAGAAGGAGGCATTTTTAATATAGTGTCACAATGTGATGGTATATTTTAATGCTCTATTCGGTATATAGTAGATACAGGATTTTACTGTTATTTACATGTAAAAATTAAATTAATTATTTTTCTTCTGACATGTGAGGAAAGGCTATTGACAAATCTAAATATTTACCAAAGTAGCAGCTCTGTTTATGACTGGTTTTAGCTGTGAAGTTTGACCAGCTTGGAATGGAGACTGATGTTTTGAAAACTGCTTTTCATATCAAATGCTGTTGTAAATGGAGAACTTAAATTTTAAAGCATTTAAGGGAATAATAACAGACTCTAAGAAGTGTTTACTCAAGTGAGTGGTCTTTACCTTTGCAGTCCTGTTACTGTGAGTGAGACTAGTCATGTGACTGAAGGGTGCAAGACTGGATCCAGAGTAAATACTTGATTTAGTGGGATAATATTCTGAGCACTTTAAATGTTATTCAGGATGCTCTAAAGCATATTTATAGTTATCTGGAAATGTTTGCTGTTCCCAACTTATTTTTCTTTCTTTATTGGTAGTATTTTATGTATACTTACTCTAGCTTGTAATAACCCAGTGTGTAACAGATATTTTCCAATCATTTTGAACATTTTCAGGTTAAGTAACCATAGGTTAGAACACATTCTTTTTTTTTTTAACAAATCAAAGCAAACCCCAAACCTTTTCATTTTCTTTCGTCATGAAAAAAAAGGTGAAGATCTCCAGATAAAGAATAAAATAAAAATACTGAAGTTTAGTCTAAGCTATTAAATGGATTCTGAGATGTTTATACCTTTATTTCCAGAAGGTAATTTTGAAGACCCTCTTGGCAAAACCCAGGGGGAAATTTACATACTTAACATGGCATTTACTGAAATGTAGAGTCGTATCACTTGATCTTGATCATTCCTTTTTGTCTCATGTGTCTTGCCCAGGTTTTAAAAATCAAGTACCCAGTACCTGGCCAGGTGGCTTCCATGGAGCTCTTACCTCCTCCCAGGAGGGCACCACGCCTGCTATGGCTGTGGTCAGTGTCACTAACACTCACCTTTCCCATGGCTAACTCATGACACCTGCATCAGGTAAGAGGTAGGTGAACTGGTCTTTCTTGCCTCCACAGTTACTAGTTCTCCCAAAATTGTGCAGATTGCACCAGGCTCTTGACTATTCAGTGCTGAGGTATTGTCCATCTCTCTTGCTGAAGCTGAATGGTTGTGTAGCCAGGAACATAAGCCTCATAGAGCTAAAGGGAAAGGGGAAGGCAGTTAAGCTTGTGCCAGGGAGATTTGGGGAATACTCGTTTGGTCCCCATCACTGTTGTTTCTATCAGGTGGAGTCAACTCTCTTAGGACTCTTCCAAAAGATGCAGCCATTGTCAGTTGGGTGATTTTGACAGCAACAGTTTAGATACTATATGGAGATCTCTGTGCTCTGCAGTCCATCGTTAACTAAAGACCTCATTTCTGCAAATATATCAGTAATCCCACTGAAAGGTCTAACTAGTAATTATAGCATATATATCTGTATTTTATAATAGCATATTTGCATGACCTACTTACTGTTTGGTTTCTTAAAAAAATGTTTGGGAAACTCATTCTCTACAAATCCATTTCAGGACACTTCACTGAAGTATTTACTTCTTTAATAATATTTACATTTTCTGTCTGAAAGACATCAGTTCTTGAGAGAAACGCTTAACAGCCAGCACTGCATTGCTGTGTTCATGCATGGATGGACACATGTGCCCAGCCAGCATTTTTGCATGTATGTGTGTGATTAATATACACGGGATATTTCTACTTTTCACTAGACTGAATCTGAACTGATATGTACTTCAAGCAGACTTCTCAAAGAAAAGAGTGTGGGGGAGAAGGCACAGAATCAGCCCTTTACCTTCATCTAGCTCATCGAAGACTCCAGAGATTTATTTTATTTTGACTGTGATGATGAAAACAAATTCACTGCTCATGCAGGCTGAGATCTTATCAGACAAATCTCAGTACAAAGCACATTTCGCACTCACGCTATGAACCTTTGAAAACAGAGGCTTATAAGGACATTGCTGACAATGTTTAGCATTGCAGTAGAGTTGATGCCAGCATAGTTGGCTAAAATGATCTTGTTTTCAAGGTAAAGATTTAGATCTGGTTTTCCACAGTCATGTCTTGAAAATAGAGGCAAAACATTGCTTAGGCTGACACATAAAAGTGCTTAAAAAATGCTATTAAGATTTAAGACATAATGTAGATCCTGTAAATCTACTCTGCATTCTTTCACTGGGAATGACTGACTTTTATGAAAACTAGGGATTGTAAATCAAGAACCTAAATAAGGGGTTTTTTTGACATGTAAATATAGATTATGCATTAGCTGAGCCCTGACTTGACTGCTCCATGGTCCCACGAGGGGCACACAAAGTAGGTGTTTATTCCCCTGAGCAACAGTTTTGCCTTGTAAAAGCTGGTAAGGAAAAATTCCTTTAGGGAAAACATTTTTTTCCTAGTGATTTGTGAAGGGGATTTGCTTGCTCTCTCGTTCAGTCCTGCTTTTCTGCCTCCTTGTTCATTCATCTCCTGTTTAGACTGTGTGTGTTTTGAGGAGATGACATTACTTCTGAAAGCACTCCTGAAGCTCTCTAAATGCAAATGTTAACTCAAAAGATAAACCCCTGCCTCCATGCAAGCAAGCACACTCAGGCACACACGTACACACACGCACACCCCCTTTTCAGAGTTCCTGGGAAGAGTTTGCTCTGTTTCTGTAGACGTTTTAAGAAGCAGCTTCTATGCCAAATTATCTTTCAAAACGTCTTTAGGAAATGCCAACAGCCTTCTACGGTGTTATCACAAATATATTTGACCATTTGCATCTTTGGCCTCAGCTTAATTTGTTTTTGCCTCCTACCCTTGTCTCCACGATGTCACTCGGACGGTGCAATCTTGCACAGCCAATACTCCCCTGCCCCTCCAGCCCCTTATCTGAACAGGGAGCAGACCTGGCACTCTCACAGCAGTCAGCTTGCTTAACCTTATCTGCTTTACGCTTCTATATTTAAACAAGGAGGGCTCTTTGTCGCTGAACTAACACAAAACATAACTTGACTAGGTGCCTGACTTTTAACGAAAGGGCATCTATCACTTTCATGTGGCATTTCAAAGCAGAAGGCATTTAATAACACTGAAAGACAAAAAAGGGAGTCTGTCTTAATGTACAACCAGCTATCTAATGATTAACTTCTCTTAATACTTAATCAGTTTATGGTAGAAAAAACCCAACAGTGCCATGACATGGTTCAGCATTGTGTTAAGGAGTTTGCTGCACTGTCTGAAGTGATACAAAACCTGTATACAGCTGGTGTACAAGAGCACATGATACACTTAAAAAAATATATAGGCAAGCCATACTCAAAAGCTTTTAAAACAGGAGGATGACGGGGAAGCACTGAACTGTCACCCTGAAACAGAGAGCAGTGGATGCATACTGTGATGTCCTTGTGCACCTGAGATGTTTGCACCAGGCTGTGCCACCTCCATGGTTCCCTGGTCCCTCTGTCTCATGTCCTGCTTGTCCCAGCCCTGCTGCAGACCTGCAGGAGAGCTGCTTGGCAGAGTGGCACAGTCAGGCAGCTGTGGAAAAGACAGGAAAAGGACTGCTTTTACCCTGGCATGAGGTCCTACCTGCATGGGGAACTTCTAACTTGAGAATATGATGGGAATTCCATACTTTTTTTGACATTACTCTCTATCCCAGCCTTACTGCAGATACTTCCTTGTGTATATGTTGATATTTATAGGGTAATAGTTTCTTTCCATGCTTACTTCCTGGAGAACTGAAAAGTTTGTTTATTTTCTCTCTAACTGCTACAGAAGTTGCAGATAAACCCATCTTCGACCATCTAAGTTCTGTTTGGAGAATTCCTGTCACACAAGAGGAAAAAAATCCTGTCCAAGTTTTTTACACAATGCAAAAACATTTTTGCAAATATATTCTTAAGGTCCATTAGACAAAACTGAGGAAAAAGAAAGCCTAGGATATTGTTACAATAGATATGGGTTTCATTTATGGTGATTTTGTCTGTTTCTTCTTCTTCTAAGAATAAAAGCTCACCCAGGGCAGCTCTTCCCTTGCCTCTATTTACATAAAATACAAATAGAAATTGTATTTTCCTTTATTTTGGCAAAAATGCTTTTTCTTTCTTTCTTTTTTTTAATATATATATCTATTAGTGAGTTTCACAGATTGATTGCTATACTGTAACACTCCATACAGTGTAATATGGAATACAGTGTGCATTTCATTAATGTCCCACTGGACTAAAGCATTACATTTGTCTGTATTTGTGGGAAGAACCTACTGAATCTGTTCCACCTTCAGCTTAAAAGAGAGAGAAAGAGGCAGTCTTCAACCTTACTCCTCCTCCTCCAGAAGAAAAATACCCTCTCATGTCCAGTGTCTTTTTATGAGACCATATGGAGAATGAGGAAGAACAGGGTATTTTGACTTGCCAGTGCATTTCCACTTAGTTGAAAGACCTTGTGCTGATTTTTCATGAGGATAGTCATTGTAGTGTTTTCAGCTCAAGTTATTTAAAAGTGAGGTAGTTGTAAATAAAAAGGAATTTTTTTTGTCAACTGTAAGCAACTGCACATAGTCCTTTTGTGCCTGCCACAGTTTATAACAGCAGTGATACTCAGTGTATGCCTTATGATGTGGTCATGATCCTGGAAATTCAGCATGCACTCTCAAAACTAGACAAAACCCTCCAGCTGAGTGTCCCTGGGTAGGCATCACGTAGTGGTGGTTTGGATGGGTGTTTCTCTGGGTGAAGGGAGTTGTGCATCTCTGAGATCTACTCAGAGCACGGGTGTGTTCCATGGGTCACCCCAATGGGCAGTTTGGATGTGTTTGCCATGACTTCTCCAGGAGGGCGTCCCAGCAACGTGCGGTCCCTGCTGCCATCTGAAAGCAGAGCTTGACTCTGGCCTGCTTAAACCTCTTCAGAGGTGTGTGAACTGTTACAAACCCAGCCTGTACTCAGGGCATGGGGCTCTGATTATTAAACACTTTTTCAATGTCTGTAACAGCTTTCACCCAAAGACCTGAGGACACTTGAATGCACTCATGTTTAACTGCATGCTCTGCACTCTGTCTTAGTAGAAAGCACCTGGGAAAGCCATGTCAGCTCTGAATATACTTTCCCAACACGAGGACATGGTGGAGAGGGACCTGGACCAAAATCTCATTTAAAATACTTCAGATGCTTCAGCAGTTCTGTTTTCCAGCGCTACATTTTGAGTGTCCTTTTCCTATAGCATGATTTAAATCATGCTACTGAACAACCACTTCCAAATTATGCAAAAATACAGGTGCCATGTACATATATACAGTATACAACCAAATCTGCTTGATGATTACACGGTGAGATGAAGGACAATCCCAGGTTTAGAGGACTGGTGTATGATTTGAAGACCTGGTTTCCAGCATTTTCTTTTCCCATTACAGGATTTTTGAGGGGGAGAAGGAAACAGTTCTGCCTCTGTTTCATACGTATTTTTATTGCTTTATTAAACTTGAAGCAAAGAAGCTTTTCTACTGCAGCATATTATGCAGAAAAATGTACTGAAAATGAGATCTGCCCCAGTGTTAGGGTAGTGGTGGCCAAGTAAGTGTCATGGATAACCCATGTTTGGTCACTTCCATTGACTTTCGTGGCCATGCCTCAGCAGAGAGCCAACAGTAGGTATGAGGTCTGTGTTAGCTCACTTACCTTGTTCTAGGGACTTTCTGCAACACGGAGAAGTCCTTGCCAACCTTTTGAACACCAAAGTCTTATCAGTCTCTCCTCCGTACAGGTGGTGTTTAGAGGGAGGTTTCTTTATGTTTAGTTTTCCTTTATTATTGTTTTCCAAGTTGCATCTGTCCTACAGCCCAAACTGCAGGTGAGTTTGCTGTGTATGTAGCTAAGTTTTGTGTCTTTGAACATATTTGAAGGCAACTGTCAACTCTGCTCCTTAAAAGTCTTGTACCTCCTTTCAGTCTTTTGGACACAGCTAAGCATAAAACCGCAGAGTTACACAGCCAAAGCCTTCTGCCAGCTTTCTTACGTGGCTGGGATTTTATAGTGATATCATGCTTAGGTGTGACTGACAATTCATAAAACCCCAGGAGTCAGAGGTGGAAAAGACTGTTAGGTCACCAGCTCCATTTCCCTGCCAGGGTGGGATATGCCACAGGTGTTTCTGCTCTAAGACTTCCAGAAGTGCTGGACCAGTGGTGGTTGTCATTATTTACTGCATTTATGAGCCTAAGACTAAATCTTGGTGGTTCTGAGCCACCACCTTATAGCAGTGGGAATCCCAGCAGCTCAGTTCTTCCCAGACTTGGGACATCATGGTTCGCAACATGATTTCCTGTGATCTTTTGTCCAGGAGAGTAGAGGACAATAAAACACATGGATGAACTGGGTTATTCATGCAGGGCATAGTTTCTATAGCTGTTAAGACAGCTAGAAGTACCCATGCATTATGATACCTTAGCTTGGCCTTGCCTATTTTTAAGTTAGGGAGTAATTTCCTTTGCTACAGGGTAGTTCTTTCACAGCTAGGTCTACTCTTTTCCTCCTTAATAGTTTACTGCTGTGCAAATCACGTGGGGTCTTTTACTATGATATTTTCTGCAAAAGATGTTACAAAGCTGTTCATTACTAGCTAGATATTACAACATTTTGCTTGAACTTGTAGACCTAGGTACTTCTTTTTTTCTTTTTTGTTTTTTTTCAAGTAAGAATGAAATTCTTTCACTATTTTACGAGGCTCTTAATGTATCTGACACAAAGAAAGTAGAATTAAAGCAAATAGGAGCTGAGTTTTTACCACAATATGAAATCCTGTTTGCTCTCTGATTGCGCATCAAATGTTGACATTAACTAGCAGATATGCCACTTACATGCCAGGGTTTCATTCTTGGAACATGAGATCAGGCTGATTCTGTGAAAATAAATATTAAAGAAAACGTGCTCAGTAAAGTGCTCAGCTCATAAAGGCCCAGTGCTAAGAAATCCAGGCAGCCGCTGGCACCCCCGCTGAGGCTTGCTCAGCTCATGGCTCTCGCTTTCCAACATTTGCATTACAGTTATTACATTAATCACATTCCTATTTAGAGTTATATGACTTCAGTTGTCAATTCTCCCCCCAACACTGTATTTTAAAGGAACTCTTTTCTAGTTGCTACTTAATTTTATTAATTTTCAGCTGCTTCTGTTTCATCATAACCTGGCACTTCCTCACGTTGTTTTGTTACAAAGCAGAAGTCTTGAATTTTAGTGTTGTTTCCTTCTCCTTTTGAGCTTTCTCAGGTTCCAGAAATGACCCCACAACTAGACCCAACATGCTGCATGCCTACTCTTCCTTTGCAGCCGTACAGAAGTTAAACATGGCACACACTGTCCTTGCCTGATCTTCATACAATGTTAGGGCCTAAGAAACTAATGCACTAGTAGGACACTGTCAATGTCTCCCCTGAGCTGACGCTCTTGGCTGTAGAGCAAAGATTGGTTCTAGGTGAGGACAGTAGTAACCAAATGCAGTTTTTCTCTCTAGGTGGGGACAGTAACAGCCAAATTCATTCAGCCTTTGGTCATTGCCATTGAATACATCTAGTCTAACAGGGTGGACCCACTTCCTATTGCCCCCTTCCCTTCTCTCCAACCTTCTCCAAAGAGGCAGAAAAAGCCACATAGTTATAAAGAACTGAGAAGGTTAGGGGAGCCTGAGCAGTTACCGAGGACTTCTGACCCACAGCCATGTAGTAAACACCATATAATGAGTTTTAAATTCTGTATTCCTATTGCAGCAAGAAGTCCTGTGGAGGCAGAATCTCTGTAACGCCTGCCAGCGTGCTATATGTGTGTGTAACCACTCTATCCTTTGTTTGAAGATTTCCCAGATGTAGACCCTACCCTTCAAGGAGCTTCCCCACAAGTAGACCCTCCTCGCTTTCAGTGATGCTCCGTGACTGTCCTGTGAACCAGCTTCTTTCAGGCTCAGGGGCTGAAGAAAGACTAGATGAAAACAGGTGAGTAAATGTCTAATATGAAGAAGAAGGAGAGGGAAATCCTCTTCCCTAGGGTTACATTTGAAGCTGAATAGGGAGTTCCGGGTTGAAAGGTTAGGGAGAGAAATTATTTTTGTTTCAGGTGGAGTTCTTGTTGGAGGGAAGTGTTGAAATGGGAGAACTTTGGGCTTAAGAAAGTTTCTATGCTCAAGAAAGTGGTAGATGAGAATTTTCTTTAAATAATTTCAGTAAGACTAGTGAACAGGGAAATTAATTTCTTTTCAAAATGACGTGGTGGAAAGGCAAAGCCTTGGGTTACAGCTCAGATAAAAGAGAAAGGTAAATGCCCTGCATTAAATTCCTTGTGCATTTCATACTTTTACAGACATCTTTGAAATTTATAGTGTAGATGCACTGGTTTGAAGTACAAGCTCACCTTGCCTGACCTCCCCCATAACACAGGCCTTTGAATCTGACCCTGTAATTTCTGCATCAGGCACCTCTATCTCTGTTTGAGCTATAACATGTCTTATAGATATTCATCTAGTCTTGACTGGAAGACTGCAAATAAAGGAAAACCATCACATCCTTAGGTAGCTGCGTTTAAATCACTAAGATAAGGCCGTACATCTAAGGCTTCCCTGAAGACAAGACAGCAAACAAGAATTTGCTGAAGAGGCCAGCGCTCGTGGGAGGGTAAGAGTCTGCAGATCCAGACATTATTTTCATAAAGCTCAGAAATGGGAAAAAGCACAGTGTTGCTCTAGTTCCAATACAACTTAAGTGTAACATCATTCTGTAGAGATCTTAATGTTAAATGTATTTCTTCACAAAGATAAAGGGCTTTAAAAGACCTGTTAACTTTTGTTTATTAATTGTTTGGTTTTCAAGTCTGATGTTTGGGTAATTATTCAGTAATACTATATTAAGAACAAATTAAAGACTCTAAGAAAAGAGGGGTGATGCTACCTATGAAAACAATTCTATTTGTTTTTGTACTGTTTGATTACAGATCATCTTCTTTCCCAGCTGTCTCAAAAACTGTTTTGAAAATATTTCACTTATGGTTTTGGCATTTGGGGAGCCAAATTTGGTGTCTATCCAAAGACTTGGGTGAAATTTAAGCCCAATTATAGATGAACTAAGTTGTCTGAGGTACCACTACATGGACTATATTTATTTCATGCTGATGACCTCCAAGGTCTAGCGGGAGGTGTTCCTGTCCATGGCAGAGGGGTTGGAATGAGGTGATCTTTAAGGTCCCTTCCAACCTAAACCATTGTATGGTTCTCTAAGTGGTGTCACTCTCTAGTAACAGTAAACATCAACCCAGATTTCAGTTTTGTTTTTCTTTCTATCAGTATTTGTCAAAAACTACATTCACAGTTTCTCAGCCCTGAGCATGAAGTTTCAGCTGGACTGATTTGAATAGCATTAGGCAATATGCTTTCCATATATATAGTTCTTTCTAAAGTTTCAACAAAGGTACTGACTTGAAACATTCAATGTCTCTGTATCTTTTTTATATAGATCTTTTGTTATGCTTTAACATATTGAGAAGTTTTATTGTCTTTCTGTGGATTTTTTCCCCTCTTATCTATTAAATCTTTACTGTAAGCCTCTAATGTTCTTACATTTTTGCTTCATTCCTTTCCATTCTCCCACTTTCCTTAATAGAGACCTCCTGTTCCTAGCGCCCATCAATCAAACTGTAAATCCCACACAAAAATAATCAGTGTGGGTGGCTCCTGGGTGGAGGTGAAGCTGGGTGGCAGCAGCCCAGAGCTGAAGCTGCCTTGTGCACGGTGGACCTCAGCTGGTGTCCATCAGCTGCTTTGGTGGAGCACTTTGCTCTATTTTCTCTGCATTTTACTGGGAATGGTTTCAGTAAGGTACATCCTCATTCTGTGAAACAAGTCCTGGGTGACTCACTTAAAAATAACAGTAAGATGTCCTCTGAGGTGACAAATATGTAAAAATGCCATTTTTCAAGGACACCACTGCATTTGGACAGCTAATTTCACTTTGTATTCAAACAGCATTAACTTGTATATTTCCCATTCAGTTTTTTCATGTCTTTAATTTGTTTTCCCACCAGTGATATTGGTGGAGTTTAAAGGAGAAGATTTGTCTTTACAGTAAAGTCAGTTTCATCTTCTCTTATTAGATTTGTTTTCACCTATGTTAGCCTCTCCACTGATAGTTCTTTACTTTCTTTGTCTTCTGCTCTTTTTTTCGCCTTTTAGACATCTAGAAGATATTTTGCAGTATTTAAGATGACTGAGGTAGCCCCTGGGTTATATTGTTCCACGTGTTTGTTCACCTAAACTACTTCAACATTACATTTGTTTTCATGCCGTAGAGAGAGCCTTTACACATTTTTAGTGCATCTTAGGACAGAATGACCAGTATTGTTCATAAATGACTGCACAGGCATCTGAAAGCTGTTCTGGTTAATTTAACTAGAGTGGTATAATGAATCTGAAAAATATGAAAGAGTCTTTCTTAGATTCAGGAAAATCTCTTTCAAGGTTAATGGCAGGTCTGCCTCTTCTCAGAAAACTACCCAAACAAGCTCTCTAATGGTTTGGTTTTTTTCATCATAGAAGTCTCTTAAGAAAGGGAGCAAGTTGGGTCATCATTGGGTCAAGAGCCCTTGGATGCTACTTTTCATTTGTTTGAGTAGGTAATCACATAATGTGCAGTCCAGCTTTGTGCCACTGGTTGCTAGAAATGAGGTAACTTGTTTACAGATGGAGATGTCAAGTGTGTGGTTCTGCAGCTCAAAATTTTATGCAGCGCATTATTTCTCTCTGCCCATCCAGAATTTCATTAACATTGATATGGAACAACTTTGTTAACCAAGAAGAATGTGCTGGATTTGTTTAAGGGCATTTTTTTCAAATGCAGCTGCCTGTACTTTGTGGGTTAAAGTACATTTACATAAACTTCTAAAGAAGACACTCGGACAATGTGTCTTATCATAAAAACACTTACTATACCTGAGGTAAGAAAATAGAAGAAAGAAGAAAACTGCTTTCAGTTTCAGGGGGAGAAGATGTATAAGAGAAATTGGAAAGTAGAGAGTCATTCATTAATCAATTGCCATACAACAAGTGTTTTGAGCTTTCTTAAGAGAATTTATATAGGATGTTATCTGAGGGTACGAAAAATACTAATACATAAGAAATTTTATGTTTCAAGCACATAAGTAAATACATTTAGTTGGTAGCCTAGTTTCAGGAATATGGACTAGACCCACTACTCTGTGGTAGCTATGCACACCAATTTAGCACAACTGGAAGAATTTTGTCTGCTTAGAACTGCTTATATGCAGCTCTTCTGAAACTTCTATTATTACCACTATAATATTGGAAATTGTAAAAGACTTAGGGAATTTAGGACTCGTATGCATAACATACCAGCACATTAAAAATCATTATTCTTAGGTCTTACTGCTGCTTAGAATTAACTGAACTGGAAGCAAATGAAATACGATTTTTGCACAGAATAGCAGAAATGTGCACTACAGAGCATTTGGCTGCAAAGATATACACTTCAAGGATTTTATTGTACCAAAAATATAAAGAGTTTCCTTTTTTAGCAGGCAATGAGAAAAAGAAAAAAAAAAAAAAAAAAAGTGTAGATTACTGTGCTATGGAAGCTTTAAAGAACTGCTCTTCAAGGTCAGGAGCAGGTTAGTAGACTTCTACAGTTACCAGCGCTGTTTTCTGTGAAAAACTTTTCTGTGCAAAAAACTTTCTAAACTTCACAGTAAAGATGGGATGTACTTCCCTAGCCATTAACTGTTTGAAAGTTAGGATCCTATACTAAATTGGCTGTCTAGTTTAGGCAAAGGTTAAGAGGTAGACACCACGTAACAGCTCTTCCCACCTATTTGTAGATGGCTGTCTGATGAGGGAGTGGGTACTAAAGTTCTCATTAATCTCTTTTCATGCATGAGAAGCAGAGGACCTACCATGTTGTTAGGCAAAGCATTGGAAATATGAGGTAAAATGTTTATTTTCCAAAAGCAATTAGGTGCTAGTGAGGTCCTGCCTGTTTTGGGCACTGCTTCTAAAGGAACTGGTTAGAATTCAGCAACTGCTGGCCTATCCAGTGAATGACGGTATTAAAAAATAAAAGCATTGAATTTGGAAGGCAGCATCCAAGTAACTCCCAGTGGTTTCTAAACTTTATCTTGAAAAAAAAAGAAACTGAAATTTTATGCTGCTCCTATAATAAAATTAACGAAGGAAAGTAGATTAGTACTGTCCAATATAACCCTCTGACTTCCAGGTCCGTTCCAGACCACTTTGCAAGTCCAGCTTAGTTATTAGCTTATGTTGAGAATTCAGAACAAGTTGTGTACAGCCTCCATCTAAATTAGGCTAGATGTATTTTGGGTCTGTTTTCCAATGACCGACTTTGATTGCTTGGTTTATTTTGTTTGCTTCACAGGATATCAGTAATTATTATGGAAGCAAAATGAAATTAAATAAAAGTTTTTCCAAAAGGTTATGGGAAGTATGGACTCATAGTCCAGGAAACCTTACCAGGTTCAAGTCAATTACACAGTCTGTGACCACAGAAGTGTTTTAGGAAATTTTCTTTCATTTTTCTTAATTTTATGTACCATGAGGTGCTTAATAAGATGCCATGTGTAGTGCTGAAGTGACCTGCTTCTACTTTACAAGTGCAATTACCTAAAAACAAGCTGGGTTTTGTGCAGTTTTCTGCGGGGACGTTGAGGAGCCAGCAGGTGGTAAAGCAGTTGGTGCCAACTATTACAGGGCTGTCCTCCTGGAAAGTGAAGTCGAGGTGAAAAATGTTACCACATCTCTGGGTCACCTTTCCCCTCCGAGCCTCCCACTCTGGAGGGAAGCCTCGCTGTTCAAAGGCTCGCATTGTACCCGTGGCCTTTCTAAATAACATAAAATACACTCTGGTTCAATGTGGGTGGGCAGCTAAAGCTAAGGTAAACAACCCACATTGCCAAGCAATATTTTTTTAAGCAGTAGGCAAGATGCATTTCAACAGATGCTTTTCAAAAGGAATAACCACAAAGATTTGGGAACACCTGCAAGCCTTTGTTGGATGGGACTCTACAGTGGGACCCAAGGGGAGGGCAAAGCCCACCTGTAACTCTCAGCAAAGCTATTGCAACAACATCTGCAAGGCAGGAAAAAAATCCACCTATTGATCAGGCACGTTTTGTTTGTGAAAATGAGCATGGGCCCACACAACAGTCACTGTAAATTTGAATGAAGATTGCCTACTCATAGTTAGTACAGGATGGTGGGATGGAGAAAGGGCCAAAGGGGGTGGTTGTTCCTTCCAGATTAGTCCAAGATGACACACTTGCAACCAGTTGTGTGACACAGCACTGGCTGGTTACCTAGTGTGTTTTACTAATATCCCTGCAAGCACAGCTATGATTCACAGATATCAAGATAACAGCACATTTTTGTCAAACACACCTTGTCTTGGCTCATTTTATTTGATGTCTTGAAAATATCATCACCTTGATTGAGGACAAGATAAATTTGTTCTATAGAAACAAGTAACTTATATAACAACTTTATAATCATTCATAGATAAAGGCCACAAGACAATATTTGGTGTCCTACATGGTACAGGACTGACTGTATTATTACACAAAAGAATATATTTTATGAAGACATCCACTTGTTTAAAAGATTTAAGTGATGGGGAAACCATGCATGAGAAATCTTGCAGTGATTGACTACTATTGAGTAAAAGTTGTCACATTTTTTTCCGTTTGGGATTTATATAGCTTCAGCTTCCAGTCTCTCAATATTAGTATGGCTTTGACAAGTTTTTAAAATTTCCTCTAATATCAGATATTTTTTAATCCATTTCACTCTAGATTAGGGTCCAGATAGTGGCAGGTCACCACTGGAAATTTAAATAGATTTATCTTCTAAAATAATTCCAGATTTTTCAGAGGTTTTATTACTCTCTTACCTGTCTTCTGGCCTGTCCCCAGCTTTTCAATAACAGACAGTACACACAATTCTTCCAGATTATGTCTCTTTTAATTTCTTATTCCCTCTACATTTCTTTATAAACTTGCCCCTTGGTTGTAACATGGTTGTCACCTTCCCAGCTGATGAGCTTCAGTGAGGAGCAGCATGCGTGGTGAGCAGCTTCTGCTGTGGCCCCAGGAGAAATTAAAGGAAAACAGGACAGCCCCTTCTCTCTCTCTCTGAGCCCCTGGGTGTCCTCATCCTCATGAACACAGCCAAAAGCACAGTAAATTAGAATAAATGGGATCCCACTGAAGGAGCCCTGTGCACACACAGTAGGTCTTGTGCTATGAAAAGGTTTGATTTAACTCATCTACATCTGTAACAACTTAAGAAAATACCACGGTTATGTACAGTCCTAGTGAATGTCATTGCATCCCTATAAAACCCATCACAGCAGTGGTCTGAAGTTGTGGCAGTAGTACAGCTTGGAGTTGTAGAGGTCTTGGACCACATAGTGTGTTTGTTTTGTCAAAAGCCTTTTCCTGGACTCGAGTTGCAGACTCTAGCACGTATTTGCGTCATATTTTGCTAGTGTGCATGACCCCTCTCTGCCCTGGATCCAAGCAAACTGGGGATCATGTAGCCATGATTGGGATGGGAGTAACTCTAAGGGGAAAGAAACTGCAGAGAGAGGATAGGGGTGGAGTTGGGTTATATTTGCCTACAAAAGCCATATGTAGTCATGCTGTGGTCCTGTGTGTGTGTCCCCCCCCCCCCGACACACAGTAAAAGATTCTAAGATACACAAAAATACATCACTGCCTTGTGTTGGCTGAAGCTAATCTGCATCTTTATAGGCTTAAATGAACACCCGGTGGAACGGCTCTTGTTGGATGAGACCCAACTTAGGGCTTTTGTCAAAAACTTACTGTACAGATTTCGCCATCGTGAGACACTGATCCACTTCATGCGTCTACACAGACTCAGATCTATTTACTTTGGTCTTTAAATAACCTATTGCTACTCTTCAGGGGGTTTTCTCAGTCCTGTAGAAGTGGAAGGTAACTGGGGTTTTGGCTCACATACCGTGGGAGAGATTTTTCAACGTTCTCATTATAAGATCTTTTTTGAGATATGACCTAGAAAATATCAGTCTTTACCTTTGTTAAGCTCCCAGTGAGAGGCAGTAACAAACCTGTCTTTTCATTATTAAACTGGATAGGTTTGATCGAGAAATAATTGCAAGGTAATACATAGGCAAGCCCAGGATGCAATTTTTACAAGTTTACTTTTTCACAGAAGCTTCTACTGTTTCACACTTGTTTTCTCAGCAAAAGAAAGAGCTCCTCCCTTTATTGTAATAATATGAAAAATTGAGAATTGAAAAACCTGAAGAGATCATCTGAGACTGAGAGGACATTTACAAACCCTGGGATCTTGATAAGTTTTTTTTAAAAAAGGAGATAATTTGAAGATATGAACCATTTGAAGTTCTCTTCCAAGAATTGTTTTCACTGTGAAGTCACACATGGCTCTATATTGATATTTCATTGTAAGAAAGAGAAGACAGAGTATATGTCTGTGTCCCTCTCTAGGATGTGGATTCAAGCCATATATTGTGATTTCTTCAGATGTTTTCACCGTCGTTGCAGGAATCAGAGAATTTTTCTTGTCAAAGTGTTCTCTCTCAGGTAGCCTTCCCTCCTTTGTTATATTGCAGAAAGAAGAGGGGTGCAGTGCTGTGCATCTGCTATGCATTCAGTAAAACACTACTGAATGTGCAGTCCACAGGCTGATCTCTCAGGTGGCGGAGGTGAGTGAAATGTCCTCGCAGGAATGGGTCTCTCCTTGCTCTCACTCCTGGGGTGATGTGAATGATGTGGCTATAGGCAATGTTACGGACGGTGCTGTACGCCACAACAAAGGCGAACCAGGAAAGAATAACAATTCTAAAAAGCACGGTGAAAAGGAAATAAGAGAATTAAACAATTTCTTTGCCTCTTTACATTCGACAAATCATTCTCAAATTGTAGTGGGTGACATGATCATGATTCACTCTGTCAGGGGGAGGAAAGAGTTACAGGGGACAGTGCTCTGGGGAAATGTTGTTTTGCTTAAGGATCACTAATGTTATATTAAGCCAATCTTGAAAGTTTATTGGCTGCTCTCCTGCTTTAAGTGCAAGGGCCTTACTTTGGTTTAGAAGATTGCAGAAAGTGACAGATTTGTGCTCATTATACTATTGATAAACAGAGAAGCTACTTAAAATGTTTTCCAAATTCTTTTTGTCTGACAGGTAACTGATAACTCTTTTAGGATTCATGGACCATTAATACAGGCTGTCCCTGCAGGCTCAGCTTCTGTTGCTTTCCTACTGGCAAGTTATAGCATGATACAAGTGTGCAGGTGCCAGAAGTGTCTTTTCCATCTTTCTTGGTGTTACACAGCAAAGTAATGGAATGCCAAACCAACAAAGCACGTCCTGTTGCTGTCAAAACCCTGCTGTGCTGGTAGTAAAAACTGGAAATACAAAAAGAAAGGTAATTTCTAGATCTTTGCACAGAAAGTGAAATTTTTATGTTTATCAAATGCACAAAAGGATCCTGATCTGTAACTGGAGCTGAAATACAAAAAAAAATTCTGACAATGACAGCAGCACTGATGCAAAATAGCCAACTAACTTCACACTGGATTTCAAATCCTGTTTGGTGAAGGTCCAGTTTCCTAATAACCTGTGTCTGGGGCTCATTGGAAGTCACACGTGGAGACCACTTGCCTTTTTCCCTACCAGCAACACTTCTCTTCTTTCAAGGATGACAGGCCAACAGCATCCCAGGGCGTGCTGAGCTAACGCCAGCAGTATTTCTCCTTTGTGGATCAAATAGCAGGAATTGGAATGAACCTTCCTCAAATTCTCTCTCTCAGGATCTCCTCCAGGCAAAACTTTGAGGTTTGCATAACCCTGAAAAGTAATCTGACTTTACTTTGGCAATGAAAAAGAAGCCTCTTATTTGTGCCAAGCAAACATATATTTCTTCTTAGTAGCATTTTTCATTGCTAATATGTCATTTCTATTTATTTATTTTTTCCCCCCTCCCCTCTTGCTGTGATTTTCCCCTCTTTTATGGACATTTTTACATATACTGTTTCAGGCATGCTGAGACAGGAGTAAGATACTGGCAGCAGTTTATCAGAACGCCTGAATTTGATGTGGTCAAACAAGACACTTCAGTTAGTGGTCTGAATGTGGTGTTGAAAACTGAAGGTTGATATGAATAAATGGAAAAATCAATTTTCTTTTGTTTCTTGAAGTAGTCCCAGAAGCCTCAATAAGAACAATCCAAAAAAGAAAAAAAAAAAAAAGTCACTTTGCAATTAACAGATAGAAATGTGTTTTTAATACAATGTAACGCACTGCCAGAATAAATGTGAAGCAGCTATCATCTTCATTTTTGATCAAGGCAAAGAATTTCTGTGACGCTTTTCATTTTCTCATGTGAGGTATTATCTTTAGTTTGGAGCCAACTACAGCCACAGAGATGTCAAGATGTGGTACCTTCTGGGTTAGAACATTGTGCTAGCAGTTACAAGATTAGTTCAGGACCTACAAGATCTTTTGGGCAGTTTCAGGAGATGGTTTGTGTCTCAAGGGTGGGTATTTATTTTCTAAAAAAGAAAAAAAAAGAAAGAAAAAGAAGAGATTCCCTTATGTTTTTTCAGTGATACAGCTGTGGCTGTTCCTTGCAACAGTTCTTGTGCCTGGATCTTTTGAAATTCTTGAATGTAGCAAGCTTTATAATGATAATCTCAAATTCCTGGTGATTTTCTGATGTTCTGGTGTGTTTCAAAATACCACAGATATGCCCTGCCTTTAACCAATCATGCTCCCCTCGTTCATGCTTTAATCTTTTTGGAAGAGGAAAGAGAAAACAGTCCATCTGTAGATTATGTATTTAAATCAAGAAATGTCAGAGGGGCCATACAAAGAGGGGAGCTGCTAAGACAGGTTGGAAAGAGGTCAGGCTGGATCACATCGATCACTAGTTACAGCTTTAACCATGCAGAGGAGAATTACTAAGGCACAACATCAGCAGTGCACAGCTTTCATCACACCTTTGTCAACCCTGTGGGTGATGGAGCACAGGCTGTAAGTCCTTGATGTTAGATATGGTAATGCCCCGTGGAGTTGGAAGTTAATAACAAAGAGAGGAACAAGGGAAGACAATGTTGAGCAAAAGGGGCAGGTTGGAGTGATTTATTGGGAGGGCTGAATTTCTCATTAATAGGTAATGGAGAAAAAGGTTTTGAACCACCAGAAGTTTTTAGGCCTTTTGTGGCTAGAGAAGAGTGCTTTGCAGTAAGTATGAGTAGGCAGAGGATTTCCTTGTCTTACATCGCACAATTTTTCTGTAGTGAAAAGCACCTATTCTATTCTGTGTGCTCTCTTCAAGCATTTACTCTCTAATCCTTCCCATAAATTAAGAGACAGTAATCACCTACTGCTTTTCAAAGTTTCCTGTTCCCGTTTGATGTCATTGTGCCTAATTTGTCCTTTACACCAGAGTTAAGTCTGGCTTGCTTTTTTTTAGTGCTGCCCCTATTTAATCTTCTTAATTTATGTGATGTGCTGATATTTGTTTAGAACTCTAAAATAGATATAAATAGTAAAATGGAGACATCACTTGAAACAAAGAGAATCTCTGTCAATAAGAACAGGAAAGCCATCTTTGTGTCTGCTCTAAGGAGATCACATTCATGAAGAGAAACTGTAAAGAGGAAAGGGTTCCCTTTGTGTTAGATTGTTTTTCAGAGAGGAAATGGAACCCAGGAACATTTCTGTACTATTAGATTTCATTAATATATTTTTTTAATTAAAAATAGTATGTTTTCAGGAGCAAAGGATGCATCATTTATTGACCACACAAGTCAAAATCATCCATCAATTTTAACTCTTCAACCCCTAACAACATTAACTAAATTAAAGATATCATTTTAAAATAACTTCTCCATATTTTCCTGCAGCTTACACAGACCTTAGGATAAGCAGCTGTATCCATTTTTGAGAAGATGATGGCAGAAGGTTTGTTGACAACCCACTAAAAGGTCAGTCTTGTTAACTCTCATTGCTGATCAGACTAAAATGTTCATTTGCGTGGCAGGTTTGTGACAGACCCAGCAGGACTTCTCTGGAACCTAATTTAAGTATAACATTACAGGATGGTGACAATGGAAGAAAATGATGTAACAATTGACCTTGACCATAAATTGGCTTTCTGTTGGTGTGTAGGAACTTCCAGCTTAGTTTTCTGGTTTAAATGGTCCTCTCTACTGTACAAAGGTTGTTGTTGGTTGCACCAGTGGCTGTTTGTCTTGTGATTCTTGTGCGATCATTATATAGAAACGTTTCAGGAACATAATTCCTGAAATGAATTCCTTTTTGCTTACTCAGTGCCCATGTGTATACCTTTGGTCATTTAATAAGATCAAAGGAGTAATTTTGCCACCTATCTAGCATCACCGCAGCTGAGTTTACAGCCAGTCTGGTGGAGAAGCTGTGGGTAAGATTTTTCATTTGCCATTTCTCCGCTGCACTTCCTCATTTGAATTGCTGAAAACCTCAGGCTAAACAAGGGCATTTTATGGGAGTTATAAAACTCCATCCCAGCAAAGCAGGCTAATTGTTCCATCTCTTCTACTTGCCAAATAAATTTATTGTGACTGTTCAGATTAAGATGTTATTTAGATTAGCAGTGTATGAGGGTTTTTTTGATTGGAAGGATTGTTCACTCTTATGCCTTCACATATCAATAAATGAGAAAGGACATATCAATTATGCTTATCATCAGTATTGTTGGGAGAGATGGAACTTAAAATGGCAGAATAATATCCCTCTACACAGGATCCTCACAGGCAATAAATTAAACTGCCAAAAGTGTGGGTTTTGTTGCAATGATTACACTGATTTTAGGTTGTTAGTCAGCTGAGCTTTGCTGGTTAGGCATGGATTTCTTTTTTGTCTTCCTAACCAATATAATTATGCCAGAAAAACTTTTTGGTTTTAGACAGGATCTAAGTAGCATATTTCAGCTGAATGATCTCAATTTTTGTGTGTGTCTCAATCTCACGAATGTCCTTTTCAATATCAATTGACCAGAGCTGGTTATGTAAGTTCATTAGACCTTCAGTTGGTTTTATACATAATTTTGTAAAACAATAGCAGCATAACATACAAGGGGAACTTTATAACTCTAAGTAACTCTTTGTGCTTTTCAAATACTCAGAGCTTCTCAAATAACTCTAACACTCTCTATTTCTCAAATAAACATTCTGATTTGTGATAGTTAGTTCTGGAAAACACCAAGAATTAGAGTCTTCTAGGTTCAAGTCCTATGTAGGAGAAACGGAATTCTTAGAGATCAGCAAAAGGGAGAATCATGGGGTCTTCAGAAAATAATTAGATGTTTGGTTGATGATGATTTACTGAGGTGATTCAATTTTGTCAAATAGAGGAGAAATAAGTTCCAAGGAATCATGAGAAAAGGAGGTGCCCATAGTTTTTCTCAGTGGATCCAGTTTAGTTGGCTGGTGTTTTCAGCTTTCTGTATTCCTCTAGTCCAAAGTTTGCATGTGTTTTCTGTGAATGATTACCCATGAAAGCAGATGCTGAAGTTTCTTCGGATGCTCAGTTACCTTGAATTTTCCTAGGAAAGAATTTAAAACTTTGCAATGTTTTAAGTCACATTTAAATAATCCAGAATGGTGATTCAGCTGTTTCAGGTCCATTGCACACCCCAAGTGGAAAAGCCTCCCACAGCCTTCTGTTAAAAACGTATGGAGATAATACAGTGGGAAGTGGAAGGATTAGCAGTAATCAGCCTGTTTCAGCTCCTCTGAGAGCAGTACCAGATTCCTCCCCCGCTGGAGCTGCTCAGATCACGATAGACAGAGCGCCTGACTCTCAAAGTGCTGAGCATCTGTGATCCATTGACTTACTTGGAAATGTAAATCCTCAGCTGTCCTGAAATCCATGAAGTTTTGCAGTTATTTGGATGTTAAATTCCTCATGCATGTTTTTTTTGACTGACTTTGTTCACCAAAGAGGCCACTTTCTTGGAAGTCAAAGGCTCACATCAGTACTCGTGTAGCATAAGCCATCCTGTCCATTAACCCAGCTTCACTTGTTTGGAAGAGGCTTCCCTTTCCTATGATCCCAGTAAATTTTCTCTTGCCTTCTCATTATCAGCCTTGTCACATTCAATAACCGGAGCACAGTAGAATCTTCCTTCCTCTCCTAACACTAGAAATGAGGTGTCATTCCCAAACCTTTCCCACTTCATTCATGTTTTCTCAAAGCCATGTCTCCGTCTGTAAACTTCCCTTTGCACCTGAATTGGCTCGATGCTTGGGATCTCTTACCTGGGCATTGTGTTGCTGCCTCAGACACAAGGAACCAGTCCCTGTGCTTTGGAGCAGAAATTTATCCCAAGGATGGAAAAACACATCAGGGCCTGAAGATCAGCCTCTTCTGCTGGTTGGCTCCAGAAATCCCCACTGAGCTGGTGTCCCCAGGCCTGGTCACCTTGGTATAATTACATTTCTAGGCAGATCACAGCCTTGTATCCACTCCTCCTGTTTTATGCACAAGGACCATTATCAGGGCCAAAAGGGCTGGTCAGCCTCTGGCACATCCCTGGTGAGGTCCCCTCAGGGCTGCTGAAACAGGCCAAAGCTGTGCTGCCTTCACTGTGATCTTCAGCCACAGCTAATGATTCTGATGACTTCCTCTGGGCATTTTGTGCCTAGTGCTTTGTTATAGTGACTCCTCAATAAAGGCTTAAAATAGAAAGTCTAGTGTTAGACTGAGCATATTTAACTTAGGCTAGCATGACCACAGTTAATAATTGTGCTGTAATTGAAACTTGTCTTTGACATCACCTCCTGACTGACTAATTGGATTGTGTCTAGTTATTCTCTCTTGCTACTTTTTTCTCTCTTCTGATCAGCCTGAAAAGTAACTCCCCAGCAGTGTTAAACTAAAACCAAATTGACCTGTCACAGACACCAAGGCATGAGTTCATTTTTTACACCAGAGACCTTCCTAAACAAGTTAGTTAAGTGAATGAGGTAAAAGTTTGTGCTTTGGTGCATGGTGGAGCTCAGTGACTTCTCATGTCACCCAGGATTTTGGAAGTCAGTTTTGCCGTTGCTTTGTTTCCATCATAATTATTTCCATCAGGACAATATGGGTTTTAGAGTCTTCCAAATCTGAATGTTAACACTATATTCTCTCACCATCTGTAAATGAACATAGGAATAGTGGAATATTAAAATTATGTTCTTCGGGTAGTTTAGAGCATATAACACACCCTTCATAGTGCTATTTATAAACATGGAAAGAGAAGTGAATGTCTCAGTTAAAACAGCCAGCTGACTATGTGGCTTACAACATATAAAGCACTTCCCTCATAATGTTTGCATTTGTGGGAATATTTCTTTTTCCTACACTTTGTCATGCACTGATTTTTAAATGACTGATCTCTTGCACGATAGCCTGTGTGGCTGTGATACAGCTGGCAGGCAACCTAAGGCACTCTTTAATTTTTAAATAAATAAGTTAAAATTGCAATGATTGAAACTGTGGCTGTATTAAATTTGATATAAATAACCCCACATACATAAAGACAGCTATAGCTTTATAACTTGAATTCACCTGCAGATTCTGTATCACTTCATCCGCTATTCTAAAAATGTTTCTAGGGAAAACATACTAGCTGACTACCCATAATTTTTCTTGGAGGAACAGAAGGGACTTTTAGTCCTTGAAGTCATCTCTTCATTTTTCAAAGCTGTAAAGAACAACAGGACATCATGTTAACTATATACACACAGACTACTTGAATAATACAGAATAATTTCAATGCTGAATTTATTTTTTCCACTACAAGAAGTATGTGATATTTCCACTAAATGCCTGCATGAATTCCCAGCTGGTGTAAATCAGCAAATTTCCATTGATTCCTTTCCTGATGCAGTGCAAACAACAAGAGATCAGCCAGGATCCTCAGACACAACTAAATCCCTGTAACTTCAGTGGGGCAGCATCATGTGCATTATGCAGAAATTTTGTGTGACTTTATCTTAAACAACTTGAAGTCTGTTTTTCCTTACTCCAGAAATGGTATAGCCATGTCATGTATTTTAGAGAAAAAAACCCTATAGTTTGATAATATATATTACTTAACACAAGTACTATTCCGAACATGCTGCATAAATCCAGGCTCCTCATTTTAGCAGCTGAAGCAATCCCAGTTCTCTTGGGAGAAATGGAAGTCTTGGCTAACCCTACTGTGTCCTGCACCTCCCACTCCCACCCTTGGAGTGGGGTGAAAGGATTTAGGAGAGATTTACTGTGGCAAAAAGCCTAAGCCCATCTGTTTAATTCCAGAGCTATTTTCCCTTTTTGCGAGAGGAAAGCACACAGCCTTTCTTTGTGCACCACTTTGTGGTATAAAACTTCTCTTGAGTAAAGCACTGCATAAATGCAAGACTTCTGTACCCATGTCATTGCCTGGTTATGTGATGGCATGTCAGCTTCATCTGCTACTGTTCATGCTGTGACCTTAAAGGCTTTCCATCATGTGATATATTTAGGTGCTGTTAGATTTATATCTGGGTTCATTTCAGGTTAAGGTTTTTCCTATTGTTTAAGGGAGTAGGATGCCAAATTCCCACCACACTGATGAGAAAGTAGAGTTTCCCATTCCATTCTTGTGTCTTAGCTGAAGGTTTTCATCCACACTAACTAAAAACTTTCCAGTACAGAGACTGATAACATATTTACAGGTGATAGTTACTGATCAGATGCTGCTTTCACAGGTGAACAGGATAAAAATAAGTGATAAAATTCCTTTCATTATAATCAGTATGTGAGGAATAGCTTGACTTTGCAACTTTTAAGAAGGAATGATAGATTCCTTTGAGTCCTGACGTGCCCTTCAAAGCAGGAGCTGCTCCTCTATATGTAAGAAGCTATACAGTAAAGGTCCATGGGCTTTATCTTCTAAATCATGTTGATCTCTCTCTCCTGAAACAAACTTAATACCTGGCTGAAAAAATCACCTCTGTTAATAATAATCTTTGTAAAAAACCAGTGGGGCTTACATGTATGCTTCTCTTGTTTGAGTGGAAAACTATAAAGGTGGTCTGACTGATTTTCTTTCCATAAAAGTTATTTATTTCCTCTCTCCTCCATGTTTCGATGCAGATTTTTGAATTTTTAGAGGCTCCTTATCTAACTGCAACAGAAAAATATAATTTCTTCCTTTAATCCCTGGAGCTCAGCAACAATGTTCTTTCAAGCACCTGGAAGGCAAGAGCAGGTGGTGTCATTTTTCTCCAGCACAATTTAATTTTTTCAGAGTTATTAATAACTGGAACAGTAGATTTCCACCCTTGTGTTCTGGTTTCTTTCAGAGCTTCCAGAAGGTCCCAAATTAAGTGAAGATTCAGGAGGGACTCTTGTCTCTTCCACAAAGGCAGTGCTGGAGACTTATAAAAGCAACTCCAGAAACTGTAAGATTGCACTTTTAGCCAGATGGGATGCCAGATGGCTATTTTTTTTTTTTAAGTTGTCATGGGTAAAGGAGAGGAAAGGAAGAGATCTAAAGCTCAGCTTCACATGCATCTTCAACCTGCTGTGTTGAAGGCTTTGAAAAGTATGATTTACTGATCTCATTGTAAGAACCTGCACTAATTTTTACTCCTGTATAGCAGAACTAATATGTGGATAAACAAAGCTGCTGTTTTCATGATCTAACAAGAATAATTGATAGATTAGGACCTGTAGATTACTTTATTATATAGCCACCAACTTCATGAAGTAGAACCTGCTTTGAATAACCATTATCATGCCATGGAGATATCTCACATAGTGATCATTAAAACTCCTGGTCACTTGCCAGTTGCCATAATAGTTCTTTGTCACACAGTAGGACTGTGGTCCTGTGTAACTAAGCAGAAAAGGGCTTTTCTCTATTATTTTCCCTGTTTTCTGGCCTTTGGCAAGCACATTGCTGTTGACTGCACACCTACAGTTTTTGGTAGAACTTGATATGTTAAATCTGTTTCATGGTCATCTAATCTATGTCATGATTAGTATTTGCAAGAACAGTACATGCCAGGAGTGAGTTATTGTTTGCATAAAAGATATAAGTTAAGCAGAATTAGGCAAGCTGAAGGCCACCAAACTTATTGACAGTCTGTTAATGTAAAATGCAGACCATGTTAATTTTTAAATATGCTGATTATTCTTTCCAGTCCTCATCCAACCTTAGAGTAAAGGAATTCATTCAACTTTGTCTTAAATGACAATACTCCCATTTCAATGTGTGGGTATTCCTAATCTTCTTCTCTTCCTTCTTATCATTTGTATATACTCTTCCATTCTTCTTGAGACAGTAAATGCTGCATGAAGTATCGTAACAGAACACACTGGTTACTACTCCTGCTTTTGCTCTGGACTGATTGTGTGATCTTATCCAGTGCACAGAGATATCTCGTTTCTGCAATAATTCTGAGAAGACATTCTTTAATTCTCATTGTTTGTGAATTAATGCTTAAGGGATAACAAAATTCATTGCACTGAAGATGGCAGCCTAAATGGTTATAAATTCTGTGAACTTCACAATAGCATCAAATCCAGTTGAATGTTTGGATGCCTCACGACTTGCTACATCCAAGTTTAAGACATGTTCTTTGGTGCAAATACATTAACATGATGGTAGGAACTTATTTAGTTATAGGTACCTAGAGCTATTACCTTTTTGGACTACAGATGTTAATAGTGATTGCAAAGTACTAAGTCATGCCTTTAATTTGTTGTAAAAATAAAACGCTCCTCTCTACCTTTTAATAACATGATACCCTGTGCTCTTTCCAAAGTTCTATAAGTGGTCTTAAAAAGAAAACCCTGAATCCATGAAATGTGGCGGGTTGATTTAACATCTGGAAGTACTCTCATGGCTGTCTTCACTTGCTTTCAAGACAGTGAAAAACTAGGCTATATGATTTCTTGATATTCATACAAAGAGTGCCTAGTAGCATCACTGCTAGTAAATAAAAGATTAAATTTTCTACACTAGAGACTGATGTTATAAAGTTTGGGTTTGGGCATTTCCTGAGGACCCATTGCTAATGCATAATGTTAGGAGGTGTTTGTTTTTGCCCTATAATTAGAGGAGGCAATCTAATGCTCATTAGGTAATCTTTATTGGACTGTCTCTGCTGTATTTATACTGAATAGTACCCTTATTACATGCTTAGTTCCATTTATTACATCTGTTAAAATTAGATATTTGCACTGTATTTAAAAAGCATCCATGTTCTTGGCTAGGAGGCCCAGAATTTGAAGCTAACCAGTAGAAACTGTTTCTAAAGCAACTTTTTGTGCAGTTTACTATTCCCAACTCTTCTGTTCAGGAGTGTCCCAGTTTGGTTAAAACTGAACCAATTTTCCTTTCAGTGGTTTTACTTTTCAGTTCAGGATGGGAGACTGCCTGGGGATACTGGGTGCTATAGGCTTTCAGATGGTGTCTACTCCTAGAAGTGATAATGCTCAATGTTTATAGTTAGTACTTGGAAGGGAGAGCGGTTAACAGAGAGCATCTGCTGTCCGTTTAGTGGCCAGCCCAGCCTCAAATCATGACAAGGAGCAAGTGTTCACAATGCCTGTGGTACCAGTCCCCCCGTGGAAACTCAAGGGAAAGAACACAGTGACAGCTGTGATTTTTAAATACAGGAAAAAAAAAATCCAAAACAGGTAAGAAATTAAACATTCAAATATTTCATTTTATATAATAAAATATGAAGATTTAAAAATTTCCATGTTTAAAGGGCCCTTTGCATATTCCCTTTAATAGCGTTGAGGTCTTTTTTGCTCTCTCACCACTCTTTGCATCTTCCCTAATTGAATTAAAATAAAAAGAAAGAGAGAGAATAAAACAGAAGGGAAACAGTTCTGCACATTTTTAACAGTATAATTCCCTCGTTTGACGTTTACCGTGTACTACCTGGATTTACTGTCTGTTATTTCAGAGTGCTGTAGTGAAATACCACCTGTACAGAAGAAATAGGACATTAGTGTGCTCATAGCAGTGTGACTTGAAGAAATGGCTGGAAAAAAGCAAAGCACTTTCAATCAAATATGTGAAGAAAACAAATACTTGCATAGATAATAATTGTATAGAAAATATCCAGAGGTTTACACAGAAGGCACTGAAAGATGTTGATTGTATCCTTGTTAAAGTCGGGTTTTAAAAGTCTTTTTTTTTTTTTTTTTTGGCATTTTCAGCTAAACCAATAAATACAGGATAAAAGTGAAGACATTCTTTCTCTGCAGGTATTTCAGGAGAAAAACATCCTCTGCATTTTAATAGATGTAGTGCATTCACAGAGCATGCAGCCTACAATGTTGGCACTGTGGCAGGGACTGGCATCTTCCAGGAGTTCCTGTTCACATACATCATCTATGTAGATATCAACTCTACTTGTCACAGCTAAAAGATTGATAGAAAACTTTATCTTTTTACTGGATCCTGCTAGGACAAATGCAAGAGTACGGTGTTTAATAATTATGTACTCTTGGAAAAAGTACCAAGATTAAATCAGTGAACTAGAGGATACTGAAGCACAGGAAAAAATACCATAGGCATAAAACAAGCTTCCAGATGGCCTTGACCTTCACAGCTGTGTGCTGAGCCTCCTGCTGAGGCAGGCTGCTGGACACATTGGGAACGGGGCGATGACCCTCAGTTGTTTTCACAACGGCCATGGGATGCAGCTGACGTTCTTGTGTTATAGTTTAACTAGTGACCTGAAGATGGCAGGCTCCGTATTGCATGACCAACAGCTAAAATAACAGAGGCTCCTTATGCATCTGTGGAGCTACAGCTTTCTATACTGAGCTTGTTTGCTCTTGAAGAAGCTACAATAAGCAGATACAGTGGTGATGTGTCACCTATAGTCAGCTGGAGACCCCACCATACTATCAAACACAACAGACTTCTCCAGGGTTATGGGGAATTTCTTCCAGTAATTCCTCCCAAAATGGAAGTAATGGGTCAGGATTTCATGACCTACGCTGTGAACTTAACTCATGTCGTTAC
This sequence comes from Podargus strigoides, assembly GCA_028020825.1. Taxonomy (NCBI): domain Eukaryota; kingdom Metazoa; phylum Chordata; class Aves; order Caprimulgiformes; family Podargidae; genus Podargus; species Podargus strigoides. The sequence continues at coordinate 5,384,128 of CM051626.1, read as the reverse complement.
TGAAAGAAGTTTGTTTGTAGAGATTTTCTTTGTATTTACTATTCCAAACAAAGGAAATTCTTTGTCATTTTCTTTCATTGCAACATTTTCTTGGAAGATTCATTTGTATATTTTTACTTTCTTTTTGTTTGTGTGTTCGCTACAGGGCATGGAAGAAATTTCCAAACAATGTATGAAGCAGGCTTTTCCTTCTCAGTGTGACATGCTGGTCTCCAAAGGACTCCCATGTATGTGTGCTTGGGACTGTACTGCTAAGCCAGAAGTCTTTGGAAGTGGCCACAGGTTCAGGGCTCGTGAGTTTTGCACTCATGGTTTGTATCTCTTTGGGTTTGTATCTTTTGATACAAATGGTTTGGGTTATCAGAAGACACACTGACTATTCATGTCCTCAGTATTTTCATTGCTGAAACCTTCTGAAGACAACTATTTCAAGTTGAAAAACCTTAATAAACACAGCACTTGTAAATACTGGCTTACTGGTATAGTTTTGTCCTTTCCAGCTGCAATATTCTATATTGCCTCAAAAGTGGGTGAATTATTAGTTATCTTGACATGTTCTCATGGCAGGTCTGTATTTTTATATTCTGGTGAGGGATTACAGTGTAAAACTAACAGAAGATTTCCTAAACATTCAGGGAAAAAAAAAACCTGCCAAGGGAGTTCCTAGCAATTGCTCTATTCTTTCTTGAATATGATGATACAAATACAGCATTTCATAGCAGTGCATGGGATATGCATGTGATAAGAAGATTTTTCCCAAGGCTCCCAGCTCACTGTGTGTCATGCAGTGGTATGGAAGGCATTTGGATCCTTTCTCACAGGCACCCACTGCAGGGTTTTGTAAAGTGGCTCAACTTTGACTATGGACGTAAATGTTCTCCCCAAATTCTTTTTTAAATTAAGATTTTGGACAGAAATTAGATGAGCTAATCCCTATAAGTTATAACATATGCCATACCAAATAGAATGTAACATATTAAAACTTTGGAAGCCCATTAAGATCTGTGACATTTAACCCAGTTTAATTTTTTGAAACAGGATTCCTCTTTTATGAAATAACAGTCAATTCAGCTTTTCCAGCGTTATGCCTCTGTGTAATGGAATCATCCATCAGCTTGACTGATGATCATCCAGGGCTTAACGAAGGAGGTTCTAGCAGTTATAAACCCTGATCTGTGAGCAAACAGGCATAGGTCAGGCGAGCCCTGCTCTAGCTTTGTACCACATACATCAGATATCCCTACGCATAGAGATATAATTCAACAGCCCAGAGCCAGATACTTTGGTGCATAGATACCTGAACTGACACTAGTCAGATAATTCCTTTTGCCTGGCATCTAAGGCTTCTTGTCTTGTGTAAGCATTACCGTAGGGCTTGCTGCACACTTTTCAACTCCATGGCATGGATGAGCCTCCTTAATTCCTGCAAATAATATCAGCCAGAGAGTAGAGCTTAAAGAAAAACAGATTTGTGGAAGAAGAAGTAGCAGAATAGCAAGATTTTTATTCAGTCTAGAAAAAAATGGTTGTTCTTAATCAGTGTCTTCTGTTCCATTTTATTCCACCCTGATAGTTAAAGGTGTTCGGCCAACAAAGGAAACTAGAAATTATTTGTGAAAAAAGGAGGTGGCTATCTCTTAATGTGTTTTTTTTAAAAAAACCCCAACCAAACAAAAAACCCAAACACCTCTTAGGTGGTAAAATGGAAGGGTACTGTACACTGAAGAGATGATGAAGAAAAAGGATCCTGTAAAGACAGAGCCCCAAAGTGAAAAAAGGAACTTGACTGTTTTACTGTATTTTGACATCACTTATGTGGGTGTAAGTGGAGCCTTCCCACAGCTGGTGACTCTGAAGGACTCAACTGGAGCTGTTAAACAGGATAACCCAACAAGTAGGAATACAGGAGAATGGTCTTTGATGTAATAGTGGCATCCTGGCTTTTGTTATTCTTCTTTATTTTTCCTCCCTCCATTCCTGACGTCCTATAACACTGGGGTGACATCTCTGAGGAAATGATACTGAACAGAGAAATGGAAGAGAGAGAGTGCTGGAGTCTACAGGTGTTCAGGAAGATGAAAGCACAAGAGCCTACCATGGTGGACCACAGGTGCAGCATCCTGGTTTGTGACATTCAGTTCCAGGTATAATGTGACCTCCTGTATTCCTTGATGTTGCTATCTACAAAGCAAATAGGCTTGAGCAGCTTTTTAAGGTGTGTGTAACAGCACGGTAGAGTCAGACACAAGTGAAACTGGTCTCAGCTCACCATCTGATCTAGCTTGATGAACAGAAACTCAGTTTCTGTATACTCATTGGGCTGTGAACAGGTTTAAGCTCACTCATATATAACTTGAAATTTATCAAGTATAGTCCTCCAAATGAACAGATGTGTTCATTGTAACTACGTTATTTAACTGAACTATTAGCAATTCATTATTTATATGGCATCATCCAGGAATTCCAATATGCTCTAGTCTGCTGATTTTTTTCCTTGCCTTGGAACTAGCACCAGCTCAGCCCAGCAGTGCACTAGATAATCCTGACAGGTTCCAAGAGTGACCTCCCAAAGGGCCTAACCATGACCCACTTTGGCTGCTGAGGCACCACCACAAACTCCCTTGCCATTTCCCACCTGCTGTGTGTGACACTAAAGACAGATAGAGCTGAGACAACGTTTTACTAGAAAACTCAATTACAGGCCCATTTTTCTTCCTTAAATTAATGATAAACATAATCTATCACAGAGGTTCCATTCAAAGAACAGATGGTAAATACAAGGTAATACAGATACAAGTTAAATAATATTGCCAACAGCTGACACACACACAAAGCACAGAGCTAGTAGATGCTAAATATTCTTTAAAACTGTGCTTAAATCATGGAGACCAAAATCCTTTCATAGATTCGTTTTCCAATTTGGCCAGATGAAAGCCCTTCAATGAATCTACAGGGTAAAGGGCTTCCAAGATCTCTGTCTATGAAACTTCAAAATCTACTCTTAAAAGTTTTGAAGATTTTGTTGTAATTTTTGTTTTTTGTTGTAACTGAGTTATGATAAACAAATAAATTGCTGGGGCAGGCAATCCAAGTGGTTAGATCACAAGAATTAAAGCTGAGGTGTCCGGTGGGAGGAACTGCTGTCTTAAGAATAGTACAGCAAGAATTTGCTTGTCTAAGAAAAAAGCCCACAAATAATTCTGCTTCCACACAGTAAACTATGAACTGCTGTGTGAAGTAAAATATTCCATACACCTAAACACAGCCTGCACCAAAATCCTTTCTTCTGCTTCATTGCTGGCATCTGCTGAATAGCCATTTAGCTTCTTACAGTACCCATAGCCTCCACCAATGTGAGATCAACCAAACCTCTTTCTGCCTGCATGACTGTTACTTTCCCATGGGGCTGGTAAGGATCCAGTCCCTGGGATTTGGGCAAACAGTTTAGCATCACCCTGAGAGAGAACTTCTAGAAAAGGAGCAACAGAAAAGTATCCCACTCTTCTTTGTTTGGCTTGACAAGAAAGTGACAGAAACACTCTTGTAAAAAACTTGGTTTTTCCTTTATGTTGAAAAAATATCCGAGGGAATTTCCACACCTTTTTACTGTAAATAAAATCCCAGATGCAGCCAACCTATGCTCTGCAAGACCCTACCTCTATGCTTCCCTGTCTTTGTATGTGTGTGTTTTGAGGTACGCAAATTTAGACAAGCATATTTATACTTAATAAGTATTAAAATATCTGGGGAAGAAAAGCCAGTGAGTGAATACCATGCACTGAATCAAAATAAAGCAAGACAAAGAAACTCTAGATTTATTACAAAACTAAAAACCTAGTGCCTGCAAAACAATTTGCTTTAAGTAGGGTAATAATTCCTGGAGGCAGATTGTATGAGCCCCTTACACATGAGTTACACTTCAATAGTGAAATGCAACTCAGTCTAGCAAGGAGATACAGCTCCAACGTTTAGAGTGAGTAGGCTCTGGTTAGAAAATGTGCCTTTCTGAGTCATGACAGAATCTCACAGTATTACTCTGCAACTTTTCAAACACACACGATCATGGATTTTTTCCGTTACGTATTTTGGAGTTAACAATGAGATGACACATTCTTAGAGGAATATATAGATATTATTTTCCAAAATATCTACAAACTTGCTGTCCATTGATTGAGGGAATTCACCTGGGTGAAATTTAATCCATAAAAAAAAAAAATATATTTGACTTTCAGCTAGGTTGGCTCCCTGACCCCTCTTGACCACAAGTGGTACCCATAGGACGGAGGTACCCTTCGTGCTGGAAAGAGAGGGTAGCCTCCATGGAAGCACACCTTGCTGTAGTGCCTGATCACTAGGTCACACTGAATCACTGTTGAGTTTCTTTGAAGCAAGAGTCCAACACTAAGTATTTTCCTAGTCCCCACCCTGTTGTTCTTCTCCCTTATTCATTCTCCAGTTTATGAAAGCCTGGCTTGAAATTTCTTATAATCCATTTTTCTTAGGTGAGTTTTTTTTATATATATATAACATTGCACTGTTACAAATAATAAATTCTTTCCCTTCCTTAACAGCCTCTAGAACTTATAATTTTGGCTAGCAGCTTGAATAAACATGTCTCTTCCCATCAAGGCTGCATAAACATATTGGGTGCTGCCTGATCCAAGACACCTTTACTCTTTCTTAGACATTTATACAGTCTACTGCAAGATGCTTTGTAAACTTCAGAGTTTCCAGCATAACTGAAAGGGCAAACTCCAGATATTTAATGTATAAATGCTCTTTCTTTTGCAATCTCTCTCTCTCTCTCTCATGTTCCACTTGGAAAGCAATCTCATCACTATTTATTTTATGTAAGCCCCACTTCAGAGTGAAATAGGACTATCATTCTCCTCGTTTATTTTTTTCTGTCTCATCTCTGTTTTCTGTGCTCTTGGAAGGCTGTTTGTCCTGTTCTTCACTTGACATGGGTTATTTTTTTTTTTTAGTTGTCTCCAAGGCTGAAATGCTAAAAGGCCCCAGAGGAGTTGAGTACTTGACTGGAAAGACACCAGCACGGTGGAGGCCATACTCCTCTTTCTTAGAGACTTAGCAGAAATACATTTCGCTGGGATTTTCAAGGGAAACTACAGGGCCATAGGCACCAGCTTCCTGTGAGCTGTCTCTAATCCCTTCATCTCCTTTGAAAACCCTAACATATGGTATGCATCTCATGTAGATTTTGCCCTAAGTACTTAATGACTAATTGTAAAGGTCTAAAAGACAGCTTGTGCTAGAGCTTTGCTCATGAGACGCGACGCTGCTCACTAGTCCTGCTGTGCTCATGAGCTGTGGGAACAGCCATAGCCCATCTCTTAAAACTATGAGCAGAAGTGTGCAGTATTACTCTAGGAAATATAGCCTCAAATGAAAGAACTGTTTAGACATCAAGAGGTACATCAGGTTGTTTATTATTTAAATTATACTAAAATCAACCAAATAAATGGGCCAGATGTTTTATGTAGACTCTTTGTGCCATAGGTGCAGTTTACAAATGCTATAGTAATTTAGCTGATGATTCTTTCTGTATTTCAAAGCTTTTTCGAAATTTTCTCATTGCTAGGTTTAAATCAAAATATTGGGGATGAAAAATAAGGTTTTGAGAACCTTCTTCTGAGAAAAAAATTGTTCAGTTCAGGATAGATTTTGCTAGTGATAAAAAAAGACTAGACTAAACAATACCACTCCTCACTAGGTCATGAAGGTAAGGGGACCAGGTTTTGTTGCATAAGTAATTTTTTAGAGAAAGAAGAAAGTATCAATCCAAATAAATAACCTAATGGTTGAGTGCCAAAATAGGAGTCAAATAACTTGAGCCCATCCTATCTACAAGAATAATCTAATAATGGGGCAATCATCATCCCTCTTTGATAATTTCAACCATTAAACCATCTCAGTTTAATCCCAGAAGCTCCTCTGTTCCTGCAGATGTGCATTACCCCAGTGACTGCATCTGTTTGGGAGCACAGTGGGGATGGGATCTCAACACATCTAACACTTTACTTGCTAATAGGTCAGATGAAATAAACTAAATGAGGCTGTTATTTAAAATGTCTTATCAATGTATTGCCTTTGAAGTGTAAAGAGACCAGCATTAGAATTTTGGGCAGAATTACTTAAGAACTTTGCCAGCAACTTATATTATTGTTAATGGTACCTTTAAAAAAACAGTCACACCCAAAACGAGCTTTGCACTGTACACACATGTAGAAAGACAAAGTCCCTGCCCAAATAACAAACAGTTGAAAAGAACTTATTTCCTGGTCTTTAATTTTGACAATGAACGTTTCAAATGGAGGCAGTGAAGATTTAATTCCTGTCTTCAGTGCTACCTACAATATTGAGATGTATGTTTCTGTATAATTCCGTGTTCTTGGAACACAAAGAAGCATTTTAGATTTATAGTCACCTGAAAAACTGCTGATGGCACATTGACACAAATAATTCACTTTACTATGTATCTTAATAACTTTTCTCATTTTTTTTTCTGTAAGTAGTTTTCTTTCTGGTTGGTCCATTATTTGAACTTACATGTTGCAGTGATCAATTAATATGGGTTTCATTCAGTTTGAGCCATGAAAATTTCTGGCTACATGGAAACTCTTTCCATTGTTCTGATTTTACCTAAACTCCAGTTTGTAGATTTCAGTAGATTTTATTAAGATACTGAAGTTAAAATAATAAATCTACAGCTTCACCTGAAGGTGGCAAGAACTGTGGCTCCATACTTCATAACCCAGAGCCGTCGGCAGCTGTTGAAAGCACCTTGGCTGCCTCCTGCCTCTGAGGCACAGTTTGTTCCAAGGCTTTGGCTGGAAAGTGTTTATGTTATTAATTGTAAGAGCAAAGCATTGATTATATCATGTATTAGGAAAAAAAAAAATTGTAATGAGGCTACAAATCCCTTCTAGCTAGGCACAACTAAGTAGAGCCAGTGAGTGTATTTCTCCAATAAACTTCTTTTTATTTTGAATTACACTGGTCTCTTTTAAACAGGACTCCTGCAGGAGGTATTTATTCCATGGTATTTTAATTTTTTTTTTAATCCACAGCTTCTCTCTGAGTGTTGTGCTCATTCTAAGCATTCAGACTTTCCTGCACACGGAGTGCCAGCCGAAGGCAGAAGCAGCATCACAAGCAGCTGTATTTGAAGCAGTCGTGTGCCATTGATACATGAGGAGTGAGCAGTGCTGGGCAAAGGCTGCACCCTCCGACGTGCCTTCCATCCTGGTGAGCTTTGTTGACTCAGACACACGTGAACAGTGGTTCTATGGCAGGTCCACATGTTGATGCAGAGACAAATTGCCTTACCCAGTCAGCTCCCCAAATTAAAAACTGAGACTGGCAGTACATCAAGTACCAACATTTGTTCCAGATTTAAGTAAATGCATAATGGCAGGTGTACAATGGAATTTAGGTCAGGCAGGCAAGAGAGATCAACAGCACAGAGCCACAGGCTCTAATTCTAACTAATCAAAAGACCAGCCAAGGGTTTAGTCTTGGCAATTGAAGTGGCAAACGGAGAATAATTGCATGTTTGGAAAAACATCCCCTTGGGCGTTCATAGTCAGCCCAGATCACTAGAAATGATTGTGATAAAAAGCATGATGAAATAACCAGGTTGGCTGGTAGCAGCCAGAACATCTATGGCAATAGTCATAATCCAGGCTCTGCAGAGAGATTTTGAGGGAAGACTAGAGGATTAGTGAAGAACTAGTGTGCGAGCGAAGTATAGCTACTTAGGTATTTGGGAAACCAGAAATTTTGAAAGAATCCTATATAAGAAAAAAGAACAATCATCTGACACATTAGATTTAGCAGGGTACTCAGAGAAAATTTCTTAATTTTGAAGACTGATGTCAAATATTTAAAAATACTTATTTGGAAAATTATTATTTCAGGCAGGTGTTCAGTGAAGCCTTCCCAGGAGCATGAAGATGTCTGCAGAAATCCAAAGCACCTAAATTCAAGGAAATACCCTTGAGGTTAAGAAGGAGGATGTAATGTAAATTATTCATAGCTGGAAATTATGAATTAGTCATTCAGTGACAGAGGAGACAGGAAGCCTAGACAAAGTATTCATTAAGAGGTTCTAGGCCCTTTTTCAGACAGGCTGCAAAGTGATAACTAGAGTCATCGGCCAAAGAAAAGCCCACAACACACCCAATTAAGAGGAGGTTATCTTGCAGGAGCAGATTGTAAGTCAGGGAGTCTTATAGCTGTGTGAATAAAGCTGTGGTCTCCACGGACCCAGATGGAAGTTAAGTGAAAAGATGAAGACACTGTCCATAGGTGAGCTGCCAAACTACTGTTCAATGAACAGGGAGTCATCTGCTCCTTGACAGATGTCCCTCAGCTAATGGAAGTCATCTAAGTCCATGGGGTCACCATTTAGGGTCATGTGAAGCACACAAATATAGAGCACTGGGGTGCCACTGTTTAGTGTTGTACTATTATTCACTTTGAGCACTTTAGGGCAGGGGCCACAGTGACCTAAGAACTTACACAGTGAGTATGTACTTATTACTTAGGGGGCCCACATGCTCTCTGGGGACTGTAGATATCTGCTTCTGGAAAGGAGATAGAATGAAAATATTCAACTAAATATGGGAACTGGAAATGTACGAAGATACAATAAGTGTAATTTATGGTAGTAAATGTAGTAGACCTGCAGAAAAAAGCAATTATTTTAAAAATTAATCTTTTAACATGCTTAGAGGAGTTTTATTATTTAACTGACTAGCCACTGGTTTTTTGGGAACTGCTTTGATGAAGACTGTGTTTTGAAATACAAAACCTAGAAAAATGCAATAAAACTAAAATTCTTTACTAGAATAAAAAAATACATTTAAATTAAGAAAATTATAACCCAAATAATTTGTAACTTTCAGAGCTAAACTTTGGGAAAAAGAGTAACTTTGGAAAAAAGTTACTAAAAAGTCTTCAAATTTTTCGTTTAAACTTGAAAATGCACTTTTATTAAAAAGCATTATTAATAACACATATATCAAACATAAGTTCATTTAAGCTGTTAAATTATTGCATCAACTTGGTTTCATAGGTTCAGTCTATGCAATAGATTTAGGACAATATGATCAGCAACTATTTCCTAGGGGGAGGAGGCCTCGATTTGAATTTTCCCACAAAGGATCCTAAAGCATCAGAGAACTGTATTTTAGAGGGTTATTTTGTCAGTAGAAAAGAAGCTGTAACCACTCTGACTTTACTCTGTGTGCAGAACATTATCACGAGTTTGACCCATGGCTCTTACTGCTCATGCTGGGAGAAGCAGGAAAACTGAATGAGGGTTGGCAGTGTGGTTCTTAGCACTGGAGTAAATTCAACAACTCTGTGTATTTGTTACCTGCAAGTTCTCTCAGGGCTTGCTCCATTTGTGTGTGTTGTTTTTAGTGGGTTATTTTTTTAGGGGGCTATACATGTGGGAAGACTACTCAAAGCCCAAAAGCATTTGAGTGATGTCAGTCTGCATTTACATGTCACAGACAGTGTTAACCATTGGTGAGCTCTGCTTCCTTAGGCTTTAGTCTTTACCCACCCCTAGAAAAGTATAAGGCAAAGCTCTCCAGGTGAGGGTTGAGAGCATTTTTATGCTATGGGACTTAATTAGGAGATTGAGTTATAATTTGTGTTTATTTTGTAGAAAAGCAAGCCATAAAGACCTTTCTTAGCATGCTGTGTGTAGGCTGTCTACATCTTATACAGAAGAAAAGAAAATGTATACAAGGTCAAGGGCAACTACAGTATGCAAGGAAACTGTTAAATTAGGGTACATATCTAGGTCAAGAAAGGGTTTCAATGAAGTGGAAAAATGAGGGAAAGAAGATTTAGGAGACACAAATAATTATCGAGTGAATTTTTGGCGTGTGTACACTCTCAAGGTAGAGTCAGTCAAATAGCTATTTGAACTAAAGTTGGTGAATGATGAGCAGCGTAACAGTGAGGATCATTTTTAAAGGCCAGAGGGAGGAAATGAGAAGATTACATATAAATCAACAGAACTGGAAAAATGTAATAATATAGAATTCTGACAAATACTGTTTTAAAATAGATTCACTTATTTAAAAGCCCTTAACAAAGCTGCATATAGACTCATAAGCTACTGAGAGTTTAAATAAGAGACTCTGGGGTTTTACTCATAAAAATGTACTGTCATGGTTGAGTCAAATTTTTTTTTCTTTAAGTAAGTAAGTTTAATGGTAGAATCAGAGTACCCATGCATGGCTTGAAAAGAAAAATGTCCAATTTGTGAAGTCTGGTACCAGCCAGTGAATGTGATTAAGAAAATGAGAACTTAACACGGGGAAAAGCTCCTGTCTTTCTCCCATAAAAATGAGTGATTGTACTGTCAGCAGCAAATGTGATGCTATTCTACTGGATGCAAGAACTATTTCATTTCATTTACTATGGCAATGCAAAGTTGTTGACAAAGATACATCTATTCCTTTCCTCCTGACTTTATTTTCTTTACCGTATTTATTTTTTAAACAAAGATGCTGCTTGCAGATAGCAAAAAAAAAAAAAAAAGAGTAAAAGAATTGACTGTGGTCAGGCACCTCAACTACTTAACAATTTTCTATTTTTTTTTAAGTATAAATGGACATGATCACAAAATGCTAATTTTAGTTATTCTAAAGTCTTATGGATACAAAGAGCTTAAGTGTGGGTCTGACCCAACCATACCCTTTACTCCATGATCACTTGAAAATATGTAGGCATGTCTAAACAAGTGCAGACAATCACGTTTGCCTCACCCTGAGACCTACCTGACCAAACATAAACCTGCTTTGGACTAAAACCTGGGTAGCCACATTAGAGTCATCACATTTCCTTGGGTTTATATTAGTGCATCTATACTGTTTCCAAGGAAGATGAGGTTTACAGCTGGTTAAGTCAGAAGATAAGCCAAACCATGACTGCCTGTGTCACTTTCTGTAGGCTCACTTCTAACAGAACATATTGATGTGAGCTATTATTTGTGGTGCCACCAGTTTTACAGCCTTTGGTTTCCTCATAGCCTTGTGCTAGTTTAAAATTGGTTTTATTCATTCCAAAGGAGAAGGAACAAAATAGCAGGTTCTATAGCAAGTATATAAGACTATACATGCTGTTCTAAGGACAGACGTTTATTTAGCTACCATAGGGCTATCAATTAAAATAAACTTTCAGCCTAGCTTTAAACTTGGGAGTATAATTATGGTATTCAAAGTTCTCAGTTAGATGATTGAAATATCATTTAGGTGTGCAAATAATAGTCATGTGAAGTGTAAAAGAGCACTTAGGCAGCTAGATTCCCCGTATCTCTACAGAACAGCATGTGGTCAAGGGGACAAAACCATTATCTGCTTTGACAACTCATACTTTATTTATTTGTTTCTGAATGCAGTAATGTTAGTAGCACTCCTTATAATCTCTTATCAGAACTATAGTAATAAGTAGATATTATTCTCTGAGAATAATCTCTATATTGGGTGCAATAACCAGAAAGCCCTTTGCACTGTAAAAAATAACTTTCAAGAACTTGCGTTTTCTCAGTCCTGTAAACACTGTACATACCAAAATGTACCATTCCTCTGATGTCCAAGACATTCATTTAATGGCAGTTTAAAGCCCAGTACCCATACTCTAATCATTATACCATGAAGGAGCTAGAAAGCTTGATAAAAAGTTGCTTCAGGATTTTTATGAATTGGTCATTTCCATGTAAGTAAGTTAATCATGTATCTCTCATTTCCTAGCATAGAATAATTCACATGGGAAAATTGCTAGATGATTTATTCCGTCACCTATGGAATTTCTTCTTTACGTAACTGGAAATGATCTGAAGAATGCAAAGTGGCAATCATGCTCAGCTCCCACATAGGAAACCATCAAATCAGCTTGGACTCTTCCAGAAGAGAGGCAGCCAACAAGGGTAATGACAAGGTCTATAAAATCATGAATGATGATATTGTAGATGCTAAAGGTTTCCTCTGGTTTAAAGGGAAATTGGACAAGTTCATGGAATAGAAATCCACTGAGGGTTATTAAATCATGGAAACCACATCTGAAGCTGAGAGCAGTCAGAAGCTGGGAGAGCTTGAGAGGGCAAATCATCTGTGCTTGTTCTGTTCTTGCTCTTTGCCTATGGATGTTGTCAGAGTGTGGACTGAGGCAGTCAGACCTTCAGTGTGATCACTGTCCTTATATATTTATGTAATAAAACCTGTGGAAACTGCCAGCTGTTCAAGTCTACGTGACTGGTATGACTCCTCTGTACAGACAGTGATATAAAGACCCCTCTTTGTATTTGATATATGAGTAGTTGAACAAAGAATTAAATAGTGAAAGCTTTTATTTTTAATGCTAAAACTTGCAGTTTCATTGAAACTGTTTTCAAGAGCCAAAAGAGATAAAAAATATTTCAGGGAGTCAGTCTACTTAAATGAACACAGGGCTGAGCTTTGTATATTTTGCTGTCTGAGGGATTTCATATCGCTCCTTCTTCGGTCCCTGAAGAGGGTCAACCATTTGCCTGTTCAGGACTAGAACAATGGCAAAAGCTGTTTTTGTGGTAATCCAGTTATGTCCTTACTAGTTCTAAGTAACTTCGGGCAAGTCATTGGAGATGACTTGAATGCTTGAATGTTCAGACCATAAAACAGTGGAAACCTTCACTCTAGAAACACTGCATACTGATACTCAAACCAAAGCAGATAGATACAGCTGCATGGTATGAAATGCAGGTTTGCTCCAGCTCTCACCATGATCAGTGATATCACCACCTTCTGAGGTGCACATCACTGTCACTGTGCAAATGCCTTGACAAGGGTGAGGTGACTGCATACCCCTAGGGCACCACAGGAATAAAGAGGAGAGCTGATTTTAACCTCTGGCTCTACCATCTACTCACACAAACCCAGATAATAAGGAATTACATTGGAGAAGTTACTTTCATTGCAAACACAATAGCAGATAAAACAAGATAAAAGTTAATCCTTCACTAGGGAGGGAAGCTAATGAATTAAAACACTAGATAACACTAAGAAAACGTTGGCTACAGGAAAATCCAATGAGTGGGCCAACTGCTTACTAATGCCAAAAATAAGTACAAATATTTAAAAACAGCATAATCTGGAAATTACAGGGACAGAGATTAAACAACAACTAAAAAGAGACAATTTGTACCGAGATAGTGATAGAGGTGGAGAAGCCCTCATTTTATTGACTATTCTCATCAGAGCTGTAAAATGCAAATGTTGTGCACACGTCTGCCATCTGCAGGGCCTGGCAACCTGCAGGCTGGCTGTGTGGGCAATCAAATTTTCACATTATGAATGATAAGAAAGTAACACAGTGGCAGCGGTGGCTCATGATGTGCTCTACCATGCAGGTGGTGTTTACAGCTAAGTGCCTTTTTGGGATGAACACTTGAGGTCAAAATAATCCAGGGAGTTGTTTGAGCAGAGAGGCAAACAATATTGAAATAAATATGAGCTCATTGTAACCCTTACTGCTTAGGCCATTGTGTTTATGGCAGACTTCCCAAACAGAGCAGTTTCCCTTTGTAGTCATGCAACGCACCTGCCACTTTTACGACAGAAACTCACACTTCTCTTTTCACATCATTGGTAACCTGTCTGCATGCCCTCGTTGTGGTTACAGGCTGCATCCAGATTTGCCCCTTCATATTATTTTAATGAATTGCATCAAGGAAAAGTAGATTGAAAAAGGCACTTTGTACAAGCAAAAATCAGGTCTATTTAGAAGAAGTTTTAAAAAAATAAAGCACCATGTCTTTGACAAATTGTTGCATACATTGAACAATTTATGGCTGTTACTACCAGAATGATAAAAAATAAGTTTCATATTCAACCTCAGCTTTCAGACACTGTTATGTTCAACAACGAGCTATTTGCTAAGATTTAAAGTAGACATTCACCACAAAGATGAATTAGGATACACCAAGTTTGGGGAGATCAACTCTGCAATGTTATAACTCAATATTAAATACAACTTGATGATCTTAGAGGTCTTTTCCAACCACGGCTGTTCTGCGATTCTGTGAACAAATCATACTAACTGAGCTGCCTAAGTGAATGGTTTTTGACTCTGAATATGTAATTTAATGCTGGTTTAGGAGAGTAATATGTGGTGGTAGCAGAGAGTAGTCCCTTAATAAGGATCAGGTTCATTAATAAGGATCAGAATCTAGTCCTTCTAATAACAGATTATGTTGAGAGAATATTTTTTTCTGTTTGGTTCTGTGTGGAGCTACAATAATCAATAACTTGTTGTGTTACCACTTTCAGTGCAGGCAGAAGGTATTCCTGGCTCTTGATCCATCTGAAATGGATCCATCTTCCCAGTTAATTATTTAATTTTATTGTAGGTTTTGAGGGTTATCAAGCACTGGCACAGGCTGCCCAGGGCAGTGGGGGAGTCCCCATCCCTGGAGGGATTTCAGAGCTGTGTAGATGAGGTGCTGAGGGACATGGGGCAGTGGGGACTGGGCAGTGCTGGGTTTATGGTTGGACTGGGTGATCTTAGAGGTCTTTTCCAACCAAGGCTGTTCTATGATTCTATGATGTCTTAACCAAACTCAGTCCTACAGTGCTGTTTCTCTCTGCACTCTGTGTTTACAAAGCTCTCTGAGCAAGGAAGCCTTGTAGAAAAGATATATTAGGGAAAAAAACTTCTTGTTTTCTCAGTCTGACAGAAAAATGAAAACTGAAAGCCTAAAAATTTCAAGCTTTTATCATTACTTTTAAAAAGCCAAATGCTCAGTACTAGGAGGGATTGTTTCTGTGTTCACTTTAATTGAATACAAAAGCCTGACTCAGCAAAATAGAGAGGTCAGTAAGGAAATAGCTTATCTGCTCAAAAAACTGTTAAAAATACAGTGGCAAGACCATGCTGGATATTTTTAAATACTTATTATAAAAAAAAAGTGCATGGGAAATATGTAAATGATAAGGAAAACATTTAAGACATCTTTTTATGGAATCAAGGCAGAATTGTGTGGCTGATGGTCACTTCTGGTAAACACATTCAATTGCTTGGTATTAGGGAGCCTTTACTAATTTTCTGTTTGGAGGCAGTGGAGATAAGAAAAATGCACTGCCAGATTTTATAGTGATGTTAGAACCTTAAAGCTACTTTTTAATACAGATGGTGCAGAGGTGGAATAGAGTCTCATATTTCTTTCTAATAATAGCTATAATTCATAGGGAATTATATTCCCCCGGGGTGCTTATCTACTTCTCATATACACACATTTACACACATATATATATACACACATATATAAAATAACATTTATGTATGTAAAGAAGACAATTTAAGAGAGTGTTCAGTCCCTCCTTTAGCGGGCTTGCTGGGGGTTGCATGCTGCGCTTCAGAACAGAGCGTGTGGTGCGCTGCCTCAGGGATTTATTTCAACTTGCATGGCAATCTACTGTGAAATTATGATTTTTCAGTGCTGAGTGGCTGTTCCCGGCAGGAAATGAGTTTTATGAATGCTAATGATATATGATTGGAGCCCACCACACAGCTCTTTTCCCTCCACTGCAGAAGGTGGCTCATCAGCTCTGTGCCAGCATCGCACATCTCCTTCCCTGCTCCTCACCAGAGGTTTTGGAGAAAGTCCCAGTGCCTGTGTGGGATTAACCTTGGGAGCAGCAACCCATGGAGCTTTCTGGGACAAAATTTGCCCCCTTCACCCCAAATACCTCAGTGCAGCAGGGAGTCTGCTGTTCCTAGAGGGTTTCTCTTTGCAACAGCAATGTGAATGAAGGCATCAGGAGGGAAGGGGGGAACAGACAAGAAAGTATGATGGCAGTGAGCAATGCTGCTAGAAGTCTCCTCACACCCCCCCCCAGGACAGTCATCACAGACACAGACATGCAGAAGGGATCCTTTCTCAGCACCACATGTATGCAAGGTGCTGTGCTGCTCATCTGTGGCCAGGCGAAGCCTGGGCTGCTAAATCAAAACTTAAGGGAGGGGCTCAGCACCAAATAAAGCTGAGTAAAGGGAATATAATCATCTCTACTTCCAGCCCAGGCAGAAAACCTGCCACAATATACAGAGATCCAGGACCATTAAGATACTACCTGAAAAAGGATAGGTATTGGATTCAATAAAAGCACCAAGATACCAAATTCACCTAGTTTTCCACCCCAGAGCACCCTCAGAGGAGGGGGAAAAACTAACAAACCAGCATTTGTGAATTGAGCCAAGAAGGAGGGAAATGTAGGAGGAAAAAAAAAAAAAAAAAAAAAAATCAAACCCTGGCAGCATCCTTTAGGGAAAGATGTATCCAGTCTAGTACTATTGATTTTTCATAAATGTGGCATATACTTATTAACCTTATCTTAAAAAGTTGTTGGTTTTGGTTTTTTTTAAACTAAATTATTAAAATAGGGTTCACCCTCAGGAAGTATTCATGTGAAAATCGATTCATATCGAACCAAATCACCTCTGCAGATCTTCTCAGGGGACATTAAGATTCAGTTTGGTGATCCCTTCTTTTTTCTTGCGAGTGGTTTTGCAGATTAGTGGGTCAGACTAATCAGTGCTGCAGACACCATGTCTGATGCGTGGTGTGGGAAGATCAGAAATTAGGGTGCCATGGTATTAGAAGGGCAAGTGTGCTGTGGAGCCTTCAGCATGAAGAGATGAAGATAGGTCTGTGCTACATCCTGCACACCCTGGTCCTTAGGGCTGATAACCTGTGCCAAAGGCAGTATAGAGCAATCTCTCAACTTCCCTGTTGACTTGTAACAATACCTGAAAGCATGAAAGATTTAACACCTATATGACAGCAGAGTAGGAAGGGTACATTTCTCTGTCAAAGTCAGGGTTAGAAGACAGCTATCACTGAGTTAAATAAAACAGAATTTGGGATTGCATTGCTCACATATTTTTAAAGCATCTCTGGTTCTGACTCAAAAGATTCTGGAAGACAGTATAAAAACTGTATGTTTTCTTTGTCTGATACTGATTTGAATTGCAGCTAATTAGTATTAGACTGTTTACATACCCCGTCTATCTAAGGATAAGAGATTGATGATATCTGGTAAATGATACATATTCCAGCTGTTGGAATGGTGCAGCATTTGAAAGTTAATTAAAAAAAGAAATAGGATGGAAGCAACAAAACACTTACTTAGTTTAAAATGGTGTTAAAATGTCACAGACATTAAATTCAAACTGAATGAATCTAAACCATTATTTTATCATGTTTCTTTTCACCATCTGTACAAAAACCTTAGAACACAAATCTTATCCTTTTACTGTTAAATGACTCTTTTTGAACCAGCCCTAACTACATAGTGGTTTAACTTTGAACTGCCATGCTTATTTGTTCAGAGTACTAAGTAAAGTTTAAGCCCCGTATAACTGAAGGCATCAAATTATATAGCCATGAAAATGGGACTTACAATGGAAGTGGCAGCTGATGCTTAACTGAAATAGGTATGTTGGAGTAACAATTAAAAAGCGCCACGATTTTTAATTCTTCAGATGATTCATTTAGGCAGGAGTTGCCAGCACTGTAATTTTGAAAAAGGTAAAGGTCAATATATTATTTACAAAACCACGTTCCTTGGTTATTGCATATATATATGTCAATTCAGCTTCAAGTGTAAGTAATAAACCTGAAAATATTTAGGGCTGATTAAATTAAAGGAAATTTCATATTAAAACATGCTAAAACACACCTACAGAATAAATAACAAGCCCCTGAAGGAGCTTTAAATATCCAACGATTAATACCTTAAGCTGATGAATAATATAGTTTTATAAAAAGCATGATCATGAATCAGGCACCTATGCTTGCAATCAATCCATGTGGGTGGGCCTTACAGCTGGAAAGCACTGAGCTGATGTCTCTGGGTCTCTGTGTGGGTGTAAAGGTCTATACACACCCACATACAGATGGGACTGCAGAACAGGGACTAACCTTTTAGCCCTCTTTAGTCATTCACATCCTAGTTGGAAAATGCCAAAAAGGTCCAATATCATTGACCTCAGTGTTTGTGAAGAGTTTCTGCCAAGTACAAGACAAATCTATAAACGATAAACATGACTTTACTCATATTCTTAGTCACTTCATTAGCAGAACCAAGTAGTAACTATGACTTGCAACTATTTTCTAATTATGAACACATTTTATTTACCAAGTATTTGGTTTGTCACTTCTTTTAATTTGAGCAAGGAATATTGGGAAACCTGGAAAGGTCAAACCAAGGATCTTGGAGGATAAACTGTTGTCTTTAAAAGCAATTTCTGCTGGAAGAAAATATGATGATTAAGATGTCAGTGGTGCTAGGGTAAGCACAAGATAAGTCACAAGCTATTTGAAGTAGTGTTTCCTTTGATCTGCCAGGCCTTTCCATACATAAGGAAATCCAGTGGGGTGCTAAAGCCTTTGCTAATCTTCCTAATGATATGCTGAGGATGCTGAAGGTTGAGGTTAAAGAGGCATTTCAGTGCAGCTTGACTTGTGAATTCTTGAAATACAGAACTGTCCTGCATCTCAAAGATATTTGCAAAATATCTGTTCACATCAGCAAATGTGTGGGCAACTGTATGTATGAGCTTGGGCCAGAAAAGTCACGTTGAAAAGAGAACCTTTAGATTAGCTCTGCCTTTAGCAGTCCTGCCCAGGACAGTGACATTGTAGGGTTCACACAGGACTTTATGAACAAAGTGTTTATAAAGGATGTGTTCGCAAGGATGGTGTAAGAGCCTCGAGGAAAACAGGAAATCAGAGCTGAGTGGGTCAAAATCTTTGATAAGTGTTATCAGACAGGTTGGTGGGCATAGCACAAATGTTCTTGGAAGATCAAGCTCCTCATTCCAACACCTGCAACCCACCTGCTAGTCTGTGCAACATGGGACAGCCAATCTCCCTCTGAGGAAGATTAATATCCTTAAACACAGGCTAAAGCATAATCTTCCAATACTCTCAGTTGCCCAAGGACTATTTAGTTGTTCCATGCAAAATGAAATACCTTTAACATGAGGAATTCCCCACTTCAGAAACCCATACATTTTAGCAGCTGGGAGCACGTCTGTGGGAGGTAAGGGTTGAGTCACCTCAGCCAGAGGAAAAAAATATTCCTGGGGTTTTACATTACAGGTAAATTCTTTAATCAGTGTTCTATGGGTAATGACTTAAATACAAGTTTTGAAGCACTGCTTTGGACTCTAGGTGTCCTGGGTTTGTTACTGTTTTTATTTATTCGCTTTTGTCTTATTTAGGGACTTGAGTCATTACATTCCTGAGGAAAGTGCCAGCATTTTTACTTGAAATGGCAGCATGACTTTGCTTTCAATTACCCTATTTTTATATCTGATTGCATGTGAAAGGAAGAATTTTTTCTTCAGTAAAAATGAGTAAGTTTTAAGCAAATCTGCCTTTGACTGACAGGGAATCCTATGAAGCCCGATACAGCTTAAGGCTGAGGTAGGTACCAGCCTTCTCAGTGATGTTAAGGCTCAGTTTCTGTGCAGAAGCAGGGATGAGGGTGCTTTGAAAACTTCACAAGCAGAAACCAAATAGCTAGAAATATTAGGCAACTGAAAATCTTACTTGGGTTTTGAGGCTCCAGACTTTGGATATGTAAATCAGTAAGTCCCTATGTAAATCAGTAAGTCCCTGCTGTGAATTTGGTAAATGCACCTATGTGAAATTTGACAAATCCAGATTCAGAGTTTATTCGACCATTTTGAATATGTGCCATTCAAAATATGTACTTGGGAGTTTCAGCAAAAATAGAAAAAGTATTCATCCTTCTTGTTCATTGCTAGAGAAGCCCTTCCTAATGAGCAAGCCTTTGTCTATAATCAGTAAAGTGACATCTCTTAAAACTATCCTGTGAGCTGGTAAAGGGTCCTTCCCTTTTTACGTGTCAGGCCTGGTGGCTTTAGTTTTTGCAGGTATAGTCTACTTGATAAAATGGAGGAGAGAAAGTTCAGTGGGAACCCCAAAAGTACTACAAATAGAAGTGAAAGACCAGTTCCTATTCTGAGCACACATTTCTTGTCTCACATTGACCAGGTTTCTAAGGGCTAGCTCCATGTAAACAGTCACAGAAGCTAAATAGGGCAGCTAAGTCAAAAGGTGAGGTCATGGAAACCACTAACCATTTATTTCCTCACCTCAGAGGCCTCTCAACTACATGCAGCTGTCACTTTCTGGCTTTAAAGTTTCTCCTGGTTTTGAGCCCTTCTGCAAACACAGAATTCCCTCAGCCCTGACCCTGCCAAGCAGCCTGGCACATCAACCATTCCGTTGCGTCCCCAAAGGTACACGCTCCCCACCTCATCCCAAGAGGCCTCCAAGAGGGAATTGTTCCCAGATTATGTCTAGCACACACTGATCCTTTTTTCTGGTACCAAGTGACCAATAGTCAATGTCATCACTTTTGCTGGCTCCCACTTCCTCTAGTGAGTATGCAGAGGTCCATATTGTCCATGTGCCTGTTTCTCAGAGACAGCAGTTCACCACCACCCAGAAATGTTTGGCAATGTCTATTTGTATGAACATGGAGATAAGTGTGTGGGAGCATGTTTATATATCTAACTATGCAGGAGTAAACTTTATGGGTGGAAGCTGATAAGGGTCAGATGAAAGTAAGCAGTGAAACTATTTCTAAAATAATAAAAAGTCCTTTTTATGTCCTCGGAAAACAGTGCCTCACTGACACAATTAAATGTCAATGTTGACATATGTAACTGGGGCATAGAGAATTATACTAGATACCCTAAATAATGGATGAAACAAAGAACATGAATTGGGCCAAATATTGATGCTATTTGAATGAATAAAAACATCTAGTTGAATGTAAAGCAGTGCAGGTTTCATCCAGAGAGAAAACAACAAAGAAAGAAGCAGAGCTGGAACAACACACATGTTATGTATGTGCATTATCATAACATGATGTGCAAGGCATAACAACCGTGGCCTATGCACACAGAAAATTGAACAAAGCAGGAAAATTCAGAGAGTTTTATACTTAAGAAGATACGTGGTTATGTGGTCAGATGGGAGGATGGAGTGCCAGAAGGCTGCCGGCATCCAACACCAGATGAGGATCTGAATCACTCTGGGCCAGTCACGAGCTCTTGGTATTTCATGGAAAACAAAATGAGCCAGGCAGAACCTCACTGGAAACCAACATTGCATCTAAGAAATGTTTTCCAAATCAGGTCATGAACATAAAGATTCCTCTGGAAAGTACCTGACAGCGTATTTACCAGGAAGGCACACTTTCAAAAACCTCTAAAGAAAGTTTCTGCAAAAGTAGTCTAATGATGTTGTGAGCAGTTTGAGGGTAGCCCCCAACAAACCCAGTATCCCCAGTAATCTTAAACTTCCACATTCCCACAAGACCATCCCCTTATCGATGCTTGAAATAAATTGGCAATTTTCTGAGCTTCACTGTATTTTAATAAGCCCTGAGCTGCAGTGAAGGCCAGAGAAGGAACAAGATCCTGTGAGTGAACATTTAGTTCTATGGAAGTCAATGGCCAATCTTGGTTCAACTTCTGCAGGGCAAGATTTCTTCCTGTACTTTTAGATATATATAGATATACATTGCACAGATGAAATTAGAAATTAATTATTTCACTGAGTACTGGTAATAATAATAATCGGATCTAAATTTGAGAAGAATCAAATCTGAATGATTCACAGCTTCAAGCAATATTGATCTTCTACATTAGCAGTTGGCCTCTGATCGTGTGTTCTTGCTTAATTCTTTGTGTATTTATTCATTGGCTGTTTTTAAGTGCTGTGTGTTTTTATGCTCATAAGTAGTGTTTATTTACATTGGGAAGTTTTGGGGTGTATGCATATCTAAGCTGTGCAATGTGAATTAACTGTTGTGCAACCACTGTGTTGAGTGTATATTTAATTTGTGCTTAAGCTTCTTCCATCTGAAATCCTCTGCCTGTACATTTAGGGATTTTTCTTACTGTAGAGTAAACAACATGTGCCAAATCTGCTTGAATTCTGGGTCTTTGGGATCACACAGAAAAGGCTCCCAACTCTCTACTCTATCCATCTGTTTTTTTCAAGTCAGTGCTGTTTTGTAGCACTGGGTCAGTAGGGTGGAGAAAACGGTTGAGCATTGTGAGCCAAACAGCTGTTGCTCAAAAGACGATGCTGCAGAGTTGGGCTGGTGAGCAGCAGTGGATGCCAAAGGTAAACACTCTCGTAGGAAGGCCACCACTGGAACACAGATGGTGAGACCTCTTCCTGAGGCCAAAGGATGCACTTCACACAGACAAAGAGGTGCTGGCATTATGAGTAGGGCTGATGCAGTAAACATGACGAACAAAGGGGCTGTAGCTAAAGAGGGAAGTGGCATGTTTCAAAGGAGCAGATGGAATAAGAAGTAAATGTGAAAAAGTCCTTGAAATGATGAAAGACACTAATGGAAAGTGATGGAAAAGGGGAGGTCATACTCACGTGGCAGTTGACAGGTGAAAGCTGATTTCCTTTTGGGTTTCTGTTTAGTAACAGATGTGGCAGGAAGTTCCAGTAGAATAAAAAAAAAATAAAAAAATCAGAGAAACCACACCAGGAGCATTGAGAGGTGTGGGTAGGATGGTGTCTGTCACAGAAACAAAGGCAATATTTGTATGCTTTGAAAGGGCAACCGTTGACATACTTGACAAGAAATGTAAAACGATTCTTTGATTTGAGCCACAGACAGCCTGACAGATTTCAAAGCGTACAAGACTGCATCAGACACTTTTTGATATTAGAGGTCTCCTAAGTGAAAACAAATCTAGCTGTGGCATCTAAGCCTAAGGCATGCTCCAGGCAGAGGGGAGATGAGGGGTTCCTTCCACCCCAGCCATCAGCTGCAGAGGCAGGTCAGGACTTCTCCAGCCCCAGCTGAACCAACAGGCTGCATGCTAGTATGGCATGAGGATGGCTTACAGCAGCAAGGGCAACACTGAATATCAACTGAGAATAAACCAACTAAAACACAACCCACTTGGAAACAGGGGGAGACAAAGAGAAATTAAGAGCAGCATAGTTAGCCTCTCCTCACTCAAAAATCCTTTTACCTTAAAGCAGGATGGCCGCAGGCAAGTACCAAATTGAACTGGGAGTGCTGGTGGCCTCATTCTTGGGCTACACCATGAGTAGACTTGTACAGTGCTGTGCTGCTTTAAAGAGCCCTTGTAAAAACAGTAGAAGTGTCAGCAGTGTTTAGCATCAGGAGAAACAGCAAGCTGGTTTGAATTGCCCAGGGTGACATACAGTTATATTCAAACGTTGTAAGGGACTCTGGCTGGGTGTTTCTCACCACTGTTACACATCTTCAGTCTCCAGATTCAGGGCTACAGTCATCTAGTTTATATTTCTTCTTGTCAGGCATAAGCCTGAGTGTGTGCCCCAGCATCACATGCCAGAGAGGGACAGGCGTAAATACAGAGATGAATATTTCCTAAATGCATTTGTCATAAGGTCAAACAAGTGGAGAGAAGCTTGATCCAGTTAATAATTAATAGCAGATTTTTAAAGTAGGAAAACTCATCTTGTTTGTTGTAATTCATTGTTACAAAATGTGATTACGTTCTACTGAATTTATGAGGGAAATCCTCAAAGCGCTGCTTAATTTTTGGTGCCAGATGACTCAGTTTTGTTATCCTTAGCAATAATTTGTGATATAATGAAGAATTTGGTATGATTCATACAAAAGAGTTTATGTCTTCATTGTAAATAAACACTGTTCAGTTTGTGCCATTAAGTCTTGAAAGGTGAACCAAGAAGCACGTGTTTCAAAACACAGTTTAAAAACTAGTGAAGATCAAAAATGATAAATAGCATGACAGTCTTTCTGGAAAGGATGTAAGTCTTCATGCTTCCAGGACATAAGATAACCTCTAATTAATGGGGGCTAGTAAGAATTTTTTCCTGTCAGCAAGTTATTTCATAATTGCCTTCTGTAAGGCTTCCTGTACTTTCCTCTGAGGCAGCTGCAATGCCTCTGCAGGAACAGTATGATAAAATCGATAAAGCTGTGATCCAGTCCTATATCTCTGTGACTGTCTTCTTTATGGGAACTTTTCACCCACCCAAGACCCAGGTTCAGTTTGTTTTCCTTGTAAGCTAAAAACTGCTAAATCCCAAGGCAGAAGAAATAACTTACTTTAGTGATGTCTTCACTTGTGACAGGAAAAACAAACCCCAAATCCTTCAACTCATGTATTGGCATGTAGGAAGGAAGGTAAAATCAGTTTTCAGTGACTGTCTTGAAAAGCAGTTACTTGTCTTGTTAATACAGACACACAATACACGTGTATGGTGTCCTTCTACATAGCTTATGTCTTGTGAGGATGTCTGGGTGAAAGAAATTTAACCCCAACCATCATCTGAGCTTTGGAGCTGTGTTTTGTAAGCCTTCCCTTTGCCCTTGGGCTCTACTCTGTTGCTTATCATTTCCCCCTAATATTTCCACCTGTCTTCATCAAAACTAGTTTTGGACTAAAACCTCATTTTTGTTATATAACAGGTAGGCCTCCAAAATAACCTAGTGATCACAGAGTTCAAAGATAAATGGAGAAGATTGCCCTCTAGAAGTGCCTTTGCCCTTTTATACAAAGATGAAGGATTGGCATAGGCTTAGACTGGCTTAGCTTAAATTTAAGCTAATTGAAAGACGTGATTCATTGCACTAACTTATGTACCTAATGTCTCATTGGAAAGTAGACTTTTTAGCCTCTAGCTGATAATGTAGTCTAAGATAACAACATACACCCACTTTCTAAATATAGAAGGTAGGCTGGGGAAGGGAATATTTCTAATGAGTGATAAAACTGCGGATCTGCACACCTTGTTATGGAAGGTGGTCCTTTGGGTAGTTCAGGGTCTGAGCCAAATAAAGGAGGACTTCACTGGACTTGAATGAGCTTTTGTTGGTCTCCTCAGCAATCCAACAGTGGGACAATTTACTGAGGTGTATTTGCAGTTCCCTCCCTCTCCTCTTTCTTCCATCAGTGTCAAGGCATGAATTATATTCTTTTTTTTTTTTTGTCTTGTTTGGACATGCACAAGGAAAAACACATCTATTCATGCTTCACATCCCTGTGACTTTTAGTTTTCACTGATCATTTACTAGCTGTGAATAAAGCTTTCAAACCTTATTCTAACCATTACAGCACTAAATATAGTTTCCTTAAGTAAAGCGCTCCTAAACTATAATTACCCATGCAATTATATGTTGGCAGTTACACAAGAAATTGTATTACAAGATTCTAACAGGGGGCTAAGCTCACCCTATTGTCCCAGTCAATCCAATCGGTTGAGAAGAAAGAACACAGATAACACCGGAAAACCAGCTATGTATTCCCCCCAGTCCCAATATCTGCAGAAAACTCATTTCATATTCAATATGCACTGTTCAATTTACACTGTTTCTCTCAATTCTCAGCTGATGTAAAAAGATGTTGATCTGCTGAATATTGATTTCCATCAGTTCTGGTTTTGGTTCACAGTACAGAGTTCTCATCCCTTTGTATTTGTTATGAGTTGCATTGTTAACTAACACCAAAAAGGAAAACAACTCTAATGCATTGGTTTTTTTTCTTTTTTAAGGAAAACACAAGGAATTTTGGAAGATAGTTCTAATAAAAAAGACCTTATTGCCTATGTCCTTATGAATGTTCACTGTTCCATTTGTATGCATGAAATACGTGTAGTTCAGGGCTGTATCACAGCTTGCCAGAAATAAATGTGCGTCAGAAAGATGATGTCTCAGCTTGGTAGTGTGCACCCCTGTATTAATTTCCTGTGTCTGGTAGTCAACAATGCTGACACTTAATGGGAGAAAGCGATCCCTGGTGTAAATCCAGTGACCCCTGTGGAATTGCCCCATGACAACTCTCATCTACTGAGTAGCAAGAGATAAATTAAACAGGACTGGAAATTTGGAACAAGTTCAGACTTTAGAATATACGGAGGATTGGAGCCAGAGCAGACGTTTTCTTATCATCCTCTGTAAATCCACACTCCCTTCTTCTACACAACCAGGTAGTTTCTTATAATACAAAATAGATGAGCAGCACAGAACCTCTTATTCCTGCTTATGTGAACATGATTTTATGTGACACAGGCCATTGCTCTTCAAATTGAATTTTGTTATTTGCCTCTAGAATCAGGTATTTTGGCTGCATGACTGACTTCCAGCTAAAACAATTTACTCCCCAACTACTTTAGCACACAGTATTTCAAGCAATTAAGAGAATTAATGATGCATTTTCATATTGTTAAAAAGTACATCTGTGAAGAGTGTTAAAAAAAATGCACTGTGTGGTTCTAAAATTCACTTTGCTTCTCCTTAGATATTAGCTGGGAAAAATATCAGAAAGCTCCATTAAATGTTTTAAGCTCCCTCACCTACGTACATAAGCCAGCTACCAGAATTGCAAAGGCATTTAAATTGAAGACTACCTACTTTCTTCCACAAACCAGTACTGTGGGATTTTTTTTTTCCTGTTAAATAATCCACATTTGCTCCACTGCTTGGATGAAAAAATTATATATCTATTCCATGCATATTCCTGTTGGATTCCATGTCCCTGATGATGCTGTAGTAGCACGGAAGGATTTGCATTTAACCATGCCTTCACTCAACACTGCAGAGGATGTCCCTTTATTCCTTTGGGTAGAGCTCAGGTCTAAAATGGCGTATGCCGAGGGGTTGGTTGGAATTAGAATGCAATTTGCATATGCATAAAACAGAGGTGGAAAAGGGCATGGTTATGTGGAAGCAGATGCAATTACATGGGAATGAGGCACACTAAAACACTAAAGCTGTTAGCCAGGATCAGTAATTACTGTACACTGAATAATTCTGGTGCAAGATGTACTTCAATTTAAGAGCAAATTTAAAAGTTTGAGGAAAGTGCCTTGAAATTACTAAAGCATTTTGAGATTATGAGGAGGAGATTAATTCAGAAGACAATTACTTGTAATCTCATATTCCTCTGTATTGAGAACCTGAAGGCATTACAGTTTTCTCTCTCTGTGTGCCCCCAAACATCAGTTTTTGCTCTTGTTTTACAAAGGCTTTTCCCTGCTTGTGGCTTAAAGAGCTCTTGTTGCTTCCTAATTTTTGTGGATCATATAAGAGGAATTAAAAATATCAGTGATGACCTCAGGCCTAGGATCTCAAAGATGTTGCCATGACCTCACTCGCATCCATTTAAAGTGAATATTTGTGTTCTGTGGGATTCTGAAAACGTGTACTTTTTACTTCTTACTACACAGTAGGTGCAATGCCAGAACTAGTTTCACAGAGGGGCAGGTCCTTCAGCTTTGATGGTGCTTCTACAGGTTTAGTCAGAGGAAGTGAATAAATGCATTGCAGCCTGAAAATACAGCTACAAAAGGAATTCAGAGAGCAAGTCTTCTCTCCTTATTTAAAAGAGAAGCATAGAAATGAATTTAAAGTGTACTTTTATACATATACATACACACATATTAAAAAAAAAAAGACAGAAACAGAGAGGATCCTTTGTTGTGTAGTCAAAATTCCCTTTACAACCATGACAGATATTAATTAGTATTAATCCTGCAATTACAATAGCAGTGTCTTTCGCTTTCTGTCTACATTTAGCCTGTACCTGGGGCTAAACTGCAGCAGCTGTTCTACCACTCAGTGCCCCCTCCCCAGCTGAGAAGGGGAACCAGGGAAAAAGGGAGATGCTCCATGGGTTGAGGTAGAAACAGATTTAATGAAATAACAACACTAATACACTCACCAGCAGAAAGTGCACAAGGTTCTACTCAGCCTGTTCCTTGATGTCAGCAGCAGGAGCAGAATGCCAAGAGGGATAAGCCCCAGGAAAAGGAACCCCACCTTCAGTGAGCTCCCTCCTTTTCTGATGAGCACGATGAAGTGGTGTGGGACACACCTGTGAGTCAGTGCCTTCATTGGATCTCCCACTGACTTGGGGCTACTCATGGCTGCCTGCATGGCTGGGCCATGGGGCTGTGCCTGGGGAACCAGGACACTCTCACATTCATAGAATCATAGATTGGTTTGGGTTGAAAGCGACCTCAAAGATCATCTAGTTCCAAACCCCTCCTCCCACCAGCCCAGGTTGCTCCAAGCCCCATCCAACCTGACACTGAACACTTCCAGGGAGGGGGCAACCACAGCTTCTCTGGGCAACCTCACCACCCTCACAGTCAAGAATTTCTTCCTAATATCTAATCTAAATCTCCCCTCTTTCAGTTTAAAACCATTACCCCTTGTCCTATCACTACATACACTTGTAAAAAGTCCCTTTCCAGTTTTCTTGTTGGCCCCTTCAGGTACTCAACTGAGGATAATACAGAGCTGTAAGCCTGGGCATCTCTTGTTAGGCCTAAAGTTCAATATCTGGAGCTCTGAAGAGCTGCATTACTCGCAGACTGAATGAAGAAGGGGCATGGCAAGAGCTGAAATCTATGATCACAGGATTAGGTCATAGGGAAGCTTTACACACAAGCAGTGGGACAGTATCATAGTGAGCCCAGAACCAGATTTTCAAAAGGCTTCAAATAAGATCTCTAAATACTTTGGAAAATCTATTTACTTGAGTGCATAAAATCTCTCAGAAATCAGTGAGGTGCATTCATTCACTTAGTTTCATGCAGATCCTTCTTCTCCACAGGTTTTTCACAAACATTTAGAAGATTAATATTCAAATATGGAAAAATGAGAACAAATTCAGCATTGAATGGGACTAAGAGAAAAGGAAATAGCTGGTTTCATTAGGTTTTAAAGGGTGACTCAGACCAACATAAATCTCAATGAAAGGACAAAAATAATTACAGGTATTTAATGCCAAACTATCTAAAGCTAAGGAATTTAGTTAGCCTTGAGCACAGTACATAACACACCCAGTTCTTCTTTCTGTTGATAACGTAGTGCATCCACTAATTTAAGTCATGAAGTTTCTTTGACACTTGTAATTATTTTTAATGCTGACATTTCTTTTGCCATTAGGGAAACAGTGTTGATAGCATAACCAAACAAATCTCTCTGAAACACAGAAGCATTTCCATTTTGTTATTCCTGGAGCTAAAATGGCATGAGTCAAAAACAAATGACATCAATCATTCTGTCGCTGGATAGACTGGTATAAAATTAGCAGGATGCAAACAGAGCTAGATTCCATATTTTTTATAGCTCTGCCTACAACTCTGTAGCGTTCCTCAGCCATGGGTTTATTCATGATGGTGTCAAAAGCCTCCCTCTTAAGTTGTCATTTCTTATATCAGGGCCAAACTGAAGCTCTGATTTCAAAGATGCAATTATTTGTGAAGATCTGTTTCATACCCCTCCCTTTGAGAGCAGTTTAAAATATATTTCTTTCTTTCCAGTGATTCCATTGAATGTGCTAATAGAAGTGATGGAAAGATAAATAACATATTTTGCTATTGACAAGAGCTACAGAACCACTGTCTGGATGGACTAGATTGAGAGCAAAGATTTTATTAAATTATGTATTTTGGTAGTTCAGAAAGAAAAACACTGTTCCTTGGGTCAGATCCTACTCCATATATTTAAATTTCTTTGGGTTACAGGAGGTTAAAGTTAATGTCCATATGTAGGCTTCCCCCTCACCATTTAGGAGGTTTAGTAAGCCTTATTTTACAGGAAAAAAATGATGGAAGTATGAATTAGGTCTTAAATTTCCATATCAGACAACCTGCATTTATGCAGGTGGGAAGTACCAAATTGTCAGAATTTTAAACCGGGAAACAGTCACACCCCACTGCCTGAGTGCAAAATCTGGGACATGTTCACTATGTAAATAAATACTACAGGAGGTCTTTCATAACTAAGGCTGGGGCTTTCTTATAGTTTTCTTTGTCCCTTTCTCTGGTATTTCTCTTGCTCTCCTTCTATTAAAGCAGAATCCTTCATGTAACACCTCTACCTCTATCCAGACATGTATCCTTAGTTGTCCATTTAGTGAAATTATATATTTTTGTGAAGTCAAATCTGATCTAGAGAAATGATAGTAGGGAAACAACTTCTCTGTCTTACCATAAAAAAAAAACAAAACCAAAAACAAACAACCCAACAATAAGCTTGCCAGCACTTGGAAGTATTCAATCACAGTGGACCAGAATGAGCCCTGATAGTAATGAAGGGTAGATCCCATTTGATTATGAATTAAGGGACAAAGAAGTCAGTCTTAATTTTTTGAGGAGTGCTGGTTGTAGAATTATTTGCTCCTATATTCCTCAAAAAGAACAGGCAAGCTTCTGCTCCCTGAAGCGGTGAGATCAGGTGTCACAAGAATATCCCCCTGTCCAAATGACAGGTGGCACAGACAGGGAATTGCCTAAAGCCAAGAAAATGGGTAGATAGTTTTCCCACTTAAAAACACACATAGCACTCAGGTTTAGTTTGTACTGCTGGAAGGTCTTGTGGCAGTCAGACAAGTCCCAGCCTGCTTGACATTTCCAGGTGTGCTCCACTGCTCCCCTTTATCACACAGGCTTCTGCCTCTACACAGTTCTGTGGACCAGCACCTCATGATCAGCTCCTCCTCACTAACATCCAAGGTGCAGAAGTATTCAAGCAGCCTTGTTTACCCCACTTCTGCTTGGGACTGTGACCTGAAAGGCCAGGGGGAGCTGCTCAGGGAGACAGTCTGTGTCCTGTCCCCTGCCCACAGTGAGTGCAGCGGGGTGCAGAGCCCTCAGCCCCCCACACTCACCTGGCATAACTGATTCCCCTGACTGCTTTACCTCTGAACCATGATGCCATCAGGGTTCCTCAGCAGGAAACAAACCAGATCTGCAAAGCTCTGGGCTGCCGACCAAGACCGGGTGACTTTGATATTTACTCCCCAGGCTGAGCAGGAGATAAAAGGCAAGTGATGCCTACATTTGCACAGCTCCAGGGAACTCATTTCTATTCTGGGCTAGAGAAGGCTTTTGAAAAGCTCCGAAGGGAGTCGGGAGCATCATTGCCATCAGCCAGCACCAGAATTAGCCCTGGGAGGGCATATCAGAAAGGCCACCCTACACCATGCCATTGGTTGTACTGGGACATGGCAGGAAAAGCCTGCTGCCTTCAGGCTGTTCATCAGATTCCCAGCTCTGCAATGGGGCCAGTATTCACCATGCTGCTGGGAGAGATAGTGGATGCTTATTTCCAACTCCCAGCAAAGAAACATGGTATGAGAATCTCCTACTATGTCATTCTTTCAGAACAGAAGCTACATAATTAAGCATACCCATTAAGCTGGCCACTAAATATTAAGTAATGAACTCCATCTCTCTGAAGACCTGTACATCACATGGTAAAATTAATGGGGCTGTGAAAATAGTCATTGCCTGACAGGAGCAGCCTTTTTATGGATGTGCACTGAGCACTTAGGAAAGCAGTTACAGATCTTTTCCCTCAACCTGTGGAAGTGAACAGAAAAATTTGTCTTTTGACTAAATAAAATTCAATGCTTATTTTTAAAATTTAGTCTTCATATTAGAAAATGGAAGTTAGACAAAGAATTTTCTCTTGCTTTGCTCTGAATATGACTTAAAGCCTGCCTGCATCAGAATTTAGGCACAAACTCAGCAAAGTACAAAACCTCAAAACATGCAAATAAATCAGTCATTCTTGTGTTATATATTTTAGTAAATATGACCCCAAAATAATTTTGGGTGTAGTTTTCAAACTTTGGTATTACATGAACTAAATACCCTGCAGCACTACTGGACTGACTTGAATTGCAAAGTAAAATAAATACACACTGGGATGTGTTTCTTGTTGCTGTTATTTTACTTTTCCTTTTACCTTTATAAAATTGCATTATAGCTCGTAACACTTGATAAGTGAAAATTAGAAATGTCATTTAAAAGAGTGAATAATTTAACTTTGTGCTGTAGATTTCCAACATGTGCCTATGGAAATGTTCTCTCTTATCCTGGTTACTTTCCCCCTCTCAAATATTTAAGCAAGGATAGGACATGTCTGAGAGATGCATGTGAAAGCTTTTTTTAAAAAAGAATTTAACCTGTGACTTTTACAAGCAGAGACTTGATTTCTAGATATGAGTTCTCTGCCTGCTTTTCAGTAATTTTTTTTTACAGTCATTTGGAAAACTGTACCCAAGTCTTTACTGTGCATGACACTTGGAGTTCTTTTTTATTGACTTATGCTGCTGCTTGCCAAGGTTAAAATGTTGGAAGCAAGGCTGCTGGCATGTGAAGAAATGTGTAAAGAGCAAAATTACCTTGGGTAGAAATAAAAGAAACTAAAAAATATAAACTTTTCCCTTTTTTATGGTCATGTTTACTTCACAGACAGTAATAACAGAACCAAACCAAGCTTGCAGTCATGGGGAGGTGCAGGTATGTCTGTGCATCCAGCACTTTTATTGGCTATAGGAGTGTTGTGATTCAGCCACACACTCCTGGATGTAGACAGGAGGAAGAGCTTTATCTTAGCACTCACACCTCTACCTTTAATTCCTCAGAATTGCCTTCATGATCTTTCACTTTAGTTTGTCCCTTTTTATTTCCCTCTTTACTTCTCTGAATCTGTGTTGGCTATCTGAAGGCATGAATTATTTGAGCACTTGAATTAGTGTAGGAATATTTTTTGTGTACCAGTACTTTTAAAGGAGTATTTTAGTTTATATGTATGAAAATACATGTTTGTAGCCCCTCAGTTCTATCTAAGCAGGAAAACACAAAACAACTTTTCAGAAGATCTACTTTTAGCAGCCATCATTCTTTCCTCACACAGATGAACGAGAGGAATTTCTGGAAACAGGCCAGGCATCCCCCTCTCTGATTTTTATTTTGCATTTGTCTGTACTCTGGGTTTTGGCATGGGTGAGAGCAATGCAGGGACTGAGCATGCACTCACTCTTCATTACCTGCAGCATTGAAGCTTTAGCTCTCTGCTCACCCTGTTCTGGTCCCAGTCTGAAGTGTTTTGCATTCTCTGTCAGTGGGAAGATGCACACAGTAGATGAGCTGATGAGATGCTTAGCAGGAAATGTGCCTTTCTTAGACAGGGACAATCCCCTTGGGCAGGTGAAAGCAGATGAAGGTTGCACTCTGCTTCTTGGCTCCATCTGTGTGACACACAACATGGAAGTGAAAAAGAAATGTTTTAGTGACTAGCTTTTCTGCTAAAAGCAAGTTGTTTTTTCACTAGGATTTTGACTCCTGTTGTAGAGGAACACGAGTGTGCAGGCTCAACCCTTTTTTCTCAAATTAAACCATTGACTCCTAAAGAAAAACTTCTTTGCATTTAAAGCTTCCGTACACTTTCTCCTGCACCCATGCCTACACACCTTCAGGAGACCCAGGCCTTGTGAGGAAGTAAGGATGCCAGCTGAGATGAGGGAGATCTGATGACTTCCCAGCAATGCCAACACTCTCAGCCTGTTTGCTGAATTTTTCTTAGCATATCCTGAGGTTTGCAAACACACTAAACCACAAATCCACAGTTCAGTTTACAAAGACCAGAGCCTAAAATTTAATATTTACTGTCCCAAAACCAAATATTTTACGCATTTCTACTATGCCTTTAGTTGGCTTAGGAAAAGAAAAAAACCATACACCAGCTTTCAAAGCAAAATTCATTCAAATCCATCAAGTCTCACCTGTGCTCATATTGAAATCAAATCAGACTATGAGTTTCATATTGTTCTGAAGTAAAATCAGAAGAATCTTTAGTTCACTCTTTATGAGTCATGAATTCACCCAAAGTCCTGGTGTTACAGTGTGTAAGCCTTCAGTGGTTGCCTACTCCTGTGTCCATGCTAGCAACACCTCAAACAGCTGATTTAAAGCTCACTTGGGGAGCTTAATCCAGTTTACACCACCATGGTCTGTGCTGCTTTAGAATCACACAGATAAAAAAGTTGGGTTGGTTCTCAGAGCTCTGTAGGATAACTCATCTGTGTAAGTCTTTCATGGTTTTCATCACCTTAGAATATACTCAGTCTGGTACACATGAAAAGAAACAACATAAGCAGAAATACACAGGGTTTTTTTTGTTTTCAAATTATTACCATCTGTGTCTTGGGAGTGTTTCCTATCTATAGAAATACCTGTACACCCTTACAAATACGTGTACCCAGACCAATTATTCAAGGCAAAGATGCATGCCTCTATGGTTAAGATGGTTTTGGTATACAGGTTGGTGGAAAGGAGTTCCCTCAAGTACCTCTGAGCTAAACTATTCAGTCTAGCCACATTCTGCCAGAAAAAAATTTAAGAGGGTAAAATAAAGATAATTTTTGACACTGACCACATCTTTCCCACTGTTCAGAAAGGCATTTTTTTGGGGCCAACAATTCAGGAGCAGCCTCTGTTCCCCCTCCTCTCATATACACACTTCTTGGGGAGAACAGGAAAAGAAGAAACAGTTCCTGTGGAGGCTGAAAGCATCCTGATGGCACTCACAAATTTTAAATGATGTTACACATATGTCATTTCAGCTTTCTATGCTGCACAGGGTAAGAAAAATAATAAGGCAGTAAGATAGGACAAAAAACTAGTGAGAAAGAAGAAATCCAATGGGATGAAATCTTATGGGACTTCTGCTTAACAAAAGTCCTTTCACAGCTCTTGTGCGGGATTTCATGCTTCAGTACTGGCTTCTGCTGTGCTATATTATGTGGTGATTGTGGGGGTTCATCCAGGAATAAATGCCTGACTAGCAAGGTCTAAAAAGTAATACAAAAGTTTATTTGATAATAAATAACACTGCAAGGTCGAAGTGTTTATAGGGACTAGAAATCAGAACACTTCTGTCAGTCCTTTTGGACTGGTGAAACTAAAAATAACACCTCACAAAGAGCTACTCTGTTATTCCTTTTTTTTTTTTTTTTCTTTTTTTCCCCCAAATGAAAACAGGCAGTTTAAAATTAGCTTGTTTTGACTGAGCAATACAAAGGCAAAACATGAAAACAAAGCAGTCCGCATTTGGCACTCATGTTTCTAGCCAAAAGCTCCTGTAAATATTGCCTGAGTGTATGTGCTCACTCTTCCTGGATTTGGGAGGCAGGCTCAAAGAGGTTTGTCTTCTCAATCCCTGAGCGAGCTCCCACAGCAGTGGTGGCTGGTGGGAAAACAAACTGGATGTACTGTACACAGGCACCCAGCCAAAAGTACCTGGAACATGAAAATGAGATTTTGAAGGGGAAATACAGGCAATCCATGTGCATGGGACTAATTCATCCTGCAGGAATCACCATTAGAGATTAGATGGTAAAATGTGTGTA
This sequence comes from Podargus strigoides, assembly GCA_028020825.1. Classification (NCBI taxonomy): domain Eukaryota; kingdom Metazoa; phylum Chordata; class Aves; order Caprimulgiformes; family Podargidae; genus Podargus; species Podargus strigoides. The sequence goes on along the minus strand of CM051626.1, from coordinate 5,348,815 downwards.
GGAGAGAGTGGAGGAGAACAGGATTTGCTCTTAAATGCACAGTTTGCAACATGCTGAAGAGTAATGCCCACCACCACCACCATCAGTCTTAGTCAGAAGCTTTTGGAGCAAGAAAATTCTTTTAGTGAGTCATGAAGTTCATGGTGTGTCTGATGCTATTTTTGGCCGCCGGTCCTGTGCTGGCCTCCTGGCAGGTTCAGATTCAGTTAGGCTCCATTCAGCACTGTGTGGGTCATACTGATCTTCCACATACCAGGGCAGGAGGACCTAGGTGATGGTTCCAAGGGGAGCTACAGCGAATAAGAAGGCGTTCATGCTAAACTGAGTGGAATTATGGGGATACTGGGTCATTTGCTCTTCAGAACATGAGCTCTATGTCCTTGCTTCCTAAGCATTTACTGGCTCACTCCACAAAAGCTTGAGACAAAGAAAATGGGGCAGGGGAAATGACGTCTGATGCCGTTTGCATAACCATTATGAACTTGAGTGTAAGCCTCCCATAGATCAGATTTGCTTCCCTGAGACTTTAAGAGGTGGGCTGTGTTAGGTTCATGGTTAGACTCAATCTTCAAGGTCTTTTCCAACCTAGATGATACTGTGATTCTGTGGAGACTTGTTAATGCCACCTTTCTGCAGTAATATCAGAGCAGTAATATCACTATTTAAGTAAAGAGCTTCACCCTGCAAGGCCTATAGTGCCATAAGATATGATTAACATTAATAGGATTAAGGAAGGTCTGTGTCTTTCAAGATTGGAATTCATGCCTTTACAACTGAAGCCTTAGGATTTTGATAGAAAAACCAAAGGCCAAAAGTAGAATGACTTATGTGAAGACTCTTTTGTACAAGACAATGACATCTAATATCCCAAGGAAGTATGAAAACTCCATTATAATGAGAAATCATTTATCATATAAGACAGAGGGAAAGAGGAAATAAACCTTCCTTAAGTAAAAGAACCATGGAAGTTTTAAAAAAAATATTAAATGTATGTGATTTCCTGGAAGAAAAACAAATTGTTTTCCTTGTTGGTTTTTTTGGATGTTATGATTTTTAAAATGAGGGCTAATTGCATCATTTTACATTTTAATATGGATTAGTTCTCTATGTCTCAAGCAAATGGTCAGAATCCTGCACAGTTAATTCCTGTAACAAGACTGAAATGGAAGGGTGCATTCTTACAGAATTGTAGTTGTGTGTAGGGTTTTTTTGCTAAAGGAGTGATAAAAAGTAAACTGAATATGCAATGAATAAATGAAAGTGAAGAAAGGTCTTTTGTTCTTTTGACAAATCTTTACATTAAATCTTTTTTCCCAAGAAGCGGATGTAGCATCAGTTACAGCTCTATCTGAATATTCTCACATTTTTGTAGAAGAGCCAAAGAATATACAGTTTATAGAAATGTCAAGAACTGCTTCAGGTGAGATGACAGATACAGCAACAACTTCCTACCCTGAGTTCTCCCTCTGCTTGACAGCCAAACCAAGCAATGCAACATGTGAAACAAAACAAAACAAAGCAACAGATGTATTCACAGCTGCACTTTGAATTCAAGAAGATAGCATGGCAAGAAATGCTGGCTAGTCAATGCTAAAACTCCCACTGCATTAAATGGAAACACAATTTCACTCACTGCATCAAGCTCAAGCTAAGCTTTCATACTGTAGTAACAGAAATATTTATTATCAGTTCAAAAAAAATCTAAAAAAAGAGAAATCTTTCTTAGGAAAGAGTAAAGAATTATTCTGAATGCCAAATTCAGAGCCATAATTCTTTCAGACTTCAGTAGAGATCTTGGGCTCCAGATTTTGACTTGGTCAGCCTTAGCTGCTGGCCAGGTGAGCTTCAACTTTTGCCTTCCTCCTTGTGGAGATACTGCAGTGACTTTCTCTCCTCTACCAAACCAGTTATTTTTCATACTATAAGGAAATTTTCTACCTTGGAGATCTCTAGTCTCTTTTCAAGTTTTGTGGTGACAGGGCAATGGTTTCAAAAATTACTGGGCAGATTGATGGATGAAGAGACATATGGACATGGGAGTGTAAAAAGTGATTTATAGGGAACTGGGTTAAATTTCCTTAAACAAACATTCATCCAGAGACTGGAATCCAAAGCTCCTCTCTCCCTGCTGAGTGGTTCTTTGCCTGTAGCAAATATTATTTTTCCAAGCATGAATCTGGAATCTACAACCATCACGGTTTATGTTGTATTCATGGCAGGGTTACTCAATTCAGGACGCTCCAATACATAAAAGAAATATCACCTCTTAATTTTAGTCTCAGCATAAAATTCTGGTGTAGGCAGTAGGTTTGAACCCCATTCAAAAAGTACCAACACTTCTTGCAAGAAGCCAGACAGGGAGTTACAAAACAACTCTACAACAAATGGTGAATGAGACGAGAACTTTTTAAGGTTCTCTCATTTCCATATAAACCTGCTTTTTTCAACTGCTGCATGGCAGTAAAAGCATGTGGTTAAATAAGAACACATGAGCAGGCCTAGTTAAGATCCATAGGTTGCTTACCTGCCTCCAATAAGGAGTGAGCTTTAGGAACTAGAAAGTTTAAATTTACCTATAGGAATGTTTTCTTACAAGAAAAATATATCTCTAAATGATACGGTGTAAGGACTGGCAATAATAATTTGTTTTGTAGAGTTAGCCATTGAGCCACTGGGCAAAGCTGATTTGTTTAGCAGCAAGACATGGAATTTCCTTGTTTTCTTGGCATAATTTCCATCTACAGGAATGTCGGTGTCTCATAAGTAAACAGAAGATGATGCTTTCAGAATGTTTCATGTTTTTCTTCTTTGATTTTGAATCAGTTTTGTGACATAAAAGTTGCTAGTTTTTTCTGAAACTTTGGCTGTTTCATGGAGAGAATGCTATCATCACTAACAGGAACATGTTCTTAGTGCTTTCCAAAGAGGCACAAAAAGTCACTTTTCACCTACAATTTGCAAACTGTGTTAGGTGAACATTTCAGTAGTGGCAGCAGCCTACCACTGCCATGAGCCAATAAATGAAAATGCTTTAAAGTCTTCAGTTCAGTTAAGATGCCAGCCTAGGAGACATTTACTCCGAGCTTAAGTGAGCAGGCTCTGTGGAGGGAGAAGTGGTATACCTATTTTATGGAATGAGTTAAACAAGGCAATTTAGGCAACAAGTCAGTCTCCTCCAAGAACCAGGGTATAAAAGACCTCTTGTCTCACTGTCATTTTATGTGCCTGCTGGCTTAATTTCTCTCTGGCTGGTATAAAAGACCACCCACAATGTGGCACACGGCCACTATTTTTGTGAAAGCTATGATAATATCAATGTATTGTGGTTCTGTCACTGGCTTCGCAGCAGGAGTGGAGAACTGTCTTGTTCTCATAAAGCTTGATCCGAAGTCTACTGAAGAAGATGGGAATAACTTTGTTGACTTCACCAGGTTTTGAAGCAAGCCATTAAGAAAAATATGGGATAATAATGAAGAACAAGTCTACAGAACCCTTGACTTGCAGCACAGATAGGTTGGAGGTTTTTGTTAAACCAAATAGCCATTTTAATTTAAACTCCACTAGAAAAATAGAAAAAATGAAATGCTTGCCATATGGTAAAAATATGTTAATCTTCAAAGAAGCAGAAATAATTAAACACAACTATGAAAAGACTTTTAGGTTTGAATAGTGTGCCAGTTTCAATATTATAAAACATACATATATAATCCTATTAAAGATCATTTGAAAAAAAAAAAAAAAGGAGCCCTTTGAATAATGCAAACTCTTAGGTCACATTTTTCACCTGTATATTTATTTTCATTTCAATCAAGACTGCTATAATCAGAAAGCCTGGTATGATTCTGTGTAGCCTTCAGTGCACCTCAGCTATTTCAATTTCTTCTACAGGTAATGTCAACATGAACCAGCCTTTGAAGATAAAGGAATGAAAAGTGAAAAACAAATAAATATACTCAGAAACAGTGGGTTACTCTATAATCAAAAGGAATATTAAAACCAAAGCTGCACCAAGGACCTCATAAAGAAAATATCCTCATCTGAAAGCTCATCCGCACTAAGTAGGACCTGACAGAAGCATTGGACAAAGATGTTTTTCTCACCACGTTTCAAGCACAGCAGTTTCTGAAAGTATGAGCCATGTTTACACTGCCTCCATTTACTTGTCTGTCCCTGAAGGTGGCACAGACTTTCTGGGTAACAAGAGGCAATTTTAGGCTGACCTTGATCTCTGCTCCTTTTCCCTGACAGGAAGAACTTCTGCGTTTTTCAGGGTGGCACTGGCAGCCGTAAGAGCCCAAACACACTAATGCCTTGCAGCCTGGGGCCATCCCAGTGTCCCAGTTCACACCTGGATTGTGTCTAATTCTTTTACTACAGCTCTGAATCAGATAACATCAGGCTGGCGTATGCCTGTTTTACTCGACTATCTTTGTCTACACTATGTAGAACAACAATTGCTCTAATCAAGGCAATAAAAAGAGAAAACCTGAGCCTTTCACTCTCCAGTTCTACCTGTCTCGAAAGAGAACTGATAATCCAGATCAAGGAGCTTTATGAATAGTTCTGGTATAAATACTGTAAATGGATTTCCAAAGTGTAGACACACACTAAATACCCACGTTCCCACACTTACAATCCCCTCCCTCTATAATAAGGAGTAGTCAGACATGTGAATGCTCATGGAAAACCTAACCCAGAGCAAGGAAAATGGCTATATGAATTTCCCCACAGTTGTTCTTTTCCACAGCTATCTCACAGTTCTAGATCTTTCCGTGACTTCTTGCCCAGCACAAGAGCTGCAATCACTTCAGGTCCTATGGTGAATGGAGGGTCACGTCTGAAGGTAGAGAGGAGTTGTAGCACTGTGCAATGCTTTGAATGTTTCCTTACAAGGTCTCTTTCAATGCAGGGCCCTTTTAAACTTGCATTCATATTTTTCCCAGCAGTAAAAAAAAAAAAAAGTGCTTACTACTTACATTTTCTCCTTGAATTTATTTCCATGGGGTGGTGCAGAGAGGCTTTGAATGGAACACCATTGCCCTAAAAGATCTGACCAAGATACAAAAACATCAGGTCTGTCCCAAACAGTTTACAAACTAATTTCTCATTTGCTTTGAAAGTTTCACCCTTCCTTTACATTAGCTGCAGAAATAAAAAGTGTGGACATTTTCCAAATTGCTAGATGGGCTACTGTCTACTGAATTTCAAAGCTTTCCTTTTTTTGAACATTTATTCCGTGATAAATATGATAAATAGACCTCAAGATAAAGTTGTCCCTTCCTTATTTATTCCAGTCAGCTCCATCAGCAATTCTATCAGGAAGGCCACATTCCTGCCACCGCTTTTCCTTGGGCTTGGGTCTGTGTTTATTTAAGTTAAGAGGTTTGCACAGAAGCACATCCTCTCTGCTGAGGCCAATGGATTTAGTCCAGCTTGTCCTAGCTTGGAAAAACCTGCCCTTTGCAGTTGTACCTGTAGCTTCTTCTAGAGTAGTCTCTTTCAGCCCATTTGGTGCTCTTTGGATTAAAGTGGCTACGGAAGCGCAAAGTGTGATCATTTATTATTGCTGTTAAATAGCAGCACTGACAGTTGAGAAAATCCTTCAGGAAAGAGCATCTGTGCATCTCTCCCTCAGCATACACTAAACAAAGAGCTGCACTGTTTTTCCCAGCAACACAAAAAGTCAAGTTTCTAAAAGCTCAGTCAAAATTTTGGCTTTACAAAAGGAATTTTCAAACGTGTCTCTTGAATATTCATTTGGGTGGTCTTCCTCCCGCACGATGTGCAGTGCTAACTGGTTTGTTTATACGAGTAAGTGCAATCAAAAAGATTGTGTACACGCTGTTGTTTTGGGGGTGGGAATTTTTTTGATGGGGAGAAATGAACTGTAACTTAAAATTTCTTTCCCTGTGAAAACAGATTGATTCATTATATAAAAAATATTATTTCAAAGTATTTAGGACATTTTCTCCAGTAAAGAAAACAGTAACTTACTTTATTGTTCCCTTTGAATAAATATGTCAATATATTCTCCTCTTTGACAATATTAGACAAACACATTTACATGGTAAACTGCACCAGCTTCCACTAGGAGAAATACAAACTAATGTGGAAGAAAGCATAAGCTTATAAGACTGAATTAAATACAATTGTTTGCTAGTGCTGCTTACAACCAAATACCAAGTGGAACATTGCTCTGCATCAATGACCTGATGAGTTTTAAATATAGAAAGCTTTACACTGAGAGGCTGTGCAGTTTGTGTCACTGTTGACAGCAAAGTAGAGAGCATTTTACTTTTGTTATTCAAGCAGTCTAGATGGTTATAAAGATTACAAAATGGTCCACAGGCTTTACCATTTTTTAAAAAGTCTTCCATTCTGTTATAATCTTACATCAATACCACTGTTTAAACTGTTTGTTGATGCCTGCCCTCACACACAACAATTTCCTCCAATCAATTTGAAGCTGAGAATTTTGCACAAAGCCTAATGCTTTTGTCTCTGTTTGGTTTTCTGCACCTCATTTTAACAAGAGACTGGAAAGACTGAATAAAAGTTACACTTAATCAGGAATTATCAGATAAACTAAAATATTAGCTGGGTGTTGCAATGTGTTTCATACCATTAGATTTTCTTATTCAAAGAAATCTTACAAGTGTAAATTCTCCATAGGCAGTTCATAGGGTCATGTTTTTCAGAGTGTGCAAAAAGCTACTCTTTTTTATATTGCCCTTTGTGATTAGTAACATTAAGCTGTATTCATTCAGGAATACTTAATCTTCATAGCCATAGTTAGAAAAAACCCTGAAAAAAATGTCACTATTCTCTTAGATGGAGAAATGCATATAGAAATGTCAGTCAGTGCCCACAATTGTATTGAACAACAGTTTTCCCACAAGGGTTAAAGAAGCTATTACAAGCACTGGTTAAACCTTATGACACCCTAGTAATTAGCTCCTTCTGTGGATGGCCAGCACAGGTCATATGAATTTTGTAAGGTCATACAACAAAGAAGGATAAAAACTCAAGAGTTCCAGCTAGACAGCTCACTCTGATTTACTCACTAGCGAAGCAGAAAATCAGCAGAGCTTGTTTTTTGAGGAAGTTCATGTGTGACTGCTCCAGTTCCCATTTTGCTTCACTGGCTGTTTAGAATAAGAAAAGAACACGATGAGTTTCTAGTAAAATATGTAAACTACTGACCTAACTACGTGAAACAATCTCTCAGGGAATTAGCAGATTAGAGGAGAAAAACAGACAAAAATTAACATTAGCAGCCAAAAATGGATGGCAATTAGTAGTAAAGACTAAATAAAGCTAAGTAAGAAGAAGGAAATGTGCTGACATTCTGGACTACTGTTATTATTTCCCGTAGACTCCACTGTTGGTGGGAAACTTCTGCTTTTGCTTATAAATGCACTCTCTAGTAACGTAAATAATACAGACTGTAAACACTGAAATCCATTGTTTCTATGAGGATAAAAACATCCTAGAAAAGGCCCTAAATGTGGCTCATTTTTTTTCTTCCTTTTACAAGGACTGTGAATTATTTAACTTGACTTTTGGGTAAAAAATTTGTTCTGAAGTGAATGGTTAATTTCAGAGCTTTTGTCTAAACAAAGATCCCTGATAATGTCCCAAGTTTCACATTCTACTAAGAAGATACTCTCCATAGCTGGAGCAATTTGCTGGAGCTCCAAATAACAAGACCTGTAACCACTGTGCAGCTGTGCTGTGTTGAGGCAACCAGAAACTGCAGACAAATACAGATTCTATCTTGTTTTATAATGGAAAACAGACATAGAAATAAACTAGAAGCCAAGATGGCTAACTTCAACTAGGTGTTTGGAGGCTGAATTTGGACTGAGAATAAAATAACATCTTTATTTCAATTTATCAGTCTGTGGTGTGCATGAATCTTGAATGCTGTCTGTAGTTTCAGTGCCTCCTTGTCTCAGAATGGATGTAAAAGAAGGTAAAAGGTCCTTATCAGTGTAGCAAAGTAAGGCTGGATTCTGCACAGGCAGACCAGGATGGTTCAGCCTGGAAAAGAGACAGCTGAATGGCAGCATGAGAGAGTACGTCTGCAGTAGGCTGGATGCTAACTGTTGTTCTCTGTGTATGAAATGAAGCAAGCAGGCAGTATCAGAAGGAAATGGTTCTCCATGCAGAGTGTAGGTCTGCTGTGGAAGACCTTGCACCAGGGTGACAAAAGTCTTCTGGTGTTAAAAAAGTGGCTCCTTGAATTCACAGAAGAAAAATCAGAGGAGGGCTTAGGAAGATCGGAGGAACTAGATCTGATTTCTGGGAAGACCTCAGACATCAAACTGTTGGAAGTTAGGAAAGTACTTTTAAGTACTACCACAGTCTTGCTCTGCTCATTAAGGCTTTTCTTCCAGCCATAGTCAGAGACAAGGTACTGGGTTAACTGGACCTCTAACCTGCTGCAGCTGCTCTTGTGCTATGTTAGATTCCCTTTAGTCCTGTAACAACCACCTCAATCACCTGCATAAAGAAGTAACATTAACATAATTTGACATAGCATATATTTTTAACTTGAAATTTCACAGCTGTAAATACAGGGCACCATAAAAAGGTACTCAAGGATTTACTGTCCAGTACTCTTCACACAGCAATGATCACAGAATTAACTGCAAAAATGTGTTGTGGGATGATGACTGTAATATGCAGACACAGAAATACAGTTCTGAAAATGAGCTACATAGATCATCAGTTTCAGTCCCCTAATATTCTAAGGACTATGTCATATAATCCCTTTTATAAACTGTTCAGGCTTCATTATGGTTAAATTTATTGGCCTCCATTTTTCCTGGAAGGCTATTCCAGAACTTCGTTGCTCTGCTGATTAGAAACCTTTTAATTTCCAAGTGAAATTTAATATGACAAGTTTATACTGTTCTGGAGAAGTGTTACAGTTGCTCTCCACACATACATCATTGTGCAAATACCAACAAGGGAAAAGAGCAATTCAAGTTAAAAACAATAATAGCACCAAAGCGTTTCTGGCCAAGCAGTTTCCTCCAATTTTAGATGCAGATCCCACTGCAACCTTTAATTCTTTGGTAATAAGCTACTAGAGGGAACTCAATCTGTTCTGGTCAGCTCTGTTTTATATCTACAAGTGCATATTAACCTCTTTCCAACTAACGAATTGCTGGGCCTGTCATAACTCTAATGAACAGATTTCTTTCTGAGGGTGTTGATAATCTGAAAGTGCTCACTTGTTTTTCCTGCCTTGAATTACATGGTAACTGTAAGCACATCTCCAGAGGGTTTATCTATAGAGATTGAACCGGAGACCTCTGGATCTGAAAAGCATGAGTGTTTCCTTTTGTGACTTGAGGAGTATCTGCATTAGCTCAAAGGGAGAGCGCACTCACATGTATATGTGACCTGCTGGAGGGGTTCAGCCTGCAAATTTGTTGGTGAGCTTTTCCTCAAGACATGGCTGCTCAGCCACAATTGTGCAACTTCTATTTTGTGTCCAATTCAAGTCAGTCACATTTTGCAGGACAAGGATTGTGCCTTCCGTGTATGGTACATGGCCCAGTGGAGTGGTGGTCTTGACTGAAACCTTTGATCACTACAAAAATATAAATGTAAGCAGCTCTTGCAGCTCATTTGCTTGGATTTAAGATTGTGTCTTTGTTGTAGGCACTTTTGATGTTCCTCCAAGCATAGTAAGGAGAGATGTGTGGCTCAGTGCTCCCTCACACAGAGGGCAGTGCAGAACAGGCTATTGTCTTCCACTCTCCAGAAATAGCTAGGAGTAAATGTTTTATAATTTATGGTTCCTAAGATTTACAAAACATTTTCCAAGCTACTTACCATATGCTGTTTCAAATAAAACCCTAGACTACACAACATTTTCAGACCAATGGAGAAAAAGAGAATAGTTACAGTTTTGTCACTATGAGGTTCAACAATACACTGTTTTAAATTCCATTTCTAGTAATCATTAAAAGCAGCTAATTTTGGAGGTAAGGCACATTTTGGTACCACCTTGGCACAGAATTACTGGGCAGGAGAGTAGCAACCTACAAAAACTAAGAAAACACAGTTGTTATCTGAGTCCTAGCTCACAGCAATTATATTTGTTTCCTCACCTGCTGTCAAATATCATTTTCTACCACTTGAACTTCATTTGTGTCCCACAGCTCTACCAGTTCTCTAAACTCTCTTCTTTGGTTTACTCTCTTGCAGATGGTGGCTGGACTTAGTCTTATAGGCCATTCAGCCAGGCTTTTATTGGTGTGTAAAAGTAGCACATCACTTTACAGCTTCACCCAACAGAGGAGGCTACAAGGCTCCTTGTTTCCTATTTTGATACACAAAGAAATGGTACCTACAGTCATGGTAGTTGCAGGCAATTTTCCACCTCCTTCTCAAGAGATTTTCTAGGCTCAGACCCTGATCCTAAGAGAAGTAGATTATAGGAGTGTCTTTTATTAGCTAAGATAAGGGAATAAGAAAAGGCAAGTGCTACCAATTATATTTCAACACAAAGCAGCACCCACTTAGTATAAGCTAAAGGCCACAACTCCATTGTTAACAGGGGTGTTCTCACGGAAAATCTTTGAACACACTGGGAACATTAAAGAGAAGATGTCTCGCATGTGCAATTACTCAACACATCTTTAAAACTGCAAACACTTGTTCACATGTGGTGAAAATTAAAGCTGTGAGCACTTGGGAAAAAAAAATCCCACCTGGCAGGCACACTGTTTTTTGCTTTAGTTTTATAGGAGCTCTCAGAGCTTGTTGGTCCAGTGAGAGCTGAACCAAAGTCAATGGAGGAAACTGTGAGAGAAAAAAAAAGAAAATACAGAGAAATGTGCTATTTTTGTCCTAAGCTGAACAAGTTTTTGACTCTACCAGTTGGGTCACCTCTCATAAAACAAAAGAACAAAGGAAAAGAAAAAAAAAAAGAAAAACATGCATCTCTAGGTCTAAATATAAATATTGACAACTGCTTGGCTTCCTTCTCTACTGGCCTGAAATGGTGAGGAGTTTGCAAGCTTTTCCAACCTATCCTACAGGTGAGTTTGCTCAGCAGCATTTAGCAGGTCTGAGCTGCTCTAGAAAAATGGATCTCTGAGAATTCACTTCTTCTGTGTTACATAGGGTTTAAACATTTATCGTGAACTCCAATAGTCACAAAGAGCTAATATCCACCCTGGAAAAGCACCATAGTCAGTGGGTACCAAACAGGACCTATAGCTCATATTCAGAATATTATTTCCACAGGAAAAAAAAAACTTGACAAATTAACCAAGGATCCTCCAGACTATCTTTAGTTACACCAAGAACCGGAGTCATCTAGCAATCTGCAAGGACACTATGCCATGCCTAATAGCTATTGCCATTTGCTTTCTGAATTTCGTTGTGTTGTTTCCCCACTATATGCTTCCTTCTACCATCTCAGAGAATACTTCTTTTATTATTTCATATTGTATGTTAATATTCAATATTCTGTATGTTCCTAATATTATCTTGTCTCTCTATGTCTTGATTTAAGCACTGGGAGTAGCATAAGGACACCAAACAGCATGGAAAAAACAAATGGGTGTTTGGCTCTTGCAATTGCTTTTTTCCCAAGTCAGCTTTAGAAACTTGGGCTTAGGTGTCCTAGTAAACACCTAAAAGAAGAACACACCTAGAACAGGAAAACATCTTTATTCCATCGAAGGAAGAGATCTTTATTCCACTGACTATTTGAACTGGAAAATATGTTGGGACTGAAGACAGAGTTATTTATGAAAATGAAGACTTCATTTCTCCTGCAGCAAAATAAAAAGTAAAACTATGCATGATGAAATAATACATTTGATCCCTTTTTCTAGGTGTTGTTCAATATCCTTTGACTCAAACAAAGAGTCCATTTCTAGTGTTAGCAGTCAGATGTTTTCTGTAGAACAACATTAGCCAGGTACAGAGACACCAAGGTCTTGGATTTGGCAGATAATTCCATGTTAGAGATGCACAGATTACAGTGTGAACTTTTTCCCCACATCTCTTCCATATAAATACTCTGACAAATTCATTAGTGCATCCAGTTCAGCTGGATTTACTACCACTTACAAAATGACACTTTAAGAAGCCTCTTAAGCTTTTTGAAAACTTTGTAAGGAAGTAAAAAGCTATATGGAGCTTAGCTGAGATGAAGACAGGCATTTTGAGCCAAAAAGCATGGAAAGTGTTGACAGTTTAAAGAAAGAAGGAAGTTAGAGAACAGATGAGATTTGACTAATATTTTTTTGGTCCATCCAGAGGCTTGTTACAATTACCCCTTGAATTTTCCTTAGGGACTCATTACAGTCTAGATAGTAATATCTGTCTAAAATTGGTCTTCCTTTTTCTCTTCTAATGACAAAATGCTGATAGCCAAGACATCATTCCAAACACATTTACTTGTAATATAATAAAGTTGGAATAGCATCTGTGGCAGATAGAGATAATTTGACGGGCTATGTTAGCCAGAGAAACTAAAAGTAGTGTTCCTGTTTAATATTTCCAGACTGGAGTGGCACGGGCAATAACCACAGTGATAGGAGAGCTCTAACAGCTACCATCAAACTACACGACTTGTATATTGGGACTAATTAAGCGTCAAAAAAGTTCTGTACTGCAACTTCTCCACAGTCTGCCACTGTTTAATTTGTGGTACAGCACACTCAGCTGTATAAAAGGCAGATACTGAGGCTTTTCTGCAAAGTGACACGATACAAATGTTTGTCCCATGTAAAAGTACTACTACTTGTAGTAGTAAGTCAAGGCTGTGCCAGGTTCTTGGGAAATAGCAAGTCCCAACTATAAGCTTTTTTATCTGAGATGTTGGTATAGAAAGAAGAGCTTTAAGCACTGATTCTTTACTGAGGAAATTTCAAAAGGGATGACATACGGAGGGAGTCATGTTGCTTCCCCCGAGACTCGTTTGTAATGCCAATTTACCAAATGATGTGGCAATTACATTGAATATGGTCATATACAAAACGTGGTCTTGAATGTGGGTATATTGCTAACATCTGTTGTTAGTATCAAGAAAAATTTGCATTGCTGAAAACTAAATCCCAGTTAAAACTGAACAATTACAGACTTAAAAAATCAAACAAGAAAATCAGTGCAATTCTGCAAGCAGACAAGGGCCTTGTGTGTTGGTTCATTCATTAATTTTACAAGTTTTAAATGCAAATAGATCACAAGACTTGATATTATGCAATGCCAGGAGAAATCCCATGCCTAACCAGCAACATTTCTTTTTCCATGTGATGTCTGAAGAGTGTGTCTCAGAACCTAATATCAGACATACTGAAAGGTTTTGGAAATATATCTCTGCAAAACAATTTGCATCAAAACCCCCACATTTGTTCCTCTATCTTTGCAAGAACCTTAGAAATAGATCTTTTCAAATAAACATCAGGGAAATCTCTGCATCAGCCATGGTCATATTTCACTGTTTTTGTTTTTCTTCTGTTTTTTTCCATGTCCCACTCTGTTTTTCTATATCACTCTTTGCACACAACACCTCTTTAATGGAAGCTTTTGTAACAGATCATATTAATTGCTGGTATAATGCATTACTGATATCCCTTCTAACAATTAAGTTGTTGGTTGCCTAACATGTCTTTTAGTTGTCCTTAGCTTCTGAACAAGTTCTGAAAAAAGCAGCATGGTACAGTTTACTGAACCCAGCATGGGATTGACATCCTGACTGTCACTGCAAGAGCTGGGTACAGCAGCAGGTATGTATGCCCTGCAGTGCAGGAGAGGGAGTTGCGTATAAGAGGAGCTGGCAGTGCTGTTTGCATTGGCCACCGTGCCCCAGCAATCCTTCCTCTCTTTCACAGGACATGAGCTGCTGCACACATCCCTTACAACAAGCAGGATGGGCTAAGGAAGGCTAGGCTAAGGCTTGCCTCATGGTTTTATCCCTACCTTGGTTATGCATGTCAGGAAGACGATGTATCTCTTGGCACGCTATAAATTTTATGTTTCTGGATACTGCGTGATCCCTGGCATTCACAAACTTAAATTAGAGGATTATCCATAACTTACTGCCAAAGAACAGAGCACTCTGGATATTTCATGTTGGTTCAGGACAATTATACCAGGGAGCAATAGCTGTTTTTCTAACACTGACAGTGGTCTACCCAGCGGGCCAGAGAGCCCAAATCACTGCTACTATTGCACAATTACTATTGTGCAAGCCCATGGAATAGTTTTGACAAAATATTTAATAATTTAAAAATAAATAATTATATAAAGGGTTTGAAATTATATTTTCGCAAATTTTAAATTTTTTTCTCTCAAGTATTTATATAAACCCCACTGGAATAACTCAGTGCTTGAGTTCAGAATTGCTGCCAGCACCCCATCTGAGTACCAACTCGTACCGCTGTGCTGGTGCATTTCATTCAGGCTGCTCATCCTGAGCCAGAAAAATTTTCTGTCTCCCTAAACCACATCCTTGCAAAGGTGCAGCTCCCAGTTTGAAACGCACACCACTCTGGACCTGCCAGGCAACCGCACAGGTTATTACGATAGAACGAAATGGAGTCTGGAGCAGGGAGAGACACACCAACAGCAGGAAAAAGACCCACTGTGCAAATTTTGTTCATGAAGTGGAAGAGAAATGAATCATTCTCAAACAGTAGACATCTAAAAGTTGGATGGAACAATTTCTAAATATTAGTCAGACCAAAAACAACACACTGCTGGAATAATGAGGGTATATAAGAAACCAACAAAAGCCAGGAAATTCAAAGTTGAGGCTAAAATTCCACTCTTAATTTAGGACTGTTTTCTTTTTTAAAGAATACTGTTCAACTTGGTTGGGGCCATGTAAGGTTGTTTTCTTAAGGTTTTACAAAACACACACAAGTTGAAACTTTTTGCCTTTTTTTCTTTTTTTAAATAAAATAAACCACTAGGTTTTTAAATTTTAGATGTGTTACTTGCATAACTCTATTTCAGTCACAGACCAGATCTGGGTTGAAAAACAGAGACTAAATACTCCTGTCCCTGAGGTTTATAATCAGAATGACAAAAGGCAGCTGATGAAAGCAGAACAGGGAGAACCAAACCTAATGGTGGTGTTGTAGTAATGATGCCCTGGCAAAACAGTTGCCTACACATGGGATTTAAACGCCAGCAGTGATTCTTAAGAGGGACAGGAAGAAATGCAGGTTATAGCAGCAATGTAACCTTTCTTTGAAAAAAGATAAGGTCTTTCTTGCTAATATAGACTAAGGATTTAGCAGAAGTAAGTACTAAATAATACACCATAAACTCCCTCTGATTATATGTTGGTCGCGAGCAGGGAAAGAAAACAGTTCCACCATTCTCCATTCCTCTTTTTGCTCCTGAGCTGGAGTAAAGGAATTTAGTTTGTATTTACTTTACAGTCTCCAGGCTGATTTGTATTTACATAAGGCCAGACATGGGCATGTTTACTCGTGTTGAGTCGTACATGAGTTTGCAAACAATCCAAATGAATTCAGTGGGGCTGCTTGTGAATTGCATGAATTACACTAGCAGAACCTGACTCCAGCAGGATATCTCCGAGATCTAATGAGAAAAAGTAATTTCTCTTTCTTTTTCTTTATCCCCAAACACAATCACCACTTTGATATGGTCATACTAGTTACAGAAACTGGAGTTTGATGAAGTACAAGGATGCTTTTTGCTCCAGTACTGTTATAAGATCAAATCCCTGAGTGCCAGAGAACGACCATGAGGGACCATTCCCTGTGGAGCTTTCCTGTGCTCCTGCCAGGCTGCTGCTGTGGCTGAGGCTGTTTGCTTTCTGCGAGCACGGAGGGCGGTGCTGGCGAGCTGTCAGTGCCTGCCCGGGGAAAAGGTTCAGGAAAAGGAGAAAAGTTTGTCATCTTGCTCTGTATTTTCACAGTGGGACAACTAACACCACCAGGAAAGCCATAATAAAAGCCATTAAGATAACAAGGCTAATACATCAGATATAGCCATCTCTAATATTGCTCTTTTTCTTTTTTTCTTACACAGTAGAAAGTTGTTGAAGCATACATTTTGTAAAGAAAACAAATTTTGCATCATTGCTCCAAACCTGATACTGTGATTGGACTGACTTGACAATGACATAGAAAAATATAAATTCTTTGACATTTTAGAAAAGGAATGGGGAGTTTGCAATTAGGTTTCTTTTTTAATTATAGAAAGCTTTCAGAATAAAAGAATATATGATGTGTCCTGAGGCTACCTGCATATTTTACTATCGAGTTACCTCTAATTTAGCCATTGAAATGCAAGAAGAGAGCTCTTGGATATAACAACGTGAAATGTCTGTCTTAGTCCATCATTCATTTGGCTCTACTCCACAGAACAAGAAGTACTTCTCATTCAGGTGTGTTTATGATGAGTAAACTTGACCAGATGTTAAGTCTCCTTTGTATTATAAAGTGTTTTATGGCTCACATTAGTCAGCTGCAAAAGGGCAGATCATTTATATTCCCCTGTACGTTTTTTCAGGTTCAAACTTCCCCATGAGATTGCATGAAAATATATAGAAGGAAGAAATGAACTATTGTAAATGTAACAATGTATAGCACAGAACTGAATAAATTGCTCTGATTTACAGGACGAATTCTGTAAATATTGAATGTTATGAGACTACAGGTCCAACAGTTTATGTGTAAGAGCAAACTTCTTCCACTCCCTTGCCCACAAGGGAGATTAGAACAATAATTGAAAGCACATTCTCTTCCTTGTAGAAACAGCCCTGATGATGCACACAGGTGAGAAAAGAGCCATTGGCTTTTCACACACACTAACACACTAATACTGCCATATTTGAAGGTTCAGCTCCCTAGATATCACTATTAAATAATATTAGAATACACATCTCAGCCTCAGCTTTTTTTCCTTTCAGAAAAAATTAATCATATTTCAAAAGTAGTTTCAGAATTTCTAGGAAATATAAAAATTTGACCTATAGTTTTCAGAGGAATTTTGAAATCCAGGTGCTGTAAAAATGATTGGCAGCCCTGAAATTTCATCCTTACTTCTGAGATCCAATGTTTTATTGCTCTGGAAGGGTTGGCACAACGGAGGTCAGAACATGCCAGACTCCAATCGCACAGAGGTGAAATGCAAAGCTGTTACCTTAACTCAACTCTTGCATAAGGCTTTCACAGGGCCAGAAGTAAGTTTAGTCTGGGTGGGGATGGATGTCCCCATGCTGCACATGTGTCAGCTCATGAGG
This sequence comes from Podargus strigoides, assembly GCA_028020825.1. Taxonomy (NCBI): domain Eukaryota; kingdom Metazoa; phylum Chordata; class Aves; order Caprimulgiformes; family Podargidae; genus Podargus; species Podargus strigoides. Next base: position 5,331,558 of record CM051626.1, on the reverse strand, counting down.
AAGGAGAGTTCCTTTGTTCCTCCCTCCTGTAACAAACTTGTGGTGACGAGAGCTAAGCTCAGGACCAAAGCCTTTGGAAGGGCAATGCAGTGTGTAAAGGTGCTGTGTTGAGGTCTTCAATCTTACCTCCATGAGACCTTAAAACCATCTCTTTGTTGTGCCTATGCAGCAAACTGCCCAAAGCTGTGACAATGCTCGTGTGGTGCTAAGCAGAAGTAGCATCCTTTGCCTCTCCCCATAGTGTCAGCACGGGCTCAGTGCCACACTAACCACAGCTATGTAACACTTGGTCAGCTCAGACTGTGGGTAAAGTGAAAGCATGTCTGCTCACATCAGCTAAAATTTTTAGCATCTTTTTTTTTATTATTATTATTTAGCACCTAAAAAGTTCAAAGTCACAGGACTGATCTATCCCCAAATGCTAGATTTTTCAGATTCACTCCAGTATTTTAGCTTTTTATATTCCTAAAATTATTTAATCACCAGTAAGTCAGTAGAGATAAACTTCTAGGGAAGAAGTCATCAGACTGTTGCAAATTGTATTCATGATGACAAATGACCTTTGGGGATATTTTATCCAATAAATAAATGAAAGCAATTCTGGTACAGCAATCCAAGCAATCTGAGAAAACTTCCACCCTAACAGTAGGACAGGTGATGATATGGAGAAAGATGAAAGATTAACTTTTAGCTTGAAGCATTTCAATAGTTACCCATTCTGAATTTTGAAAATGTTATCATATATTTTCTTTTTCCTTTAATCTTACAAACATTGACTCTCATTAGGCTTTATTGTTCTCTTTTTGTCTACTGTTGAAGAAAATTTATGCAAATTACAGGGTCTTAAAGTCTTGGTAAATCCAGGGTTATTACTAGACAAAAAGCAAAATTAGCATCCTTGGTTGCTCTCATGCAGACATCAAGAACTTTTGAACCTGAGGAGAACAAAGAATTCAGAAATGATGAGCTAATCTCTGAAAACACCTCAAGGAGAGAACGCAATGGAGTTGTTTAATAATCCTGTATCTCTCTGGGGTTTTTGAGATGGTTCTAAAAGGTCTTTAGCTATTACCTCATGCAGAGGAATCCTTTCTGGAAGGGCCTACTGGCAAGAAGCAGCAACAAATATCCCTTTCTGTTTCAGGTGCTCTAACGCAGGGTCTGTAAATGGGTGTTTCGAATCCATCAGAAAAGTAGTAGCAAGATCAAGGACTAAAGAAAAACTTTACTTTCCCATCTGATTCAGACATCTAGAGAAGCATTTAGCTATTACACTATGACTTATGTCAGCAATCAGAAGTTTGAGCATCATATCATCCCCTACATTAACACTGCAGATGTTTGGGACCTGCTGTAGTCATGAGCTGATACTGTTGTTACCCAAAATGTACACGTTGCCACTACCTTGTTCAGAAATGCAGTAGAGTTCCCTAGGGCGTTAGATGAGAAAAACAGCACTTTTTCAGACTGCCACCTTTGAATCCTAAACTCAGGCCTCCTAACTTTGTTAAACATGTTGCAACGTTCTTCTTGTTTCTTTCTTCTGTTTATTCCAAGTGAGAATAAATCTCTTCAAAGAAAACCAAAAATAATAAATACCATCAAACTAGAAATTACTGGCCTTATTGCTCTTAATTTTCCACAGTTTGCATGAGGTTTCGAGATCTATAATTGTTCTTAAACGTAACAAAGGTGACCTGGCAGAAGGTCCACCCACTAATCTGCACAATGGAGCTATAGCACTGAGAATACCTAATTATTTTCCTTTTAATATTAAAATTTTATTAGCTTAAATAACACGCTTTGAAATGATGCCAGGAATTTGCATTAAATCCCTAAAATTAATAAAATGAGTAAGACAGACATGCAGCTCTTAAGTAGTTCTCTGTTGTCTTCAGATGAAAGCATTTAAACCTTGGACCCTGTTGAGACTTCTTGCCTTCAGCCTCTATGCAAGGGATTATGGGAAAAAGTGCTTTGCTTATTCCCACTGGTCTGTAAGCTGTTGGAAAGGGAAAATAACTTGTGATGTGGTTCAGCACAAATGCTTACAAGATGACTGCAGGTCATTTTTAGGTCGAGGACTTGCTGAGATAGCTTCATGTTCATTAGAAGGCTAACTCAGAGATATAGAAATTATAATAGACTGAAGTTTATAGATGGAATTTACTAGATGCATTTGCAAAAAAAACAGTACCAAGAGAAGCTACTGGATCCAGCAAGTTCAGATGTTAGTAAGATTAACATGCCTGGTTAGAAATATAAAGCCCTTGTGTGACTGAGTGAATATCAACAGAAGGTGAAAGAAAAGTAGCTACAGTGTAGATGTAAATAATTCAGAAGGTGCACTACAATAACCTGGATCAAGACATACTCTTCAGCTATTATTGGTCAAAAAGGTGGTGAACATCTGCTAGATTAGAGCCATTCTGCTCAAAGGGAGATAAACCATGCAAGTTTCATATAACTTCCTCTTCCTGTGGCTGGTGTAATAGTGCTTCATGCACAGTCCATACTTTATAATGTGTTGTAAGTATTGCTGTCAACATTGCATGACATAGACTTTGTCTATGCTGAGTATTGAGGGTGCTCTGTCATTTTCTCTGCATGGAGAGTTGATCTCCAATAGGTCAGATTGGGGACTTGGCCAGGTCATTCTGTGACTCGCCTGTAAGACGCATGCTGGGGCTTCCTTTTCATGGAACCCAACATACTGTAAAAAAAAGAAAATAAGATCTGTACCCAGATTTCTCTCTGGCACAAAGTCAGCACACATCAGGATGCTATACATCTACTGATCTTAGCAGCCAGAAAAAATCCTCCTACTGAAGAAGAGATCAAACCTGCAGCGAACCAAATTAATGAACAAATTCCAAAATCAATCAAATTAGCAAATTGGAATTTCTTAGACTGGAATGTGTACGTCAACATGTAGACAGCAGTGCACTGACATTTCCACTGTGTTCAGTACTGAAACTCCATGAAACCTGAAACCATTCAAGTTTGCATTGCTCCTTCCAAGTCTCATCAGATAAGTACAAAACTAAGTCACTTCATGTTCGTTTGCAGTATAATGCAGTTACTATGACATGTCATGAACACAAAATACATCATTTACTGCAATTAGATATTTATAACTTGTACAGGGCTGATATTGTGTGAGCAAGACTGATAATAATTTGTGATGTAAAGTAATATGAATGCTACCATGTGTGCAAAACCCAAAATTCCTACTAGTAACACATATATGAATGGATCACAATAGAAAAGAGAAAAAAAACAGTCTCCCTGATTCTCCTGAAATGTGGCTAACACAGAACTACTGACTCTTGGATATCTGTCCTGGAACGTCGCTGTCTCACAGGAGACACAGTGAATAGAACAGCCATAAAAAACTAATGAGCATGTGTTTGCCAATTCAGCTATTTTGTCCCAGTAGTGTCTACTGGGAAATGTTTACAGAAAGGGAAAATAAATTTATTGTTTAGAGATTATAAATATATGATTTGATAAAATCACAAATTAATTAACTCATAGTCTGGTGGAGTGATTTTCCCATTTTGCATACATGCTGTTGGTTGGTGTCTGAGCAGGCAATACCAACGTGATTCCTATTACATACATTTTCCAAACATTCAGCAGCACTAGGTTCTAAACATTTGGTCATACTTTCTAGGAAAACTAGGTCCTAAATATTTGGTCACACTTTCTAGGAAAACCAGGGACAAAATGGGAGGTTGTCAGTAGCTACACTGGCTTCAGTGTGCTATTCCAACAGAAATGCAATACAAATCTCTTCCTTTGAAGCCTACCAGACTGAAAAGCACAGCTGAGGTTTTTATGGAAGTTACTTTTGTGGTTGATCTATAATATGATTTCTAAAGTAACACTGTGGAAGGATAAACTTTTAGTAATTGTCTATAGGTCTGAATCCTGTAAATCTACTACTGAAGTCAGGAGAAAACTATATATAGTTTGAACTGACTTTTGAATGCCTATGATTTTACCACCAGTTTTAACTACTGTCCATGTGCCATCTATTTGGAGCGTAAATAAAATCCATACCCTAAAGAGTCTATTTGTATTCTATTCTTTTATAGCAGACTTTTAATTTTTGCGATCATTAATTTTTAAGTGTTCATTAATGAAATACATCCTTGTCCAAAGTTAATAAATGGATTAATAGCTGGGATAATGAGAATTCTGGCAAGGCAAGAAAATATCAGGAGGGAGAAATGGGAAGGGGGAACTTGACAAGTTAATGATCCATTAAAGTAAATCCTGGGTCAGTTTAGATCCTGCATGGTTCATTACTGCATAATAAATTTAATTGATAGCCATAAAAACCTAGGAGGAAGCAAGAGAGCTTTTTTGTTAAATTCACTGGATAGAAATTTAAGATGCTTCTTAAAGGTTTTCAGCTGTATCTTAGTAGCATAAAACTTTCTAGTAATTAAAAGAATTTAAGTATAAAAATGAAAGCAAAACATCAGCTTTTAAACTAGTGGCTGGCTGGGTGTGTGACATAAGCAGCTGTCTGTTCATATTCAAGAACCCTAGAACAGAGAAGTAAGAAATGGGATATAAAAGTCCCATTATGCTACTGATCATGTTTAAAACAACAGCATAATAAGAACTGATACACAAAATATAATTACATATTGGGAAAATAAATGGTGGTGTTTGAGATAGAGAGAAAAGACGAGGTACTGCTCTGATTACAGTACACTTCACAAACCACAGATTGCTGCTCATCCACTTAATGGGGTGAATGTGCAGTTCAGGCTGGGACTTAGGTTTGGCCACGGAGCTTTTGCCACTGGGATCTCAACCGAAGAATGTGTTCATGTCTCTGAATAGTATTGGCACAGCACAGAGATTGCTGAGTAACCACCAAAGAAGTCTTTCTAGAAATGACAGCAGCCCAGCTGAACTCTGCATGCCTGAGATGGGCACACTGCATCAGCCCCAGCGCCCGGGCTCACTGATGAAGTGCACTTTATAGATGCTCTGATCTGTACTAAACACTAAAGCAGGCTCACGTGTGTCTGGCATGACAGGAACAGAAATATAATTGCATTAATTGACCTTGCATGCATTTTCAAATCCTCTTCTCTTCTCCAAACCTCTAAGTTTTGGAGATATTTTCCAGGTCCAGGACTCAGACAGGTCCTGAGCTGTCTTCAGCAAACATCCACTATAGATGTGTTGCTGACACAGTAAAGTTTAATCAAAAATATACTCTGCTAATCAAACACTGCTAATTAAACAACACAAAAGACAGAATTTTTTACAAATTTTACAGAATTTTTTTTTTTTCTTCATGGACATTTAGTTAACATGATTAAAGTCATATTTGGTTAAATTCCTTTTCTTTCCACGACCACATTAAATTATTTATGCATTTACAAATCAAGATGCTTTTCCTTTGTTGCAGATGCAAGCCTTATCCAGCAACAGACTATGTAACTAGAAAAAACCTAACCAACATGACCTTAAATATGTGGAGCACGTATTTGTTTAACATAGTGGTTCTGTTACGCAGACATCCAGCAGGACTGAAAGATACCTAAGGTTAAAGTAATAAGGACCTAGTTTTAAGCATCCATTTTTAAGAGATGCTGCTTGGCATGAATTGTGGAACTACCTAAAAAGGCTCAGTTTGGAAGAGGAACCTGATATATTATAAGTGAGCTCTGAATAACAGGAAAAGATAGGATAAGATTTTAAGGACTTTGACCCTAGGCAGTTTGAGGCTGCTATGGCAAGAGACTCTGGGCAGGCAGACTGGGACAAAAACAACCTATGGAAGGGTAGGACTGCAAATAACTTCAGCAAGGAATGGTAAGACAACAGAGAAAATAGCCATGGTCAAAGAGAAGGGAGGAAAATCAATGGTCAGATCTTACACCCAACATAATTGCTTAGGAAATGACCAAGGAACTTGCACAGATGGGGACTGTAACTGGCCCACAGCTCCATTCATCTGCTCCATGTCCTCATGATTATGTTTTCCTCTCCATACACACGTGCGTTACTGCGAGGTCCGCCAAGAGTCTCTGAAAGGCTCATTCAGACCTCAGCAAGGAAAACTTGGCTCAGAGCCTCATGGCTGGTTTTGCAGGAAAGGAAAAGCGTAAGCTGTCCTGGAAGGCTGCTGTAGACCTGCAGACAGCTCAAACTGAAATTTCAGATCCAAGCCTCAAAATGCATGTCCTGAACACAGGTTGAGAACATCCCACTCCAAAGTAATTTTAATGCACCTAATTAGGGAAAATGAATTAAATTCTAATTTTTAAAGCATGAAGAGAAATTTTATTTATTACACGTCGGGTGAACTATGAATCACGTCTACTAGCCGACTGAGAATCAGAATGAAAATTCTCTACACCTCTGTGGTTTATCTTGTGTGCACAATACATTATCTTGGAGGTGGGAAAGATATAAGTAGAAAATGAGTGGAAGTTTAGTTCTGCCTCACAGTAGACCAAGCTAATGGAAGAGCTGCTGCAGTGTTCTGCAATCACAGGATCTGAAATAACATGAAATGAGATGGGACTTTCTCCAGTAGGATATTCACAGGATTTTGCTCAGACCTGGGCCTAATGTAACAATCTCCAGTGATTATACTGAAACATAATCCCAAGGAAAATAAAGTGTATAATATTTCAGTCTTTAAATAAAACTGCTCAGATTGATAGAATGCCTTCTGATCCAAAAATCATTCATATATCAAGTTCACAATTATATGCAAAAATAATGTTTAATAATTAGCATATATAATCAAAGTGTTTAAAAGTACTATGTATGATAATAAGTTTTATACTTTGATGAATGAGCAAAATTATTACTAGTGACACATAACACTCAGCAATTCAGTGCATTTTCTCATACTATTTCTCTTCATAAAGAAGTAGTGAAAGCTATTTTTAGCATAACTATACAAATAAAACATGATTTTTACACACAGAGAGAGATTTTGAAATATGTATTTCAGAATTTTTTATATATATATATATATATATATAAAGGGGTTTCTTTCCTGCTCATACCCCGATTGTTCCAAGCACATGATCATACAACACAGCCTTTGTTATGTTTTCAGCAAGAGCTATTTATATCCTGAGACACCTCACTAGGTAGCACTTTCTTTGTAACTCTTTTCCCAGTTTCTCATAAAGCACTACATACTTTGCAACCTCTCTCTAACATCCTCATCCTTACCTATATATGCATGTACTGTATGTTTTATAGATGCATAGAAATTTGCAACGTCTATTGTATCAGTATAGACTACTCTGACACATTTATTAGCTCTCTGCAATGAAGATTTTGCATTAAACTGAGAAACAAAAGTTCAGAATAAAGCCTGAAAAAATGGAGAAGTTTTATATTAATCTCACTACTACCAGAATTTTACCAAATGCAGCTTTTTTATATTGGTGAAGGTCAGATCAGCTTTGACCCATTTTTTATTTCCTTATTGGAGAATTTATATTCAGTACAGGCTGTGCTAAAATGAACCCAAAAGGTACAATGATTGCTTTAATATATTATTTCCAAAGCTGGAATTTGGGAAAAAGAAAATGAGCCAATGAGCAAACAACTTTTTCCTGTTTTTCTTTTTGTTCTGCTACATAAGGTGCATTAACTTAACTGGCCTTAGTTAAATATAACCTACTACAGTTCCAACAGACTGAATCAGCCTGTTGATTTTTCACAATGGGCACCTTGCGTGGTTTCTCCCCTTAGAATAGTGGGATTGCCATTCAAAAACCAAGGTGGAGGAAACACTAATTGCCATTAGAATTCTGACAAGCTCCATTACAGTAATAGCTCTGTGTTCAAACATTCCCTGTTAAAAAAATTGCCAATCAGAAAGGTACATTTGAAAAGAAAAGTAAATACCTAAAGATAATGATAGGTTTAATACCACTTTCATTACTTTCCATTAATTTCTCCTGAACATTAGTAAACCTTTTACATCCTCTTTCTCTTAAAATAATCCAAGCCTCTCCCCAAGCCAGAGTATCTCTACAAAGGATGGTAAGGAGGTGAGAACACATGTGGTGATAGAGTCCTTCCTCTCCCCTACTCCTGCTCCATCGCTGTTCAGGGACAAGAACACTGGGCTGGCACAACTCAACCACTCTGCTCCTCTCTCACGACCAAGAACACGAAAAGCATGGGGAGACTCTGCTCTTGGTTTCTCCCTTTCCAGTCCATGCCAATCTTGCTTTGGGATCTGCCTGCTCGGGTGGCATCAAGGGATGCAGTTCCCACACCTGCTATGAGAAGCACAGATACGTAATTCAGAACTAGCTGGAATTTTTTGCATACATTCTAATTTATCCTTTGTTGTTGCCCAAAGGGGATAAAAATTTCTGACTGCTTTATTTCCCATGGGTGCTCTCATGATAAATATGTTAAAGATAGTGAAACATCCAGATACTACATCAAGAAGAACAACAAAAAACCTTATATTAACATTTCTATCTGTTTAACTAGAATTCAGATGGGGGGGTTCATACACATCAATAAACCTGATAAAGAAGAAATTATTTACAAAAAATCCTTTTTTTTTTTTTTTTTTTCTATTCCCCAAATTAAGTATGCATTGAAAGTACACAATAATTGCCTTGTTATGGTACCATATGTGCACACAGTTTTTGAACTAGTGAAGTATTGAAGATGTCTCAAAAGTGCAAGTTCATTGTTCGTTATGTAGTTGAGTTCTAGCTTTCTAGCCTTACTGCCAAAATTCTGTTTCACAATGATTTAACCAGACTCTGGGGGCCTTAGAAACAAAATCAGAAGCAAATTCAGATTTTCCCTGAACTGAAACTTGCTTTAAACAAAGTGGTGATATAAGTATTCACAGACATCATCAAGCAATGCAGAACCTAAACTAATGGGGACACTGCAATATGATAAAATGTTTGATCATATCTGCTGGATCTTATCCCAAAAACTGTTTCCAGGAGATAATTTGTAACATCTCCTCAGGTTTTTAATACAATTATCCTTAATGTGTATTGAAGTCCACTTCCAGTATGTCAAAAAAACTTGGTGGGCTTTTTGTTGAAAGAATGTCTCATTGCTTTCCTTCTTCAATAGAATGTATTAAACACAGGGAAATTATGCAGGGCTACAGCAATTTTCATTTAGTTCCAGTACTGGAGGCTTTATAAACTGATGAACCCACCAGTGTTCCCACTGGCCTGTGGCAAGGATCTGACCACCTGGGCAGCCTCAGCCCTGAGCAGAATATACACTACAGTGCTAATCTTCTCCAAGGATGTATGGAAGGATGCAGAATGGTTGCCTGTTATGAAACACTCAGCCTGTTGTATCCCTGGAGCAGGCAACCTCACCTTGGCCCATAAGATTCACTCTTTATATCCCTCGACTTTAATGAAATAAGGCTGCTCATTGTATAAAAGTGTTAAACATACCTTTCTTTCCAACTACACTTCTATGAAAGATGAAAAGAAGTACTGCCAGCTCTTAGATAATTGCCCATGTTATGAGCCTTCAGCTCCTTTTTAAACAGGAATTTAACCACTATCAAAGGTCAGCTTTCAGGCTTTCCACTGAGAAGTTTATAAATTACCTATAAAGCCAAATTTTAGTTAGTGCTAAATCTATGTTAGGCAAATTTAATAAGAAACATTTTGAACAGTCATGTACTGCTGGGTCCCAGATGATTTTCTTATAGGACTAATGCAAAAAAATGATTGCCTCTTAAAATTCTTCTTGGGCACGTCATTCTTGCTGGTATTTAGGGCATTTATTGATAAAAGGCTAATATAAATCATTTATTGAATGTGGATCATGACTATTTTCACTGTATCGTTGTTCTTTATTAGAAAAATACTACACTGGACTACAGATAGATGGTAAGTCATTGCTGTATGATGTGAGGAACAGAAGATTATTACATTATCACATAAAAAAGATCAGGATGGAACTGTGAGGCCAAAGGACGTCGAACGACTATTCATTTTAATGGTATTTGGGTGCTTAAACTCCCAAGCTGGCTTTAAAAACCTGAAGCCAGAAAGCTGCAGAGAGATCAGACTAGCAAATGGCTTGTAACAGAGACAGGTTTGAGCAGCCTAAGATGATCTGAGCTTCTCTGAAGCCTGTTATTCAAAATCAGTAACAAGGTTTTCACTTCATCCCTTATATAGGGGTGGGTTTTTGTATTTAGTTACCCTTACTGTCAATATATTGAAGTTTGTGCATGTATATACAGGCTAACCATGTCTATTGTTGCATTGCTGTGGGTGTTGCTATAATGCAATAACAATTTAAAAATTATTTTTATAAAAACATCCACTCAGTGAAATATAACACAGATGAAAATTATTCTAAAATATGGCAATATAGGCAGTATCCAAAGGGATAAATAATAGCTGTTTCCTAGGAACTGGATAACCCTGGCTCCACTAGAACAGCAGTATAAACACGCTAAATGGGGAATTAATGAGGGGGTATGAATCCAGAGCAATACATATGACAGCAATCAAAAGTAACAAGGCTCACAGGAGCACTGAAAAGGGCAGTGGGCAGAACAAAGTGCTGGAAGAGCACCCAGCTCGGATGCCAAAGCCCCAAAAGTCCATCGTATGCAGCAGTTGTGTGGAGAGGATAAATAGGGAAATCCATAGAATAAATTGTGGATATGCAGCGTGCTGAGAAAGCATTTTCTACATACTTTCCATGCAAGGAGTATTAATTGAAAATATTCTACATACTTGCAGAGGTGGAGGGAACAGGTCTGGAAAATTTCCAGGACCTCTAACCATGAAGTGCCCATAAACACAGAGGTCTTTGGAGACCCTGGATGTGGCTGCTGTTCTGCTGACTGTGCCCTTCCTGAGCACCTAGTTTTAAAAGCTCAGGCTGTAATTATCCCCCATCCTCTTCCCTCCAACTAGTGTAAAATTCTGGCTGTATGGTTGGGAACTAATATTGTTTCACATTTTTATATGGCATTTTACGTCTCGGGCACTGAGAAGAAATTGATTCAGCCTGACAGGACTGCAGTGAAGTAGGTGGGTAATTATTACTCTTATCCCCTTGCAAAATAATGGAGAATTGAGAAGACTTGTCCTCGGAGAGTATCCAAGCCAGAATGTGGACTCAGGGCTGTGGGGAACCACATTCACCTAGGCAAACATCAGCTCTCAGGCTGAGCAGGAGATGGAGAAGGAGAGGGGCTGCAGAGAGTGCGAGCTCTGCTGGAAGGGCTGCAATATTTTTCTAGATGCAGCAATTTAAGAATAATTCTTCAAACTTCTGTTTTCTTTTTTGTCTCATTTATGACTCAGGCAAGGCTAATTGCATGGTGATGTTCTGTTATTACACAGTTATGGGACTGTTTAGTGTGTCTTTTTTTAAAAAAAATATAAATCATAAATGTGTGTTGAACCTGGAAAACCCTGTAAGCTATAAAGTTCACAAAACTACTCCTTTATGTGAGTGGGGTCTGCCCATAACTTGATGAATGTATTGCCAGATTGAAAAAGAAAAAATCTTTAGTATGGCAAAAACTATGAAGGTTCATATGATTTGAATTAAATTCAGATAATAACCATACTTGGCTCAGTGGTGTTTGGAATGAGAGTTTGAAATTCTCCTCAGAGACATTTCTTAGCTTAACTTTAAACGAGAGCTATGACTGACTGCTCCTTTCAAAGAGGAAGAAAAAGAGTTCAACATATTTAAATCCTTTACTAGAGCCTCTTGCCTCTTTCAAAATCTATTTCCTTTTAAAGTGATATTTATAGATAAAAGGGGGGGATGAGAGCAAGGGAGATATACATCTGCACAAAAATGCTCATCTATCTGTGTATCACAATCTATAAATATACACATTATAAATAAAGATATATTACTCTGTGTGTGTCTGTGGACAAGGCATTTCATTGTGTCTGTATTTACCCAACTATCTGAGCAGGCAAGTTCCTGAGCACATACAAAGGCACTGTATTACTGCAATTGGGCTATTTGCATTTGCTCAGATAGCAAAAATCTTTTGAAATCCATAGCAAAGTATTAAATCTAATTTGAAACAGTATCATTTGTTAGCCAATTCACATGAAAACATTTCTTTGCAGTGGTAGTGAAGTTAATTGTTTTCTGTAATTAAGACCTGGCAGCTGAGAAAAGCACAGTGGGAAGGAAAGAGCCAAACCAACGTGATGTTATAAACACACTCCCACCATCCCAGTATAACTTAGAGCAGCCTCCAGGAAGCTGTAATGTCTGTTGGCAACAACAATTTCAGTAAGACCAGAGATCAGTGTCATGCCATGTGCTTGATCAGCCCCTTTCACCACTGGTACTCCCTCTTTTCTTGAAGTTCTCCACAAAAAGTTGGTCTATCCAAGGATTTTCAGGTGAGGGAAACCTTCATCTCTCTCGTTTGACAGCTCCAAAGCTGTTTTGTGGTAAAGGCAAGCTATTAAGATTTGCTTTTAACATTAAAATGCACCACTGGCACCAAATTGCTCTCAGATCACAATGCCTGTTATAGTTACAAAGGGTTTAGTAACAGTGAGAAAAACAAACTACTTAAAATGGAAGGCATTGTTTTTCTACAATCACACTATTTTCCTGTTTTACATGCATGGAAGTGCATAGTTTCCCTTACTACATTTCATGAGACCCTGCCAAAATAATTTACAAACAAGTAAATTAAAACAAACCATGAATAAAAAATAATTCCTTTAAAAACAAAGGCAATTGTTTTAGAATTTATATATATGTGTGTGTGTGTGTATTCCTCATACAATACATCATGTTAAACAAACAACTTGTATTGCTGTCATTTTGAAGTGCTAAGTGACACACACATAACCATCCCCTCAAATTTGTGCATATTTTACCTCTTTTTATTTTTACCAAATAACCCCTTCTTAACCCCCAAATGGTACAGGGGTGTTTCAGCAGCTGTCCTTGCTTCGTCTGCAGTGTAAGTTTAATGGATGAGCATGTGCATGAATGCCCTATCATCAATCCATTAAACAGTACCTTCCAGATTACTGAAATGTACTTAAAAATTATGATCTGTCCTTAATACCTGGGTGCAATACTGCCCAGCAATGTGTTTCCTTTCCAGAAGACGTTTTCTGATATGTTACTAATCATTTTGTGACATTACTGTTTAAATTACCTGTTAGAAAGGAAACAGTTCCATATTGATCCTGTCAAGAAGCAGAACCTGTTCTCTTTACCCAATGAATTCGAATTTGCTTCTCGTATTCTTTCCAAAAATACCGTTTTATCAGTGATTCATCTTGCATTATTCAGCCTAAGGTTGGAGGAAGGAAGGAAGAAATAAAGGACACGTGCCAACGTGGTGGAGGTAATAAGGGACACATGCAAGCAAAATGTGTTTGAAGTATGCTGAGACAGAACTCACTGTGGATACGGGACTAATTCTTCCTCCAGATGCATTTGGAAGCAGCAGGACCTGTGTGTGTGTGCTTGAGTCACAGCGACCAGAAACCACCTACGGGAAGTGGCAATGAGGCACAAGAGTTTGGGAATTTACAGAGCTCAGAACCAAAATTTACATCTTCAGTGAGTTCCAGTAGTGATGGACTCAAATTGTCCTGCTCCAACTACCCCATCTTCAGGTATGCTTTATATCAGCTACAACTGGTGGTCATACAGACCTGTAAATGATGTGACCACCACAAAACACAAGAGAATAAGCAAACCAGCCCTTAAAGGCACCCTGGAGAGACACTGGAACAACAGATCATCACTTTCTCCAGCTGGAGCTGCATGAAATGTCTGAGTAAATTGTTTATGTCTGTATTTTAAAGTCAAAAACACCTCACAGGGATCTGCAGCCCTCAGAAATAATAAAACCAGCAGCATACTGTGATAGGTTAAGAAGAGGAGTAGGAAGTGGCAAAGATGTGTGAAAGAGCAGTGGTTGTAGAGGGCTCCATGCAGAAAAGAAGAAAGAATGGAGTCACCAGAGAAGTTGGAGTGCGTTGAGCAGAGAGTCTGGGTAGGAAAAGGACTGAGGGAATGTGGAGAAAAGGAATATTATTTGAAGAAAAAGTGGCTTGGAAAACATACACTTGGAGCCCCACCACAGTCAGGATAAGAGGAACCTGAGGGTTGGGGAGGTGCAAGGAAAGGAAAGGTTCTGATGGCACAGAGCTTCCCAGGGAGAGGACAAAGCGAGCCCTGAGTATTCCAGCGGTGCTATCAGTGTAATTGCTGGGCTGTTATCATTTTTAAATTGTTCCTCACACATCTTTCATAAACTCTTATACTGATGGCTTCCAAAACTACCACCAAACTGCCCTATTTCTCCTAAAAATGAGCCTTTGGTCTCAGGTATTACATGCATGGTCTGATTCAATTGCAAATTCCTTTACATGACAGCTTCTTTATGCTTTATCCATTGCTCTGAAGAGCCTACGGGGAAAAAAAAGTGGTGTGTGTGCAATATTGCTGCTATTCTAATAAACTTACACCCCTGGTTTTGCCTTTTGTCTACTGAATTTCTTCTGCCTCTTGCTAAATGCTCTCTGGGTCATTAAGCTTATATTTATAAGCCTTAGTAGAGCAAGGAGCTTAATTTTAGTCCCAATAAGATTTAAAAATGTTTGATGCTCAAGTCAGAACAGTCTCACAGCCAATTTTGCACTGAAAAGTTAATATTACAGAGTTAAAAGGGCAAACATATCACTTGCTATTATACTCTTTCTTCTTTGTATATTTTTACATCTCCTGTAAATTAACATAATCCTTATTTGTGTAAGAAATAAATCATGTCTGTGTTTAAATACTTTTCAAATTGTGATTTTTTTCACTTTAAAATATTACAATAGGCAGAATCAAACTGCTCTGATTAACAGTGTTACTTGTTTAGCTTTGTCTCCAATGATGATTTGTCATTTTGCAACATCCACTTTTTAATTCAACAGCTATTAAAAACTTATATAACTCCTCAAATAATCCTTTGAGCTCTTGCTTGGCCAACAAATGAGCCTTGTTACAGAGTATTTCTGTAACTTTATATTACTAGCTAGAAGCTGAAGTGACAAAAAAGCAGTTCATTTGGATATTTGAAAATATAGATATAAAATATATTGAGAAACAGAGTCTATTTCCAATGGTCAGGTTCTCCTCTTATCTAATAGAGTATCTTTCAAGAAAACCTTAAAAAAAATCAATTTAAAGTGTTTTAATTTATACAGGCCCCAATTTACAATTTTGATAAGTGTATTATTAATGATAACGATTACATCAGAAGAGATTTGGTAGTTACTTCCTATTTAAAATCAGTACATTTTCCCTGGAATTTTTTTTTTCCTTCCTATTTATAATCACTATAATATGCACAATTTCCAGTAGTACTGATGGTGCATGTGTGTGCATAATGAGGGGAAAGAGGCAAATTATGACAGGCTTTAAAGGTTTTATTGTCTTTGATATACACACGCTGCTCTTATTGAGGTAACTAATGGAGGCTTTGCAGGAATATCTACAGCAGAACAGACCCTGCAGCTGTTAACCTGAAATTATTCTCATTTATCATTTGAAGAAAGGAAAAAGAGACCTTTGTAAATTGCTTATAGTAAAAATACTGTGAAAGTTTTTGCTGTGTATATGTAAGCAATCATAACCTATTTCCACCTACCACTGCTCTCACTGAGAACATTTTAGCACTTTTCTGCAGGAGCTCTTTCCAGTTCAGGGGTGAGCACTAGATCAGTCTGATCTGATACGGAGAGCAGATCATGAATGTCATCTTGGAGCTCCAGAGACAAAACTAACCCCCCAAAGATTTTTCTGCTGCCTCTGAGCCCATTTCAGGGAATTTTAGTGTCTGCATCTATCAGAGACAGAGACAAATGGAAATCAGTGATTCCCATTGTGTCCTTGTGCATATGAAGGGAGATGGACTGTGCTGGAGAAATGAGCTGAAAGTAGAACCACTGCAAAAGAGGAGTCACTTCTAGTCAAAGAAAGCAAATATCCATGCTAAGTACTACCAGTGCAGCCTTAAAATTTAAAACTATCCAAGTAATTAGTGAAGAAAAGTTTCCTGGATAACTGATTTGATTATCATACTATGTACTTTAATATACTTTAATAACGCAGATAGCTCCATGTGCTGCTGAAACTTGCTTAGTTGGACAGTAGGATGGCAGACAGATCCCAGCTGAAAGCATCTGCCAGGTGGACAACAATCAATTCATTCAGGAGAAAGAGTCCATTGGACTCATTCTTTTCCACCTCCATCAAATGGACGTGAAGAGGATGAGCAAGGAGAGAAGAATGCCAGCACATGCCTACAAGCCACTGCCTCCAAGGTTTGCAGGAGACCCTCAGAACCGATGTCCATTTCCTGCCACTAACAATCTGTCCCTACTGATGAACCTGTTCCAGGTTTGTCAGCAAAACTCACCGGGAAATCTTTGAGCAATATGAAAACAGAGGCCTGTGCTCCATCTCCAAAAGAGAACGTTAAAAGTATATTCTGTGGTACAAATGGATTTGTTTTATAAACCTACCCACCCACACCCAGAGCAAATGCAGAACCTGCACGAGAATTAATATCTTGTGTTTGTAATCAGACATTATTTTGCATAAACCACAAGCAAGTGTTAACTAGAAAGCCTTAATGAAGCATAATGGTTTTGTGGAGGGGAGAAGTCGGCAGGGGCTGGGCATGCAGCCCCAGCACACAGGTCTAATGGTTCCCAGTGCTTGTTTGCTTTTGTTCCTTTGGCTTTTATCCTCTTTTCTAGCATTTCTACCAGCAGCAAAAAAAGAGGTATAGAGCCAACATGCCACACTACATCCTGAGAGGGTGAATGTGTGAAATCCCCAGGCTCTGTGCAGAGTCACCCGTGTTGACAATTCTTCCTCTTCTGCACAACTGCAGTCTGAAGCAGCTGCCTGCTGGGACTTTTGCACGGTTATAGAGCTGGGCAGGCAGATAGAAAACTGCTTTTCTTGACTTTCTGTGTGGTGGCACAGTGCTTGAGCCTTTAAATGAAGTTACAAGAAAACACTTTTTGCTGATGTATCTATTTCAGAATGTCCATCCCATTAAAAAAAAGAGTTTTACCACTGTTTTAAGTGAGAGGTTTAAAAATTGTTTTAAAGAGAGAGATTAAAATTTGTTTTAAAATTGGAGACTCAATAATACATACGTAAGTTTTTAAACAAACAGATTTGATAGAACTGATCCAGTGAAAATTAAGGAGAACGCTGTCTTTTGCAGCACTAAGAACAGGCAAGTTTGGGAAAATTATATTCTGTATTGCATTTAGTCTAACTCACACTAAATGATCAGCAAGGCAAGATCTTGGATAGCTGGTTTGTATTCTTTAACCTAGATATATCTCACTTCAAGCTCTGAAGAACGTTAAAAACACATTAAGTAAAAAATTACTAAGATGGCTAATTAAGTCTTATCAAAGAACACATCTGCAAGTGTACATGAACTGGCAGTTCTTCCATCATAAGTTGGTCTTATTACAAGAAGTAGAAATCAGTCCTTGTGAGGAAAATGAGGCAGTTACTTCAAGAAGAAAATATTTATATATTATTAAAGGACTGATTTTTCAAATACCTGACATGAATTTGATGAAGATGGAAATCGTGTCTATATTCACCCATCTGTTTGACGAAGGCTTTGCTGAATATTTCAGGAAGGAAAAAATGGCTTCTTTCAACACCATTAGAGAGACTTAGGCAGAAGCAGGTGCTACAGAAAATTATTTTAGTGGATTACTATTCCCCCTTTTCCCCTTAGATTCAAATAATATAGGATGGAAGAAATGCAGCTTTCAGTTCACCTCATGAAATGCCTGTACCACAAAGAGAGTTCATTTGTCCTTTGGGCTGGAGGATAAAATCCAGGTTCATCTCTTCCCCTGCATTTCTGAATGAGCTTTAACAAATCACTTGAACTCTTCTGTCCACACTAACCAAAACCCTGGGGCTAGTGGACAACTACAGAAGCATTACAGTCCGGGAAGGGTTGTGTCATATACATAATAAAAGATTCTGATTTCTCCATTGCTATTGTTATTATTACTACTACTATTATTATCATCTGCAGCTTTTCCAAGGGATTAGGAAGGACTAGGAGCAACCTCAGCCTCATAGGAGAGACTGTGTAGCTATAACCACTGTTGTTCACACTACATGTCCACAGCATGCGTGTGCTCCCTACAGTCAATGCCCAGGTCAGACCCTCTGTCTCACACTCAGCATGGGAACCTCACCTTTCACACAGGGGTGAATGCTGTGAGGAATAACTCGTGCTCTTTCCTACAGGCCATTGCTCCAAACGACACAGCCAGGATCTGAAAAACCTTTCAAGGCGAATTTAAAAGGGGAATTATCTGCATTTAGCTAGCTGGAAAGTAATTGGAATTCCTCCAAGAGTTCTTTTTACAAAGTAAAATATTTGGAAAGGACATTTGCAATCAATTTAAAGGAAAGGCACATTTTATATTAAAACCCTCATACTCTGGTTAAAACACTCACTTTGACTATTATTTTCTAAAATGGAGTGTTACAAGATCCAAGCACAATATACTGTGGCTTGCAGAGCAGAGTTAATAAACAGGATAAAGTTTCACCAACGCAAGTTGAGATTCTGCTTCTCTTTGATTATTCCCCTTTTCATCCTGACCCGTGCCACTACGAAGTAAAAAGCGAATGCATCTCAGTAAATTTTGGAGATGAAAGTTAGGGTCATAGTTATGAAAAACAGAAACTGGGACTGATTTTCCACAAAGCAGGTCTAGATTCTTAAAAAAAAACCAAACAGGGATGGTTTCCAAAGCTGCTTATCAGATGAGCATTGGAGAACTACAGGGCACACAGCCTTTCAGAAATTTCTGACTTTCTAGGGGCTTAATGTCTCACAAATCATTTAGGAGGACACATCCCACAATAAAACTAGGGTAAATCTTGTCCCAAAAATCACATAATTACTTTTAAAGTGTACCACTCTTTAGACTTCCTGGCCTAGATCAACTCAGTGGCAGGTTTCAGTGAAAAAGCACCAGGTAATGGCAGTGCCTGACCCAACCACCTCTTTCAGTGGTGCTCCCTGTGTGGGGCTGATGGTTTCAAATGAAGCCATAACTTCACCCTTTATGACAGGGCATAAAGCAGAAACTGTTCCTGATACAGTTATGTGTCTAGAAAAGTCTTTAAATATTTTTAAAAGCAAGTAAACGAACCTGATTGTTTATTTTAACCTTTCTTGTGTTACGTATGCTGTATTGGATCTATCTGGAACATAAGAGAAGAAAATAAACCATGCCAGGCTTTGGCAGTGCTAAGCCTAGTGTGTTATGGTTTTCTAAAGTTAAGTGTGCTACACTAAATGTGCTAAGTGAAGGGAAGATACAGCATTGTTATTGTAGAGGGCATTTTGATTCTTTAAAATGACAAAGGGTAGATGAAAATAATAAGACCTCCTTACATTACATCTCACATCTTGGAGAATCTTAATGCATTTTAAAAATTGCACTTAAGAGGATGACTTCATTCAGAACTGGTACATGCTGATCCAACAAGCATTAACACAGCCCTTGCTAACTCCAGCACAGTGTTTGTAAAGAGTGGAGTTAAAAAAAAATAACGTGTCTAGTTGAAAACGCAGTGGGAATTTAGGCAAAGGCACTGGGAAATCCAGCCAGAGCACAAGGACTAACAGTCAAACTCTTGCAAAACATACTTGTGAGGTCTTTTAATGACCACAAGCAGTTGCAGCAGAACAGTAGTTGTACATTGAGCACAGGCAGAAACACAGCACCATCCAATCATTGGTTGAGTCATGACTTAAAAAATAATCTGTTCATGAGGTATCCACTGACAGAAAACACCGGGTTTGGAATCAGACCTTGTACCTTGTGTACTGAGAACATTTGAGCCCACTTAATCTCCATACCCCTTCAGCTACTGATGTACTTGCAGGCCTGCCAGCAAGACTAACAATTAGTTCCAGTGTCTGTGGCAAGGTACCAGACATATTTTACATAGCATGGGCTTGAGTCTTCCAGACTTAGTGGTGGCTGAGGTATGTCTAGGTGAGTGGCACACCTAACAGCCAGAGTAACTTCCCTTTTGGCTTGTTTGGCTTCCAAACTTGTGGTGAGACAGAAACTACCTGCTAGAACCCAGCCCTCCTCAGGACAAGTCCGTTTGAGGAAAAAAACCTGCTGTTTGTCACCACCTGCACCAAGACTTTAAAGTCAATGCATTTTTCAAAGAGCTTTCCAAAATAAAATATTAAAATGTATGAAAAGTACAACTTGGCTTGGTGGCACCTGCTACCATCTTGCAGTGCCACAAAGCCTGCAGTGTCCTGGTCCAGCATGTACGATCCTTGATATTAATTCCCTACTTTGTTCTGTTATTGGCTAATTCAAAACAGTCACTTTGAAAAATCCATGCAGAGGGGTCAGAAATCATTGGTGACACACTAGAGGAGAGCCAAACACCTTGGATCTGCTTGTTCTTCTCTTAATGCCTGTATGTGCTCTGCCAGACTTCATTGGGAAGATATACTTGTTCTTGGCAAAGTCAGCGGAGCAAGTATCTATAGCCCTTTCCTGGAACAAGTGCAATCAGTCCTGGGAAGACTTACAAAATGTAGTAGCTACTTGTCATGCCTTTTCCAGTATACTTTACCAATTCCTTCTAAAAATATCCACCATGAGCTCTTTTATCATGAGAATTGCTGATGAGGTGTGGTCCCATTTAGAGATAAGGAAAAAGAATAATTTGGGTAGAGATATGAAGGAAAAAGGAAGTTAACTTGTAAGTTACATAGAGCTGAACAATCAAACCTGATCATGGGCTTCCTACAGAGAGAAATGAGGACTTGGGGAGGAAGAAAACTTAGTAAAAGACCCTACATGTAGGAGACACAAAGAGGGCAGCTGTCGTTATTTTAAGGTACATTGAACTATCAACACAGGGATGTCTTATATGAGCAGATCTCATTTTGTCCAGAGGATGAACCTCTTCTTTCCATGTCATCATGCTCTGACAAAAGCTTTCCCTTGGGAGACTGGGGGAAAGATGAGTTCATTTTGTGGCCTGAGATTGCAGCCCCCTCCCACTGAACACTTAAAATTTCCTGGTCACTGAAGCTGGTGGTTCCAGGCAGACCATCAGCTTAGATTCCTGCAATCAAGAAATAAGATCTCAAAAGTTTTGCCTGTATGGTAGGGCTGCTATAGGGCTGGGGGTTAATCCTGCCTAGAGGCAGAGACCCAGATGAAACTGGCTCTAGCGTTCCCAGAGCCACCGTGGTGGTACTGGGCCATGCCCCAGGCAGACTTAATGATGAAGGGCACTGAAGCCCAGCCAGGAGCAGCCAGACTTCCATGCAGCCCCCAAGCCTGCCACTGTAGCCCCAGCTAACAACAGTACCTGGCTCCCTAAGCCCAAGGCAAGCAGAACTCAGCTTTTTACTCATCTAACGTGATCCAGACCCTGTCTTGTCTAGGACAAGGAACAAGCAGAGGCAGAGCTCAAAGAGCCAAGCTGCCTTCAAGGCTGGGGAAATGAAAGAGCCTGCCAGGAACCCAGCAAACCCTGTGCTCCCAAAACATACACCATGCTCCCCAGCCTTAGATTCTTGTAATGAGAATAACTACAGTGAAGAATATTCAAACAACCTTCAGATTAGATCACGATAAAATTTACATGAACTCTGCACCATTAGTGTTACCAGGTGTATGGGCAGGGTTTGAAAAGACGTGTGATACAAACTTAAGTTGTGAACAACCTGAGAGCAAACTCAAATAACTTGTGTCTTATCATCTACTGCATCTGCCAGTACTGACATCAGGAACTTTGTAGCAGTTTTTTATGATCACCTTAATTAGTAAAACCAGTAGAGTTGCACTAAGAATCAGCCAGGATGGTCTTGCTGCTAAAAACAGTGTAAGTGGTTTCCAAGCTAGAAGAACTGGAGAAATGAAAATCTGAGGTCAGTTTGGTCTTTAAGCGTCTGTGCTGTCTCACTCACTACATTTATTGCACCCTCACACAACAAGATGTGAAACTCCAGAAGTTACCTTAGTCAGATAAGATTGTAAGTGAAAATAGTATATATGTATATTCTAGATATGTATATTTTCCCACATGTCTACCTCTGAAACTCCATATTGATATCCAGGCTCTTCAATGAAGAAATTGTTAAGGATGCCTTCTTTCTCCCTCTCTGGCATTAACAATATCTTTCTCGGATAACATACAGAAAAATACACTTTGCCCTGATAATGGCAAAGTCCCCAACACATCAAAGCCTCCAATCCCCACAATATTAGTGGGCACTGAGGACACACAGAACCTGCAGGACATGCTTAGTGATTAACCTAAGGGCAAAAAGCCACTGTATAAACCTGAACACAAACCCCAGCTTTACTCAGGGACCCTCTGAGCGCAGGCTGATGTTCACATTTGCAGTGAGCACTGAACCCAAGCTAAGTCTGAGCTGGTTCAAGGTTCACTGTGAATGTCTCACACAGCCACATAAATGACCCAATGCAGGCAGGACCTTGGATTCAAGGAAAAAGTCTGTGGAGCTCCAGGAAAAGCAATTTATGCTTTGCCAACCGTGTCTTAAATCGAACTAATAATTACCAAGGTTGAAATTATTTTATTTCCCTTAAACATAGAATTAGTGCAGCAATGGAGATTCAAAGACCCTAACAGCACAGCAGTTAAGAACAACAGCTATGAAATAGTCACTGGAATTTAAATTATCAGCTAATAATACCAGGTTTTTAACATCTTGCCATTTTATAAAATCAGAATATTCAGTAGTGTCTTGATGTTTCAAAGAAAGTTTTGGATACATTTCATTTTCCTTTTACACATGCCCCCAGTCATAAGAAATGTATGACTACTTTTTAATGGTTTTTCATTTTTTTTGTCAACTATCAAAACAATTACCTCATTGGAAGCCACATTTTGGCACAGAGACAGCGGAGTGAAGAGTGATTCTCCTCTCTGGACAACAAAGAGAGCTGTTCAAGCTGGTTACCCTTGGAGAGCAGCTTGCTCCAAGATAATATAGGAGATAAATGATTGCACTGACTCTATTTCATGTTACAAAACAGGTCAATACTTTTGAAGGGATCAACCTGCTTTTTTTCACTTAAACACAACAGAAGGAAGACAGTAACTTCTTGGAATAATAGCAAACCTGGAAAACACATTTCTGCAAGATTTTGATTTCTTCCCACTGATGACCTTGAAACAGAGAAAAGCAAATTTTAACACTCATTACAAAATACATGATTTTATAAGAGGCACATGTTACCTCAGAGTGCATGAGGTATGAGTCCAAGCTCCTTTCAGTGTGAACAAGGCAACAGAATGACTTTATGAAGAGTGTCCTTGAGCATGTACCCCACTTTTATGCCATTACTGTGGGATCTTTTTTTTCCCAGTCTTGTTAAAGTATTGCACTAGGGGGTCACAGGTGATTTAACCCTTTGCTGAAATTTGAAAGGTTGCAACGTCTCTCTTCCTCTCCTTACAGGAGGAAGTAAAGCAATTCCTTTACCATATTTGGTTGCTGCAAAACTATCAGACTGGTAAAATGTCAAGGTGACACAAGAATAATGCACAGGGCCTGATTCTGCAGGCCAGAGGCACAGCAACTGCCCCAGCTTCCATCTGTACTGTGTGTGATCCAAGCATAAGCATCAGCATCAGCCCAGCACAGCCTCCTGCCTCACCACAGTAATGCCCAAATTAGGATGCAGACAGATGTATGTCTCAGCTGGGAGATGACAAACACTGGACTCATGTCTTGGTTTAATTGATAGATCTCTGACAGACAAAATCCCTGACAGCTGCTTAAGGCTTCTCCTAAATCATACTCCAATCTATAGTCAAGCAGGCAGGTGTAAAGTCACACACAGTTTTTAGTTAACCTGTTACACGTTGAGCTGGAATGGAGAATTACCCAAAAAAACAGCACTAGTTTCCACCTGAACATGACCTCTAAAAGCACAGCTGCAACCAGTGCGTGCCTATGCAAGCTCTTTTTCACCACCCCTCTCCCCTGTTGGGGTTAAGCTGTCCCATCTTGCCTCCTGCTGATGGGGAAGATACAGGAGAAGCAGAGGTAGGTACTGGTCTCCTCTGACACCTTTACTAGTAGTTGCTTTCCTGGCCTGTTTGAATGCTTTTCATCCTGTGAAGCAATTCAGAGACCTGTACACCAGGGTCATAGCTAATGGGACATGAGATTACAAGGTATGAGCTGTAGGTCTACGTAAATACTTTGTCTAAGCTTGGACTGCTGTTAGCTGTTGCTGAAAAACTGTGTTAAGCTACATCAGATGGAAAACTTTTAAAAGTTTTTAAAACTTTTTAAAAGATCTTTTAAAAGTCTTATTGAAGTGGACTTCCATATTTGCCTGGAGGGAAGTGGTTCTTCAGGGTATTTACACAAGGCCAAATCCTGCCACAGAGCCTTTTGCCTCTTGGCACAAATGTCACCAGGGTTATGCTTTAAGGAAATGCAACCATAAAGAGGAAAGCTTGAACAGTATGACTCAGCAACATTAAAGTGGCCCCATGAAAGAAGAGCTTGGCAAACCATAATTAATGGACTAGAAATTATTTTGAAACAACATTAGATGAAGCAGAATGGTTTTAGATGTAGTTTACATGATTACATGATAGGTAACTCAAGTGTGCCCACAAAGGTCAACAAAAACATTTCTACTAACCTCCAAGAGGCAGCATCTGATGGCAACAGACCAGGAATCCCAAAGAAACACACAACATTTCACACATACGTTTTTGAACTTCCCAGCCACAGTTGCTCACGATCCGTATTCAGTACAAGTGTTTCATCTTCAGAAGTGCTAGGGCTGGAGGAAGTGTGCTGATCCCTCACAGGATCTACTGAGCTGCTCTCCTGGCACCTTAGGTTGTAAATGTTGGTCTTAATCATTTAAATACATGCATAAATAGATGTCATCAGAGCAAATGTCTGCCCATTTGTACACAAACACAGGTGAATTAAACAAACTACTTAAAGAGATCTCGTAATAGAGAAGTGAGAAGTCATTTTCTCCAGTGGTTCAACAGCCTTAATTCTGTCTGTCCTTAGTAAGTCCATCTTTCTGGGTTATTTTCAGCAAGTTTCCAGAAAAAGCAATATTAACATTCCTTTTTTCATATTGGCTTGTTCCCTATTCTTTTTACTGAATGAAATAAATGTGGACTTTGCCTTAGAAAACTATATTACTAACACTGTTTACCAATAAACTTGATTATTGAAGAGCCTTTAGGAAAGAGAGAATCCCAGGAAGGCTTACCCATCACTTTTAATGTTTGTCTTGGATTTCTCATATCCTAAAACCAAGCGTTCCGGGATGTTGGAGGTAAACACCTATCAAAGTCAACACCATCAAAAGCACCTATAAATTTGAGAACTGAGTTCAGCCCTCAAAAAGGTAAATCACTGCTATTCTTTCATCTCTCTTGAGATACTTCAGGGGGGGAAAAAAAAAAAGTTAAGATGAGTGAAGTATCTCCCAGTGAGTGCTGTGTCACCTCATGAACGAGGGTTGCTCTGAATGTGAACCACAGTAGTGAGTTGGTGCTCAGAGGAAAAATACACAGCAAGGGCACTGTCATGGTTCACAGTATCCAAAAGGACCTTTACCAGCTACAGATGACACCTCTATAACAGTCATCATTACAGGTTTTCAAAGTGCTCTCCAGCTCAGGAAAAGCTTGGGCAGAAATGAGTTTGAGGTTCCTTATGATTTGTTGCATCTCCCACTATAGCCCCCACAAGACAAAAAAAGCATGTGGCTCAGCACAGGCTGGTGTGTTCAAACACCAGAGCTCAGCACCAAGCAGAAATGACCTGGATCTCAGAGCAGTGCATGTATATCACACATTTCACTAAGCTCAGTTGAGTTATACAATTCTGAGGTTTTTAAAGTCTTCCTGAGGTTGGATATGTGCAGGAGCTAGTGAAAAAAGACCTGTTCTTACAGTGGATGCTATGATACTATTAAAATACAAATATAGACAGGGAAGAGAGACATCTGAATAAGTCTCTTCTGGAAATTAAGCATTAAATTTCTTCTTTATCCTTGTCAAGCGATCCAAAGACCAACAGTAAAACTCTTTGTAATTACTGAAGATAAAATGGAAGCCTCCTTTGCAAGCAGAAGCTATCACAAATTGTATAAAAATTATTCTTTATATGCAAAAAGCCTCATTTCCAAAGTTCTCAGAGTCCTTTTTTCTAGTTAAATGCAAAACATGTATTTGTAAATATGGCATTTCAGTTATGTGTGTTGCTAGAAAGTAAATCAGCCTGAAAAGATGACACTAGAACAGCTGCCAGTCCTGCTAGGAGACACAGAGCCCATAATGGCCTATGACTGGAACAAATGCAAGATACAATAGATAATTTCTTAACTTAAAGTACAGAACTCCCCAATTAGGAACATCCCTTAAATCATGCACTGACAATTATTCTGAATGTTATAGAACACCAGTCTCTCTGTCTAGAAATGTCAATACTATACCCTAATTAAAGAGGGGAAAAAAAACACAAGGGAAAAAAAAGGCCAATTTTGTTAAAGCTATCTTAATTAAATGCTGCATCTGGCAAGAAAGATATTTACATAGACAATTTCACAGCAAAATATTTCTGTCAATAATTCTTTGTGCCTCTACAGCTACAGAACTGTCCTTCCCTATCATGCCACCTATCATCAGTTTTTTTCTTCCTGCCTCTGTATACAGTGAACTAGATATTTTTTGCTATATAATTAGAGGATTTTATCATTTGTTTTGCCTTTTTTTTTTTTTTTTTAACATACAGACACTAATTGGATTCAGAACCTCTCAAAAACCTAGGGTCATTTGGTAAAAAAAAAAAAAAAAAAAAAATAATCCTCTATAGTTTCAGCTCTCTTTTATATCTTCTTTATTATCCAAATTCTCTTTATGTTTTAAATAGCAAATTACTACAGGTTAGGACAATTACTGGTTTATGTTAAACTTCGCCTGACAGAGATGTGAAATCCTAAAAGATTTCCTGAAGATAAACTAAAGTCCTTTTTAGAAAGACAAGCTCTTAGCTTGCTTTATCATTATATCTCAGACCCTTAGATCATAATCTAGATGTGATGTCAGGATAGCTGGTCAATTGTTAGACTGAAAGTCACGACATGAAGGGAAATTGTGTTAGTAATTCAGTAGGAGGCACTCTCAACTCTGAAGCAGCATTGACCCAATGCCCTGGTAATGTGTTGTTATAAAGGAAGCGTGCTGCTGGAAAGCATGACTGTTGGTTGGGGTGGAAAACCTCATGACCACTTGTGGTGATTAATGGAAACGGAATGGAAAAATTAAAGATCTTACTCCACTTTTCACAAGAGCAGGGCTGTTAAGCTGAGTCCTGTGGCCAAATTCCAGGTAGCTACATTCAGCCTACCTAAATACTCCTAAAAGTTATATTTGAATATACTGTATTATTCTTAACTTCCTACCCTCCACTGGTATGTAGCATTTCTACACGTAGCTGAACAACAGCTTCATTGTACCTTTGAGCAGCACTGTGACTACATGGGGTGAAGAGGTTTTGGTGTATTTAAAGTGCTCGGAGACTCTTGAAGGTGAAAGACTGTATGCACATAGGGTACTTTATTCTTAGTTTTAACTGACGTGGTGAAGCTTCCCCCACTTAGCTAAAATTAAACACACAGTAATATTTGCACATAGGTTTCTCTCCCTTTTTCTGAATGTAACAGGGAAAAAATATCCTCCACCTAGCCTACTTTTATGATTTTCATCTTTAATGAAAGAATAGAGGTGTTTTATTAAAAATTAGTCCAGTGAATTAAACTTTCATAAATGTAGCAGCAATATCCTACCTAGAAATATATTTCTGAATTCTCTATACATCTACTTTTAGGTTTTATATATCTAAGACGAAGAATGTAGTGGTATTCTTGGACACAGGTTTTCAGTCTCTCATTCAGTGTAGGTAAATTAGGACTTCCTTTGTTTAACTTCCACAAGACACAGAGGACTGTACCTTGAATAATGACCCAAAGAAATGAGTTGCTAGGTAAAGATGCCCAGGAGGCAATACAAGCTGCTGGCCTGTGTTCTGATCCAATTCTAAATTTTGCCATACTTCCTCCATTCTATGTTATAATCCAAAACTTGACACACACATAATTTCTGATACTCAATCTATTTCCAGAGCTCAGAGTAGTCTCAGAACCAGTGTTGTGTCTTTGAGATAACTTCATTTCAAAGCATGCAAGAACTAAGCAGTGGTTGGAAAGGTTAAAAAAATAGGACTAAATGTATTATTAATTGTTGGGAACATATAATTTGTCTGTCTGAGCCTCTCACAGCTTTCAGCCTCCCATCTCTCTCTTGGCCTTTGGCCTCCCACACCTTTCCTTCTGGGAGACAGGGACTCCCCACATCTATATGGCCTCCAACCCCTTCTGGGCTTCCACCTCTATCTGGCCCTCCCACACCATTTTGTCTTCCACATCTATCAGAGCTTCCCAAAGTTTTTTGGCCTCACACACCATTTTGGCCTCCATTTCCATCTTGTCCTCCCACACCTTTTTTTTTCCTCAGCTCCTGAGATCCTTCTTAAATTTGCAATGACACCATACTGCAGAAAATTAGCAGATTTAGCCCAAGGCTAGGGCGTACTAATCCTCCTTTTGTGTTTTTAAAAACAGTAGGATTTTAACACAGCTACTGCCACTTCTGTTTATTGATTTTGGCAAAATCTTCTATTGAACCCCGTTTGCTCCTCATTTGGAAAGGACCACAAGGACATTCTGTTTCTTTGGAGGAGAGGGGAACAAAGAGAATCAAATAAGGGTGATCAGAGGATAAAAAGAAAGTATGTTTGGAATGAGTCCATGCTTGCTTGTGTTAGGCTTGTCTCCTACCTCCTACTTCTTGAGGTGCTGTTGGTAAAGTACCTTATCTGTCCAGGGCCTCAGGCTTTGTTATCTGACATAATGACAGCACTGAGACCAGGCATCATTTTCACTACTAATGTACCCTTCCTGAGCACACAGAGGCACTGTGGATAGGTCCAACTGGTCCAAACTGAGGGACAAGCAAGAATGCTGGCCATTACCAAGGGGACAGAAGTGCCAGAACAAGTTTTATCTGGCAGTTGTGCTCCTTTTGAAATGTGACTTCACAATGCACATCAACAGAACAGAAAAATGCAGAATATGGACTAAGGAGACCTAATGTCAAACCTCTTCAGATTTCTGCAGCCTGCCCTTCCACGTACTACATTATTAAGAGAAACTAAACACACTGCCTTGTTACCATAAAGAAGGTAATTTTGTTGTGAAATTCAGCTTGTGCTTAACAATTTTGTTAATATTTTATTACATTTCTGATATGTATATGATACCAAAATTGTATTTGCTCTCCTGATCACGTTTCTTTTCATGCACAAAATGTCAAAACAAGATAAGCATTTTAAAAGACTCCATTTTAATGGAGCCTAATTGGTTTGGTAAAAAATATTTGTTCATGCAAAGTACTTTACATGTCATTTAAACCCAGTGCAATTTAAACAGTGGATATCCAAAACCTTAACCACTATTTTTTTCCAGTTAAATACTGAAACATTTACTTGGACACAGCATTTGATCTCACTAACTCCTTATGCTAACTTCAATATTGCCAATCAAAGCAGCTATGGGGACAATGAGTGTTTCTTACAACTATCACTCCAGTGCACAGTATATCAATCGTTTGTTCCAGCTGCACAGTAATGCTTTCTTTTACTTTAATCACTTCATTGTGTTCACATTTACCATCTTTCTTCTTCCCTCCCCACCTCCAGCAGCTCCTGCTCTCCATTTTTCATGCAACTTTTATTAGTACCCCTGGAAAATGCGAGGATACAATCAACCTAAATTTTGGTAATAAAATTAATTATCTTTTTTTCTTGATCCTTCATGCTTTCTACATCCATGAGTTTTAGAACTGTCCTTAATATAATGGTATCCTCAAAACTGGGCAGGTTCTGAAGAAAGGTACCCCCATGGTTTCTATGTTATGAAACTTTTAATCAGATTTTTCACATTTTAATTAAACCCATTCGGTCTGATAGAAAGAAATGAAAAGGGTTCTATTTGTCACAGGAAATTTTAAAAATCTAACAAAGGGATTTTCAATGGCAGGCAGCCAACAAGGAAACTCGATCTCAGTCAGTTTTATTAAAGTAACTTTACACTTTTGACATTTGCCTTTTCCCAATAAAACTTCTTGAACACTTTCAAGGATAAGGAAGTTAATACACATAAGCACAAGGGCAGATGGGCAAAAGCCTGGCTCGTTAGTCAAATATCAGCCTTGATTCAAAATAGAGAAAAACCTGCATTAGCTGCATCAGGCAAGTAATAAATTACAACACACTTGAAGTTCACAGGCAAAGTCTGGACTTGAAGTCCTAACTGCTGTGACACAGCCTGACAAATCAGGTCTCCCTTTACAATATGGAAACCTGACCTGCTACATAATATTATGATCGCTCTAATGGCTAAGCCTAGTCAGAGATTACCTCCTAGAGTTTTATAAATTATTTAGATGTACTAAAACTGACAGGTTGTACATAAAAATTCTTTCGCAGAAGCTTTCTCTCGGGCAGAAACCAGGAGAAATGTGTGTATAATGACTGCAGTCCAAACTTTCTCAAGTCTTTTCTGAGTTTCCTAGAAATCACATGCATGTTGCCTCATGCTGTGCTTTTCCATTTCTGAAAACATATGTCATGCAGTGGAACTAATTCTGGAATCCTATATAGCTTGTGCCTAATTCTGCCCAGCTTAACAGCAGAGCACTTTGTTTGCAGCACATAAAAGAGACAATTAGTGGAACCTTATTAAGCAAAGTATTTCAGATAGTCAGAATATGACTTCATGAAACATTTAGAATCATGCTAGTAAAAATCTGCACAGTTTCATAGTCAATTAAAAAGTATTAAGTAGCTTTTGATTTAAAGCTGACTCCTGCTGTTTCAGATAACAAACAAGTGTTAAAATGTAAAATACTTTCAGTTACTGTTTAGAATCTTTTAGGAACCTCACTAGCCTTTTTTTTACCTTTGCCCTTCAGAATAACTGCTGCTTACAGTATTATTTTTCAATAATAAAAACTGGGTTTATTCATAAGGTATTTATAATAAAGGGATTATAACTGAGACTCTTTGATACTATAATTATTAAGCACTGCTATCACAATAAATATAGTAATACAATCACCAGTAGCACTTGGATGTGTAGCAGTAAATTCTTTGGCACTTTCTGGAAATTAAATGCAAAACCATGAAAGCAAGCTATTGTTTTGTTTATGATTTTTTCTAATAGCTGTTTGAAGCTCTAACATTACAAAGAAGCTGTGATTGAAAAGAGTTTTGTGTATTAATAAGAAATAAGAAGAAAACATAGGCCCAGGAACTACTTAAGGAGAGAAAGACCACAGTGCTATGCTTATGGCTGTCAATTGGAAAGGCTGGTTTCTCAGATAAATTATGCCTCTCATTATTTGTGGATATCCACTGAAATTTTCTGCTTTTACATACGGACCTTCAAACAACCAAATGCGTTCTTTTTTCAGTTAACTGCAGTCCTGCTTTCCCTCCATCAGTTTTCACTTAACTCTCTCTGTTTGGATCATCATAATTCAGAAAAGGTCAGCCCTGGTAGCCCTCAACCGTTTTACATCCAGCCCAAGTTCAAAGTATTCCTCTATCTCCTGTCTAATGAGACTTATCTCACAAAAAGCTCTGCCTCACCATCACTGCCCTCCCTCTGAGCAATGAAGCTTAACTGCAAATTCTCACTTCTTGCATCTTGTGATTGGCTCTTTTACCAGTTTCTATTTTCTATTTTTTTCTATTTTCTTCTACCAGTTTTTATTTTCCCAGCTTCATTCATGCCTGGCAGGAGAAGGAAGGCAGGAGCAATCCTTTTGGCAAACAGGGCTGCACAACCTCAATGTGTTCAAGATCACTTATGTGTTTTGCACCTAAAAGAGAACACGTCACTAACGACTTTCTCAGTGTGCACCAGAAACAGAGGGGGAAAGGAAATTGTAACTGGGAGTCCTGTGAGAATGAAGACCAGTGAAATCTGGTCAAAACTTGGAAAAGGTTTTTTTGTTCAACAATTTGATAGTTGGTTTCTTTATGCAGGACTCCAGAAAAATACATCTTGGGGTTGAAGGGCAGAGGAAGAGGAAGATAAGAGAGAAATAGTTTATTTATAGGTTTTATTGATATTTTTTTCTTTATTTTCCCTGTTTACCTATACCTATAAAGAATAAAAGTTTCATTCTTAAAATAGCTAAATATTAGTAAAGGAGGTGAATATCTTATGTACATCCTTGTCTTGAAAACAAGGCACGTACATGAAAAAGTTTGAAAATCTCGAGAAAATCTAAGAATTGATTTTGATATGTTTGCAGGATTAATAGAATGATACACATGAGTTTCTTCCCAGAAATATTAGCATATAGAGTGGTCTTTTTAAATGTGAGAGGTGTGAAACTGAGTCTAATGACTGACTATGATGAATTTTTCCTATATTTCCCCCTTATTGTCAGACTGGGAGCTGCGTATTTGTAATTGAGAGTGGAAATGGATTCAACGTTAGTAGAGTTAGTTAAACAATATGTCCTGTTATTAGATTTTTTAGAGTCTATTGCTTCTTCTTTGTGTGTGTGTGTGTTATATAATCCCTACTATAATGAATGTTCAACCAATAAAGGTGGAACAAGTTACTAAATACTGTTACTTTTTCCATGTCTGGATTTGCAACTTTCCACAATAAAAGAGTGAAAAATTGAGGAATATGTAGTTACACAAACCTCAAAAATGCAGAGTCAGGGAAAAAATCATGCTTTTTTCTTTGCTAAATGCTGATTGCTATGGAGTCAGAAAATGAAATCACTTTTGCAGCAGAAGGTAACTGTCAGGAAAAAAAATATACCAAATGACATCAGCATTAATTTCTCTCCAACCCCCAACAATACTCATTGCTCAACTTTTTTTGAATATTGTTAGGCTTATTTTTACAAATGCTGTTTGGCATAAGAGTTCATAAACTGATCAGTTGGCTAGGCTTTAGCAGAATAGATTTCCTGCCTATTGGAGCTACTCAGGATGGTTCTTGAGTTAAGGCCTAGAGCTCCGTCAGTGTTAAAATTAGAATATATGACAGCCTCAGAGACAGCCGTATATCACAGAGGCAGTGCAGCTCTGCAGTAGACAGCCTTTGAACTCTGAGGGGGAAAAAAAAAACTACATGGAATGAGAGCAGATGGAAATTTGTCAAAAGCTTATAAATCACCTCTCCTAATTTCTGAAGCTTCAGTTTAGAAGAAACTTATACGGACCCAGATTTGACTCCATACCAACACCAGAGTGGATTCCCCTTGCTTCTGCTGTCCCATCCCTATGACAACTAATATGATAGACCTAACATGAAATCATAAGAAGTCTTTGGGTTTGTTTTTGGTTTGTTTTTTTTTTTACAGATGCTGGTATCTGGCAGAAAGAGAAAGAAAAGTGTCTCATGAACAAAACAGCCATCTATACCATTAATCTCAAACAGTGTCTGCACAGGACCTGACAAGTTTGCATGAACACTAGAGCTCTCAAAAATTATGTTTGACCAATGCTGTTTGATATTTATAATCATAGAATCATAGAACTATAATAAGTTATTAAAAAGTAATGATAAGGATCATGTTGATAGCCATGCTGTCACAGAGGAGCAAAATGGAGTTTACATGCCAAGGTTTCAAAAATATTGCATTGTAGGTTTTTAAATATAATTGAATTGATTTCTTGAAAGAAGAACTAAGTAGAAGCAAATAGATGCAAGGGCATTCCAGGTCCTACTTCAGTCATCAGAGAAGTCTATTTTTAAAAAGCATGAAAGCATTCAGCTTGCAGTCTCACAAATACTGAGCAATGAGAGGTCAGGTTGCTTCATAGAGAAGACCAAAAACTTGTAAACAAATAAGAAGAGTCTGTCCTTGAAACTTCACAGGCAGCCACAGAAACCCCAAAGATATCCTTTGGTACTTCCTTTGCAACCTATGGCTGTTTTCCATAAAATAAGAAAATAAATAAGAGGCTGAAACCAGCACGAATAGCTCTGAAATATCATTCTATTAAGGTGAGTGCTGTCTAGAGCATGGCCTCGGGTTTAGAACTCAGCAAAAGGAAACCCTGTGCACCACTTACTTTTGAGGAAATAACCTATAGGAGGTACCTATAGGTTCCTATTAGTTGGGAAGTAGAGAAACACGAGCTGCTGGAGACATTCAGGAGGGATAAATTCTCATGTTCTGCTCTCCCTGGGAAAGTCTGGACTCTCTGGGGCACTACAGTTTTGTAAGATCTTTTGCTTTGACAGCCAGAAGGACAAGCAAATAATAAGCCCAAAAAGTGACTGCCAGCACTTATTTACATTCCCCTTTCCTTCTCTTCCTGCGTGTTTACTGCAGGAAGGAAATGTTCACTCCACAGCTTTAAAACAACCTCTGGGTCACAGTCACTGTTCTGCTTGCCCACTGCATTTGTAATGCTCCACTTCCATTCCTGGATCACATCTATAGCTCTCCTCACCTCTATGCCTTAATATTTCAATTATTCAGTATCATTCTGAAGCACTTACTATGTTTCTCCTGCATCGTGTACAAAAACTAGTCCAAGATATGGTTCATTACTATTGTTAGCAACAACTGTGTTTCTGAAAGTGTTAACTGCTCCTGGCTTCCTCTCCTGATGGTTAGCAGGCTAGCAGGTCATTAACTGCAAGAAGTGACCAGTTTTTTAGGGATTAGGTTTTAACCTTTTGAATTCACGCAGTCCACGCAGGAGTCATTCTAATGAGTATTTTTCTTTTTTCCTTCTTATCATTCTCAAGGTGTTCTAATACAACAAGGGGTTTTCTCTTTGTTCATTTTTAGATTTATTTTTCTGCTTAAGTGTTTATGATTAGTTTTCTTCTTTCTCCTCAAAAAGGGAGAATTGCTTGAGAAAAAAGAAAGGGAAAGCTTTTCTACAAAGCTAATCAAGACATCAGCCACCACATAATGTCCTGATGTTTGGGAGTACCACATAATGGTATTCTCAAAACACTCTTATACATCACTGTTCCTCCTGCAGCCCATTCAAAGCAACACATCACAGATGACACAAGATACATGCCACAGACAGGGCTATTTTCTGTGCCAGCAAATCACCAAGGGGTCTATCTGATCCATCTGCTTCGCCTGACAGCAGATCACAAAGTCTGTTTGCTCCTCTGCATACACTCCCCACTTCAAAATATAAATAAATATTAATAACAATGTCCATTACACGTAAGCATATTCTCTTCACAGTCTTAGAGTTTGCCTTCGTAATATAAGAAAAACACCACCAGTGCCCATCAAGGAGATGGTGGAGAAACTCAGCTCATCACTGCAGGACATCCCTGTGCTACACTGTGTATCTGCAGCAGAAGTGTGAGGTATAAGAAAGCTGGGCAGGACTGTGTAGTCACCTGGAGATGTGATATCAGCAATTATTGGAGAATTCATTGGACTGAAATTTATTTAAATTGAGAAATAAACACAAACATAAAAGAAATTGAGAGCTTGGTGGTGTTTTTTTCCCTGGAATTTCTTTAGATGTCAAAAAGCCCTGAATCAATGTCAAAAGTCTACATTAGTGCCCATGACATATATAATTCCTTTTCTCTAACTAGGTCTAATGGTGCAAAGCTTTTATCACCTACAACTATTTCCATGGATATAAGGTGGGGATTTACCTCCATTCAGCAAAACCAGCTGTTCAAAGCCATGCTCCAAGCACATGAGTCGATACGCCCAGACTTGGGCATCTCTCTCCTTCACTTCTGAATAGTAAGAGAAATAGAGCTGTACAGCAAGCCCATAGATGTTCTTCAGCCAAAGGTGAATGTATTGGCTTGTGGAGAAATCTTACAAATCTGTCCTGTACAGAACATCAGACTATACATTCTAATACTTCCTTCTGCCTTTAAATATTATTGATCAAATGCTTAAGTACTTGTTTAAATCATATTGAGTTTAGTGGGGCTGAAGTATGGCTTTAAAGTGAACAGGCAGATGTTTTTATGATTTGGAATGGGCAGTGTCTTCACTGCACAGGAAAAAAAGCTGTGAATTTTTAAAATTAGCAAATCAGTATGATAGTAAACAGTGTGAAGTTACATAATTCTGAACAGTCCTAGAGGTTTCTTTTTTAAAAAGGCTGTTTTGCCAAACCAGTAACCAGATTCTATTGCACACAAGAAGGTCAGTACATGGGTGATCACTGGGGGTACAAACAAGTCAATCAGATTACACATAACAGACATCAACTCCAGCAACCTCAAGAGTGATACAACATGGCCAACAACCAGTGGAACAAACAAAGCAACTAAGTCTCCCATGGCAGAGATGGGAGACACCCAAGCCAACAGACAGATAATATAGGACAGAGGTAGCCACATATTAGTTCTCACAGAGCCCACATTCACAAGCACCAAACCTGACCAGGGTCCGGTCACAGGGAGAGTCAGGAGATCCTTCCTCAACAGGGAAACTCTGCAAAGTGCATCCACCAGCTTTTATGCCCAAAGCAGGACACCTGGCACTCATTTACCCAATGCAGGGCACCTGGGGCTTGTTTACCCAAGGGCTTTCCTTACAAGGCCGGCCACACCTTGTAGGGAAAGCCAAAAGGCAAACTCATCCCCTCCTCTTAAAGGACCATGGGGACCACCCATATGTCAACCTTAATTCAGGGCTTGGGGTTCAAACCCCAGCACTTCATTGGTCCAAAGAAGGCGACGTTTTTATGTGAGCAATTTTCTATTTGTTAGCATGTTCCTTAAAAATATTATCTCTTCTCATCTGTACCTACATAATTTAACTGATATTTTTGAGGTATCAACCACTAGGGCTTAGCAAAGATAGAAAATTCTCAAATCAAAGCTAAGTAAGTAACTCTCAAAGAAAGCTACATTATACCATGTACCAAAATCAGCTATCTCTTATCTCAAAGTCATTTTTTCAAGTGCTATAACTAAGGCATTAAGTGTGAACATCAACCTCTTGACATAGTCAGCAATTTGTAGCTCTTACACTGTCCAGATTATTGTTTTAATGATAACACTGAATGGAATGATAAGAATTTATTTGCCATATTTCTATAGCATTTTCCAGAAAACAATGAAGTTTCCTTGCATTGAGTGGAAGACCAGCTATTGCACAACTATTTTTGTGACGGCAGAAGAAACTATCTAGCACTATGCATGGGATATGCTATGCAGTGGAATAGTTAAAAACTAAATGTGACCTACAATTTTAGGCTCTTTGCCTTAGAGCTTACCTTCGAATTGAAAGACTGGTGGTTTCTGAGGCTGAGCCCACTAGTGACTGGTTGATTTTGCCATTTTAGCAGAATTCAGATTGCAGGGATGGATGGGAAGTTTATGGGTTTGAAAGATGTGGAGTCTCACAACATACAAATGAAACCTGAACATGAAAGTATTATTTGATACGAGTCCCAAAATGCTTGGACTTTGTCAGTGTCTACTAGCATGTAAACACTTTAAACTCAGGAGGAAAAAAGAATGTTTCCACTACTTTTACAATAGCTCACAGACTTTATACAAAGCCTGCTGGTCACTGAGTGTGCTGCTGTTGACTTTGAGGAGCTCATATACACACAGCAGACAGCAACTTCAGCATATCTAAGACTTGTTGACACCTATAAGTCACCTTAATTTTCCCACAACTCAATGCCATCCATGTCCCAGGAAGGGCAAGATTAAATCAAAGTCCAGTTGATCAGTGTTCTTACTTGTCAAGAAAAATACTATTGTTGTAAACTGCATATACAAGTCTGAAGTAAGCAATTACACCAGCATTTGGCCTACAAAGGATTGTTTCAATTGATAGCACACCAGTATACAGTAGCTATCAAAAAAATAATATTTTGTATTGCAATTCAAGGGCCATTTTGTTTTCTTTTATAAAAAGGTTTGTAGCAAATGGAAAACCTGGCTTTCTAGTGGCTATCCCTGAGCTACAATTTGATCTGCCATTCATCATCTATGCACCTATGACCTAGCACTTTTCTGTATGTATGTGAGAGGTAGTCAGAAGGTGTGAAGACCCAGAGATACACCATCTTAGAGATGTCTAATGTGGCTAAGGATCTGAACACTGCATGTACCTGCCATGTGGTCATCCTGAATACACAACATAGTAATCTCTGCAGATGCATGGATCAGCTTTGTGCTGTACACAAAGCTAGTTCAGCAAAACTTAACTTCAACCTCCTTTAACACAACCAGAAAATTTTATTTAAAGTGCTCTTCCTGGGATTTTCCTTTAGAAAGAGCAGCTGTTTTGTGAGAGGATTTTAAAGCAATTTATAAGGATGTTTTACAGAACAGAGTTGGTGCTGTGTCTATCAGATGAGGAGCACAGATTCACAGTTTATTAGGAGTAGGGATGCAGGATCTTGCCTCGCAGTCCCCCCAGTGCTCTCTTAGTTTCAAAACCACCCAGGATCATCTAATTCATTAAACTTCTCTGAGGTCTCTCAAGGAACATTTGCCAATGAGACCACAGCCACAACAGCCAAGTGAGTGCACTCTACTGTGTGTCCTATACTAGTGGTTCCCTGACTGCCAGAGTGGGCTACAGTAGCTATATCTACCATGCTCCTGCCCTGCAATGAAGACACAAACAGCCTGCACCCACGCTTGCAAAGGGGCCCCTTGCCACAGCCTGCCACAGCACCTGCACTGCAGAAATCCTGCTCAGGCCAGGGGAAAAGCAGTGCCAGGTCACAGACACTCCAATCCAAGTCTCTCACCTGATCTAAAAGAGCCTTTTTAAAAAGGGACAAGAAAATGTCAGTGTGGTATAATTATACCCATGCAAAAGCAATAAGAGAGAGAATAGAGAGAGAAAGATATCAGCTAGTTGTCTAAGGGCTCACAATAAGTTAATAGAAAACGCTCGACTAGGAATCCAGAGGGTGACTCAATCACTCATTGAGTCACAATCCATTGCTTGAACTACTAGATAGGCCTCCACCCAGCACAGCATTTGTTTGTGTACAATATGCCAAAAATACGTTCTTGATCTATGAAAAAAAAAAAAAATGATAGAAAGCAGGTTGCCTAGTAAAATGAGATTTAACCCAATGCCCTTCATCTGTGCGTTAAGGACTCTCTCGGGAGCCACAAATCGGAGCTGTGAGATTATGTGAAGGGGAACAGCATCACAAGCCTAACTCTGATGTATCATAAAAATAATAGAATAGTCCCTTGGGAATGAAAACTTCTGACAGAATCCAATCGAACCCTTTCAAATCAGAAGCTGCTGTAGCAGCGTGGCCAAACTACCACACACTGCCCTGTCAGTATCCGCCTGGGAATTCAAGACAACAGCAAAACAAACACTTTCTAAATATTTGAATGGGGAGGGAAGAAAACTTGAAGGTTAAATCCACATTTATATTCTTTTAAATTCTTCCTTCAAACTTCACTCTACTGGGATGGCAATGTATCACTCCTGGTGAACTTTGGTTAGGAGAACAGCTAGCCCAAGCGTCTGCTTTTCTGTTAAATTCTGTCTGTTACTGCATTCATCCATCTGCCAGCTTTCTCTGCACTGTTTGCCTTTTTCATCCACCTGCCTGACTTTACCTGGCACCTAGATTATGAGCTTTCAGAGAGTTGGAGAGCATTTCTATTTGAAGCACCTCTACTGTGTCTCACCCATGCAGCCTAGGATTTCACTAAGACTCCTCAGTGCTCCTGTAAAATTTTGTCATCACGGCTATCAAACTCTGCACTTTCTTCATCTCTGTGCTGCACATATATTCTGGCCCCATACATGCAAAAAGCTCTGTTGGCCAAATTCTGCTCTCCTTTATACCACCAGTATATAACTGAGAAACATTTAAACTCCACTTTGTTTTTAACTTCAGCATCCATATTCTTGCATAACAAAATAAATAATCACATCACTGCCACTAATAAAATATCCAACTCTTTTTCATATGGAAAAAAAAAACAGACAATCCAGTATATTGCTGCTTCTGGCTGAATTCAGCAAAAATGTTCTTCTCCATCTAGAGACTTGAATAATAAAATAGGTTATTTATTGGCAGTGGGTGATGTGTGGATGATTACAGTCTGGTAGGTATTTAAGGATAAAGTCCAAAATTGCAGAACAAAAGCTGTTTTCTATTCACATTTGGCTCAAAATACATCAAATGAAATGGACCACCCACCGTCTGACACTTCAAGCTGCAGAGCACTGAATCTGCTGAGAGCCAGTTACGAAAATTGATACAGTAAGATCATGCTAAACACAAAAGGAAAAAATTACCCAATGAGTGTATTAAAAAAAATAAGTACATTGAACTAGCAAGAATATGTGCACATTAGAATTGGACCTTTTGGCCAAACTTATTCACGATGAAAGGACAAATAAAGACCTCTGTTGCTTCAAGGATAAAGTCTACTCCAGGCAGGAAGAGAACCATGAAGAAGCTTGTTCTACAACAGGGAAAGGCTGGTGATAAAGCAAACACCCCACCACTCCCACTGCCTTAATTAGTAATCTAAGTGTTAAATTTGGGCATCCTGGCACATTCTACTGTATTGCAGTTACAACAAAACAAATTCCCACTGGGATGAGATCAATATTTAGAATACATTACTCCTTCTCCTAGTGTTCAAGGGAAGACTACTAAACAAAAACTGCACTGCAAGAGTGTGGAGGTAAAGAAATACACCTTCCATCATAACACAAAGTTGTTTTGGAAGAACATGAATGCAGTTTGAAAGTGTTATGAAAAAACCCAAGCAACTGAGCTAAAATTCATCAGTTATCACCAGCCCAAGCAGGCTAGAATATATTTTTAAGGGCACAATTGATAGCATAGCTGCTCCTCCCAAAATCTTTTTCTTTTTAGTGTGTGCACACATATGATTAGTCTTATTAGCTTAATCTTGCCTGCTGCTGAATGCCCTGGTGTGTGCTTAGCTTTGACAAGAAACACTTATGAACTTGAAGTTGAGCCTGTGCCGAGTTATACCGTTAGATTAAGACTCACAGGCAAAATTTCTACAGAGGCAGCTCTAGTTTGCCTTTCAAATCTCCTCTAATCATTGTTGCCCAGAAATAAAAAATATATGGTTAAATAATTCTCCTTCACTATAAACCCAGTCCTGAGAATTGTCATACACTAGTCCTATGTGCCTATGCTATAGCAGAATGAGTTTCTTATATCCCCGTTTTAGTGAAATCTGTGCAGTTTTCTCCTGTTTCTCTGAGAGATTTCCAGGAAGTTGCCAGGAAGCCACTGATGTGCAAACAGCTGTTGTGCATGTGCACAGCTCAGCGTATGGGATCTGAGGAGAGACTTCCTGCATGTTCCAGATTTACTGTGCATGAGCTGCAGAGAACATCTATGCTAACGCACTTGGCACGTCCAGTTTTCCAGATGTCCAGCAACCCTGTCCGAGCAGTAGGGCTACTAGACGTCCGAATATCTCTGATGAATGCACAAAAACCACACCAGAAGAAAAATGTCTAAGCAAAAAGGATGGCTTGCCAAGAGAATTATGGACCTGTAGTTGCTCTCAGTCTATTAACCATATAAATCCTCTATAAAAATTGACTAGTATCTTTCATCATACTAGAGTGCAACCATGGAGTTATTTATTGGCCTTTCATGGGCATTAAAAATCATTCATCTCATCAAAAAAGAAAAAAGGGCAGGAAAAAGAAAGCATTCAAGCCTCCTAACTTAAGGTACCAAAGTCATCATTCACTTTTTACTCTCCATCGAAGTATACACATTTAGATGTGTTTTACTGCCACAGATCCCTTTTCAATACTTTCAAAGTCTTTTGCTGTTCTTTATTAAATGCATTGCATCACTATGTCATGTCTGAATTGTCCTCTAATGTTTGTTTTTGTAAACAGAAACACAAAATTAAGCCAACAGTTGCAAGTAGACACCACCTTCAGTGACATGAAACCAAACCTAAAATGCAGCCAGCTGTACAATTCCCATGCACCGTTGGTTTTATGATCCTGAAACAGTTGGACTCCTCTCAGGGTTTATATACTGCTGTGAGCCCTTCAGCAACACAGCCCAGAAAGAAACCTTCTTGGGAGGGACCCACCAGCCTAACTGGTCAGGACTGTATGTTAATTTCTGTTACTCTTCCCCAACTCCAGCTATTGGGATGTTTCTTTTGAACAGAACAGTCTTTCTCTGGTAGTCTAAAATACTATTGCACCTTATGTGTCAACACAAAGCACACACAGCAAAGATAATGGGACCTATATGCACTTCCTGAATGCTTTAGTCTTCTATTCATGACATTTGACATAGTCCAAAATCCTCCTACAAATCAAGTCATTTCTTTGTATCTTTCTGCCATAGAGCAATATGCTTAGCCTGGAGTTAAACTAGACCCTATACACATCATCTCCTATGCGTGTATGAGGGTAGATATAAAGCACATATGAGTCACTGACCTTTTCCCACCTCGAATGTCCATCACATGGATGTTTGATGTTTTTAAAAACTGTGGTTTATCATCTTTGTCCCTGTTTGGCTTGCTGCTTCCCCTTAAAGAGAGAAACCTGGGAGAGAAGTGACCTGTCTAGCAATTCTCGTTGTACAATAGAGTTAAAGGTTCCTTGGTGTCCCCGTTCTGCTGGGCACATTGCAAACTGTGCCAGCAGGTGAAGCATCCTACATACCTCGAGCAAGCCCAGGCTTTGAGCACTTTTAGCAATTACAAATAAATTATGACTAGACAGATTCCCTAAATAACCACCACATTCCCTATGTATTATTCTCACTCCTGTCAAGAGCTTAAGACACTCCCTTACTTACACACTGCTGATATGCAGAGAAAACACAGTGATTTCTGCACGTATGTGAAAACCGTATCCTTGGGAAAGTGATTATGGTCTCTGTTGCTTCTCTTGAGTGGTAATGGAGTCCCTAATTGCTCTCCTGACTGATTATGCTGTTCCTGGTGTTTCATTTTCAAAGTACTTAAAGTTCAGGTAAATCACACTTACTACATGACCTCTCCTATTTTATGACTCTTTTTGCCATGGAAAGGTAAAATCATGTACGTTTCCTTTGTGCTATTTATTTTTTACATTAACTACAGATTTCTAAGTGGGAAAGGCCAAGAAATTATTACTGTGAAGCTATTATATTATTGCTAAACTAATCTTTTGTGCAAATACTTTGCTGGTTAGTGACATCCATAAGCATGTGTTTACAATTAAGCCTGTGCTTAAAAGCTTTGTGAAAATGAAGGCCTAATGCTTGTCAGCCTCTGGACATTCATTCGACTTTCTAAAATTACTTACAATATTCTGGTGAAATCTTGATTTCCTTCTGGGTTTTTTCTTCCTGCTCTGGAAAATGTATGTCTGCAGCATCTGTTGCTATAACCTCTATGGTAAACAACGTGGCAAACTTTTCCTATACACACAAAGTCTTGGTGCTCTCTCTCAGAAGCTTAGGTACACTTTCTCAAACAACAGATACAAATCCTATCGAGTGTTTGTTGCTTCAGATAAGATTTTGGCAGATGTACAGAGAGGCAGTTTATTCAACTGTCCTTCCTGCACAGAAAAATCCTAAGGCATTTAATAATAAATACTAAAATTTTAATAATTTTGCATGGTCCAGCAAGAGGAAATGTTATCCTAGTGCACGGTTCTGAACTTTTACTGGAAAGATGACCCTTGTCTGATAAATCCTGGGGGCTTAGAGAATAATTTACACACAGTCCTATTAAATATCTCTATAGTCTTGTTGATTTAATGTATGCTCTATTTATTACAAATTCTCCATTTGAGCTTCAACTGCATGTAAACCTGGAGCATGCCATTTGGGCTAATATGGACAGTACAACATCTCAGCCTGCCCTCTCCAGAAACGTTTGTTTCATTTCTAAAACATTGCAGATGTTCCTGTATTTAGTTCACTGGAGAACTCTCCACTTACAGTGGGACAGGTCATGAGGGATCTGGCTCTGATTGTGGTCATGGA
Source organism: Podargus strigoides (assembly GCA_028020825.1). Lineage (NCBI taxonomy): Eukaryota > Metazoa > Chordata > Aves > Caprimulgiformes > Podargidae > Podargus > Podargus strigoides. Next base: position 5,287,337 of record CM051626.1, on the reverse strand, counting down.
CAAAATCCTTCCCCAGTCAGAGCTTTGCAGGGGATTCTGCTGTGTGGATGATGCAGGAGGTGAAAGCAGCCCACTCTGGTGATGCCACTGGTCTTGGGTGCATGTTGGTGGCTACCACCCAGGTGTGGGTGCTCACCACCCCCTCTTGCACATCATTTATCAGCAGACTTGGACAATTCCACAGACTTCTTCCCAGGGTAGGACTGCCAGGAAACAAACATTGCTAAGGACTATTGGGATACAAAAAAATATATACTTAGAACAGGAGCTAAGGTACTAAATTCAGAGTCCAGGGATTTTTTTAAAACCTAAAGAAAGACCTAGTAAAATTTATTTGGAGTATCTAAATCTCTTTAAAAATCCCTTTGAAATTTTTAATCATTACCCCATTTTACAGCTAGGAAACCCGAGACAGTGATTTTCACATAAAGTAAGATAATAATTTCCCTGTTCAAGCTTTGCAGTTGATCTTAAAAATTCTTATATGTTTATTCATTATTCAAAATTTCAACAATTTTTCTCAAGTCTGTAGACCATCTGAAATATCTTCTTTGTCACTATCTGAAGTGATGAAAATGACAACCACATTGCATTGTTTAATTAAACTGTTCATCTACCTTTTTTGGGGGGGTCCCGGATTGAAAATAGCAAAGTGACAACAATATACTTTTTAAATTATATATTTATCAAAATTTTAAATTTTCATTAATATTTTAGTTTGTCTTGCTAACTGTAGTTAATTGCATCCAACTCCTGTGCTGACAACATTTGAAAAAAAATAATAGAACTGTACTTTACATTCTAATAGAAGCTACAAAAAAACTGCAAGTCACATCAACATGGAAGCATGCAAAAACAAAGGATTTGCCACAGAAATGTGGTGATTTCATATAGAATTTTAACACTACATAGTAACAAATTTCCCTGAAAAAAATATACAAGAAATAGAAAGATGAATGCCCCATTACTTGCTTTAAAGCACATCCAAGCTGTTTTAGTCCAAACAGAACTAGCATACCTTGGAAACTTAATGAGCCAGTCACTAATTTTTCTGTAAGCAATAAAAGGGCAGCGCACACACAGCGTAGGTTCTGTCACTGAGCCATCAGCAGCTTTTGTTTCAGCAGAAGAGGTTTGACTACCGTTTATACAGAGGCTGAGGTGAAGAAATTCTCTGGAGTTCTTTAACATGAATTCGTAGTGGGGTTTTAGTGATACACAACACAAAAGCTGACGTTTTCATGTACATTTGGTGCATATGGCATTCATTTATTCTGAGACGATCCATTTCCTTATCATTACAAGAAACAATAAAAAGAGCAGCCAAAGATGAAATGACAGGGAACGTGGTACTCTCAAATGAACAGATACCATATGTATATCATATATACCAAACTGAATTTAGTTCTGAAACACAACCCATTTTTTCATAAACCCACTTTCCAGCTGTATATAAATGTTCACTTCTGCACAACATTTCTATTCTTAACTACCTGGCATTGCTGTACTACTAAAATCAAAGGATAAAAACACAGTAGGAGACTGTTTTCCAATGTGTTATCAAATTTCTCAAATCTAGCATGTACGTAGCCCTACCCCACCTACTCTTACGCTGAGATTAGTGCTGTGCAGGCCATGACCAAAGGTCTGATCCTATTCCTCTTTATTCACACAAAGTAGTGTATTTTCCAGTGGCTCTACAACAGGAAGTTAACTATGCATCAAAATTTTAACTAAAAAGTCCAAAGTCTCTAAAAGGTTCTTGATATATAGGCAGTCTAGTGAGGTCTACAGATTCACTGAAGCACAAAGACTTTGCTTGGACCAACTCCAAATGTGAACCTCAGCCCAGAAGTACACGGAAGGACTCAAACCCACCATGGTGACCAACCTTCCCTTAACCAGATCAGGTTCAGTTTATTGCACAGTGTGCCAAAACTATACTGCAAATCTAAGATCAGAGGTGTAGATTTAGAAGTGCATTTGTGCCTCCGTGTTGCAAAGAGCCCAAGGTCTTTGTTCACAGCCCAGCAGCAATTTCTACAATTGTTCTGCACATTGTTTAACTTCTGTTGTTGTGGACATGTTACAGAAGAGAAGAAAATGCGTTCAGCAAAAAGAAAAGTTTCAAACACAGAATGACACTGCAAACATGTCGTGTCATGTTAACTGCACCACAAATGCCTCTCAGACCAGTATAGCCTAAGTTTGTTTTTAGTCTGGCTCCATTTTGATGACTTTCTCTGTAACCTGTGGATATCACCAATATCTATCCTGTTTAAACTTAACTACAATGTCACTCTTTCTATCCCTTAGTCAGAACAAAGTGTAAATAAGTGAATGTTTCTTACTTATTATTTTGCCAGAAAGAAAAAAATATCTCTGCAGAGAGTAATAAAAATATCAATGAAAGGCAGGCTGACATTTCTGCAGCAACAAGTTTTCCATCTCGATGAGCAGTCAGGCATCACAACTTGCACTTCTTTAAGTATAAAAACTATCTAACTTTCAGCAGCCAAACTCAAAGTTAATGTGTAAAGTGACCCGTAAGATTTCTCCAGCCAGTGGGTTGCACCCTTACAGAGCAATGTTTTTCCTTGCCAAAACAACAGAGCTGAACACAAGTAGGACTCAGAGGTTATAAAAAAGCTAGAAATAAAAAACCCCTGGGTGTTCAGGGGTAAATCACAGTCTGGTTTAACAGCATGGACACCACTTGCCTCCGCACCTGCTGCAGAGAGTGGAAGCCTTGCTGGTGACTTGGTGCAGGATCAGACCCTGTAGCAGGAAGGACAGACATACCCGTTCCACCTAGCCATCTGGAGCACCTGGCTGAACACAGAACGGGACACAAGCCACATCCTTTGCAGGCTGGCTGAGCTCAGGTCCCCAGGGGACCAGGAGCTCCTTCCTCATACTAGGAACGTGTCTGGAAATCACCATACATGTCCAAACATCTCTTTCCTCCCCCAGTGATACTCTCTCTAGCCTGTCTACTAATTCATGATATTTTCAACTGCTAGTACTATGACAATTTATCACAAAGGCTAACCAGAGGTCTGCACAAATATTAAGGTCTTAACATGCACAGTGATCATTCTACAACAGCATTTCATTCCTACTTTTACATCTCTGCAGGAAGGTTTAAAAAGTTACAGCCATTCAGAAATGTGTCATGAATTTAGGTTGAAATTCTTTAGAGGAGAATCTGCAAGATTTCTGAATTAATTGGCAGCATAGTAAGACCAGGTCAAAAAAACCGAAGAGAAATAAGTTCCAATTAAATCATTTTTAATGAGGTGTTTCGGTGGTTTGGCTGTGTGTAAAGACCACAGTTTATCAAGGACCTATAGCACAGCTGGATAGCAAAGTTACAGGGGAATGTAGGGTCTCAATTACATATCCCAGTAGACACGTGCTGTCTAGAGGTATTATTCTGATCTCAAAACTATGCCTTTCTATATACAATGTAACCTATTTATTTTCATAATAAAGCATTTTTCATTTGAGGATATTTTCTCCCAAACTGGAATAAAACAAAGGTTGAAATATCAAAATACAAAAGCTCTATTTTATTCTCATCTCTGACTCAAAAGGTACTCAGTACTGCTGAAAAACTGTCCACTTCCTTAAGTGTTGGTCTAATACTTAATACTAGATAAATATTAAGAAATAAGAAACTCAGACTAAGGCAAACTCAGTCTTTAATTACCAATTAACTGTCTACCAAATTTATCACAAAGTCATGAGTTTCCCCTTTAATTTCTGCTTTATTTAATGGTCCCTTTTTTGGATGTAAGAAACCAAAAGTGTCCTGCAGACAAAGCCAGGACTTCTATTTAAATGAGCTAAGAATGTTTATACAAACCACGCACACTCAAATAAATGTGTAGCACATCTATAATATGCTCATTGTTCTTAAACACAGGATTTGTCATTGTACTTTGACAGATCAGATTGTTCTCTTTTTTAATGCTCTACTTAATCTGTTCACACTTTCTATTTCTAAATAACTCTAGTGTCAGTTTTTGTGATCCTGTAATTTAAAGGCTATGTTATAATTGTTCCAACAAGGGCATGCTGAAAAGAGGAAGAAGTAGCAGAGATGTAGAGGAAACCCCTTTCTAATGTCAGGGGAGAAACAGCCAGAAGACAAAAGTCTGCAACCCTAGGCAGGTTGAGAAGAGGCATCCAGGAGGTTGGGGGGGGCTGACCTCCTGAGGGGCTGCTAGTGAAAGGACTGGGACCCTGGCCAAGCCAGCCTTCACCAAACACAGAGCTTGCTCCCATTTGAAGGATTTTCTGTTCTAGTGACTCACTGAACTCTGATTTGGTTTTCTATTTCAATAAGGAACCTGCAAGTAGAGTGGTCTTCTGACCTTCAAATAAATTGATCGGTGAATAATGGCAGACAAAAAAAGGCTCATTTATCTTTTCCCTGAAAGAAATGTGGGATTTTAATGAACTGGGTTTGCTTTTGTCACATTTTTCTGCTTTCTGGTAGGAAGATCTCATTATGAATTGAACATATTTTGGTTAAGATTTTGTTTGTTTGCTTTATTATCCAACATCTCATTTTAAAACCAAATTCCTCAAATTCCTTTTTTTTTTTTTAACTGCATTATTTCACTGAAGTTTTGCCTAATTATTGTTCTTTTTCACATTTCTTTCAAGAGGAGAAAGATTACTTTTGCTCAACACTCTGTTTGAAACTTTGATTTAAATGCAAACATGAGTTATCTACCATGACCACTGGAACTCTAAGGTGGCTAAAAGAAATTCTAGAGGCCAACCCCACTCCCACTTGTTCATTTGGTGTTTATTTTCTGTAACAGTAAATGTTTAAACTGGATTGGGAAAAGGGAAGGGTTACTGATATTCAACAAACTGATGCAGATAGAGAACATCTGAAGCAACACTGTAACTGAGAATCTTGATAACCTACATGCATTAATCTTTACTGACAACATAAAATTTCGTATCTCAGTAAGCATAGAAAGTTATTATGGAAAGCAGAGAGAGAAAAAATATTAACACAGGCTAAAATTTCTACATATGGAAGAATTCTTTCAAGAAAAGTTCCAAACAAGTATTTATCACTTCAAGAATTTATCGTGCAGACAATATTACATCTCTACAGGACTAGAGGAAAGCTACTTGGTCACGGCATGTGTCCTTCAGTACAACATAATTTCCCAGCAATGTCTTTTCCTAGGAATGATTTACATGTATTGCACAGTGTTCTGCTCTCACGAGAGCACATCCACAGATCATTTGCATGAGAAAGTTAATTCTTAATAAAGTAGGTGTGACTACAGCACAGCAGCTGTTTTATATCAGCATCCCAGACAACTCAGGGTGTGAGTCCCTGTGAGGCATCCAGCTTATGCTCATCATCAAAGTTCCTTTCAGTGAAACAAGAATGACTGATAATTGCAGGGGACAACTTCCAATACATCTTTTACACCAGTTTTAGCAGGGAATGAGTTGGGGACACTTATCACTACTTTATCACTGCAGCTTATCACTACAGCTTTCAGGAAACCAAACTTGAGTGAGATGGAAAACCCAGCAGTGCTGGTCCATACGGGTCCATATAGTGAGAGCTCCGTGAGGACTTCAGGTGGTGCCCTGACGAGACAGGACAAAAAGAGCTTAACCACCAGCATTTTCTTAGGTATTTCAAGTTCTTACACCACTTTCTGTACAGATCAAGTAGTCCTGCAAGAATTGCCTATGGTGCTGTAAAACTACTTTTCTGCAATCACATTCGTCCTTTCATTGCCGGGGCTCACTTGGCACAAAGCACCCAGTTCCTCTGCCCATCTGATTAGATTGAATTACATGCTTTTACTACTCCTACAAGCTAATGCAGCAAACCTACAATTAAGCGTGGGATGGTTTAAGGTCTAAATGGAACTAATGTCTGGCCCTAGCAAATGCCCCAGGTTCTATTTTTTTTTTTCTTTAAATTGATATTTTTTTAGGCTGTTTTCCAAAAGTTAAGCCCCTGAAACAAGTCAGAACAGCAAACCCACTCACCCTATTCACAATTATTGTTGCTCCCAAGCTGTTTTTAGTATCTCTGACAAATTACTCACCATACAATATTGCCCTTGTAAGGGAAGAATGAACTGGAAGCAGCAACGTGATGTCATTCAACCTTGTATAATATCAACATTTAGAGGAAATACATTTGTTAGTGTGACCATAGGCTTAGGCTAAACACTACAGCCTTATTTTTCTCCACATTGAGAACAGAATATATGAAAATATTACATGGAAAGAACAACAACAAAAAAAAAAACCAAACCAAAACAAAAAAAGCAAAAAACCAACCCATCCTAGCAGCCCCTCCTTCCCTGGCAGAAAAGCAAGAAATACCAGAGGTGTTAGAAGCCCTCTGGCACTGCAATTCCTGAAATTATGACAGAGCCTTCGAATTTGTTCTGGCTAGTTAGTCTGAAAGCTTCCTAGAGGGAAAAAGATAAATGGATAACAACATGATTATAGCCCACGGGCCCTATATGGAAAAGGAGTGTAATTTCAGTGCACTGATATGATTATATTTAATTTGCTTGCTATAGGTTGCAGCATGCCATGTGCCCAGGACTACGATCAGATAACCCTCTGAACAGAGCTCATGGAATTCAAAGCTTTTGGCACTGGCCCTGAAATAAGATTAATGGCAACGTGCTCCACATTGCCCTGAAGTAGGTTTGCATCTTATTTCGCTAGATATTGTTGTTCCCAACATCATTATTAAAAACTGAAAAATAATTTGGGGATCCATAAACCTGGCAATGTGTGGAACTGAGGTCTTATTTGCATACATCTTTCTCAGTGATACCTGAATTTTATTAACTGAGCACTCTGTGTTTTCTCCAGTTCAACTTTTAATGGCACCAAAGAGAAACCTTCTATAAACTGCTCTGGGACCCTCAAACTTAGTAACAAATTAGGCCATCCATTGGGCCTTCCAGGGCCAATTCCAGCTGAATATTCTTATTTGGAATAAGTTCCCAAATCACCCGATTCACACTATGCTCATTTCCCTTTCTCTTGCTACTTCTGCTCAAGGATTTATACACCACACTTGATAACTAGCTTAAAAGATCTACCCAAATCAAGGTACTTTTTTTTTTTTAATTTGTGGTGCTGGGAAGCTTGATTTTTCCAGAAACACTGTGTTTTAATTGCTCCTGCTATCTGTTAAACACCTCTATCTCCTGTACAATAATAAACATAAGTGCCATTTCTTGTACATAGTATGAGGGTGCCTACGAATACTGTTCAATTAAATGATTGATTGTTGAAACCATGAAGAGTTAATTTAAGCCCTTGTCTCTCTCTTTCTTTGCCCTGGAGACCTGTCAGTATGTAATTATTTTCCACGCTGATGCATTTAAATTGTTGGATCTTTTCCAGTTATGTGCAACCTTCAGTTTACATTCTCCTACTTACTCATTTGTGACAGACAGAGCCCCTTGGGTAACCAGCCAGCTCAGTCTTTCCCAGTCTTGCTTTTTGGGAACTCCACCCTCAGTAAGATCTGTACCCCTGAGCTATGCCACTCAACAGGAAAACATTTCTTATTGTGTAATGCACCTTCTTGCATACTGCAAAGGACTTGAAGCTTTCTTAAGGTCTGATCTTGTCCCACATCTCTCAGACACAGCACACAGAAACCAGCAGCAAACTTTCCCTTGACTTCCAATGCACTATATTGAGATGAGGCAGCCTGTCTGGTTTGGTTTTTTTATTTCCTTTTCTTGCAGACTTTTATAATGAAATAAGCTCAAGTCCCCATAAGGAATTAAGGTTATTTTTATTAAATGTGTCATTTCTCTGAATATACAGGATACTCTCAAACAGAGTGAGGGAAAACAAATGTGGTCTGGTATAAGCTTATTATTTTAAGCTAAAATGGGATATTAGTCTTTATTTACTTTTACTTCATTCATTCATGGCATATATGATATTTCACTTCCATTTCCAGACCATACAACTTTAGATACAAGAATGTAGCGGTCTGGTGGAAGACATTGGAAATTAAATGTGGTTGGATTTTCCAGAAAAAAAAAATTACCATGGCATTTCTCACCAATTCTGATTGTGCACAAGGCAGGCAGGATCTGAGACCTTCAATATTTGAATCCAGATATTTTTCCCCCCCTCCTCTTTTCTTTGAAGTGATTATTTTTTTACTATGTGCCATTGATGGCGTGTAAGACTTAAGCAATTCAGCATTAGTTCAGGGTACTCTATCCTTTTGTCATCCTTCTTGCTCACAATCTTATTCCTATATATATTTTCTAGTTCTAAACTCTTCTCTAGACGCATCCCCTACAAGCCATTGTCTGTGAGAGGAAAATGAATGATGGACAAACCTCTGGTCTGAATCTATTTGACCACTTCTATGGTTTTGTAGAGCTTTGCTGAATCATATCTTCAGAGAATGCATTGTGCAGAGCAATTTTACTGTTACATTTCCTACAAACTGTCCAGACTTTCACGAGACTCCGAATGTACAGTTCTGTGAACATCAAAATTAACATCACATGGCCAAAATTGTTCAGCCTTCTCTTTCACCCCATAAAGCACATAACTCATTCTTTGGGGAAAGCAATGCTGTTATCTCTGTCCAAATAAATGATCACTAGAAAAATAAACCTGAACTGTAAACAGATTGTTGGACAGAGGTGTACATGTGGGACTCAAAAGCCATCTGTTGAAGTCTGGTCTTTTTGTTTCATTTCTCTTGGTCTGTTAATATGCAGTTGATTACAGTAGCAGAATAACTCCCAAAAAATCTGAAAAGAAAGGCTGTTTCTCTGAAGAAATCATCCAGTTTGAGTCCCTTTTTCTTTTTACAATGTAGTGATGATATAGGTATGTTTTAATATAGTTTTTTCACCATGAAATTTACTGTTAGCTCATTGTCAAAATAACAGACTACAAAACACAAATTATAAAAAATTAGGAAAAACATTAATTAGGAAAATATTAAGGTTTGACATGTTGGAGCCATGGCAGAAAACAAAACAGGAGGAACAAGGACAATGCCACCCACAACAGAAAGTCACTTCTGATACCAGAGATGTGCTGCAACGCACAAGCAGTCACATTGTACAGTGCTGTTATATCTTAGTGTCAATCATCAGTCTGTCAGTGGCAGTACTGTCTTGGCCAATATTTTGCTGCCGCTTCTCTCTTCTTGATGAATACCAAAACCCTTAAAGTTCTCCCACTTGGGAGGAACAAGTTCAAAGCCCAACCACAACTTCATGTGATGAATCAGATCAAGCTGAGTGCTCACCCATTGGGGGGGCAGGGGCAAATGGAACAGCATAGAGTCATGCACCCTACCACATCACAGCATCATTCTGCTCCTGACTGCCCAGCACAAAAGTGTCCCTGCTACGGAGGGAGATGCAAGAAGGAAGGAAGGGAATCACTGTAACAGGTAATTTGGGGCAATTAAGTTGAACACAAATTGAAAAGACATAGAATTTCCCTTCCCCTAGGGTGGGTGAAATACAGAGGATCTCAAGTAAACATATCTTCACTGTTTTGATTTATAAAGCAGACAAAATTCCAGATAACTGTGTTGTTTTATACAGTTGGTGATGTTGCCTGTCAGTGGTAATTGTCAAAAGAGGTTTAGTTTTATTCATTTTTCCAGTGTGTTTTCTCTCCATAATGCAGTGGTGTTGCTGATGTGATTTGGTTCCTTTCAAATCTTTTTGGATTTCAAATCTTCTGGCTCAGAAAAAAGATCCTCTACAAATACCAGAGTTTATCCAGACTCTTGCACCTACAACTGCCATGAAAGATACAGCCTATCTTGTTCTTCACTTGTCATTATACTTGATTATTCTTACAAGAAAAGGCACAATATACATTTAAAGAGAGACAGTTTGAGACATTATCACTTTTTTTGTTTGTTTTCTTTGGCACCAGTGTGTCTGCTTTTAGTGATGTGTCCTTCTGCCAGATCTGGGAAGTTTGAGGCGATGACATTAACATCACAGGAGACAGAGCAGAATGTATTCATAAGGATAATCATGGCAACTTTTTTTTTAAATATCAAACTTTTAAAAAAGTACTGGTAATGGGAAAGAAACAGAGGTCTACAGAGATGCTGAAAAAAAATGAGTGCAATCAACTGAAAATTTTGTGACAGCCTAGGAAGAAACAGTCTGGCTGCTGTGTCTGCCACCAATGCCATGGAAGTAAACAATTCATCTAGCAGCCTGACTGACAAAAACAGTGTCATTTATTTACTCCTAAGGAAAGAGGCAATTTCAGAACACATTTCATCATGTATCTGAGCAACAGAATTGTGGATGGTCAAGAATTTCCTAGGAAATGTATGTTTTTTGCCAAATTAACTTTTCTCTTGAAATGCATACTATCTCAATATTTAGTTATTTCAATTCTTTATTCAGATAACTGGTTTATTTCTTTCTGGGTGAATTCAACCAAAAGCAAAATATTTCACTTCATTAACTGCTTGATAATTTTTTTTCAATACAGCTCATTAACGAACTGTATCTACCATGCTGCTTCATGGATCATGCAGTTCGAGTGATTTATGGCCTCTCTTTATAAGGAGATCCTGTCCTGGGTAGACCGTGGTACACTGGCAGAGCCATACGATGGAGTAGATGAGTCACATTATTACCTCATTGAAGTTGCGGTCCAGCTCACAGGGACTTCTTGCATGATGTACTCTAACATCTACTGTGCTGGGAACACTGATTTTTTTTTTTGTAGACCAGCACAAGAGATTATTTGGGGGCAGGGGGGAATTTATTCCTGCTTCTCCTGCTAAAGGACTTTTCTGTTCCCCAGGTGGTCTCTTCCCTCTGTTCCAGAGCAGTCTACACATCAGAATTTCACTAAACCCTTAACAAGGAGAAATCTGGCAGCCCAGATAATCCCCCAGCATTCCTGTATAGAAACTGCAGCAGCATTCGTCAAACCATTTATGATCCATCCAATGTTCATCAACGCATTTCCATAAAGAGTTTCCAAGCCTATTTTCTTATGCTTTATTGCCAAGGTCCAAAATTAATAAAATTAACTTCAAAATGAATAAATAAAAGTTTATCCCTGAAAAGTGAAAATTAATTTAAAAGACTGAATTTTAGGAAGCTATTCAATTGTTACAGTCAAAGGTGTTATTAGGTAAAGGGCATGGATGGGATATTGACAAACATAGGAAGTAACACCAATTATTGTTGCCAAATGACTGACTTCCTTGGACTAGTACATTTTGTTTTTTCCTTTCTGCTTTACTCTTTCCCTAATTGCAATATAGGGATAATTATTATCCCCTTACTTTGTGAGAGAAGAATTGAAAGAGCTAATGCCTCCATCCCTGAAGTATGTTTACACAGGTATCTCCACATATAACTCCATATAATCCAGACCCTAGATTTTACTATCATTCATGCAGTCACTGATATGTTGCCTGGAAAGGACTGATGGTCTTCAGCCCAGTTTCCCCACTTGAAGCAGAGCTGTCACTGGCCCCAGCTCAGATGGCTGCCCTGAAAGACTCCAGACTGCACAAGTAACCAGGGGTCACAGGATTAAGACACACTTACACGCATTTTAAGACCTGCCTGCTCACTTTCCTTTTCCTTTTGAAACAGATGGTGCTTTCCTCATGCTGTCCCTTTAAAAGTGATTTGGTGCCAAGTATCAGTAAAAAGATGCTGGCAACACTTTTTAATAAAAGTCAAATCCCACTTACCACTTTTGATATTCATTTTAGTAACATTAATCATGATGAACTCATTCAACATGTCGCATGACTGCTGTGTGTAATTTCTTAGGAATTCCATTTTCATTTAACATTAATTAAAGAGCACTTATTATAGTGTTACCAAAATTAATTCCTGGTCTGCAGCCCTCTCTGCCAAGTTTCAACCTTCAGCAAATTATTATGGGTGAGTTATAGACCCTGGGAAAATGAGGTCTATAATGGAATATTAACTATAGTGATGCATTCATCACTATATTACACTAAGAGCAATGTTCAGGGAGGTGGTGATCTTCCAAAATAATGCACTCCATGATCCTGCTGCTGTCTTGCCCTTTAAGACAGTTATTGGAGCCCACAGAAATTACAGATAGTTAGCAAGCTCATTTAATCCAATATGGTTTGTGGGACACTCTTTCTTGCTTAGAGTCTGTTTGATTATGATACACTGATCAGACTCAGGATATTACCTCTTTGGCAATTCAGCTTCCTGTTGCTGAAGCTGCACAGACACTATGGTAATATTTTTGATATAGCCCAGCAGAGCTAAGTGTCATTCATTAAAAGAAGATTTATTCATATGCATCTGTCTTGAATCTGTCATATTCTCCCTAAAGGGACTCAAGCATTTAATACTTTTTTTTTTTTTTCCATCTATGACATTCACCATGGAGTATATAATCTTAGTTTTCCCATATTTTCAGCACCAAAATAGCAGTTTTGTATATCTTAAAGGATTTTGCTGTATCCTGTTTCTGCAAGAAACCCTAGTGAGACCATGAATTATACAACAGACCTTCCAGGAGGAGAGAACTTTGGGCATTACTTTTCTTCTTGTTTTATGCAAGTTCACACACCATTAGTTGGTCCCTTGTTCTGGCATCTTTCCTATAAATTTCTGAACAGCTCCAAAGCCTTCCTGCTGAGAAAATAAAAAAAATCAAGGCAAACAGAGTGATTTTTGCCAAGATTGGGATAAATTTTCTTTTTAAGCTGAATAGAGGGGAAATAAATGCAGAGGAAAGCCATACAAGGGACAACCATGAGAAGACTGTGTGTGCCTTTCTTTCCAGTCAGTTATTTAATATTTGTCTTTGGGAAAGTTTTTCCCCAAAGTGGCCCTACAGTAAGGTAAAAAGGATGGTCTTGAGGCTATCATGACAGACCAGTATAACCTTTGGTTTCTAACAACTACATGAAAAAACACTTTTCCCAAGCACTGGGCTCTTTCCAAGCTTCAGAAATAATTCACCACACACAACTCTGCAGAGCTTCAAATGGAAGCTTCCCTGGAGTCATGGGCACTCTTCTGCTGCCCAAGGCCTCAAAGCCACCCAGCCAGGAAACAGCAATACTACACCAGTAACTACTCCTGCATGGCCACAGTCAGCGATATTAAATGTGATGAAGATTAGTCTGGCCATGCCTCCAGAGCAGTACTGGGAAGACATCTCTTGAGCACCACTGCCCTGGGTGTTTCAACACATACATTCAAAAGGTGGCTCAGCTCTGACACAGATGTGAAGCCTCTCCTCCTTACTCTCACAGGGGGGAGCAGAAGGGCAGGAGGAGAAGGCAGTGAAGCATCCAGGGTGAAAGAAATTCCGGTGTGTACCCCACACAGAGCACAAGAGCACCCCAAGCATCAATCCAGCAAGGGCCAGCTGCCATCTTTGGGGCTACAACACAAGGTTTATTCCGAGAGAATGACAACAATATACCTAATATGAAACAGCAGTCTCCACCGATGAGATTTCAGCAGATTTGTTCACTCCATTACTTCTCCCAAGCATCTCTTGGAGCACCTGAGCTGCTCTTGCCGCTGCTTGGCTCCTCTATATCACACACCGACACACAACTTGTCCTGAGCCAGGAACTTCGGCTTGGCAAAATCACAACCTCCTGAAAGCAACGTCACCTTGAAAATCTATTGTCTAAAAACCATTCCTTGAAAACTTTCAACAAGATCTTACAAAGCAGTAAAAGTTCTCAACTGCTACGAGAGAGGCAGCTATCCTTATGACATGAACTGCTTAAAACTACTTGCATGTCATGGTGTAGGTAAAAAAGGTTAAGGGTCAAGACTGTGATTATCAGACAATGCACTAAAAACTGCCATGCCTTTAGTCAGGAATCAATGATTAACTACTAAACTATTAGCTCCTTGATACACATTCACTTTTTCCACTTAAAAATTGAAAAGAAGTTTTAAGCAAGACAAAGAAATAGCTCCTCAATAAAAACCCATCTTCTCTCAAACCTTAGTGCTGCTAAGTATTGAGTCACACTGGTGCTACCATTTAACATTCTGCCAGAATACATGAGAACAACATACATTAAGGAATTTTTGTCTTTTCGTGCAAGGTGACATCCATCACATTCCAGCAGCAACTTGCAAGAGTTTGCTCTAAAATACATTTTGTGAGAGAGAGCTGCAGGTGAAGTTCAAAGCATACATCAGTGGGTTCAGGGTCACGCACAGGCACACATCTGAGAGAAAGGAGAGGTCTCATTGACATTTTCAGGTAAGAGTTTCTTATGTACTTTTCACAGACTTCCTCTAAGCCCTGCCAAGCTCTGCCAACACATGCCTTTGCTATGAATAAAAGACTCAACTAAGAAAATGTATCTATCACTAGCAGGAAATGTGCTACTGCCTGGTGACTCATTCAAATGACATTTTCAACAAGGATGCGAGTTTCACCTAATTGATGACAATAATTCTGTGAACACATTTCATTCTCCTATTCAATTTTAGTCCACTTTAGGCTTCTGAGTAGTTGGACAAGCACCTAAAGGTTATTAGTAGTCACCTCCTCTAAATAGATGTCTGGTTGTTCAGTGTTGCACAAAAAAAATACATTCACAGCTAAGTTACTGAAACTACAAAGAATAAAGTAAAATGCTACGATCTCATGGTACTAAAAGAAATATATAACAAAGTCACAAAAAAAAAAAAATCTATGGGAAAATAAGCAAGAGAAGCCAAGGTATCCATCTTCCGTTATATGCAATATTTTCAGATCTGATCATGAACTCCTTTAAATTTATTATTTGTATGGTAAAGAAAACACTCAAAGACCAAAGTGGTATTATGTAAAACTTCAAACCTGATCCTGAATCTGAGGTCAAATAGGCAAAGGGAACCACTTCTGTCCTGCGTTACTTAGGATTACACACGTGGTGCCTGGAGTTTCACACCAACTCCACAGCTCACAGTTAGTGAAAAAGCAGCACTGAATTCAGGCTGCATTACTCTTGCTAAACTCAAACTCAGTCCTGAAGACTTCTTGTACAAAGTGAAAAATATTTCATCAGACATTTTTTCCTCTGGTTGAGCTTTTTCTCAGGGTTTTTTTGTGGTTTTGTTTTTGAGTTTGTTGTTTTTTTAGGTTTTTTTTACTTTCTTAGGAAGAAGGCGAGGTTATCAGCCACTGCAGCAAAAGGCAAACAAGTAGATGTGCTTGCACTGATACATTTTCCACACTTTAACTTTTGCCTGGTCATAAAACTGAATTTTAAAAGGTTGTTTTGGGTTAGTTTCCCAGGCTTTGGAAACAGAAAGGAGACTTGGCTTAGCAGGTCATTCAGTCCACACACAGAGATTTCTGCAGATGATATTGATCTCCTACAAGAATATTTCTAAAGAAGTATCACTGCAGTTTCTGATTTTCCCCCTTTTGTATATAGCTCTCCATAAACTCTCACTATCAAAACATAATTCTGTTTCTAAGGCAACTGCCAGAATATCTGAAGCTTATAACATTTAAGGTCTGGCTACTAAAATGCCATATTATCTTGAGGTTGCAACTTAGTAAGAGCAATTGCCCCGTTTCTCAATTTTATATAAAATATTCAAAAATAATTATCTATAATTGCTTGGGAACACTATCATTTTATAGGATTTAGGCTGTTGAATATTTCAACAAAATCAGTAGGTGTATCAGGCAACAGCTGTTTAACAAGTTAAACTCTCATTTAACTCAAAGAAAGGAAACACATGAATAAACTGACAATTGGTTGTAAATCACACCAACCCAGATGCTACTGTGTAGCGGAGAACAGTAAATTTAGCTTTTTGCTCTTTAAAGCTAAGATCTTTTCCTTAGGAGCTGAAGAAAATTTAGTGTCTAATGAACACTGAATTTCCATTTCTCTGGCATTTCACTATAAGCATTAATTTGTTGTGGAGACATTTCTTAATTTCCTTTGAAAATCCTGGTTCCTGAGTCTACAGAGTCCAAAGTCCCCCTCTTGGCTGAAGATCAGAGCAGCCTAAAGCAGGATATCTCCCCTGGGTTTCCTAGAAGACATACTTGATGTTAGTTCAAATCTGGGGCCAAACCAAGACCTCCTGAGCTGGGTTCTCCAGTCTGTGTAAGGTCTTCAGAGATCAAGCTCCTTCCTCCCCACTGGTTGAACTGGGGAGAGGATGCCAGTGTGTTAGAAATGAGTCAAAATTGCCAGTGAGGTGACCAAATAGGAATACTGAAGGCTGAGAGATGCAAAACAACTTTTTTTTTTTCCTTCCCCATACTTTCAGAACTGCTTTTGTGAGCTATGTGTGTCAAAGCTTCAACTTGCAGATCGAGTCCTTCAGTTTTGCAAGCTCTGACTGATGTTACTGACCTATCCACTTCACAATTACACAGGGGCTGCTGTAAATTTCAGAAATGTAGAAAACTTTCCATTCTTCTCATACACTCAGACATAATAACTGTTTAAAGCATGAAAGAAGGACCTCATAGGTAATGAGCTTCCCAAAACAGAGCTGAACTAATCTATGAGAAGCAGATTTGGTCAGACAGAATGTTTTTATGAGGAAGGGTGGTTTTCACAAGACTTCTATTATGAATCTTTCTTTGGTCAGAGGTGGGTTTTCCAGTCTAAATTCAGAAGAATTCACTCAAAAAAAACACTCATTGTATTAACATTCCTCTCTGAACATACCTATAGATGTAAATCACATTTCAATCCATCTTTGGAAAAAAATATGAAGATTACAGAAGCGTTATCTACCTCCCATTTTGGAATTTGGCCTTTATTGCTCTTAACATAGCAAAGGTGGCTCTGCAACAAGGTTAGTTTACCCAGCAGATACCCTAAGGCATGGATCTTCCATCTCATATCAAAAGAAAAGAGAATCTTCTGGGCTAGGGCATTTAGTTGGCTTGATTCAGTATCATGAAGGACTGGAAGGCTCTGACTTACCACCTCTCCCTTCAGCTGTGAGGAATGGGATTTATTTTCTTACACGGAGTTGAGCCTAAATGAATAAGAAGATGCAATATTTGGAAAGTTGCTCTGACAGGTATAGTTGGCAGCAGAGTTGTATTTTTCCAAAGGTAGACATCGCTATCTTTTAACCAATTGTTAAGAAATCTGTGGTGGTAAAATTGTTTATGTTCAACAAATGTTCTACAACTATTTCTGCTTCTCATGATTCCAAAAAAACATTTCAGAATTTCAATTGCATATATACAAACACTTTACTTCTCTCTGCCTTGGCATTCCCTGTAAGGCTTTATAGTTCCCACCTCTTCCCATGTGGCCTCCTTAATAAAATACATTTTGCATATTACGAAGGAAAAGTGATGACTTGGGAATGGTGGCTGAGAAGTCTGTCTCGGCCATACCACATTATTTCCTGACGCAGCACTGGGCAGTGACACATCACCGATTTCACCCCTCCATCACTTTTTAACTTGGTTTTCATGTCCCTTTAAAATAGAGTTTATTGCAGTAAAAGATGAAAATAAGGAGCTCACTTCCATAAACTTTGAAAACCCTGAGTACTGTGAAGTGTTACTCAGCTGAAATCTGCTAAGATATCCAAAGTGACTACTTTTCCTCACATTAATCTCTCAAAAGGGTGTCCAGCATCTATCAAAATTCCTTCTATAAACAGGATTAACTTTTTTATTTTTTAATTTTTTTTACCATTTCAGGTAACAATACTTGACTTGCTCCATAACATGCAGGGAAGTCTGGTGAATGTAACGGTTGTTTGGCAGAGAGGAAGTGACTGCATCATTAACACTGTCCAGAAGTGAGTGGTGATAAACCCTGGCACGGCAACAAAAAGAATAGCCAGGCAGTGACACCAGAACTTGTGGAGTACATTCTGCAGTTGAAGACAGAAACCCTCCTGAACTCAAAACATAACCAGTTCAAATAAACTTTGTCCCTTGCAAGCTATAAACAGAGTAAGTTCAAGAGTGAATGTATTGGATATGGCATGCAAGTGAAGCAAGATAAAATGTTTTCTTCTACTACTTCTTTTAATAAAAAGCGTGCTTCAGCTTTACTATAACTATGTTTCACAATATAATTATAACTGTAATCAGCTCAGAGAAGTCCAATTGTAGCTACCATCTTGAATTTATCTTTCAAGAATTTCCTGCTGTTATTATCTTACAGCTTTGGCAGTTTAATTGAGACTGAATAGCAGCTCACTCTGTTAACAAAGTACAGCATCAGACTTAAGAGTTTGGAAAGAAACAAAAATACACCAGATATTTCCTAGAATTCTGATATGCTGCTCATGTTTGACTTAAAGCTCCATAAGCTGCAAAACTTTCTACATGGTGTTCATGCTCCCATAGGCTGCTTTGCTGAATTATTGTTGTCACTCCCCTTTTAGCATGAAATATGAGCCAGCTAATGGGTTTACCTTATTTCCATTCAAGATAGAAACTCAAAGGACTGAAAGAAAAAAATTCTACCTGTAAGTGATGAAATATCAAAAAGAATATTTGTATCTAAGAACATATCCATAAATTAAGCCATTTTTGGGCTTTCAGTAAGGAAGTATTATGTTCCGATAGATACTGACCTGCTTTATACATGAATTCCACCCAACCTAATCTACCCATCTATTCTATTCTGGAGTAATAGCTCGCATCCCATCACATCTAAAATAAACATTTACTAATGAGTTCAAGGGAATTGGAATATTTCCTTTGGCATCCTGGATATTTATATTTCACAGACAGCCCATTCTGACATAATCATCAGCAGGAGAACATATTAACCTTTCCTTAGTGTTGCTAACTCAGCAATTTTGATAGCCAAGCACAAAGTCAGGTAGCCCAGACTGTTTATGAAAACAAGAATCAAAGTCTTGAGAGAATAATGAGATTCTAACCTATGCAGAGAAAGGTTAAATACAGATAATATTTGAACTAGAAATGCACTGGCCTAGGTTGAATTCTTTCTTCTATCTCAATAGTTATCGTATGTTTGTCCAAGAAATGGCTGATGAAGTTCTCATGCCAGCACATTAAAACATAAATTCAGAATGGAAAGGACTAACTTAATTGATAGCAAATATATGACTCAGGCACTGATGGTACCAATAATGCAGAAGAGTTTGTATGTCAGCTCCCAGTATACGCCTACTTCATAATTTGGAACCTCAAACACAGCTCTCCAGCAGTTGATGACTGGAAGAAAGAATGAGTTAAGTGAAAAGCCTTAATCTTTTAGAGTTATCAGAAACATCTGACATAGGTGGCTCAGCTCCTCAGAAGTATCCTGTCTCCCAGCGAAATCTTAGGTCTCCTTAGGGCTATACGCATGTAACATGGTAGGGTAATCCACCTATCAAGTGCTTAAATGACAGCTTATTAAGCATCTCATTAAGGGTACAAAAACTTACGAGCAGTACAGTCTCAGTAAAGCTATATCTTTTTTCTATTCTTTTGGAAGTTCACCTGGGGACAGCTCAAAGTTATCTGGACCTCATTCAATATAAATCCCTCAAGTCGCCCTGGTCAGTGAGCCATAGCCCAAGCCTCACAATCAAACACACCCAGACACTCAAACATGGTTCCATCTGTCTTGCCAGGGCCCATGGAGATGTCAGCTACCCCTCATGTGTCAAAGGCAGCTGGCAGATCCACATGCTACAAACACCTCTTCTCCATCCACTACAAAGAATACTTTGCTAACCCAATTACTAATGGCTCTGTGCTATGACACAGCCCTGAGAACAAATTGCGTGTTGTTGAGGAGAACCAAGTAAGTGTTACCAGAGCTGCCTGATACAACTTCGACCTTTTCCATAAAAAGTAGAGTCACCACAGGTTTATAATTATTGTCTCCATCAACCTTCAGGTCTTTTTCTTGAACAAGCATCTGACAACTTTGTTTTTCCAGGTAGCCTGCTGCTCTCACTGACCAACTCTCAATTGAGCCCAAGGGACAGTTGCTGTACTGCTAACCCAGAAGAGTCAGGATGTATATCTAGGCTGCAGTAGATGGATATTCATTGTGGTGAGAGCACATATTCAAAACAGCTTTCAGCTACCTAGTTTCTCTCCAGAATACTGCTGCTGGTCTAGCCATTTCAGCACAAGACTCACCAAGGACACGTTCAATCCTCACAAGAAATTGAACAAACATTTGAGCATTAGCTGGTGCCACATTCTATTTTCATTGTGTTCCTAGAAGCAACCTCATCAGCTTCTTTAAAGCTTCCTATCTCAAATATGTCCGACAGTCAAGCGAAAATTCTCCTCCTGATTATGGCTCTCTTCCAGAAAAAAATTTGAAAGTTCAGTCCATAACTCAGCACAGCAGTCGGTTGCCTAAATGTAAGCACCCTGTGCTATTTAAGATGTTCCAGAACATCTGAGATGCCTTCATAGGAATTGTAAATAAGACATAAGGCTTCAGTGAGAGAAGACACTTTAGGGTATTCTGGCTTCGAGCTGTTGAAGTACCACAAAGGGCAGCATACATCTATGTTAAGCAACTGAATCTCCACTCAAACTGACACAATACCAAGATGGAAACATCTCCTTAAATTTTTCTTTAATACTTATTGGTCCAATAACCTTTATAAACATCAAAGACCACATCATTGGATCTAACACCACCTTCGATAGCTCCTGATGAAGTATTTCTCTTTTGTGGTACAGATGAAGTTTTTCTTTTTGTCTTGATTCAAAGTCTTCAAAGACTTTACCAAAGGAATACCTGTCACACATGGAAATACTGTATTTGTGTCTCTTTGGAATCTCTTTGTATAGTCCTCATCCAGGGCTGGTCTCAAATTGAAAAAGTATTTCACACTTAAATCTCTGTTGTAGCTTTAAATAGATATAAAATAACAAGTATATAAAGCATCAAGACAGCTCCCTTAGATCAAAAGAAATTATTCCACAAAGAGGCCAGCATTAACCTAAGCTGAGAAAGGGTCTTCAGCTGCTCCTTCTTTATGGCTGTGCAAATTAGTCTTGGGGATTTTTTTACTGCTAGCTTTCACTGGGAGTTTTCTGCAGCTATTTTCAGTAGTTGATTGTCAAAACTTTTTCTGTAAAGCATTGCTGATATAAACAATCAACTGATCTAATCTGGTAGTAGCTCTGTGTTTAATTAAACTTATAGCATGTCTTCATATTAAGGAATTGTTTTAGCCCTCGAAACCAACATATAAAGCTAAAGTCTTGGTATGCTGAAAATGCTTTTTTTTTTGGAAAAAAGATGATTCAAAATGCCATATTTCAAAGAATTGCCACACAAGTAAATAAAAAGCTTACCTCCTCTGGGAAATGCCATATAATGGATTTAAAAGATGAAGAAAATCCCAGTGTTTACTCAGTCTAATGGATAAAAAGGACAAACTCATGGGCTTATCACAATGGTCAATTGTACAAGAAGCTGAAACAGGCCATTTCTGACAGCCAGTGAAAAATAACATTTGTGTCCACATAAAAAAAAGCCCACACAAAACTCATGTTGTATTTCATAAGCAAAAGCCAATAGAAGTCCCCAGCCAAACTTTATCACTAAACTATTTTGATTTATACTTTGTTTGAAGTTCTCAAAATGAAACTTTCAGTCTCTCACTCACTAAAAATAAACTTGACGTAGCTGGTTAGGAGGCAGCTGACGCAGGCAAAGTTTGAGCATTCACCCCTTACGAGAACAATCGAGAGATTATTTTTTGTATTCTGTAGAAAGCAGACATGACTTCTATATATTTAATATTCACATCTTCAAATTCTTAGTAATAAATAGTCCAGCTGAAGCTCATTTGTGAAATGGATTTGCAGAACCTGCCCATTTTCTGAGAAAATTCAATATTAATGGAAAAATGCACACTCTACATACATTTCAGTTCATATATTTCTAGTTAGCTAGTAACAGTTGAGGCACTGATAGATACTGTATATCCCCTATAATAAAACACTCCCTATACAATTTACATCTAACAAATTAATATCTAAGTTGTGAGAAAGCTCAATAAAGCATGGCTTCATTGCGTAGTTTCTTTGGGTTATTACTTCACTGTCATTCATCTACAGACATATACTGCCCATGGGGAAGGACAGTGCTTGCCAGTTAAACCAGATGATCTATCCCCTGTTGACCAAAATAGTGTTTTAACTGGTAATCTGTTTGCAGATGGCTGCAAACTGCATCAGTTGACTGTTGCTTGTCAGCCAATGTTTTCTCAGCTATGCTTGTCCCAAAGCATAGGCAAGATCCATCACTACTTACTGGGAAGCACAAACAGGGGCTGTCATAGCCATGCATGAGGAATACAGCATGGGGGCTGAAGTCTGGCTCCAGTCTGAACAGGAAAGAATATTAAATATCCCTTTTCCCCATCCTCCCTTTTTTTCTGAAAAAAAAAAAAAAAAAAATAGGCAAAACTCAGTCAGGAATGGTTTGCAGTAGCTGGCTGCTTTGGGACTAGATGACCTCTCCAGGTTTCCACTTACTCTATTAAGATCCTAAGAATTTTTACACTGGAAAATCTGTTACTTATATAGGGAGGTACAGCATTGGTAATTCAAATATGATTTATGTAGTTGGTACTGAACTCAGCCTAGGCTAACAAACACTCTCAGACCTGGATGTTCCTGAGCTACACAAAGACATAACTTAACCTCTGTACAGAGGAGCATTCAAGAAAAATTAATGACCTGCAGGACAGAAAATCCAGATTCTTACAGACCAAAAGGAAGTGGTTCAGAGGACTCTTTGTAAGAGAAGAGACTAAGCACCTCCCTCCCACCTCACCCCTCCTTTCTTACGTCAGAACGAACGTACTTGTATAACTACACAAACTTGACTCTGGAAGGTACAGGCAGTCTGTTCTACATCAAAACCAAGTCATCCTTATACCTTGTAACTATAACTATCCTTCCCCTCCCAAAAATTAGCTCTTTTCATATTTCTTTTCCTATCATTTACTTTTTTCTTTTTTTTAAACTTAGATCTTACAAATAGAAGAGAAAAACAAATTTTAAATCTTGCAGGCATGGTTCACTAATTTCTTTGATTTACTTCATAGTAGTGTTGTACTGAGGTCAGGCCTGTGGGGCTGCACTATTTTCTGCTCTAATATATAATAGATATATTACTTGCAGACACTATGTATTAAGGGGAATTTTCCCTTTTATCCTAATTAATAAAAAGTTTATTTATTATTTTATCATTTTCTATTCTTTAACAAATTATCATAGGACACTATTCTTAACCAAAAAGCAATAAGGAGTTGGAAGATAAATGTGGAAAAGTTGCAATCCATTGGATCCCCCATGTATGTAAGTCCTGAAATTCCTCGTGGTCCTCACCATTTCTTGTACACAGCTTCATAGTCTTTTAAAGAGTCCCAAGGGGCTATTTTGCTCAGAATTTCACACAGCAGACTATAAGAAAGAAGATAGAGATGTCAGAATTTAAGACTGAATGTTTTAGGGATTCTTGTTCAGCAACTGGACTTACTTTAAGCCTTGGTACTGACAGACCTAAAAAAAAAATAAAAATAAAAATCAACCACTGAAAGTTCTTTAAGTCTCAGAGCTGGGATAAATGACATTTACACTACATTGCAAACTGCTTCAGAAAAGGTGGAAGTTGTATTGCTTTGAATGTGTTCTAAATTAAAAAACATAAGGAAACTACTGTGCTTGCATTCTGTAGAACAAAGTACATGTTGTAGAGTATATTCCTCAATAATTCAAACTTTAAAAGGTATGGTATTTCAAGCCTTAAAATAACAAAGCTACACTCTTGCAGAGGTTATACCACATGGGGGTGTTCATTTCCCTTTGTCTTAGTTGCATAAACTCAAAATCAACCCTGTACAGTAAATGATGTCTACCCTATTGTCTTATATAAACACTCTTTTGTTTTTCTTCAGTGAAAAGCTGTGTTTAAAGAAAGCTCTGTACGAATTCCAATAAAGAAACTAGTGTAAGAAAACTGGATTCATGAAATGAATTAGAACAGCTCTACTGTTACACCGACTGGTGCTGGAAAGCCAACAAAGTCAGATAATATTTTATTTGGAGCTGAAATGAACTGTTGTGAACTCTGACAAAACAGCACTTCAAAGCATTCTGAACGCACTGCCACTAACATAAGGAAATTTAATGTGACGAAGAGTCTGACTCTGACCCTACTTACACCATCTTTACTCTGCTGACTTCAGCTGGATGGAACTGCAGAATTAAGTCATTCACAGCTATCTGTTACTTGCAAAGTGCAGAAACATGAAAAAATAAATAAGGTAATCATACTTGATATACCTATTCTACTCCCGACAAAAAGCAGCTCAGAAAAACCTCAGACAGAATTCTGCACTTCATGGGTGGCCCAAGCAAGAATTAAGAGAACTGATGAAAAGTAAAGTTGTCAGATTTGGTGATATTGCTGAATCTTTAGAAATTCATACTTTGTGGGAATGGGATACAGCCCACATTACATTTATTGAACCTGAGAAATACATCAACGTGGCTAAATTAAAATATAAACCTCTGTAAAAGTATTTTAAGGCTTCAAGACACGACACATTTTTACAACCTCAAGTCCATTATGGATTTCATGGAGACTAGCATGTAGTAACTTGACATTATTACGATGATAATTTATTAATGATTTGTATATTTCAGTACCCCTCTGGTTCTCCTGAGACAAAATAAAGACCTATCTGTGCTATGCATTTCACAAAGAATGGACATTTTCGTCCTCATAAATCAAATGAATAATGCAATTGCTGAATGCACATAAAAGCCAGAACACAAGAGGACTGTTATACAGCAGGGTATAAATTGTACTGCTAGTTATCCCTAAATGTTCCCCTTTTTGGATCTTTTTCATCTATCCTGTCCATAGATATGCTCAGACATTGAAAACTGTTGAAAACTTGTTAAATTCCTCGATCGCACACAAGTGAGTGAGTAGTAAACATAGCATAGCCACCAAGAAAAATTCAAAGGGCTTTGGATCTTTAGATCCAATGTGTAATTCAGCTGACACATGGCACGTGAAACAAAGTAATGCAAATTGGTTACAGAAATGCAGTTCAGAAGTAAAAAGTGAAAAGGGAAAAAACACAGAGAGGCTTTAATAACACTGGACACCCAATAAAACAATCATAGAAAGTGGCCCACTGCCAGCACAGTACAAATATACATATCCATGAAGCTGATAGTGCAAAAATCCCACCAACATCCCACAGGGGAGCAGTTTTAATCTTAGCCAGAGCTATGATGTCATCAAAAGCTACTATTTCATTCCCATTTTTTTTCCCCCCAAAAAAATGAGCACAGCCAAGACAAATTGCACAATGAAATTGCTCTCTCTGCACTAACATATACCAATTACATGGTGACTGGAATGTAGATTTTGGTGAAAACAGGATGCAAGTTTTAGGAATTTATCAGCATTGTGGACTTTTCAACAGTATCACTCATTGTAGTTTTGGGTGACCTGTCAAGGCTAGAGGGACCATCTTTACAATGTATTATCAGATATCATCCTTGTACAGAGGACCACCACAAAACCTATGTACCATTTATATATTTTAATGTATTTGTTCTAGCCAGTGTTATCTCTCCAGCCCATAAACTGTCAGGATCAGAGAAATATGTGAAATTTTGTCTCTGCAAATAGTAAATTGCTGGAGTTATTCATTCATTTAAAATACCTTTTTAAAATGTCCCTTGAGATTTTTTACTTTTTTTGCTCACTTCCAAGTCACTTTAAATTCCACCAGATAGTGTCTCTCTAATGGGATTTCACTATATACTATTGTCTTTCCATCATTTTTTTAACTTTTAGACAGAGCACTTTTTCATTTCTTGCTGTCCCACTATCTAAACATTCAGAAACACAGACTGTGATGTCAAAACCAGAAAAGAATCTTACATTTCCACAGACAGGGCGAGATAAGTGCTTAACCCTGCCCCTTTGCAATGAGAGCTTTGCAATATGATGTTGCCTTGATAGTTTAAAAGATCCTTTCATTGACCACCGTAATGTACTTTTGCAAATCTCTTGATGAATCCCAGGTTAGTTGAACTGTTCAATTATAGCTTTATCCTAATCCTACAAGTTAAGCATTAAAGTTAACAACTTCCCACATCCTAATCCTGTCCCACTTGACACTGACCCCCACTCAGTCCCAGATGATGAGTGTGCTAGCATAAAGCCATGCAAACAACATATTAATCATGAATGCAACAAGAAAGTGAAAGACAGAATGGAGCAGTGGGGAGTGTTGCAGCAAAAAGACTACTGTCTCCAAACGTGGGGTCGGCACACACAGGTTTAAGTACATCTGAAAAAATAACAAATACATACATAAATGCATTGAATTGTTACAAATTTGTAACTAAGCCATTAGAAGGTGTCTTGAGCACGATTTAAAACAAGAGGGAAATCCAGTCTGAGGTCAGAGTGAAAATATTAGAATTAGACACAGACTTATAAAATGGAAAGACTTTTATGTGTGATAGACTCCTATCCTCTATAATTCGCTGCAGATTGGGAAAATGATTCCTTCAGATCTGCTGTTGACAGCTTAATATTCCCAATGATAATGTTGTCAGGTGATAACACAGAGCCAGCCTGTGCACTTTGATCTGAATGGAAAGTTTGCATTGCCTGCAACATTTGGAGAGAGATTCTGCTTGGAAAAAAATCTCAGCTAAGCCGAAACATTACCTGAAGAGCATTTGATTGTGGTCAAGATAGAAGCGCATCAACTGCAATAAGTTCCAAGTTGCCTTCCCTGAACAAATCCTGAACAGTGACCAAAATTCTCTCTCCAAAATCATCACTGAGGCAGCCAAAGGCACACAAGAAAAATCCTAAAGAACCTCTTATCCAGTTTTTAAAGTGAGTGCTATTGTCGAGTGTATTCTCTGAAATTTCAGGAACATGGATATATGGCTTGTACAGACTCTTGGTTTAAACATCTCTACATCTTTCCTCAGCTAACCACAAGACCAATGGAATTCCTCTACATCCGTACAGCTAAATATGCTTTCAATTATTTCCCTGGCATGGTTAAAGAAAAATTTTGATAGTGTAAGGCCTTTATGTCAGGATAATAAAACTGTGACTTTTAGAATGATATTGATACTGTTCTGTTACGGAGTGTCTGATACAGCAATTGCAACAGTGAAAGGCTGGATTGTCCCTGTGGATACTTAATGAGAAGGGAGGAACTGAGCAGAATTCCTCATTGTACACAGATTAAGGACAATTGTTCCCAGTCCACAGGCAAATGGTACAAAAGGAGACAGAGAAATGTAAAGTGACTCAGGACCGTTATTTTTCTCCTCAACTGCATATGAACCTTCAAAATTTTAGCAGGAAAGGCCGAATAGGAATGGCCAAGTTTTGCACTGAACTCAAGACCAGTCCATTTGCATGTTCAAGAGTTCTCTTGCCATGAAGAAACCCCTTAAAGGCTTTCAGTCCAGTGAAGATCTTTTAATCTGAAACAGCAGCCGGAAGTGCTGGCTAACAGAAAAGTGAGAATCAAAGGTGGAGTTGTTCTTGTCTCCTAGCAGTCCATGTTTGATGCAATTTCTGGGCTGCAGACCATTATCAAACATCACATTTAATAGACACCAATGCATATGTCTGGGGAGATATGATGCTTTTAAAATCCTGGATGCTTTTGGCTTCACAATATCCTGTGTATGTATGAAGTTTGTTATGCTTGTAGTAAACCTGCTAGGCACCAATTTACTTAAGTACCTGTAACTTCTTCGTACAAGATATAGTGAATGACATTTCCCTAGTCATCTCCTTTGCACCACATGCAGATCTACAAAGAGACTGCTCATATCAGTCTCATGCTTCATATGTCATAATTCATCTCTCATACCCCTATTTTCCACATCATTATTCTATTTCCAGTGTAAGGTACATTCTGACAGCTTGTGCAGAAAATTATAACCTTGTCACTACAATACACCTAAATATCACTAAATGCTGAAATTGAGGGATTTGAGGTGGTAAGCAATGCAGCACTAATGGTTAAAAACCAACACCACAACTGGAAATTGGATCTGAAAAATAACACAGCTGTTTTGGAGATTACTAGACATTGGAACTCAGGGATTAATTTGAAAATTGCTTTCAGGTATTATGTTTACTAAAATTGCTTTCCTACCTCAACTGAATTGCAGAGTTATCACCTACCACACGTAACAGATAAGCTGTAGCACTTGTAACTTGAGTATGATTCATATCATAAGGATTTCATTAAGAGCTTCCATGCAATACTCCAACATTCATATGTGCACACACATGCCACATCAGTCTGTGTGCATCATCAAACTACTTTCCTTTTAATTGCAAAATTAAGGTTGGCTTTGTGCTTAATACAGGCATTCTGGAGTTATTGCTCCTGTGGGGATAAAGAACAGCACAAGAATACAAATAACTGGATCTCCTGAAATTCAAAGTACTACTGTCTGTGATTGCTAAATGCACTTAGATCAGCAAATTAATTGGAAAAAAGGCAAGTAGTCCCTTTAAAAATGTTAAATTGAGAGCATCACCTAAGCATAATAAACCATTTAATAACATAGGAGCTTGAACTTCCACAGGGAGAAAGAAGACTGCAGCCATTTAAGTTACCAGGATCTGCTTTTGGCAGTGTAACAGACATGACAGACCTTGGATCCATTTCTCATCAAGCTGTGTGTTTTCAATTTTAACCCTAGTACACAAAGTTGATGTCTTGTATTAGAAATTTGGAGTTTAAAAAAAAATCCAACATACTGTCAAAGAACTGAAGGTTCATTCCTCTAAGTAGAAGGGGCAAAGTCTGAAGTCATGGCACAGCTGAAGCCACAGAGTAATTTTTGCAGAGAGTGAAGTGGCATCAGGACCTTCTAAGTGACCTCATGGGATTCATCTCCTGGGCAGTTTCGGAATTAAACCAGCAGAGGTTTATATACTATTCTTATGCATAATGTTTTAAAGTTTCTATCTTGGACATACCTTCTTGGGCAGCAGGATTCTCTCCGAGTGCAGAATACCAACATGAGCAGAAACAGTGCAAGCTGTCAGCAAGTCTCTGTGGACACCATACTTGAAAGAGGCATTCAATCCCCCTCAGCTTGTCACTGAAACTGCAGCTTATCTCTAGCTACTTTGTCTGGACTTGTACTCACTTTTATTTCTCTTCTCACCTACACAGGGGTTTTAAGTTTTGCAAACTGCTATATTTTGTCCGATTTGACCCGACAATGGCCTGAAGGTGGTTAACTGCATATTATCAGCCTGTCAGGGAGTACTGTATAAAAGGCTACAAAAAGATAGAGCTATCAAGTCCACGTGAACTTGCTTAAAACATGTTTCTTTCATACAGAGATGATAAAAGGCCTGCGGAGTAAGGGTAGGTCATGCATCACCAAAAAGAACACATGAAAGTTGTCCCTTGCACAGTTCTCCCCTTCTGCAGTCCATTATTTATAATAAATATACCTTATGTCACTACCTATGTCACTACCACTAGCCTGTTTGTGTTAATAAAAAACAGACTGACAAAACAGTGTTTTCATAGTCATGAAGAAAACATCCCCTGATTTCAGAATTGTCCAAGGCTACTAAAACACTGTGTTTGGTTTAAATATTTACATATGCACAGGCTGTGCTGCTCCAGGTTTTCTAGAGAATTTTTTAAGGAATTTTTCCATGTGGTCTTCTCTTAAGTTTCCTGGTGTACAATGAACTTCTTCAAACTCATATTAAAATCCCATCTAAGTCACCAAATAAGATGGTATCGATGCCTACTGAGCACTAGGAAATGTCACTCTGTTAATGGATTCTAGAAGTGCAGTAAAACAGAAATCAAACAATAAAACACTCTAGAGAGTGTTCTCCCACCACCATTCACTGCCCTAGAACCTTCCTCCACTCCCCTTTATTACCCTTGTTTTATTTTATGGATGCTATATTGCTAAAAAAACAGAGGTGGTATGTGTTTTCCATTCATGCAGGTATATAATGCATACATATATTAAATGAATGATAGAAATGGTGGAATATTTACTACTTTACATTGTTCCAATCAGTATATTTTAATACCCCTATTTTTGTATTGCTTATTCTTCTTACTTCTACAGTTTTATTATTCACATTAGCATTACTGGGTGAGCCAGTGAGTGCTTACTGTTACTCAATATGCTTTAAAACTGCAATATGTGTAATCCCACACTTAAACCATAAGTGCATACATGCTCTGTATGTATGCCCACATCTCATGCACATTATAGTCATGCATTCTTAGAGATTAAATATGAAAACATAACATACTTCTGAAGATTTTCCAATTTCAAGCAAGCTGGACTACTTCCTAGTTCATCTGGGTAAGAGAGACATGGGGAGGAAAATTACTCCCAAATCAATTTTGCAGCCTCTTTCATGATGTAAATCTGACAAGTCCTCCTGTCCCCTCTTCCTTTTTTTCTTTACACTTTCAAACCCATGGTTTGCCTTCTTTCCCTCAAAAACTTATCCACAGGGTTCTGGAAAAGTTTTTGTTCCTGGCACGGCTGCCAATATCTGGTGGCAACTTCTGCATGGGCAGAAGTTCCCTGCAGAGAAATGGCAATGTTTCTTTTTTCCCAGAATATTTTGTGCCCTCACTGTTCCGCTCAGTGTGTGGTTCCTGGCCAGAAGAGCATTTTGTCCTATGTGTCATACGCTTGAGCCCTCCCGTCTTCCTGCTTATAATCATAAGATTACTGTTAACAATAATAATGTCAACATTCTAAATTTACAAAACAAAAGGCACAGAGATTAAATCCTTTAATTAATCCATTGAAGGGATAATCCAGACATTGCTACTAGAGATACCGAATTTTACCAAGGGGTGGGGGGAAAAAAACCTATCACACTTTAATTTCCAGAATATTCCAAATTACTAAAAACTGAGTGGCAACAAAAACCCACAGTGCTCTTCAGCAGACATATTGGGACATTCAGAAGCACCAGCTACTTAGAGGAATCCCAAAGCCACTTTTTTGCCTCAGGCCATGTTGTTCCATCCTCATGCAGGGAGATGGACTGTATCACCACAAAATATAAACAAGAGCTGTCACAGGTATGATAAGCACCCTCCCAAATGCAGAAGAAGGTATGTATCTGAGATCACAGAATAGGCTTGGTTGGAAAAGACCTCTAAGATCACCCAGTCCAACCATTAACCCAGCACTGCCCAGTCCCCACTGCCCCATGTCCCTGAGCACCACATCTCCACGGCTCTGAAATCCCTCCAGGGATGGGGACTCCCCCACTGCCCTGGGCAGCCTGTGCCAGTGCTGGACAACCACTGGTGATATTTCACAATATGATCCCTCTTAGGTGTAATCATGGAGGAGCTCAGTGCTCTCTGTGGCTATGGATGTGTTAGCACAGTGCAGTACAAGCCAGAACTCCTGCTCAGGGTGATGCTGCTCAGTGTCTCCTTAGAAGGCACAAACTAGCTTTCCTTATAGAGGACAGAAGTCTCTCTCCTGTCCTCTAATTTGGGCTGAACTGGGTCTTTTTTCACACAGCTTGATGACTTGCTATGAGTAAGAACATTACATCTTCTTTCAAGAGTATTTAGTCACTGTTGACTTTTCCAGTAGTGGTGCCAGCATTTCTCATCTTGTTGGAAAAAAAAAAAAGCCACAGTGAAGATCCTGGCAGTGCTAGAATGAAGGTTTCATGGTTATAGAAATCCTAAAACTATCATGTATTCTTCTAACACATGTGTTCGGGAGTGTTAAAACACTGACTTCACCCACAAGTAGTTCAGCATTTTACAAAGTTCCACTTCCCTGCCCTCAAGAGCTTTCTATCTTAAATGGCAAAACCAAAACAAGTAAAAGAATGGAGCAGAACTGAAAAGTATTATTAAAAATGATCCTGGTTCTTGGTTTCATCATTTTTGTCAGCGACTGTAAACAACTTCTATTGTGACAGTAAATTAACTAATATATCTCTGAAAGTATGGAGGAAGTATGCATAATAAACTAATTTAGCACCTACATTGCTTTACTTTTCAGTACTTCAGTCTTTTCTGACCTTCAACAAATGTTGAAAATGCCTAGTAATTACTTTATGGTCCCATACAGGAGCCAGTCCAACTTTCATTAACTCCAGTGCGAGGTGGTTCAGACCCATAGTTTTATCCTTTGAAGCAAATGGAATCACTTCCCAGAAAGACAGCAGCCTCCAGTCTTTGACTCAGGAAGTATAATTGCAGAATTAAATACAAATAACATGTTTAAAATCATATCTCAGTAAGGCTCAGGAGCACTTCTTACCCTACAACTGTAGTGCTTTACTGCATTGAAAAAGCTTTTATTCTTATAGTCTGTCAATAAGTGTTAACACTAGCCTTGATCCTACTGATATTAAGAAAAACATCTTGCTAAATGAAATGTATAGAAATAAGTGAGACCTGGCATTTATTCATTAAAATAAGTACATTTAGGTGTGTCAGTATTAAAATAATGTATTATTTCTACTGATGTACCAGGAATGGCAGTTCTGCGTAGAGAGCAATGCCAGTAAGTTTGAAAAGAAGTGATCCAGAAGTTA
Organism: Podargus strigoides; assembly: GCA_028020825.1. Taxonomy (NCBI): domain Eukaryota; kingdom Metazoa; phylum Chordata; class Aves; order Caprimulgiformes; family Podargidae; genus Podargus; species Podargus strigoides. Next base: position 5,254,705 of record CM051626.1, on the reverse strand, counting down.
TGAAGACATTTCTAGGTCTAAAATAGAAAGTACAGCACCTACAAACCTCAGCTCCTGAGCAGAGGAGGGAATTCCAACAGCTAAACTAATACTGGGGAGAAGAGAGAATGAATCAATATAAATACTGCAGCAGACCAGGCAGGGGTCTTGGGGTGTTTTTTTGCTCTCCAACTCAGAACAGTAGGATTTGAAAGCATTTTTCCATTTTTAAAAAAAATACACAAAATGACAAGAGTGAACCTCAGCTTTCAAGTCAACTTATAAACATCAGTGCTCGGTTTTGAAACTTGTGGTCCTTAAAACCTTATATTTTACTTTCAAACAGCATACCCCCTGCCAAGAAGTTACATTTTTTTCCCCTCTTTAAATAAGCATCTAGGGTAATGGCATGATGAACAAATTTCATTTCTTTCTGTTCAGTTTTTTCCATCTTTAATACAGCCTCCAGCAGGCCAGATGGCACCAATGCAATTGCGAGTAAGTCAATACATCTGGCTGCATTCCTGAAATGACAAATCTGATGGATAGAGCCCCAGCTTCCATACAAAGCCTCTTTTCAGAACGCTCTCCCTGGTACTTGTCTGCTTTAAGCAAAACCTAATGTGTGAAAACAAAATAAAATTGAGCTCTTTCACCACCCCGTGCTAACGTTTCATTTGCAGTGTTTTTATTAATGCTGCTCTCTCCCTGCCCTGCTTCTGTACCTCAACCCTGCTCTGCTGAGCTCTTCTTGGCACAACACGGGCTCTGTTCGAAGACCTCCCTCCTCCGGAGCTGCTAACAGTTCAAAGCAGGTTACAATAAACACTTTGGGCTTTTCTCATTACGAGCAGCAAGATTGTTTAGGAAATTGTCCTCAAAAGGGAGAACAATCTGAGAAAAGCAGAAATAAGTCAATCGCATCTTTCAACCTCAACAGTCTCTCATCAGGCAAATTAGGAGTGAGAAATACATGTAATCTCTCACCATCATCAGAGCAGCAATCTGTCAGCAAGGCCCTGTGCTAATCCTGATGCTGCAACGCCATCCTACAAGGTGCCAGGGACTCCACAGCCTCGCACTGAATCCCTGGATTCTTTACAAATACACAAATATCTGGAGGTCATCGGTCAGACCAAGGGGGTGTAGGAGAAAATTATGGACCACAGCACATCAGGTGTTAACCACCTCTCAGACAGCATTAGTCTTTGTCTTGTTGGGGTTTTTTATATGATTTGGGAGAGGAAGTAGCATCAGATAAAATGTAAAAGCACAAACAGGTGCCACTCCACCTAATGAACTGTTCTGCCCCTGTAGCTATTTTGCAAAATAAAGCACTGCATGAGGTGCAGTGCTCTCAATTTGTGTTGTGCTGTATTTTTTCATCACTGACAGACTCATGACAAGGAAGAAGTTATTGCTGTATTAATTGAAGTCCCTGCCATGATAAATATAAGACAACTGACAGTTCTGAGTCACAAAACCCAAGTTACTTAAACAAGCAGTGGCTTAGTCTGTGAAACTTTGACCCTTAAAAATCAGTCCTTTGCCTCCTGAGTAAACCTGAAGTCGTTGAGATGGTTCAAGGAGTAACAAAGGTATAAATAAATCAATATATAAAAATCAAGAAACAAATACTTATAAACACTAATCAAGGTAATTAACCAGTGAGAAATGTGCTATGTCCAGGTGTGTAAGTGCTGAAACTGCTCCATCCCAAATACAAGTCATGCTTACAAGTCTCAGCAAACCCCACCACAAACATTTCTGTCTGCAACCTGAGCTGGATACAGTCTCAATCCAGAAAAATGAGTGCAACAGACAAAACTGTCTGATTTGGTACAGTCCTTGGGCATAGGCACAAAAATGACAACAGTGAAGCTTTTCCAACCTTTCTATTATGCACCCAGGTGAGGATTCCTTCAGAACTAGATTTCCCTCTTAAACGGGCAAAACAATTCAGGTTGAGCATTTCAAACACACCTACTGCAGCTCAGTGCTCATCTCCAGACAAACAGTATTGGGTGTTCAGGGACAGATCCTCATTCAATATCCCTTCAAGGCTTGTAGGATTCGTTCTGTTTTAACTATATCCTACTTGGACAATTAAGCTACTTACATAGGGGGGTTTGCATAGTTTAAACTTAGAGGTTTAATTTTGGTATTATTTAATTGTGTTAATTTTTTTATGAATAATAATAATGAAAACTGTTAAAGCTACAGCTAACAGTGTCTAGCATATACAATATAGATACAGCACTCATCTGTCCAGTTCTCTGTCCACAGAGCAGTAACGTGTATCACACTATCCTTGGTCTGTCTCTCATACATGATTGGAGAAGATGGGAGAGGATATATTTTTTTTTGCAATCTCTTACCAGACCATGTGGGTAGTCCTAATAGATTCACATTTTTTACATTTTTCAGTGAGCAGTGAAAATAAAATCCTTGGTCTTATTAGTAATTTATGTATAAACAATTTCAGCATTATTTTTAAAATAGCAGCGCAAAAAATATTTGAAATACCTCAAATATCAGCAACCAGCAATAAAAAGAAACATCTTTTCTTTACCATATAGGCTAGAACATAAATATCTACACACAAATATACACACATAAACACCCAGCCAATGGGTTGTTAAAGAATATCACTAAGTTTTACGATAAAAAAAACAAAGGTCTTCACAGACACATTTCACAACATTGTCTCGAGTAGTGAAGACTTTCAGACACTCCTCTATGCATCTTTTCAGGCTCCATCCTCTGAATCTGATTTGAACATGTTCATGCTTGGGTAACACTTCCATGCCCTTGCACTGAGCTTTTAACTCTTAAGTAGGGCCAGGAAATTATTGGGATCTTCTGCTGCTTCTGAAAAATCTGATGTGGTACAGTCAATAACAAAGTCATACCTGCATAATTGTCCCATTTTCTGAGGAGTTAATATGTGTGGCATACAATATAGTGTTGAGCTGTTATTATTTCAGATATCACCAAGCATCAGAGAGATCTATATGATTATACTCTAAATATTTTAGCACAAAATCTTAAAATGATAAAACAGTAATAATTATGAGGAGAGTGTTTAGAAGAAGAGAACAGAATAGGAGAGCATCCCATCAAATATCAGGAGCTCTAGTAGTGGAAGAATGAATCCAGAGTGTGAAAGGGCCTTATTCTCCAAAACTTTACATCATATTTCTCTCAGTCTTCCTGTTTGTGGTTCTCATTTCTTAATAATTATTTCACCTTGCAGTCTACTGTAGCCATTTATTATTTGACTTCTAGATTCCTTTAATCTCCTCAGGCTGCTTCCATAGCTCTCCTTTGAGAAGATATTATATGTGGATAAATATTTTCTATTTCTCCACTCATTCCTATCAAATGACACATTTTAAATTGCCTCATTCTTCCATGCCATTTTTGCCTACCAATATAATTGCTTCATGGACTTAAGTCATGTAATATTAGAACACTCTAAAATAGCACTAATCATCTGTAAAACTAAAAATAGAGAGTTCTTTTGAAAGAGCTTTCAATTATGGAGAATCCAAATTATTCCAATGTGGAAATACATTTGAGTAAATGTAGATATGTTGTACAGTTGGCAATTTTTCATCACTTTCATTTTGCACAGACTAGCCACATTCCGTTTTGATCTTCTGAAATGAAAACTTCACTGGCCTTGTCACCCTACTTAACTTACTTAGTGAAAAAGCTCTGAGAAATTACTCTGTTTTTGAATATTTATCTGTTGAGTCATGTGTTGAAGCTTAAAGCATAATGATTGAGAGGGACTCTCACATTAAGTCACCTTTCAAGATTTGACACAGACAAGGGAGAAAAGGATAGCAGGCTAGCTATGTTTTGAAAGAGGTTAGAGAAAAAGAAAATCAAAGCAACCACCTTGAATGTGTTAATAGTAAGATGAGCATGAAAAGCTATGCTTTATAGGCACTTAAATCCCATTAGAGCTGGTTTATTTTTTAAATCTGCCCTTAGATATTAAGGTGATATGAACTGTGGAAAACAGATGGTATCCAGCCCCAAGGGTTCTAATTACTAGAAAATTAACATAGCTGAAAATGACATAATCCAGGTGAGTAGCTATCATACTTCTGATCATCATTATTCAAAATAATAAACAATATATAGAAAAATATTGTCTTCTGATTAAATAACTAGGCAGAGACTCTGGAGATCATTACTGCTCTTCCCAGACTTGATACAGGCACCTCATATCACTGAGCTTGATTAACTTTCCTGAATGCTACTGAGCACAGTGCAGACCCAGACTCAGGCAGAACCTCTAGCCATTACTAAAACATCATTGTTAATAGAAGAGAAATCAGTCCCAGCTATACCAACACTGTAAACCTATCTGAAATTTGGCTAGCTTGTGTTAAGATCTGATGCCAGCGTGGAGAAAACCCATAACCCCACTGTAATCTACCCCTAAGAAATTTAATTAGGGAGTTTGATGTGGGCACTGTTACTTTATGATTAGCATATCACAGGAATTCAGCATCATTATCACAGGGATTGAACATCATTAGCAAAGGTAATGGCTGTTGATCTTGTCCAACAAGATCATCTGCCAGCTCTGAGAGCTTCAGTCCTCTCCTTGTGCAGACTGAGTTGAGTTAGGAAGGTACCAAGAGAGGCTGTGTGATTCAGAAGATGGCTCCTTAGACTTTTGTAACTGTACTCAAACAGATTCACAGACACAGCTGATACAGTTTTTATCTAAAGTCAGATCCACAGGGTTTCATTTCAATAGAAAAAATGTTGCTAGAATCAGAGTTTGGGTCTTTGCCCACTTGGGTTCATTTTTCTTGAAGTACTGGGTCCTAGGTACTTTTATCCCTGAATTTCAAATTACCAGTTTTGACTCACACAGGTTGACATTGTGAGTGCTTCTGAGCACTTTGTGCAGGAAAACACAGTGAGTATGAGTGCTATCTCTGGTTCTCACTGCACCTCCTCAGTTGCAGAATTAATGTCCTGGATTCAGATGTACTCCTTCATGAAAATAGCTTTTTGGCACCTGATACTCTGGTGTATCTGTGTAATAGATACTGTGTTATCAGTACTGCCCTGCATGAAGAAGGCCATTGTTTTGGGTGCAAAAGAAGTTAATTAAATCTTTCACCAAAGAAGGTGGTTCTACGTAAAAAAAAATGTAGCATATATCTACATATAACCAAGTATGCTTCCCACTATTTTGGGTTTCATTTCAAGAGAAAACAGAAAACTGGAGATCATATTTAGACAAGAGCAACCTGTGGCAATTATAAATAAAGGTGCTTTTCAAGGTCCATTAAGCACTAATCATACCTTAGATTAAGGGGGAAAGGGGGAACCATAGGTCTAAGATTGTTTAAAGGGTATATTTCATACTATTAAGAAATTTAAGACAGAGACAGGTCAGGCTGAGTTCTGCTTAATTTAAAAGATACTCATCTCAAGCCTTAGTCAGAGGTCTCAGGATACTGGATGTCTTTCTTGTAACAGCACATACAGGGAAGTGAAAGAATTTCAGAAGAAAGAGGAATATAGCTCTCATTCGGGGCTAGTTTCCTTCAATTCCTCGAAAAAACACATTGTAAGAGTCAGCTCTAGTATTACTCTCATAAATTTGCAAGTTGCTCATCTAAAACATACATTTATGATATATTTATCCTCCCCTAATTTGTCAGGTGACTTGTATTAAGGTGCAGTGTATCACACCCTTCCGGGCAAGACCTGCTGGTCTGCAGGAGCATTTTTCTTACGCTGCTTCTGCATTTGCAGAGTTCATCCAGGCAGTGACAGTCTGCAGAGGTGACTGCACCCCTGCACACATACATTGCTGTGATCTGCTTCCCAAGGCATGCTCTGATAGCAGACACATCACTGCATTGTTGATTAGAACTGTTGCCTCCTACTGAAAATAGTCCCTCCAACTACAGTACACAGTTTGCAGAAATAATTGGAAATACTGTACAGTTATGAAGTTCTTTGATCAAATGTTGATTGAGATAAACAATAAACATTTTTGCCTTAGCCTAATGGAGAGGATCTAATGATTTAGCATTAAAGGCTGGCAGCCTTTTCAGAGCAACAGGTAGGTTATCCAAGAGCTACCGGTCACTCAAGCCAACTGGCACCCTTCTCCCAATCTCAACACAAAGCAATCAGTCAGTCACTCAATTTGGATAACAGCCCACACTACCTCCCCTGGCAAAGCATTCGAGGGCCTGATCCAAACCCCAGTCAGACCCCACAGGTCTCTCCCCAGCTCCAACCCTGCCTGAGCAGTGCATGGCTGCTGCAGCCCTTCCCAAACCTCTGCGTTCTCTGCAAAGACCTAAACCAACACACACCAGTGCCGAGACAATTCCACATCTCTGCTCTGTTGTCTGGGTGAAATCATCTCAAAACAAGGCCAGAGAGGAAAATGTCACCTTTGAAATGGAATGAGGTTTCTGTAGCACATTATCACGTAATGTAAACAACGATGACACTAGAGACAGCAAAAGTTTGCAGCTGTATTATAAACTTTCTTCCATCCCCCCTGCCTAAGAATAAGTCATCCAAACAAGCCCTGGCAGTTTTGACTGCTCAGGAAACTTTATGGCCAAGAGCTGCATAGATGATTTACTGCTAGGTCCCCTTTTTCCCCCTCAAGCTTGCACTAAACTACAAAATCAAAATTGTTTAATGGAGGACAGCACACTTGCCTTTTTTTTTTTTTTTCCTTCTCATGAGAAAACTTGTTTTATAGTTCTTGTGGAAGAATTTGTGATGTCTGATTACAACATGGAGCTATAAATCTAAGTCTTAAAAAAAGCATCTTTTTTTTGTGCTCAGCAATAACACACTTGTTCTAATGAGCCAACCGTCTAGGTATGAGAACACACAACTGCCGAGAGAGAGAAGATAAAACACCCCGCTGCATCCCCGACGTTGTCGTGATGGATGCTGTTCTAACAAAGCACGTAGCTGATGCTCAAAACTGTTTATAAGCTTAAGGCCAGCTAGTTTCTGCTTGTGAAACAGCCTAAAAAAAATGAAGCCTGAACCAGGCCCTGATGCAATAAGATACTTCAGAAGATATGGAATTTCCAGTGCATTGCCTTCATTGGTCAGATATTGCATTATGGAAATATGGCAAGACTCCCTCTTACTTAATTCACTTAGTCTATGAAAATAACACAGGAAAACTAATTGTTTCTGCACTGATTTAATTAGAAGACAACATCAAAGGAAATGCAACCATCACTTTCAAATGTAAGAATAAATAAAATCTACATGAGTAAATGGAACTCACTCACCTGGTCTCCCAACCCAAATCCTTGTAAACCTAATGATAGTCTTACATAAAACCACTGTGTTCAGCTCAACATAAAAAGGACATGGAGCTGTTGGAGTGAGTCCAGAGGAGACCACAAAGATGATCAGAGGGCTGGAGCACCTCTCCGATGGGGACAGGCTGAGAGAGTTGGGGTTGTTCAGCTTGGAAAAGAGAAGGCCCTGGGGAGACCTTATAGCACCTTCCAGTACCTGAAGAATCCTACAAGAAAGCTGGACAGGGACTTTTTACAAGAGCATGGAGTGACAGAATGAGGGGTAATGGCTTTAAACTGGAAGAGGGGAGATTTAAATTAGATATTAGGAAGAAATTCTTTACCATGAAGGTAGTGAGACACTGGAACAGGTTGTCCAGAGAAGCTGTGGCTGCCCCCTCCCAAGAAAGTGTTTAAGGCCAGGTTGGATGGGGCTTGGAGCAACCTGGTCTGGCGAGAGTTGTCCCTGCCTGTGGCAGCAGGGTCGGAATGAGATGAGCTTTAAGGTCACTTTCCACCCCAACCATTCTATGATTCCAATCTACATACTGTGCTTCATCTGAACAAGTCATCCCACAACCTACATCTCTCATGGTCTACTCCTCAGGCTCTGTGCAAATACAGACACCAGATTCCCCAAGAAGGGCACCAGTAGGGACTTCATTGGTGCAACAGTGCAGTGGCTGCAAATACAGGGCTAGTTCAACTATGACATCTCAAGGCAATCCAGTAACTGAAGAATATTTGCTTAAAATACATATTTGCTGTCTGTTGGACTGTTTTGAGGTATCACATTTGTAGCGAGCACATTTTCACAGCCAACAAAAAGGGAACAGGACAGGTATTTACACACAATCCAGTATGCCCATTGTTTCCATTTTGCTTTCCTAGACCAATATGCTGCTTCTTTAGTAGCCAAAATGATACTTGAATATAAAACCCAAACCCTTCCTACATTAAGGTATACAAAAACTCTGAAAAGTGACTATAACTATTGTAGCAATGATTATGGAAGGACAACAGGCAGGAGGCAACCTCTACCAACTATATCACCTAGAAATCAACCAAGGAAATGTTTCAAAGCCAGAAAACACACGAATACCACTTTCAAACATCGTTTACGAAGATTTTCTTGTCAACAGTACATCGAACTTCCCAGAAACCCTGCACTGGAGGAGAAGTTACCCCATCCAAGGGTGTATGTGATACTCTCCCCACAGGGGTGCTCTGCAGCCTTCCTCTTCCTTCCTGCAACATTGCCATTTTTGTTGAATGCCTGTTCATGAGAGTTAATACTATTTTACAGCAAATTATTCTTTGGAAGGTGTATGAGCGAAGGATATAGATCAAAAAACTATGATGCAAAGACTTGTCATGCCACATATTTCTAATAGTGGAATATGTTTTCTTCCATCATTATTTCTGAAGACATGCAGCAGGATTGTCAGAGGGAGATTTGGTCAAATGAAAGCTCCATGTCTTGCAAAATATTTTTGTACTAGGGTGAGAAAAGAAAAAAAGTACCTCTGTGCCCATAGCAGACAGGACTGCAAAAGGAAGAAGCTGGCCAACACCTACAAATAATCTGCTTTGAGGTTTTTTCACTAAATAAAATGCTTTAATTTCAGTTCAAAATGTTTAACCTTCATTTCAGAAAAGCAAAAAATTTCTATTTTCCAGTTTCAGTTTTTTCTCCTCTTATTACTCTCCCTCTCCAAAAAGGATGCATTATGAGGTACTGGAAAAACAAGACAGCCCATCTTTATTTCTGTAAGATTTTTTTTTTTAGTTTGAATTAGATATTAAGATGGTGTAAAAGTAGCATTGAAGAGATCTGCTTTTAATGCTTAACCTCTAATTTAGAACCTTTTTAAAAGTACTTTATGCATAGATAGCTTTGAAGATCTCTCAAATAGCATTCACAGAACAATCAAAAAATATTCAAACTGATTACTTTATTCAATGAAGTTTTCATTGAGCCCTAAATAGCACAGAGATCTTGAGGGAACAACTTGTTTATTTTTCCATTCACTGTGAGAAATGTTTGACTACATCATGGTTTTCATTGTTGATACTAATGGCCTATGTTTCAGATTCGTATACTACTGCTTTAGAAACAATGAGGCTGACATTTTCAGTTAAGGAGTATCAATGAAATAGTAATGTTTACTTAATAGAAAAACAGCCTTGTCTCAAACTTGCTTTGGTCAAGATAGAGTAACATGTCAGCAACAGTTCACAAACTGCATTTCAATTATAAACTCAGACATAAAATTTAAATTTAACCAAGGCTTGAGTTTTATTCAGAGGAAGAAAAAACTCCTTAAATTGTTTGCAAGATGACTGTGTTAAATCAGAGCTCTTCCAAAATCAGCTTTTAAACTGAGTTTTTGGCAGTCTCCAAATAGGACTCCGATTATATTTACCTGTAACTCAACCAAGATCACAAACAACTTCAAGTTCAGCATTCCAGATTGGATCCTTGTGAAATGTAAATCAATTCTAAAATGAGGTCTCACATCTGGTGTCTGTATATAATTTGGTCTTCATTTTTTTTTTAAAAAAAAAAAAGTAGCATAAGGGGACACAATGCATGATTTTATTTTGAATTCAATCTTTTATCATGTTTTCTTTGATACCTTGGAACTATATTCAGAATGTAGCAAAAAAATGAAAAGTCGTATGCCAAAAACAAGTGGAGGCTGAGACTGCAGGTGTGGATAATCCCACATGGCTTTGAAGAGCAGCAAGATGACCAGAGCAAAGTTTGTGTCCTGAAAAAAGAGCAAGTCTAATAAGTTACATAGCAGCAGGCTGCTGTCCTCTTGCAGATGAGCTGTTACAGGGGGCATGCACATACATGTGTGAGTTTGGATCCACATCTAGATCAGGCTTTTGGCTGGGGTACCATTGCCCATACACAGGAGTGCCTAACAGCATGCACAGTAATGCTGTGCCTCACACCTGCAAGATCAGAATCCTTAAACATTGTATTTTACTCTTACCTCCTCCCCACATTCCATATATATATGTACACACTAGATCTGGACTACTTAGGTAGCCTCCCAGGCCAGCCATGTATAAAGTTAAGCCTTCTGTATTAATAGATTTAGCATTAGCTAAAATAAAATCTAGGACTTTTAAGGAAGACTTAGTATTGAAAAAAAAACCCAAGCACTCACAACCAAAACAAAGAGAAGATTTGCAAAGATATCAGAATTAATTATCCCAGGAGCCAGGGGTAATGGAAATGCTTTTGGAAATACTATAAAGAAAGAAGAAACATTGCAGGCTGGGAAAAAAACAGCATGTCTATTAGGAAAGGAAACCGTTAAAGTAAACAAGATTCTCTCATTACAAAAGTATTCGAACAATGGTTAGTTTCAGTTTAGCTGCTGAACTTCTGGAAGACCAAGTGTTCTCATAACACAAGGTGTACCAGCCCTCAAAAGCCATCCATCAAGCGAGGCAAGCTGAATGATTTTGCATTTGCTAGTCGAGCTTTTTTAACTTTGGCTGCACAACTTCAAATCTGAAAGTGTCATAACTCTGGTTTTCAGCCTGGATCTGCAACCTTTAAAGTCGAGTATAATTTCCTGCATCCCACCACTACCATCCCCCGCACCTTTCATAACATACCCTTCACTTTTACTTGCAACTGCCTAAATCTACTGCAGAGCACATTTCTGGCTCCCAAGGAAAACATTCAGGAGTGGGTGTGCTTCCTTCAGATTGCATTGTGCTTAAAGATAAGCCAAACAGAAAACAAAGAGCACATTATAAGCAACTGCAATCACAGCTTCTAAGGTTTCCAACACTTAAATAAGTTGCAAGCAAAGTGGATATTAATGACAAACAGCCACTTTCTTGATTACAACTGTACCATTGCTTTTTACTGGATGAATCAGGAGAGGACAGACCCTATTGATAACGATGCACTTGGCCACAGCTATGCTTGTGATATTAAGCAGTGAGTTGAAAGGCAGTAATACTGTAGTGCACATCTACTGTAGGAAATACAACCTAGAATATGGATACACAGGTACATTTACCCAGGTAAATGGGATACCAGGTTTGATACTTTCCAGTGCATATCAGAGCTCCACAAAGCCTTCCAAGAAGCTGGTCCATTGGAGTGGAACATTAGGTGGGTGAGATGCCTTAGGCAAGACATGCTTGAAATGGGAGCATATCATACATTTACCTATGTTGCATAAAGTCTTCATTATAAAGGAGTCTTACACGCTTTTCTCAAAAACACTTCTCCCATCTCTGATGTTTGCAAAGAGCTTCTGATGCTTGGCAAGCAGAGCATCTTTGAGTTAAAAAAAGACCTTCTATTTGTCTCATCAAATTTTTTGTTTCACATTGATATGAAACTGTTCAAAATCTCTATTTCCTTTCCCCAGCCTGCCAAAATCACAATTAAATGCAAAAGGTGGCTGATTAAAGTCTCAAAGCAACACAGTTTGGCACGATTTTAGCTGTAAGTGATAGTCTCTGCAAGTTGATCCATTTGTTTTAAATTCCATTATCTGGAACATACTACCTAAGCACAACTTGTAACACAAAGGATAGATTACGAGCAATGGTTTAGAAGAGAACTGTGCACCTATGAAGACTACATTCAGATCTGTTTGTTTGGGGTTTTGCTTTGTTTAAATGGAAGAAGAAGGTATCATAAAGAAGTTCTCAGAACCTTACTTTGAGGATGTGTAGAATAACTTGCCTTCAGATCAATACTTGTTTGTTGAGACAGCATAGAAGTTAAGGGCTGTATGGCTCTTGGGGCTATTTGGCAAGGAGTAAGTATACTAGCCCTAGCAGAAAGGATAGGGATTTACTGCATTTCCCCACACACACATTATAAGAGATTTGACAATGCTAGAATTGCACTCTGAACTATCTACTGACTTGTTATGGCTTGTCAAGAGCTGACCTCTGGAGAGATTTTGTCAAAGCTATCCCCAGGTCAGTGTTAGCACTGCAAATGATGTAGCATTTGTCTAGTGACAGCAACAAATCAAGCAAGAATAGGTGTAGAGATTGAGAATTACTACAAACATGCTCACCTAGCCAGTAACAACTCCAGAGTTTTATGGTCTCTGGATCCACATTTGAGTTACACCTCTTCTGGGAGCTCAGAACTCCTTTGTAAATTTAGATCCACACACCTCCATTGATAAGGAGCAATAAGATCATGAACATCTCTTTACATGAACCAGGTATAAGAAATAGCACACTGAAGTACCTGAAAGTCATTCACTGGCCATTGCTTTTAAGAAAATTCACATATATTAGTAGGCATAAGATATGAAAATTCAACAGTCATATATGCTCCAGAGCAACTGTGCTGCCCTGGGTTCAAATACGAAGTGGGAAAGGATGAGAAGCAAAGCTAACCCACAGACCAACTCTTATTTTTATGTTATGTGCTATCCTAATCCAAACCAGCATAGAAACATAAATCTCCTAGTTTGGGTGGTGTTTCTTTTTTTTTTTTAAATAACTTCTCACAAATGCAAACCATGAAGGGCAAAGTGGGGAAAGTGCAAAAGCAGACAAATAAGTTGGTCACATGTCTTATGAGTGCTCAAAGTATATTTTATATCTTGTAATTCAGGTAATTAAGCATCAGATAATCCATGTAGACTCTGCTTTGGCCTTGTTACAGGGATAATATTGTCACAAGAAAGATTGAGAACAACTGGCACAGTGTAATGCATGGCTCTTTGCAGCCTGCCAATACCCAAAAATGGGGAAAAGACCCAAAAATACACATTTAAAACTAATGGCATAGGAAATCTAAAATGTCATGGATTTAACCGCATTAGAAGAAACAACATTTCTTATAACTTATGTTTCAAAGGTCTGCATGACTGAGACAAAAACTGACTTTGAGAAGCAAGATATCACAGATAATACAGGAAGGAAAGTACTAGAATGAGAAAACCACTTTTTCCTAACTCTGAAAAACTGGTTTGTGTCCAAACATTCATCAAGGGCAATCTAGGAAGAACCTTTCTTGCTACCATACACCACTTCTACAAAGTCAAAAATCACTGACATGATTAAGGATGTTGGATCTATCATTTTGAGGAGAAAATCCTAAAGAAAATACACCTGTGTAAAACTCAGCATTTTGATTTGGTTGGATCTTGAGCTTCTTATGACATAACTGATTCTGTTCTTTCACTCTGGAAATCTTTCTAATTGCATCCTTTTAGATGACCTCCCACACTCCTTAACTGGAAGAAGTGTTTGGCATTTTTTCTCAAAGCATCAATGTTAGCATGATCATATGAGAACTTCAGTCTTGATTAGAGGAAAAGATTACTGCTTAACATTACAAAAAGCCTCAAACTCTAAAGGGCCAAACCCCAGAAGTTTGATAAGATCTCAGATTTTAGCAGGTCTAGCACATGGCTAAATATTAGAGATAGGGAGGACAGACAAGATGTTTTATATATTCAGGTTTAGAAATACTGAGCTGCAAACTTAATTTTTATTCTTAGAACAGATAACACTTCAGTTTTTACTTCAACACTGCACACTTTAGATCCTTATCATGGCATAATATAGTGACCTTGCAGAATAAATAGCGCCCTTTCAATAAGCACTTCTACTTTTATATATATGAATAAATAATGAAATGATAAAGCAGTCATATATTTCAATCCAGTGTTCTGGGATTGTTTCGGCATTGGACTTGTATCAGTAAGAATTGCTCCGAGTTACTGAAAAATATGGATTGGAGATAGGAAGTGGAAGAAAATTCTGAAAAATGAAAAACACACTGAGATTCACCACAGCTTGAAACTAGCTAAGAAAATTGTCCAAAACTCACCTTGAAAGACAATGGAGATCTGTCTGTCATAGAAAAAGGCTGAAAACCGTTCATCAGCTTGCTAAATGCACCTCATCCAACTCTCACTCTGCTTCCCTTTGTATTTTCAGATACCACAAGCATCAGCCTAGAGCCCAGAAATGCTGTTCTGAGTCTTCCCAGTTCCCCCCAGAAGGACAGCTAGAGCCCCATCTACTCCAGGAGACACATGGACAACTTCCAGTCAGTTCCTCTAACAAGCCTGGTCAGATTTGGCAGAGATTCCTAAAGGCACAGCATATGTGCACATCTTCTGTGGAGAAAAGGGTCTTTGTTCAAAGCTTGCTGCTTCTTCTTCCTCCCCAATTACCTTCACACAGGTTTAACTTATGGTGTATGAGCCCTTTGCACATTTCTTCTGCTTAAAAAAATCCAAATGAACAAAACAAAACCCAAAAAAACCCCACATCCAACAAAACCACCATTTTTATGGCCATATGCCAGGTCTTAAACTAATAATAAGACTTATATTAAAAGCAGCAGGCTGGTACCTACATTCTCAGTTTCTAGGGTCCTATGATACATAGTATAGTCATAAGCTACATGGGGTTTGCAATGCTGTCTTATTTCACAGGACAAAGACTTAATATACCTTCTGTCTCTTGATACAAGGGTTTCATTTTTCTACATATTTATTTCACATCCCCCAGTGCAGCACAGAAACAGTGAAAAGCAGATAGAAGGATTACACTCACAGTATGGAAAGGCTGAAGCAAAATCAATTCAGGAGAGACTTTCAGGAAGTATAAAAGAACGATCAAAGTGTGCAACTTCCTCAAGACTTGGTTTGTTAATGTTACCACGGTTTGGTGAACATGAGGTATTAAAAACAAACAGATCTTTTAAGGCATGTGAACAGATTCCAGGCAAAATGATCCAGACTGAGCCTCTGCACATGGCAGGCTTCAGAGCTGCACATTGTTACTTCTCCCACGTGGACAACACCAGTTTGAAAAAAAATAATATATATATATATCTCCATCTTTATAACCCTTCCTTAATTGTCATTCCAAATGTTAAGGCTTTATAGGAGTAGGATGCTATCTCTTCTTTTAACTTCCTCCACAGCAAAGATCAGACTTTTGGACATGGAAACAACATCTTTGGGGAAAAACCACGGAGAACAGGGTGGAGATAGACAGCAGTGGCAGTTTTTGTACCTAAATGTGAGCAGCTTATGCTTTCTCTTCTCAGCTTCCCTTGCACATTTGCCTGCAGAAGTCTCCATACCCATGCTCAGCTTTTCAAGGAGTGATGAGAAGGAGAGACAATTACAATTGCTAATCTCCTTTGTGGAAGAATTTTAAGAATTTAGGCAAATATTCATCAGAAATAACCCAGAGAGTTAAATTTGCCTCAACCATTGAAAAGGGGAAGGAGAAGGAGAAAGGTGCCAGACCCTTGTGAGGTCTCAGCAGTTCCTGAAATCTCAAAAAAAAAAAAAAAAAGGAACCGAAAGACAGGTTTCAAAAATAACTATAGGCAAACAGAGAAATATGTAAGCTAAGTACAAACCACAGGAGCAAGTTGAAACCTTGCTTTTTCTTTGCCCAATTATTCAAGTGAGGCAAAAATTCTCTGTCCCCAAGGTGAACAAACTCAAGCCATAAGTAAAGTCTTGCTTAAATATTGACACAGAACAGTATATTCTCTATTACCCACTGTTTTGTTAGCAATTAAAATATTAGATAACAAGGCACATGTACACAGCTGGATGTAGAAACTTCAAATTTCTGAACAACGTCCCAAAGTCGGCATGGAGTCAAAATGACCTTTATCTTGCCAGTGTTAACAAATTTAGATTAAGTACACAGATGCCAAATTCCTCGCATGATTTATTGACTATGTAATGCTCATTTTTGAACCCACGCGATTTGTACAGTCTCATTTTAATAGGTGCTGTATGAAGTAAGATGTCAAGCATATGACAGTACTGAAGCTGAATAAGGTTGTTGGGCATTTTCTTAGTTTATTTCCCCCTCTAAAATAACCTGTGAACACACTGATAATAGGAAAAGCACATATGCCATCTTGCAGACCAGATCAGTAGAGGACTCAACCAAGATGCTCCAGAGCTCAGTTTGTCTCCTCTGCAACAAGTGGCTCTGCCAGAGGGGGAGTCCACAATTGTACTATAGTACTTCAATTATACATGTTTGTATATGTGTATGTACATCTTTATATTCAATGTTTTGCAATAATTACATTGTAATTCACAGGTTTAGACTGGTGATCAGTTGTGTTGATCAACACAACACCCATTTTCCTCCAAAAACAAAGCCATTTTAAAAGGTTTCTACTTTCACACCCTCCACACATGCCTATCATCTATATCACTGTTAATTGCCCATCACTTGCACCTATACAGCCATTTGTGATGCTCTGCCAGAAACTGTATTAGTGAAGTGATAAGACTTCTAAAACTGCAAGCAAAAATGTAGGTGTAACCACTGTACAGACCTATCCTTATAGAATGGGATTCTCAAAGACCCCTAACAGGGATTAGGTGGATGCACACCACTCAGGGTAAAGGGAACTGTTTGTCAACTGATCTGATGCCTCATTCCACATATAAAACCCCCTGTATTTCAGAAAAATTCATTTAAGCTCCTCAGCCTTAAAGTATTTAAAATTCAACATCAGCACTGAAGCTCTATTTCATGGGATATTACTCTTAAAGAGCAGCAGCAGCCCTGCAGTTAAGAGTAACATACTTAAGCACACACACAACAATAAGGAGAGGCAGCCATAAATAATGTTCATGTCCTGGTAAAAAGAAGGTTCTTAAATAGAGTTCTTTCAGTAGTATTGCTAGCTTTTATTTGCATGCTGGAACATGCTATGTCTCTATCTCTCATTTCTCTAAAAACTCAGAATAATTATTTTTAAAATTAACCAAAGATAGGTTTGTATAAAAGAAATTGTTGAAGTCTACAACTCACTGAAAACAGCTGTGAGGTTGGGAGGTCAGACATGCTCCCTCTCACTCCCCCAGCTATATTTTGAAATATCATTAGCAAATTACACCCTGAAAAGGAACACATACAATGGCTTCAGAATTGTCAGTTGAGCATTTCACCAGATTTGCTGGCTTTAACAAGTTTGCTCAAGTCTAAGGATATGATGAGAAGCTTGCCTAACATGCTTGTGTGGTGTACATAGCTCCAACCTATGGGATGGGGTTGAGATGACAGGTTGAGTTACTGCATGGGCTTTGCTGCCTGCAGCAGAAATGCCCAGTCCTCAAGGGAACATAAATTTGCCATTCCTGCTTCCTATCCATTTGTTACAGCAAAGAACAAATGTTCACTGCTCCCAGTGTGGTTCAAAGACGACTGGGGTGTATTGGGGTAGCTACAATAAATTTAGAAACATTTGTATAATTTTCCAAACACTTAAAAAAATATAGTTTGTGAGAAAGATTCACCACAAAGCAGGCACTTACAGTTTACAGTCCTATTTAAGAAGATTTTTTTTCCTTAACTTAGCCTGTGCTTCATAAAGTAACAGAACACAAAAAAAAATATCAGTAACAAAATGTAACATAGCACAGGATCAAAACCAGGTTTGTTCAGGACATCATTAAATTTGGATTTCTAATGAGGAATGTACCTTGCAGCCAGGGAGGGCTGAGACAGCGTTTGAAAGGGGTACTAAAAACATGAGGTACATTACAGGACCAGAAATACTTTGGCTTCTGTCTCCCCAGAAGTCCTGGGGCTCAGGGGAGCTCATTCACCCCTAATCTTCCATCAGTACAGCAGCAATGCTTATTTCATTTAATTAAGATCAGAGAGCTATACAGGCAGGCAGAGAAGATCTTTTAAGGCCCCATGTGAGCTCATTTTTGACAAAGTGCCCCATCCTGGGACACAACACTGAACCTTGCTTTGACCTCCTCACAAGGTAGCAGGTCCAGAAACAACTTTTCTTCCCTCATCACTGATGGAGGGGGACCTGTGAAGCAGCAGAGCATTTCCATCATGGGCCATGTGCTGTGGCTGTTTCCAGCCATGGAGGTTCCAGTTTGGCTTGGACAACTCCTGGGATATCCCCAACCTTTCTTATCCCCATGCCTCCAACTTAGCCAGCACTGCCCAGTATAGGAGCTGCAACAATCACCCAAAATAACACAATTAGAGAAAATTCAGCTGTTTTCAGGCCCAGTATAGAACACTCATACACAATGCTGTGTGCCAGTCACTCTAAAATGTCAAGCTCAGCCTTAGCCCCCTGTCCCAGCAGGGCTAACCTTGACCCAGCACTACAGAAACCCATGGCAATGCAACAGCAGGGCCAGCTCATTGCACTGGCTCAGTGAACACTGAATTTCCTCCCCCCAGATGTTGTGTAAGTGGGAAAATTCAATACAAAGGGTTTGACTCTGCTCTCACTCTTCCCAGTGTAAATCAATAGTAATTTCATTGGAACATAATGAGCCAGTAAAGTCAGGATCAGGCTGGCAGGATATAAGCAACAGAAATAAAAGATAACTTTTGAAATTAAATATTGGCTACCATTTGTAATTGCATGACAGCTCATCTTTGGATTGCTTGTTGAGCTCTAGGCACCCTACCCTGGGAAAAAAAAAATATTTGTATGTATTCCTAGAAAGCAGGTCACAGCATTAGGTGTAAGCTTATAACAAAATGCAGCCATAAATTAAAAAAAAGAGTGATAAAATCTGACTTAGCAAAGAAACAGGTCCAAACAATGCCTGATTAGCTGTAAATTCCAAATAACTTGAATGATGCATACCTGGTGACATCAACATTTCCAAACCTATCCTGTAGAAATAAATCAGATGAACTGTTCTCTAAGATAATTTACTGCCTGTGCACCATGGTTTCACAGGACAGCTTGGTGACTAAACTACAGTTACTGCTGTTGCAGGTGTACACTGACTGCCACAGAAGCCACTGTGGTCAACCATCAGTGACAATCGCAAACCAAAATTCAGTTTTTCTTCAGCATATATTAAAGGACTAAACTGATAGGAGCTTAGAAACATAATACTATTGGTACACAAGAAAAGATCACCTTATTTACACAGCTTTCCTAAGCAAGAAATGTAAATATGCATTTTCTTAAGTTTCTGTTAAAGAGAAAAACTTCAGTAGAGAGAGCTTGGTCACTTCACCAATATGAATACATAACATTATCAGACTTGATGATTTTTACCATTCATATCCCAGAGTATGTATTTCCCAACACTAGGCCTCAGTAAGATGTCACACTACATAGAAATAGAGATGTGCCTGAAATGCTTCAAGGGTCCTTCCCAAAAAGGCATCACAATGCCCAGCTACCTGGTACCCAGACTAAACCCTCAGCAGAGCACCTACTTAGACAAATTGATGTGGGACATAGGAGTCACAGCACTGGGACAGCAGCCCAGTGGAAAGGGCACCCTACACAAACATAGTCAAGCTCTGGAGAGCCAAGACACCCTTCCCAAGGGCACAGAAACACATGCGCGCTCACGCGAGGGTCTGGGGACCAGCAGGTGCACTCACCTTGGGAGAAGGGTGGGCATGACCACAGTGCAGGGCAGGGCCCTTCCCAGAGCAAGCTTGAGTCAAGGAGAGGAGTCCACAGCCCCACAGGTCTCTCCTCCAGGTGACCCCTCCAGCCTGGGGCTCTGTTTGCATCCCTGCTGTTTGTCAGCCAGCGTGTGCCAGAACCAGGCAATAGCTGCCCAGTTCTCCCAGCTCACAGTCCAGAGCTGTTAAAGGGAAGAAAACAAGCAAACAAGATTGATCAGCTCAAGGAGTGAACACAGAGGTGACAGCACAGAGGCTGGAGTCACCCCCAAGAACTAAAGGTCCTTGCTGCTAGCAGATGGCAAACAGCCAATGGACCACAGCAGGTCTTACCTCTTGCTCAGCAGGCCTTCAGTTCCTTTTCTCCAGAGCAGAGGAGCTTTCCTGTGTACTCCAGCCCCCTGCAAGGCAATCCCACCAGAGAACTATGCCTAAGCAAGGACTTCTTTAAGTACCTCATCACACAACTCCATCCACCTGCTCAGGGTTACAGCCACCCCCACCCTCAGGGAGGTGCACACGATCACACAGATGCAATTCTGCTGGAGCACCTCAGCCTCAAAGTCCTGCTTTGGGCATCTCATAGTCATGTTTGGGAGGTGAAATATCAAAAAATTGGGGTTAGTATAAGGTTGGATGAAGCATGAGATGTACTGACTGTTAGTTATCCTAGAACTAAAGTAACTACTGTGAAGGTTATGATAATACATTCCAACAAAATTTAGAAGTATCAGCAAAGCAATCTAGAAAAATGAAAGACTCCCCAACAACTCAATATCCCTGATCTCACAGTGGGCAGTACTAAAGGTACTATTAACAAGCATCCATTCTCAAAGCCACATCATTTTGCTTTCAGCAAATGCTGTTGGTACTTCAGTTGCTTTGGAGCAGCACCCTGACTGGTGTTTCTCATTTGACTGATAGCAATTAAGGGAAAAACAGCTTTAGCATGGGAAAGACATGCACAAATGGGAGAAAAATCCAATAACGAGGTGAATGAAATGGGTGTGCAAGGCGTTCACAAAATGGCTTGTACCAGGGGTTTAGAACTCATGTGGGGAATATTACCATACACTATAACATGGCAGCTATGGTCCCTGGATACACGGATTGCATCTGAGAGCATTGGCTCAGACTGGCACTGGAGTTTTATATCCATTATGCTCAAGGGTATATACAAAATCTTGAAGAAAAATTTTGCTTATTACTTGATATGTTCACAGCACATGAAAATCCCAAACACTAAATATATGATTTGTATTGGAAAAAAACAACTTTTTTTTTTTTCTTACAACAATATTATTTTGTAAGCAAATGGCCACCACCAAATACCATAATAGTAACTTAATGATGTGGGAGCATACAGTTGGCACAAAATAAAGTACAGCTCACAAACTCAGGCTGTGTAAATTGATGTGACTTCCTTGGTTATTCATTTATGTTCCTTTATTCATTTATACCTGCTGACGCTCTCATTTACTTTTATAATTCAGAAACTTAATTTAAGATTTAATATGATCTCAGGAAATAATCCATAACTCTCACACATCTGCAGGGACATTCAACTGATCAATACAACAATGTCATTCACATGAATTTCAGCAGAGTATGACTGGGGGCTTCTGCTTCCCTCTGGGATATGTGCGAGAAAATATTTTTATTTAAAAATCACTCTCTTCTCTAAGGTAAACCAACTCCAGCAATCTGGGATTCTGGCTACTCCAGAAGTATAGAGGAAAATAGATTTACCAGCCTGCAATTGGGAATCTCAGCTTTTGGCCTTCTGATGGCTGGCTGTTCTTGAAACTCATGTTTATCTGTTGGTTTCTGTGCTTATTTAGGAGTGAACTCCCTGATTGCTCAAATGAGTGTTCAAGGCACTAAAGAGATTGACAGATTTAACTTCCCTGACTGCAGAGACTCCATGAACAGATTCAACCTGTTTCAATGTTCTCATTATTAAAATTGCAACAGGATTTCTTTTTCGTATTTCTTTATTTCCCTTCTTGCATCAATTGTTCATAGAGCTGATAAACACTGTGCTAAAGCCATTTTATCTGATACTGACCTGTAAATACACAGCTTCTCTCCCACCCCCATATGCCCAGCTACATTTTCCAGCCACGGCTACTCATTTTTTTCTGCCCAGACCAGTACCTACATTTATTCCCATACTTAAGACAACCAGGGCAACAAACCCTCAGTTTGTGCTTTAACACAAGTACACAAAGATCTTCTACAAGAACAGAAACTTTCTTCAGTGGCAGCAAAACTGCTGTAGAGTCCCAGGTCCCCTTTCCACTCGCACACCTTCACTCGACATCTCCCTCTCCTTTGGTACCACCTGCTGAGTGAGATGTAACCTTCAGCAAAAGGCAGGAACAAATATATTTTCCTATACTTTTATTGCCACAAAAATAATCTTCTACTATGCTTGCAAGGCAAAAATTATCAACATTAATACCTTCCTTGTTATCGCTTCAGCGGCTGTTGCAATCAGCCAGAAGTGCTGCACTTACTTTTTTCTCCTTTTTGGAGAGTTCAGAAAGTATCTGTGATGCAAACATGGCAAATAGAAAACTTAACTTCTGCTGAAGTAAATGATTTTAAGGGTTCTTTTTATACATGGTCAGAGATGGTGAGACTGCAGTGCTCTCAGTGTGTGAGCTCCAAAGAAGGGGAACAAGGCCAAAGTGAATTCAATTTATATTCCAAATAAATATTCACAGAATACTTTGGCAAATATTCACCAGGTCCAGCCTGCATCACATTTTTAATCTGTGTCTGTTTCACATTGCCAAACTGATGAGACACTCCTGCTGTCTACAGCGTTGTCCGGAAAGGCATCTATGGAATCCAGAGTTTGGAAGTTGATTAAACAAACAAAAGAACCCTCCAGAATTAGTTGTCAACAACTAAAACTGATTTGTTTATGTTTGCTATGGACCTCTTCCTCCTCAGGACAACTTTGGCTTGAGCACTGTTTGTATCAATATGGAGGATGACCAGAAAGGTAATCCAGAACTGTGGAATGTCCTGGTTACTCTGAACGTGCTCTGTACCCAAGGAGATACCTGCTCCATGGTATCTGTGCCTGGGTCTTGCCTGACATGGGGTAGCCAAGGCACCTAAAAACCCTTTCTTGTGGGCCACGTCCACCTCATGAACACAGAAGCCCCAATTCTAGTGTATAAGCACATGGTTTATACTGTTTGATTGCAGTGGTCATAAAGAACGTGCAGGAAGGAAGTATCCAAGCAATTTGTTGAATTAATGCAGGAGTTTTACAGCAGTGCTGTAAGGGAGAGGGAACCTCTCCATGCAGGAGTTTCAGAAAGACCCCATTTAAATGAACAAGGCAGATACCTCTCCAGTCACATCTCCCAAGTTTTATTCCTGCAAAATCTATTAGGAAAAAGTGAAGACTGCAGTTCTGACTGTGCTAATGAGTTTTAGCCTTATCTGCAGGCACAGAGTGTCCATGCACTTAATCAAACACTTGATGGAGGAGTTGTAAAGCTGGCAAAATTTAGTTTTGTCTTAAATACCTGAAGCAAAAAACCAAGTTGCTTATAGCCACTGAAATAATACTGCTGAGACTGAATAAGCAAAATATGTATATGGAGCATACTTTATCCTCTAATAAATGATTGATTGGTCAGGGTGGAGTGAATTGGAGTAACAGGAGATAATCATTCCCCTTCTGCATCAAAATATGCTTGCTCCCTCTCCTCATTCCCATAGCTGTGATTACCTTAGGATAATTGACACTGTTCAGTAGGAGTTAAAACAAGGACAACCCCTTCAAGCTGGAAGTCTGGTTTCTATCTTTAACCATTCACTTTTGCAACTGCTCTCAGCTGTTAATGCCTCCTGGTCTCAGTTTGCATGCCGGGTTATCAAAAAAGAAATAAAACAAAACAAAAAGGCAGTCAGCATTGTTAAGATTGCAGTTATGGCTAAATCACTTTGGATGCCTTTTTAAACTTCCAGAAGTCCTCACCCGAGTTCCTGTATTGCTGCTGACAGAGGATGGGATGCCTCATCCAGGCGAGCACACTGGCTCCTTTTTGGCTCCTGAAGTTGCTGACATTCTCCTTGCATTGTGTGCCAAGTTTGTATTATTTTATCTGCAATTCTAAAAAATGTTTTAGGCATCCAGATAGCCTGCTGGTCATAAGTGTAATTTGAAAGTAAAAATCCAATGCAAAAAATTTATCTAGAGGCTGCTCCAATAAGTTTGCATTCCTTTAGGGGTTTTTGCAAATATGTCCTACAGCCCCAATGTCAAAATTGCATTTTTTTAATAAATTCATTTTCCTCTTTATCTAAACCAAAATGTTCTACACTAATGAAATTGGAGAGCCAGTCTTTTCAGATGCAAACAGGGAGCTGCTATGCTGTGTGTGAGGATTACCTCTGCCCCTAGAAGACAATTTATTCAGGCAATTAGTTCCACCCTTACCAATTACCTCTTGTGATGGGAGGAATTTTATCTAGTAGAAACTGGACGGAGAACTGCTCTGAAAACTTACAACATTTTGCCAACTAAACTCACAGTAGTGACACTACTGTGCATGTCCAAGGTCTCAAATTGTTTGAATCTTAACAACTTCTCTGACCAAGTATAAATAAAACACAACCAAAATTGTCTACCAAGTCCATGAATGCTTGTATTAACTTAATGAGATCTCTGTTTTAGGACAAGTCAAGAGCCAGACTCAATGCAGATGAAGGAGTAAACCCCCATCCAATGAACAAGTCATCCAAAATGGTTCTTTACAGTGTATTTTTCATTAAGTCTCATTAGGAGCTGAGAAGAAATTAATTTCTCTGCTAGAGCAAGTCATTATTCAGTTACAGCAGTAACAGCAACGATGTTTCGGCAATACGTCGAGCTCATCAGAACCCTTCGTAGAACATAGAAAAAGACAGAGGAGTTTTTATGCTCTCTAGCTGCCTGCAAAGCTCAGTGACAGATGTAACAGCAGCAGACGATACTGGTCAGAGAAGGCGAAACTCAAGTGGGTCCTTTTCACTGCCTGCCAAAACACAGCAGCCTTGAAATGTTCCTGTAGGAAGAGGATGATTTAGAAGTGTCTCTCTGACTCCCGCTGTTCCAGCTGCTTCTCAGACTCATGGCTTCAAACTACAACCCAGCTGCTGGTATTTTCATTCCAATTAAGTTCTGAGTGTTTTTTAAACAAAATATTTTCGTAGAGCGACTATTAAGAGATTTCATCATGATCTGATTTCAAACAACAAATGCTTACTGAATTGCAGAGAGCGAGTCCGAGAGATGAAGAAACGTGTGTTTGGAGATTACAAAAATGCTAAAAGGATTTAACTTGGCAAGCAGAAGCCTGCGAGCTCAGTTTGACTCAAGGGATGCCAAAGTATTGAGGGCTGCGGTAAACAGTAACCCAGACCTCCTCCGTAAGCTGTCCATTAATAAGGGACCTGAGGGACACATTATAAAATTAACAATTGGAAAATTTAAACCAAATCCAAAATCCAGCAGAGTGCGTGCAGCATCCGGGCTATATGGTCAATGCAGTAGCTGTCTTTAGAAGATTGAACTGCAGAGGCACTGGAAGTTTGTTTTAAAATAAAATTGAGATTAATTTTTCAGGAGGTAGAGTGGCAGGCGGTGGGGCCAGGGTGAAAGCTGCTCACTCCCGCAGCCAGCAGTGTTGGTGTGGGTCAGGCACACGTGATTTGGGAGCTTTAACAAGGATGGGGGTCCCTTTTGAGGGAAAAAGTAAACATGGGAGAACACACTTCTACCCCCATCATCTGCTTCTTCCCCTGATACTGCTGCTGTAGGCAGAGAACCTGTGGGTGGTTGGTACTGCAACATGAAACAGAGGTGTTCACAGATAGAAAATGAACCTTACAAGCAACATTCCTCTTCATGGACTTGGTTTTGGAGTTGTAGTGCCTTTCTCCAACACCTCCCAGCATCCCTTCTGGAGACAGCAGACAGCAGCAAACTGGTCCAGGTACTGAGCACCGGTGGCAGCAAGCTGTCGGACTCAGTGGCCCAAGAACCTGATCCAGAATTGCAACCAGTGAACCTCCTATCACAGCAAGTTTAGGGCAAGTCATATGCAAATGCTCACCATGTCACACCAGTTACCACAAGATTCCAGACAAACCAACACTTTTCTGTTAATTATGGGAAATCAAAACTGCTGCAGCAAGATGTCTCCTTTTCCATAACTCCTGACTCCAGCACCCGCAGCCATCCAAGCTAGGACACAGCTCGTCTGCCAGCTCTGGAGCATCTTCTGCACAGCTGGGACAGTGTGTTCCTGTGGGGTGGCTGCATGTTTGAAAGCAGTCAACACATTCCTTTCATGTGGAGCTTCTCTGTAACTAATTATTATCGTGAAATGGGCAAGTACATGGGGGATAAACACACAGCGATAATTTCCTGCAGACTCACAGTCCCAGCGTTTGAAACATTCATAGCTATCTAGATGTCCATGGCCATTCCACCATCAGAAGAAGGTTACTGGTGCTTGACATACCTTTTTCAAATGGTGTGCTAAAAGCCAAGCATCACACCCTACAAATATTCTTTGCCTTTCATGGAACAGCATAAAGTGGGGATTTAGAGATGGAGACATCTTCCTCACCATGTTACTCTGGCACCATAAGAAACTTAATCATGCAGCTACTGGCAAAAAGCCTGCTTTTAATGGCATCAAATGTATGTAGATTTTGCTGAGAGACATCCTTGTTACTTTTTTATGGTGAGTCTCGAGTACTGGCTCCACAGCAGATTCAAACCAGAAGAACTTCTGATAAAGATGGGATTATAAAGAAAAGTAAATTTTCAACAATTACCAATGGCCTTTCTTGACTATCAAACACCGCAGTAGGTGCCAGAAACACCAAAAGATTTATTAAGTGACCTAACAGATAAATCAAGCAGAAAAAAAAAAAAAAAAAAAGTGTATTTTTTTAACTTTGCTTGTTTATCACTGTGGAAGTTAAGTCCCATCTTTTTTCAGTGTCAGAAAACTGTCAAGATTTTTTTCCACTGGGTTAAAAATTTCTTGAGACATCTCTCCCCCAGTGTGTATAGGAATATTTTATTGATCTCCTAGGTAAGAATCTATTCAATGTGTGGATTGCATAAGGAGCACAGGCACTACTATCTGAGTATCTTTCCTTTTTCATACTATACAAGGAGCACATACTAATTTACACGTTTATAGTGGCAACAGATATAACAGCATTGACACTGCATTTGTTAATGAGTGTGACCTCAAGGAATACTAAGCATTTCTCCTCAAAGGATATACAGTGGATAGAACAATAAAACCTAAAAATGTTTTGGACTTGCTACATGAATATTGCAGCTGCTTTGAGGGAAAAGAATTGCATTATATATATATATATATATATACATAAAGGCAAATATATAAATAAATAATATTAAGCTACTTCTGCTGGATGGTAGTTTTCTGGAAGTAGGTTGTGGGGTGTGGGTGTACGGAGAAACACTGTGGAAATCAAGAACTCCAAAGCTATTTAAGAAAGTGTTTACAAATTCAGAATGCAACTTCACCATGTTTTATTGTAACTTTGCTATTAATTAATGAAGTGAGAATATTCCCCCAAAAAAGGACCATACCATTCATGACTGCTGTGCCACTCAGAGGAAAAGCAGGCACTGCGTTGGCAGAAACCATACAAATTTGGTGACTTACCACTTCATCATCTGATGCTCCTTTCACCCCCCACTCCTACCCCAGGACTGAGAGCAAACCCCAACATTCCTGTCTTCCCTTTGGCTCTTTATTTCTTAAAAAATACACCTTTGGGGGTGCATTTTGAGAGACTGAAAATAACCTGGAAAACCTACTGTCTTTTCTTTGTTTTCACCCCACGCTTCTCGAAGCCCCAACTCTAACGACGTTTGAAAAGGGTTCCGTGAGCAGTATCTGGAAACTTCAGCTGAACTGATTGATTGTGTTTAATTGCATTTTGGTTTCATAAACGCAGCGCCATAAATCTACCGCTTGTCAAACAGAGGGAGCTGATTAATGGAGCAGCATTAGTCTGTAGTTGAGTTTCAAAGAAATCTCGACAGAATGTGAAAGTCTTTGAGGATGTGTGTGCTTTAACCACTGATGTGGCGTGTGCTCTGGGCTGCGGGTGCGAGGGCAGGAGGTGCAGGGGGCTCCGGCAAGAAAGACAACGAACGCGGTGCTACGCAAAGCAAGAGACTGCTGTCTCTTCCCTTCTCATCCATCTGCAATGAGTGAAACAAGGCATACAGAAAACCACAGCAGATTTTTCCTCCTTGTTTATTGCAACACCAAGAATAAAGGGAGCTCGACATGCACACTATGTAACCGTGAGGCCAACTTATATACATGGAAAAATAGAGATTACAAGACCCAAGTCTGGATCCAAGTGACATCCTTCATATTTAGGGCAGTCAGTATCAAAAGAAAGACCAAGGCATGAAATTCTGGGGTGATTTTAAGACTTGTTGGAACCACTCTGAATCTCACTGCTGTTTCCCAATTATTAAGCCAAACGAGGATCCACAGAGTATTTGTGAACAATGAAGCAAAAAGTCAAATGAGGAGCAAGCAAAGCGCTGCCAAATACTAAGGAGAAAAAAAAAACAAACCCTCAACATTTTTAACTCACAATAAAAACATTTCTCCTTCAGAATTTTTATCTGGTTAGTAACATTTTTATTGACTCATCCAGAACCCTGTCACGATTACATCTGCTACGTGACTCCTGAACGTTTATATGGCATTAGCTTCATGGTTTATCAACCTGTAGGGTTAGACCTACGAAAATCCTTGTACAGGTCTAGTCTATATAGATAATTAGAGAGAAATATATTATTTTTACTGAAAAATAAAAAAAAAAGGCTACTGAACCTTAGACAACAAACCAATGGATCATACTTCATTGACCAGCTGATAAATAAACACATCTCCTCTGACATGAATGAAGTCTTGGATTACATCAGCTGAAGGAGTCCACCATTTGTTGTAATAGCTGTCAGAGAGCAAGTCTTGGAAATTTTAAATGAGAGGGAAAATATGAATTTGGAAAAATATATAGGCAATTTATTACTTACAATTCCCTAGCAGAAACCTTTGGGTTGTTTTTTTTTCCCAAATCTGTGACCTAAAAAAACAAAAATATTTTTTAAAAAATCTTACTCAAAAGTAAATGAAACATGGACAAGAAAACTGGTAAGAAGAGGGAGTATTCATTAAAGAAAATGCTTCAGAAAAGTTGGATGCACCAGGCAAGTCACATGCTGGCAGTTTCATTTCAAACCCGTTGGCAGCTCTGCAGGAGCAGGAGAAAATGAAGAGTTTCATAAGAAAACGCTTTAAATTAAGAGTCAGTGCCAACTGTGCAAGTTTTCTTCTCTCACCTCTTTTCTTGCAGTGCATTGCTCGCTGTGGGAGACCCTTCCTCTCCCTTCAGCATCCATGCATCTTCTGCACCACCTGTATGAAGGTTGCACCAAGGAGGTCCCTATCTCCAAACTACTTTTGCACCAGCAGAAACTGCACACTGTGGGCTCTGTCCTGCCCTCCCCAGAAACAGCTGGTCGAGCAAAGAACAAAGGCATTCTTCTGCCAGGGCACCTAATTGCTCTCCTCAGGAAACCTCATGGCAGGCCAGCCACAGGTGTGTGTGGTCAGAGCTTCCTCGGGAGCACTGCCACTAACCTTTCGTGGTGGCAAACTGTTCTCAAGAGCTCTTGGCACTTAGGACTTAACACGTAACGCTTGAAACTCAGGCATGATGCAAGAAGATGCAACTCCATTTCCTCCGGTGGTGTCACACCCACTCTTTCCAGACCTGGATGTACCCAGCTCTTCTGAGT
Organism: Podargus strigoides; assembly: GCA_028020825.1. NCBI lineage: Eukaryota > Metazoa > Chordata > Aves > Caprimulgiformes > Podargidae > Podargus > Podargus strigoides. Next base: position 5,225,086 of record CM051626.1, on the reverse strand, counting down.
ACCCACACCCTCATTCCCATGGCACATCCCTCAATTACTGAATTTAGCAGGACAGCTGTATTCAGCTTTCAGTTTGTACATCTCTGTGGCAACAAACTTTTGGAAAAGAAAGCACTGTATGCTGCTGAATAGCCCTAAAAAAAAATAAAATTAGAGTTGTGCCAGGGAAACACGTCTAGACAAAATACTGCACCTTGGCTACCTTCTCTGAGATGCCTTTAAAACAGTCCTTGGCAGTATTGGGGTTTTTTTTCCATAAATTGCAGTTCACTTTGGTTCCAGTATAATGGGCCATAGATTTCTCCAGGCAGCAGTGACAGCGGGGCTCTGATTTGCTGTCCATATTCTCCACTCTCTCACTTCTGCCTCAGACAATTCAAAGGCACAATGCCATAGCAGAAGAGATGAGTTGCTCCTCTGGCACAAGGAAATATTAAGTCCTCCCTGGAAATCCTTTGAGGCTTTGCAAAAACTTGCCCAATAATTCACCCTTTTAGGGGAGGCAGCCTGGTCCCAGTGCTGGTCAGAGGAGATGGTACCAGGCTCCTCACAAACCCTCCTGGGACATACCAGCTCCTGGCCTGGCTCACAGTGCTCTGGTGGTAGGGGACAGTAAGTGTTCTGAGCCACAGCTGGTGCATCAGGAAAAGGCTTCTCAAAAGGGCTGAGCTCTGAGCAATATAAACATCATGGACACTTAAAATGTGTTCCTCAAGAAATTCTGGTACTCGGAGAAACAACGCATCAGCCTGAACTGGAAAGAAAACATTTTAAAAGTGCAATTGTTTGCAGCACTTGAGTGTCACTTTGAGTTAGTCTAACCATTGTTTTGATAAAATAAAAAACCCTCCATTCTTACTTTGACTTTATGTATTATGGTCTACTATCAAATAATTGCAACAGAAAATGACTTCATTTCCTTCTGACAGGATGACTGATAAGGTCATGTCATGCTGATAAGGTCAAAGTACTTTATCTTCTGCAAGACACTGGTGCTTTAGGAAGCTTTTGACCAGTGTTTTCCACTGCACAGGGATTAAATCAGAAAATTTTTGGCCAGCTGTGATCACCCAAAGCAAGCCAGGACCTGACTTTTAAAATCCAAATGCCTTAATAGAGGGGGATCTCTCTCTCCTGTTAAATGCACCAGTAAATTGAAGTTACTGAACAATACATCCCACTGACAACCTCTTCGTGAGCCAGTGCAGCTTTCCAGAACTCCTCTGCAGACCTGAGTTACCTTTGGCCAACAACACAGATTTGCAAAATCACAGAAAAGTCTCAGCTGGAATGGACTCCAGAGATCATCTTGGCCAACCTTGTGTTGAAAGCAGGGCCTTAGGTTAGGTTATCCACAGCCCTGGCAAGCCAAGTCCTGGATATCTACAGCCAGGCAGACTCCACTGCTTCTCTGGGCATTATCCTTGTGCTCCCGTGGTCTCAGTAAAGAAATTGTTTCTGAAATCCAGACAGAAATACCCCGAAACAATTGGTGCCTCTTGCCCCTTCTGTCTCCATCCATCCTTGTGAAGAGAACTCACTGCCTCCATCTTCTCTCTCCTTCAGGAGTTTTAAGGAAAATCTAGTTAACAGGAGTTTTGCATAGGTGAAATGGGATAAAAAAAAGATGGCTTGCTTCACAAACTCACCAATCTGTTGTGTTTAAGCTGTTAGTGGCATTCAGGACTCACGGCGATGAAAGCTCAGAAGTACAGACACACCCACAGGCGCGGAAGGACTGACAGTCTTTCCAAGCACAAATTGTTGGAGGTAACTCATGCTTCCTCCCAACAAATTTATTGCATTGACTGTGGAAAAATCAATGAGATATTTTTATACTAATTAGATCAAATGATGCAGATACAGAACTTCCTGATCACAGAATGGACAGACAGCCTATCAAAACCAGGTGGTAGGTGGCTTTTTTTCCCTTCTGTGGCTTTTTTTTTTCCCTTCTACGAATAGCAACATTTTTTGCCTCAGATTTTCCCTGGAGCGTGCGAAGCTACTTAAAAACATCCAGATGAAACTAAAGCATAGGCAGGTTTGTGGAAGGTTTGCTAAAGGACTTGTCTGCCAACAGTTCTTCACCTTTCCTCAACAACAACAATGGCACACTGATTTGAGCAGCCACTCTCTGCACATACTTGACATTTCCAGGACTACGGAAAGTCTCCAAAACTCGCCGTTCAGGATGTGCATGACTCCAGCTTTCCCATCACAGACTTGGAGGACAAGAGGAAACATGAGCACCAGCTCAGTGACTGATGGATTTTGTTCACTGTTGAGCCACAGGAGATCATGTTTGCTCCAGCTGGGGGAAGGTCAATGGCACCCATTGGTACGCTGCTCCTATCACAGATTACTTCTACCATTCATAGAATCACAGAATGGTTTGGGCATGAAGGGACCTCATCTCATTCCACCCCCCTGCCATGGGCAGGGACACGTCCCACCAGCCCAGGTTGCTCCAAGCCCCATCCAGCCTGGCCTGGAACACTGCCAGGGAGGGGGCAGCCACAGCTTCTCTGGGCAATCTGTTCCAGTGCCTCACCACCCTCACTGGAAAGAATTTCTTCCTAAAATCTAGTCCAAATCTCCCTTCTTCCAGCTTAAAGCCATTGGAAAGGAAGGACTCTCCACCTAGCCTGGATGGGTCTCGCTCCACCTTTCAGGTACCAGATCTGGAGCTTTTATGGAAGAGACCTTTATTATTGAAAAGTATTTTACTCTAACAGCAGTTTATATATCCTGACCAAGACAACTCATAACCTTCTCTTGGTTTGATTAATTACATTGATCACTGAATCTTTCACTAAAACCATGGTCTCTAGACCTCAGTGAGTTGCAGTGCTCCTCTGAAGAGCTGGACATGAGCATTATTAGGTTTTGCACACAGGTTCACTCATGTTGCTTCCCAAAATAAAACAGTAAATTCACTTGTTTTGACAAATTTGAAAATCAGAACACAGTTCAACTCTTGCTTCTGTGAAAGCATAATGAAACAGATACTGAACGATATGAAATCAACAGCAAAAGTGACAAATACAAGCTATAATGTTTGTATCTAGTGTATACAGCCCATGCTACTTGCTATGTTATAGTAAAAAAGTGGGGAAGAAAACCAAAACAGGCAACATGAACTTGTTAGTGGACTTGAGCCATAACAAACCTGGTTTCTACATCCATATTTTCTCATATATTATGCAGAGTTGATTTAAATCAATACTTAAACAGGGGACAAGAAACAATCAGGTGCTGCAGGATTATACTCAACATAATCCTCATTATCCACATCAATATCAATGTATTTCCTGACAGAATGCTGTGCTTCATTATTGCTCCCGTTATAAATGGCAACTTTATTTTTAGATGAGATAGCAATCCAAATTCCTAACCACTTCTTCTCATAAAAGAGCCAAAGGTAGGCATGGTAATAAAGATTATGTCAGACAAATTTCAACTCTGGATTTTCTGCTGCCTACGTCTTGCAGCTCCACACACAGATTTTCTGTTTCTCTCTCAGAAACTGAGTTTGTGAAAGTGTGGTCTATCTCCAGGGTGCAAATCTAAAACTTTGAGAGTCAAAATAAAAATGAACAAAGGAAAAGCAAATAAACTATTTAAAAAATAAAGTAACCAAATAAGTTCACATTATTTAATAGCCCCTCTCCATCATGTGTCTGAGGGTTTATGTACTGTTAGTTTTAAAAGATATCAAAGTGGTAAAGATGCATTTAAATTCATTTCAGTATGAGCAGAGCAAAAATCAAGATCTTCCAATACCCTTTAAGAGAATCTTAAAACCAGACGTGTGTCATTAAGACCATTGTGGTTTCTGTCAGACAGTAGCTACACCATTGCTGCTAATAGACTTTGTGGGGAAAAGGAATTATTTCTCAGTAGAGCCAGTGGGAATTTTTCAATCAGATAATTCTTAGTTGGAAAACACCAGTTTTTAACAAGCACTTTTTTAGAAAGTTTCTTGGGATTGGTATGGGGTTTCTGGTCAAAGTAGAAAGAGACAAAAAGAAACCAAAGAACAGTTTGGTGTCTGGAGCACTTTTACAGCATGTGGGGAAGACCAGGTTCAATGACCCTTCTCTGGCTAACCTGCAATGGTAATGTGACCATAAAATTCCCATTTCTGTCTCCAGCACTATTTTGGTGTGTCTTCCTTCTGTTCTCAAGTAAAATAAAACGTCTTTCATGATGACTCTCTTTCCAGCTGTTGTTTTTTTTTTAAAATCTCCTATACAGATCGTCCTCCAACCTCTCCAGTGTGAATGAGAATACTCCCTAATTAAAGGACATGGCCTGACTAACCAAAAAGAGAATATATTTTATGTCTATACGACGAACACTTCAACACATTTTCCATCAAATACTGTCCCACCCCACAGACACCAAAGACTGTACGTATGTTTACTCAAATGACCCATGTTATTCATGAGCAGACATTTTATAAGACAAAAAGAAAAGTATTATTCCTGCAAGAATTGCTTTGTAATATAGGATCTAGGATAAGGTCAAAAGGAAGCATTTCTGGACGTGTTCCATCACTTGATGTTCAGGAAACCATTTTGTATGACACAAAGGATTAGGAAAAATAAGCTGCATGACATTTATTTTGTAATTTTAACATTAATACCTGTAGAAACATTTTATTGTCAGTACAAAAGTTAACAGAATTTAATACTTCTTTTACCCAATTTTTTTAAAAAAAACAAAAAAACCCAAAAAACCCCACCACGACATAAAACAGTGTAATTTGCATTCATATTGCATGGCCATATCAGTGGGAGTGTTCTGAAAGTAAAAACATAAGACTTCCGTAAAAAGATACAAACAACAGCGATATTTTAGGAGAGGCCAGGGCTATACCTACTGCTATGGAATGGATCAGAAGGAAATACTGGAGTCAGCATGAATTAATCCCTTAAAAAGATGCTGATATTCCTATGGCAAATTGTCATTAAAAACAACTTCTCTCTTTTTAACTTAAGTTTCAATAGAGGGATAGTCTGAAAGGCAAAATATCCAGGCCAAAGATCTGGAACCTATTACCCAACTCAGGGAAGAGAACTGTAGTTAATTTGATGCATGTGCAACTCAGGGTAGAAGCTCAGCTCCTTTTAGAGCAGTACGTTCTGCTATGGTTATAGACAAATTCATGTCTTTCCTTACTTTAGGAATCCTCTTTAAAATATTCTTCCCTTTTTTTTTGTGTGTGTATGTGTGGAATGAGTCTGCTTTTTTGGCCACGGGAAGCGTTGCTAAAGAGTTAAATTGTTAAAGTGACAGGTATTGAGAATAAAAGACTTCCTTGTTAAAGGATTTGGGTTTGATAAGAATAATCATCTGACACTGCAGTTTTTAAACACAAATAAATCAAAAGTTTAATTCCCCCAAATTAGTTATATACCGTAAATATTTATTTTTTTAAAGATCTGAAAACTAGTAAAGTCTGAGCAATATATCTACTAGTTCTCTGTGCTGCCTGCATAGAAATGCCATTTAAATTACAAAAACACAACAACCCTATAAACGATTAACTGTTTTGTACATTACCAATTAGTTAATAAATTAATGATATACCATTTTCCCTGAAAGCAAAGTATTTTCCACCTTTGGATGGTGAAAATTAAGAAATTCTGTGTAAGAACAGCATTTAGCAAATAGCTGTTAAAAAAGAGACTAATTTGCTAGGTGGATTGGGACATCCATTTTTAAATCAATACAAAAAATAATTCATTGTAAATATATATAATATATATTTATACATATTTTGAATATATTTACATACATCCAGCACCTATATACTGCATTTGTGCTCTGTAAGTGTGTGCCAACATATATTTTCTCCAAATATTACAAAATAAACAAGAAAGGCAGACCCAGAGTTTGCCTCAAGTCCAACTGGTCCATTGTACAAACAAAGTCTGTCGCAGCTTACAGGAAGCCAGGAAACCGACAGCGATGGGTATCTAGACACAGCTCAGAAAAATTCTTCTTTGTTGGGAATATTTGAAAGTTGAAAATCATGAGATTCTTTATGTAGGTTCTGAAGGCTTTCCTCCAAGTTTTCTTTTTTTTTTTTTTTCTTTTCTTTTTTTTCCATATTTCATATGTACAAGCAAAAACATTAAGGTCCTGGAGAAAAGGTTTTGTTTTGTATATGGTAGGTAGCTTGATGTTTCTTTATTCCTCTGTATGATTTCTTTTCATGTTTTAACACTTCCATTCATGTGTTGGTACTTGGGAAGACAAGGTTCATAAGGCATTGGATCGGGAGAAAAAACAGAGTCATCACCTGAAGAACACGAACTCCTCGTGTCAGGGTAACTAGGTGAATACTGTTCAAGAGGTCCACTGAGATCCAGATACTCCTACAAAAGAAATAAGTTGTATTTTTAGACAGTGAGTAAAGACTGACAACAACCACTGCTCGGATTTGGCTTCGTTATATAGTGGGTAAAAGAACAGTTTAAAAACGACACGTATTTCTGTAACACAACTGCATTCAAAACTGCCTGTTGCTTAAATATCTCATAAAACAAGGAGCTTGAGTAAAGAAAGAAAAAAACCAAACCAATAACGTGGTACTTTTCTGAAGTCCAACATCACCAGCATTAGCCGCGTCAGTGGAAATAAACATGCCAACCACATCAAAAGGAGACTTTTCACTCGCAATGATAAAAATGAAATTTCATCCTAAATAGAACCATTTTTCTTCAGCACATGGTAATGATTTGGAGAGAGAAAGACACTTCCAACTTTATATTCCTTTGGTCAGTTTGAATATCTGTTTTATATTCTGTGATATTAAATGTGTGCTTAAACATGCAGTGGCATACATGCAAAAAAGAACTGAAAGGAAAACAAAACTAAATGCACTAGATTTGGTTTTTGTACACTACATATTCATGTATGTGTGTGTGAGTGTGTCCCAGAGCAGCCATGACCAAAGCAGTCATTAAAAAAGGAAACAGTATCTGCTGAATCCAAGTTTTTGGGTTAAGGCTCTTTTGCTAGAAACAACAGTTTTGGCAGGAGAATAAAGTTATTTTTCCCCTTGTAATGTTCCTTCTCTTTCAACTTCTAAAGGCAGCTGCATTCATTTAAATGCAATCTCTTCATTTGCTAAACCACAAGTTATGATCATATTGACGAGACGAGTCTTCCACCTCAGTCGGTATTTTATGCTGCTGTGCTTAGGTTTGGGGTAATTTAGTTCTTGGTTAACATATTTTAAGTCAGAAATTCAATCATTACCATATTATAGTTAAAAAATGGTTCCTATGTAAGCTTAAAAATGCTGACAAATACAGCAGGCAACAAGAGAAGGCAGTTTGGACCTATGACCACTGCCTATCTTGCTACCTAGACTTTTAGAAGATCCATGAGGACTATCTCGACGCACATTTATGTATCAGCAAACCAGTCCTACATGACCAGAAATAATCAAGCACTTCTAAGACAGACAGAAGAAAGTATTCCAATATTTGAAGAAATGGGGCTTTCTTATGGGATATCAGGCATGGCTCGTCATAGGAAAAGGCTTGATGGAATTCAGTATTGAAGGTGGGATCCTTAGCCAATGTCAAGGGCCGGAGTCGCATAAAGGGATGGAAGAAGTTTCCAGGATCAGGATGGTTCCTGGTGTTGGTATAACAACACAGCCATGAGGCTGAATCTTGGTGACTTCTGCTCATGTGGATGAAGGAAACATTGCATGCTACTCTGGGAAACATGGGGAATAGGGTATTTTGGGGAAGAAAACAACAACAGCAACCAAAAAACCCCAAACCAAAACACCAACAAAAGAAAACCTAACAGGTGATGATTCAGCATGGAGAAGAACAGACATCACCACTTAAGCAGAAATAATTACTTGTACAAATGCGAAATTAGAGGTCTCCAAAGCATGAGCTACGGAGGAAAATGAGACAGACTGGAGTTCTCAGGAGACACTGAGTGAGAACATGATGAGTTTTCAGGAACATAAAATGTGCTGCAAAGACAAGTGAAATAATTTGCTTTCTATGTCCAGGGTAAATAGGATGAAAGCAATATCTTATGTTGAAAGATCAGAGATTAGGACAAACTTTCAAGAAGTAAGGCTAATGAAACAAAGCAACAGACTGTCAAGGGGTGATGTGGAAATACAGCAGTGGAGATCTTTAAGGACAGGCTACATAAACATCTGTCAGGAATGACAAACGTATAGTGGCTCCTGCCGTAGGACGATCAGATGCACTGGATGTGTTCCTGAGCTTTTTCCAGCCCTTTTTCCTATGATTCTAGTCTAAAGTAATTTACATAACCCTAAAGGCCTTTTCAGGTTAGCTTTGAGATCATTCCAGGTCTATGAGCAGTACGGAATTGGGAAGGCAAGATGGTTAAACACACACAAAAAAGAAAGCAATATCCTTTCCCAGGCTCAGAATTGCAGCCCAGAACCTCCCTCTTGAATTTGTAAACGTGTATCCAGTCCAAGCCACCCAGCTCTCTGCAGTGGCAGCCAGCCCACCTCCAACTGGTCTTGTGAAATCATATATAAATTAGGCAGGAAAAGATGCAGTCAGTGCTGGATGAGGGGAAAATGGTAACAGTATGTAGAGCTGTGGTACCAGCTCCGTGGGGAGCACATGTTCCTGCCTCATCTCTCAGCCATCCCTGAAGGTGTCACCTCTTAGAGTACACATTACAAAACAGAATCCAGATAAATTCATAGTTGCTACCGAAGGCAAAATATTTTTCAACTGGATCTGCTGGGCAAATGATGATCATAAAAGAAGGCACCTCTTTATGCAGGTTCTCCTGCCATCTTTATTGCATCCAGCCTTTCCTAACGCTGCTTAATGATCCATTCTTTATTTCCCTGACAATTCTGAAAAATTACAAAGTAATGTTGAGGACCAATATAAAGCAATCCAAATCTTTTTTTATTTTTTCTACCTCTCCTCCCCATATAAAGCAGTGCTATAATCATAACAAATCTGAAAAATGTATTTTGAAATGGTCAAAACAAATTGTTGCAGCTTTCCTCTCTAAGGGTTTTGTTCTTTTTTTTCCTCACCTTATACATATCATTTCTCAGAAATGATAGGAATTTGAAAATATTTCTGGGACACCAAGTATTTTCTTTCAAAAGAAGTTTCCACCAAAAGAATCAACATTTCCATCACTTGTGATCTTCCACAAAGGTGCATATGATATAGTGATAAGAGAACCATTTCCTGTGTGAATACCCTAATCAGCACGGTCCTTGCTAAAACTAATAATATCACAGAGCTCTGAAAGAATGCTCTTCAAATAAAAACCTTTTTGCATTCATATATCCCAACCTGAAGCAGTGTTAGGCAGGACCTTTGGATAATTGGATGGCTGTTCACACGTTCCCCGTGGGTCCTCGTTCCCTCCACAGAGAGCTACTTCAGTGAACCTAATTCACTCTCAAACATACACTCTGAAATCTACCATTGATGATTTCTCCTCTTCTGACCTACATATCATGGCTGGGAATGAGACCGAGTCGATAAATGAACACCATGAACTTTACATCTCTCCTTCACATTAAATTACTGTTGAAACATAAACATTGCCTCTCAACCTGCTGTGCGTAGTCCCTCGATACTGCTATGCTAAAAACATGCCAAGATGCAATGAGGAATAAACAAAAACACTTTAAAGACGTGTTTCTGTTTAGTTACACAAATCAAGGCACAATGGCAAGAAACGGAGGATTTCACAGGACACATAGTTTAGCTGCATGTAACCTCAGAGGACAACAATAAACAGAACAAGAAGAGAACTGGAGCAGGGTTTCATAATTGAATAAATACCATCTGTCTCCTGAAGCATTTGTCCTGATCAGCAGCTTATGGAGGGAAACGATTTACCTACCTCATTAGTTGTGAGAGTGAGAATCCGATCCAAGTCTTCTACCAACTGTTTAAAAGTCGGCCTCTGTGAAGGCACAGCATGCCAGCAATCTCTCATCATCATATAGCTGTAAGAAATACACATTTTCTTGGCTTAATTAAAATCACGCGTCCTTCTCCTAAACCTTTTCATCCCCAGTCAGTGTTCTTCATCACAAGTAAAGCAGCGAGTGCCCACAACCCTACACATGGACCACTGACCTTCCCCAAACTGTGCAATAATCCCCTCAAAGGTGCATTTCTACTCCTGTATCTCTCTTGCCCAGTGTCTAAATTACCTTTTTGTGGACCTGACTCTGTAGCCTTCTGTCCCAGGAATTTCAGTGGTATTAAATTACACATGCCTAAATATTTTTGCATGTTAGGGATTGTGATCTTTGTGAAGAAATTAAAATGGGGAAAAAAAATATTAAAAACTGTTGAGGGCTATACTGAAATATCTGAAAGGGAAAACACTCTCCCCTCATCACCAGGAGATAGTGCTGTGTCAATGCTGAAGTTCCCAGATTATTCTGTCGTGTAGAAAACCAGCCTGATGATCACACATGATTAGTGGTATGTGTGGCATTTAGGAATTTTCATGTTGCTGAGATTAAAATAAAACAAATATGGGTGTAAAAACACCAATGAAGACTGGCTTGGAGATTAACTCTTCTTTTTTTCAATGGGATCACAGCAGGGTATGTAAAGAAGTATTCTCAGTCAAAACAGTTTATGAAGACCTTTTGATACCTTTTCTTTACGTATCTATACACACCCAGACCTGCACAATTTTAGAGCCAAGCCATTCTGAAAATGTTTCATTCTGCTGGGGGTTGCATTAACCACATGAATTCAGTACAGTTTGTGCCCTCCAGTCCTGGTTATAGCAACTAAGGGTCCTTACAGTTCATTGGTGCAGTTGGCAGGTTTGTCCATTCGGTGCCCTTCTTTAAGCAGCTTAAAAAGTTCCTCCACTGGGATTCCTGGGTAGGGCGATCCTCCTAACGTGAAGATCTCCCACATTAACACACCAAAGGACCAACTACAAATGAAAGAGAAAACTGCATTAGTAGATCCACCTTACTAAGAGACATGTCTGCAGTAAATGCCAATCCCCCTTGGGAGATGATAAATCAGCACTTGCCCAACTCCGACTGCCCCGAGTGGGACATCAATTTGTGCATCAAATGTATGGGCAGCACACAGAATAGGGACTGGGTTGAGTATGTTGTCAAACACGCTTTTTGTCTGTTGTGCTCCAAGCACCCAAGTTTCCAGGGCTACTGCAAAGCACCGTGTCTTCACAGCACAATTATTTACAGAACACTCAGAGCTGAGCTGGACTGCGATTACGTGGCGGGATATTTTGGAAAAAGCAGACTGTTCAAAACAAAAAATTTTTGCATCATTCTGCTCTTTTTAAATTTATTTATTTATTTTTTAAAAAAACTTTCATTAGGAAATAAAGGAGGATAATTCTAAGCCAGTTTTCCTGCCTGCTTGCCACCTCTTCATCATGCCTCGCTGGCAACCCGGGGCTCTTTGGCAGGCAGCTTTGCCAGGTGAGTACCAGCACACAGCTTGCTCTGGCTCCCAAGCTTCTCTGCAGCTCTCCTAGCTTTGCAGCAGTGGCTTTTAGTAAACTGTTTGCACAAACTTACAATAATATTATCTTTAACTGTCTTCAAAGCCACCATGGGGCCAAGAGTCTCCAAGTTCCAGCCCTGAAATCCTGGCTCCTGAGGAGCTCAGACTGATGTTCAGTCCTGAACCAGTGATTTACTTCACGTTCACTTAAATATTTTTCCCAAGATGTTATTTTAAAACAAAAGTTTGATCCATCCTTAGCCTGTGTATATAGTTTCCTTTGTAAATAATGTAAAGATTGCACGAAAAGCCTCAGTAAATGCTTTTTTTAAGGAGAAAGCAGCTTGGGAAGTGCACCCAGGTAAAAGAAAGAGGAGATACCTCTTATTTTCTCCACCCTGCCCTTTTTCTTTTTAACCCTGCACTGACACATATAACCTTTTACACCTGTGCTGGGAAGCATCCAGTCCTTTACAGTTAACAGCTTCTATTGGAGAAATAAAAACCATAAGATCTTCATCTGCATTGCATTAAAAAAAAAATACACATCTACTTCAAGCAGAATGCACCCGAGTGCTGTAGCTGGGCCTAGGAAACTGTAATAGGAAGCAGAATAAATCCTGAGCGGTTGCATCAGCCAGTGACTCTGTGCACACATTAAAAGATTTTGAAGTGTCAGAGTCCAATGATTTCCCACTCCACGTGAACCACTGCTGGGAAGCAACAACACTTCTAAAAATCAGAGAAAACTTTTCCAGTATATCCAGCCTATGTTTTATTATACCTAATTTTAGCACAAATTTTTATAAGAAGTTTTAAGGAACTTTTCTTTCTTTCTTTTCAATCTTTTTTTTTTTTTCTCCCCCCCCTTTTTTTAAACCTTAAGGAAATCCAGAGTATGTCCAAAGCCAAGCAAATTAGATAGACTCTTTGTAGCTGCACATCCGTAAATAAGTTCAAGGGGGGAAACTTCCGCACTGACAGAAGGAGGTTAGCATTTTCCACCTTTCATGTGCTTTGAAGCTGGGCAGATTAGTAACAGAGCACTGGTTAGCAGTCTACCATAAAATCCTCACTTTCTAAGGGCAAGTCCTGTTCCATCTATTAATATGTGAAACAGAACGAAAGCGCTTAAAGGGAAAGGACAACAGGAAAATGCATTTAAAATATCCCAAACTTCAACAAATACAAACCAAAACAACCCTCCTTCCCACCCACCAGAACCCCATTCAAACAAGGCCACTTACACATCACTTTGATGCGTGTAAACTCTGTCAAAAAGAGCTTCTGGAGCCATCCACTTTACTGGAAGCCGTCCCTGCCAGTTCAGAGGGGAAGGGAAAAAAAATTATAATGGTGGCAATTTACAGGATGATTTCAACACCATTTTTTAAAAAAATATTAATTAATTCTCAGAGAACAGTTTGCTAATGCAAACCAGCACATAAACTCACCTTTAAAATTTACAGGGGAAAAAAAATAGTAAAATGGGCTAAAGTAGGGAGAATGTTAAGAAAAATAGAGATAAACATTGAAGATAAAATTAAAAGCATTGAGTGCTCCCAAAAAGTTCCCAGATTGCTTGCTAGGATAACGATAGGATAAGCAGATCATATTTAAAAAGATTATTCCACTTATTCTATGGCTCTTTAAAGACAAAAAACCCCAATGAATAATACTCTGAAAAATCAGCCTGCCTGCAAAAATAAGTTGATGACTAAACCCAGGAATTTTGTTTTCCCGTTTCACCTTTTGCAGTGACCCAAAGCTCACACAGCCACAACTGATGTACCTGGACCTGGTTGCTCTGTCTGTTGGAAGTAACTTGTGCATAACAAGCTAAGTACAGGTAAAAGGCATAAAGCCATATGTGGTGTTATCACACATAAATAGGATATTTATTATGGTTATTGCTAGCAGTGTTTATACAGTGTTTTTCAAGATCTTTGGCTTGGTACAAAATGAGATGGAATCAACAGGAATATTTCCACTTATTTCAAGTGACTGGAGTCAGGACACACACAAAAAAATTCTTATTTCTAGCATTTCTAATAAATCATATCATATAAAGCCTCTATAGTTATCTTTGTAACTAACTGTGACTGTAAGAGGGGATAGAAACCCTTAATCCCTGTTTTCCACCTTCCATGAAAAGTGAGGCTGTTGTACAAGAAATTTATAACCACAGTTTTGAAGTGAATCATTGAAAGAAACGTTCATTTCCAGAGAAAAGAAAACCATCCACTTACATTAGTAGTCTTTTTATAATAATCTATATTGTTGATGTCTCTGGCTAAACCAAAGTCTGCTATTTTCATGACATTATTTTCAGTTACCAAAACATTTCTTGCAGCCAAGTCTCGATGGATACACTGGAAAGAAAAGGGAAAGAAAAAAAAAAAAGGCTCACTGAAATAAACTGCTGTAAAAGTGAAATTACTTCTACACCGTAACTATGTCTCCTTTACAGATTTTAACTTAAATCACAAGGTGGGAAAGCCACATATTTACTACAAGCCTGTGAAATATGATTGTCTTTACTCCTGCAATCCACTCCCTTAGCTGGTGTTTCCAAGTTGAACAATGGCCCTAAAGAAGCCTCTTGGAAAAGCCTGGTTTATTTAAGACTTATATTTTGCTAAGGCTGAAAGGGTGGTGACCCAAACTGTGCCACGTCGTTTGTGATTCCCTCTCCATTACACGTGCCCAGGTACAGGTATTGCAGCACTTTAATTACAAATACTGTTAATGAGTGTTTTATTAAGTTGCTTCTCTTAAATTATATCATCTCACCACAGCTAAAACCTGACAGTCTGGATCAGTGTAATCATTTTTCATATAAAAGATCTTAATATGAGATATATCCACAGTATATAATTTTAAACTGGATGTCTAGGGTGTGTGTATTTACTTCAACCATGAGACTACAATAATTTAATTTTTTTAAAAAACAACCAAACCAAACCAACTCAATCCAGACTGGGCAGTTTGCTTTTTAAACTCCTTTGATACTGAAACTAAAAATGTTATCACCTCAGAGATTTTTCCTTCGTGTCAGCATTATCCTGAAAACTTGCAGATGATTTTTGACACTGAAAGGACGTTGTGCCTACTCTGGATATTATTCCTGTGTTTAAGCAGCCTTATTAGGGTTGATGGCAGCAGGGGCATGGTAAGAAACATTGCACTTGGAATCCCCCCAGGATATCCTACTTCTTTTCAAGTTAAATATCCTTCTTTTTTTTTTTCCCTCCTCAATTTTGGATTACTCTTAACGTTGTCCTCTTTACTTCAGCATGTGCATAGACATGCTGGACTGAATCACTACAAAAAGCTGTACAACAGCCAATTTCTTTCTTGCATTAGAACTTGCCCCAGCAATTTTCTGAGATCTCTTCTCCTGCATGGGTAAAATGAGCCTACAAAGCTTCTGCTCCTCGTGGGGTTAGTCATGGGGAACTGCCAGGAAAAACCTGCTCCAGCAATGCCTTTGTGTGCGCAGGACCAGACAACAGTACATGCTTTCAGCACCAAATCAGTCTTCTAAATCAGCATCAGCAGAAATAGCTTAGGCCAGCCTTCCTCCTTCCCTTTCCCTGTTGTCAAACCCTGCAAGAATATCCTCTGAGATGCTAGGAACTCAATTCAGTTGCCCAAACAGAAGTACACATTGTCATGCAAGATGCCCTGTGATATCCCAGGTATTTTCATGAGACAACCAGGGACAACACAGGATCTACAGCAGACCTGTGCCTTTCCAGAGCAGCAGGCTGGGGGTACCACAGAGCATCTCAGATGGCATGTAGAACCTCTGAGTGAACACACCAAATGATTCAAACCCTGACATCTTCTGTCAATATACTTCTGCTTTCTCATACCCTACAGTTTTACAACTGAGGCTCTTCCTATCTTCAAAATGTGACATTATTGATTTTTGTGTCTGACAGGCTTCATAGCTGACCTTCCTGGCCCTTATGATTTGTTGTCTCTCTGCAATGATCTGGGCCAGTCCCTGTATCTGGAGCTCCCCTGTCATTCTTGCACAGTACTAGAATGATGAAGATGATGTGTCAATAGAATTTTAAAAAGCATTCATCCAACTTAGGAACAACATCTCATTTCAACGTACAATTGCTTGTAAGGCAAAAAGTAAGTGCCAAAAAAATCTTCTCCACATTTCTTTTTTTTTTTTTCTTTTTTGGTCTCTGTGAGCCATTTATTGGATTGAAATATAAAGAACATTGGCCTTCACACAGTTTCTGCATGATGGAAATACCGTGGGAAGACCGGTTCTCTTATTATTCCAGCTCAGTAAACAGATCCCTAAGGGGAAAAGAACTAGTGAAATACAAACAGCAATGGTGGGATATCTGAAGAACGGGAATGCTCAGCTGTACTACGTGCTGCCTTTGTTTTCTCTCTGCCTTGTGCAATGCCTCACATTCTCTTAAATTCGGCACAGTGTTGATCAAGTGCTTTTGCAAAGGAACTGCATCAAGGATGAAATGGTTCTGCTGGGTACAACTCTGCAAGCACACACTTTCTTGGCAGTGTCCTGCAACAGCACTTCAGAGCTTGTCAGGTGGACACTTGTTCACAAGGTTTGCCAATCAAAAGATTTATTTTTTCCCTTTCACAACAGTTCTGTTTTCTTGGGACATGGCTCATTGCCAGGCAAATGTTTCATTAATCTTAGAAAGAGATATCCTAAGGTGCTTTACCTAGAATCATAGAATCACTATGGTTGGAAAGGACCTCTAGGATCATCAAGTCCAACCTTTATCCCATCATCTCCCTAACCACTAGACCATGGCCTCAGGTGCTTCATCCACTCATTTTTTAAACACCTCCAGGGACGGCGACTCCACCACCTCCCTGGGCAGTCTGTGCCAGTGCCTGACCATCCTCTGAGTAAAGAACTTCTTCCTAATATCCAATCTAAACTTCCCCTGATGCAACTTGAGGCCATTTCCTCTTGTCCTATCATTAGTAATTTGGGAGAAGAGACCAACACCAGTCTCACTACAACCTCCTTTTAGGTAGTTGTAGAGAGCAATAACGTTTCCTAATACAATACTCATGCTTACTCCATTAGAAAATTTTTGTCTTGATGTCATGCACATCTCCTTGTCTGCCCTACTGTGCTAAGAATTATTATTTCAAAACAAAAGGATAAAAGCAAAATTAGACCTTGATTCCTCCTCTCCCTGACCTCTACAAGTGCAGAAAAGCAATAAAAAGTCATGACTCTACACAACAGGAATGGAGGTTTACACTCAGCTCTGGTCTTTGGTTAAAAACAGCTCCATACTTGGAGTGGCTATGAGTGGAAATTGGTACAAATCCCACTAGCCACTCCACACCTTGCAGGAAGCGCTTATCATCAATATCTGGTGCTCTGGTTTAGCCACTGGGTCCAAACAGCAGTCAGGGTATTCATGACTGCTCATCCACT
This sequence comes from Podargus strigoides, assembly GCA_028020825.1. Taxonomy (NCBI): domain Eukaryota; kingdom Metazoa; phylum Chordata; class Aves; order Caprimulgiformes; family Podargidae; genus Podargus; species Podargus strigoides. The sequence continues at coordinate 5,208,115 of CM051626.1, read as the reverse complement.
AAGCCACAGTGTGTTTACAGAGTTAGTTATACAGGGCTATTTATGGTTTCCTAACTGTAATTTAATCAAATTACTGGTTTAAAAAAAAAAATGTACAAAGAAAGTTGAAGAAATAAGTGTCTAGGGACACAACAGGATAAATAAATTCTTTTAATAAGCTTGACCTCTGACAAATGCCAGTTTTAAGTAAAACGCCTAATTTAAGTGACTAAGTCATTCCATTTACTTTTGCCTCCTGTTCACAATTTTTGTCCTAGCATCTTGTGGTTTTATCAACCCTGCCTGTTATTCCATAAATCCTTTCAGTAACTGAATTCCCTTATTTTACATCACTAAGTGAGCTGATTTGGTTGATTTGACTGGAAACAGAAGGCAAATGGTGCCTGCTGTCTCGTGGGTGGAGTAATTTGACTTGTGTATTCCAGTGACCACCCGTCCTTATGAATTCAAAGTGCAGATATGTATGCAATATTTACTTTAAACAACGCATTCTGGGCCTCATTTTAGCAATGTCATTAAACAGAGATTAAAAACTTTAAGTGTATGAATTTTCCCACTGATTTTCAAGAGTATGGATTATGCAACTTGTTCGAGAAAGGTCCTTCTCCCAGCAAGTTCCTGAACACAAACGAGATGAGAACAAAGTGCCAAACAAATACACACCATACACTTTGTGCAGTGTTTGCTGAGTTCTACCTACTTTTTGTGAAGCCAGGTACTCCATGCCTCTTGCCAACTGGTAAGTGCATGACACTAAGTCCTTGAATGTCATCTGCTCCTCTGGGACCCTGTTAATGTCAAACGAATATTCCATCCCCGGGGGCCGGCGTGCTCGCAGGTACTCACGCAGGTTTCCTTTGGAAGCATATTCTACTATCACGTACAATGGGCCTTTGGATAAACAGAACCGTGTGAAAACTGGAGTAAGGTCAAAGGGTAAAACGTTTGGATGTAAAGAAGCTTTTGGCATTCTATAATAAATGAACCAAATTGATAAATGTTTAACTGTGAAATCAGTAAGCACAACTTGAAAGCAAAGGAGGTCTGGACTTGGCAAAGTAACTGGCCCAAAACTCTACAGCAGGACAGTGGCAGAGCTACAATTAGTGGCTGAAAGTACCTAAACCCTGACCCAGTGCCTATTCCTTCCAGGCTATGCCATGTACGGAAAAGCAAGCATTTTCAATCAAAAAATGCCACAAGATCTCAAATAAGGGGAAAGTGCTCCTTAAGATTTTTTAATTTCCAGAATGTTATGCCATTCTGCATCACCTTACACGACATAATTAGCTTTTAATAAAAACACTGTGGTTTTTAGAGAGTAAAAGTGCTTATTTCAAATTCATGGGATACATGTCAGTCCACTAAAGCAGGACTGACAATTCAGAACAACAGGTGTGAGTAAAGCCTCTATAAAATGTCATTTTTCCCTACAGCAAGAGGTAGAGAGTTTTCATATGATATGTTACCCTTTCTCATACTAAAGCTCTAAGTATAATGAGAGACAGAAGTTAAAATATTGCTGCTAAGCTGGGGAAATATCTAAAAATCCCATCACGGCATGACTGTTTCCTTCAAAACTCTTGAAAAATTATGATTAATGGGCCTTTCACAGACCTGTTGGAAAGTCCTGGCTTGCTTTCCTTTCTCTACTCACCATCCTGGGTACAGGCTCCAAGGAGATTGATGATATTTTTATGCTTCCCAATCATCTTCATCATCTCCATTTCTGACACCAAGTCGGATAGATCTTTTTCTGTAGCATCATCTGTACAAGACACAAGTTCAGGTCATATTTTTAGTGTGCCAGCCCAAACTCCACTAAGGCTCACCAGTTGGTGTAAAATATGTGTGCTTCAAAATGCAGAATATGGGATTCATTTTCCAATATACACTCTACATTAAACAAAGTCATATGTTATGCCCTAATAAAAAATAGCCTAAACCTCTTTGATGGACTGACCATCTCCTCAGTGTTATATATTAAGAGGCAACACAGTAATATCAGACATAAAAACGCCACCCTTAGCTATCAAACCTCCAATAACTATGCCTTTCCTGCAAACTAACCTTACAATTAAATTGAAAATAAATAGGCACCAACCCCCTGGCCTGAATGGGCTAGGATCTACACACAGACAGCCTCTGACATGAACTAAACTAAAAGCAGAGAGACCCACACGATGCTAATACATCTCCTGGCTCCTAAATACTCACTGCTCAAGATAAACAGGCTGTCAAGGGCGTAGATTTACACCCCAAACTGCTGAAGGCTGAGGTCAGCTATGTGCTCTTTGACCCCCCCCACGATGACAGAGTTCAGACGCCACAGAAGAAACTTTTTGTGGATGAGAACTGCCATATCGCCCATTCTGATCCCTAACACCCAATTTTCTTACCTTTCAACATCTTGACTGCCACAGTCACCGCTTCTTTTGGCCTGTCTTTGTCAATCCCTACCGCTTCGCCCATGACGACTTGCCCAAAGCAACCTTCTCCCAGGGGTTTACCCAGCGTCAGCCTAGAGGTGTAAACAGGAGATTAACACACAGCATCTGGTGAAAGGATGCAGCATTCCAGGACTAAATATAAAAAGCTTTCAACAACTTGCTGTAGCATGAAGCATTTATCACGTGGAAGTAACGAGACTCTGGGTGCACACAGGTTTTCATGTGCACCACAGTATGTTTTCTTGAGGGACGATTGAGTGAGCATCTCATAGGGGCAGATCAGTTGCTAAACCCAGCTTTTAAACTCCCTCTCAGTGCAGTAAGAGGCTGTACTCAATGGCTAGTGGCAAGACAGCGTGGAGGGGTAGAGCTTTCAAAAAGCATCAGTTCAGGAGCAGCCAGCAACACCCAAGCTTTTCCTGCCATTGTAACACGGCCGCTCATTGTCTTTTTCATGTTGACTGCAAAGAGATGAAAGAAAAGTTTCTTTGTGTGCGTTGCCATGTGGTCGCTTTCAGGCAGCTGACGATTTGAGTGGTAAATGGGTGGTATCAAGAGCAGAAGGGTGTTTTAAATATTATTAAACTCTTGTGATATAGCAGCACTGTGCAAACAGAAAGGAAGATCAAACATGCTCTCAGACAGCTTAATTTTAGTTCAAAAGTCGTATTCTTGCTTTCTGTTTGGGGATGAGGGCTGTGAACATTTGCCTAATGATCTCTTGGGCCAAAGGGATTAGATGGGACAGAGACAACAAGTCAGCAGACACCATGTTTGAGTGCAGCCATGGGTAACTATCACACCCATTTCTCTTCCTGGTGGTTGACGAGGTGACCAGACAGTCGTCTTCTTGTGGGAAGAAAGGAGAGGGGGATGAAGGCGAGAGAAGGGGAAGAGAAAGAGGCTGGTGACAAGCGTGTGGCGGAGGCTCGGGAGGGGATACCGCAGCAAGGGCCCGGGTAAAGGTGCCTCAAATGGCTGCCAGGAACTGCCACAGCTGCTGGCTCCGCTCTTTGCCACAGGCCCCAGTGCGGCACACGCAGAGGCCATGCTCTCCCTCCCTGCCTGGGCACACCAGTGGTGGCACAAAGGCAGTGCCTCCGCGGGACGAAGCACTCGGTAGATCTGAGCGTCCCCCACGAGCCGCCTGCTCCACAGCCTCCCCACCCACAGCAAGATCACTCCTCTGACACCCTCACACAGCCCACAGAGCTTTGATCCTCTAAGGGGCGAGAGGGGACGCTTTATTTACCCGCAGCTGGGCCTAGCACAGAGGCTATTTCTTGGCTGCAGGCTCTTTGGTGCCACAAGTGTCATGTACAAGGGTAACAGCAGATGCCTCCCGTCTGCAGCACCCGAGCTCTGCTGAGAGCAGGAAGCAGAGACTGGGGGACACTGAAATGCCATTATAATCACGGTCCCAACGTAAGAAACCTTCTAAAAAGAGCAGTCATTAAGTGGGCTATGCAAAATGCATTTTGTGGAGCATAGACCTGGTTGCAAAACCTCAGCTGTAACAGACACAGAGATGTCAATCTCAACTTTAGGAGGATAAAGACATAAAAAAGAAACTCTGGGCACAATCATTTTGGTTTCAGATTAAGTGTTTAAGGGCCACATTTGGGCTCTGTAACTCACAGAAATTATCATCTAACTCCAGAAGCAGTGCCACAGCAGACGTCAGGGAGGATGCTTGGTGGGTTTGACGCTGGTAACCTTACCCAGTGTAGAGGCCAGATTTGGATAAGCATTTTCATAACTGAGTTCTTAAGATCTTGGCTTTCCATGGTCAAAAGCAGGATTCACAGAGAAGATATACATAAGAATTTGTTCTTAAAAGCATGGACTTCTGTTTTCTCCCATGAAATACAGGGAGAGGTTGTCATATCATCAACAGAAGAGTGTTAGACCAGGGCTAAGTGGTTTGAAAACCCTGTTTATCTGCTCAGGCACAAGACAGAAGTGAGAGGTGGTTCCTTCCGAGGACAGCCCACAGACTCCTTGTCAAGTGTCATCTTTGCCTTGGTGAGAATTCCTCGAGCTGTTTTGGATCAGTTTCTAAAGCAAACGCAAGTTTAAAAAGGTGCAAAGACTGAAGGGCAGCCTATGCTATGCTGAGGTCATCCTGCATTTTCTCCAGAACTAAAATTGAATTTAGGATCTTGGCAGAGAACAAACATTTGCATTGGAAACTGGTTAATTTATGTGCTATTGCCCTGCTAAGACTAAAGTAACAAACCCTTCATTGTGTGCCTCCTGCCCCCCAACCTAATAAACTGCCTCTAAATAGCCTCCTTTCATTGCAAATCTGCTCCACCTACATTTGTGCTGAATGCTGGTTTTAAATGTTTAGCACTCAAAAATTTTCCGCATTTAGTGTATTCCCCCAGGGTCCGGGCTGACAGAAGTACATATACAGGCCCCCACTGTTGACTAGAATACTGCAGGTGGCAATTACAGCATTTTGCACTGGTTTTCAGCTACATCATTAAAATAATTTCCTGAAAAGTTGTCAGAAAGTTCAAAATTACAGCTCTTCTATCTAAAAGTTACAACCTTGAACTCTGAAAGAGAACTGTTCATGATAAAAGGTGTTATTTTCCCAAAGCCACCTAAAGACTTCTTAAAGTTAGTACTAACTTTAATATATAATCCTGGCTCTACTTGTGCTAATATTATCTCTCTTTTACATGTCTCTTTTATATTAAGAAATACAGTTTCAGCCTTAATTAGGCTATTCAGCAGCTCTTTTTGCATGTTAGTCTACAGACTTGGAAGAAAATATTATGTAGCCACATGAATTTGCATATATCGAGATTCAGTACGCTCTGCTTGAAACCTAATACTTTTAAGCCACAGAAGTTGTATATATATGTACACAATATGCAAGATGTCCCACTAAAATGAAAACCATCATCTCCATCAATACAGGCCAATACAAAGTCAACACAAAATCTTACCCAGAAGGTCCTGATAGAAATGAAAGATTGTCTAACAACATATTCTAGACTTTATCTCCTACATGGTAATTTATTACCTCTTTCATAGATATTCAACAATTAAGTTTAATATTTCAACTAAGAAACATGGTTTAATGTACAGATGCACTGTTTGGGGGAATCTCAACTGCCCTTCGACAATGCTTGTATGTGGACATCTCTCCCAGTCTAAATCATATATATTTTGAAGTAACATTTCAGATTCATTCCTTTCATAACAGAGCAGTTACATTTCAGCAGGGTAGCTGAAAACCTGCCAGAAATCTGAAAACAAAATCACAACGACAGGCAGAGAAAATTCAGCTTCTATTTAAAAAAAGAAGACTGATTTCAGATAATTGAATTGGATCTTGGTCTTCAGAGGTGGTTCATGTAATTGAGATTTTCTTTTAACTAAGGAAACCCTGAGAAACATTAGGAAAGATGTTTCCTCTCATACTGCGTCATGGGGAGGTTTAGATTAGATATTAGGAAAAATATTTTCACTGAAAGAGTTATCAGGCACTGGCACAGGCTGCCCAGGGCAGTGGAGCAGTCCCCATCCCTGGAGGGATTTCAGAGCCATGTAGATGAGGTGCTGAGGGACATGGGGTAGTGGTGACTTGGCAGTGCTGGGTTAATGGTTGGACTGGATGATCTCAGAGGCCTCTTCCAACCAAGGCTATTCTATGTTTTTCAGAAGTGCAGGCAGTGTTAACAGAAACAGGCTACGTACTTATCCCTTGGAAACTCCCATTTTGGGTCTTCTGGCAATTCATATTCCGAGACTCCCGCCAGCATGGGGGCATCAGCAGTAGAGGAGAGGCGAGTGGTTATCCTCACCAGAGGCGTGTTGGAATTCATGGAGGAGCTCGAGTCAGCTGACACCTGTTGTTGCATACAAGATGCAAAAAAAAGAAAAAAAAGCAGAGATGTAATCTTGACCCAGTATCTGAAAAACAGCAGTACCTGATAACCAAGCCAGCTCCGAGCAGTGGTATTACGAAAAAGTGGCTAAATCTACAGTTTTGTTTCTAGCACACTATTCTCATATATTTACCCTCCCTTGTAAGCACAATGACTCTAATTGCTGCCAAGGCTGTGACTCTGTCCCACAAGTCGAAAACTATGGAAGTTTTAAATACATTCATTCAGAAGATAAATGAAATAAACTTTTCCCTCTTATTTTTAATCAAATTAATATTTTTTTAATCAACTGAGATTATTTATGCCAACCACCTTCATATCGCTCCATGGGCAGTTTATACTGTGAGCAGAGGTTACCAACAAGCTCTCTTCTTCCACTCACTTCTGGTTGTCCGTGTCACCATTTCTTTTCCCAAATCAGCACACAATGTACTGGGTTTGGGTGTTATTTTAAATTGAAATTTTCAATTTTTAATTGGAAAATGGTATTTTTGCAAAGGCTCCCGTACTTTTCACCAGCACCAGCGATCAAGATCACATGTATATTACTGTGAAGGAAATGCTGGATTCTCTCTCATATTTTCTAAGCATTCAATATTGAAAGCATCAAAAAGGTATCCTGATAATTGGAGGATATTTAAGTTTCCAGTTAACTACATTCTTTATTAAAGATTCTGCAGGCAATGTGGAGAAGAGTTTATAAAAATAATTTCAATGCTTTGAAATGTAATTCACTTTGGAGCATGATTTCTCATGGGCCTCAACAACAATACACTTTCCTTAGAGCATCAAAGGTACTCAATGAGAACTGCTCTGAAGAAAGCATCTATTCCATCTGTGTAACAAAACTTGTCTTGGTGTGAATGGTGTGCATCTTCCATCAGGCTCTTCCCCCAAACCTGCAAGGAGCAGCCTGCTGTCTGCTGACCTCACAGTTTCAAGTGAATACGAAAACAAAACAAACATGCTTGTATTGCCATTCTGTCCCCTCCTTTAACAGCGAATCCTGCTTCTCTCATCAGGCCATAAGAGTCTTGTCCAAGCTCAAATCCGGTGGCCAAGGTGGGATGATGGTTGTTCCTCAGCACCATCGCTGGTACCTGTCCTCACACCAGGTGGCAGGAGATGATTCTCAGACCCTGCCCAAGCTGGAAGCCTAGAATATCAGAATAACTACCACTCTCGACCTCTGTCCTCATCACCTGGAGTCAACTTTGACACCAGGTTTGCTTATGTAAAATGTCATCAGGCTACAATTTTCTTCCACAGGTCGTATAACTAGATAAAAAAAATTATAACAGATACTAATAGCATTAAAGTGCAAATCTGTGACACGCAGTGATATGAACACAAAATCCTCCTGTATCTACGACATCTGATAAGTCCAACTTAGTGCTCCCTTATATTAAGTCCAATTAACAATTACAGTGTCTCAACCCACGGAATTACTTGAGCTCCTCAAAACAGGGTGAAAGGCTTTTGCAAGTCATGTTCTTACAGAATGTATTTTGACAAGACAAGGTTAAGACTCTCAAACAAATTTCTCATCATGACTCTGACAACCTGTTTTGTTTGAGAGGTCTTTTTGCAGGTTGACATCTTCAAACCCATCTCAACAAATGGGTTTGGCTTCTTGACACATTTTTCTAAGACCAGAGATTAAGACTGGAAAGAGGTTTCATAAGGAAGAAAGCATTAAGGATTGCTATCAAAAAATTAACCTTGGTAATCAGTTTTGCTGCTGACAGACCCTTATTGCTATGAGAAGCTCCAGCTTCTGCATGCAAGATGTGGTATCTATGGAACAAGAGAGTGTAACTGCACAAATAAGGCTACCATTCAAAAAAGAAACGTGGAATGCTTTCCCTGTCATTCATCCCACCATCATTAGTGTTAATATTTACTTTCAGCAAATATAAGTACCTGGTACATTCCTCTAGGATCATAAATACAGTGACCACTTAGGATACAAACAGAAAACTACTATTAAGGCAGACTATGTAGCTCTAAATAAATCAGTAAGTGAATCCTGAAGAGAGTCCTTTGAGAGAGATGCTGCTGTGCCCAGTCTGCAGAGGGGAACACACCTGCTAGAGCTGCATGGCAAGCCAGCAGGAGAACCAGGGCTGGAATTAGACTTTTGCTTATTTTTTTGCTCATTTGCATTATTTCATTATGGTTTGAAAGTGATGCTTCATGAAATGAACCAGCTCAGCACTAAGAAATGCACAAATCTCCATGACTAACATGGCAGCTCCACTGTCTCCCACAGCTTCCCCTGAATTTCATTTTTCTGTTATTTCTGGTTTCCACTTTTTCATCTTTCACCATAAATCTAGTACTTTATGACCAGTTCCTCCATAGTTCCAAAATCCACCCACTATCCTCCAGCCATTCTACCAAGATATTTATTCAAGTCTTGATTCTTATACATTATGTATCAGAAATGTTCTGGGATCTCCTTTTTCATGAATACAATATTTGTATTAGGCACTATTCAGTTCTCTGCCAGATTTTCATGTTTTCACTAGCTCTGACACTCACAATTCAGCAGTCTTACCATGGTTAAAACCTATAAATATAAACTTGCAATAAACTGAAAATACTCTGGTGATGCATTTCAAACACAGAAGTTAAATAGTAATAATGTATAGCAAAAAAAAAACCCCAAACCAAAACAGATGAAAGACTGCCAATTTCCCTTTTAACACAATTGCACATGCTTACTTCACACAATAACTGGATGATTGGCTGAGGTGCTGTAGGTAACCAAAGTGCATTAACGTGGACAGGAATGATGAGAAATCCAGAGGAACCACTCAGTGTCTGGGAGAAGAAAAATGGACTGCACTCCCAGGGAATATTCTTCTGATTGATTAACTGGAGCAGTATGGTTACAGGAGCTCAAGGGCTATAAAAATAGGCTCCAGAAAAGATGAAGCCAAGCCAGGCTGACCTGTGGTTGGAGGAGATTTTCTGTTTCAAAATGGCCTTTCACTTTTCTCCAATAGTAAAGAATTAACCTTTGAACTCATCCCTTAAGCGTCTTTTTCATTGCTTTAGAGAGCACTATAAAACACTGAGGAAAATCCGACCTACTCCAAGGTCAGTAGACACGGTCAACTTTAATCTACATGCATACATTGAAGTAACAGCATATAGAAAGCCAGCTTGTTACTTTCCTCCTTTCACCTGCAGCACTGCTCTCCAACCCCTTACCATGCAGGTTCAAGGACCAGTGACACTCCTGCCATGAACCCCACAGTTCAGGGTGTGCAATTGCTTTCAAGTATGTGGATGCTCTTTTCGCTTTCAGTTATGCAAAGATTCAAGGTACACAGGGGACAGGCATAATAAAGGCCATATTGAGTTTTTGCAGCAAAATTGTAATTGTACATGGCCAACATACACACTCCAGGGCCACTCTGGAGTCAAAACGCATGAACTTCTTGGGCAATCACCCAGCTCACCAACATGGGCTTCTCAGAGATAAAGAAACAAAGCAGAGCCTGGGCAGAGAAGCAAGGAAGGGCACCTGATGTAGGTGAATTAGACATCTTCAAGGTCTACTCATTGTGTTGGTGATGCCTGTTTTCAGCGATGACACTACACTAAGGAAGTATTTTGAGTGCTTAATTAAAGCAAGGAAGGCAGAAGTCAGCTTGACTTGAGCAGAACACCGCAAGGACTATTGTGGTATACATTAACCTCAACAGGAAGGTAGACCTCCACCACAAAATATTCTTTGTGTGCTTCCTTTCTGCTTTTAGGAAGCCAGAGCCAGACTCAGACAGACCTTCAGCTCCATATCTGCAATTCGTAAGGAGAAAAGCCCACCATGCCTAAACCTCAGGCACCAATGCATTATTATATCCCCATTTTAACAGCATATTTGTCCTTTAGCCAACACACTGTATTTAATCAGCTCCAAGATAATGCTTTACAAGCATTTCTAAGCAGCGGAGCATTTAAAACAAATGAATCTTTGCTGGAATCTGTAAATGCCATGTGGCAAAATCAGCTGCAGAGCAGTGTGTAATTGTCTGTAATTGATTATGAAGGGTGTTTTCCTCCACTGATGATTTATACCATATCCCAAAGTCTAGATCTGTCAGTTCTGGCACTCATGCTGGGAGATTTTAGCAGCCATGCAGTGATTTCCTATAATTGTCAGTCTTTTTGAAGGCTCTGCTATAAAAGTTAATTTGAAGTCATATGCATAGATGCATATAAATATAATTAGTAAATAATGCCATTAGCTGTTGATAGAAACTGTCCATGTGAGTGGCTGGATCTAGGAAAATACAAGGTTAAATGCACTAGATGAAACTGAGGATTCTTAACGTTAAGTACTGACATTTAAAACACACACAGCATCCCTTCATGAAAACACACAACAAATTAACAGAAGAGTACTACTGAGCAAGTCAATAGTTCCCATCTAGAGAAATGCAAGGAAAAAGCAAGAAATTAAAATAGGTATTAAGGTAAACTCCTTGCAACATATCCTACTGACAGCTGTGTCTTAATCTTTGTATTTCATTATCTGTTCCTTGAAATGAATTATATTTTTAAAGCTCAATACTACATTAAATGCTATACTACTTTACTTGCTCCAGATTACTTTTCTTTTTTACAGGTTCCAGCTGCCACCATCATTTTGAATGCTATTTTGCTTGGTAAGCTTAAGTCTTACTTTCAACCGATTGGTTTTTGCTCATCACAAACATGCTCACTATATCTTTATGAAGGACTAGAATCAACAATCACTGAAGATATAAACTAATGGGAATGTATTTAAAACACTAAGCACAAGAAATTATTCCTCCCTGTTTAAGGCATGTATATACACACAAGTTGAGGGGGGTCTAAACTTGACAGATTAACTGTGACAGCACTAATGAAATGCTCTAGTGATGATCAACACTTGCACTTGAGACTCTGACTTGGCAAGTCGCAAAAGATGGGACCTTCTACAACCCCTAGAGTAGCACTGAGTTTTTGTCTGTTTTAATTATAATTTGTTTGTTATAATAATAAAAAAGTTCTACAAAATAGATGTATATCCTGCTGAAGGCTACTCTTTACCTTTTGGTTCAGCAAACCTGTCACCTAAAGCCCATACTGCAAATCAGCTGCTGATGTTCAATCCTGCAAATACTTCTTCCCACTCCCTCGTAAGCTGGTTCCTTTATGCAGGACTTGGTTAATACCACCAGAACACTGCAGCTCTCAGCTTTTATATAAAGAGGAGAAACTGTTTGCTGGATAAAACCAAGCACCAGATCCTAGTGAGGCTGAGGATTGTATGGGAGGGAACTGATAATTCCTGACTGCATCATGACCCTTCCTATGAATGTGAAAAGAACCGCGTTTTGGCAGGGAAAAAAAAAAATGCCTGCATGTGGGGAATGATAAAATCCTGCGGTAGCTCAGACTAAATAGCCTACGAGAATCCAGGCCTGCAAACCAAACCATATGTTACTCAGCAAGACTCTCAGACAAGATGGCATCACAGTCATGCAAATGCCTCTTCACAAACCAGGATTATTTTCATAGCCAGATCCTTAGGGAGCTTTACCCAGCAGCAGAGAGCTTTGAAAACAATATCAAGAATTCCCCAATCTATGGCCTCATTTCTCTGGAATTCTAACAAATCCCATCACCCAGACCCAGATCTCTGCCAAGCTCACAGTCTACCTGCCACTAGCATCTCACCTATCCTCTCACCAACTCCACCATATTCTCTCTTCCTCCCTGGCACAGCACAAAGGCAAAGGAGAACCTTCTCTGACCAACAGATAAATAGAGGTTCAGTGACAAAACCCTGCCAGGCTTTAAATACAATCCTCTGAAATACAAATAAACTAAACTAAAAAAGTCAGCCTGGCAGTGGAACAAACCAAATCAAGTTGAATAATCCAGAAACACACACCCATTAAATAAAACACCTCCTGATTTATTTAATTCTTGATTTGTGACAACCATTCTGATATCCAAAACCAGCTTTAAAAGATGCAGAAACTAAACAGCTCCATAAGCCTTAGAGACCAAGACGACTGATAACTGAAAATTCAAGGAATCATCACTGTTGATGAGCAAATTTTCAGGGATTATTCGTCTCATCCTGCTTTTGCAAGCTAATACAATCAGCAAAATGACCACTGAAATCATCAAAACAGATTTCTTTTGATGCTTATCGTAGTTGTATTTTCTTTTGTGAAGGTACAACAGCAGAGAGCCCTTCGATGAGAAACTTCTGTTAATAAAAAAAGCAGTCAAGAGAACTGAGACCAGTGGAACTTTTGCTTAGGGGTTCAAATAGGATTCATGCTTTCAAACATACTATTCTTCAAAAAATTATTCCCACTTTTAAAAGCAAAATGCTGGGGTTTTTTCTAAGAAAATCTAGAAAACCAAAATAAACCAATAAAACCTGATCTGACAAGCACGTTATAAGACAGAGATCTTTTTTCCTCTGGGAAAACAATAGCTTTGGAGAAGGTCCATATTGCATCATTTAATGATAAATAACTAAACTGAGGGCAGTGGTTGGCACTGCTGTCACATGCAATGAAATAACACTCTCCCCCTGAGGAGCCATTTCCCACTGACACAACTGAGCTCACACCAAACCCAAGGTATTTTGTATGCCATCAACTTATCTCTGAGTCATTATGATGCTTTTATATTGAGGTAATAATCTAATAAATGCCTTTTCTCTAAGCATCTGATATGTATCTCTCCCTGGTTAAGTACAAAACATTTGAAAAGCCTTTTCTTTGTGCAGAAAGCTACCCAGAATTTTAGCCATAGAGACGTATAAATTGAGCTGAGGGCTTCTCATCACTCTTTCTGATATACATAGAGGCAAAAGTCCCTCTCCTTCCCAGTGATCCTCAAGGAAATGAGTAAAATCATAAAATTACAACAAGAAACCCAAAAAGTAGACAAGTCAGACAGAATAGGAGTCAACATTTTTGCTCATAAAACAAAACAATTTTTCAGATCAGACAAAGTTCATGTCCCCCACCTTAGGATTCTGTGAAACAACTGCACTTTAGAGGAAGATGGCTAAAGCATTACTAGAGAGATTTCTCTGTAGTATTTCTGAGCAAGGAAATTCAGAAACCTGAACTAAACCCTCAGATCCAAACCCCCTGACCAGAGCCTGGATCCAACCCCTGCAGACAGTCCCTATTTTGAATAACGAGGTGAACCAAAGCCTCAGACACCAACACCCCTCCACCTCACAGGCCTGAAACCTGGGGTGGATTTGGTGGGTTTAGGGGTCTGTCCTGAAGACCTACTGCAAGAAAAAGAAAAAATCACAACATATTAAACTCCAGCTTCAAAAGAAACAAGTGTTTTAGGAGAGGATCGTATGTGGGAATGGAGGCTGTTTTGGCAAGTGATGGCCTGTGACAAAGCCAAATGCCTGTTACTTGTTCAACTGGTTTGTTGATGGTGTTATTGCCCTCTCCAGAAATGCTCATTGCCAGCCACAAGCAATTGTAAAATATAATTTATGTGATGCTGGCTTTTGCATTTTAAATCTGACATTTGCTTTTGTTCCTGACCCGAAAGCATCACCATCTTAATCAAACTTTCTGAGATCTCATATAGTATCTCCCCTATTTTTACTTTATTACAGTCTTTTTTTCTATTTTGGGGTGGTTTCTGGATGCTTGGCTATGATATTCCTTCCACTCAATCTTCAAGTTCTTCCTGAAAAATACCTTCTGTATCTGGCACCTAGTTACTGCAAAAATAGTCACCTTAGAAACATTATACATACACAATTAAATAGGATTCTCTTCCAAAGTCCATTAAGTCAGTAAAAATTTTTCCACTGACTTCAATGAGCTGTGGGATCAGGCCCCAGAATACTTGAAATACTTTTTTTTTTTCTTCCCAACTATAGACTGCTAATACAGAACATATTCCTTTTTTTGCATTTCTCCTCTAACATCCCTGCCCTGATTTCCTTGCCTTGAGACACACTTTGCTGCCTTAAAATGTACTTTCTTCCCACATCAGTCTCCAAGGTGCCGGATTGAATCCCACCCCTCCTGTAATTTGGTTTAATACTTATTTATTCCCCTTTCCAAAGCTTTCAGCTGATGGATGTGCTGGCTTAGTTGTTGGGTAAAAGTTTTTTTAAACTCTTTATCTACTTTCTGTTACCTGTCTGCGCAGAGGGATTCGCTTTGTCAGCTTATGGACAGCGGGCTGGCTGCTGAAATCAGGCTTCTTGGTGGTGTTCTTCATGCGGCACAGGATGACTGTCAGCACCATGCAGACAATTAAGAAGACCCCTATGCAGTAAATTGCTATTTCCAGGTAGTCAGGTGATGTCGGGTATTCTTTTTCTTTTTCAGGAGCTGGATTGGAAGGTTTTTTGCAACAGAGTTAGCACATGGTACAAGCATAGTTCAGTACAGTGATTGGAACAACATGAAATGGCAAAATATCAGCAACTCTCACAGTCACTGTGTGACACACAGCATACTGTGAATGTTTAGGCCATCTTGCAATCCAAGAGTAATTCCTCTTTCTACATCACTGCTTTGACTTCTCAGTTTGCCATCGAGTGTGAGCTTGTGCACATATGCATACATAAATGGACATATACATGTGTCTGCCTAGACAGGTAGATACATATACATTGAAATATTGGATAATCAAGCATAATTTTGGGGGAAAACACTGAAGTGTTCAAATTAGGCTCAGGTTCATTTTGTTGCTCAAGTCAAACTTCAAAAGCGCTGCAATTCTTTTTAACCATGTAAAGACACATCTAAAGGTAAAATATCAAATTAGCTAGCCTAAAGGAAAAGCATCTAAATTCGCAAACAGAAATTTGGGCTTGAGTCTGCATTGCCTGTTTACCCAAAATTTTCCCTGGGTTCACAAACTACTGAGGGAAGGCACAACGACTTGGTCCCTCACCATGTTTCTAAACTCACATTAGGGATTTCAAGAGTGTTTTGAGGACCCAGCTGTGTAACTTGCTGTGGTTGATGCTGGGTGCCTAACTGGCCTGAGGGCCTTTGAAGAGCCCAGGGTCAGATTAAAAAGCATAACGCAAGCAAAAGCTGAATTGCTAGCAATCCATTAATGAGTCCTCTTTTGTGAGGACTGCACATTTCAAGTAACCTCATCAGTGGTTACCAGTCAATGAGATTAGATTTTAGTGGGAGCGGTTCTACATAGCTGTTACTCTGATTGAAAACATTTTGAAATTATCTTCAAGACAGTTATATGTGCAAACATTGTCCCTAATCCCTTATCTGGGATTCATCCCCTGGATAAACAACAGCATTCCACAGCAATCAGCAGTCACTCCGCAAGCAATGCACGTTCAAGCTGAAATTTTCTTAGTGCCTCATTCTAGGCTTATCAAAATATTTCATTCAAGAAAATCGGTTAAAAATAAAAATGCTGTTCAAGCACTTGCAAACTGCAAACACTGCTAGCAGAAGCGAGCCCTAAACAAGCACTGCTTTGCCTGCTTGGTGACAGACCACGCAGGCTGAGTGGTCACATAAGAGTGAGATGTCATGAAGTTGCCTTGTTCAATACGTTTTAATAAAGGGTAAGGAATTATCTGCAGAAAGTGGGAAGGTTTCACTCCCGTAATACAAACCTCAGCACTATGCACATGCAGGTTTTGTACCTTTTACTTAGGATTAACAATTAATAAATGGTAAGCACAAGATGACCCAGCAAACCTCAGGTGGTTCATGTGTTTTCAAAGGAACTCCTAAGGCAGCTGTCAACAGTTATAAATGAGAAAATTTGACTAGTGTCAAAACCAACTATGGTTACATCTTCTAACAGCTGATAACAATTTTCAGGCAAAAAAAGCACGTTGATGTTTGTTTCTTTTAAGGACAGAAACATCATCAACCCCAGAACAGCAAGACATGCTTTGCAGTAAAAGCAAATAACTACTTTTTTTCTTAGAGCATGCAATGGCTAAAGATGCACGGAGCTGATTCCCAAGATATGGAGGGCACTGCTTCTGTACATGATCCATTAGCATTAAAATTATTATTTCCATGAGAGATTTGGATGATAGGTTAAAGTGAATTTAAGCAAATAATACTCAGGTGTTTTGATGAAACAGTACACGTGTGGCCAAATTAGTCCCAAAGCTTCATAAGAAACTTTGAATTTCCTCCTCTTGAAAACGTTTACAATGATTAATGTGCAGATTTGCAGTTATCTCACTGAAGTGCTAAGGAAATGCAGCTCCTTAGCATTTCTGATGAACATTTAACAGATGTAAAAATATTTTAAGTTGACTGCAATAGACATTCCCCCCTCCTTTTTTTGTCATCGTTGTTAGGTTTCAGAGTTGCAAATATGCAACAAGATAATTCATTGGCTTGAGACAACTGTGTTTTAAAGAAAATCATTGTAAAAGTGCTTTTCTGAGACAGAAGCCGTGCTAATTCTGCAGCAATCAACAAGGAGAAAAAAAAAAGAGGAAAAACCACAGAAAGAGAGCAGTGTATACCTGGCAGAACTGTCAACCATGCAGTGTGAAAGGATATCCCAATAGAATTACCCGCCAAGCATGTATACTCCCCAGCATCCTCAAAAGTTACATTCCGTATATAGAGAACCTCAATTTCTTTGTCCGTGGTGTTAACACCGGCAGCCTAAAAAAAAAACAAAAGAGGGAAGCAAGAGAAAAAGCTAGACATTGAGAGAATTCTTGTGGATAGGGAGATGGAGCCACAGGGCTTTGCACTTTGTAAAGGCAGAGATGTAGAGATGCAAAGCTCCTTCCCCATCCACAATCCCTCATCCAAAAGGCGTTTACCAACAGGTCCCAGCTCACCTCAGAAAGTAATCAACACCCTTCACCAGACCTAAACTCACCACCTAAACATGCATGCAATCAAACAGCATGGAAAAATTAACCCACAAAGCTGCTTTTTTTTTTTCTTCTTCTTTTTTTTATTAAAAGGAAATGGAAAGAAAAACAAAGAGAAAACAAAGTAGGACAGAATGTAGTATCCTTCACATGTAGTTACCTGTGTCAGAGGAAAGAATTTACTATAAAAATATACTCTGAAAGCATTTTTTAAAAAAGAAAAAAAGGCAAATTCTGCTCCAAAGGACACAACTTAGTAGCTGTCTTAAGCAGTGTATGGTCCTTGCATCATCCACTGCACCACACTTAAATATGGTACACTGTGCAGTGCTGCCAAATCTCAGTTTAATCTGACGTGTGGAAATACTTGGTGGCTTGCTTAGAAACACAGTGGAGTAGGAAGGTAGCTCAGGTTTTGTTAAAAAATGATCAGTCATGGCTCTTAGAGACATGGAGAAAAACTGAACCCCAAAGGTTCAAAAATCAGGAGATGGAAATAAAATATATTTTTCTAAAACTTAGAGAGTTAAAAAATATATAGTAATGTGGAAGGTTTTTTTTCTGGTTTCCTTCCAGACTTCTAAATCTCTGGGTTGAGAAGTCATTATGCACCAAACCAATCACTGTACCAGTGATTATCCAAACTCGTACAAATAAGAGCAAATCTTAGGCCTGCATCTTTCCAGCTGTCCCAAAATGGGCACAGCAGGGCATCAGTGTCAACATCTGATGGAGATTTAGAGAAATTATTGTTTGCTGCTTTTTATCTCTGTTCCATTCAAAACTGTTACTTTGAAATACCTGATGAAAGAATCGACACATTTTTATCAGATCACATTAAAGAAAATTTAGTTGTGAGTTGTAGTCACATTGTTGCCAGTCTTTATTGCTGTTGACGGGTTACTACCCAGTTAATAACGGGCGAGTAATGACCAGAAAGCCCTCCCACCCTGTCTAGTCACAGGTGGTGTGGGAAGTTTTAAGTGACTACACTGACCTGACTTATGCTTCAGTGGGTATTTAGGTGAATATTTCATATATGTATATATATATATGTAGTGTATATAAATATACACTAATTAGCTTGTAATTACATTAGTCAATGAGCATCCTATACAAGAACTGCAAAGTATGCAGAATTAACAACAAAACTGGACGTAAACACACAGACACAAAGACACCAAACACAAGAGACAACAAAGATCAGCGTCAGAAACCAGTGCTTACGGTACACAGAATATTGTGGGAATTTTTCCATGGCTGCTGGTGTAATACCAGTTGCATCACCAAAGGAAGATTGCACATATACCACAAGGCCAAAGAGTTATCCTACAAGCTGCCTGCAGTCTCCCAAAGCACCATTTTTTCCAGCTTCTACATCCAGCTTGCTTTAAAAAACAGTGTTACCTTGTAGACTTGGCAGAACAGAGAGCCAGGCAGACTGGTTGGCCTCCCCTATATAATTGGAGACCTTACAAATATATTCTCCAGCGTCCGCCTCTGTCACATTGTACAGTGTCAGCACTTCAGCATTGGAACTATTTATCCCCGAATGCTAGAACAGACCAATAACACAGGAGAACAATGTCACAGCTGCCCAAATGGGACACCGATCTGTCTATGGTCCCACCACCAACGCGTCATAAGAACATGCCTTCCACTTCACACAGGTATCAGCATCAAAACATTGAGGGTTCGTTTGGGGTTGGTTTGGGGTTTTTTTAAATCCAAAGCATCACACAAGGAGTTAGAAAACAGTGGCATCAGAGAAAAAAAGCACGTGGGAATTTTGGCAGTGCCACCCAGCTTGGAAAACTGTGGAGTTTTCTTGGTTAGGCTTGCTCAAAACCCCTGCCAGCAGGAACGACACCACCGACACACTGCGTCACGCCAGCGAAAAATGGACATCTCTGCAGGCTCAGCATCCAGAAAACCCAATCCTGCCAACAAGCTTTTGGCAGCAGGTGCCACATTACTTTGAAATAAAGAGGCTGAAGAAACGTGAAAGAAATGGAGTAGATTGTCCCGGGTATGTTTTGGATGCGGTCTACCGAAACATAAATGGCAATGATGTTCTTTAAGAGGGTTTTCCTTGTTTTCAGAATAAATCATGCTTGAAACATTCAGATATAAAGGACTTCACAGAACTAAAAAAAAGAGCAAAACAGTGCCTAAGAACTGCACAATTAGTATTTAGTCTACCAAATGTTTATCTAACTCATTATTTCATTTGTAACAAACACTTCCGTTTTCAAAAGACATTCAGATCTCAAAATTCTTGGATTTACATCAAATAAATTAAAACACTTTAAAGAAGTCAGCACCACCGCCGGCATCTGTAAAGCCTCACCTTCAAAACCTGAAGATACGGCAGCCCATCTGGTCCGTATTTACTGCCATTCTTCTCCACGTGTTTTATCCACTGAATATGAGGTTGAGCATCACTGTAGACTTTGCAGACAAACTCGACGTCACCTCCGACGACTGCCGAGGCGTTTGCTGGGAGGCCAGCTTGGAGGATGGGCCTGTGGGGTGATCGCTCTGTTCGGATGAGGAAGGGGAGCGAGAAGGAGTGAGAGAGAGGGAGAGAAATAAAGATGCATAAATAAGCAGAGCTGCCAAGAAAACTCTAAGTGAACTCGAGCCAAAGAGCCCTGTAAGCCTGTTGGCTGACTCCTCCGAAATAACACTGCAGCCAAAACGTAGAACAAAAACTGCAGTTCAAAGGAGATGACTTGAGCACTACACTTGTAATATAAAGAATAGCTATTTAGGGGGAGGGGAGAAACCATGCTTAAAAACTTTAAGCATTTTTCACAGTTCAACTCAGCAAGAATCAAGTAAAATATCTTCTTTTTTTTTTTTTTTTTGTAATAAATACCTCTGAGTTTTAAAACATTCTAATTGGACTAAACCTCCACAAATTAAGAAGAAAAAAATAGTGATGAATTTTAAAAACTGATTAATGTATTAAAAGAAACCAAAGGGAATTAATTTCTCAAACCTAGCAGCCAAAACCTCAGCACCAAAACTCTTCATGCAGGGTACACATACCAGATAGCTCGACTTTCCCAAACACACTCACCAGTACAACCATGACAGCTGCTCTCTACCCAGACACAGCAGCAGAAATACCAGTTTGTTCTTATTCTGAGTAAGACACAGGGAAATACAGAGTTCTCATAAAAACTGCAGTGTATTTAGTGTGGGCCAATACAGCTTCTAATCTATGGACTTGCTTTTATCAGCATTTATCAAACGCTGTTAGAATCATAGAACCCCAGGATGGCTGGGGTTGGGAGGGACCTCAAAGCTCATCTTGTTCCAACCCCCCTGCCATGGGCAGGGACACCTCCCACCAGACCAGGTTGCTCCAAGCCCCATCCAACCTGGCCTGGAACACTGCCAGGGAGGGGGCAGCCACAGCTTCTCTGGGCACCCTGGGCCAGTGCCTCACCATCCTCACAGTCTAGAATTTCTTCCTAATATCTAGTCAAATCTCCCCTCTTCCAGTTTAAAGCCATCACCCCTTGTCCTATAACTACTTGCCCTTGAAAAAAGTCCCCCTCCAGCTTTCTTGTAGGCCTTTTCAGTTACTGGAGGGTGCTCTAAGGTCTCCCCAGAGCCTTCTCTTCTCCAAACTGAACAACCCCAACTCTCTCAGCCTGTCGCCGTAGGAGAGGTGCTCCAGCCCTTGGATCATCTTCGTGGCCTTCTCTGGACTCGCTCCATGTCCTTCCTTGACCTTCTTGGTCAAGCTTGCATCACCAAACATATCAAGTGCACTCTGCATCATCTGGGTACTCAGAGAGCCAGAGTTCCCAGCCCAATTTTGCAGACACAACACACACAGCCTTTGGCAAAGCACCAGTGGGAGCCTCACCCTCAGCTGTGACAGCAAGGCATAGCTTAAAAAACATCACCCTCACTAAGCCTGATCTAAAAGCTCCTGAAATCTCCTGGGTGGTAGTGGGCAGGGCACCAGCCCAGCTCCCCAACCTCCAGGGCCACCAACAGCCTTTTTTTGCTGGACAAGGTAAGTGGGCAAAGCACAAAAACTTTTCATTCAAACATCACATAAGAGAAAATCCTCTAAATGACTGCCCTGATTACCAAATTTCTTTATTATCCAGTGAGCGGGACGGACACCGCCACCTCCCCAGAAAACCTTCAGAGAGCTGCAGTTTCATCAGCCTGGCTGGGAACTCACCACCGCCTTCATGCTAACTTAACTCTGTCCATTCCTTTTCATAAGAAAGTCAAGTTAATACTGACCTACATATACTTTCAGCCTACGAATCAGAAGTGAACAACCCATTGTCCAGTCCCCTTCTCCAGGAATTCTTTTGAAGATAAGTAAAAAACAGTGGACCTAAATATTTCTTTTTAGAGGCTGCACACTGTAAAAGCTTTGTCATTATGAGCCAAATCGACCGAATTTCAAACCAAGCGTTCCTTCTTAAACATACTAGTTTCCAATAAACTGTTTCACAAGCAAACATTGCGAGTGTAATAGCAAATAATGATGCCCGTGGAACAATGGGATCTTTTATACAGTCCAATATATTTGGCATGCAGCAAACATCTACTGGGAATTTATTCACCGAGGCTACGCTGGCAGCACACTGCAAAGCAGCAGTCTTATTTTACTTGTGGCAAAAGTGCATTTGCTTTGCAGTTATTAAATTATTCCATGGCTATGTGTGTCACTTTAAAAGATCGAGGAACAGTTTAATACTTTTTAATTTGTAAATTACAGTAGAACATATAAATTACTATTTTACAGTGCTGGAGAGAACTTTTAGTTTCTCACCTTATACTAAATAAGCTCTAATTCCATCTCCCTCACTCCTTCATTTGGGTACAAAACCAGCAAGCAAAAATCTCTCTTTAATAGAAACCTTACACCATCTTCCAAAACTTATTACAGCTGCCTTCAGTATAAAATGAAACCTTAGAGAATGTTATTTAAAATGTTTTTTAGAAGTCAGTAGGCCTCATGTTTCATTTCTCCACATCAGGGTTTGATTTCCTTTGTGACCTTATTCTCTGCCCTTAAACAAACCAGAGAACGAGGCCTGAAACGTCTTGGAAAAGTTCCTACTATGCCAGCATCAACACACGAAACGTGTTTAGTTTATCCTGATAGCCATCAATGATTTAATCTCTTATTGGTGACTGTCAAACGTTTCCTCTACTGAAAGAGAAGAGGCAAAGTAAAGAAGTAAAAGCAAAGTTCTTACATGCTTGGTCTCAAATTCCTTTAAAAAAAAATTAAATAAAGCGTGTGCATATGTATAGGTAAGACATTTGTGACATTTCTTCTCTAAGGGTGAAAAAGAAATATGTTAAAAACAAACTTTAGTCGCCAGCCGACATACGGAGCAATGATTAGTGTTTGTCAACTCCCCCACTTCAGCACAAGGGAGTATTCCTGTGGCCGCACAGGCACAGGACACAGAAGAACATAACCATCATGATGCAAATTCAGCAGGGTTTCATGAAATCCTGAAGTCCAAGGTCCACAACAAATACACTCAGTATTGGGGGAAAATAACTAAATATGGAGAAACTTCTACTAACTACAAATGACCGAGTACAATGCTGTACAGTGTGATTTCTTGGAAACAGTCATTTCAGGGTGTTAGCCTGTCTTTCCTATTTCTCTGCAAACCACACACATCTAAGGACTCTGCTTAAGCACAGGTACTGCCAAAACCATATTCATAAATCTCACATCACTATTTAGCATTTAACATACAAGCTGTACATTTGTAAGCAGATATCATCACTCAACCAACCAGCTACACTAATATGAGATGGAAACGGTGTGCTCTTTTGTACTAAAGACTAGCAAAAGAGTCAAAGTTACCTTTAAAAAAAAAGATCTTAAATTAATTTTATTAGCCTTGTATAACCTAATAATTATAATTATTATAACCAGGACCATCACTATAGTGACCATATACATCCCTAGTTATTTAACTCAGGCAAACAATATTTTGATATCCAACAAGTTGGTAACCAATCTCGTAGCTCTCAAGTCTTACTGATTTCAATATTTTCCTTGCTTAGAAATATTGAATTGAATCAGAATCTCAAAAAATAAATCTTTACTATTTGACCACTGAAATTTCAGTGTTCCACTCTCGCTGCTAACGCAACATATTTCAAAAACAAGTCAACAACATATGCTATAATACAGAAAATTATCCTACAGATTAGCTGTCTTCAAGCATACTAAACAGTATATCAGAAGGACCATAAAAAGCAGTAGATACTAATATTACCACCGTAAATATTAGTTACTGAGTGAGCTACATACAGATCTACAAGGTTTT
The DNA here is from genome assembly GCA_028020825.1 of Podargus strigoides. Lineage (NCBI taxonomy): Eukaryota > Metazoa > Chordata > Aves > Caprimulgiformes > Podargidae > Podargus > Podargus strigoides. Next base: position 5,184,531 of record CM051626.1, on the reverse strand, counting down.
TCATAGCTATGCACTGCTTCAATTCCTGGTTCAACTGAAACTTAATAGATGGATGTTTAAAAAATTTTAAAATTAAAAAATACTTTCTGTATATTGACCTGAAAGTAATTGAGCCAAACTGATACATTACATATAAATCTCCATATGTTACATGTCGTTTTTACTCTAGTTCTTCCCAAAGTCTAACTTTATAATACTTTCTAGAGAGAAAGCATGCTTAATGCTAGATCCCACCTTAAGAGACAGACACCAACTTGCTTTCTCCAACTTTCAGTTTAGATACAAACCCAACATCATCCCCATTTGCTGAGTAAATTATTCACAAAAGGCAGAGTGAAAATGATTGCTCGTGTGAGAAATATCATACTCAAGGCTACAAGCATCTCCATTTTACACCACCATAAAAGTGCCAAGGGCTTGAGAATTTCTGCTCAGAATTGCTTGAGCAATTCTGGTTGCTTATCTATAGACAAACAGACTCACTATCTGAAAAGACAACTGACAGAGAGACCTGCCCAATGGCTTAGAAGAAACTGTCATTTAGCTTGTTAATGTTAAAACTTCAGAATACTTTCCTTCAAGAAAGAAAACTGCAAAGAACCCAGGAAAGCTGGAAAATTCCAAGTTTCAAAAAAAAAAAAACCCCAGCAATATGGAGGGAGCAGCCCAGGAAGCTCCCAGCCCTGCAGGACAGCTGGAGATGAATGAGAGCCCATCACATCACAGATAATGGAGGAAGAAGTGACTGGAAGAACCATTCTGGAACTGACTACTGAGGCCCGCACACTTCACAAGGAGTTCCAAGAATTGGTTCTTTTAGAAGTTTAAGTCCCTGGACAGGTGGTTCCTGCAGATGGGCATCATCTCTCTCCCATCCTTGGCTTTATCTCCTCCAACTGTTTTTTTAGCTGACCAGCTGCAGCCAACACAGAAGGAAATCAGAGAGGAGAGAGACAGGAAAGTCATGATGCAAACACATGAAGTGAAGATGCCGGGGTACAGAGGTGGGTGATAGGGGCCAAAACCCACATTTCACAGCCAACGGAGACCAGAAGATGCAATCCCACCACACTGGTCCTAGGGCAGGGGATGCAGAGATGGAAAAACTGCAGGAAAGGAGGCTGTTTACCAAGCACACCATCGGAGGGGAGACGTAGGGCAGGATTTGCTGCTGCCAGAAGAGGCTGGAGTAGAGCATTGTGACTGAAAGAGTGTCTCTGCTGCTACCGGAGTGCCTTGGCAGGGAGAGGAGACAATAACCCGGGAAGGGGTGAGTTCTGGGGCCCATCCCCAGGCCAAGTCTCCTTAGCAACCTGGCTGTGCCAGGGGCTGAGAAGAGCTCTGGTAATTGTCTATCCAAGCCTCCTTGTCACCCTAGCACAGACAGTTCAGGACCTTTCATGGGAGCTGAAAGCCAGAACCAAAGCCCATTGAAGTCAGGGGAAAAACTCACATGGAATTCAATGGGCTTTGGATAAGGCATCTGATTCATTTCAACAAAAAATGAAAACTACTCTTATTTTTCTCCTTTTGAATGTGCTTGTTTCCTCTTCTTGCAAATGTGTGATTCAAGTGCAGGCTAGGAAAATAAAAGCTGAATTGCAAATGCAGGACCAAACATGAGTTCTAGGGACGACAGAGAGATCCTTAGTCAAGGGGGGGAGGCAGTGGAGAGGGAGAAAAAATGTATTTAATTCTTTTCCACAATTTTTAATTAGACATATTTATCAGAGTCTTTAATACCAGTTTTGAAATGTTACTTACTCCTAAGAAATTGTCTTGACAGCTGCTACTGTGAAGTTACAGAGGGCTCCCTCAACTGATGCCTCTCTGTATCAGGAACCTTTCTGGATCAATAGCCCCTGGTAGAGATTTTGTGTATTCAGGCATCACAGAACAAAAAATGAAACAGTTCCAGCTGTCCCTCTGCTTAACTGAAAGCACAGGCCTGCCATGCCCTCTTCTTCCCTTGCCCTGATCAGCATACCACGTTAAGCTCCAGTTGCTTATTTTGCCTGACTCTGGGCTCGGGAAGTCTTCAGCAGCAGTCTGGACCTGTTGGGTGAAAACACTGCCCATTCCCAACCACCTTCTTTCAGATCGTGCAACATCTGTTGCTTTGGAAAATGCCAATTATCCTGTAAATTATGGGTCTCAACAGCATCCTGCAGTGTTTTAGGGCAGGCTGTAATCACAGCCTCTTGCCTTGGCTTTGGTGTAGCATCCCAAACTTGCAAGACTGACTCTTCAGACTTTTTAAAAAAAAAGAAGGAAAAACAATCAATCACAGCCTTTTCATTAGACACTTGGACTGAAATATTTCTCCCCTGTGTTTCACCTTCACCCACTATGCAGTATTCCTTCACCATTTCCACTGAGCCATGTACCTAACACAGGAGGTCCCCGAAGGCCACCGAGCTCAGAGTAGCACTGCTAATGAAGGAATGTGTTGGCACATGGCTCTGTCCCCAAATTAACTGTGTGTGTCCTCTGCTACCCAACAACACCTCATGTTATCTGGGGATCTCCTTGGCAGATGTACATCTGCCCAACACATCCCTCATGCCACCAACTGAACCACAGACAAGCCTCATGGACTGGGAAGCCAGTGGTGTCACCCATCTCTGGGGCATCCAGAACCCCCACCTCATGTCCTCTTCCAAACTGTACCCATGGGATTACCAAAACGGCTCCATCAGGAAATGCAGTTATATGCTAACTTCTCAGGTGACTTAACTGCTGCCTAGAGTTCTCTGGTGGTCTGAATACCTAACATAAAGCCCCTGTGCCAACCTCACGATATCAGCCTCTAATCATAGAATCATAGAATCATTACGGTTGGAAGGGACCTCCAGGGTCATCAAGTCCAACCTTTATCCCATCATATTCCTAACCACTACCTATTTGGGCCAAATATCAACCATTAAAAGAAAGATTAAATGTTTATCAATCCCTCACCATCCAGTGAGTGAAAAACTTTCAGTTTTCTATCCTGCTCCAGCTGACAGCAAAGCTTGGAAGAAGAGACACACAAGAATCACTTTTCTTCATGAAAGATGCCACCTACACAAGCTGCAAGTCTGGCCTCGGTTCACAAGCACTCGGAGCCTGGATTAATTATTGCTCTCTGAATTAGAGAGCTCTTTTGAGGAGAGTTCCAGGAGCAGTCAAGACATGAGGAATTACAACTTAGACTTCTCTATAAATCCAGCATTATCCAAGTTGATACAAAGGACCCGATTTGAAACAACACTTGTTTCCATACCCCTTGGTGGAGTGGCGTAGGAGGGGTTTAACCAAACAGATGTCAGAGTCCCCACAGGAATTTCCTCCTTCAAGGCAGCTTTCTACACATGGGCCAAGCCAAACCTTCGCTTCCTTTCTCCAGCAATATGCAATTGCTTATGGGGGCCTGTGCTCTATGAAATGCTGGAAGGAAAACACTGCTAACTCCACTATTTGCTCCACGGCATGTAAGGTGAGGAGTAAGGTTGAGCACTGGCTGCTCTTTCAAAAGATCAGAAACAACCAAGCAGGTGTAGGCAAAACGCCTCTGCTAATTAATGTCATTCACTATATACGCATACGTGAGCCAGGAGCTGAGCAGCTTCTACCAGCTGCACGTCAGTTTGGTTTCCTTTCTGCATAATATGAAGCACTGCATGTTGTTTATGGCCAATTCAGAAGTGCTGCTGAACTGTCATGTTCCATTTATACGTACATACATACACACCCCTCAAATCATCGCTTCCTTGGTAATGTATACACGCCAAGGTAGCATCCACAGCAAGTTAGGGACAATGCTCTCTTCCCAAACTCTGCAAAAAGATTTTTTAAGGCTGCAAGGAATAACAGATCACTGTCATTAAACATAAAGAGATAAAGACCATCCCTGGCAAGAATGCTTGATAAAGAACAGGAACCTTTCAAGCAGACGAGCAGAACAGCTCATGGATCAGACCAGCATTGCCAGTGCTGATGAAATCATGCCTTACAAATTTTGGCATCTTTTATCAGTAGGCATTAGCCAACAAATGCTCATACTATTCAATATTCCTGTACAGCAGGAGTCTCCATGTATAGCATTTCCTATTGGCTCAACGCTACTCAAAGAAGTCAACTCGATGGCCAAGAGCTCAAAGGGGGATCGCTGCAGCTGGAGCTCCTGGCCCTCACAAGTGAACCCGGTGAGGACTGGAGCAGTGCAGGGAGAGGCTAACCTCCATAACCACTTTCTGAACCCCCTCTGTCCTCAAAACTCCAGGCATTTCTTTCTGCTGGCATGTCACACACTTCATCATTGCTAACTACTGGGCCCAAAGGTCCATCTCTGCCTCGGTTTGTGGACCAGTCTCAGCAGTCAGCACAAAGCGAGACAGCAGGGAGCCAGACTCCATATGTTCCCTGCTGTCACTGAATACTTTCTCATAAAATTAACCATTTGAACACTGACTATTAAAGAATTCTAGTTCCAAAGATTAGAATTTTCTCACAGACACCAGAAGCAGACCCATTTGCTACCCACAGTAAAGCCTCTGCCACCCCATCCAACTTCTGTGCCACCCAAGCCCTCCTAACTTACCAAGGCCAGCTGAGTAAAAGGCAGTACCTTTTTAAAATCTCTACAGAAACTAATCAAACTCTTTGTCCTTGGCTTCCCCAACCTTCACCTCTAATTTGAAGTCATAGCACAGGTTCTCCAGCAGGCTCCCACTGATGTTATCCCATCTGTCTCTTTGGATAGCTCTTACAGCACAGCTTCAGCTTGCAGTCCTATGTGCATTTTAGCTAAAATCCATCTTTGAATAACACTGTTACAGCTATGTTCATCTGCACACCTCTTATGTGGCAGCAAGCTGGGGAAAAGACAGCAAATAAGACTGACTTATTTGGCTTGATACAAAGCCTGCTGATGTCAGTGGAAACAGTGAAAAGAAAAAAAAAAACCCAAACAAAACCAAACCACCACAATCAGAACTAGTTAAAAGCTATCCTTTATCCTTAAAGCAAAGCCCTATTGGCAGGATGACACAGTGTGGGTTTCATCAGCCCCATGGAGAAGAAAAAGTCATAGCAGCAAGAGTTGTACACCACTAATCGTGGAGCTTGCTTGCAGTACCCCTCACACAATGCATGCATGAGCAAAACCTTCATACATGTCTGAACCAAGCAGGGAGAGGCCTTATTTTGGTGTGCAAAACCATGGGAAACGGAACAATGAGGAGCTGAAATTTTCATTGGAATTCTTTTCGGTGTACCCTAAAAGAAAAAGGCTAGAAGAGACTATGAAAAACAACTTGTGACTTCTCACAGACAAGTGGTAAAATTTTATTGTTCTGGCTGCTTCCAGAGACTGCATTAATGTTTACACACAGAGATACCATCCTTTTTACTGTGCACAGCTCCCAGCACTCAACTGCTCTGTAATAACCAGAGACAATGCTGGGGTCCAGCATCGTTGGACCAGGCCCTCCAGAAGGCTCTGCCAAAGGTTTACCGTATCGCTGGCAAAAAGCATCTCTCCCACAGGGATGATGTCCTCTCCCAGCTGCAGTGGGTTTAACTCACCAGTGCACCCAGTGATGCCATAAAGCACACAGTGGGATTTATTATTGCTGTTGTTATTGTGACCCAACTGCATATTTTTCATCCTCCAAATTTCCTTTCCCGAAAACAGCTTTGCCTTTAAAGTAAAACGGAAAAGATTATGTAAACCTTTAAAAGCCCTCTTATATTTCTACACTTCTCCCCCCCTTTTTATTTTTGCACTTGCTCTGTTGAGGAATGCAGGTGTGAAATTATCAGGACTGGGCTAGTCTGCCCCCCATGCTAGACACAGCTGACCAACCATACCTGTGCACAGGCTCTTAGGGCAGGAGAGAAGCTCCAGCTCCCAGAGTTTCAATGCTCTGTGCTGGACCATGCTAGCTCAGCCTCAAGGCATGTCTATGTTGGACCTCATGAAGCCTTTGGGCTTGGCTCCCCTGGTAATGAAGTTTGCCATCATGTGGTCCCATGTCAGGAGGGGAGATGTCCCACCCCCATTTCTGCAACACAGAATCCATAACCTGTTCTAAATGTTGGACCAGATGCTGAAGACAACTGCTCTTGGGAAGACCCTGATTATACACATTTGTCATTATATTTGCCATCCAGAGGGACCTCAACAGGCTGGAGAGGTGGGCCTGTGCAAACCACATGAAGTCCAACAAGGTCAACTGCAAGGTCCTGCACCTGGGTCAGGGAAACCCCACACACCCTTCCACTCTTGTACCCTCCCAGTGCCATCAGCTCCATCCTGGGCTCATCAGTCATGCACAATCCCTTGATGCCCACCAGTGAGTGCCATCTCTTTTAATCCTAGTTTAATCCCAACAAACACTAGTGTGGTGGTCTCGGTTCGGATTCATCTCACCCACCATGGGCAGCCATCCCATTGCAGCCATGGGAATGTCCCACCTCTGCGTTTCCTCCCACATTTGGGGATAACCTGAAGAAATGCAGGTGCAAGACATTCATTTATAAGGCAGCCACGATAACTAACTTTGTGTTTGCCTTTAATATGGTCCGTTCATCCAGTCTGTATCACAGCTCATTAACGATTTTTCTGTATTTGTGATAATTGAAGGGGATTTTTTAGTTTTTTAAGAGGAGGTAACTTTACCAATTTACTGCCAAATACACTGCCAATTTTTTTCAGTAACAAAACTGTTGAGAAAAGACTGGCCCAGGTCAAACAGCCCCTTTGATTAGGCACAAACATGGCTTTCGACACGTGCCAATTGCACATTTAACAAGGCAATGTTCTTGTCAGCATCTTCAGACAACTCCTGCAAATTCCTACTTGCGTTTCCACGAGTAGGATACTGCACGAATTAGAAGGCATGATTAAAAATGATAATGACAGAGCTGAAACAATATCCTGTTCATCATTCATCAAAAGAAAGAGAAATACCTGCCTTGGGGCTGTAATGAGACAGAAAGTGGGACGGGGAGAGCAGTCTTCCCCCAGCAGACTCTGCAGGAAACATTCCAAACATGACAAATTCACTGTTCACCCAGCAGATGAAGTAATGACACTAGTATTTGTCCATAAAATGTAATTTAGCCAGACTACTCCAATGAAATCAGAAGCTTTAACGCTATAAAACTAAGGGGTTGAAATATTTTTACCTTATTAAGAAAGGGGGGGGGGGGTGGGTAAAAAACCCTATAAGCTTTCATTTTCCTTTAGCTGAGCCATCACACTGCAGTCTTTGTTTTCAGGAGTGAACCACACAGCCTCCAGCACTAAACAATTTGTGTAATTTCTTCTCAGATGCACACCCCTTACCAAAAAAAGCCTAGTGCCAGGTGTAAAGTCCACACTTGGGCTTATCAGTACATTAAATAAAATCTTCTTCCCTCTCGGCCTAACCAAATACCTGCCGGGCAAGCATCAGTGTGGATTCCTTCATGCTTTCAGCCCCTGTCTCATCATGTCCCATGCCGCAAGCACTTGGGTGAAGACATCAAGCCAAAGCTTGCCCCTGTAAAGAGCCAGTCAACAACTGCAAGCACATCTGCCAGCAATGCAAGTTTAGGCTTGGTTGTAATACCTACATTTAACTCCTGCCAGACATTTGTGATGCAATGTCCAAGGCACATTGGTGTCCAAGTTGGTGTCAGTTCCCTTTTCATATGTAACATGAATCCTAAAAATAATTCTTTGGAAATCAAGGAAGGTTCTATGGTTAAGTCAAACTAATTCTGAACTTTAGTTCAACAAAAAAAAAAAAAAGCCTTGGCAAAAAGTAAATAGCAATGTATGTTTTTATGAAATTGGGAATGATAGAATGAAAACATCTTTTAAAAAAAAAAAATATATGTGTCCATGCCATGTTCGCAGCTAGAGACTCAGAGCACATGAAAATCCAAAAATAAAACTGGCTAGAAACAAAAGCAAAGTTTTTTCTTTCCCTTCTTTCCCTTCCCTTATATTTCCCTTCTAAACTAAGGGAAATATAAACAACAAAGTACCAATAGCAAAAAGTTGATTCAATTTAATCATATGTTTTTTAAATAAAGCAAGAGTAAAATTCATCCTAAAGCCCTCTAAAACCTCCAAGAATTCAGAATAAGAGTGTTTTTCTGCACATCCGTCAGTAAAATCACTCAAACATGAGATTTCTGGGGCATAAGCTTTAAGATGAGAGTAATTTAAAATGTTTCCTGGATGAGAAGCTATTCTCACACTGTTTTCGTATGAAAATATGAATTACTGTTAAGGGAAAACTGTGTGGTACTCTGCCACCTCTGGAGTTCACTCCTCAGTAATGAGAACCAAAGGCATGGCTATTAGGCAAATTAGAAACTGGTCAAAGTACAGTTAAACTGGCTGGAAAAGGGCTTTTTTTAAAACAAAAAAAAAAATATTTGTGACAAGTTATGTTCGTTTTTGCAGTAAACAGCAGGGTCCTCTCACACACTCTTGGAAGATATGTCGTGCTATGGCAGCTGCTTATAAAACCCAGTAAATGAGCTAATGTGCTGAACTTCATCTGAAACCAAACCATCTTTTGTTTCCCTGGATGATGGCATTAAATAGGACAGAAATGGCTACCTGCACTAGGAATGTTCAAAGACTAACCTTTTTTTTTTTTTTCTTTTGCCATTAAAATATAATTTCAATTAGTTACTTCCATGCTTTAACAGAAGTGCCACTGCTGAAATTGTACTCTAGCGATAATTGCAATCCAAGAGTGAGCTAATTATATACAGGTCTCAGTGGCTGCATTCCCACGTCGCTTCCTACAACCCGGATTCACTACAATACAACTCAAAAGTGAAAACCACGTCGTTTGCAATCGTCCTCCCTTAAGACTGCATGGCTTTATATATGTTTAATGAGAATGGAGTTAGTCTATTAGTAAGATTACTATAAAAATGTGAGTTTCTACCTACTGTTAAATACAAAAGAATAGAAAGGGACTTCAGCTGCAGCTGATGGGCTAAACAGTACAAGGGAAAGAACATTCTTTTAATTAAGGTACTGGATTAGGACTCAAGTACCAGATTTACTTTTTGGCTCTGCCACCAGCTTCCTGTGTGACCCAGGGCAAGAAATTTCATCGCTCCACAGCTCAGTTTTTCATCTATAAAATGGACAGTGACATTTCCTTCGCCCCATCTCTCCTCATTTTGGTTGTAAGCAATTACCTTGCGTTGGCACGTTGCCTTGGACGAGTATCCGATATTAATTGAAGCCTCTGGGTAGTACTCCAATGAAAAGCTAAAATCAACTCATCTCCCTTTCACAGGATCCTAAAGGAGTTTTGCATCGCCACCATTTGCCACTGCTGCAATCTAATATATTTGTATCCCTGAGCAAAGCCCTGCTGAAGTCCTTGCTTTGAAATGGAGGAGGAGGAGAGAGGAAAATGCAGTCAACTGGGGTATCCCAAACATTTAAAGAATAACTTTTTCCAACACAGAATATCCTTGCCAACTGGACTGGACAATTCCCCACTAACGCTGTCAATGTGCACAAGTATCCTGCGCAATATAGAGAGGCTGCCAACGACTTGCTGCTTTTTTTTTCTTTACTATTTTCTACTCCCATTGTAAAAAATCCAGTGCAATGGTTTTGCCAGGTTTGTAAATTTGAATGAGACCATCTGAGCTGAGCTGACTATTTTAAGAGGGTTCTTGCAAGTAATTACAAGGTAAAAATGAGAATACTTCACACCTACATTCTGAACTAAAAACTACTTAGCCCTGCTGGCTCCAGGCTTTTAATTGTCAAAAGAGTTCAGGGTTTGGAAAATTATTGGCATCAAGTAATACTGGATATTCCTAACTAGCATTGTGTCATTATTTGGCACGATTTTTGCTGGGATACCTCCCAAATCTGTGACATAATCAGAGGGTTCTCTACATTACACCATACAGTCAGATGCTCATGTTAGTGTAATATGTTACCATGTTTAATACCATTTGCTATTACTTACACTTAATCAACTCTGGAACCAGTTAAACCATATAGGAAAAGCAATTTCAGAGGCTTTCAACTGACAGTTTTCCACACACAACTTGACCTAAAATTACGGCCTGAAGTTTCTAAGATGAGGTCTACATACGCAATTGCCTCTAAACAAACATCCATAACTCTCCACAACCCTGTGGGAACTGAAAATTCATATGAAAACACACACAAAAAAAAAAGCAGAAAATTAATTTATGTAGAACTGTCTTAACTAGAAAAACTGTCAGAGTTTCCCCTTCTGGCCAGCCTTAATTTACTGCTTCAGCAATTTTATGCCCAAACTCCATGATTATTACAAGCTTTCAGCAACATAGAAATGGCTGAGCTCTCTAACATCAATCCCCCTTTTAGGTTAAAGTCCCAGTGCAGTATCTCTTGAAAGACTCACAGTAAATTCAATGCAGGTATCTTAGGGTGCACATTCCCATACATATGTTTTCAAAGTAAACTAAAAATTGCACCCTTTAACTCACCAAATTAAAGAAAGTAAAATGATTAAGTATGCAAAACTCCAAGATGAAGACTGGGATTTGCAGAAGTCACTTTTGGACTTCTGGTTTGCTAACTCATAGGGGACTGAGCATCAGAAAATGCTGAATATTCACCCAGGGAAAATCAGGGCTCCTTTGGGCACCATCAGTTGGTACCCAACACTCCAGATCACTATTCACTATTTACTTTTCTGACTCTCTATAGGAAAGGAATAGACATTTAAATAAATGACATAATTCTTATTACCATTCCATTCATTCATGCAGGTCACTATAGTTTACTGCCAGGAAAAATAAACTCCTGCATAATATTCCTCAATGTAAGGCATTCAACAGGCTCAAAGGGGGGGAGGAGGTGAGGGGGCTTCTGACAAATATTTGCTCAAGTAACCACATCATCCATGAAAACATTCGCTAGAAAAAATAGGAGAAGAAATTTACAGTCAACATGAAACATGCCAGATTGGGACTGGAGTGGTAACGAGGAAAAGGAGCAGGGGACAGAGAAGGGAAGGGGAATTTTTATCCAGTTTGTTACAGCAAGGAAAAATTCCCAATATTGCAAAACTAGCTTTTTGCAATTAAAAAAAAACAGTTTTAAGCAAAACCGAAGCTGACTCAATCTAGGCTCCCTGAAGGATTAAAACATTTTTTTAAAAAAAGCAAAAAAAACTACTCCAAAAATCCAACAACTCATCATGTCCTGATGTTCCTCCTGGGCCAGGCTCTGGAAATCAAGCCTCATCCCTGGAAAGTCCATGCAAGTAGCCTATGCCTCCAGCAAGGTGGTCAGCAGAGGTCCAAGACACTCAGAGCACAATTCACCACCATCTCTGGCAGCCATTGCTGCTGCACCCTCCATAAACTTTGTTTAAACAAGTGTCCAAACAAAAATGGCTTTGCCAGTCACTCAGTTCCCCTCAACAATACCCATAGCTCACTCTGCTGAGGATGATGAAATATTGCCAAGGCTGTAAAAGTCCTCACTGCTTTCAGTGTTGACTATCTAAAATCAAGTCTAGGTGAGCTGGGTGGTTCACAGACTGGCTTAGAAGACTTAAATGTATTGGGGCTGGTGGGAGGGCTTCAGTGTGATGGCATCCCCATCACAAAATGATCTCCTTCCATGAAGACTAGCTCTCACTGGCAGTTTCATGGTGAATGTTTTCATATCTTGCTACCTGAGAAGCTGGCACTTGTTTTGTTTGGATTTGGGGGTTTCCACAGATTTAAGTGGTCTCAGACAAAATAAGACACTACTTTTAAAAGGCCATCCAAAACAATGTGAGTGAGGCATTTTTATTCATGTAAAAAACAATCAGGAAATAAGGAAATAAAAAAAAAGTGTCATTGTTTTGGTCATATAAACCCAAGCTCACAGTAACATTCTCCATGTAAGATAAGTTGGGCTGTCAGTCACCAGTCAAAAATAGCTTACAATAATCAAATTCATTTTTGCTTTCAATACTGATTGACCAAAAGTTTTATTCACAGAACTTGTGACACTCAGGTCATCCCTCAAGCCCACTCAAGACACACTTCAGAAACTGCAGCTCAGATCCCCAAAGGTCCTGCCAGCAGGTCCTACAGCCAAACTGATTGCTTTTGGACAGCGATGCCTTCCGAGTCAATAAAACTGCTCACCCCTACCCAGGCTAATCAATCAGCAAGAGTAGGGATGAATGGAATTGGTTCCTGAGATTTCAACCCCTAATTTAGCTAAGCACTTAAATAAATATATGTAAGCTTTATCAAGTCAGTAGGATTTTGATACTATTAAGTTAATATTACTAATAACATGTTGAATAGTCCTGTTGAATCAGCTCTGCTACTACTAAGAATTCAGGCAGCTTTTTAGAATTTGTCCTCCAGTAAAATAATTTTTTTCACAATTTTTGTCACCTGTTTCAGGACTCCTCATAGTCCACACAACAAATCTCTGTTATACTGCTGCAAACACAAAGTACCTTCCCTGAAGCTCCAGCTCTGCACCAGCTTCTCCAAAGTCAATACCTACCTTTTAATTTAAAAAAACCCCAGTCTATAACAACTGCAATCTAAAGGATCACTTGACAGTTTTCATAACTGCAGTTATTAAAATTTGTGGCAGTACATTGTACAAGTAATAATTAAATTGCAATGCTAATGATTAAAATTGCATCAGTATTTATTCATCACGGTAAGCTTGTAGGTATAGCACAGCAGCAAGAACTCATGTGCACACATGGATATTACACCTCTGGCAAGGCGTGGGTAGGTAAGTCCTACAGACACAAGTGAGACAGATGAACATATAAAGTTATGTAGCAATTGGTTATGTAAGGAAGACTTATCTTTAGACCACTGTGAAATCATCTTCGAAATGAATGCAAAATGTATCAGCTTAGTTCTGAATGTTTCAATAGAGAAACTGATTAATTAAAAACATTGTCTTACATGAGACAGAGTTTTACTCACCAACCACGTCGAGATGGTACGTGTGATTGATGGAGCCGTACTGGTTCTCCACTATGCACGTGTAATTTCCTTTGTCAGACGGGACCACGCTCTCCATGATGAGACTCCAGTGCTGGTTGCGGACCTGGCGGGTTGTAACCAGACAGGTTGGGAACTTCACTAGTGTAGTTTCACTCTCTCCCCTTGTTTTCTGACTAGTTAACCTTTTGTAATCCAGGTTTAAAAGCCTCTGCTGTGCCCAAATGACAGTTCTGGACACTGCAATGCTTTATTTACTCCTGATCAGGTACAGCACAGCTGCAGCAGTGAAAGCTTTCACACATTCTGCCATAAATTTACCTCGTTCCTGATCAGAGCACTGCAGACAGTGGTGAACACTCAGTCCTACCAGGCTTACAAGGATGGCACCAATTAGCAGCAGTTGTCTTACCAGGCTTTACCTCTCAAATCCACTCTAAAGCAAACTCACACCCTCAGGATCTTTCCCATCTTCTTCAAACAACCATCTGATAATAATACTATGCACCATCAGTATGGGATAGATATGATCCCCTAACACCTAACTCTCCATCCTTCTCCAATAGCTCAATTACACAGCTTGGATTTTGGAGAAACAAAGTACAAAGAGCAATGTTTGGGATCCCTCCCCACAGACACATAGAGTGGCCACATCTCTTGCTGCTCTGGGGTACCACGAGAAAGCAATGAAGATGCTGCCTCATGAAAAATGCCTGAAGAAAATCCTCATGGAAACAGAGCATAAGGATACACATTTATTTCATACAGTCCTTGGACAGAATGTATTAAAGGTGCTGATTGTATTCCCATTTGAACTCAAAAGGAGCATTGGCACTGGTCTTGCAGAAAATAGGATCCAGCCCAATACTGGAAGGATGTAGAGTCATCCGGTACACATATATATTTCCCAAATCATAAGTTGGCTCCCAGACTGACCTTTTGCTGGCTATCCACTAATCCCTTGTTTTAGCATTACATTGTCGACTACGCGCTCAAAAATCTTAACATTATGTAGCTGTAATGTACAACTTTTAAACTGCAAAGTACATATTTTAGCAAATGGAATAAAAATACAATCTGGTACAGTCATTTTAATCAGCTAAATGGAAAGCAGTAAGTCAGTGCACTACACCAGAAAAATTTATGGACCATTCAGTGACACTTCCAGTAACTATACATTCTTAAAAGATCATTACAACTACAGATCTGAAATCCTGCTTTGTGCCTGACTGTTGCATAGGTCCTTATCTAGCAGGAAAAGGCTACACAGGGCTCCGTCCCCGGTGCCAAGAGCTCAGCTCTCACACTTGCTGGAGGTAAAAATGCCTTCAGTTCAAAGCTTGGAAGAAAAGAGTCCTCTCTGTAAGGGACTCCTGGTTCTTCTAGTCCCCCCAGCTAGTAATTAGCTCATTAGCTGGTTATTACTATCACTGTCCAGTTACAGGCTAATAATATTAGCTAACGACTGGCTCTGTGGGCTTGAAAAACAAAGACAATGTAGACAAGGCTCCAGCAACAGGTGAAGGGCACAGATGCTAAGCAAATGTCACAGAAAAATGTGACAAGATACCCCAACTTCTCCAACCCAAACCTACAGCTCCTCCCCCCAGCCCCTCATCTTGATGATATACATCAAAACTATATATTGATGTTTTTAACACCATGAAGAGGTAAAAAATAAGTTTATAAAGCTAGAAAGAGTTTATCAGGATTATTTTACTATCTTGTTATTCTACCAAGCAACCTTGAAAGTCAAAGTTTGGGTCAGGAAGAATTACTGTCATAAAACATTCATAAATAACAAATACAACAGCTACATATTTTGAATATTTTACTTCTTTATGAGCTACTCTGGGGGAGACTTGGTCAAAGTGACCTGGACTTTTTGCCATGACAAGCTATGTCACGCTTCTCAGAATCAGAGCAAGTGTTTTTGACCTATTTGACTGCAAAACAGGAAGAACAGATCACGGTTCTGCGGAAGATAAAGCAAAATAAAAATTGCTAACAAGCTGCAAGCAATTAATTTGATAGGAAAACACAAGAGATTGTTTAGCATTCAATAAGAAAACATAACTTACAGCTACAAGTGGATACACTGGATGGCAATATTAAAAAGTATTTGTGCAATTTCCCTTCTTGTAACTCCAATGAGATGAGATAATATCTCTATAATAAAACAACAGCTTAAGCCTCTTCAGTTTAAGCTAAACAACTGCTGTAGAGGCCCAAAGCATTTATGACACATCGTCACAGAACTGGATTTATGTCATGAATCTGGATTCAACTAGATTCAGCTTGTTGGCTTATTGCTTTCTGGTTCCCAGAGCAGCATTGCAAAGACCAGAAAAACTCCCCTTTGCTGGGGATGATGGCACCTCCTCCTGCTGGACTCCCAGATTGAACCTTTCATTGTCAGACACATGAGAGTCCTGCCACAGTTGTCTGACCTTCATCCTTGTGACTGAAGTTGCAAATAGATGGTCTCTTTGGTAATGCAAGTTTAAGCCATTGGCTCCCTCCAGGTTGCTCACTAGGGCCCTCCTAACTGAAGACACCAGTGCCATAGCCCTCCAAATATTCCCTAAAAAGTTTCCCTGGGTAAAATTGTAGAATCACAGAATGGTTGGGTTGGAAGGGACCTTAAAGATCATCTCGTTCCAACCCCCCTGCCATGGGCAAGGACACCTTCCACCACACCAGGTTGCTCCAAGCCCCATCCAACCTGGCCTGGAACACTGCCAGGGAGGGGGCAGCCACAGCTTCTCTGGGCAACCTGGGCCAGTGTCTCACCACTCTCACAGTCGAGAATTTCTTCCTAAAATCTAATCTGAACCTACCCTCTTTCAGTTTGAAACTGTTACCCCTCATCCTATCACTACTTGCCCTTGTAAAAAGACCCTCTCCAGCTTTCTTGTCGGCCCCTTCAGTTACTAGAAGATGATATAAGGTCTCCCCAGCACCTTCTCCCAGCTGGGTCCACTGAAGCTGTTTAAATAGATGACTCAAGCTCATCTGGCAGACAGAACATTTTAGGGAGCTCATGTGAATTAATCCACTAGGAAAATACACAAGGACAGCAACAAGCCACCGAAAGTGGAAGCATCTTCACCAGGCATATGGGTTCCAGCAAAGGACAAGTCTCCACAGCCAGAGATTTAGCAGTTGTAGGAAACTCTTCTAGCTCTCCAACCTGACTAGCTCCATGCCAGCTCTTACCCTCTTATATCTACTGCTTTGTGCCCTGAAGCCCTACTTGATACTGAGTTCTTTCAAAATCCTGGGAAATACCCATACAGTCCCTTTCTCCATCACTGGTCTTCAGGGCACCCCTTCCAACTGGTGATTGCCTTTTCTTGACATAGGGAAATTCAGGGAACAACCACATTCCAAGTATCCTGAACCACAGCTTGACTCCTTTTTTTTTTTCAACACAGTTTAATAACTGCTTTTGCTTTTTTTTTTTTTTTCCCCATACTCAAAAATGGTACTTTATTTAGATAATAAATATAATATCAACATGTTTTGTTCCTGACCAGGAATGGTCACTTCTAGCAAATTACTGAGATGCTTTTTTTTGGCTATCTTCTCCACCAAATTTTTAACCAATTCTTCCAAATAATTTGATTTTTAAACTAAATTACCAATATCAAATGCATACAACTGTACCTTAAGATATAGTTGGAAACCTAAACTGGAATCAAAATGCCAAAAAATATCGGTTAGAAATCTAGGAAGGTACAAAGAATTTTTCACAGAAATGTTTTGCTTTTGGAGTATCATATAAAAAAACAGTGGACAGTTCTGTTTAAATTTAAAATACGTGTCTCCAGTGAACAGACACACCACAAAAAAGCTGTCAATTAACAAAAAAATAGTAAAAATGGGTTACTTTTAAATGAATTTCAAAAGAAAGAAGGATTAGAAACCAAAATATGATTTCCCACAAAATCAGCCCAGTTCAGACATATATTGGTACCACCCAAGTAGAGAGAACAAGTGCAGAACATTCCTGCCAAAGCTATGGGCTTTTACAGTTCCTACAGAGTCAGAACTTTTCTTTACTCTGTATTTACCTGGCTGAATTTAAATGTGTATAAGAGGACTGTAGTGATGAAGCTTATCAAAATGCAAATGTGAAAACACACATCTTGTTAATACTTAAACAGTAACAGCTGATAGAAGTACATTTGCTTTCTGGGTGGTGTACAGAAAAGTAAAGGCTCCTGTGGTGTCTCAGAGAGGATTTAGATTATTCACTCAAAGAAATTATAAAATGCCTTTAAATGCACAAGCAAGAGCTATTATCACTACAGAGACATATAAAAAAAAGACTGAAAAGGATTTAGACATTCAATAACTGATCCCTTTCTCCTTGTTGTAGGAATTCTGTGTATAGCTTGAAAAATCATAAAAGGTTTGATTTTGAAATTCACCACCCAGAATTAGTCACGGTGGAGGAATTTCACTCTGGAAGCTATCTTGGCCAGCACATACACCCTTCTGCTAGCCAGCCTGAGTGTAAATTGACTCAAGATATTCCCCAGTCAGAAGGACAAAGTGCTACAGGTTACTATCTGATTGTGATAAAGAGAATACAAAGAAGAGATTTCTTAGCTCAAGGCAGCAAGAGAGAGGTGGCTGGAGGATTACTGGAAAAGCTTCACATTTTCCTTCCCTTTACTTTGTTCTTAAAGTCTTCAAGGGATGACTGCCTCTTCCAAAAGGGACAGGTGGTGTTACATCAACAGGTGATGGCAGATACGGCCAAGTTTGGTTCCAGCTATTCTAGTCCTCAAAGTATGATGAAGATCTCCAGCAGAAATGCTTTACCTACAGCAATGCCCAGATTCAAGACAAGCTAGCATACAAGAATTGTCATGAGTTGCTGTGATATCTGGCTGAACACAGACCAAAATGGAAAGACTCAGTCCTTTCTGAAGATTCCTTCATTACAAGTTTTTCAGTATAGAGGTGTCAAGAAAATACAGTTCTCTCTTTATTCTGCAGTAATTTTGAATAAATCCACAGTGACCTCATCCTACCCCACTAAGAAGAAGAGAACACAGCCTCCAGAAGTTATGGAGGCCTCAGTCTTTAACACACATTCACTGAAAATAAGCTTCCATCTTAAAAAGATGGTTATTCAAAACACCTTCAGAATCTAGAATATACATAGGTTTGGTAAGCAGGTGACAATGATAAGTAAATGCTATCAGATCACTTAAAATTTGATGTATTCCTGAGCAACAAGTCTAAAATCGACAGCTATGTCCCCTCTTTTTTCCTTTTAAACTAAAGGGATGTAACAAGTTATGATTCAGAATTATAGGTATGTACTTCACTTATGCAGCTGGCTTTAGAAATAGGCATCTGTGGTTTCTTCTCAGAGTACACACATACCTAGGAAATTGTATACGTTTAGTACACACGAGCAAAGATTTGATTTGTGCCACTTAATGGGCACAAGTCTAAATGAGCTCACCCAGATCCCTAACACAGGCCTGCAGTGGCAGCCCAGAGCCTCCCATGGGCTGATTTATCCCACCAAAGATCACCCACCCAAACCAGAGACCAGGTCTCTTCATCCTGCCTTGCAAGACATAAATTTCCTTTCATGGTTTTCAAGAGTTACATCTGCATTTCCCCTTCATGAGATGCAAAGGGTTCAAATAACGTCTTAGTTAGCCCTGAAACACTTACTGTTACTTTCCAAGACAGGATTAGTTTGTTTTGGTTTGTTTTGGTTTGTTTTTTTTTTAAACTGGATTTTTTTTTTTATTTTTAAAAAAGCACTGAGAAAGGTGAAAATCATGGAACTGTGGCCAATTCGTTAACACCCCATAGCGTTATGAAAGGCAGAAGGTGTTGCCAGGTGTACGCTCATAAGCAACAGTAATTTATGGTGTAAGCAAACATAGATGGAAAAGTCTACTTAGATAATTAGTGTTCATGCGGGGAGATTTTCTGGGCTTCGGTCTCTGCTGACACAAATGTTGGAAAAATTGACACTTTCTACAGTAAATCTAGCTAGAGAGGAAAGGAGACTACGGCTTGTCCTCCTCTGCATTGGAAAACTGTATTTTTTTGTACCAAGTAGGATTTGAGTCAACAGCACATGAAGCAATATACACCCTGGCTCCATCAGGGCATCACAAAACCCAGCACCCCAGAAATACTGCGGTCCCTGGGGTAAGGCAGTGGTGCAGTACTGAGATGGGCAGCCCCCAGGACTCGGTCTTGAGCTAACTGAGTCATCTGGTAAAGTCAGTTACCTTCTATCTTAATTACCATTACAAATTGCTCTGAGCTCCTCAGCAGAAGTTCTAGGCTGGGGTTTACACAAGGTGACTAACTCAGAAACTCCTAATCTTTGGAGAGAAGTTGCTGAATTCCGGGTAGGTGAGGAAGCCACCGCCAGAAGTTCTGCAGAAGAAGTGACTAAGTCAGAAATGGGGGGCAGGACGGTAAGGGCACTGCTTGAACAGCAATTTGCCATCCAAGTCACACATTCCCATTCCCTGTGAGGAGCCAGATAAAGTGACCGAATCCTGACTTCTGACCTGACCTAGGCAGATACCGGGAGGTTAAAGGTCTGTGCACCAATCCACAGAGCGAGCTGGCCTCCTTAAAAACCTCTCTTAATCAGTAACCATCAATTTAGAATGAAGCATCTAATCTGAAGCTGTTTAAAATTCAAACAAACCCTTGTAAGTAATTGCTGTTACTTTCCCTCAAATTCTGCTTCCCATTTCAGTTTCACAGACCATAAACTCTATAGAAAATAATAACTTCTGACTCCCAACCCTGCCTTTATTAAACCATCTACAGTCACCAGAGTAGAGGGTCATGTTTTAAACAATGCAGCTGAAAAAGAATAGGGCAAAATAGTCTTACTTTGCAAAGTCAGTCTTTAGTTTTCCAAATAAGTCTCTACAAACAAGCCTTAGCTGCACTGCTATGCTATGAGCTTGAATTTGAGAAAAAAAAATAAGGAATTAGTGCTCAGTAACCACCAAAGAAACCATCCACCCTTCCCCAGAAGAAAACAATTACTTTTTTTTTTTATGCTTCTACATTTGATCCAAGGCCATTAAAAGATTTTCTGTTGACTTCAGCAAGTTTTGTTGGGGTTTTTTTGCAGCTTTGGTCAAGAACAGAAATTGCAAAAATCCCATCATGAGAAGGTACCTTATACCCGCCGATACGATGCTCTTGTTTAAACTCTTTCCCATTTTTCAGCCATCGCATGGTGGGTGTTGGGTTCCCCATCGCCGGACAACGAAACTTGACGGTGTTGGCCGCTGGCACCGCGTGTAGCCTTTTCTCCATTTTGTCTGTGTGAGTCCAATAAGGTGCCCCTGTTTCAAAGAGATACAGTCAGAAATATCAGTACTTGGAAACCAAGCTCCCACTCCAGCCCCTTCCACAGCCAGAAAGTGCTGCGCACATTGGTTTTAGCAGAGACCAATCATACGCCACAAGCGTTGACCAGAGTTTTGCAAACAGCTCAGGCTGCAGCCCTGAGCACACAATTTACGACAAAATTCCAATAATTAACCACAGCTATCCTTTGCTTTGCGTATGCCAAGTAAGACAGAGGGATCGTGCTTTCATCAGACACAAATGATCAGATGCTTTGGACCTCAAGTTGAGTTACTGCAAGCGCTCAGCAAACTTGGAATTCTCAGACCCCGGCTCCGAAGCCAGACAGACCAAGTCACAAGACTTGTTGGAAGCCTCAGCCTGATCTTTTCCCCATCTGTTAGAAGGGGGATAAATGTACCTACCTGCCTGGCAGCATGCTAAAACTTACAGTGCACCATGGCAATGTGAGCTGTGCTGTCAGAAACCACTCTGATATATTTACAAGTGCAGGACCAGCAAAGCTCAGCAATAGCGTTGATCACTTTGCAGGGATTTTGCACTCTCGTGAGTCTGTCAGAGCCCAAATGTTCACTGATGTCCAACACTGCAGCACCACAGAGTCTCTCTGAGCCCATATTTACTGGAGCAACCACTTTTACCAGCTCCTGGCAAGGCTCTCATGGCTCTCCCTCACTCTGCCCCATGCCCTGGCCCAGCCTGTGCCCACACGAGGAGCACATGGAAAACCTCCCCCTTGTCCAGGTTCTCAATCAGTTGTCATGTACCAGTACAGCAAGCACAACAGAACAACACATACAACTACCCAGCTGTTTTTACCCTCCCAGAAGTAAATCTGGAAAGACAGATCCATACACAAGGTTATCCCATGCTCTGGATCCATGCAACACTTCAGCTACGTTGCCCAGTGTCTCCATGGCATCACTTCAGTTGTCACACAATAACAGCTTTTAAAAAGTTAAAGATTCAAGATCTGCTTAATAGTAGGAAACATTAATTTTTTTTTACAATTGAGTTTTCCTGAAGCAAATCAGATTAGTGTGGAATTTTTAGGACTAGAGGGGTCCAGAAAAATAACTCTATTCCTCTCAGCCCTGTTCCATTTCCTTCATTAGCAGCCCAACACTCCACTATAAATAAACTCTTCCGTTCCTCAAATATTTATAGCAGCTCTTACAGTCAGTGCAAACTCAGAAATCCTGCCACCCCCCTCTCTAAATAAAAATACAGCTGGACACAAAATACAGGAATAAATCCTTTAACAACGTCTCTTTCAGTATAAAGAAAACATTCCAAAAGCAAGTCTTATAATGATGCTAAGAACGATAACTGATTTCTTTCTTTTTTTTTTTTTTTTGCCTCAAGTGGTAATTACTGTTAAAATTAATGAAGTAGAAAAGCAAAGCAAATTTGTTCATGTAATCAAAACAGAAAATCAGGTAACTATTGAAAATTTAACTGCAACACTAAGAAATTGTTAAACAGACTAAAGTGAATTAAGGACGCAAGGAAAATCACTGTTAATATTATTTGCTGAAACCAGAATCTCATTAAAACAACAGAAGAATTTAAACAAAGCCAACCAAAGGAATTAACTACTACACACAAAGACCAAATTGCATTACAAGTATAATCGGGCAAAGGCAGAATTACATCTTGGTACTGATATACTGAAAGGGTATTTTCTCTGGATCACTAAACATCTTCCACAAGGCAATGTAAGGTGACCAATAGTGGGCCCTACCCACAGTTCCCACAGAGTCAAAGTAAACCGTGGCAGGTCAAAGCCAACCAACCATCTGAACCAGTTACATTGGTATCTCAAACAGAGCAGAGCACGTATATTTATTTGACCCCAAACAAGCAACATCAACCCAGCAACTCTGCAGCCAGCATGAGCACTTCTCATTACATCCACCACATGTACCTTCTCACACCTATAGAGCATAAAAAGCTTGGATGAACCCTCTGTCAAGCAAGTGCATCCTCTAAACCCCAGGCTCCACGGCTCACCCACAGCACTGCTGCCCTGCAGTACCCAGGTTGGAGGGACTGAGCTCCAGAGAAGCTCCCATCAGGCTGCAGTCTGGGACCAGGGCATCCAAGTTGGTAAGGATCCCACCACCAACAGTCCCCCAAACAAGGCTGCTTCGTGGAGCCAGGTTTCTACTGCATTATAGGGCAGCTCATCCTCTGATTTTCCTGCATATAAACCTCCTTTTCATCAACCCTCACCCTTTAAAAAACTCTGTTCCCAGAAAACGATTGCTCTGATAAGCCTCATAAACAACAAATGCACAGGGAGGAAAAAATTTGCTCTATGGAAGAGGTCGGAGAAGAGGCCAGGAGGATGCAGGCAGGAACGATGAGCAGCAGCTCAGCTCAGTTCTGTGCTGCAGAGAGGGGGAAAGGAAACTCCCCAGACTGGCAGAAAGCACTCTGCTTGGAAAGCTTCCCCACGTACAACCCTCACACCAGCATAACCTGCGACGCTCCTGAATTACAGGGGAACTCGGAGAAAAACATGTGGGCATCACATGTTAAAAATGCTTCAAGACATCCGACTATTTTTCACTAGATAGCAGCAACATATATTGGCAGCTCCTCAGTATGCTTAAGGGAAGAGAAAAAGGCAGCAACATCCACAAACCATAACACTCATTCTGTGCTTTCTTACGGTAACTGATCTAATTTAATGCACAGCATTTCTCTTTATTGATTAAATTACCAAAACCTAAAAGCACTTTTTACTGCTTCTATTTGTCTTGAGAGGAAAAGCATCCACAGTCACTAAAAGTGAGAATGAACACAGCTAACGAGTAAACACCATCAAGTGCCTACTCCTCTTACAGACCCTGTCCATCACATCCCATCGTTGCTAACAGGACAGGTGGAAGCAGGTAGCACCGCTGTCACAAGCTCACAGTAACAGCAGGGCAAACTCTGGTGCATAGCAGTAACAAGCAGCAGGGGAACGGGTGGGAATTCCTGATTGCTTTTAGAGCTCTCATTAGTGAAGAAAATATCCTGCTGACCCACACTGCACTCCACTGCAAATACATTACATCTAATCAGGCAAATCTCCTGCATGTGAAATTGGAATTAGGCAGCCCAGGGGACCACTTCAGGACTCCTTAATTTTTATTTGGACTTATCTAATACAAAGAAATACAAAAGTAGTCAGCTCCAAGCCTGCCTGAGAAGCACCTCAAGCAGGCAATAGCGTGTCTGAAATGACCACATCAACCCACCCCCCCAGGTTTTCAGTACTATTGTATTTGACCTTTAATTAAAAAACACTTCTAGGCAACATCCAATTTTTGCTGCTCCCTTGAGTGGGTTTCCACTCTACAGGATTTGATGAATTTGAACCTTGTTTCATCCTTTCTGAAATTCTTCAAGGCATGAAAAGAACAGCATGTGGATCACATTTAGATACTTTTTGTTCTTGGTGCCAATTTACCATTGCTTGGCCCAGAAGAAATTGTTTAAAGGGTGATAAGGAAAAAAGCCATACAGCTTCCAGTCGCCTGACTAGAATTCAAGGCGGAACATCAGCATCTTCAGGGCTACCCAGGGGTCTCTGGAATAAATTACTGTGGGTGGACCTCAGTGCAATCATCACGACAACTGCTGCCTTGCCAGCGTCAAGCCAGGATTATAGAAACCCCTTAAACTTAGGGCTACCTCCAAAAATCACAATGGGGACATGGCAACAAGTACCAACAATGTATTTTCCACTGCTGCCAGTCTGAATTGATGAGGATGAGCCCTCAGCTTTGTAAAAGGAAGCCCCAGGACAACATCTTTGGAGGTGGCCCTCTAGAACCAAGCTGAGGCACCTCTTTAGGGCAACGAAGGGAAAAACTGAGTGGCCAACAAAGCCATTTTGTGGAGACAGAGGACTATTTTGCAATGGAACCAATCCTGCACCTTTGCCACAAGCACTAATCCCTTCAACAAAAGCTGGAAGTAATAAAAAGCTATTCAGGATGCAGTCTGGAACAAATCTACCACAGTGTTTTTTCAGACAGTTAAAATATCTGTCAGGCTAGAAGAACACCAAACACAGAGTGAAATCTGCCATGCTTGCCTTTTACTTAAAAATACACAAAGGGCAAATGGTCAAACACACACGTGTATGTGTGAGTGTCCTCCTCTCTCGAGAGCGAGTTGCTCCTCATGGCTACGGAGCCACTTACAGCCTCCGCTGACTCCAAGAGCAGTTGTATTTTCTGGGCAGCCTTGAAAATTAGGCTAGATTTCCTCAACAGCCTCCCCGCCTGCATTTGAAAACCTTGGCCTCTGAAAATATGTTTGTAACAGGCAAAGAAAATAAAAAAAAAAAGCTTAAAAGAATACTTACCCTCATAAATAAAACAGCTCGAAAAGGTTTGCTTTAGTTTTAAATATGCAGGAATGAGAATGCCAAGGTTCAGTTTCCTGTGGAAGGCACTACAGCCATTTCCTGCCTCATCACATCATAATTAACATGCCAGGACAGCTGGACTTTATCAGAATTGTTTCATCAAAAAGCAACAACCTTTGAAGACTATGGCCTTTTGTTTCCATCAGTAAAGGCATAACCAGGCCAATTTCCATTGCTTATCCTTAATGATCACAGCTGTAATTTGTATGTAAATTATCAGTTAAATTGTTTTAGATCTGCAAAGCTCAAACCATAACTCAGGAAACACTTAAAGACTTCTTCTCTTAAAGAGCAGCAACCAGGGACTCTTGTGAGGTCCTGGACTTTCCCAGGCTCTGCCTAACGTAGGCAGAAGAAGGTGGTAAAGGGCATTTGACCATTACACAGCACTGCCTGCCACATCATACGCTCAGGATGGACTGAGACAACTCCTCAGCTCCTCCTTCACTTTTCAATCCATCTTGCAACAGTTTCTGAAATCAGACATGGCATTTTGGATGCAACATAAAATCGAGAAGGAGAATGGCAAAGAATACTGATGGGAAGGCTTAGAAGACAAGAGATACACAAGCTTCAGTGGTTTGCAAAAGCACCACACCAAGTCCCACCCCTAACTTTCATAGAGCTCTGATCTTGCCAAATCACAACCCTCTTTCAGCAAAGTTGTATTAATCCAGCTGAGTTACTGTGATGCAACTACTCATTGAAAACAGACTCCTTGCAGGGATGTGGTGCCACGATCATTCTTCTGGTTCCAGCTCTTCCCATTGAGCAGTCAGACATAGGGAGGAAGGCTGCCCTGCTCCCTGTGCCCATCTGCAGCTCACAAGAAGCCCCAGCAGTCTGTGGGCACCTTGTAAAGAGCAATCACATGAGGACTTGTTTGTGCAACACACTGCTCAGGAGCAATCTGTCTTCTTGCCCTTTCCTCCCTCCTGCACTGCAAGAGTTTGTGCTCTCCCCACCACCCGAGATGTTTGAACGTTCACACTCTAGAGGCATCTTTCATTCTGAGCAGGGAAAGTGTGACTTGACCCCTGCTAAAGCACACACACCCCAACCCTGGCAGACAGAAATTGTCACTGGCCTTTCACCAGCTCCTGAATCAAGATTGATTAACAGTAGCTTACAGTGATAGCTCGCATTACAAGAACATCACCAGCAATACAGAGGGCACCACTGGGTAGCTCTCCTCGTTGCACGAAAGGGCAGGAATCGTTACCATGATGTTACAGAGCACAGTTGCCTCCAGATCAGGTGCTTTTCTTTTCTCTCCCTCTATGTCTTCCAAAGTTGATTTGTGCTCACAGTCAATCTCCAAAGCCATCAGCACAGATTAGAAGCACAAATGTCTTCACTAACACACCAAAAATATTCCAAGCCCTTTTTTGACCAACACCAGTAAAGCTCTGAAGTGGTAACAGACAGAAGGACATTTCCTAAAAGGAATTTCTACCCACAGGTCCTTTTCAGGGGAAGGCTAACATTGCCCAGGTTAGTGGGTTTTGCCTAGACAACTTCTTTGAAAAGCAGTGTCCCTTTCCCAAACTTGCCAATTATCTTTGCCACCGCATTCCTTTGTCAGAGCAGCCTCCGGCTGCTTAAGCTCAGCCACTTCAAGCTGCACCTGTGAATCAGACAGGGTTAATCACAGTAACAGATGGCAGGGGCCAAACAGGCAGCTAAGAACTTATATCATGTTAAATAGCATCTAATGTTTCACAGCTTCAGAGCAAGGGCAGTCATATACAGCACTAACTAACTAGGGGAGCTGAAATCAGGCTCGTACTCTACCACCTGAACAAGTGTTTCAAGCATACAGTAGAGCTGCCAGTCACTGATCAGGCTGCAGTGCAAACACACTACCTGGCTACTGTGGTTGGTAACTAGTCGACATCTCCCATGAAGGATTTGTGTGTTCCGTGTGTTATTGACTTTACAAAGCACAAGCGATAGCAAACTACCAGTCACCAAAGGGATTTTGCAACAGTGCACAGGGGCAGAAGGAACCAATATGAATTTTACATTATTTTTTTTCTTAGCAACTGCTCTATTTAGTGCCTATTAATAGCTTTCCAAGTTCTCTAAAGGGACTGAAGTTTAACATTCAGATAGGTTTAAGACGCTTTTAGCCCATTTTCGTCATGCAAAATGACATGAAACGTGGTTTTAGTGCTGGATTGCTTTCTTTGAGAAAAATCCTGAGGTCCTTTGAAGACAAAAGAACCTCATTTTCTCCAAATACATTCTCCCCCGGGAGATTTCTGCCGAGATTAAGGATTGAAGGATTTGCCTCATTACAACTTGATTTTATTTTTTAAAGTTGCCATACTACCTTTTAACAAAGTGAGTTGGATCTTTGTTTCTTCTGTTAAATTTCAGCTCAGGTTCAGGGAAAGTTAGTTCATCTGTGAGAGTCTAAACCAGATAAAGACCAAACTTCAATTCAGGAAGAAAGGAAACTGCAGAAGAGCTAGCAAGAAGGGAGAAAGAAAGTACAGACCAGTAAAGCGTGTTCAGAAGAATATTAGTTTATTTTTATTTTTCTTTTCCAAGTTATGAACTATGTGAAACAGAAAAAGGAGAAGGACAAAGACACCACTATTTGACAGTCCATGCAGTTAACAATCAAGAAGCTCTGAAGGCAGGAGTGCAAAGGACGGGGCATTATTTTCCAGGTGGATCTTGCTAGTGACTTCTGGCAGTTCGTTGTTACTTACTCATCTGGTTGCTGTCATTCACAAAGTCCTCGGACCCATCATTGTCGTCTTCATCATCCCCAGAGGAAAGAGCATCTGCACATTAAAAATAATCAAGTCTTTAAACTAGCCTGTTTTTACAGACAAATAAACCAATATGCTACATCTTAGATTATCTATCAAGGAGAACAGATGTTATGTTAGTTGTGTAGAAGCTATAGAAAAAGAAAATCCAGCCACAAAATGTGTGTTATTCTCATAAAATTGTAACAAAACTAGCTAGTAATCCTGAAATGCTTCAAAGTTTCCAAAGGGAGCTTGCTAACTCCAAAAATCTCTTTCCACTTACGATTTTTATTTTTCTTAAAGACACTGAGTTGAACAGAACTGAGTGTCTCCAGAACAATTTATCTCTAAACTTAAAGGAGGTAGGACACCCCTTTTCCTCTTCTGATGCAGGGGGAGGGGACAAAAAAAAACCCCTTGTATTCATCTACTGGCTTTATCATCATCACAGTGACTCTGTATAATTTAATCCTGTCATAGTGGCATAAACCAGAGAGCTACTCAGCAGCTGTTAATCACTATAGATCCCATGAAGTAAAAGGAGTATACACAAACTGAGTCCACTTCAGGGTCAGGAAAATACCTGAAATAACTCCAGAACTCCACTCAACTCTCTGTGCCCAAGTGGACCATTTCATGTTATATAATAATATGTCTTTATACCCCATTTTACAGCTTCTACATTCAAAAACCTGCATTTAACTCACCTGTAACATTTACAATGAAGTACAGAGTATCACTGTCTAGGGTCCTAACAGCAGTGCAAGCATAGAGGCCCGAATCTCTGGGTGTAGCATCCTTAATTTGCAAGTACTCCCCAATAATCACTGTCCTATTGTCGGGCCCCAAAGGGACCCCATCCTTAGTCCAACTGATCATGACGGCGTCTTTCAATTGACAGCGCAACTCAAGCGGTTCTCCTGGAAGTGCTGAATATACATCTGGCTGAGAGATTTGGTATTTGGTTGGTGGCTCTGTGAAGGTGGAAGGAAAGGAGGAAAAAGAAGAAAGAAGGAGGGAAAGGAGAGAATTTCCAACAAAAGTCAGTGAAGGCCCTTTTCATCCACAGAAATCAAGTTATGTTCAATAAAAAAAAAGTTGCATCCTGGTTAGCCCAGCAAGCTGTCTCGTAAAACTGAACCATATGCAGGTCTGGGATAGGCTTGATTTTCAACCACAAACAAAGCTCATTCCCTTTTGATCGATGGCTCGGCACGTGCCTTGTCCCAAGCGCCACGCAAAGGCACAACCCTTCTCGTCAGTCACAGCGCGCTGACCCTGCAGAGGTGAGTGCTGCTGAACCTGAGAGCTTCAAAGGACTCGGGCCAGGAGTGCAAAAAGCAAATTCAGTTTTATATCTTAGCATTTGTGCCTACGATTCAAATGAATATTTACCTTTCCCCATCTGATTTTGCAGGTTGCTTTTTAAAAACAAACAAACAAACAAACAAACATGAACCGAGAAGCGGTGTGTTGGAAGAAAAGGATGGCCAAAACCCCCTTCACTAGCTGAGCTAATAAACATGAGTTCCTATACACAGCACATATGATGTCCTTTATTGTTCTCCCTGCACCCTTCCCAAAGTCTCTACATTTGCCTTCTACACTGCCCCAACTCTGCTCCCAGTGATAGTAACTTTTTCCTTTTTTTTTTTTTTTGCTTCATTTCTTATTTCTCAGCCTCTCCTGAGCAGAACACAGCAGAAACCCAGGAACACAAGCAAAGCTTTCAAAGTCACAGTGTACACAGAAGTTCAAAATGAAATGGTTCATCCATCAGTTCCCTTTGTAACCAAGTAATGAGAAGAATGTCAAACCACAATCTTTTTCAAACAACCAAACAAAAAAAAAACCACCAAAAAAAACCCAAAAAACCAAAACAAACCTTGGAAAACCACATCTGCCTATAGTTACTAGGGCTTCATCACCCCCTTCCAAGACCAGCTCTCAGCCCCAGGACCATCTCTGCACAGGGTGGAGAACCCTATGATGCAGCAGAGCTGTACTCAGTATAGGGACTGCTTTTGTAACTGGCTCCTCCCTACACCCACAGCACCCTTCTCCCATGAGCCTCTTGGCCTCGCCAAGGCCAGCATGAAAAGTAAATAAGGACAAGCAGCATGAAGGCATCTTCTGTTTGCTGACGAGGAGGGTCACATCTCACAGACAGCTGCTTCCCAGCACACACACACCCTGCACCAACTGTGCATCACGGTGTCCACATGTAAATAAAATCTCTCTTGGTTTGTCTGGGAGTCTGGGGAAGTATTAAATTAGGTGACTCCTTGATGTCCACCCTTGCTTCTAATACCAAAGCCCTGAAACCCATGTTACTCCTCGTCCTCAGGGCACAGCGTGGTCATTTTGTCTTCAACAGAGAAGTCTGAAACAAGTGTCACATCCGAGCTAGCCTGTGGATGGGAGTTTGGAAATGCCAAAGCTCTGGCAGCAGTTTAGGTAGCCCTGTGAGGAACAGGGAGTTGGACCCCTTATGTGTCCCTTCCAACTGGAGATAGTCTATGACTCCATGAGTAGCACTCCAGCGGGACATTCATGCATTTAAATATTGGGTTACACTTGTGCACTTGAAAATAGCATGCCCAGTTTCTCCTCCCACTCATCTTGGAATCATGTAATTTCAGGGAGTTCAGTGGGATTCTGCCTGAAGCAAAGGGAGAATAGATCCAGGGACGTGCCCATGCAAAGCAAGCAAAGCTTCTCCTGGCTTTTTCCCTAGGGTTAACATGGGACTGGACACATGCATCACACCAAGAAGGGGGCCAGAAGTACATAAAACCATCTAAACAAAACCAATTACAGAGACTGTAAAGATTCTTAGATTTAAATTTTATAACGAGGTCTCTAAACTTTCTAGAGTGCAAAGTTCCATCTCAAAGTCTAGGACAAGCTACAATACAGCTTTATGCTCCTTATAAACTAATTTAGTCTTGCTGGTACAGTCACGAATCCACAGATCTGCAACGCAGGTGTTGCACTGAGTACCACACCATGCTGTCAGAAACCTAATTTCAACACAGAGCATGGGCTTCTTTCTACATATATTTTGTAACAGTAATGAGTATGTTTCAGCCTGCATGAGATTTTTTTAAATTCAGATTCCACGAACAAATTAAAGAGGGAAAAAAAAAAAAAAAAGCTGAAGCCAGCCAGCTGATTTCCTTTGAAGTTTTTAAGACTTCTTTGTAACGCTCTACCTGCAAAGAAAATTTCTTTTACAGGGTTTACGCTGTGCCAACGATGTACAGGAGTCTTTGAAAATGTCTCTGTTTAAACTTCTTAAAAGCCACTGTGGGTGAAGATAACTGAACCCTCCTTTAAGTGGATTAGAGGCTTTCCCTGAAGAGCCCCAGGAACTTCACAGGACGGTCACACAGGCTGCAGTGTCCTCCCGGGCAGATCAGGTGTTCACATGCAGTTACAAGGAAAACAATTTTCTACTTCCCATCCTTTATTTCATCTCTTTTTAAACTATTATCCTCAAATTTACGTTGAGTCTTTCAACACAAATCCAAATTCAAGAATAGTGATTTATTTCAAAACTATATGAGAAAAAAAATCTTTTTACAAGGAAAATTACTAGTATACTGAAGAAAAACAATTTTCAAATAGATATTAGCATTTGTTAAATATTATCCTCCTTCATTTCTTTCTCTCTAGAATATCAGGGAAGATACAGCACAAAGTGTTGTCATGAAATAATGAAGTCATGTTTGAAAATAGTGAGTTATTTCAGGTAAGGCTTTGTGTTGCCAAACTAGAATGTAGCAGCACTTAAGACTGTCACTTTTTATAATGTTTGCCTATAAACTTTTTCCAGTGTGGGTTTGAAATGGTGCCCAAAAGCAAACAGAGAACAGGTGGGATTCTGAGGCATGAATCCGCCCAACAGCTCCACTGCAAAAATCAACCAGTTTAAACTGTTCAAAAATTCCCGGCAGCACATAAACAGCCTACGCTGCAAAGTTAACTCTCTCTCCAGGACACTGCACGAGGATTTGTACACTGCTCTGACATTCTGGGACAAATTTTGAACTCAGGTGCACGCTGTACCATCAAATCAATGGTTCCCCTGAGGCTGACATCAGGATTATTTCCCCACTTCCACCTCTTTTGAGAAATAAGGCTGCAAGTTTGTTCAGCCCTCACTTGCACCCATCCTCTGGTGTTTTCAGCAGCATCCTCCTGGATTTCCCTTAGTGAAAAAAGCCAGGTGGGAGAAGGAAGAGACAGCCCTGCAGAGCCTGCACCACCAAGCAAGGCTTGATGACCTGGTATCACATCCATGCTCCTCCAGCCCTCTGTAAAGCCCTGCCTTGAAGCTGTATCTTTCAGCCACCGCCATAAGCCCATAAATCAGCCCTTTGCAGGGTGAGCTCTGCACAGCCAAGGGAAGGCAGCACAGGAGTTCTAAGCAAGTTCTCCTGTAAGTCCTATAATTGTGGCATTAGTTCCTACTGCACTAATGTGAATAACACCTGTCTATCACCCCTTAAAAAACAAACAAGCAACAAAGGCATGTGTAAAAATTCTGGTGGTGTTCTTAAACACTGGGGACAAGGGAGGGAACGTTACTTCTGCTATTGTCTGCTCTCAGCTACATCCTTATTTGTAATAGTGGTGCACACAATGTATTTCAACTTTATAGGTGGAGCTGTTGAACAATACCGCCACGGAAAACCAAGCTGCTGTTAAATAAACAGACATGAACTTTTTCTTTGTCTGCTCATACAGTCTCGCAGCCTGGTTTATGCCATCCAGCCATCAAATGGAGTAAATAATCTTTGTACAAAAAAAAAAAAACAACAACATGATCACAATAGAGGACCGGGGACATTCTGAATGCTCCAGTTCAGATTTTTATGAGATATGCAATTTTATTCCAAATCATGCTGCTATTTAAGATTTGGTCACTGAAGCGAGAGATTTATACTTCCTTAAGTTTTAAATTATTATTATTTGCCTCCATTTACTAAAATGTTAACAAAGAGCTGCTTATCTTAAGGCTCAAGGCATTTAGTTACTTAGTTACAGAGCCAAATAATTAAACAATCAGCTAATAGCTAACCCCAGCAAAGATTCTCACACAACTCTCCCTAACACAAAAGCCTCAGATCCCATCAAGCCACTTTTCCTTCAAAAGGCTTTAGTAAATAACTAAACACTCACCATAGCGTGCCCAGAAGGGTCAACGGAGCTGACCTGTCAAGAATCCAAGAGGTTCATTGCAAAACTGAATGCCCCCACAGGGAACACCAGGTTGCCAACCACTACCACTCCTCCTGCTTCTCCCACCCCTTCTCCTGTTTTTCCTGCAGTTGAGGAAGGTCCAGCAACACCATGCTGGATGAGCAACAGGGGATGGGGATACTGAGCTATGCCTGAAGCAGAACAGCCATGGGCCCCATCACTTTGTGAGTTGATCCCAAGACTTGACACTCTCTGCAGGATTGGGAAGCCCAGGTATCATCAGTCAGGTTTGCAACCTTCCCCACCCATCTCCCAGGTACAAACTGGTGGGCTTCTCCCTCAATTTAAGTTGGCAGGCTAATATTAAGAGTAGCTCTATGTCCTTTTCTGATGATGGATGGTAAACTCAGCCTACAAAAGAAACGGCCACTGGTTTAAAAATGCAAAGAGTCATTCCTGGCCACAGTGACTACCTCCCATTAGCTAAAAGCAAATCAAAGTCACAAAGACTAAGCACATCTCCTTATACAAAGGGGGACAAAATAGTGTTAGCAATTCATCCATCTGCTTCTCCAAAGTCACTGGATTCCCGCTGTCTTAATTGTATGGTGTTTCCGTCAGCGAGCTGCCAGCTCTGCCTCTGCCAGGCATCACCAGGAAGCCTCTCTGTTCTGATTGATAAACTACTTTACTTTCCAAGTTCCTTCTATCATTTTAAAACAAACAAAAAAAAAATTAAAAAATCCTTTGACATTATGAACAACACCCCAAGGAGCAGGAACCACACCACCCCCCAATGTATAAAAACATTGATTGTTCAAATCTGACAAAAAATATCTACGTCTTGTAGAAGAACTTCAAACAACACCAAAGAGCAGGAGATATGTGTGATAAACACAAAATGTGGCAGATTCTAAGTCTTCACTTATTCCTTTAAAACAAGCTCCCAGAACGCTTTATTTGAAAGCACAGCAACTTTCACAAAATGTTAAGCACCAGACTCTCCAAGTTTAATTTGAGGTATTTTTTCCTGGCATCTTGTTTAACCCCGTTATCCTTACTTTATAAGGACCCAGTCATCTGACAGGTACAAGAGATGAAACCAGACCCAAAAAAAGTATCTAAGGAACAGGAAGAACCCTTTTGCCCTGGAACTGAACACTTGCAAAGAGAATTAAGTGTTGCTACATAACACATGCCTGGTACTCTAGCAAGTGTAGAGTTTCCAGCCACACTGACCTGCTAGAGCATGGATCTCTAGCACCATGTCAGCTCCTATTGAGTGTCACATATACTAAGATCATAAAAAAGAAAAAGTGAATCTCCTCCAGTTGAAATACTTGCCAATATCATCATGGGTAAGGGAAAATATTACACTGCACTAACTTGTTTTCCTAAGCTATGAAGACTTAGAAAAATAAATAATTCTGGTGAGCAGCAAAGGGTTTCACCACTTGCAAGGCGCCCAGGCCAAGAGAAAAGTTCTGCATGTGCACCTAAAAGTCATCCCCACGTGATTCCATCTATCCGCCTTGTGTAATGCTCTTTGGCAGATGAACCATCACAGAACTGCAACTCCTCGATGTAACTGCTCCCAAGCAGCATTTAGCCCTGGCTACAGACACAAGGGTCTCATCACACCCAGCAGAACAGAGCACTGGGGGCAAACCTCATGAGGTCCCCTGCTATGTCAGTGTGTCAGCTGACACAGGGTGAGGTGCACGAACTATTTCAGCATGGGTTTGATGGCTGCAAAGCAGTTGGGTTGATGTGTCTCACCCTGTGGTTGAAGGAAGACAACTCCTCCTCAAAAGGAAAAAACACTGGACTTGTCTAGACTTCATGAAGAGATTAAAAATTCCTACAACTTGTAGCCTGCTTGCTCCTACCTGTCTTTATAGTTGTGATCGTTGAGTTATGGCCGCACAATCACGCAACATGATCAAAAATGCCAAGTATCACATGCTCATGGGCTTGGCTGTGTGCTTTATGTTTCTGGAACCTAAGCCAGGGAAGACTCAGAGCATGCCAAGTTCAAAGTAAACAGCAGAGAGACCAGCAAGGCCACCTCCTGCTGCTGGGAACTGCCCTGCGATTTCTTCCTGTTTGTCCCCATTCTTCACTGTCTGCTCCCTACAGGATGAAGACTTCTTTATACAACAGTCACCATAGGATTTATCTCCAGATACAGGACAGAGCAAGAAACAGGAAAGCATCATTATGCCTTCTGCGCAGAGACTTGGAAACGAGGGCAGGAGGAAATACCCCCAAACTTGAGCAGTCACACCAAAACCCCCAAAATTATTGTGCTGCCTTTTATAATTTCGTCAGTATGATGAGAAAATACAACCCATCTTCAAGATTTCAACCTTTGGTTCCAGGCACCAAATCTTGACCATTTCTGTTCCAGCCATATGCTCCATCAGCTGCCTGAAGTAAGAGAGTGATATAGTCTCTGTGCTAAGTGTGCTGAGGAATACAATACGAACCTACCACACATGTAATGCAATCTCAAAAATAATTAACTACTCTTCAAACTCATTACAGAAGAGTCTTCTCATGTAATCTATTACACAATACAAAGGGGAAATGTATCACCTTTTGCCAGAACCTCTAATGAAAAGCTGAAAAAAATTAACCTCTCTCCAAAAAGCAAAATCTAAGGCTAGGATCATTTTCTCATCGTTTCTAGTTTCAGCAACAGCAGAACATCAAATCTTCCTGGCTATTCTGCACATAACCAAGTGGCAGAGCAATTTAACCAACTCCCATTGTCCAATTTAGCACTAAAGCCTGCTTGGGAAAGGCTCCAAGATAAGATATACAGCCTTGGGAAAGGGTATGGGCATGGGTATTTAGTTGCAAATGGTTTTTCTTGGGCTTAATATTTTCTTGCATCTATTCCAACCTGTAACTTTTTTCAGGTTCTTTATTTGCATTTCAAGAGCAACACAGAATCATAACAGACCATAGCATAAATCCAAACATAAACACACAACCCTTTTCTTCCAGGTTTGCCGAAGGCCAAGCTCGGGACCATTACTGCTCAAGATACAAAAGAAATAAATTACAACTGTGAGGTTAAAAATTGCACAATTTCGTGTTGGAGCGTTAGTTCTGGATGCAGAGAACATCTATTCAGATGCCCTGTAAGCAAGTCAGCAGTTGTTTCTTTTGTACGCAGTCCCATTTTTACTTGACTATACAAATCCTCTTAATTTTAGCAGCTCGTCTAGAAGTCTCATCTTGCTTGTTCCCCTGAAATTCATCTTCCCCCACTTCCTAAAGTGGGATTTGAGAAAAGTCACTGGAAACAATATCCCAAAAACATCCCCTCAGCACGTTGGAAAGTGCTATCCACCACGCACATAAACCATAGGATATTCTCCAAATACTTCAAAGCTTCAAGGCATACCAGGCTCCCTTTTAACTGAGAGCAACATTTAGTCAAAAGGCATGAGAGCTAATTTAATTCCAGCTCCACACAGGGAACAGTCACCAGTGGTACCTGGGGACAAGGAAGGAGCAGCAGAACAAGCCCTGAAGTTAAAAGCTGGGCTGGTATCTGCACTTCCAGGTGGCCCACAACCATTTACATGACAAGGGTTATTTTTAACTTGCAGACACCTCCATCACTCCCAATAGCTCCTGGGCATTTTGCCATACTAATGGAAGATGGCTCAAATGCTTCTGAATTGTTAGGAGAAGGGCTATTACCAGGTGGTGGTGCACTGCAGATTTATTACAGAGCCTCCACATTCATCCTGCACGTCTGAAATACCTGTGCTCCCCTGCTGAGTAAACAATATCAGAGAAATCTGCGTACTTCAACACTGTAATATCCAAACAGGATCATTTATCACGATTAAATGACGTTTAACAGAACCAAGCTTAAGAACAGCTCAAAATTTCAACTGGGGTTTTAAAATGATTTTTTAAGACCTGTTGGGTGGCATTCAGAATTATGAATCATATTCTTTCCTTGAAACAAATTAAACATTGCAACACGGAGACACTGAGCAGGGCGCTTTACAAACTTGCAAAGCCAGTCCCACAAAAGCAGGTTCTCCCTCGCTGCCCACGGCCGGTCCCGCCAGCAGCAAACCTACCCAGGCCATCCTAAAGAAAGAGCATCATGAAACTTAAGTTATTTTTCTACACCACAACCTTTTATTACGTGCAAAACTAAATTGCAGTGTGGTGCTCCGAGTTGTCCAACCACAATTTAAGCACCTACAAACTTGTCCTGGTCAGTACAGACCGGTAAAGCATGCCCAAGTTACAGCATCCAATTCCAAACCCCGCTCAGAAACAGCCACAGTGCAGACATACCCCCCAGGAGAAGCCTGAGGTGATAACTACCATGTCACAAAACTCCTTCCAAAACAGAAAGGCATTAAGAGCTAGGGGTGAAAAAAGAAAAAATACAGCCAAAATATTATTTTTTTCTCCCCAACCAGCTTCTCACCCTCCCTCCCCTCCCTTCCAGTCCCCAAGCACACTGTGTCCTGCCCAGTACACCCTCACAAGCTGTTTCCTTCATACAAAGGCATTTTCCCCTCCTCTTGGTTCTTGTGGCTTTGCTACCGTAAGGAGCTCTGCGAGGCTGCTCGACACCGGTTCACGTCCCAAACTGAGGAGCCGGTTCTTTTGCGGGGGAGGAAAAGCAATAATTACTCACACAACTTGCAACGGCATGCGAAGAGGGGAACAAAAGTAGGTCAGATCTCCCAACTCCTCAGCTTCGTCGAGGTTCACCAAATGCTTTCACTTACAGTCATTTTAAAAACACAATTAAAAAGTGATAGCGTGGCGAGTGAAGGAAGCGAGTAGAATTCAGCAAGTGCTTGGTTTGCCTTTCTGTCCCTCTCTTCGATACAGATAATGTCATTTGTGTGGTGACAAGCAGCAAAAGGACCTGAACCAGCAGAAAGGGAAGCCCATGAGATGAGTCTCTATACCTGGTGCTGACTACGCTGATACCCAAAAGTAGGTCCAGGAAAACCAAACTGTGAAAAAAAAGGTATTCTTCAAAAAGTGATAATTAAGAGATAGGAAAGGAGGTACATAATTGGTAAACAAATTATAAACTGGTTTTAAAAGTTAAAAAAAATACATAAATATTTACCCTTCTTACAGAGTATTTTATTTTGCAGCTATCCCTGTTGAGAGGGGCAGTCCCCAAGCAGTAAATGCCAATGCTCTCCACTCCGACTGAAACCCGAAGGGCCAAGCTTCCAGAACAGCTCAGTGCTCCCAGCACACGTTTCATAATTATAACAGGAGCTGTTGGCTGCTGCACTCTCAAAAATCTGGTCTTTATTTAAGATTTGTCTGCATTCAAAGTTGCTCCAACTTCACTTTCAATCAGTTTAAAAGTCAGTTTAGTCCCCAGTACTACAAGACTGCATCTCTGATCTGGGGGCAAGCTGTGCCAAACCACCCCCCCCCTCCCCCCCAAAAAAAATGCTGCGGACACAAAGCATGATGTGCTGAACCTAAACTCAAAGGTCTGAATTCCAATTCCCCAGTTGCTGTAAGGATAATTTTACCCTGCAGGCTCCATGCCAGATCAAATATTGTCCAGTTTCCCTCTGTCACCACAAACACATATCGGTGTGTCCTGCCCGATGCTGCAGAAGATGCTCGCACCCGCCTGGCTGGGATGGAGGAGCACAGCCTGTGACCAAGGAACCAAACACACCCAAACTGCTGTAAAACTCCAGACTCCTCATTGTTCCAGACATGTTTTGGGTTCCTGATGTCTTTTCAGCACAAATGTTGCATTTAACTACACTGAAATAAATTTTCTCTTCTAGTTAAGCCAGGTGCACTATTACAAACAGACAAGACGTAACTCGCCTACATGGGCGATAGTTCTTTTAAAAACACAGATTTCTATTGCTAAGGAGGGCTGTTTCGAAGAAAGTCTCCACTCTCACTCTAAAGCTTCAACCTTGAGGATGCACAAAGGTTTAGCAGTTAAAAATATGACCCTTCTAGCAAGGACTTTTTTCCTATTAATGATAGAAAAAGGGACAGTTAAGTATTTTTCTCGCCTTCCCATCCATTTCTAAACTAAATATTCGTTCTAAGAACATACTCAGCTTTGGATGTATTTGTATAAAGGCAACTGATCATTCCTCCTGAAGCTGGATATAGAAATATGCTCAAAGAACTATGCTACAATTATTATTAAAACACCATATCAGTCCATCATCTCATGCATACACAACCTTAACTGGAGTTGTCAGCATTTTCACTGTAAATTCTGCTTTCAAAAGTTTGTAACTCACTGGTATAAAAAAAAAAAGTTACTATAGCCTGAGGTTTCTTGCAAGTTCTCTGCCAAGGAAGAACTATTTTAAGATTAGAAAACTGTGCATTCATTGAAGCTGGTGGTTGATTTGGGATTTTATCTATACAAGTGGCTTCAAAAAAAAAAAGTAAAAAAAAAAATAACAGCATCTTTGAAAATCTCCTGGCTTTAAAAAATAAATAAATAAATAAATCACTAAAGAAATCAAATTCCTAAAAGTTAACTTTTTTTTTCCTTCAAAACGCTGCAATTGTAAAATAGGGCAGATAAGCCTGAAATGTGTAATTATTTGTGATACTTTGCAAAACAGTTGCCACACTGACACATTACCCAGGGTCTCATCAACACAGACTGTAACTAACAACCCTACCAGTGCCCAATTAGTCCGCAGCTCAAGACCATGCCTCTGCTGAAGGGCTGCGTATTTTAAACACAGAGTGGACACATTAAAACTGATTTAATCTGGCTGCTTGTACAATTCCCCAGAATCTCAGCTAGCAGTTCCTGTACTGGGCCAAATAACTTACTGAACCAGATCTCAGAAAGGGCATCCAGCCCTCACCCATAGCTCTGCGGATGTCACATTCCTCCATAATGGGCTGTGATAATTGCCCTTGCTTTGAAAAAAATTTAAAAAAAAAAAACCAAAACCAACAACCCTCCGATTTAACTAATCAGTTTGAATTGTTAAACCTAACTCGCATCAAAGTCACTGCTTCTGTAAAGAAAAAAGGTAACAAAGGAACCTTTTCTTGCTTTATTTTTCCTACCAGAGTGGAAACAGTATCCTGGTGCTTCTTCACCACCTCTGCTCCAGGAAGGTGACTACCGTGCCAGGTCCCACCAGCCCTGCAACCTCACAGCAGGGTGGCACTGGCATGGAGAGGACACATGGGACAGGGGACATACCACCACTACAGCATCCCTGCCTGCTCCCTGGGAGCCCCAGAAGCACCTCACAAGACCTCACACCCTGATCCAGGCAGGTCACGGTAGCTAACAAAGGATCACCAAGAGGACAAAACAAAGGTATAGCTCTGGGTAGTGCACTGAGAGTGTTTATATTTGTATGTTGTTCAGTACCAGCAAATAGCTGTGACTGAGTTAAACCCCAAATGACAACTTGTTACTCACTTCAGAGCCCATCATAAGCACACATCACCCATCACTCCATCACATCTCTCTCCATCACTGCTGCTCCCAGGAACCTCCCAAACGCACATTTAAAGCCATTTTGAACCACTGTTTTTTTCATAGGACACAGAATTGGGCTGTCCCTCATGGAAAGTCCTTTGAAATTTGACCTAAATTAAAAGAACTGAAACACTTTGTTACTGCACGAGGCCAGGGCTGCGAGTGGGTGCTCCAAGGACAGTGTCAAGGCATTGCATGGCAGGGAGAAAAAAAGAGACTAAATTAGCTACCCAGCAGAATGATAACAAACAGCTTGGGCAAGGGAAGGTCAAGGGAGAGCTTACTATTTATCAAATATATGTCTAAACTAATTATTCAGTTCACAAAGTAACCCTTCAACCTATGTGTGCGGTCAGAGCCCCTTTGAAACGTTGGCTATCATCAAAGGACTCCATTGCCTGGGTACATAGAAAGAGAATGGCTCCTTTGTACACCCTGTGGTAGACTTATTTCTAAATATTTAAAAGCAGAAAGCCTTTATATTCCCTAGGATAGAAAACAGATATGTAAACACTCAAAGCAAGATATCATTTGATAGTTGACAGTCCCCAAACTAATTCCTATGGGTCCTCTTTCTGCTCACATAGCTTAAAAACTTCAGATTTTACCATCTTAAGGAAGAAAGCACCACAACCAACACCAATCCTACCAGGACCCAACCCTCAGTGAGCACCCATGGCATCAATATTGACATTATAATTTACAATGTCTCAAGGCACCATCTTCAATGTAAATACTTTCATATGTACCACAGCAATATCTAATGGTCACAGATGACACCTGGAGCTCAGCAAGTCCAGTGTTTCACAAAAGCACCCAAGAGAAGTGTGCTACCAAAGAGTGGACTCCAGATAACCAAAAGTAAAGCACCTGGATGCATGAAAACATCTTGCACGTATCCTGCACGCATAGTTCTGGTGCCAAAGTACATATTTAACCAGATACTCCGCAGAAGATGATTGCAAATGTCCCTAAAGGTATGTTTAGCTGAGAGATAAAAGTATATTCTTTATTACAATCAAAGGAAAAAAAAGCCACAATCTCAATTCCTGTTAACATTGCATACAGCTTTTTGAATATTCTGAGTCACTAAGACAATAAATAGTAGTAATAAAAGTACTTAACCTCAAAAAAAAAAAAAAAAAAAAAAAAAAGACCAAATTTAGGGGATGTTTGAGAAGGAAGACTAAGGAACAGATCAACATGTGTCATGAAAGGTCATGGCCCTGTTGACCTTCTCAGCTGGTATGAAATGTCATCGCTCTAATGACTGCACCCTCAGCAGCCCTACTGAAAATTTACATTATTAGAGCACCTGACCCCCCAAATTAGCTGAGGCCAAAATGCTTGGCATTTACTCAATTAAAAAAAGAAGTCTGCTTTGTCTTTGAAGAGATTTTTTTGGAAGGGTTTTTTGTTTTGTTTTCAGCCGAGAGAGCTTGTGGGTGGCAGTGATGGAACCCAGAGAAGGTGATTGCGGAAGACGTTGGTTTTTCTTAAAAGAGGTTTAAGGAAGTACATAAAGGAGGTTTGATTTCCCAAATCTCAGATATAAATCCCACACAATTCTCTGTGTTCTGCAGCATAAAAGCTCTTATTATACCATTGACTTAGAAGCATGACTTTTTTTTCCTCCTTTCTGGTAATGATTTGGGTTCTCACGTCTAAAATTGTTTCATGTCAGTAACATTCCTGCCAGGGAAGAAGTTTTAAATCCTTTTTAACAATTTGCACTTTGATAAAACCCAGATTCCACCCCCTGGATATTCACTGTGGAAGAAACGTATTTTAAAACTGTGCTTTTTAAAATAAAAACAGCTCTTCTTTCCCTGAAAAGCTGAAAATCTATCGGGCATCCTTCAAAAAAATATTACTCTGCTCCCTGTAAAATACTCCAATGATGATTTCTTTCTGATTTAACCCCAAAACTAGGACAGCTCACTATAAACAGCTAAGCTGAAATCAGAATTATTCATGATTTTGTCATTCCTCTGAAAAGCCAAAAAGGTACCATATGTGCAATTAACAAATCATACAGTAAGTGCTGATGAGAGTTGGGCTTTTTGTTAATTCTTGAGCTACCTTCAAAAGAAAATAAAATAGAAAAAAAAAAAAAAATCTTTGCTATCAACAATCTCTATGGCTGACAGATGACAATATTGCTATACTTTGCTAATTTTTTTTCCAGGAGTGCTTGCTAGGGAGGAGGGCTCATAGTCTCTAAATAGTTCATCCCCTGCCATCAATAAAAATGTACTTGGAATGGATTCTAAAAATGTGTTAGCTGGTAAAGTCTATTTTTAGAGGCAGTGGATAGAAAGAAATAAGTTTTGCATGAAAATGTAGTAAACAAACACAAAACTGTATCCGTGGACATGAGTAAGAGAATGTGCAAAGGCCAAATTCTCTCCAGCAAGGCTGCCAGATCAGAAATGCTCTATGGACTATTATACTGGTTTGACAGTTGAGTTATCAGAAATGCAATCACTCCTCTGAAGGACAGGTAAGACCTTACGAAGGAAGCCTCAGCTTCCCACTAAGGTGCCCAGAGAGCAGGAAAGATCCTATACAACATGGTAAAATCCTTCTTAAATACAATCAGCTCACAAAAACAGCTCTCCTTAGCTCTTTAGAGAAGAAAACCACTTTGCAAAGCTTGGGGAAGGGAGATACATAGGGATGTTCCTATACAAGAACATACCAACAGGTGCCAGCTCAAAATAGGAGAGTTTATCAACACATCTTTTCCAACGTAAAGGTTTTAGTTAGCATTTGCTTTCACAGTAATAAACTGCAGTCCTTGCTATTCAGATCTCAATATTTATACTTCCAGACCTTGCAATCCAGACGCTGTACCGATTGTTCTTGGATATTAACAATAGGGAAATATATTCTGACCAAGTACAAACACTAAAAAAGCTGCAACACCATTTTTGCAGAGTGCCTGGCAAAATAAAACATTCAGGCCACACAATTAAAAAGTATTGGGATGTTTTTTTCTCTGAACTTCTCAGGTTAAGACAATCACAAAGACGTGCAGCTATACAACCATTTCATTTCTTGAGATGGCAACAGGTAACACGTGTAGGTGCAACAGAGTGGTTTCCTTAAAGACCCATTCCTGAAAACATTTAGCCATATACTCTGATTATACAATGTGCTGACAGTCCCAAGTGAAATCACTGACACCACTTTCTTGCATAAGATTAAATAAACGCACGCCTGCATGAACACAGCTCATGTGTGAGCAAGAAAAATCAAAAAACATAACTCTTGAGGACTGATCTGTTACTTGCCTTAGAAGTCAACGTCTTTATGCACTTTGGTAAATCTATTTCAGTCATTCAGGCATTTAAAATTAATTTACTTTACAGAACTAAGGATTCTAGAGTGGTTTACCTTCAGGTTCCAGCGTGGCATCTTCAACAACTAAATTAAACGAAGGTCGAGCCAGGGAAAGTCCAGCCATGGTGACCACCACC
Source organism: Podargus strigoides (assembly GCA_028020825.1). NCBI lineage: Eukaryota > Metazoa > Chordata > Aves > Caprimulgiformes > Podargidae > Podargus > Podargus strigoides. Next base: position 5,140,758 of record CM051626.1, on the reverse strand, counting down.
AGGCAGATAAGGCAACCCGAATCCCAGCTGACCATCTTTTTAGAGTAAATTCCTGGTCCATTTCCATATCTCCATGTGGACTTTAATCCCATCTGAACTCCTCTAGAGAAGCATGGAGAGAAAGTGGTGCCTCCGGCCAAGGTACTGCCTCTTCCCTCCGAACGACGGCTGCTGCTGTGGGGAGGAGAGAGATTTAACACTGTCAACGAAACCATCTCAAACAGCAAACCAAGAAACTTCAGAAAGCCCCAAACGGAGCTGAGGTGAGAGGGGGAGGAAGAGAAGGACGGGGAAAACAGTTTTCCAGCTTCAAGAATATGTGAAAAGTGAGTGACTTTTCATTTTCTGTTAGCAGTTTCCATCATCACCTGAGGCGTAACCAAGTCCTCCTTGTTTTCACAAAATCACTTCTCAGCACGTATTTAGAGAGCTATTTTACTGACAGAAAAATATAGTTTTTTAAAAAAAAAAAAAAAAGAGGCACACACATGTGCAGGCATATAACCCGTAATGCTACAAAATTACCACAATTATACAAATTATATTCTTGTTATTGTTTGAAGGTTTATGTAAGTTTGCCCTGTTTTTCATTCCTTCACCTAGGCAGTTGTGCAGTCAGCTGAAATTGCAAGAATTCAGTAATTTTCCACAAGAAAAAAAGAGTTGAAAAATACTCTTTAGACACGGATAGTCCATAAAACTTTATTTCAGCTCAGGACTTCCAGCTCCCCTATGGATGTTCTTTCTCCTGACTCAGTTCAGTGTCCTTTCAAAGCCTGAGAGTCCTGCACAGGTGAAAGGCTCCAGTCTTTGCAGGGATACTGGTCAGCTACACTGCATTCATTACAGGCAATTAAAATCTGTATAAAGTGTGGTACAGATTGGAGTTTCACAGGAAACCTCCCCAGCATCATTTTCCATTCATATATGCTAAACTGTATGCACACAATTTTCTCTCCTCTCTCAATTATGTTTATTGTTATATATATTTTTCAGATGGGGGGGGGAAGTCTATTTTATTCATAGTAAAACTAATTTAAACGGATGGAGTTGACTGGTAATCCTGGCATGGGCTGATGGAAGAGTGAAGAGAAGCAGTACCAAAGTAACTGGCACCCCTTCAGGGGACCCAGTTGCCACCACACTTAGATGACAGGTGAGGGTCAGAAGAGCATCCTCACAGGGTGATTGGACAGCTCAACCAGAAAATTAAGCCTGATTTTCTGCTTCAAAAATAAAAGATGGTAAACCTCAGTAAATGGATAAAATAAGTAACTGTAGCAATTGTTCTAATTTGGCCAATGATTCATCTCAGATGTGATGAAACCCAACTGAAGCTCAGAGAGCACTCATCTTGAAGGGAAAAATAACATTTAAAAAAACACTCTTTTTCCCTCCTGCCCTCACCCTTTAAAAAACAAACAAACAATAAAAAACCAACAACAACAACAAAAAAAGGGGAAAGCGTAGCCATAAAAGCAAACTTCTCAAAACTCTCTGTCATTTGGAAGTGGTACCTCAGTGTACAGTACTTGGAAACACGGACAAATATTCTCCCTTTATAGAGCCAACCATTTAAGAGACTATTCTGATTTTATTATCCTTTTGCTACCTCCTATGTCGAAATCAAGTTCATAGTGCTAAGGGGAGAAATGCTGCTGAGGCATCTTTTATCTTGGGTACTATATACAATGACTTCAGTAGAACTTCAGAGTCAGTAGAAACAGATTTTACACGACATAAATAAGGCACCTGGGAAAAACAATTAATATGTGGTATGACAGGTGAATCCCTGATAACTCAGGGCAAGCTTTTTACACCTCAGCTGATACCAGCTCAAAGCTCTGTCCCTCCTTTAGAGATTTAAACATAGCATGAGCATCCCAGACCACAAGCTAGCAACTACTAGTAAACCTCCAGTGAAAACACCACCAGACCACTGCATAAACATTTGCAAAGAGCTCACCAAGCACTTCTTTAAATAAGGACAGAGCAGGTGTAGAACCAAAGAGAACTCCTTCTCTGGGACCAGTATGAGTTTGGTGAAGGACTGGAGCAAAGCCCTCCTGGATGCTACCACCCAGGTCAACCACCCGACTCGCTGCCTGAGAGCCACAGCTCAGTTTATCCAGCTGTACAGCGGGTAGAAACGCTAATTAACAGACTGGATGTAATGCTAAGTCAATTTCCATAAATCACCCTGTAAAGCCCGATAAAAGGCTACGTACATAAGTGCAAAATTTAATCATAATTTTGAAAAAAAGAAAACTGAAGGAGGAAAATTAGTTCTATACCAGCCTAAACCATCCCAGCCAAAACCAGGACAAAAATGTACCAGCATGCTAGCATATATTCCAGACTCTTTTTTTTAACAGCAATAATTCCACTTAAATTTCAGCTATTAAAGATTTTTAAGCTACATTAAAGGGCTCTCAAAGCACGTTTGTGGTTCCTACCCTCACCCTAAGCCCTGAAGTGCAGCACAAGGCTACTGGACGACACGTCTTCTCACCTGAAGATTTTTGCCAGCGTCTGCACCTGAACATCCAAGAGCAGAAAGAAGGGACTCTTCAGCCACAGAGCAGCAGAAAATTCAAACCCGTGGCTTGCAACAGCGTAGCAAAGCAAAAATCAGAGCTCTGGACCCATCCATGAAGCCAAACCAACCACTTTTTACCACCACGACAGCAACTGGGTTTTGAGGATTGCCCTTTCCCAAAAGAAGCGGAGTCCGATGAAGATGAAACAAACCCAAATTCTTTTCATAGTTTAATCACCACAGTTGCTGGGGGACGACTCTCTGGAAAGACCTCCTGCACTGGATAATTATGTACCTCTATCTCAATGTTTGGAACACAGCCCCAGCATGCTTTTTGGCCTCCACAATTCTGGCTTCCTGACTACAATACCATAATCCCTCCTGGAGTCTCAGACTCAGTGAAAGCCACACGTAGTGTTTATTTTTCCCCTTGAAAGGGAACTCTTGTCTCTCTTCTCAGCCTACACTTTGGGGAGGAGTTGTCAGCCCCCAGTGATTGATGGCTCTCCTTGCCACTCGCTCATCAAGTCAATTTTCACCTCGTCACATACCTGCCCAAAATTTCTTTGCCAAACTGACAAGCATGGGAAAGCAGACTGGTTTGGGAGCCCAACCAAATTCCTCCAAGCTGTACTTCAGTTTAAACACACTGCACACACAAACAAGTAGTACTTGTTCAGCGGTGGCATTAATTAAATTCAATGCTTAGTGTTCTTTTTAATCTACTTCCATTGTTGTTTATAAGATGTTTATCACTCCCCAGGGAGAGCACAATTTGTAGAGTATGTTAACCAAATCAATACATCGCTCATTGTATAACTCTTCAGCATCTCTCCCCATTAGGTACCATAAAGGGAACAGCACAGTCTGAATGAAATACGGACCTTCCCTCCACAAAGAAATCTCGAGCGCCCTAAAAGCTTCATCCAGGTACAAGATGCTTTAAAGCTAACAGCTTTATATACACACACATCTATAAATATATGTATACACACATGTATAGATCTCTAACAAGACTCTTCAGCATAGTTTAACCTCCAAGCAAATCTGAGCATCACGGCTATTAAACATTAATTCGGGAGGGCTAATGGGAACCGGCTGGCAGCTTCAGTACTTTTTTCATTGTTTGAACTTCTTTCATTTGCTTTCCAGGACTATCCTGGTTTTCTCAAATCTTTTGCCACTCAGAGGCCGGGGGGGGGAGGGGGGGGGGGGGGGGGGGAAGAAGGGGAAAAAAAAAAAAATCTGCATTTTAATTGACATTCCAGAGAGAGAGAGAGAAGTCCAGAGGCTGCTGATTGCTGTCTATTCAGCCCAAACAGGCTTTTCAGATGAAAATGAGTAAAGGCTAGTGGAAGATTTACAGGGATTTGGTACAAAGGAGACAATGAAGTTTTAAATGATAGCGTTTCACACCAAACGCATAATGGGTCCCTGTTTGAACGGGTCGTTTTGCATCTAAATATATATTTCATTGAGGATTTCTCACCCCACCCCCCGTCCCAATCGCGGCGGGGCCGGACCCCCCCCGTCACCCCCGGCACCGCCGGGCTCCGGGCGGCCCACCGAGCCGGTACCGGCCTCCGAACCGGGGAGGGGGACACGGGAGTGCGGCTCCCCCGAGGCTCAGCCTCCCTTCCTCACCGCCCGCCGCTGTCACCGCTGGAAACCGTCCCCAAAGATTTCTGTGCATCCAACAACCGGGAGCGGGGGAGCCGGCACGGACCCAGCGGTGCTGCTCGGGCTTCCCCCGTCGCCCCGTACCTCCGAGACGATGAAGTGATGGACAGACCGACCCGCAGCTCCGCCGGGAAGGCAGCCCCGCACCGCCCCGCTGCCGGCGGGCTCCAGGTGCGAGGCCCCGCGCCGGCAGCCGGAGCGCTGCAGCGGGCACAGAGCGCCCGGGAACCGCTGGGACCCGCAGCCCTCCGCCACCTCGCTACGGAGGGGCTGCACCTTCCCCCCCGCCCCGCTGCCCCGGCCAGCCCAGCTCGGTGCCGTTACCTGCAGCGAGAGCTCCGCGGGAAGGGTCGGCTCCCCCGCAGCAGGCGGGCTGAGGCGCGGTGCCGAGCAGCGGCTGCCCGGGACGGGGAGAACAAACTCCTGGGCGGCCGCGGTCACTCCGCAGGCAGCCCCGGCGGGGCCGGCTGGCAAACCCGCAGCGGCGCAGTGGGGCGCATCCCCCGCGGGAGACGGCTGAGGGAAGCAGGAGGGAGGCGAGGCGAAGCGGCCGTCCCGTCCCGTCCCCTCGCTCGGCTGCAGCGGCTACCGCCTCAGAGGGGCGAGCCCGCCGTGCCCGGCGCCAGCAGCCTCCTCCCCCGCGCGGGCATCGCCGAGCAGAGCGCCGCAGCTCCCGCTCCGCTCCATCCAGCCGCCCTCCCCGAGCCGCCGCAGCTTTGTCAAGCCGACAGCCCCCCTCGGGTGGGCGGGAGGTGGTGGGGTTTGGGGCTTTTTTTCCTCCCCCTTTTCCCCCTCTCTCGGCGCACTCCTCCGGCTCCCTTCCTCCCTCCCCTGGTCACTCCCCCCGCTGCAACCCGAGCCGTTTCCTGGACGGCGCTGAGCCGCTCTGCCAATCGCGGCGGCCGCGGCGCGGAGCCCCTTCCCCCGCCACCCGGCCCGGCCCGCCCGGCCCGGGCAGCCCCCGGCACCGCTGCCGTGGAAGGGCTGCGCTGAGCCACCACCTCAGCCCGGGGGTCGGGGCTGCTTCCCTGGCGGGGATGTGAGGGGGGAAAAGCGGCCGCTAAGAAGCAGCGTTAAAGAGAGGATCATGAGAGGGACATGAGGGGATGATGAGGGGGGGCAGGAGGAGCCCCTCCACTGGGGCCGCCTCGTCCCCAGGATGAGCGGGAAACCACGTCCCGCAGCGGTCACAGGGCGGGAGGGAGAGCAGTCCCTCACGGCATTGCCTGGGCTCCTCCACCAGGGGTGGGGAGCACGGCAGGTCCCACCGGGGCGGTGTGGTGTGGGGCTGGCCCGTGGCACTGCCAGCCCTCGGCGTGGTGTTCCCTCCACACAGCAGCGTGAGAGGGGGGCGGCATCGAAATCCTCAAACAAAAATGGTACCACACCAGGAACTTTCCCCAAAAACCTCTCCAGCAGGTTTTTTTTTTAGCTCCAAAGCCATGGCTGGCCTGTGGCCTGTCCCAGCTAGAGAGGGTGGCTGGATAACCCCACTCAAAAACCACCCTCGGTTTAGGAGCCTTTTGGTGCAAAGCCAAATTTCAGCCGCCTCATGAATTTGTCTGACCATGCACCTTCAATAATTGTGTGTCTGGTGCCCTAACAGGGAAAGTTGTCAAATAGTTACACAAACATGATTTACCTGAACACCCAGATTTAAAAGTGCATAATATCGGTGTTCAAAATTCAGCATAAGTTCACCTGATACTTGCTTAATAAAACATTTGCTTTAGATACCGTTAACCAAAAGGTTGCTAATGCAGCGCGCATATAATACTTGCTTTGTATTGACAACAAAATCAATAAGTGGTGGTTGCCTCAAATCAGTGTTGATCAATTTAATGTTACTTTATTTAAGCATATCCCTCCTGTACATGTTATATGCTGTGCTCAATATTGGGATTTTCAAGGACTGTGGCCACACAGCATAGTGTCACTCTATTTACATACTTCCAGACACCGAAAACTTGAAAGCAAGTTTTCTCCAGAATATATACGTACCCCCCAGAAAGTACTTTCCCACCATCACCAGCAGTAATGCAGGCTTTATGAGGGACAAATTTGTAATTGATCAGAAACACAGGTTTAATTTTTTGTTGTTCCTAAAGCAACAGACATCTGAATGTTCTAATTGAGAAGCTGAGATGTCACAGTCGTGATCCAATTTTCCCAGCTCCGGGCATGTCCATCGCCCATTGAAAACATTGTTAGCGCATTCTCACATAAATTATTGTCCGGCACAGGAAGCTGCAGTACCTTTCCCCATTCATCAATATCTTTGCATACTCTGAAAGAAAAGGAAGCATTCCACTAAAAATGACAAATCAGAACACCTATTCCCAGTGTCTGGAAGCACTTGTCACAATTTATTCTTTTTCGGGATGAAAAGATAGCAGTCTATCAATAGCAGCCTTTTCTCTTAAATGAGCCACATTCTCCTAAAGTGGCCCACAACAGCCCAACTCCTCAATATGAGAAAAGCAGAAGCATGTTTGGAATTAAAAGGGAGGGGGGGAGAGAATCAATTCTGTCATCATATTTAGGCTTCAAGAGATCTCAGTGGGCCCAGGAAGCCTTTCATAGCAGTTGGGCTGCTGAATGAGAGCATAATCTCTTTACAGTTTTTTCCTCCTCCTCTCAAAGTGGCTGGGATCTTTTCTGTGAGCCCTCCTGCACGTGAATGGTGTGGCTAATAAGCCTATTAATGAGGTTCCACAGCAGAGTGTGAATAGGTAAATAAGCCCCAATCTGTTGAGGTTCAGGAGCAAGGGCAGTAAAGCCATCATGAACTAAAGGTGACAGTTTGAACTGAAATAGGAACAACAGCTCCAGGTTTCAAGAGAAAGAAAAGACAGACAAGGCACACATTCAGGCGCCTTCTACCCCCTACCGAGTCCTATTTTCTTTCCCATTCTTCCTCCTTTATAAAATGTCTTGAGTAGTCACCCATTTTTTCAAAAGCTCTTGAGACGTCCTTTTTCATCCTGGCAATGATACATCAATAGGGAGGAAGGAAAATGAGGACACCAATGCTCCTTTGCACCAGCAAGTTTCAAAAGCAAGGAGCAGTGCTGTCCCCCCTTGCATATGGAAGCGGGGGAGGAGAAAGAAAGTTAAATTGAATCTTTCAGCCCTGCCAGCTCTTTGTCACTGCTGTCAGCTGGACCCTGGTCCCCCCTCCGCACGCAGGCAGGGGTACGGTTAATGTTCACCAGGGGCAGGGGACGTGCGAGGGGCTCCAGCTGCAGGGATGGCACAGCTGGGCTCAGCCAAACCTCCGCTGCGGAGCTGGCAGAGGCGAGAACGTGAATTCATTTCCACCCAGCATCTCTTTTACCTGGCAGGGTACGGTGAAGACGTGCCTGACTTCAGGCTGCTCCTGGGCTGGATCCACAAGAGCACAACTCAAGGGCCTGTAGGGATGAAGGTAGAAGGTGAAGCAGAAGACAAAGAGCTTGTGTCTAGGGAGAGATGAGGCGAGGTAGGCAACCAAGACTTTGTAGTAATGTGGGAAAATTCACCTTAGAAAAAACCCACAACACAGAGCTTCTGAGCACTCCTCAGTTGTAATCCTTACAGAGTCTCTGACATTTCTTTGAAGTGCTGGAGACAGTAGTATAGTCAGGCTCCACGGAACCCAGCTCCTCCATGGGAGCCCAGCGAGGAGCCAGCCCCAGCTCCTGCCACGTAGCAGACAGATGGCAAGGGAGGCCACAGCGACCTGAGGGAAGCAGATTCTCCAGTACTGGTTTATCTTCCAGGTGCTAGACCTGCTAACATGCCACATTTCTATCTATCTGATGAAAATAGGAATATAACACAGAAAATTAAATACATTGTTTTAAAAAATAAAAAGAAAGCCCACACATTAAAGTTTTAGAGAACTATGGGGAGAGATCCTCTAGATCCTGTCAGCTGATAAATCACTGAGGGTTTAGCTTCTGCATGGAAGACAATGGGAAGCAACATTTCTTCCCTGTTATTCAAGCTATCCTCTCCATAATTTTTGCTTGACTGTGCTGGATACAATTAAATACTTGTCCAAGATTTAAATTTTTTTAAAGTTCTTCTAAAGCTAAGTGCCTAAACCCAGACTCTGGCAGCTAAAGTGTTTACCTGGTTTCCAAAGTATTTATGGCTTTGAACCTATTTTTAAGGTGCCAAAGAAGCAAAACATAGGAACCCACTTCTGAAAATCTTTTTCTTTTCAAAGTTAGGCAAAGTTGCTCTATATATTTGTCAGTGTCTCAGGGGAAAGACACTTCATATAAATGCCATAAAAACTGCTGCTGACAGACTTCCATCACTAGTTCTCACCATCTATTACTTCAAGATGCTGCTAAACTGAGAAATTGAGATAAGAATTTCTTGAATGCCAATAGATCCAATATTTATCCATAAAAGTGTGGAGCAGATGGCCTACCAAGTTCTTTTGCAGCAAAATGTATACAGGAAGGTGGGGGCTGCCATTCCCAGCCCATAAAACCAGAATTTTACTGGGTGTTTATCAACAAAACCCCTTCATTTTGGTTAAACTACAGAATGTGGCAGATTAACTACTTTTGTCTATCAGTTTTTGGTCTCTCTCTGCATTGTGCACAGCAGAATCTTCTAAGAGATACTCCTTCAGGCAGTAAGGCCAAGCAGTTGGAAAAAAAGAGATTATTTTCACTTCTATCATGTCAATGTCTTGTAATGGCATTTTGAGCATCAACGCTCCCTCCAGACTGTTATGCCTTGTAGCCATGTAACCTTTCTGGTACTCCTCTCATTTTGTATGTCTTAAGGAAAAGATTTAAAAAAAAAATATTATTGTTATTATTACACTGTTGCAAGATATATTTAAACGGGAAATGTGGTGTGTAATGAGCAGGGTATTACACTGGGATATTGAACATCTGATGCTTTCTTCCTTTCTCCATCATCTTTCCTACACAGTCCTGGGAAAGGCACTTAATTTGTCTGTGTCCAAGCTCTCCAGCAATGAAATGAGAATAATAGATGCTTCCTGTCTCCCACCCTTTATCCAGTTCATCTATTTAGATGGTAAGCTCCTCTTCTCTGACCATGTTTTTATGCATGGCTTAGAACAATAGGACACTGATCTCAGCTGGAACCTCCAGGCATTTCCATAATGCAGATATTGAATACTAAATAATCAAAATAAAAGAAAATCCTCAATTTATTATGTATTCTCCCATAAAGAATTTGTCACACGCTGTCCTGGTAGAGCACCTCTGGCTCTTGGGGAATAGTATTTTTCCTAAAAGAGTGGAAAGCAGCATCTATTGGAGAATATCTTTTAACAGTGCACTCCCCTAAAGTTGGCCTCAGAGAAACCATGTGAATAAACCCCTTTTCAGCGCTGAGCAGGGCACAGCAAGACAGAGCAGACTTATAAAAATAAGAAGACAAAGGCTGCAAAGACAATTTGTCTTTCTTTTCTTGGATATATTTGGCTGCTTGGCCCATGCACTTCTTACTTCTGTTTCCAGTCGATCAATACATGCTGGTTTGTTTTACTGAAGCTCTGTTGTCTAACTAGACCAACTGGTGGTTGTGGCAGCTTCCCATGCAACGTTACATCGGATCAGATTCTCCTCTGGTGACACCACAGGGTTCAGCAAGCACGCTCTGACTTTCAGGCATAACCTCAGAGCAGAAAGTGTGAAGTTGGGCTTACACCAGGGTTTGAGTTACAGTTTAAACCCTGGAAAGAGGCAGAAAACTGTATGGATCCACAGTGTGGGCATTTTGTTCTTTCTGGGCAGGGTCCTGTGAGCCAGCCGTCCCGCACCACTGAATCCCTGCAGACCCCTCTGCTTCCCACATCCTTGGCTGCAGTGCCAAGCTCCACTTTTCCAGTTCACTCTTTCAGAGGCCCAGCTGCAGAGACAAACAGGCACTGTCACTGCAGCAGTTCAAAAAAATGAAATAAACATCAGTTTTTACTTTCTACAACCCTGGGTAATGAAGCACTAAATGTCTACCACTGTTCCCTTGCCTCATTCTTCTCATCTCTCAAACATCTTTAAGTCAGCGTTCCCCAAGCAGTTCATAATCTTTCTTCTCTCCCTGTCCTTTGTACATAATTTTATTCCTCTATCTCCTCCTGTAGTTTTGACAGGAATTTACTTCTTCCTATGTCTCTCTCTCAGTGAAAGCCATGTGTTTTATCAGCTCCAGTCCCCTCTGTAAGATGACCTCCTCCTCCACTTTGCCAGGTGATTAAGGTACCCACAATTTCACTTGAGAAACTGGATTGCCTTGGAGAGATGCCAGTGACCTGCCCAAGAGAGCCTCCACGTAAACAGAGGTGCACTGAGGTTTAACAGCCCTTGTTTGTTAACTGTGTAACTGCGTTTGCAAGCTGCAGTCCAAAAATGGGATGAAAAGGTGATGGGAAGGTAAAGGTGATGGGCAGGTAAAGCCCCAACACAAACAAGGATTTGCTATTTCTTACAGGCACATGGAGTTCCTTAAACAAAGTCATAGAATCATAAAATCATTTAGGTTGGAAAAGACCTTTAATATCATCAAGTCCAACCATAAACCTAACACTGCCAAGTCCACCACTAAACCATGTCCCTCAGCACCACATTTACACATCTCTTAAATTCCTTCAGGGATGGGGACTCCACCACTACCCTGGGCAGCCTGTGCCAGTGCTTGCTAAGTCTTAGGTTTCATCAGAGAAAAGTTCCCCAAGTCAGCACACAGACCCAAACCATCCTCTTTCCCTGCTCACACAGACCCAGAAACACACTTTTCTCTTTCATTCTTTTATGTTTTAAAGGAAGGGTTACAGGGAAGCTCAGTTTGCATGAAATCTAGACTTGCATTACTGAATATTCATACATATAGCAATGAATATTCATATATGTATGGATGTACAGCAACATTTTAAGGCTGCTTTTGATTTAGATGGCCAAGTTGAGGTCCTAAAGATCCTTTCCATCTCTTAAAGGATAACAAAGGTTGTATTGGTGATTGCTGGATGAGAAAAACCCAGTAAAGATCATGCATCCCTTCTGATGTCAACTGAGCAGAGAAACAGATACTGCCAGAGACTCCCAGGGCTGCTGAACACCATGGATCAGGAAATGTTTTACATTGTGGATACAAGTAAGGAGGCCAGAAACTTGATTACAGGGGAGACTTTGTTAAATATTCACTGGGATTCATTATGTGAAAACCACTAGAAAGGAACATGTTTCTACAGGAAGGGTAGGGCTGTTTTATCCTTGCTTCTGTTGTAAAATGCTACTAATGGCTGCGTACACCAGCTACTGTCCTCTAGTGGGAGGAATACAGCAGGTCTGTGTGGATGTGCAGAAACGCTTCTGCTTATTGTTCATGTTAGCTAGAGGTAGTGCTTCTTTAATTTGCCAGGGAGAGCCTTCTAGAGCCAACAGGACTTGATTACCTGACCACCTTGCATTTCATGAGCAGGTAACATGAGTGTTTTGGGCAAGAGGAATGTTATAAACAAGGTTTATAAAGTCTTAGAGCTGTTGCTCATTCAGTCTGAAATAATCATGAGTGCAAAGACTCAGAGCAAGCTGCACAAAAGCTCGGAGACTGAGAAAACTGCCCAGTGCTCTCAGTCGAGCCCTGCCCTGGAAAGGTGTGTCCCAGATCACACATCCAAGCCAGCATCGTTTTGACCAGCTGCTGGTGAAGCCGGCGCACTGCTTATCCTACCTAGCAGCGCACGCTCTCCCCTTGGCTGTGAAGTGTTGAGTGAGCACCGAGTGCTCGGGGACCTCGCTCGCCGCTGCCTTCCAGCTGGCTGCGCACAGCAGCAAGTCCTGCTTCTGGCCCTGGCCCTCGGCTGTTTGGGAAGATCAGGTCCTAAGAGCATAAACACAGGCAAAAAAAAGCAAAACATCCTAGCAGATCCCCCACGATGCTTCCTGCAAGGAAGCGGCGTGTGCGGGAGGACGGGGGTGGTGTGCCCTGCTGTCCCCTGTCCCCCACAGCGCTCCTTGCCCAGGCACAGACAGGCTGGGGACCCGCAGGACCCTGTCGGACAGGCATCCCCACAGGGGCTGCTTCACAAGAGCAAGCACCTTACAAGCCGTCTCCTCTCCCCACCTCCTTGGGCTGGATGGGTCCCACAATACTGCATGTCCTTTGGAAAGGGCCATAATGATGATCAGTGAGAGATGATAAATCTCCCAAAAGAAGCTTTTTAAACAAGGCTCCAATTTTTACTGTCACATTCAGCCTCTTTACATGCAAATAAGAGCAATTCAGCAATGAATCTGAAAGCAATGAATTTCATTTTCACCACAGAGGACAAAAAAAAGTGTAGTAAGGAGTGAGGAACTGGAGAAACGTTGAACCCTCGGTTACAGAAAGCTTTAGCACTAGTAAGAGCTTTGTGTGGCATGCAAAGGGTGAAATACTGTGTTGGCCAGCAAGGTAGCTCTACGGTAAAAACATACAAGGCAATTTCTCTCCTGTAAATTTTGTTCCCTGAAGCCTTACATTCAGCAATCTACTTTCTAAGGGGGAAAAAAAAAAAGTCATCAGCAGTCCCACCCTGCTCAGCGTGTAGCAACAGGCTCCCAATTAAATTCTGGAAAACAGAGAAGCTGAAACATTTTAAACAGAAACTACTGTGATCTCCAGCGTGCAACCGAGAGGGAGTGGGGGGAAAGCAAGCGGTGAAAAACTAAGCTAAAAGCAAAGGAGCTGCATTTGTACTTGTGCTCAACAGGAAAAACATCATTTATGGCTTAGAAATAACACAGTTTAACCCTGTCTCCACTAACAGGCAGCAGTAACTATAAGCGATCAGCCTCCTCCCATGCCACAGTGGGGCCTGGGATTCAGTGGGTCCCCTGGTTTGGGGAGAGGCAGAAGAAGGAAGGAAAGGGAGAAGAAGCTGAAGGAGGGAAGGAAGGCACTCATTTGGTGCTCCCACTAAAACTTCCATGAAGCCAGGATGTGATGTGGAAGTACAAGGTTCCTCTGCACATGGACACTCGGGTTTCTGCTGGTTTGGGGGTAAGGAGCAGACCAGGAGTATTTTCCAAAGGGATGTGAAAAACAGGGTTAACCTTCACCTTCCTCAGGAAATGACTTGTAAAATATCTCAGAGAAAAATCATGCTGTGATTCTGTCTGATTAGAGATATCCAATTGCTTTGTCCTCCAGGAGAATCTGGTCTTTGGATACGTCACAACAAGGGTTTAGTACTGAGCCTTCCTTTTCTTGGATGCTGAGATCACTAAACAGGCCCAGGAAAAATTCCTCCTCATGCCTTGCATCCAAAAATATGACAAATCTGTCACCCATTTTGAGCTCTTCTTTTAGTTGAGAGAATGATGGGAGAAGGAAATTACCTTGACCAGAGGAAAAAAAGTCTTCCAAAATCCGTGTGTCCATGTTAGAATCATACAATGGTTTGGCAGGGACCTTTAAAGGTCATCTAGTCCAACTCCCCCTGCAATAAACAGGGACATCTTCAACCAGATCAGTTTGCTCAGAGCCCCGTGCAACCTGACCTTGAATGTTTCCAGGGATGGGGCATCCACCAGTTCTCTGGGTAGCCTGCTCCAGTGGTTCACCACCCTCATTGTAAAAAATTTCTTTCTTATATCTAGTATAAATCTACCCTCTTTTAGCTTAAAACCATTACCCCTTGTCCTATTGCAACAGGCCCTGTTAAAAAGTTTGTCCCCATTTTTATTATAAGCCCCCTTTGAATACTGGAAGGTGCTATAAGGTCTCCCTGGAACCTTCTCCAGGCTGAACAACCCCAATTCTCTCAGACTGTCTCCATAGGAGAGGTGCTCCAACCCTCTGATCATCTACATGGTCTCTTTCTGACTCACTCCAACAGGTCCATGTCCTTCTTATGTTGGGGGCCCCAGAACTGGACACAGTACTCCAGGTGGGGTCTCATGAGAGCAGAGTAGAGGGGCAAAATCCTCTCCCTTGACCTGCTGCATGATGCAGCCGAGGATACAATTTGCCTTCTGGGCTGCCCGTGCACATTTCAGGCTCACATCCAGCTTTTCACCCACTTTTCAGCCTGCTGCACAGAGCTCCAGCTCCAGGAGCTGGTAAGCCCAAGTGTGATACTTGCTGGAGAAGAGGCAGCAGCCCCCAGGCAATGCTGACCTTGGCTCCCAGGGCGGCTGTGCTGCCTCTCCCTGCCAGGTCGGGTGGGCTGCTGGGGTGGGAGTTGAATTGCATCAACAGAGCAGTGAGGAGAAGCAGTTCACAGCTGTTTGCATACCTATCTTGTGAATAAATAAACCTCATCTCCAGTGCTGCTCCTCTCTAAACATCTATAGCAATGTGCATTCACTCAAAACATTCAGAAAATAAACAGAAATAATGCTGTTAGACTGAATCCTCTTCTGGCCAAACCCCACCGCTGCAAAACTGCCACCTTTCAGCAGAGTCAAAAGTCTCATCAGCCCCCAAAATTTCTCATCTCAAGCAATACCCAGTCTCCATTTTCTGATGCAGAGACACCTCAGAGGCCATAGGTTAGGAGTTCCAAAACCTGATGTACTTTTTTTCACATATACTGGGAGGCAGAAGGAGGCAAAGAATAGTTAAATGCAGCACAATTGAAAATTAGCTCAAAATGCCGCAAGCTGCAATTCAGATGGATTACAAGATAACCTTAGTAGTTTCAAGAATGTAAAGAGAACAGCCTTAAATCAACATAAATACTTGCTCAGCCATTTTCATCTCAGGATTAGTGTCAGACTTTTTTTTTTTCTTCTGTCCTGTGGCAGTAAAACCATTTTCCAGCTTTTGTGGTTACCAGGAAAGGGGGTGGGAATGGTGATGGTTGCGAGACCCTGAGGGTAGGGGCAGGGGGAGCGGGGTCTGGACACCCTCTGGAGAGTGGGAGCAGAGCTGAGCAGGGAAAGGTTGATTCTGGTGGGTGCACCTCATGCACCCCACCTTTGTTTCTACCTGCTTGGTTGTACCGAAAGGCAGCTATGACCATTTTCCATGCTTTCTTGAAGCTTTTTTTTTGAAGATCTCATGGATGATACCCACAAAACACTGTGATGTGTCCCACACTACTTTCTCACTCACACTCAGCAGCACCTCAGGCCATGTGACAGCCTCAGGGTGCAGCCCTTTATTTTGGGGTGAATTCTGGAGATTTCTTGATACTCCAAAACAGAAAAAAAAAACCCATAGAGGCACCTGTGTCCTCTGGGATAAATTTCTGCTTTACGGTCACCTGGGAGCTGGCCGGGAGACACACCCTGGCTCTCTGGAGTACAGATAAGCTCCCAAGGACTTCAAAGGGATTGCTGAACCAGGCTGCAATGAATTTCTGCAGAAGTGTAATGCACAGTATGTGTCTGAGGGGATGGAGAAGAGCTGGGGTGGTTTAGATTAGATAGCACTATTTGGCTTTTGAGGGGCTCGAGGAAGTGAAGGACACGTAATTGTCTTTTAAAGTGTAATATTTTACTTCAATTCACCCACACTGCAGAGGGACTTGCAGATAAGCAACGGGAATCATTTCCGTGTGAGGGATGGGCATCGCTTTCCTACAACTGATCGCCCTGGGATTTCCATCCAGTGTATCATCGTGCCGGGGGAAGGCTCAGTTATACACACTGGGTTCTGTCTGCTCCTCTCAATTTATTACTGAGCGGACCCTATTGCTAGGGAGCACCTCAGGGCCACGTCTCCCTTTACTCTTGCAGTATCACAGTTAACAGCGACAGTACCAATGCACAGGCAGGTCGTGTGTGCTGAGCTCTTAGTCACAGGGGAACCCATGTCCCAAGAGGGTCACACCTGATGCCCCAGTTGGTGAACATCCTTCCCATTTAAGCACTCCCCGCTTGTTAAAACATGGATATTTTACCACCTGCTGGACTGAAACCTGAAATGAGAAATTCTTTCATCAGAAGAGCAGCAGAAGGAAGAAATATTTGTATGCTAATGACACTTTCTGATCATGTTAATGACTACAGAAAGAAAGCTTCATTCAAGCTGGAACTCTTTTTTACAACCAGGCAAAAACATCTGGACATGACTTGGGGTCTAGTGCCAGCTCTGTTGCTGTCTGTCCTGGGGATGCTATAAGCTCGTTCAATATGGGGCAGTCTCTTGCACAGTGTTTGCATGTATCCAGCATGCCAGGCACTCTACATCTTACAATAACATCCAAAAAAAAAAAAGAAAAAAAAAAAAGGTATAAGCAGTAGTTGGCAATACCATCTAATTTGCCCATGATGAGGATTTTTTGGGCCATTGCATGTATGCCTCATATACTAGGAGTTTACTAGTGGTCATTGTTCATTGTTTGGTTCCGGCTCTGCTCTACAGACATACAGGCTTTTTTTTTATTTTCCTTGAAGAAAATATGTATTTATTTATTTATTTTCCTTGAAGAAATGTGCTAGACCACGCCAACAACATGACAAATCACTGTGAATTTGTCAGCAGAAACATTTGCTCTAGAGTAAGTATGAGCTTGAAGAGCAGAGGCAGAGTCAAGGCTAGGACATTGAAGATTAACTGTTTGTTCCGTTAAATAATCTACTGGCCAAACAACATGAAGCATTTAAAAATGCAGTGTGTGTTTCAGGCCAATAAAGAAACATCTGCCCAGCAAAAATTACCTGCACGTAGTTCTCAATTGCATGCTTTGAAATTCCTCTTATAAAGCTCACCACCTTGCCTGTCTACAGGGTATTCTTCCCAACTTGGTACGTAGTCTCCTGGCGAGCTACAGCCTTCAGATGCCACCCTGCACATCTCTGCTGCTGAAAGCCACGAAGGCAGCAGAACATACGAACTTTCCCAGGTGCCAGCTCACAACCCGGCAGAGCTCAGATCCACGCCTCACTGCCAGTAAAGGGAACTTGTAAGGAAAATTCTTACTCCTGTTTACTTTCAGTAAACCCAGGGAGATAAACATATGCACTTTTCCCAGAACACTCTTCAGTGAAGTGTTCTTTTTTCCTTTGAAAATGAAAATTCTTCTCAGTAAATATATTTTTTTCCCCAAAGTGTGCCATTTTTGAAAGGAAAGCATGAATTTTTCTGTTAGTTTCAATAGCTACTGGGCAATGAGCTTGAAGAAGTAATGCAAATTTGTGAAGTTGCAATATACACAAGGAAGAATAATTCAGCATTGACAAAAGGATGGATCCTGGCTTTAGCATGATAAAAAATCAAAGAATCATTTTCCAGTTTTTTTATCCCTTGGGTGTTATTTGCTTTTCATAAGACCTTCACATGAAGTAAATTGGTGATTCCGTTCTCCTCTAGCCCTACTCTGTTCACAGTAAAATAACAAGTTAAAATAACTAGTAACATTTGTGAGAATGATTTCCTAAAATCTGACTGATGTCATTGTGGGGACAGAGTCTGAGGGCTGATCAAACCAGCTGACCAAATAAATTTAAATGTAAAATCATGGGAAACACTGGAATCACTACATTGATTTCCCTAAAAAGCACTTTCTTGTTTACCTACTAATTCCAGAGTATTAAGAGAAGATTCATTATTCACATACAACACAATTAAGTTTGGCACTCCCTGTATGCACTCATTAACCACTATCCCCAGTGACAGAGAAAAGTGAAGTAGACCTCAGGCCCTTCCTTTCCATTTTTCTTAAGAGCTCTTGTATTGAAAGAGATGAAATAAATACAAGGGTTCACCTAGATCATCATTACTGGATTAATTTGTAGATCTACACCATGCTGAAAGAGATGCTTTGATGGGACTGTATCAAACAAAGGTCCTCTTCTGACTTGCCTTTTTCTTCCTTCTCATCAAAAATCTATTCCCAGCTGTTCAGCAGAGCCACAGTAACAGCCTTGTTAACTCCTGCCAGCCAAGGTATTTCCAGTGGTGTAGGAAACAGTTCCGTGCCCGTACTCCTCCCAGCTCATCTGCAGGGGACCATTGATTCAGGGGCCATTCAGGCAGGTAGCAGTGATTTGGGTGTCACTGTATTGCAGCTATAGCTCCTCTACAAGGGACCAGAAGAATTCCTGCTCCAGCCAGGGAGGTCTGCACCCTGCCAGACACAGGGGCTTTTGTCAAACTCCCCTCTGTGCCGCAGTATACTAAGGGAAGAGTAGAAAAATATACTTAACAGTTCAAAGTCACTACCACCACTTTATTTTGCATTCCTTAAATATCTAAACACATGGATTGTTTTTGCAGGAAAATGAGTAGAAAGAGGGCTGCTGTACTGCGCAGTTCATTACTTGGCCTGGGGTATTTCCTGGTGAATTATCCCTTAGTGCTGGTATTTTAGCAGGCAGGCAGTAGCCCATTCCTCAGGACAAGGACAGAGATCAGGAAGCTCTACAAAGGTGATCTGATGCCTTTTAGGTCAAGCACATTTAATGGCAGTGAGAAATTATTGAAGGAATAGATAAAAAAGTAAAAACACATCACAGAAGAAACAATTCAGAAAATGTCATTTGTTCTCACTTTTCCCCCAGATAGGGGAGGTTGAGTTAAGATTCAAAACATGAGGGTAAGCAATGCTTTAATATACTATTCAAAACATTTCATTTCACCCAAGTGGAGACTTGCAGGGTCTGGTCTGAACTCTTGCATTGCCTGGGTCATATACTTGCTCCCAGTACCTCCAGCATCAAGACCATAACTTCTGGTTGAACCAGATTGCTTAGAAAAAAAATAACCCCATCTTAATTTAAGTTTTCAAAGGGAAAATTCATCATGTCCTTAGGCAAATTGTTTCAGATATTAAATTCTCCAGTGGCCAAGAATGCACACCTTATTACTGGTCTGAATTCTTCAGCTTCAGCTTTCAGCCGCAGAACCTCATTATAACTTTGCTTCATTAAAGAGCCCTTTCCCCACACCAGTACCTTTGCACTAGTGGTTTGTCCACACAGAGAAGCAGGGGGTGACGCACATACTGTCGGAGAGAGTTCACATGGAATAGCCAGTAATCTAGGTGTACATTTACTGTACAGGAATTTCCAGAGTATCCTGAATTAAGGTTGGTTATCCAGTCTTTTACTTAGTCCAATTTAACATTTGCAAGAAAATAAAGTGCTCCTTGCACAGTCCTTGTTCTTAGAGGTTATCCTCATATACTGTGATACTGTCCATCTCCCTTGGCAAAACCTGTGGTTACACACCTATAGCACTACTATAACAATCTTCTTTTTCACTTAAATACCCCAGCAGGCTAGAGGAGAAAGGTGTTTCACAGCAAATGGGTTATGGAAGCAGACACAAGGCAGTGCCAACAACAACTCCTTTTGGGATGAAGTTCTCTCAGAAGTTCCTGCCTCCCAGTGACATACTCAGACCATCACAGTTCACACAGAAGGGCATGGGCACGTCTTTGAGATCCACTCCATCCCACCTCCCGTGTTACAACAGATCATGATGCATCAAAGGTCACTAAACTGCAATATTAACACAAAACTGAAGCACCCCAGTGCAGCCTACGCAAGGCTGCAGCTGCTGTCATCACCACAAGCCCAGAGTGCCACGGGCTGGCACAGGCACAAATCAGCA
This sequence comes from Podargus strigoides, assembly GCA_028020825.1. Classification (NCBI taxonomy): domain Eukaryota; kingdom Metazoa; phylum Chordata; class Aves; order Caprimulgiformes; family Podargidae; genus Podargus; species Podargus strigoides. The sequence continues at coordinate 5,121,020 of CM051626.1, read as the reverse complement.
GGAAAATGTACTGCAAGTAGGGTGTTTCTGTGACTGTCTATGCTTCACAGCACAGGGAATGTTTATTGTGTTTGGCACAGAAAAATTGAAAATAAACAATATAGTACCTGATTGTTATTTTCCATTCGACTTTTGAAGGCTAAAGCAAGGAAAGGCGAAGGGGGAGGCGAAGCACCATTCCAATAGGTGTGGCTCGGTGTCTCCGGCGTGTTGCAGCTTGACAGTTCTCCCCGTTGCGTGGGCAGTGTTCATGCAAAGAGCCTGACTTGTAACTCCAAGCCATAGCACGGCGCAGAGTTAACTCCCTGCATGCCTGATGGCACACCGCACGGGGTGAAATAAAACCACAGTGCTGCACTCACTCCTTCTTCAGGCTGTGACACTCACAGATCCTCCAATGTGTTGTGATTCACTGACATTTGAGAGCTCTTCGCTTCGCTAGGTTTCTGGTGATAAACATTCCATTACCTATGATTCTTATAAACCCGACATTTTTGTGAAAGAAGGAATTTATTTTTACACTCAACTCTTCGTTATTAAAGCTGATAACAAACAAATGCGTTTTGACTCGGAGACAGCTCCAGCTTCAAGAGCTCTGCATTTTCCAGTCATCTTTATTTTAAAAAGATGTACTTCTTGGCCTTGCACTACAGAGCAAGAGACTGTTTCTTGCATGTCAAAGGGTAGAAGAGGCCTACAGCATATTTCAGTCACCTCAGGAGACTATAAAACACAGCAGCATTGCAGAGCTTAGCTTACCCAAGTCATCTCCCCATTCACTCCCTCCTTCACCTGTTTCCAGACTGCCTTCAAGTTTGATTTAGGCATAGCCTCTAAAGTCAACAGTTGGTTATTTTTCTCATTTCTATACTAAAATAGAGTACTCACCATGGAAATTATGACTTTTTAGGGCTTCTTTACATTCTTACGGTATTTTGTATAGCAAAATAATTGAAACACAAATGAAACCCTCAGCCGTGTTAAGTCTTGGGACCTACCATTACTACCTTTGAGCAGCTCCTCCATAACTAGCAGGGTTAGTATAGCATGCCAGACCAGAGCCTCTCTTTCCCCAGTGAACAGCCAGCAGTCTCATTCCAGGTCATGGGGAGCTTCCCCCAGCTTTTGGGCAGAAGAACTGGTAGAGCCCAGAATTTCTGGCAACCCTTTCACCGGAGAGGCAGAGGAAAGTTCTTAGGGAAGCTGGAGATATCTGAAACTGAAAACTCCATCAGCATGGAGGGAGCTGAAGAGGAGAGCTCCCAGAAGCTTGGTCTTGGGGCTGAATATATTAGTTATTTTCATTAATACTCTCGGCATGGGAAATAGGAGCATATTGATGAATTTTGCTGATAGCATAAGACTGTGAAGGGCTGTCAAATAGAGGAAGATGGGAATATCCATTCTGGGAGAACGGGATCAGAACAGACCAGAATAAAAAAAGTAGACTGAATTTATTAGCGCAATGAATAGAGTTGTGCTGCTCAAGATTAGCAATGACAATATGTCAAGCTTATTGTCTGGCAATGACAAGAAAATGTAGAAGACACAGGAGTTAGCTGGAAGCTAGAAAGTTTCTAGGTATTGAGAGAGATTCTGAAGTATCTTTCCAGATGAGGGCAAATTCCTATCTAACCTTAGTCTAGGAGCTAGATAGATACGCAGAGGATTACAGGAGGTGGTTACCTCTGAGAGTTGATGATGGGGTTCAATATCTCTGGTAGAGGCAGGAACTTTGAGTTGCAGCTGCTTGCATTTGTTATGTGTATCAGAGGGTGATTTTGCTAATTAAACCCTTCTTATGATGACTATCTCCACTACCATTTTCTACTTTTTTTTTAAGGGTTACCACTATAGTCAAGCAGAACATCATAGCTCCAAATATACATTTGTTTGCAAAATATTTATTCAGAAGTGTTCAAAGCAGACCTTGCTCCAGACTGCAGCATCTTCTTTCTTGACAGCAGAGACCTTCCTCCCTCTCACCACCTGAACAGACTGAACAAACTTTTCTCTACAAACAAACAGATTTGTGGAGATGCTCACCATTGTGTACGTGAAACACTATTACACTAAACACAGCACATACTTCAGAGGGAAAAGGCAAGGTACATGAGGTCACTGTCTTCTGAAGTTCCTGCAGGATGGCTGGATGAAAGTAAAAGCCATCCATAACAAGATGGTGTGATACTGAGCAAACCAAAGGAGGAACACCAAGAGTAAAGCTGGGGTGCGAGTAAAGACAGGAATTTACTACACGCTCACTTCTAAGCACGTTGTTACACTTGGTACACAAAGGCTCTGTTTCTCCTCTAAGTAGTAAGATGCTTCCAGCAAAACCTGGGTTAGAAATAGAGATATTTGCAATGCTTTTATTACTGTTATAGTTCATCCAAGATGATGTGTCTGGTTTGAAAGTCGCAAAAAAACATATTCTTGTTAAAAATGTTGCCAAAAAGCTAAACGAAAACAGCCCGCTGCTGAATCCTGTGTTTGCAGCATTACCAGTGGGTTTTTTCAAGGGTGTTTATATAGACTGAGTTTCATTTAACAAGGCAAAAGCCGGAGCTCTCACATACTCCATTATTTCTCTGCAGGTCCTTCTCACCAGGGTTAAGTCTTTACACTACTTCCAAGCAAAGCAGCCAAGAAAAAGAAGAAACAAATGCTACTACTACTGAGCACAGAGGCCTCCTTTGCAAGAAATGTGATTTACGGGATGAAGTTCCTGGCATGTCTGCCACAGGCTGTCACAACGTGTGCCTAAAATCCAAGGCTGAAATATGATCTCCGTTCCTTCCAAGGCGTGTTGTGGCTTCTAGCAAGTTCTTCTGAAAGCACAAGCAAGCCTTTTCTCGGGAGCTGTGCTCTTTCTGCATATTGCCCTGCCTTGATCAGTCTTTGCCCATCTGAGCGTGGTTTGGGGGCGAGGACCTTCCTGATTTCCTCCAAAGCTGGTGTCAGTGAGCCCTGCTCTGTTGAAAGTTCTGGAAACTTTTTCATGTAGCTTGGAGAATTAATGCACTTGGAAAGACATGGAACAATGCTCATCCCAGTACCCAGGATGAGGTTCTATGCTTGTACTGTCTTTAGCTCTCCGCTGCCCACACTTGCACATTGGACACCCAATTGCAAGGAACTGAACTGTGAGGGAAATCTTTTTCCATAATTTCACAAAATAGCATGCAGACAATAGCAGCTTGAGGCCTTTCTTGCCTTTGCTGGCCCTGAATTGTTGATGTAGAAGATATTTTCACCCTTTTTCTGCAGCCTTTAGGCATTCCTTGTCCTCTATGTGAAGCAAATGCCTTTTTAACATTAAGCTTTTCCTCAGCTGCATTTCAAACCCAGAAAATATTCTACCTCTAATGAAAATTCCTCCTCATTTTGCTGCTGTCTTTAAAACCAATGAGATAGCAGCATTTCTACGCCACTACGGTCTACCTTGCCTTGCAGTAGCAGAGACCCCATCATTGTAGGGCCCCTTTTTGCCAACCTCCTCCCAGGCTGCAAGGTAACCCAGCCCTTGCCCACAGGTCTCAACACATCACATGCTGGCTGATCCCATGGGAGACAACCTCAAGGACCTCCATGTGGGGAACTGCCAGAGAGGGGAGGTTCCAGGCTCCTGATGGACTTAATTAGTGAGGACTGCAAACACACAAATAACCTATCTCTTATGATTTTGGATAAAATCCAGTGTATCACTTATACAAAGGAAGAATGTTTGCTAATGTGTATTATCTGTGTTCCAGGCCAGGTTGGATGGGGCTTGGATCAACCTGGTCTGGTGGGAGGTGTCCCTGCCCAAGGCAGGGGGTTGGAATGAGATGAGCTTTGAGGTCCCTTCCAACCCAAACCCTTCTGTGATTCTAAGATCTGCATGCTGAACAGGTATTTTCTAAGAGTAGTACCTAACAAACTGACAAATTTTTTCCACAAAACAAAAAGACAGACATAACCGAGTGAAGCAGAGTCAGCCTGACCGTAGGCTTTGTGTTTGCTTCAGCAGGTTTTGGCGCTGACCCCACTTGAGCCACAAAGTTTTGAAATTCATGTGTTTCTTCATTCTCATCTTTCAGTTTTACAGTGGACTTTTTTTTTTCCTCCACAAATGTCTCTGAGGCCGTGTGGGATGTGGTCCAGCTCCCATTAAGGTCAATGGGAGTGCTGCCACTGGCTTCCCTGTGGGTCTCAGCCCTCTCCCATTGTATTACATTTCCAACTGCAATTGGAGACAGCTTATTTCAATTTTTTCCTCTCCTAGTGCCCACAATGGGCAAAGTATTTTCCAAATAGAAAAGAAGGTCCCACTGAATGTCCCTAAATTCTCTAGAGATACTGGAAAAATCCTTGTAATTAAATACATTTGACATGCAAGATCACAACTGTTGTCTAATATACTTTTTTTAAAAGGCTTCTCTCCCATGTAGCTTTGCTTTACTGTAAAATAGCAGGGATTAAATCCTGATTCTGCTGAAGTTTATGGGAGTTTTTCCAATTAGCTTCGTTGGGGCCATATTGTCTTCCTTCGTCTCCATCTTTAACACTACCAGACCACTACCGAAAACATCCCAGTGGGAACTGATGATGGCGCAAGGGTCAGTTTGTCACTGCCAGCCACACATTTATTTGACAGATTATCTTGATCAAAATGCATCAATAATATCCATAAAAGGAATGAAAATGCATGCCAACTGTATTATTATATATTCAGAAAACCAGAAGCCAAAAATTAATTGCACTCCAGGAATGGTGAGCACAGACTAACTGCTGGCAGTAGAAATGGCAGGGCAGTAGCTCCCCACTCTTACACGGAGACTGAAAACATCACACCATCATAAACTATTAAGAAGTCCACACTGAGGATTTAAGAAATGCAACAGTGCTGAGAACCACTTGGAATTGTGACCACTAAACATAATTCTGTTTACAGAAGACTTTATCCTCCTATTAATGTCTGTGTTGGACGACCTGATTAATCTTCAGGAAAAAAAAAAAAATGAGCAAGGTTTCCCCCAGACAGCAAACCAATAAATAGTAGTATGCTAATTACACTGTCGAATGTGAAGTGTTAAGGAAAACTACTACTAGCAGGTACTGACCTTGAACCTTTATATAAAGATTTTGAGAGAGACATTTTAAAGACACCATGGACACCCCAAAGTGGGGATTTCATGAAGGAAACATGAATTTACAGTGATTAAAAACCCCATATCTTTGTGTATGAAGAGTTCAGTCTCTCCTCCATAACAACTTGATTAGGGGGCAATATTTGGGACTCAGTCTAGTTAGTTAGAAAAATTCAAGTGATAGCTGCCAGGCACCAGAAAAACAACTGACAGTGACTAAGAGCCCCGATTTACTGCATGTGCTACAGCATTCTGTGACATCTTGTTCTCATTCTTTAAGTGAAACCAACCCAGTTACATTTTGTATTCACAATCCAGACCTGAATGCAAAAGTCACTTCAGCTACCCAACATCTTCCATAATTTGGGGACAAGCTATGGATTTGTTATTGTGCACACTCTGCAGTACCACAGATGAATGACATCATCCAGCAGTGCCATTTTGCCACCAGTATACTTCTCCTTAAGTGGAGTTTTTATTGATTATCCCTATTATTTGGAATATAAGGACTTAGCCTTCAGCAGCCTGGAAGGGCTCTGCCTCCTGCCAAGAGGCAGCCCCTACATGGAAGATCCTGCCTGGCACCAGTGCTCTTGCTGAGACACTTGTGTTACAGAGCCAGGCCAAAGTGATTCACTTAAGGTCAGCAGAGGGAAGTGATTAGAAAATCCCAAAGCAGATAAGACCCTGTGGTGGAGAGGCAGATCCCTAACCAGGGCACTCTACCAAGGTGAGCACTGGGAGGATGTGTTTCTGCTGTGCCAGGCTTGTTCATGTGCTATTGCAGTCAGCGTGGAAATGTTTCTTTTTTCTTCATTTAGAAATGGATCTCACATATATGTAGGCTTCTTGCTTTTGTTCCATTATTATCTTCTCTCCACTGATCTTATTAAGATCAGCTGTGGTTGTTGTGCTGCTCCACCACCCTGATGGCATTAATACTGCCTTCTCTGCTTGCAAAGGCTGAAACCCTAAAACCAGGTTGTGGTTGCTGGTAGCTCCCCAGCTGCCAGACCAGCCTCTCAAAGTCATGAACTCTGTGCTAGCATCAAGCTTACACATATGCTCATGCTCTATTTACCAAGGTAAAGTAAGCTGCACACATTCTTTATTTATCAAAAGAAATCCACATTTGAGTGACATGAACCCAAAGGAGGAACTCTGAAACCGCTTCCTGCTGCTGCTGGGAAGAGGCAGAGCCAGGATGTTTCCTGCCACATCAGCTTTGGCTGAGCTTGTAGCCACTGGATGCAAGTTAGAGCATCCCTCCAGCCTCTCCAACACAGCTTGTCAGAGGGAGCCTTGACAGGGCTCCAGCAGTAAAAGTATGTGGCACAAGCCACTTCTTTGGACCAATTTCTGGTCTTGGTCATCTGCCATTTATACCAGGCTTTAGGCTGGTTAACTAACAGCTGTAGCAAAAAGAAGGTTTGTGCATACTTAAAGGTACATAAATAATTCCATTAATTAAAGGAGAGACATGAGCAATGCCTGGAGCTTGTACAGCAATATCTAAAGTGGTGAATATCTGATTATAATACTGATCCATAGCATCTTCTGTCCTAGCCATGAGTCAAAAGGTATGTTGAAATCTTATCAGAGAGTTTAGGTTCTGCTAATTGCCTAGCAGAGGATTTAGAGGGTGTATTAGACTTACTCCCTCTTTATCTCCTTTTCTCTACATTTTGGTGGGTGAGGAATGAAGAAAGAAAGAGCATGCCTAGAGTGCAAATGCCCCAAGTGGGAGATCCTTGTGTTGTTCTATCCCAACAATGCCAGTCCCTCCTGGCTGAGTTACAGTAGCATCAAGAAGCTTGAAACAGCTGCCCTGTTTTGGGGGATCTGCTGTTTTTCCCAGCTGTAGGGTTGATTTCCTGGGACGTGAACAGGAGAGTTTATATTTGTAGGATAAGTGACATTAGTTTGCCCACATTTCAGGTAGACCCCATTAGCCAGCTGGTGGCTTCTCAGTGGCTTCAGTGAAATGCCACTTCCTACTGGAGCTTGGACTGAGAGCTGGAAATAGAGCATCCTTCATGTGAAGATCTTAGGGCTTAAAGAAAAGATTCGAGATCTTCATGAAAAGTCAGAGATTTTTTAAGTAGCACCATACTTCAAGTTGATGTGCTGAGAAGCACCAGCAAGGATGGTAAACCATCAGTCGAATGAGACCAGCATCTCCAGGGAATCCAAGAGGGAAAAAAAACACTCTGTCTGTTCCTGTAACATTTTTAAGCATGGATAATACTACTTTGAACACAGATAGTGGTTTTATCTGTAACTATCAGGACAAGCTGGACAAATACCATTATCTGTGGTTTGAAAAACAAACCCGGAGCTCCAATTCAGCAGAGCGTTTATTATACATTGTTCTTGAACACATATGTAAACCCCACTGAAGCTAATAAAAGTTAAAGATATGCTCACATTATTTGTTCAACAGGGATCAGCTCAGGGATGTACTTAAAGTACATCCAGGGTTCAAGGAACTGAGCTAAGGTCACTGTTCCTCATCTCTCTCTTTATTCTCAATACTTATATAATCATTAAGAAAGTTCTTCACTTTTTCTCCATCATCTTTTACAAAAATGGCTCTTCACAACAGCTGGAGACAAGATTCCTCTCCCATTTGAGGGCACATAATCCTTAGCATGGGCAATATAAACAGGCTCAGCTGCATAAAACAAATATGGATTTTGCTAGTATTTTTTCCATATCTAAGAAAACCTACACTATTTATTTTTTTAAAAAACATCAGAAAGTAGAAAAATGGAGCATAGGTGGCCAAAAGTGGTTATATACTTTTTAAGTTTATTAAAAGTTAGAATTGTTGTCCATGAACATACTGAATGGATTTTCCTAGTTTCCCATAATGGAGCCCAGGCTGGCATTGCTTTAGACATTTTACTGTGGAAGAAATGTCAAGCATGCACTCATCCCTCTGACTGCAGTTCAAATCAAACAAACCAGGCTAGACATCTAATAACAAGCTTTGTTCACTCTAGAATGGCAGCTATGGAAATATGCCTCCTTTTATATATTATTACATGCACAATCTGAAAAGGCACGCTGCAAAAGCAACAAGCACTGTTCTTTCTTTCTGAAATGACCAGTTTCAAGCTACTTATTTAACCAAGGGGAACAAAACAAAACACAGACCTTTCAGTAAGGATGTCTTCATAATTCAGTTTACCCTGTCATAAATTGTCATTCACATAATTAGACTGTTCTTACTAATAGAAGCTAGGGGACATATATGGAAAACAGTGTTACCAAAACTTGAAAGTAAATTAAAACTAATTGTTTGGGGTTAATTTATAGAGGCAATATGACATGCCTTGTTTGCAGTTCCAGTGCCAAAATAAAGAACAAGCACAATTTATAGTTTGTTTCTTATATAAAAATTAACATTTAAAATTTAATTTTTTGCAGCTATGTTTAAGAGATGGTCTGAAGACAGAAGAGCACACTGTGAGGTCCTACTGCTCTGCCTTCAAGGCAGTGCACTATTTCTCCTTTTAGAAACCCAAAGCCCCTCTTCTGTTGGCATCCACTGGCTTTGCAGGGTTCCACAGCGAAGAGGGGAGGTACATTCCCCCCCGCATGCATCTCTGCTCTGCTGGAAGTCAACTTGAAGCAGATCTGGCATGGTTGGAGATGCTACCATAACTGGACCCTCAAAGTCAGCAACCAGTTCCTCCAATCTCTATAGACATTATCCTCTTTCTATTTCTAAATTCCTACGCCTAAATTCTAAATATTTACCCTAGAAATATTATTCAGCCTATAGATTCCAGCTGCAAACAGCATCGTACCTCCCTCCGTGTAGATGAGCTGAAGGCCTTTGCAAAGGCTCCTGGGTGTCCAAAGCACCAGACCTACTTTCCTCCAAAACAGCTTCTTATCATAGTAACACAAAAGGTCACAGTAACAGTTTGCAGCCTCTCTCAGCAAAGGGAATAAATGTGCAAACAAAGCCATTAGCAGTTTCCAAAATAAACTCCAATACTCGGTCGCCAGGACTGCAGCGTACCACATATGCACTGCACAGAAACACTTACTTACATGTCAGCTGAGCAGCTGCCACGAGCTGCGAGCCAAATGAGCACTCTCCATTTGACCACAGAAATGCCACCTTAATTAATTATTCTGCTCTTATAAGCTTAAAAGCATTAAAGATAAGCACAGGGAGATCAAGAGAAGGGTTTTCACCTCTCAGCCCACTTCTTTATTACCCTCTTCAATTAATACTCACATCAAACAGGTGTCACTTAAAAAAAAAATAAAAAATTGAAAAAGCTGTCCTGAAGGAGCATATTCTTCCTGATAGGACGTACACACAAATTACCAGGGAGCATCTGTGCCACAAAAATTTCAGCAGAAACGCAGCAGCCAGAAAAAAAAGAACAAATCAACAGCAGTAAAAACAAACATTCCGATTTAAGATATCACAAAAATGTTTGAGTCAGCTCTAACAAAGATTTTTCCTGATTATTATTTTCCTTATCAGGCTGGCAGGGACTCTTCCCCCCCTCTTGCACTGCCCTGGTGCTCCAGGGCCAGCGACCCTCTCTCCCTGCCAGCATCCCTGTCCAGCTTCTGCTCACTCCACTCCCTGGGGCTGCCTCATTTCTCTGTCCTCACTCCCAGAGTTTGTTTTCCTGCTGCTATGGTTCTCCTGTCGCTGGTATAAACAGGAGCAGAAGTCTCCTGCGTGACTTGGGCTCCCTTTGCTTCAGTGGGAGCTCCTAGTCACATCTACAAGACCTGAACCAAGTCCTTCAAACACTAACCCTTTCAAACCTGGACTCACCCTCCCACTAGAAATCTCCTCTGGATTTTGTAGCATCAAACCAAAGATGTATCAGCACACATTGTCCTCATTTAATCTCCCACTTAATCTTACCTCCAAATTACAGAGCTCATGGAGCAGAAAACACATCTCCTTCTGGTTTGAAAGCTCCCGATATCTTCTGGCAGTACCAGAAACAAATTAATAAATCCATGTAAAGCCTGGTTTGAAACAAGCATTCAAACAGCTGAGGAGGAATTAAATAATTGATAGTGACAGGTATTAATGGGGAAAACACATTTACTGGGGCTGCAATTATACCCAGGTTGTACTTGACTGAAATGTTAACTGTCTGATGAGACTTAACACCCAGCTAATTAGCTCTAAAAAGTAATTTCCACGTGCCACCACCATCGTTTACTCACAGAAGGGAAGCAGTGTCTGGCAATTGCCATGGCCATCAATCCAGGACTAGCAGCTAATCCTAGTTTATTACCATCATTAGCCAAACACATGGACCATCAACAGAGCAGCTGTCTGCTCTTCCTCTCTCTCTCCCAGCTCTTCAGCCTCTGCATCTCCACACACCAGATACTGCTGCTTGGTCCACCAAGGTTACTATTTCCAAGTACTCCTTTTCTCTCCTTTATCCATCCCATGAGAGAGATGCTCCAGTTACACAGCTGGCCTGAGTGCCTGTTTTACAGTAATCCAGCATGGCCCTGCAAGCACACCTCCTCCCACCTGGAGCTCCAGGAGGGGCTTCCCCACAGCTGAGTTTACTTCTGGAAACTGAACTCCCTCTCCTGAGGCTGGATGTGTCCAGTCCTCCCCCAAACCAGTTCCTCTGCAGCCAGCAGCTCCTACCTGCACTCTGCTCAGCCATCCTCACTGCTGCCCTTACACTCTGCCCTCAGAGAAGATACAGCTAAACTCTCAGTAAAAGGGTCCAAGCTGGCTAAGATCAAAAAATCTTTAGAAAAAAAATCCTTAAAAGGTTTAAAATTCAAAAGACTAATTTAAGTAAGAAGAGAGTGTGTAGAGCCTGGTCAGGGGGGCTGTGGGGATTTGCAACACCTGAGAGGTGAAAATGCGCAAAGATCCACACCAGGAAGCACAACTGGGGAGAGTAATCCATGAAAATTCAAAGTTTAGCTTATTTCGGGGAAAATAAATGAAAACCATTGTTAGAGCCTTGCATGAAACAGTTTGCAGACTTGATTTATTTAACTTTCACTGGTCCTTGGACTCCTTTTTCCAAAAGGCATGTGTCTTTTCATTGAAGAAAGGTGGCAAAGCACAGCTTTAAAGAGTATCCTTCAGTACTGAAGCCATGTTACCTGCATGGCAAGCAGCAGAAAGAAACAAAGAGCGAACTCACACCTGCGTCTCATGCCAAAGTAAACAAACAAATGCACCCTGAGTTATGGGACCTTCATTCTCTCAGCTGCCTTTGCTTGTTTGCTTGCCCAACTCCTTTTCTTCATGGCAACGGGCCATTTTAAAAATCCTTTATCTGCTACTATTTACAATAAGATTTCTGTTTTACCAAGTATGTCACGGAGAGTACAAACCAACATCTTCAAGCCCAGATGCCTCAAGGTGGGTTTCTCGACGTGTGCTCACCCTCCTAAAGCAGAGCTATCCAATTTCTCAGTGTACAAAACTTCGTCAGATCTTTTTTTTTTTCCCCTTCACTACGAATGCCCCAGGCCAGACACCCATTTTTTGATCCGTTCAAAGCCTGCCCGAACTGCTGGTGAGCCACCCCAGGAATCTGTGAGTGTATCGATCCCTGTTGGGTCAGCGCTGACTCTGCTATGCCAGGAATGCCGCCGTCGTGTTGCTGCCTGATAACCGGGAATACCACCAGATAAAAGGAGGAGAGGAATGATTTGGGGGATAGAAAAAGGGAACAGAGCAGAAAACAACCTTCCCGACATCGTATGCTAACTTAGCTGACTTTAGGCACTTTCTTTCTGCATTCTTTACCCAGCATCAAGTGACAGAACCAATAATGTTATCATGTGCCAGCCTGCACAAGCCAAGCCTTGCTAATCTTTCCTCATTCATTCATTCTGCGCTGTTCCGCACTACGCCGTCCCAACGAGCTGAATTGCCCCTTTGTTATTTCAGGTACAGTCACTAGCCCTGGTACAAACCCATTCCTTCTCCTTAGAGCCCCCATTGTCCCTGGTTGTTTACTGTGGGCGCATTCACACTCTGCAGCATCAGGACATCTGGTGACTAGCAGCACTAAGCATCGCTCAACCGCCCGGCGTCCTCAACGTGGCACTGAAACAAAGCTCGTCAGTATCTCTTTGTATACCAGCATCTCAGATGAGAAGGGACAAGATAAATGACATTTCTGAAGCAGAGGCTTATCTTTCATTTCCTTCACACTATCACAATCCTAGATAGGAAAGGGCACAGTCTCAGTGAAATCCAGCTGCCTGCAGCCTGCACTGTCCAAGTCACAACGTACCGTGACACAAAGGCACCGTACAGGCAACTAATGGCCACAGAACAGCTTTGCTTTCTGTTTGCAATATACATTCTCATGCCATGTCATGTAATTCAGTGATCCCAGGCCAAACCCCTAATTCAAAACAACTCGTGGGTGTGGGAGGTTTTCAAAGCAAATTAGTCTGGTAGGAAGAGTTGTCAGACACTCAACATTGTGTGTTGAACCCTGGTTTCACCAGGGCTCTCTGTGACAAGGGACTAAGCCAGGACCAAGTGCTTTGGAAGGGTCCAACCAGTTTGCCTGCTTGATAGAAAGACTTTGTGCAGCAGTTATTGTCCACTGTTTAGAGAGGAGACTCAGGAGCAAGGGAGAGCTGTAGCAGATGGGGCTGTCAAGGAATGGAAGAAATTATGAGCGAATGGATAAAGCTGTGTACTTTTTTTGGTTGCATAAGACAACCTTACAGAAAGACAGAGTCATGGCCCTGAGGAGCATGCAAGCAAAACCCATCATGGCAGAGTAGGAGAAAGACAATATTAGGCAGAAAGGAGGAAACCGAGAGATTAAAAAGTCATAGAACTGGGTCATTCATCAGCAAGGCAAATATTTACCTTAAATTAACTGCATGTGTATAGTTTGTAACAGTTTGTAATTATGTTTTGTAATTATTGTACTCCTGACAGGTGGCATGATTGAAAAGCATGTAAAAGTGACAGAGTCAGATCCATCCCACTTCCCACAGGACCAGTGGCGGGTGCCTGGTCCTCCCAGTTCATACCAGCTTTCTGGGGGCTTTCTCAGCATCTCATTTCATTGAGTCATTGTGTTTCATAACGAGTGATGAAGCCAGACTTCATTCATTCGCTTAGTTCATTTTTTAAATCTTTTCTACATCTGGTCTTCACAATATCTTGTGGCAATGAGTCCCACAGTTAATTTTATATAGGACAAAAACAATTTTTCCTTTATTTGTCTTACTTGCTGCTTGATCTTTTCCCTACCTATGCCCAGTTAGCTTTTATTGTAACAAACAGCCAATAACTGTGCTCTACCCATGTCTGCCTTCTAGTCTTGACCAGATTTCCCTCTCCTTTCCAGATCAGTAATAGAATTGTTCAGCAAACAGCTTTGGAGAGAGTGTATTTCCTCAAGGAGCAGGCAGCAAGGAAGAAGGCAAAAAAGAGACATAAAGACTAACGTAACGGAAAGAACAAGGCTCTGGGAATTGAAAAGGTGTGAGGCACAGCTTGGGGTTGAGTGATTGATGTGAGGTCTTAAAGCAAAGCCCAGAATGCGATGAGTTTGATTTTCATAAAAAACACTGCAGTCATTATGTGGTGGCCAGAAGGCTGTACAGCACTAAATATTGCTGATGTTTAAGAGCTTCTTTTTAAGAGCTCGGATCTTAAAATATCATGTGTGGGCACCAGCAAGCAGTTATTTGTGGTAAGTGGCTACCAACGGCCAGAGAACCCAGCTGCCATAAACATTGCAACTTTATTTTCTTCCTTTGTACTGCTATTCCCAAAATGTGCCAAATAAAACACATTCTTCTAAACAGACCCACTATTATTTTATGGCTTCACCATGCTGCGTTAGAAATTGCAGTGTCATGAAAACATCCTTTAAATAAATAATAAAACCTGATATTCCTAAGACAGGGTCTTTCATCTTGAAGGAGCCTGCACGGCCTCACAAACCCCCCACCACTTCCACCACTGGGACAGGTAACAGCATTCAGCAATACTGCTCAATAGTTAAGGCCAGAAAATGTGGAGTAAATACTGTATGGCATTTAACAGACACTAGAAATGCAAGTAGAAAAAAAATAAATCCAATTATCCTTACTGAGAATTGGGCCAAGAGGCTGGAGTAAGCATCCCTCTATGGAAGCATCAGTGGGCTGCAAGTGATCAGGGTCCTGTTGCTACAGCTCCTCAGGGAGATGGGTACCTCCATCACTTCGTGGCTTCTAGCAAATGGATGAACATTAGATTTAACATTATAAATGCCCGGATCTTGGAGAATTTTTCTGAGTGATCTCTCACCCAGCTACTGCCTACACGATATCCTACATTATCTGACATTAGAATGAGAGCAAATGGCCTCAAGTTACATCAGGGGAGGTTTAGATTGGATATTATGAAAAATTTCCTCACCAAAAGGTTTGTCAGGCACTGGCCCAGGCTGCCCAGGGCAGTGGGGGAGTCCCCATCCCTGGAGGGATTTCAGAGCCGTGTAGATGTGGTGCTGAGGGACATGGGGCAGTGGTGACTTGGCAGTGCTGGGTTAATGGTTGGACTGAGTGATCTTAGAGGTCTTTTCCAACCTAAATGATTCTATGATTCTATAATCTTGCTGCTCTATATAGTTTGAACGTGACAAAGAGCACAAAGTAATTAATCTCTAGGAGCTTGTTACAATGATACAAATTCCACTTGATTTCCATGCTGTTTTTCCATCTGCAGAAAAGAGCTTTTCCTGAAAACACACTGGTATCCCATGAAAATACACAATATGCCTTCTGCATTGTTGTTTGCATACCACTGTGGGTGTGTTTTGCACACGAGTGAAATTTCTACCCCACAATCTAAATTGCAACAAAGCAAGGTAACGAATAAAATCGAAGGATGGAAAGAAGAATATGAATCTCAAGACATAGAAAGAAATATGTTCTTATGACAAGTATACATGTGCTGCAAGTTCCAGAATGAAAGGCAAGATGGAGAGGGAAATCAGCAGCTTACCAAAAAGGTTGCATGATAAGAGATTCACGGAGCTTTTCCAGGGGAGGAAAAAGGCTTTGCCTGACAGAGGTTCAAATGAGATAGGAAATAGAAAAAGCAAATTCAGTTCCCAGTTATAAAAAACCCTCAATTTTTAACCTGGACACAGCACTTATCATGATCCAGACTGAGAAACACAGACCAGACCACAGCCTCCCATCCATGACTTCATTGTAAGTGATGTCTCTCTGGCATCGCTGGCTTCCCTGGAGAAGTCTCCAGCCACCATCCATGGTTAGTGTGTTTGTGCACTGGGAGCACACCCAGCAACATTCACTTCCAACTGGAAATCACTCAGATCATTGAGATCATACTCCCACAGGAGAGGTGAGCAGACATCCAAACCTATGAAACAATGGTTGCTTCTGTACAGAGACCTTAATTTTTCTTACTAAAAGAATACAGTACTTATGAGAATCACCTAGTTCAAGGTAAATCCAGTCATTTCTTTCCATTCAATTTCATTCTGTGAGTGAAGTCCGTCATTGTGTGAATATAGTTGGTTAAATATGACATCACCCAGCAGCAAACACAAACTTCAGTGAATACTTCAGTATCCCAGCAAAAATATACCTCCTCCTTTCATACTTACTACATACACTTAGAAAAGAAATGAAAAGACATATCTCTTTTTTTCATTTTACTTCCATTATATTTTCTTTCAGGTGTGGAATGATGTTTCACAAAAGGAAGCAGACCAGAGGACCATTTTCCCACCATTAAGCAAAGAGAGGCTGAGTTTTTCAATTTAACTGATTTTTTTTCACCAGTGACAATAAAAAAAACAGGGCAGTACCATAAAGCCCCTCAATGCCCTCCACCAAATCCTGCTGCAGTAGGAATGCCACTAAAAATGACTGTTTTCTACTAGGCTGCATGGAGCAGTGTTCTCCTGGAAGCAATGCCAAGGCTCCGGCTGCCCACAGGCACAGCCCCGAGCCATGAGCGCTGCCTTGGAAAAGGAAAGAAAATAAATATGTTTTAAAGAATCCCCTCTAAATTAAGTCTCATTTTAGGAAGTGTGTGGGTTTGGGGGGTTGTTTTTAATTTGAAAACAAACAGCTCTCTTTGGAGCAGCATGTCAGAGGGATCCTCTTAGGAAAGCAGCCTGGGATAATGGGAAAGATGCAGGGAGCACTTACAGATAGCGAATGAGGCCTTTTAATTCTCTGTTCATAACTAGTGGTGGGAAAAAATAAAGATGTTTAGACATTTAATTACCTAACTGTTCTTTTGGATTCAGCAGGCAATATGCACAGCGACGGCATTAGTGCTCCGGCAGATGAGAGCTGCAAATCCAAGCTCACATCTGATTATGGGTTCAAATCTGTCGGTGCAAAATTAAAGGCTGAATTCCAACCAGTTTTGAAAAGTTGCCTTTCAAGTGGTGAAACCAGAGCCCCCACCCATTCCCCAGCTGCCTGTGATTTATCTGGGCTGTAAGCTTGCCCAGCATCATCAGCAGGTAAAGAGGCCCTCAAGCCTGGTATTCAGGGCTAGAGAGAGTTAAGGGTACTTTTCCATATAAACTGTGTTTGGGAAAGGAATGCCTTGCACTTTGATGATATTGGCCTGGTTCTGGGCTGTAACACAAAGCAGTGCTACTGCATTCCACTTGCAAGGCTGAGGAGCAAGTATTAGCCACAACTGAGCAGTAAAGGCAAGTGATTAAACAGCAGTGCTGCCTTCCACATCCCTCCCGCAGAAGGATGGAGAATGATGCAGCAAATAATAGGACAGTTGCAACAGTCAGGGAAAAGCTGAAATGTTTAAAAAAAAATAAATCAATCTCAGTCTGGCAGACTCAGAGAAAAGCTGTTTCCTTCACATTAGATCACCTCTGCAGGACCATCTCCATAGCAGGTATTTTCAGTGGTGTACTCAACCTGGACCGTGACAATACCCACATGTCCTAACCCTAATTTTGAGCTCCTTGCAATGAGGAGCAGAAAGTAGGATGGTTTTGCACAACGTTCTGGGCACGGCTGAGAGTTGGCACAGGAGACACAGCTTCTGGGCAGAAAGCTGCGCGGAGCTTCGCTCAGTGGCGTGCAGAGCTCAGTCTTTCCACTCAGAGATCCAGGTCTGAGCGCAGTGCTCAGATCCTCTCTCACCACATGCTTGTTTTCCTAGGGGGGAAATTACAGCAGAGGCACTGGGATGACAAAGGTCCCTCCAACTCTGCAGCTCAGATACTGTCTCTCATGGGTAGGGCTGGAGCTGGAGGAAGGTAGAAGTTCTCTCTAATCAACTCTGAGACTACATTCAGGGTTTTCAAGCACAGCTAAGACCCAGAGGGAAGTCCCAGCCCCACATAATTTCCTCATGACTCTCAGCAGTTCTGCTGCTCCACTCCCTGGCACTCACGCTAGACGAATGCTGTCAGCTCGTTCACCATGCTGGCATGTTGGGGAGAAGCAAAACAGATAAAACTATTCATGATGCCAAAAGGAGAGAGAAGTCTCTCATCGCTCTGCCAACATCCAGCCATGCAGTTCCAGCTGTCTTCTCCCACCAGCAGTCTTCAGATGAAGGCCTTGCTATGACACAGCGCTGCAGCAAATCCAGCTCTGCTTCATCCCTGTGACCTGGCTCTGCTCCATGGCAGTCTGCCTCCTGCCCTGTTTACTGCCCCAAGGAGAGCAGAGGCATGCAGCAGAAGTCTCTGCAGCCATGTCAGGGACTCTCTCCTTCGGAAGGTCAACCTCATTTAATGACTTCTTTACTGAGGACTGGCAGCAGAGATGCTGCTGACGATCCCAAGGTAACATTTGGCTTCCCAAATTGGAGACAGATCAACAAAAACTGGGTGCTGTAGACCCACAACAATCAATATATGCATTATGCTTGGGGAGCAAAGGACTGGACCATTCTCTCTGGTGGAGAGATTCATCTGTTCACTCCATAAGTGCCTTTCAACCCTCTGACACCACTGATGAACTCATTTTAACACAGCTAGGAGATGCTGGAAGTGTCAGACGTATAGAAACACAGAAGTGGAGCTAAGATGCCCCAGCCCTTAGATCTGCCAGGTTTATGTGCTGGGATACCCAGTCAATGCAATTAATTGTAGAATCAAAATCTATAATCTACTTTGTACCAATCTGGAGGCCCTGGTAGCAACACAGAAGCCAAAGTCTAGCATTTACCACATGAGCAGTATCTCTAGCGATTATTTTTAGTTTACTTAAAGCAGCATGATGCCATTAAAGTCCATGAAGCAAGATGAGCTCATACAGCTCTTTATATCTCCAAGTGATGCACATCAGGAGCACAGATTTTTCCCTTTTCTCTTTCTCTTGTTAGCATTACCACTTCATGCAACAGAAAAGGCCTTTTAGGAACTAGCTCCTTTTTAAAGCTTGACCCTGATGACTCTTCAGTCAGTCCTCAGTAGCTTGAGACAGTCCCTGGAAAGCCTCGCCCTCAAATCCTGTGTTTTGGTAGTATTAATCTCTTATACCAATGCTCCTTCAGTTTTCCAAGTAGACACCTATCCTGGGCTGCCAGCAGTCAGGCTGGGAATGCAGCAACAGGGCTGAAGAGGAGAAGGTGATGACAGAGGCTGTAGAGACAGAACCAGGTCTGGGCAGGAGAGGAATCTGGAGGAGGATCGGTCCCTCTGAGTCATCGCTTCCACCCAGCAGGACTGATTTATCCCAAAACCAGACTCCAAAGGGAATCCTGCAGTCCAACACAACCTCTCCTCCTTTTGTCCCCAAGCTGTTGGCCACATCCCTAGTTGGGTCTGTGTTGCTTCCACCCGGTCACATCACCCTTGCTCATAGCCATGAGACACCGAAGGGAAGCACGTGTCCTGGTGTCCACATTGGGATGATGTTGAGCCAGGCTCATGAGAAGTGCAGGCATGGCTACTGATGTCACTAGCCATTTTCTTGATAGCAATCATGGCTTTGGTGGCATTTCTCATTTTAAATCCTAATTTTAAGTACATCAGAGCAGGATGATTCTTTCTTCTCCCTGTTGGTTTTTTTTGCGTGATTACTGAAGAGCCAAACTTCAAAATTAATTCTAGTTTCCAAATTACCTTTCACACTTGCAGTTAATACCATTAGTATATTACCTTATTCCCATAGATACATTACCAGGCAAACATACACAGTCCTTGCCCTGAAGAAAATATGGTACAGACTTGAGATGTGACAAGGAACAAGTCCTAACAGCGCGGGGGCTGGAACGAATGAGGTAATGAGTGTGTGGTTGCTCATGGCAGGCACGTGCACAGCTCAGTGGATTTCTGCTGAGAGATTAAATAATTTTTGTTTATTTAATTATTAAACTAAGAAGAATTTCTAGCAGCCCTCATGGGACCTGGAACCACAGTTTTTATTCAGGTCTATTGCTTGTGTCTAAATTAAAAATGAAAAACAGATGGTGGGTTATTAGATGGCTGCAACAGAAGCTGACAATCTGTTCTGTCCCCGTGTAGGCAGGGGAGCTCCGGGAAGTGAATGTTACAATATGTGGTCTCCATTCCTAGCTGTGTGTTGCAGGTGTTGATCTGGTGTCTCTGTGCATAAATGAAGCAGCCAGACTTCTGTCCTCTAGCTGAGCTTCTCCGCCAGCAGACTTGCTCTGAAGGTTACTATGAAGGAAGAGGAAGATCAAAGAGCACAGTTAATGTACATCTCTGAGCTACACCAGAGTTAAAGCCCTGCATTGCAGACAGAATCACAGCCTGCTTTGTCTATAGAAAATACAGGTTGAAATCTTTAAGAAACCAATATATTAAAATATTACCCAATCCTCCGTTTTGTTGTCACTGTGTTATCAACAGAACCAAAGAAAATGCTGGTGGTAAAAGAAATAGGCTGAATGAAGAAATCAGTGTTTCATATAGTAAGGAATAAATCAGGTTAACATTCAGGGGAGGGCAGTATTAGATGATGCATTTGAGGGGAGATGGCTACAGCTCAGGTGTGCTTATGCAAGGAAGGAGAAGGGACAGCTGAGCTACAAGGTGGTTTTTAATGGCTATGCACTATCCCCTTAAACAGCTTAGGTAACAAAATGTAGTGCCAAAATAATTTGTGAAATCATGCAGGTCATAGAAAATCAATGTTGTACTTTTCTGTTAAATACAGGTTTTATACACATTTCCCCTTGGCAGCATGCATGCCTTGGACTCCCCTCCAGCCCCAGGATTTTTTTTGCAATCTCCACATACCAAGTTAGGTGTGACCAGTGTTGGGTGTTCACACAAATACGTACACTACATCCACAGTGAGCTGTGGTCCCTTCTTCCCTGCTCCCCCATCACTTCGATACATTGCCTGGCAGCACACATTAGCCCAGGAGCTAGGGAGCTTGAAACTGTAATACAGCTATAATAAAGTCAATCTGGGCTTTTTTTTCCTTAATGTACTCTTGCAGTTCTTGCAGAACTATCTCATTCACCTGTGGGTAACATGCCTAGCAAACGAAAATTTAATTCTCAAATTTCTGTTGTATAATTTCTCTGGACAACTAGGTACCTTGGCTTTTTAAGCCACAGACTGTCTGGGACAGCCCAAGAAGAAAACAGGTCAGACTCTTCCATCCTGAATATGAACAAATCCTTGTTAACTACTGTGCAATAGAAGTACTTTTACCAGCCACTCGTTTTGCAACTTCTTACTGCTTTCAAATGTTTCAAATAGATTGGAACAGAGCTTGTGTATTTAGGAGCCTTGAAAGCACCAGGGAGCGTAGGACATGCAATAAAGATTGCTTAAGACCTATGGACCAAATTCATCCTGGCAGCCACTGCCAGAGGTCAAGAGATTTACTGGGTCAATCCATTTGGCTCCAGGAGCCTGGTCATTGCCATGTGCTGAAAAGCGTGAGATCAACTCACACCCACCAGTTCCCCCATGTATTCTTCCAACAAGACACCGATCCACTGTGGGCTTTGCAAAGAAACTACTTATTTTCAGAGGATGTCACTGCAGACTCACGCACTTGCTGCCTGAAGGACAGGTAAAATGAAAGAAGTCACAGTCAAGACCATCTCCTGACTTGCCAAAGGATGAAAATAATGTTTTTCTTTCTCCCCTTTAACTGGTTTAATGGAGGAACAAATTAAACCGGGCTACAAAAGTACTCCTAAGCCTTGAAGACCATAGGGCAAGAGGAAGAACATGTTCTGTCATCTGAAAAATCAAATTAAGTGAAATGCTCAAACCACAAGATTTGTTTACTACAGGAAGCACTTACATTTCCAGACTTGCGAGCAGTTTCTCCACAACCCTGATTAAAATTACTCATCAAAACATTACACAGATTTAACTTCATTTCATATGGTGAACAGTTCTGCAGCTTGGGTGGAGTGGAAAGTATCCAGCATGTTATTAGTTAGTGTTTAGCAGAGGCATGTGGTAAAATTTCTCCTTTTTTCCTGTCTTAGAGCTGTATGCCAACGTAGACTACCAAGAAAAGCAAAGGTGAGCGGAGATGAATAGAAGCTGGAAAAGCTCAAACTTTAAAACAGCAGCACAGGATTGAAGAGCAGTGAAACAAAGAGTTTTTCAAAGTTTTACTTGTTCTTCCTATAAACCACTTGCAGAACCAAACTGGCTGGAGAAAATCAGTTGTGTATGGCCGGATACATATAGTTTATTACAGGACAAGTAACTGTTTTTTCAACAACTCTCCTGGATGTTACGGAGCTGAGACAGGGTTTAAATGAACCCTTCTGTTCTCAGTTCCTGCCTGTGTGATGATGTACTCGCATATGACAACCACATTTGAAAGAAAAAACATGTCTTTCAGTTTTGATTAAGCTGATTAATGTGTTCTCCTCTAGCACCTTTTCTGTGCTTAGCTAAGTCACAGGATTAGATTCCTTACGATGCCTTTTAGCATTTTGGTGCTAAAGAAGGCTTGACAGGCAGCTCACTGAGGAGAGACAGAAAATACATCCATTGCAAACTCAGTCATGGCTGGGACCTAAGTCCTGATGCAGCTTGTTTTAGTAACACAGCTTGGACTGGGGCAGTATTTTTCAAGTAACACTAATCCACAGTGGATTAACATTTCACCTAAGGCATAATGGCTTATTGTCATAAATCCATCACAAAATTACAGCAATTATAAATAAGAAATACACTTCAAGAAAATGAATTTACTGTAGAGTGGGAAAAAAAAATATGTACTAGGGCACACAGCTGAAAAAATCTCATGCTGACAAAGCACGTTAAAGATTTCATGTAGAACTCTTATCATAGCCAGCTCATGTTTGCACAGCCTTTCAGTCAAATGGGTTTTACTAAAGGATATTTGAACAAGAAAAGAACCCTTGAATCAGGCAGACACCATGGATGAAAGACTTCACGATTTTGACAAAGCTCATACATGCAAGCTTAAAACAAAAGCATGAAACTCCTCCAGATTTATAGCCAACTCTACTCCTTTCATAGCGCTGGCTTTCAAATACTTTGTGAAAAAAATGTTGTCATAACAATAAAGCGTGAATAGGCAAATCCATGTATTCCCAGTTGTTGTCCCAAGCAAACAAGAAAAACATTTCACACTTCACAATTAATACAATGTCCCTTTGTCCCAACACATGAAAGAGCTATTTAAAACAAATAAATGGATAGTTACATTTTTATTAAAGACTGGAATTTTTTAAAATATTCAATATATTTTCACATTTTCTTTTTGCAATTAAATCTTTTCCACCAGCTCCGTCCACACAATGCCATAGAAAAGGCCAAAAAGAGATATAGAAGGGCAATATGGTGTATGCTCCAGTTCCCTGTCATCAACTGAAAATGTATTAAGGTAGTTAAAAGCCCTGCTAGTAAACCTTGGGGCCTCTGCCCTCGAGTGGGGAAGATCACTGCCAATGCATTGACTGAAATATTTAAAGGCCAGAACTTGTCCCAAGGTGTCAATTAGTAAATAGTGGATGTATATCTTTATTAACATACTGGTCCCAACAGTAACAGCTTCAGCATCTTCCTACTGGGTATTCCTGGTGTATCTACCACCACAACATCACCCTAAGCACAACTTTCAAAAGTCACTTAGGACTCCAGGTAGGTCTTTGGAAGATCAATGCCCATGTGGAGCACAGCTAAAGACCTATTAGA
Organism: Podargus strigoides; assembly: GCA_028020825.1. Lineage (NCBI taxonomy): Eukaryota > Metazoa > Chordata > Aves > Caprimulgiformes > Podargidae > Podargus > Podargus strigoides. Next base: position 5,097,747 of record CM051626.1, on the reverse strand, counting down.
CAGCAGCTGGACAAAACTGAAGATCCCAACAAGGAGAGACAGAGCTTGACTGTTTTCTCAAGTGTTCTGGTTTTCTTTCTTCTATAGACATTTATACACAAGTTTTAGTGTTCAGTTAATAAATACCCAGTGTTCTTTTGTTATTACTTACACTGTAGCTAAGCCAAACATTGGAAGGTGGATTAAAAGGAAGGGATTCTGCATATTTCTCCTACCTCTCCCCTTCTTTTGTGTCTTTGCAAAGTCTATAGCTTTTCATACATAGACATAATGTAGCTCAACTGAGTCACAACCAGTACAGCCAGCTCTTAATCACCGCAGGATGTGTACTCTTCTCTGAACTGTGTCCTTCGCTCATTTTTGCCATTTTAAGTATTCAGATTTTCTTCCTAGGCTTTTACAATAAAGATGATCTCTGAGTACTGAGAAAAAAAAGGTTGCTTGATTTATTCATTGTTCTCATTATCTGCCCCTGTGGTCCTTATTTTTATTTTTTGCTCTCATACTTTATGCATTCCAAACCAGCCAAAAGTTACTCTGGTGAAACTACCCAAGCAGGCAAATATCAGTATTGATAGAAGTTTGCCCTGCCTGTACCATGTCTTCATTTTTTCATCTATTTTTCTTGTTCAATGCATCCTTTTTTTTTCTGGGTATATTACTCTTGCTTTACTATTGGTTAATGTCACAATAAATCCTCCAAGAACCCAGACTTTTCTCCTCCCCAGGTTCCAACACAACACAACACAACACAACACAACACAACACACTCCATGAAGCAGCAGGGCTTATGCTACAAGCATGGTACTCCTCCAGAAGCCAACAGGAGTTGCAGGCTTGCTAGAGCTTTTGGGGCCATAAGACTTTATTATTATTCAACACACATTTACCCACACCCCACCAATTCCAAACACCATCCACTTTCCCATGGCATTCAACTGGCTTAGGAGACTGACATTTGCATGGGAAAAAACATAAACTGAATTTTGAGTCTAGAGCCTGGGGTCTGAGCCAGAGGATTACACAAGAGGCCTTAAATTTTTGTAATGTGAGCGGCTACCTGTGAAAGCAAAGGTGTGTCAAAGTGTTGGAGTTTAGTGAAAGCATCACTGTAGCTGCTTTAGTGAAAGCATCACTTTCTGCCCTGACTATATCAGGTCTAAGGGCTTTTCTATTTCTCCTAGTTGAGACAGAAAGAGAGGGAATTCTCAGTTACCTCCTCCTGCCCCTCAACGAGCTGTTTTATAGGATTACAGATGCATCCTTGAGGCCAAGTATCACAGCCTCCTGCCCAGGCTGAAGCAAGTGGCAAGCATGGGTTGGCAGCAGACGTGCCTCTATGTGTTAATTAAGCAGAAGTCTGTCTATGGCAGCTCACCACGATGCGGAGCAGCGATCAGCAGAGCCCCACCACACAACAGCCCCAGCCCCCATACGGGCAGCAGTGAAAGCCCAGCGCTCAATGAAGACACTGGGAGTTCTTAAGACATCTTTGAAAGAGATTAAACAGACCCCACATTGGATTAGAAAGATGATGCCTGACACATTTAGTTTCCGTTACCTTTTGTGTACCCGATCAGTGCACAGACCTGTACCAAACAGTGCATTATAATGCAGATTTCCTTGAATCCCTCTGGGATTTCACAGAATCCATAAGACCCTCACAGCAGGAAGCTCTATTATTAAGCTATCTGCACATATCGTGCAGTAAACTGTGCCTAAGGGCCATCTAGAGGATGCTGAGCTACAAGAAAGCAGAGGGGTCAGGGGTTTGTGGTGAGAAAAAGAGCTTTAATCTCAGGATGCCAGTAAGCGGGGGTGTGCAGAAATGCTGCAGCATTCCTCAGTTTTCCTTGTTCCTCCAGCTACCAAAGCATGTCGTGGAGTAAATTAGAGAAATTCCCAGGCTGGATTGTCTGATTAGGAAAAATGGTTTGTTGCCAGAGGAACCACTTCAGCTAAACACGACAAAGAATAGATAAGACTGAGCCCAACAACCCAATAAAATAGTACAATCAAGTTCCATTCAGTGAGAAGATTTTAATATACTTTTCTCCACTGCAAGGAAAAGAGGGCTCCAGTGACATTTCCAAGAGAAATATGTGTTTAATAGCTCCCTCACACTTCCTTGAAGGAAAACGCTCAAAAATCTGAACCCGCTTTAAAAAAAAAAAAAAAAAAGGAGCACGGGAAAGACATAATCATACAAACCATTTATCTCACGTATGCTAAGGAGAAGGAACAATTTCTGCCTCAGCTCGTGACCACAGAGTTATTTTGAGGGAGGTCTGCTATTTAAGCCATGCCGTTTTCTTATTTTTACTGGCAGCGAAGAAGCGAGAGGTTGTGTGCGGAAGGGAAAGGCTTCTCTGCCTCCACAAGAAATGCCAGCACTCCTGCTCAGCCGGGGAGAGGAGACGACCTGCCACGCAGGCTCCAGTCCCCGCTTCCACTGAGCCACATTCAAATCCAGCCTTGGCCCAAGAACCTGCTCAAACTCCATTTTCTTCAGTAAATAATTAAATTAAAAATTGATCGTCTGGCTAGATCCCCCCCAGCCCCTTCCAATCTTCTTCCCCAAGCCCCCTGTTCAGAAGAAACCCAATCCTGATGGCAGATGCTCAATAGCTTTACTGCTGTACCTGCCAATGCAAACAAGCGAGGGGGAACTTTCAAAGCCCTCCCTACAAGTTTTGCATAACACAAACAGAAACAGGTCTTTCTACACACCTAAAATATCAAAAAAACAGCTTGCTTTTCAGATTCTCTGCTATTCTTTCTTGCCTGTGATTCAATTTCTCACTCCAAGACAAGCTGGCAGGCAAAAATGTTAGTTTAGCTGTCATACTCTGGGAAAAAAAAAAAATAAAAATAAGCAGAATGGTTTATTTTCTCCACCCAAGACATAGAGAGACTTTGCCATAGACAAAGCTTTAAAAATAAAGGAGTGGAGAATGCTTTCGTAATTTATTCACATTTATTCATTGCCAGTATTGAGAGCAGCCCTGTGGAGGACTTGGGGGTACCAATGGATGAAAAGCTGGACATGAGCCAGCAATGTGCACTTGTAGCCCATAAAGTCAACCATGCCCTGGCTTAGACTACATGTAAGGAAGACATTTTTTACAATGAGGGTGGTGAACCTCTGGAGCAGGATGCCCAGAGAGGTGGAAGATGCCCCATCCCCGGAAACATTCAAGGTCAGGTTGGATGGGGCTCTGAGCAACCTGGTCTAGTGGAAGGTGTCCCTGCTCACTGCAGGGGTTTGGAGTAGATGACATTTAAAGGTCCCTTCCAACCCAAACCATTCTATGCTTCTGTGATTCTATGATTAATTGAATTCAAGGAGAAGTAGAAAAGCTCATTTTTAGAATAAACCCTTCAAAACCTAAGCAAAGTCTGACAGGACAAAAAATCAGTACCTTTGTAAGGGACTCCCAGTGCATCTTCATTTCAGTTTATTGATCCAACTCCTATTGTACACCTTCATATGCCCGTTCTGCACCCCTTCATACAGACAGATATGGCTACTTGGCTTTAGAGGTGCTTGGTCTACTAAAACCTCAAATAACAATGAACAAAAATTAGGTGTATTCAGCATGATAAATAGAAGTCTTTTAGACAAACTGGGGTTTGCATGCTAAGAAACATAACATGCTGCTTCTCATACTTCTTTGGCTCTCTTTGATAGGATGCTAATGAAAAATAAAAAGGTGGGAGGTAGAGAAGGGAAGGTATTTCCTCTGAGCCAGAGAGTAAGCAGAACAGAAGACGTGTTATGATATCTATAACCTCATGATCTAGAGCGCTACTGGAAGGAGATTTAGCCACTGCAGTTAATTACACTGTCTTACTATACCATCATAAACTTTATGAAGTTTCCTCGATAATAAAGCATCATGCATTCATTTTATAATTGTTAGCAACATAGGTGCTGTTTAAAGATTTTCCTTTGATGTGTGGTTTTTTCTGGTTGACTAATCTTTATGAATAACTCTTCAGTAACATTGCCCTCAAAATGCGGATTTTGTTTTTTAAACTATAGTATGTTGCAAATTAACCCAGTGGAATTCTCAAGGGGCTTACGGGAGGTGTCAAGGAGAGAGCTATTGTATCTCAGTTGATTTATGACCATCTTTAAGACTCCACCTTGGCTGCACTTTGCTCGTGGAAACCTGTGACATTCAGCTGTAGCACTGAATCAGGCAGGTTGAAATCTAACCTCATTTGGTACATTTTTCTCCCAGAAAAATCAGATAATGTAACGTGCATATGCAGAGGCTCGTTTTACTTGTAATTGATTTGCACGTATAGCAACACCATCTGGGTCTGAGAGCGAGTAGGTAGCTTTTAAGGATACACAAAGCAAATACTGCCAAAAGATACAAATATTGGTATTTCATCCCCTTGAAATACTCAGTAGGATGGACAGATTAACCATACGATAATAATACCTGAACCCTAAGTCACTTTTTCCATCAATTTCCACAAGACCTTTCAGAAAAGAAATCAAAATAATCATCCACCTGCAACTTGCCCAAAAAGATCATTTGGCAGAAGAGAAGCAGATGTGGGTAGAGAACCAGCATGGTGGGTAGGATCCCTCAGCAGAGATCTGAATTCCCTGTGAAAGTCAACACCACCGCATCTCCCTTCCTGTATTTAGTTGAATCAGGGAAACTTTTTTCTGTAAGAAGTTTCATACTGACAAACTGGATATGGGAGAGTCCTTGTTCCTGAGGACTCTGGTGATGTGCTGGCAGTCCATGCTCTGAGGCCTTGTGGAGCCATGCCAGGAGAAAGCAGGAGAGAGAGGTAAAATGAACTGTGTCTGCCTGGGAGAAAGCCCAAGATTGATTTCTGACCCTGGCCAAAAGGCAGGAAGAAGACTCTCGCTGTGACCCAAGCGGGCAGTTCTGTGGGGGAGCAGAGGACTTCTGCCTTTGGAGTGCACCAAAATAAGGAAACCACAATGTGCAATACAAATTCCAGTTTACCTGTTCAGTGATGCACATAAGTGCTGGTCAGTTCATAAAATTTACGATTTTCTCTTTAAAAAAACACACTGACATCCATCTGAATCCTATTTTTTTAAAAAATCCCAGCAACACAGTGAGAGAACCAAGGGTATCTCCATTGACCAATCCTGGGCAAACTCTCCTAGATCAGCAGTTCGAGGAAGAATTTTATTCCTTTTCTCTAACTGTAATCCCATAGAACACACCTATAAGAACTCAAATTGGAGAAAAACGTTGCATACTCTCTGCATGAGAGAGTGAAGTTAGCTTACTGCCACACTTCCCTTTAAGGCACCACGGACGAAAGAAATACAAAGAAAGCTTTAGTCCAAACGGACTCTCAAGTTCACAGAATATGTCATATGCACATTACTATTTTAGGGCTTTATTTTTTTTTTATTTTATTTTTTTTTTTAAATAAATTACCCTGTGGGATAAGCTGGCTGCAAGTCAACACCACAGAAACCTAATTTTAACTCCAATGAATACAACTATTTACAAGGCCCCCTTTCTGCAAAGGAAAAACCCTGCCATTGCTGGCAGTTTTGATGTGATATGAACGCATATTTCTAAGGCATTCAAATGGACTGGCTTAAAAAAATACTGTGTTTTTACTCATGCATCCTTAATGTTCAAACTGTTCTTGGCAGCTCCCAGTCAGAAGCACCGTCATTCAAAATAAGAGAATGACAGACATTAATATGGAAACATTCGAGCTTTTAAATGAGCTGCAACAATAATTATGCCATCCAATTTTATTTTGAGGAGTATTGACCTCGGTATCCGCCAGCAGACAAGATCCAAAAGACAAAGATATAAAGAGGTGTTTAGGAAAAGCAAAATAGAAGGGTTTTTTTTGACCATGGCGCATTGCACAGCATAAGAAACCTCATTTGAAACTAAAAATATCATTGCAGAGGTATCGGGGGAGTCATGGTATGACACAACAGTGAATCAAGTCTTTACTACAGGAAACACTAATGCTCTGAAAACACTGTGCTAACACATCAAGGAGACAGCCATCCAAAGGGGAATTCAGCGTTGCGCAACCTACACCACACTTTCCCTAAATATAAATAAATATATATGAACATATGCTCTGTACGCTACTCCCAGATGCTAGAAGTGCAAAGACCAGTAATGAAAACCAACGCTAGCAGGGAAAATCTGTCGTTAAACACAACACTCGGGGAGCGCGGTGGGGGAACAGCTTTTAATGAAACGGGTCGCCACAGTTTGAAAGAAGCTGACAACAACAGGGAATGCTGGAGCTGATGTCTCCAAGTCTTCTCAAGTCTTGCTTAAAAACAAGAGCCATAACCCCATGCAGACAATGAAACTGTGGTTTATTACACCTATAAAAGCATGCAGGTTTTTGCTGAGATGATAAACAGATAGTTGTCTTATGCTCAGAAGCAAATGGGAACAGACAGAGTAGACATTAGCTACTGCCGACATGCTAAATTATAAAGTACTTGTATGAGTGTTTGGCCAGCTAGGGTGCTACCCCAGCTAAGTACAACCTTCTGCAGCAGGGTACACTGTCCATCACGCTCTTCTTCTTGGGAGGAGGAGGGAGAAGAAGGGGTGGGGGGGGTCCAAGATGCAAAAGAAGCAAGGGAAAAATATCGAAAAAAAACAGTAAGATGATTTAAATTTGACATTCATTATCCTATTTATGGAGATGATCTCCAGCTACTCTTGCCTGTTCCACAGTCCAGTGAGGTGATGTCTCTGCTTACCACCTGCTTGTCTGCAGGCCAGGTCTGAATGACAGCTAGTTGGTTTTTTCCCTAGTGCCAAGGGAAAAAAAAAAAGGCTTTCCACTAGCCTGAACTGGGCATTTGCAAACATCCTGCTATGTTTGTGGTCCTAGTGACTGACAGGCACCTTACAAACCACAGGGGTAAATCCAGGAGGTAAACCAAATGGAATTTTCCCTCTGCGTGTGCGCATGCTAATGCAGATGTGTGTGTACCTACACTAATGCAAGAGAAATCTCTGTGAAAATCTGAATTATATTTCCAAGTTGCAGCACACATGAATTTGTCAGGATTTGGAAACTGGTTCAGGCACTGTTCTTGTCTAGACTAGACTATCGTAATTCTCTGACAAACAGCATTTTTTCCAGCTGCTTAAGCAGTCTTTATAAAAGCACCATCTCCTCATGCTTGCCTCCATCTAGGAGAAACTTGAAAACACTTCTGCTCCTCTCCATTTTCTCCACCGTGCAATCTTTTAATTTACAGACAGACACTTGAAATTGCCACACTAACATATATAAACTAGGAAATCACCAGAAGCCCTAATATCAAATATCTTTGTGCCTGTGCTTAACCTGAAGCAAGTAGACAGCACCATTTCCCTGAAGGACACTATTTGTGTGTTTAAGAAAGTGATTAAGCATTTGCAGGACCAGGGCCAGAATGTGTACTTTGTGCACAGGCGTTGATACACACACATAAAAGACATTTCTGAACTGTTACTCAAAAATAATAGAATCACAGAATGGCCTTGGTTGGAAAAGACCTCTAAGGTCACCCAGTCCAACCATTAATCCAGCACTGCCCAGTCACCACTACCCCATGTCCCTCAGCACCACATCTACACGGCTCTGAAATCCCTCCAGGGATGGGGACTCCCCCATTGCCCTGGGCAGCCTGTGCCAGTGTTGGGGAACCCTTTCAGGGAAGAAATTTTTCCTAAAAATGTTGTAGCCTGGGCAGCAGTGTCGTAGCACAGCAAGACAGGCTGTAAGGAAGAAGGGACACAGGTCAAGACTGAGTCTTACTTAGGCTAACCTAAACCAGTTGGGAGCCCCAGCCATGTGATGACACAAATTATCACTTTTGCATCTACTCAGCTCCCCCTGCACTTTGCCAGTTCCCTGGAGAGTTAGTGGCACTGGCCAGGCAAAGCATTTCCTAGACATCCTGGAAAGGGTTTGGATGCAGGACATGAGCAGAAGTCAATTTTCATGCCTGGAAGTCTCTTTGGAAAGGTTTCAAGTCACTACCAGTTTTTTCCCAGACTGTCCTATCTAGGCAACCTCTAGGGAGTCTGAGTAATTTTCTCATTGCTTACCAATTCAAAGGCATTCTTTACCTTGATATGCAGCTCCAGTGAAGTCTGCTCTAAATTCCCAGTCCCCTTTGAAGACATATCTCTATAATCAGCCTAGAAAGTTTTTTGACTTCTGTATGAGATGGGAAACTTCTTAAGCCAACTTTTCTGGCTGAGATGTAGAGTGCAGTAAAGCTGGAAGGGAAAATCTTTACATACAGCAGAAAGGCACTCGGTTTTGTATTAGAAAAACCCTGAGTGACAAACAAAATGGAGTTTCACCTTCCAGGAGGTGTGTAAAACAGGTACAAAAGAAATCCAGGCAGAAAAGGGGATGAAGAGGAAGAAACAACACAGGAGCATTCTCTTGAGACTTTGAGCGTTTGAATTCCCAGGGTTGGTGGGATTACCGCCTTTTGATGAGAAAAATCAGTTTTAACTGTCTGTAAGACTGTACTCAACAACCCTATAGCAAGCTGAAAGCTGTTTTTTTCCCCAAAATCCTGGTTCTTGATGCAGTTTGGCTCTGACCTGATTTTTTCATCAAATAATTATAACTGGCAAACAACAGGAGGTGGAAAGAAGTATTTTTAAGGCGAGGGCATCTAGCACCTTGCAAAACCACTGCTAAGGCACCATTAAAGTTGTAACACCGTGCATCTTTGTTTGGGATGGAAGGGCACACGTCCCACAGGTTGTGAGAAGGCAGTTGTGTATCTCTGCTCCAGGAGATGGAATGCTCTGCAGACATTTGCAGAGGGAGGTGCACAGGAATAAAAAAAGGAGTGCTTTACCACCTGCTTGTCTGTGCCAGTTTCTTTTCCCTTGCTCCTCCAGCCTGTGTTTGGACACTTCCATTCTCCGCTGGGTGCCTGGATCTCTTGGCAAATTTCCTGAGATAGGCAGTTAGCTGTGTGCTGGGAAGGAGGATGGTAATTGGGGGATATTCCGCTTTTGATGTGCAGGGCAATTAAATCCCCAATGAATAGAGAAGAAAATGAACCATTCGGTGTCACTTGAAAGCAGAGATGTGTAGTGCCATTTCTACGCACCAGTGTGAAATACAGAGGGGCACAAGGGCAGCCCAGAGCTCTTTATGCTGCAGCCAGAGCCGCCTGCAGATGCAACGGCACAACAGCCCATTCAGAAGGGAGACTATACAATAGGTCGTGAGAAAAACCTGTTGCTCCTGATTAAGTTTGCAAATACTGTATCTGTATCATCTGGCTGTACCAGATGAAAGGTCCCAACTGGAATGAGGATGAGTGGCAATTCTACATTGCAATCAAAGTCTGATTAAACTAGTATTCACCCAGCAGCTCTCCCTCCTTTGTCCAAATCATTCCAGTACCATATTTGACAATTTTTTTGCTTACTTTAGAAGTAGTTCTAAAGATAATAATATACCCTGGAACAATCTGTTCATTTAATTAAAAGAACACACTCATTTTTGCATCCAACCTTACAAATATTTTCAAGAAGAAAACAAACTGCCCATGAGATTCATTCCACCTTCAAAAGAGCTAATACAAAGGATTAGGGGAATGGTAGCAAATACTGATATTTTCTTAAATGCCACAGAGTTTTACAAAATAGAGTTTAAGGAATATGTAGAGGCAACTTCCTTATTAAACAGCAAGGAAACTGGGGAAGAAAACCACACAGGATTGTTAACCAGTCTCTACAATGTGGTCATTTAAGTTACTCCTCAAGCCATGCATAGTACAGCATCGCAGGACACGTGAGGCCCTATGGAGGGAGTCAAAAGTCAAAGAGATGAAATTCAGGCTTAGCGTAAGCACAGTCTTTGGAGGGAAAAATATGATTGGTGAGGAGACCTGATTTTGGCTTTTCTGATTTCGGTTCAATGGAAAAAAAAAGAAAAAAAAAAAGAAAAAAAAAAAAGTGAAAATAATTATTTCAAGTTTCTGACCAATTTAGGAGTGCAAATCCCATTAATTCCCAGCCACTGCCTGGTTTCACAAGTCCTGCTCTCAGCCATCAAGACTGCATGAGTATGAATGCATCTCAGTACAAGATCAGATTCAAATTCAGATATGCGTAGTTCCAGGTACCCAGATACACAGAGTTACCTGAATTTGCACATGTAGTAGGACGCCATGAAACACATCCATGATGTTGTAGCTACCCTTTCTAAAACACTTCTCCCTTTCTAACAAAGACAGTTCTCACTGAGCAACTTGTATGGTGTCTAGCTAACAATTTTTTTTCAAAGCCATTTTTATCTTCAGTTGTTGGAGTTAGAAAAGCATCTGGATCTGTTTACAAGTCACATCATCTCATGACACCGAAAGCATATGCATGATCACCTGTTATGCAGGAACAGAAGACAGTCAATTACATACAAAATACCTCTGGCAGTCAGCTTCACAACACCATAACTGCCAAGAAACTCATTAGGGTCGGTGTGAAGTGATGACTTTGGGACACGATAGCTGTGAAGGGTCATGAAAGCAGAGCCATGAGGGGGGAGATGGAAGGCACACCCAGGAAATCCCGTGGCTGCAGCAGTTTCTGCCTCTCCTGCAGAGTTTCTCAGTGAAGGGCTGATGGTGGGTCTATCGAAACCTGGGGGAGATGCGTCACCGGCTGGAGTGGCAGCGAGGGGAGAGTCAAGGGTGCCCAACAAGAGGTGGCTTTAAGTCAACACAAAGCAAAAGTGCTAATATAGAAAGAGGCAATTTACTTAGCAAAAAAAAATAAGTATCTGTTCAATTCTGTAAGGATTTGGGCTTTTATACATACATTAGCACTCTTATATCAGCAAGTATTTACTTTTCCTGTCTAACTCATTTTCTTCATGATTGAAGATCTCCAGAGTCTTATCTAGATCCAAGTGGGTTTCTACTTTAACTCTCGACATACCATTTTAAAACACAGTTTTAAGAAGCCTCTCCTGCTCTCCACTGCTTACACACCAGATTCTGGGCCACGAGCAAACGCAAGTCTATAACTCTATGAAAAAAGATGGCTTCAGAAAGACAGCTTTATTACTATTTTCTTACATATGAATTAGAATAAAATCCCTTATTGCATTTTGCTACAATAAATCGCAATTCTTTACCAATTTCTTGGGGAAAAGACCATTTTCTTTCAAGTGTTGCTTTTCCCATGCAGCCTAGGTGTTTTTCAGCTAAAAGCAATCAAGTAGTCTTTTCCAAAGCAGTTGCAATGCAAACTCTTTTTTATGACTGCGTTCAGGAGAAATACAACCTAAATTAAAATCACTTCAATCTGACTGCTTTATTCATATGATACTGCATACCAGAAATACAACATTCAAAAATTTCATGCATGCACCATGGTATTCCAGTAAAATGCATTGTCCATGAGAACAGTGCCTAGAAAAAGCCCTGCAAACCCAGTATTTGGTAACATATTCTCCTCCCTTTATATTTCCTTCCTTCCCTTAAATTATTCAGAAGTGTGTCAATATTCAATAAACAGAAAATACAGATTATGCAACCAATTTGCTATTCTGCATAATATTTAATCCATCAATCTTTTTAAAAACAGCAGAAAAAAAAAATCATTACAACCTCATTTTCTGCATCCAAAGTGACAAGCTTGTTGGCCTATGCCCTACAACCTACCTAAATTTTTCCTCTCAAGTGTTGCCAAGGAGGTATTCATACTTTTCCAAAAAAGCACATCTCGGGCCTCTGGTTGTGAGGTTTCATGCACTGCTTAAATGAAATTAGAAATCCAGCCTGAAAGAAACCAAACATGTCACAGACATCTAGGCATGATATTCCATTACAGCAATTATTTGGAAATGCTACAGTTTGATGCTATGGTTTCCTTCGCTTAACTTAAAATTACTTCAAGAATGTTAATCATGTCACAGCAGTAAATCCCCCATGTGAGAAGCATTCTCTGTAAAACCTAGAACTCTTTGTGAGCGCTGATTGGGATCTCCAGGGGATTAGGTGGTCTCTCCATAGAAAGGCAAACAAGAGAGAATAATTCAAACTGGTCTTCCAAAATCACAGTGCCTCATAATCCATCATAACCACCGGTCTCGAGTGGGAATTAATAGCAGGGATTCATCAAGGCTGTAATTTGCTGGTTTACCTGAATACAGTTATTGACACAAAGTACAACCAAGGGCTACAACTGAGCCTGCAGCCCACAAGGTGCTGCACAAACCTCTATTAAAGGGTAGTCCCTGCCTTTTAGGGAGATGAACCACCTCCTGGTACAGCTACCGACTGGTACGAGCGAGGTGGCTACAGCAGTCCCGCAGCAACCAACCTCCTCAACTGCTGCTCGTGGTCAGCACTGTCTGAAGTAGGACATCCCCCAGGACTTTGGTGCATGATCAGCTGCCACCATCAGCTGAGGCATTGCGGCTCACTCCGTGCATGCTTTTAGCCCACAGCAAAGGCAAATAAGAATTAGCAAAACATCCTCTGCCTGCAGATTACGTGAAGAAGAATTGCACCACTTCTGCAAAAGGTCAGGAGCACGCATGAGGCTTGCTCCCAAATCTCTGCTGACACAGGGAAATTGGGTTGTGTGTTGGAGACCAAGTTCTCATGCGAGCCAAAGTGTATAGTTTATGAACATGGACTTCTCTCATACACATCTGTCACACATCTGGAGGGTGACAAATAGACATACAAGGATAGCAAAGTCTCTAACTCATGTTAGGTTAACAAGAAAACAAGTTTGGACTCAGCCACTTGGACTCAGGCTGCCAAGCAACTTGTGTTTCCAGAGTAAAAACATTTGTGCAAGCAATGGAAGCAAGAACTGAGTCTGACTTCAGAGTTTACCAGGAGGGAAAAAAAGAGGAGAAAGGGAAAATAAAGTTTCTTTCTATCTCACGAGGAAAAAGAGGAAAGAAGTGGATGATGTGCCATTGCTGGGAATAATGAACTCTAGAACACCTAATAAAAGTGTTCAGGGAGTCCTGTGATCTCAAACAGAAAGAGGCTGTGGAGAGATATCACTCTTTTCACACATAACCCAGAGAAAAGTCATTAAGAAAAAGAAGGGAAGCATACTTGTGCAACAGAGCAAAACACTCCGGGGCTCTGTGTTTAATTTGGAAGACAAAACAGCTTGCCAGACTGGGGTGGGATCATTCATAGGACACAAGAATAAACTTTCTTCAGCAGAAGACATTTTTAAGAGGAACTGTTCTAGGCTTAGAGAAATGCCTCCACATGGCAGTGGCAGCTGGACGACCCAGAAGGACAAGCGAACGATGGCAGCCACTAGTGGAGAACCAAATGTGGTGACTTGAGATAGAGGCTTTGTGGGATGGAGACAGATGGAGCACAAATATCATATTCCAATAGAAAAAGCATTTTTAAAGTCAGAGAAAAGGACATTCAGCTTACAAAGGTCTGGTGAAAGACTGTCAGAAAGCCATTTCATGGTAAAAGCAGCACTGAAGAGTTAGATAACGCTGTCGAGGAGGAGAATGTCAATGGCAGAACTTGAACAGACATGAAGACCCTTTATGTGCCTGCCCTGAAGGTGACCAACAGCTGGTTCACTGGTGGACCTGGAACAAGAAACAATCCAGTCCCATGTGAACAAATAACAGTTCCATGGCAGAGCAAATGAAACTGCAGACTTGTGCTGAGGGGGAAGAAAAGGAGGGGGAAGCACCAGTGAGGAAAGGCAGGCTGGTCCCAAGCAGTGCAGAGCACCACAAAGAAAACACGTGGGATGCAGCCAGAGTAAACAGGGGAGATCTCTGAGGCCATGGCAGTGGAGGAGGAAGACATGGCTGTGCTTTGGGAGGCCGTTTCCAGGAGGGCTGCAGGGAGTGCCATGCCATGCAGACAGCCTTGCAGAGCCAGAGCCTGGCTGCCTACTTCCAGTACCTGCCCAGCTCAGAGGGAGGTGCCAGGCAACCCAACAGAGCTTCGCACGGAGCCAATAAAACAGTCAAACCATTCTGGAACTGGCCAAAATTCATCAAGTGCCATAGGAGGCAAGGTGAGAGAGCAGCTGTACACACAAGCCCAGATTTTATGTGAAGGAATTTTACAGCAGTCTCAGTAGCTGAAAGAGCTTACATCATGATGCAGAGACACCACTCAAACCTAGGGGAAGTCAGAGGATTTATCTGCTGGTCAAGCACACAGGAAGCAGAAAGTAGATGTGCAAAGGGGACCATGACTGACAGGAGGGAGGACAAGTCTGTGCAGCTTTAAAAAATCCAGGCCAAGAAAAAAACCTGTTCTTTTGGATGGTGCCTATTCATCCTCTAGCAACTCAAGGCAATGGCACAGGATAACAAGCCAAACAGCAGCAAAACATGAGTCACTGGAGACAGGTACTCGCTCAAAAACCCCACAGTGAAGGCAAAACAAAAGATAACACGAGTGGCAGGAGAGAAAAACTCAGCCCAGATGGCACAAAAGGCAGAAAGTAGAAGTAAAATAGTGTCATTGTGCAAAATGAACTATGTTTAAGTCGACATAAGTGTGATATTTTACATAGAAAATATCAAGAAAAATATGAGGGGTGAGAAAAAGACAGCACATTGTCTAAACCTCACCTACAGTAGGCACACACGTAACATTTCTGGAAATACATTTAATTGTACCTAATGCATTAAAAAGGCCTCAAACTTGTGTTCCATGGTTGTGCCTCACTTATAGAGAAGAGGCACAAACCTCCCCAGTTTCCAGCTGTTCTGCAGAAAAGAACTACAGCGTGGCTAAACTGGCTTGTGTTCATTCCTCCCGACCTCACAGGGAGAATAAATACATTGAACATCAAGAGGAGTCCAGGTATTACTCTGAGCAGAGCCTATATAATTGCTAAAAATAGATGCTATGGAAAATCCCTGTGCTTTAAGCCATTGCAGCTTTGGGCCAAATTCCAGCAGCTGTCACAACTGACAATGTACACGTTTGTTAAGCAGCAACACATCTAGCTGATTGGGGACTTTATAATGTATGTTTTACTAATTAATTTTATGCTAGTTGTGCCAAATCAGCTAGTTTATTTGGGCACATTCATGCAAATTGTACATTGACTTGGAGCAGAAAGAAACTTCTTCAACTTTCCAGCACTGTGGAATAAAGGGGATGTGTTCTCTGAGTCGAGGGGCACACTGGGCACACTGAACAAGGGTCTTGAAAACTTTGAGGAGGGTCTACCACAGCATGATTGAATTTTGCAATGGATTTTTGGGGAGTGGGAGAAAATATTTGCCCCTGTTATATTTCCTATATATTCTGGGTGAAAAAAAAAATAGTAAAAAAGTAAAAGAAAATTATTTTTGCTCACAAGAAAATGTGTTTGGAGCCCAATGTTGTGTTGTATCAATGAAGCAAGAGGGAGAGGGAGGGTTTCTGGTGTGCAATGTCCCAGGCTGGGTCCTGGCTCAGCTCCTGCATCGGAAGCTGCATGTTGGTGGTCTCCTCAAAACTGGCCAACAACTCCCAACGATGGGCTGCTTCCCATCTTCACCCCTCTCCAAAGATGTCTCTTCCTCTCCTGGACACCTAGATGCTGCAGCCTAGCATTAAGCAAACCAGGGTAGCTCATTGCTCATCTTACCTGCAGAAGAGACAGGAAAATCCAGCAGCACCTGGGTGAGTGAGGACCAGGTGAGCAGCTGTCTGCATCTCCAGCTTTGCCCCGTTCCCTCTTAGGGCTCCCAGCACTTAGCCAAGAGAGAAAATAAAAGCACTGTTAGGGTTGGGAGAGGAGTCAGCATTTCCAAGTGAAAATATGTTTCATAGGCACAGTGCAAGCAGAGAAAAAAATCTCATTTCATACAATTTGCCAATCTCCTTTGATTAAGTCTTAGTTTTCCACGTTTTTACTCTATGTGCTTCTCCAACCCTCTTCCTTGCTCCCCCCCCAACCCCATCCCCTCTCACAATTCCCAGATTGTGCTTTAAACAACAATACCGCGCTGAAAGTCTTATTATGCAGGTTCATGAATACATAATTCAAAATCAAGCCACCACAACAGTTGCCCTTAACTTTTTTAAGCCCATTGTCGGCTGAGCGGCGACGTGCAGCGGCGACGGCAGACGACAGAAATATGACACACGCAGGTTTTCCCACAGCCTTTCGCCCCTTCTCCACGCTAATCCCATTGAGAGCATTTATGCCCGGAGCACAATGCGGGGATCCCCGCCGCGGTCCAGGGACTGGCCGCAGCTCAGCCGCCCCGTGCCAAGGGGGGATCCCCTGCCACAGTTTGGATCTGGGGGCTTGTTTTATTTTATTTTGGGGGGGGGAGGAGGCAGGATAAACCTTTGCAGTGATTCAAGTCTGGCTGTAGATGATGGAGCTGCTGTGTTAGCTCACATGTGAGAAACATTCACCTATCGCACGGCTCTTCAGGCATCCCAGTAAGCAAAAATACAGTACTGCAAAAATTTTCACTGTAAAATGAAACACCAAAAAAAACCCCTATTGAATTTCACAACCCAGTGCTCATACTGGTTTGTTTCTGCCTGCTTGCTTCCCCCTGCCTTTTTAGGCTAGCTTTAGAGAATACCAACAAACAAGTCTTTATGATCAGCAGCTCCTGACTGGAGCTGTGGTGTCCCTACACCTTCAAACCTAAAGCACCTCTTGCAGTTTAAAGGGTAAATCAGTGTATTTTGTCTTCCAATGACATCCAACCCAGGCAGACCGACCCATGGCACGCTGTCACTTGCAGTCTGGCTCTGCACAGTATGCCACCCTGCTAACTTGCCGAGCAGCCCAAATGCAAGCCTCGATATCTGTAAAATAGCCCCTTTAATTAGCCCATAAAAGACTATTTCTGATTAGTGTCAGGTCAATTTTGTGTCCTCAGTACTTTGCAGGAGTTTCTCAGAGAGCTCCATTCTCCAAAGACCAAAGAACACTCAGCCCAAAGGTAATTTTGGCCTTTAAATTAAACCACAGTAATTGTGTGCCTTTTTGCCTATTTGCAGACAACTGTATCAAAGCAAGCACGGCGACTCCTCAGTGCTCTGTGAAGATCCCACCCAAGAGAATGAGATAACCAACTCTTTAGGAAGTGGCCTAATAGATTGTGAAAAGCCCGTCTCTAAAATTCAGCACAAGTATTACCAATGGTCTATGGACAACTCAACAATGGGCTGATTTTTATTAAGTTTTGCACAAAGGTGAATTAGTGTCTTTTGCTATGGCAACAGCAATAAAAGGATACAGAATGGCTCCAAAAGGTCCTGGCTGGCTGGGGAAATTGGTTGGCATTCTGCAAGCCTATTCAAGCAGGAAAGGGTTTCATTGTGTGCACTTACCCCAAACTGATGGGTCCCATCACATGTTCTCCCCAGGCCACTGCCAGGGATGGGACAAGAAGAGAGCAGGAAAAAGAGAGCTCATCCAGACCCCTAAAATGGTGAGGTTTTGAAAGGAAAGGAGGGAGTAGGACATGGTTAATTGCTCATTGCCAACCAAAAAGCCACGCACACCACCAGGGTCCTAGAGCTGCTATGGCTGGTTTCTCAGTAGATGGACTGTATGATGTCTTTCCCTTAAAACATCAACACTCTAACTTATCATATGAACAGGAGTCTTAAAGTCTTGCATGAACCCATCAGGCAGCCCAGCCATCCCCTGCACAGCCTGAGCCAAGCTGTTGGTTTCTTCCCCAATATGGGATTAGTTGCTCAATCCCATATTCTTTTTCTGCTCCCACAGATCATGGGGATCTAATTTTGTTTTTCACTCAATCATAAACTCCAGGAATAATTTAGGTGGGAAGGCAGGACCTTTGGAAGGTCAGTTGCTCCAGCTCCCTGTTATCCAAACATTTCCATTCAGCTGCCTATTTTTTGAATTAGTAAAAATTCTCTTGTAGTCTGTCCCTGAGCTTCACCTTATCTGCCATCTTCTTCATACAGCAACTGCTTGGTGGCCTTTCACCCTCTCACACTGCCCATAGCATTTCTCTGCACTTACACTCCCTTGTCTGAGGATGTCAGAGTTCCTGGTGGGGCTGATTCAACATCATCCCTTGTTTTACAGGAAGAAGAATGGTGCCTTCAAAAGATTAAGTTGCTTGGCAAATTCCTCTTGTCAGGCTTTGCCCCACACATCAGCAACATCCCCAGCTAGCCACAGAGCTGCAAAACAGAGCATCACAGCAGCTCTGGCTCCGAGGAGCCTTCGCTGACGAAGGGGACCGCAAACCACTTCATCAAAGCAGAAGTCAGCAGTGAGGAGTAACTAAAGAGGGGGAAAAAACTATCAGGAGTGTTCGAGGTCACAGCCCAAAGGCACTAATCAATAAAAATAAATGATAATCTTCCCCCCAAGGAAACGTTCTGTACATTCTAATCTAATTTCTTCTGGAGCTGATAGAAGCAGAGGGGAAAGGCATTGACTTTTTGCATCTTTTTATTTACTCAAAGGCACTGGATACTGACTGTCTTAGCTCCAGCTTCATTTTGTCTTACCTTACTTGAAATTCTTCCAGACAGTTTGATGAATGAATTGTGAAGTGGTCCAGCATCACTTGTTCTTTCTACAGCACTATCAATAGAATATGCTCTTAAAGTATAGATCCCCCAAATACCAGGGGAAAAACCCTTTCAGAGAGCAGCTGCACACTGCATATGTGCTCTGTTTATGGAAAGAGTAAACACAAAAAACAGACACATTTGGTTTTAATTCACTTTGACCCAAGGAGTCCTCCCCAGAGATAACATTCAGGTCAGCCCATAAATTTTCAAATGAGCATGCATGATTTTCACTGCATGTCCTCTATTTAAAAAGTCAGAAAGTTGTGTGGGGAAGGATTTCTGAGCAGGCATCCAATAAAGACTCTGACACAAAACTAGTATATTTGTGGACTATTTCACCAGAGAGGCCACCATCATACCAGAACATGCCATGGCATGGATCACCAGTCTGTATGAAAACCTGCTTCTGTTGACAGCAAGAAGCAAGAGTCAGAGGCTCAGACATAACACATTGAATGATATCTTACCCTGAAAAGAGCCTCACTGAAGCCAACAGATGAAATCACGTGCTCAGATACCATTCAACACGGCTATCGCAACTTGATCCATGATTACAGCTTCTGGGAAAATGTTCCCACTTCTTCCCTCCACAGAATTTTTTGACAAGTTGAAGGGATTCTGTCATTGAAGAGTACATTTTTATTTTATCTCAGTATTTTATAGCAACATAAATCTGGAAAATCCTGAAGCAGGTGTCAAAACATCATCCTATTAATTATAATCAAAATGTTACAACGTTTTAAGTCCTCTATAGCAAATCACAATGCTGGACCACACTGTGGTGTCCTGGCTCTCGTGGAGTCCACCTCATCAAAACATTCCTCACGGGCTTAGCCTTAAGCATCTGTTTATGCAGTCTGCTGAGCCCAAGCCGTGCAATGCAACTGTTCCCTACCAGAAGTGTTCTTTGTCGATGGAGCTACGCTGATCTACAGTGGCCGATGCCATTGCTGTACAGCACTGTCATGTACGGTGCTCTGCATTTGGTTTGGTTCTGGTTTTTACCTCCCTGACACAGAGAATGGCAATTTTGACTTATCATTATGGCAATGACTGTCATTACATAAAGGATGCAAATGTTGGATGCCTCCCATCATGCAACTAGAGAACTCGCTTCTGATTCCCTGCCACTGCCCTGATCTCACAGCACCAACATCCCAGCATTTTGTCTTTCCTGCACTTGGGGTTTCTTTTCTTTTTTGATTGCCTTTTTGTTGACAGTGGTGATGATTTCGGTCTTAAGTCTCTTACTTTGCTTTGATATTTGAAAATCCTAAATTCTCTTTCAACAAAGACATAGCTGGAAGCACAGGAGGACAGTCCTGGTGTACGCCAATTTATCTTAATTCCCCAAACTCAAGCCAACTGCTCTCAGCAATATTCCAGTGAGGAGGTGATATTGGTGAAACTCAGCCAAACACAAGAGCAAAATCCCCTTTTTCAATTAGATGTTTTTAACATCTCCAAAACAGAATTCCATCATGCAACAACATCTTGAATTAATTGAGCCACGGGCAATCCCCGCTCTCTTTTGTGTACTATGAAATGTAGGAAACACAGATGCTGTCTGTTTAAACTGTCAAACAAGTTTCCTGATGGTAGCTATCACGTCTGCTACAGACTTGTTGGTTTAACAAATGTTGTGAATGCAAAGTTGGAACATGTGTGCAAAATATTCCAAGCTATAAACATCAGAATCATTAGAAGTTCTGTGAAGGTTTGTACTGTTATCGTGAGAAGAGCTATAGCTGCTCTGGTTGTTTTGCTGAAGGGTTTCAGGAAGGCTTTTCTATTTCAAATATGACTGCATGTATTGTGAAAAGCCTCATTGCCCAAAGCAGGAAACTCTTACTTGAAACTGCAAGCAACTAAACAAGTAGTTGGCATATAAAAAGCTTTCCATTTTTCTTGGTTGAAGTTAACAACAAAAGAAATACTGCAGGTAATTTATGGCCTTTCTTATTAGTACAATCCTTGGAAAACAAGAGGATTAACTCAGCAAGAACACTGAGAAATCTCAGATCCTGCACTGAAGGGCCAGATACCATCTTTCCACACACATTTCTATAGGTAGAAGTGTTGAGAAGTATGACAAGCACAAGATCTTTATGGGCTAGACACACCAAAGTGACTACTGCAGGTGTGCAGCAGGGAAAAGGGACACGGCCACGTGTGAAAATGTTTAGAAAAGGGATGAGATCACAGGATGTGTGGTTATTCTACTGAGCTCCTGAAGTCAAAAAAGCTTATAAATTCACGTTATGCCCTAACTTCAGCCTTTTTAGAAGAAGTGTTCCCAGCTTTGCTGTAGTACACGGTTATTTCTTGATCCAGATGATTTTCATCTCCAGTAAAAACAAGATGATAGATATTTGTTGCATTTGTAGTTCCACCAGAAGGTTCAGGAGCTATGGTAATCCTGATTTTACTTACTATTAAATACACTAACGAACAATGGTATAAAGAGGTTTGAAAAGGATCCAAGCTGCTGGCTGGAGCAGGAGCTGGGAAACCTCTTTCTTATGTCAGAAAAAAATTTTTATTAAATATTCAACTAGTACTACACATCTCTAGTGATTGCAGGACTTCTAACGAGGACAGACTGCTGGCTTTTAAAACCACTGCATCTTTTCTGCTCAATGCAGAGTAATAAAAAGTGATTACGCATTGTGGAGCCTGTTGAGAAGCAAGCTCAGGCTCGCTGAAGGCCAGGTACCAGAACAGTTGATTTCCCTGACCTTCATTGGAGGAAAGCGGAGTCACATCTAAAGGCCTCAATAGATATATAAGGGTAGGAAACAAATCTGCCTCAGCTGTCTAGATTTTAGGGTAGCTCAACTGCCACACACACTCAGTACGAGTGATGCAGAACGATGGGATTCTGTGAGGCTATCAAAGCACTTCCAAGCACCAGCAAACTGAAAAATAAGGTGCCCGTGGGGAGAGTCATGACATTGTGAAGCTGCAGCTCCGAGGCGTTTTGGATCAATGTACAACATGCTGTTCATAGGACTTAATGAAACAATTACAGCCCTCCTGCTGATTGCCTTTGTTTTCTACCATGAATCGATCAATATATTTTCAACTGCAAACGTCGATGCGTTCGTTCTTCCCTAAGAGGTCACTCTGCAAGGTAATAACGAAGAACGTACATCGCTTGACTAAACGTGCTTTTGCATTGCTGTCTACAGATAAATGTCTCAATTTCTGAAGAGTCTAAAGAACTGAAAGATGCTCATAATGTGCAAAAGGAAAACTGAGGGCACAACAAAAAATGAAAGGAAATGCAAATGGCAAATCAACTGTTAAAAAGCAACAAGATCTTCAGGCATAGAAAGTGTATTCCTATTTGTAAAGGGGAAGTATATTTTGACAACTTCACTCCTTTGGAGAGAGTGGTTTCTGTTAGGAGAGTTCTGCCTTTTCTGGAATGTCCATTTTTAACTTCAGCAATTCCCATTTTTCTATTTCAGTGTTCTGCTTTGTCCCATTATGTAAATAATAATTATTATTTTTATTTTAAAATGCAAAGCAAGAAAATTCTAGATTTACTACACTGAAAGCAGACCAAAAGAAGATACATAAGCTCTAATTCCCTTACACTGCAGTGGGATCCCTAGAATATCTCTATCCTGTTAAAGAGGCCCATGGCTACCGGAGGTTTTAGAGGACAACCACCTGAAGCAGGTATTGATTTGGAGTGAAGGGTGTCAGTAATTGGATGGGGAGGTGCACAATGTCAGAACCTGAAGCTGATTGGCGTAAAACTGCAGACTACATGTTAGTCAAGGTGCAACATTATCCCAGTGGCTTTGCTGCCAGGTCCCACCCGAAGTCACTGCCTTTTATCCCTGCAAATGTCATCCCAACTGAAACCTTCAGCTGCTGAAGAGTTTTGTCAGACTGCTGCCATGTTTATTTTCTCTGAGAAGGCAGTGTCTCACATATCCCCTTATTACAACTTGGTAAGAATGTGCTAATTTATTCTTGGCTGAAATGTGCTGACAGTCTCCAAATGAAAGAAGGAGGTGACAGAAACACTGCTGCCTCATAGCGCCATGGAACGTCCCCATTTCACATGAGAATGACAACGCCTCTCCATAAAAGTATTTGTAGGACACGGGGAACGAGCTATAAGAGTTAGCATAAACTATACAAGGTCACAAGGATACTAACATAGCAAGAGGTGAAAAACATGCTATCAAATTATATTATAGGTTAACAATATAATACAATAACCAGGAAATCAAATGTGCTGATTTGAAAGGCCAGGAAGGGAGAAGTTCCCTCTCCCCCAAGGGCCATGGTGAGCCTGAAGGCACCACTGTCCCTTGAGAAGGGACACAATCACTGGAGCAGGACATTCCTCTGAACCCCAGCTCCTCCCAGCCTTGTTCCTGGAAAGCAGTTACTCACTCCCTTTACTGAAGCCATCTTAGAAAGGAATATTTACAAGACATCTGAGATTTTATGGACTGCAAAAATTGCAGGGATGAGGATAATCTCAAGTTGAGGACACACACAGCAGCTGTCGCAGCCAAGCCCCTTCCAGGTTTCTGTGCACTGCAATATTTGCATGAAAAATAATAAATCATTTAAAATTGGGAACCTTGGGTTTTTTCCAAGTGATTTGTCTTTGACCGCTTTCATCTTGAGCAACAGAGATTAACATATTCACAAAGCACATGGGTTGCAATGCCCTTGGAGATAAAGAAAAGCGTTGCAATATCCTGACCGCCAAGATCACTGTAAGAGACCTTACTACAACACCATTTTATTCCCTGTATAGGTGAGAAAGAAATCCTGACATCAAAACAACTTCAGTGAAAAACAAAAGAGGGAGAAGGAGAAGGCAGAAAAACAAAGCATTTTTTTAGCTTTCACAATCAATGCACTAGAAACCTTGGGATAAGATCTACTGACAGTGAAGAGATCTTATTGGGGGTGGAAGGTGTGAACTGAGCAGTGATTTTTAAAAAAAGAAAATTTGGTGTTTAACTTAAAAATCAGTTGGCTTCTGAAAATAAGGCAAGGCAACACACGTTATTAGTGACTGAACTGCTGATTGTTGGTGGGCACACTGCACACCTCTCTTGCCTCAGAAGATGCGAGCACACTTCATTCATTTTTGGAGACAGCATTTTTCCTGAGATGCACTGATTTAGTTGTTGCAATCCCAGTGAGAAATATAGAGCACCTGTCAAAATGCATGCAATAAACAGTGTATTGGACACTATTAATGCTTCTACTGCACATGGTTTGGTAGGAGTTGATCAATGAAACTGCAGCATGGAAAGGAATAATAAGAATTACTTAATCTAGAAAAGTATCAAAAGCTGGAGAGGGATGTTTTACAAGGGCATGTAGTGATCAGATGAGGGGTAGCGTTTTTAAACTGGAAAAGGGAAGACTTAGATGAGATATTAGGAAGAAATTCTTGGCTGTGAGGGTGGTGAGAGACTGGCCCAGGTTGCCCAGAGAAGCTGTGGCTGCCCCCTCCCTGGCAGTGTTCCAGGCCAGGTTGGATGGGGCTTGGAGCAACCTGGGCTGGTGGGAGGTGTCCCTGCCCATGGCAGGGGGGTGGGAACAGGAGGAGCTTTGAGGTCCCTTCCAACCCAAACCATTCTGTGATTCTATGATCTTGAGATAGGTCACTGCCAGCTCTGCCTCCTCAAACATTCTATAGATCTTAATTCCAGTCATATATTAGTAGCATAACTTATCTAATAAAGCTAACATTTTAAAATCTAGAATATTTGTCTTGAAATACCTTTTAATCACGATTTTTAACAAATTTGTGCTTCATTCGACTCATGAAGCACAGAACTTCGCAACCCCACCTGACAATTTAATTTTTCTGACGTACCACAATTAAGAGCAGAGTAAAAAAATTAAACTCAGAATGAGATGTTAAGGAAAGAGACCCAGAATATTTGGATACTCAGACAAGAAGTAATGTGAGTGCTACAGTGAAGTTCACAAGCTGGACCATGCCCTCTGGTGGGTGCAGGCTGGGAGCACTGAAGGAGAGAAAAATGTTTGCTGGTATAAGTAAGGGCTGGTTCTTCACTGTATTTTACAGAAGTGTGGCAGATAGAAAATATGGATCAGTGTTGAACAGAAAAATCAGGATCGTGGCAATTACTGTTTTGAAAAAGCAATGTTTATTTGCTGATGTAAACCACTGAAATAATTATTACTTTGATTACTGGAACAGCTGGCACTAGGGCACCACACTCAAAAAGAAAAAACAAAGTGGACCAATGGGGGAATGCTTAACAAAGATCAATAAAATATCTTAAAAACATGACTATGTGGAAAGGTAATTGGGAACAGTTAGTTTAGAAAAAAAAAAACAGCACGTTGACTTGGTAACAGTCTGCTAAAATGTCTAGAGCTGTTGCAAAGAGGAACCTCAGGGACTGCTCTTCATATTCAGGTAGGACAAAACAAACCAGGTTCATTTGCAACCAGAAGTATGAACATTAATCACCAGCTATTAAAAATTTCCAATAACAAGGATACTGCTCCCTGCAGAAAATCACTCTAAGGAGCTTACTGAGATGACTGCAAACAGGGAGGTTCACCCCGGAGAGGGATGGTGGATGTGTTCTCGCTCTGCTGCAGCCCAGAAGAGAAGACAAGGGAGAAGCAGCAAATGGTTTTTGAAAGCCTCATCCAGCCTCAACATTTCTGCTCCTACACAGGGACTGAGAGTGTCAACAGAACTCACGCAACTTCATTCCTTAACTCGAGCTTTTTGCCATAAATGCAGTACAGTGAAAAAAAAAAAAAATTCTACAATGCTCCATTTATTCTTCCTGGACAATGACAATCAGATGTCACAGACAAAGGGAAATGAATGAAACCTGACACATTTATTTTAAAGGCTGCAGCAGACTAAATTGTAAATAAATCCTGCTTTTTTCTGCAGCACAAAGGTTGCAGACTGACTG
This sequence comes from Podargus strigoides, assembly GCA_028020825.1. Lineage (NCBI taxonomy): Eukaryota > Metazoa > Chordata > Aves > Caprimulgiformes > Podargidae > Podargus > Podargus strigoides. The sequence goes on along the minus strand of CM051626.1, from coordinate 5,072,220 downwards.
TCCCCACGGACTCTGCTCCCTTCTCACTACTGAACAGACTTTCTAACACTTTCTTTTGTCCTGATAGCAATCTCTCAGCAGGACTTTTGGCAGACACATGTATTATGTGTCAAAACCGAAGTGGAAATAACTGAAGGGAAGCACAAAAATCTGATGGGAATACTTATAATAAGGAAATGAATAAACATCAAAACAGTAAAACATAACCATGAAGAGATACAGCCAGAAAGCTTCTGAGCTGTTATTTGTCTAAGATGATCAGTAAGAGCCACTGCTTTCAGAGTTGTTTCATATTAATACATATAGCATTAACATATGCTATACTCAGGTTTATATGTTCATCAATTTACATTCCAATTTAATACTGTTAGAGAACAAAGCTCTCACAAGATGAGCTTTAAACATGCTACAAAATGCATATAGTAGACTAATTTATAGAATACTATTTTATTTAGGAATCCACTGACCACAACTAGCACCTGGATACTATATTTTGTATGAGTTACTATTGTACATCTGTTCCTGTAAATGCATTTTGGCTTATACACCATATTTGACCAGCCTCCATTAGCTTTGTACTTAAGCATTTGATTCACAAAATGTTCTCTTTACTGAGTGCTTATATACTTGGTGACTGAGTCACTGCTTTAAAAAAAAAAAAAAAAATCATATAAAATGAGCTTATTATGATCAACCTAGCTGGTATACTCATTTTCTTAGCAGCTACTGTTAACATACATGGTTAACACCATGTATAAATGGTGTTATTTATACAATTTGTTTTCCACAGTGCATTTTTATCTCCCCAGTGAGACTAATATCTGTCTCATAACTAAAGGCAAATCACACTGTTACTTACTTGTTAATGCTCCTCTGCCCAGCAGCCACCTCCAGTTCCTCTCTCTGCCATGCCAGGCCACTGCCAGCCCTTCCGCAGTGATTTCTCAGTAGCACTTCCCCAGTTGATGCTCCAGCCAGACCGAGGACACCGCTCATCACCCTGGCCTCCTAAGCACAGCCACAGTCAGGGCTTGGAAACTCTCCATCACTTCGACTAACTTAAGAAAAACAAATCATTTGGCAAGTAGAAATGTACTCTGGCTTTTTTTTTTTTTATGCTTGATGTGTGAGATCACATGCAATAGGCTCTGAAGGTGCAGTTTTATAAATCTATTGGGTACGATATGTGGCTATGATGCTTCTGGAAACGCTGATGATTTCCCTGTAATGTGGTGATGATTTCTGCCATAAATACTGTCTACACCCTTCCAAATGCAGACTCTTCTTGTAGCAGGACTGGGACAGAAAAATAAATGCTCCCAGGAAGTACAATTTGAAGGACAGAGCCTTGTGCACTGGAGCACCACAAGCCTTGGCACACCAACATTTCAAGCCACAGTGGCACTGGGCTTCGACAAAAGTCTCATTCAGGAACCCAAAATTAGCTGGAATTCTGCCCCATTCAGCAGGAAAACAAATCAGTGTTTGGTTATCTTTGTGCACATAATCCAGATTTCCATGTGGCTTGTTTGGCTGCTTACTTCAGAGAAAGGGGGTTTTTTCAACCAAATAGAAATGGTATGGCTCAAACTACAACAGAGAGCTACTCCAACCTAGTCTCCACTTGTGAAAAGCCTCTTATTCTTTGACTTCCCTGATTGTGCTGTTCATTGGACACTTAGTCAACATCCAAGATAATGAATTCCTACAAATTCAAACAGAAGTCATACTCAGAGTTATTACCTACATACAATAATTCACAGAGACTAGAAATACCTTTATTTTCTATACTTACAAGTCAAACAGGCCTGCTGAAAAGCAATTACAAACTCAACATGCAGGTTCTTTCGCATTTACTGAAATGTGTTGATGCTGGAAATGAGTAAGCTCCCCATTTATTTCCAATTAAAACAAAGAATGGTATTTTTTTTCATACTGGTCATAGCTCTGCATTTTCTTAACACCAGTTTATACTCATTTATCAACAGACAATAGAACAAGGCAACCTTACTTTAGGGATTAACTCTTACAAACCAACTACACTAAAAAAACTCTTTTAAAATAATTTGTACTAAATTAAATATCTCTAAATTTGGTAACTCTCAATGACAACATCTTATTAAATAAAATGGTAATAGTGGTAAATATTCAGCTCCACTGAAGTCAATGGCAAAATTTACAGAACTTCATCCTGACACTCTATTCCACTTCTAAAACAGGGATAGAGGTATCAGTCCTGAAAAATACTGCACCAATTTCCTTCTAAAATAACACTAAAGAAGCAAGTCAGATCTCAGCATACTACATCTGATGAACTCAATTTTTGAGTTAACCTCAGTGTTGACTTTTTTTAAATATATATATATACACACACATATATATATTTGAGTTCAGTAAGTGTCAGAAGCCCAGCGTGCCGTGGTGCTGCAGTTCCAGTGGAGGTCAGAAAGCAAAAGCACCGTTTCAGAATTCACAGGAAATGGTCAATTACCTTTAGTGGTCACACTAAGGACAACTTCAGGCTGTACTCCATTTTCAGTTTTACATTTATCTCTCTTTTCTTTAACTGCAGTCCTTAAAAGCTCCCCAAGAGAAACACAGCATCAGATGAAATTCTAATACATACCTAGAAGGCATATCAGTAACAAATAGTGGGCACTAAAAGATGCAGCTCTTCAAGAATTGTCAATACTGATGGTGTCTGCTCCCTTGCAACTTAACAGAAACTCTAACTTCTCCAGGAGCACAGCGAGGACATAATTAAATGGTTTTGATAATCTTTAAGATTTTGAAAGTCCTACTGGAACTCCTCTGTGCCCGTTTAACTGGGTTTTTTATCATCTAAAAAGGGTTTCTTGTTTATTTTGGTTTTAAGTCATATGGGCATCACTGCTTTTCAACACACTGTGCAGGTTGAAAATGTTACACCATTTGACATTTCACTCAGTGGCAAGAGTATTTTCTCCACAGAAAGGAACTCTTCAAAATAATGTTCATAAGTAGTACTTAGTGGTTCTCCCATGACAACAGGTTTAGATAAGACATGGACAAAGCAGATTGTATGATAAACTGAAACTTCTTGGGTCCGGGCAACAGATAAACACATACCAGATATAATGCTGACAGAAACTATCAAGTTTTGTTGCAGACTGGGATTAGATCAATACAATACATCCCAATTAATAAACCACAAAACTACTTTTTAAAATTACTGTTGAAGCTGTACTCTGTATCAATAATATTAGAATGATCAAACAGATATAGAAAAAAAGTTAAATCTGCAATGCACTTGAAACCCAGAATTCTAACATCTCTTCCAGATAAAAATTGGTGATTAATAATATTAGCCAAGTGTTTAAAATTAAATCAAGTCAATGAATCACAGGAGATGTAACCCTCACAGGATAAAACTCAATTTGGTTCCTTTCTGGGGAAAAACACCAACACATATACTCTTGAGTATGAATCTTTCTTCAAAGGTTAACAGGAAACTTCAAGTGGATTCAAGGTAAAGACTTGGTCCTGTTATCCAAGAAGAAACACAAACACATTGGTATTGTTATGATATTGTAATACATGACTAATTATACAATAGTGTCAGTTCCCAAAATTCCTACAACTTGTATGACTTGAAAGGGACACAGACTGCCAACAACAATGTTCATATATCAAATAAAGTGCTTTCATAAAGCATCACAACTCCCTGTGTTTCCAACAAAAGTATTTAGTAAAATGTTATTAAAGATGTTAACCTGTGAGCTGCTGCACCATAAACAAAACAGTCAGTACAAACGCAGGAATATGATATTTCAGTCTTCCCACACAATTCTGCAGAACAAAACCCAGCCGTGGTACCTCATGTCTTTTTTTTTTTAGCACAGTTCTGAAATGTGCACCACAGAGCTACAGGATAAACCTCCCAAGCTCTATTTCACATTAGTGATGTGCATTAAAATATCCACTCTTTTTAGACAAAGGATAAGGCTTATACCAAAAAAACACTGTGCCACTTGGCTGCGTATCTTTGGTATATTTATAGTGCAACTATTCTGTTTCACCTCTAAAGGTGAAAGTTTTCCAAAGCACTGCATCCCCTGCCACTGAGAATCTACTACAAACTCCTACGTTCACTAGGACCTCAGACACTAACCTACTGCTTTAAACAAATAAAGAATGTGCAGTGAAAATATTTTTTTTTTCCTGTTTTTAAATCTACTATTGAAATAAAATTAAACCATGCCAGATTTCACATTAGAAAGTAACAGCATGTTTCAATTCTCTTGCAAGAGTTTAGGAGCACACAAACGCGAGCATAAATTTCATGGCAATTTTCAACGACAGATATCCAAGGTGCTATTTGAAAACATTTGTAATTTAATTATTGTTAATCTAGATTTAGTCAATCTTTCCCTCTGCAATAGACACCTGTTTTTCATTTTGCTTAGATACTCAGAATTATTCAAAATGCATCATAGAAAGGCTAGAACTACTGAATTAAAATATATTGCAAGCGTGTTTTTCTAAACTCATATTGCTAAAGCCTTGCTGTATTGTAAGTTTTATTGGAGTTGGCCTTTAAACACAGTACCATGTATTCACACAAGCCTAGATATATACCTGGATTTCATACTGCTATTTGAGCAGGCATACCAACACACAACTATAGTACAGATCATCCAGTGGCAGTGCAATAAAAGGTAGTGCCATTGAAATGCCATTTAACGACTTTTCAACTTCTAAACAACAACATTCTTTCTGAACAGGTCTGTCCAACCAAACTTGCATATTGCTGAACACTGGCTTCGTCACTTGGCCCCTTCCTTCTTTTCTTATACACACTGTAAGGCATCACGGTTCTCTTGTGAAGTACTCTCACTCTGCCCAGTTCCTTAATACGACCTTCATCAACTGCAAAGAGAATCAGAGAGCACAAAAATCAGTGGTGGATACTGTCCATGTGATCTTAATTTATGCAACTAACTTCAATATGCATAATGAAAAGTGTATGAAGTAATAAAACTAATCTGCAGATGAACAGCAGATGAAAGCAGAGCTGATCTACAGAGCAGTCTTCTTGAATCATGGCTGAAAACAAAACCTAGCTTGCAGAGTAACTGTATTTGTGGTGTGTGAAAAAATAAATCATGCATCACACATTTCTAAGGGTGATATATAGCATTTCTGAAAACATCTCTACTGCTGTATTTTAAAATTCACTTTCATTTAATGCTCGCTGGAGCCCACTGCCAGAAGTGAAACTCTATCTGGGAAACGCTTTCAAACCAACCAGAAGAGACTTGCTGTTATTGCCATAATGCTTTTAATTACTACACCGCTTGCAAAATCCACCAGCACAGAGCACTCCCTTTCCCCAGTTGGGAAGAGTGTATTAAAACCAGCAAGAAGCCTCCACACTGTTCACCTTAGGTAACCACCAGGCAATAAACTGCCTTCCCAGGTGAACCTCCCTGGCCCTTCAGCCCCCATCTTTTTTTCCTCATTTATACTGGTTCCTGAGTTTCTCCAGTAGAATGAAGATAAACACATGCCCTCACTTCAAGTCCCAAAGTGCTGCAGACCAGCAGAGTTCACAGTGCAAGCGCTAGCTGGGTGGGCATGACACAATTCCTCAAGCTCTCAAAGATACACACGCCATAGTTGAATCTTACTAACCTTACCTACAGACCCCTTGTGACTTAATTTAGCCAGAATCATACACATAAGAGCACTGTTGAACAAGTTAAAACTTCCTTATTTTTATGAATCCAATCGATGCTACTATTGCTGAATAATGTTATATAGCTGCTGTGTGTCAGAAAAACTGGCCCTACAGTGCTAGAAAACTCTTCAAAGAAAGTGAGAGAACATGCCACACACCTAAGGCCATTGCAGGATAAATTAATAAAATTACTATAAAATACCAGTAAAAGAAATCTTGGACTTCGGGTTTAAAAAGCCGTCAATATAAAAGAGTCAAACACAGAATCTGAAATATCAGTTTGAGAACAGAACCATATAAATCCAAATAGTACCAGAGATGCTTACTAGAATATCAGCATCCAGGGACATCATCTATGCGAAGACTCAATCTTTTTTCGCATCAGAATCATAGAATCATTCTGGTTGGAAAAGATCTTTAATATCAAGTCCAACCATTAACCCAACACTGCCAAGTCCACCACTAAACCACGTCCCTAAGGACACTACCCATCAGGACACTATCTGACTGAAAAGTCAGCACAGGTAAATATAATCTTAGCTTTAACTACTGCATCAATCTGCCCCAAATTAAAACATTTTATCTGTTCATGTACTTGCTTCATTTAGGTTACAATATTTAAGGCTCCTTGCACAGGACCTGAATGTCACCCACTCTACCCCGTCCCCTGCTTACAACACCTGCAATGAAACCTCCTGCTGGTCATCAGTTGACTCACAATCAAACCAGCTGCTGTGGAAGACCAGGGAATTCAAATTCAAGGGCAACAGTAGGGTTTTTCTTAATAAAAGAATAAACAGAGGCAGAACTTTCTCAGCAAGTTTAAGAAATGGCAAAAGACCCAAAGTGCAGAGGATACGACACCAGCTCTGGGAAGGAAATTGGTCACCAAGTCCTGTTTTACTTTTGTTTTTACATCATCTGCTCACCAGACTTGCCACGGGTAAGCTGAGCAACTCGTCTGGAAGAATCTGAAGAAATTTTTGAGACAAATCTCTATTCAAATGTAGCCCTTACTATATAACAGCTTAATATTCTTTATCCTTTATTAAAGACAAAGGAGGTCATTAAATGCTTTTCTTTGCAAGACATTCTTAAGACCCTGCCCTTATTCATCCACAGAAATGCCTCATAAATATTCTTCTGCCGATTGCCTGAATTTAGTACATAAAACTTAACGAAGCCTGCTTTGCAAAGTTTAGAATGACTTAATTACTTTTCTCTGTGTTTTGATTCCTAACATGAAAGCACAATGTATTTCTTAAGACTCAACTAGGAAAACATGGTTTGAAGGAAGAAAATCTGAATAGTACTTGCTAAGACCGCATTCTCCACTAATTATTGTTGGCAATTGCTTTAGATAAACACCCAAGTCAAAAACACTTTATGGCTTTCTCTCCCTCTTTGAAATCCATTAGTTTTTTGATGTGTGGCCAAGACCTTTCTGATATCCCAATAGGTTGGGTTTACTACCAGCCCTACTGCCTCTGCTATTACATCTTCCTCCTCCTTTCTAAAAGTTCACCACAAAAAAATTCGTAAGTTTAGCTTCTGGAGGTGACACAAGTGTAAAGTTATTTTAACTTCTCAAATTGGAAAGTTTATATTTACTGCACCTCCAGGCTGACTGTAAGTTTGTGTCCTGAAATGGATTTACGCCAAGCCTAGCCTTCATAGCCTCATGCCAAAAGCACTTTCAAAGCCGTTCACTACTCACTGTTGATACTCATTGCTTTCAAATAATACTGAAGCCTGACTCTGGATGAGTTCATCTTTTGGCTTGTAGTGTTCCTGGCCTCAGATTCAATTTCTTACAGTAACTAAAGCTACCGTACCTTCAGTTTCACTGTAGCCTTACTGGCTCAGCTGAACTCTGTTCTTGTTGCTCAGCATTTATACCCTTACTCCACTTTTACTCATTACATCAAGTGCAGTCAGCACATTATCCTCCTTGCAATCAGGCCCATACTCTAGCTGTGCAGCTATATGAAATAGTTATTTTTGCAAGGGTTCTAGCAAACTGGGGTTGTTCAGCCTGGAGAAGAGAAGGCTCCAGGAGACCTTATAGCACCTTCCAGTAGCTGAAGGGGCTACAAGAAAGCTGGAGAGGGACTTTTGACAAGGGCATGTAGTGACAGGACAAGGAGTAATATTCTATCAAACTTGTTAAGCACCACAGCCAAGCGTTTTCTGGGGAGAAGTAAGGCTTGCCAAACCATGCTGTAGACCAGTCCTTTCTTGGACTGTGGTACAGGTTTATAATGCAACCCTCAGGCAGAAGTTTCTCCCAGAGCAATCAAGAACATGCCAGTACCTTGAAAGAATTGACTGTAATATGAATACTTCAGACATGTTTTAAGCTTAACACAGTATAAACTACATATATAAAGACTTGGTAATGAATTTATCACCAGGAAGTTTAAAGCCAGATATGTTTGGTCTTACAAACTTATTGATTGACTGTAATTAAATTTCTTCTACACATTAAGGTTGATATCAGATTCTTCAAGTCAGGTTTGAAAAGCAGAAAAATAATAGTCCAAATGTCTAGAAAGATTACCTGTTTTAGTGAACATTTTTCCATTGACTCTCTCCAAAATAACAACTTTAATGGTAAAAATAACCTTCTGTAAAAGTACTTAAATATATATATAAACTCCATCTGAAAAAGAAACCTTTTCTGAAATGTTAAGTATCAGTTAAATAATCTCAGGTATATAGTTAAGCTTTTAGAGAAGGTGAATAGGAACTTGGGTCACCTTAATAACAAATCTGTATGATAAAATTCAGCCACCTCCCAATTGCAACTGGTTTGGAGGCAACACCATAGGAATTCGGGAAAGTACTCCTTTTATTCAAGATTTAAACCTAAGCAGAATAGAATCAAGAAAATTTAATGGAAAATAAAAGCAGATTGAGCTCCAGCATTGTTTAAAAAGAAATTACCCTCCCAAAAAGAAAAATTAAATATCTGTTCCTGCTGAGTGGCACATGGTAAAATTTGCTTTGTATTTAAAAAGATGCTAGTGTTGTGCATTCTATCCTGACACCTCTGGAAACGCTTCATCTTTATCACTTGAAATGACTGGATTTGGTGGAAGCAGTTCTATTAACAAAGTGTTACAAATGAGCAATAGTACCAGAAGGAGGTTCAGTACCACCAACGTCCATTTGAATTCCTGGGACTTTGCCTTTGTGAAGATTATCTACTCATGGAGCTGCTGATTATTTGTAGTCTACCGAAGAGGCACTCTCACTTGACATATAAAACATACAAGGTCTTATCCCTTAATTCAGTTACATGTCTCAATATAGTTTGGATGGTAGATACATAAAAAAAAATAAATTTCAGAAAAAACAGTTTTGTAGATTGGAAGTACCTGTCATTTTAGGAAACTGAGCAACTGCACCTACTGTCTGTCTTTACAGAAATATCATCCTGTAGTCTCACAGCTAAAAATACAGCTGAATTCTTGTTGAATAGAGTAGCTGACACTTCTTTCTCTTCTCTCCTATACTCCTAAACCAACAAATTACTTCTATAGCATTCACCTATTGAAATTTGAATACAGGAGAGACTTCGTATATAATTCAACCCTGCCATCAGAATCTTATTAAAAAATTGTGAAGATTGCAAAGAAGTGTTAAAATTCTGTGTTCCACTCCTGCATCACTATTAAGTGCAATTCATACATGGAAGATTTCTTTTCTGAAAAAGCAAGGTGTACCAGATATGTCGCTAAGCACTGGGAAAATACAAAGTAGAAGTGATGTAAAGACCCTCTATGCAATGGTTTGTCTTGGGGGATGCCAGGCAGATATTGGTTTGGTTTCTTGGCCCAGCTACATACATGCACCTTCAGCAAAAGCACGGGCAACATCGCTGACCGACACCGAGTAATAAGCTAAAAGTAACAGCAGTGGTCTTCAAAGGCAGCCTCATCCAGCTATCAGCCCGAGAAATACTTTTATACTCAAGGGATTAAGAGGAATGCAAAGAGCAGGCAGCCTGACATACTCCGGCACAATTCAGTTTTTATTTCTTTGCACAACCCAAACCAACTCCCCTCCAAAACTGCAAGCTCCCTCCGGAAACCAACCCATGAGTTTCCAATGCTGATATGCATTCCTGCTGAAATACCAACAGTAAAAAAGGAGGAATTATTTTACCAGTTTTATTCACAGCAATAGCAAAATGGGCATCAATTTGCTTTTACAGAGAAAATCAAAGTTTCATGTTCTGACTTTTTTTTCCTTACAGCATAGGAACTGCTTAGCACTTTTATAAAATTATTTTGGAAAGCAGATATCCAAATATTTTTATTCTCCAAGTGCATTAATCTTTATCATTACTACCTAATATAAGCTGAAGTGAAAAACAACTGCATCTGGTCAGAGAGCCGGGTAAGCACACGCAAAGCCGTACAGCTGAGACTCGGCTGCAAAAGCCTCCTGCAGCTCTACACAGGCTTGGTGCCAACATCACGTTGAAAAAAAGTGGGATGGTTCAAAGGTTTTTGTAGCAAACTATTAGTAAACCAGTTTTTCGGTGGTGGCTTATTTGGGTCAAGCTGGTTTTGATCAATACTGGTTTAGAAAAAGCCTGCAGCGGCAGCCTTCTGTGCTGCTCTTTTTCAGAGCCGTGCGTGATGGGTGCCAAGACAATGGTGCCTCTTCCCTCATTCCCTTGAATATACTCCTTACAAACATGACTTTTTAAAATTTGTCAGGGGTATAATCTAGAGATACAAGCAAGCTAACATATTTTTAAGTACATTTTTCCATTTCCAGGAAAATAAGTGAAAAAATCATTAAAAAAATAAGAAAGTCAGTAAATTCATTGCTTATTTTTAAATAGGAAAAAGGACAATTGCCAATTTTCAAAAAACCCACATTAGTCACAGGAAAATATTTCTTACATTTTCTGCACAGAATGGATTAGGTATTAGTAAGAAGCCTTACTGAGGTCTGGTATCTCTAATTCAAAAAAGAAACATGGCACTCCTGCTAACTCTGAAATTACACTGCTTCTGATCATAAGTTTCAGTCTCCTTCCTTCTAGTGGGAGTTGTCCCTGCCCATGGCAGGGGGGCTGGAACTAAACGATCTTTAAGGTCTCTTCCAACCCAAACCATTCTGTGATTCTTAAATGCTACCTAAACCCCCTGGAACAAAAAAAGCATTTGGCCATCTTCACTTTGTGCTTCTGCATCCGTGCTACACAGAGAACCTGGATTATTCCTCCATATCAAGATGAAACAGTGGAAGAAAGGACACAGACAAAGAACCAGTCCAAATTCAAAATTTACAAATATTTAAAATTGTGCCATTAACTGTCACCTATGAAGGAAACTCCCACATAAATAACTCACATTATAATTTAGTTTCCATTTTGCTTAAAAATGGAATCTCAAAAACTATTTTTACCTCTAAACATTAAATTCACAGAAAAAAAAAGCACAAAGGTGAACACTTGAATACTGCTGTGTTTGCAGACTGACTGCCCAAAGGGTATGCTTGGTTTTCCTTCAAGTTGTTCTTGGTTTTTAATTTTCAATTTTGAAGCAGTTAGAACTTGCATCATTTTTCAAGATGATCACAGTGTTCACGTTTTCCAAATCAAAGAAAAATAATAGGCTTAAAATTCAATTTACAAGGAATTGGAAATAGTTTCATGATAATTGAGCTTTCAAACTAGGTGTAGAAATGATCAAAAGAAGCACCCATCCCTTGCTGGTTACACTATGGCATTGTTCATTTATTAGAAAAACACTACAGCCTTGTTGAATGTTTTTTGGGGGAGAAAAGCTACATCTGGTTTACATGACCTTGTCACAGTTAATGATCAATGATTTTAAAACAAAGAAACTTTAAAAGGAAGAAACAAATTAACTTTTCAAATCTTAAGACTGAAATACAGGAGATATTCATTACTGGACACAGAAAATGTTTCCACCTCGATCAGAAGTCTAATGTATCTGACCTTTGAATTTAAGCTCCTTCTTACTCAATTTAAAGCATCATTGCTTTCACCAGTAAAGCATAGGAAGCCATCCTCAAAAGCAAACAGACAAAACACAGTGACAAGATAAGCAATACCCATTGATAGTAATATTAATATAAAAAAATTAGTTAAAATGTGTTTTTTCTCATATTGCTTCTTTCATACTAGACTCATACATTAAGAAATATAAAAGACCAGTATATGCCTTGTGGTATAAAAATACTAACTTGAACCAAAATAAGAGTACAGTTAAAATGAAGCATAAACAATAACAATAAAAAAATTCAATTTAATTCTTAATTAAAACCAGAAAGCTCAAGTCACAAAGGAAATACAGTAAAATGCTTAGGATATTCTTCATCAGCCAACTCTTTGCAGTCACTCTAACAAGGAAAAAATAAGAACTTTTGAAATCATTGCTCAAAAGGTGGATATTTCTAAGGAGAAAAATGCATCTTATTAAAATATTATCAATGATCCTTAAAATATGAAGACAGAACTACAGTTTTACAAGTATAACTTAGAGGGAACCTTAAAATGAGTAAAGACGGGAAGTTACAACAAGGGTAAACCCTAAAGACATCTTCTGAACAAAACTTTTGGGCTTTGTGCCTGAAATCATACAACTGGTTTATGATTTGCAATTCAATCTTGAGAAGCAAGCAGACTAATCACTTGACAAATGCATTCAAAATCCGCTAACCCTGCTGTGCCACGCGGAAACAATAACTCATTGTGTTTTGACTCTTATTATTCTAGTAGTAAACATGAATAGGGGCCAATGGAAAACATTTCCTGTGAATACAGCAATTCATAGCAGTTCTCCTTTGCAGCTGTAATTCACAGCAACCCTCAAAAGCTTCTGACTTACCTGCAAATACAACCCCTTGACTACATTGCCTAACACTAAAATCCAAGCCTGCTGGTTTGGACACATTTGAAAGATACGCACATAAAACAATAAGTATAGAATTCCCCATTTATGAGGAGCTCTCATATAATACAATTATTCTAACTCACCCCAATTTATTATCCTGAAATATGATGACTGAGAAATGGCTACCGAAGGGCTAGATTGAAATGACACTGATATTTCTCCAAAAACTTGCTTTTCAGGGATGCACTATTAAAAAAATAATCTAATAGTACCTGGGAAAATGTTAAATGAACAAATTCCCATCTGAAAACACCATCCAGTGCCTTCAAAGTCAAGACATGAAGACAGGAAAAAAAAAAAAAAGTATATAATCTAGTAAATGGCAAGTTGACAAAGATAACTATTTCACTTTTAGATGCTCTTCCAGAAGACAAAATGAACTCCTCAATTCTTTTGAAGCTGTACCTCTGACACTATTCTTGTTGACTTCAGATAGGAGAAATGAGAATGTGAACTGCCAATGAAGAATATTAACTGCATACCCAGGAGGCTTTTGTGTGGTTTGAGTTTTATTTTTCTTGTTTTAAATACCCTTTTTGGTCATCTAGTCAACTTTGAATTGTGCCTTCAGTTTAAACCCACCGTGCATAAAAGTTCCAGAGGCAGAACTGCAGCAGGTACAGCTTGGTTTTAAATGCATAAAAGCTGTGAGACCCTGGTTCTGTGCATGGCCCCGCAGACACTCCCTAAACAAGGTCCTGTGACTACAACCCAGGCAATCAGCAGACTGTACAAGGTAGTTCTGCAAACTAGATCAAAACCAGCCAGGTCAAAGTTTTACAAGCTCATTCGTGCCCCAACTCATTTTTGTTGCACTCTGCAGGCATTTCTAATGCCTGATTCTTATCACCCTGGGTTCTGGGAAGGTTTCTTTGCTATGGGTCAGCATTGATGAGCCTGACCAAGCTTTATCCTGCATCAGATACATCTCCTCCATGCTTCTCAGAACCTTTGTTGGCTGTTCCTCAAAGCATCCGAGTTATTCAGAACAACACAGGAATGTTCAGTATTTTGAGCTGCCCATTTCTCTTTAGAGACAGAAGGGAAAATCATGGTTAAAATCCAATGAGCACTTGGAAACAGCACACGAAAGCAACTCTGTAATTCACTTGCTAACAAGGAATTAAAGCTGCACACGTATCTTTCCAGAGAGTTTAGCAAGGTACCTGTCATCTCAAGATCATCATCAAAAGTGACTCAGTTACTGCTGGGAGAGACACATTAAACATGTCATTAAATCTGTGAATTAAAGGTTGAGAATACTAAATTAGGGATGCATCTTAAATAGAAAAGATGAGGGATGGAAAGCAACTGCCACACAAACACTTCCTATTAGGGATGAATGAAATATTTCATTCATTTCTTATGGAAAACACGAATAAACATTTTTCTTAGATAAACACAGAATGCTTACCTCATTACTAACTCTAGTAGAACTTTAATAAGTACACTGACATCTCAACCAGAACAGCTTATTTTACCTATTTCCCAAACATGCTTTGTGTAAGAAGAAACAAACTCTACATAAGCTGCATTTTCATTTCAACTGGTGGCTAAAATACCCTGTAATTCTGTAAGATTTACCCAAGAAGCCAAATACTCAACTCCACTAACACCAGTAATTTTCTAACTACAAAGTGACACTAATGAGTCAGTCTACGTTTTGTCACATGAACAGTGCCTAAGATGACAGCGACCTTCATGTCTGGTTGAGAGCAAACCATGACTGTCCTTCCCACCATCTGAATTTCTGCAACTTCCACTGATTGCAAAGCTGATGTTTATGAGACATAAAAGTGTTTCAGACCGTATTTTTCATGTCAAATTAATTTTACCAGGGCTAACAATGGAAAAACAGAGTTATTGACTCATTTTATATATTTTAGAGTCATTTTGCATTGCACAAATTAAGACACACACTTTGTAACTTTAACAGGGTATTGTCACCCTCTGGATTATAACTTTGCTACCAGGTAATTAAAAAATTTTTGCATCTGAGATATAAATATTAATTAAAATATAGGGATTTTTAGCAATTCCGGATGGGTTTTTTAATACTACTTTATAAATACATTTCCATATACTTATTTTCATCACATTTATGCAAGAATAAAAAATGTTGGCAGCTTAATTTCTTTTTCTGAAGCAAAACTTCCCCATGGGACTGACCCTGAGCCAGCTGATAGTGAAGGGGTACTAAGGAGAGCTTCAGACTTTCACCAGAACATTTCCCAGAAAACAGTCCCACTTTCAACCAGACTTCCAGAGACTTTTTTTAATCACAGGTTTTAATGACACTTCAAGCCAACAGCAAAACACAATACTGACCCCCAAGCTTGCAATGTCAGTAAAACCAATAACACAAAAGACATTACCAAAGACAAAAGTTAGAGTTATGCTTTAAGGAGTTAACAGCACCAAAAAATAGGATGGAAACAGGAAAAAATCTGAAAGAGTAAAAAGAGTTAAATACTATTTATTTAAATATTTGAACTGTATAGAAGTGAAATGGCAGAAAGCAGTATGAGGATCTTTCAAAAAGAAAGGCAAAGTCCTCGTTAAGATTGATATATGAGGAGGAAAAAACCCAAATACAAGAGTCAAGCTGAGAACTACAAATGCAAAGTGTTTCCATGAAATGGGCAAAACTGAAGCAATTGGCAGTAGCTTATCAGCTAAATAAATCAGATTACAGCAATCAATTTACTGGCTAAATTAATTAAAACATGGAATCAATTATGTTGCATGTAAAAAGTCGGGATGATGTCACCAGAGCACAGTGTAAACACGTTCTGAGGCACTGAGGATGGTTACAAAAGGTCTGACCCCTGGAAGAAGTGGCTGGTAGCGTGGGGCTGTGGTGGGACTCGGCACATGCCTGTGCTGTCGCTTCCACAGCTGCTCCATATCTGCACCTCATTACAGCTTTTTAACTTTTATCATATTTGGAAGCTAATCCCATATGCTAGTTATCCTCAGCAAGAAATAAATCTACATGAGGGCTCTCTGCTTATCTCCCATTCTTTAATTTTTAATTTCTTGTGTTTCTAACACCTTCTGAGAATGGAAAATAATTCCTACAAGATTTGGCAGTCCTTGTGCTTCCCCACGTTCTCCTGAATCTTCACCAAAATAATGAGTTCACTTCTGGTCCAGTCACAAAAAAAAATAAAGCAGAATTATTCTGCTAGAGAATCAAATGTCACAACATTCAAATGGTGAAGGGAGTATCTTGAGCACACGACCACCTAAGATTCATCTCTTCAATGCAAGGAGTAGTATGCCAGGATAGCTGTATTTTTCAAGCAAAGTTCTCAAACAGATATGTAATTTCAAAACATATCTCTTCGTTACACAATTTCTGTGATAGTTATTTTGGATCCAAACACTTTTTGGGGAATTTTGCAGTCCAAGCCAAACGTTCATGGACTACACTAGAAGTCAGATGGTGGTGGTGCTACTTGAGGTGCATCACTTTACTATGTGTTTGCCAGAAGCAGATATATTCAGAATATCAATAAACATGAATTTTTAAATCACATATCTTTAGCAAAGTTTGAGATTTGCTAGAACAATGCAAAATGAAGTTCATATTATGACCGTACTTCAAATTACATTTTAAAGACCTTCTTGGCTTTGCAATTGATTGTTTTAGGATACAGTTGCAGAGCTGATGGTACCGTGTAATTTCTAACCCACAAGCCAATTCAGGCAGTGCCAGTTGTTTAGGAACCACAAACGAAGTTAATAACATTATCCATTTATTACACAAACGCTGGAATATTTGAGCATATTTCTGCATGTGATGCTAGAACCCCGTGCCAGTCATTTCAATTTAATCCAAACATACTAAACAGCAAGGGGAAAAATTTGCCTGGCAACACCTTATTGGTACTATCTTCATTGTTTAAATATCTTGTATGGTCAAGGATCACGCTGGATTTAGAAATATGCATTCTGATGGTTCTAAGTGTTTATATACTTAATTAGAAACAGATACAAACTTGTAAGTCGTGCCTCTTCTAGAGGAGCTGCTGGAAATAATTGATATGTCTGTCTTTTTCTTGGTTATGGAATTCACATTTATCACCTCTAGCTCTGATAAGATAGTGGAAAGTTAGTTCTTCAGAAGAATTCAGTTCATGATCTATCAGAATTTATTTAAACTGTTTCCTAACTTTCCAAAGTACACAACATTGTATCTTCAAAAATTATAAACAGCAGTTGTTTTAGAGCAGACCAGCGATTTCTCCCTAATCAGATGATTGCACAGTTCTAAACAATTTGCTTAACGTTTTCCATGTGTGACAGTTTTGTGACCACGTTTTCATCGTCTCAAGAACTTCAGTGCATTTACCCTTACAAACATTAACTTCTACTGCCTTTTGCATTAATCCATCTGACTAGACTCCAAGATGCAATGCTACATGTATACGTCACTCTGCCAGGGACCTAAACTATCAGACGTGACCAAATGGCAACCACAGTGCACTTTAAGGATACAAATATGTAATCATGGCTTTTCTAGGAAGAGAGTGGAGGAGGAATAAGACCAGTTTCACATTAATACACTATACACTTAAAATTAAACAGCCTCTGTACTTGATGGAGAAAAAAAAGGAAAAAAAAATATCAACAAAATACTTGCATTCACATACATGACATGTTTGAAATATGCCCTTTTTATTAGCACAGAATCGTATCTAACTGGTAGATAAACCGAAATGTTTTGAAAAACACAGCACTAGAAATCAAGGTTGCTGAAATAGTTGTGACAGATTATTCTTCTAGCAAAAGCACTATGCACACAAATATATTTTTAAAATAAATTCAGTTTGGTATAACTGCTCAAGCCTGTAGATTTCTGGGTAAGAATTTTAAGTTTTATTTACCAGAACTAGTAACCCTCAGTTTCTTGTGAGAAGCAGTAAGACACATAATCAGGACACTAATAAAAGGATTCAGGAGTTATTAAACACTGGGAATGCTGTTTGCCTCTTGCTACTCTAGTTTACTACGTGCAGCAGAATAACCACGCTGCAAAGCTGTGAGAATTTTCATTTTGTGTGTAGCAAAGAAAATGGAGAAGTTTTAAAGATCTGGTAAAAACTTGCAATAAAAGTTAAAAGACTACTACAGAAAAAGACTGGAAATCTTCTTTAGTTCAGTAACTGGTAAACAATAGTCATCCAGTACCAACCCTGTTTGTAAGGTAATGCATCAAATGGGGGGGTTTATGGAGTGATCCTTGTAAGCCTGAAGCAAGACCTCTCACTTCAAATTCTGACCTCTACAGACCTGTGTGTTGTGTCCCAGGACATTGGGACCAACCTCATGGCTAAAGCTTTCCACAGTCTGTTTCAACCCCACTTTCTTTCCTAGCACCTACAGGCACAGCAATGCAAGTTCTACCTTGGACCGACTATGGGATCTGATATCCTAGACCACTGTATCTGTTTTTGAAGGAAACTCCCTTGTGTCTCCTCATATTCTTTATTTCTCCTGCACATCTCATGATGCAAAAGATTTCTCCATAAACTCTAAAAGATAACTAATGTACTTCCTTAGATCCTTCTTCAAAACTTACCTTCACTAAGATGTTTATTAAAAATCCATACAGTTTAGTCTATTATTAGACTATATTTTAGTCTACTACTATAATTGACCAGACGTGCTTCTCTGTTTCTTTACACCATCCATTTGCATCCATCGTGGTTTGTGTTAAACTATACTCTCTATAGCAAGGAGCATCTTGTCTCCAAGACCACACAAAGCCAACACAGAGGAGTCCATGTATGCCTTTGTCATGTGTATTTTTCAACACTGGAGAAAGCACTTTCATTTTAATTAATGTATTCCATTCGATCTCATTTTGATTTCACTCTATTATTAGATATGCAGGAAGCTGAACAGATGTGTATTAGCTTGGCCGATTTATCAACTTCAGCAAACAAATCAGGCAAGAATAAAAAACAAACATTAAAGTCCTTTTTGATCTGCACTACTCAAAGCTTCTACTCAAAGCAGTGAACACGGGAAGGTGGGAAGCAGCTTCCACCACCGAGATTGCTGTGGGCCATGCCTGGCAATTTGGATCAAGCACAGCTTTGTCACCTGGGCAAAAGCACCCCGTTCGCCCTGGTTGGCACATGTATGTCCCACATGAAGTGACAGAGTCAGGAGGCTGTAAAACTATGAAGGCTTTGAAGCCACCACTTCAGATTGGGATTGTATCTGCCCTCATCTGAAGTTGCTTCTTAAAGGTGCTGACAGTCCAGTGCTGATGGGAAGAAAGATTTGAAGTTTCCTACTAATTTAATTACCATCCCAAAAGTAGATTTTCATTAAGATTTTACTTCATGAAGATGTTTTTCACAGGCTTCTCAAAGAAGCAAAACACTGAAATTTTCAACAGATATTAGAAAAAAAAAAAAGACATGTCAGTGGGTTAGTCTCAGAAAAACGGCAAGTGGAAGGATAAACATATTGCCAGGATAACAAGTAAATTATTTGTAATTCTTTTCATGCTATATTTGTTCCATGGGCAAAGCTGTTAATTAAAGTACCAACCCTGAAGACCAGTTTTGAGAGAAGGAAACTGATTAGTGTGACACAGACCATGCCCAGAAATATTTTAGCAGACACTATCATGTGACTGAATTTTGCTCATCAGTTTTGATATATTGTCAAAGTCACTGACAAGTACTTATCTGCACAGCAATCTTTTAATTAACTTTTTTCTTCAACATAACTCCATCTGTACTTAGAGCTTCATTTCACCAAGGGTTCATCCTTACAAAGTAAAGGCTAATGGCCAGTTAAATGCAGTTCAGCACAACCTCAATTTTCAGAATGCATCAGTGCCCAAAGCTGCTATTACTGCCCTACATCACTAACTGCTTATTTAGTTGTAAGCAAATGACTGGCCACTGTTTAATACTAAACACATCACAATCCTAATAAACATCTCTCATTTTTAAGATGATGCCAGGTCTTTTGAATTTTTAAAACTGAACAGACAACAACAATGAAAAAAATCTGTTCTAAGGCATGAGTAATTTAGGCAAAACTGGTAACTCTAACCAAAACTTGATGAACATGACCTTTTATCCATGAATGCTGTCTGAGCATTTGCTATTCAATTTTCTTTTCCTAAGGTAACTGATGTTTTTCAATACATGTCAGGAACTGCGTATAAAGAGCCTACCAGTAGTTTATTTAAGTATCAAATTTGAGTGTTTGCTGGCACAAGACCTCATCGCAGCCTCTGTACAACTGCAGTGTTTTGAGGTTAAGTAAGGTTGAGTCTCATTACACTGGCCAAAAGTAGTAAAGAGCTGGACACATTTCAACCATCAGGCGCCCATGATTTGCCATCCTAAACAATAAAAAGTTATTATAGTTCCTATGATTGCTTTTTTAAGTTAACTGTTAGACACTTTTTTAGACTTATCTCTGTGGTATAAAGAGTTAAGAACTTTGTTTAGTTTGTCTGTCCTCTCTTCTTCATTCTCCAACCGTTAACAAAAGTATTAGACGTCAGAGAAGGGGATGGAAAACAACACACTTTAAAACCATTTGAAAATGCTCCAGCTCGAGACAAATACATAATGAAAAACAGGCATAAATCCTCTGCAAGTATCAATTAATATTTTCTGATACTTTAGAAAACTTTTGCTACTTTTTAAGAGTATCTCTTTTTTTCTCTTTTCCTTTTTTTTTACTGGATCTAGTTATTGCCCTCGGTCTCTATATCAGAAGTCCTGCTCCTGATAAACCATGACCTACCTAACTGACACAATTACAGGCAGTACTATAGAAAGCTGATTCATGAGCAATAAAGCACACCATCATTCCTATTGCTCTTTTTTAAATGCACTGTAACTTCATTAAACTCCTATTACTGACCATTGTAGAGAGTAAAGAAGTAAGAAGGAAACTGATTTTACTGTTGAGAAATAGCTTCCTTAGAGCTAGTAACTATTGAAGCCTCAAAGACTAAAAGCTCACAGCAGGTTTAGTGCATTTCAACATGTAGCTGTGTTTTAATTTCCTTAAACCACAGGACACAAGTCCCAGTTCCAGTAGTGTCTGGAGTGAGATATTCTGTGCTGATAACGACGTGAAGTTTCACATCCTGCAGTTTCCAAACGCATGGCATCCCACAGGAATTTCACGGGATTGGGATGATGCCCCTTTGCTTGTACGGGGTTAACACCTTCAAAGGCAGTAGTTTAGTTGTCATTTTTGCACTTAAAAGAATGCACTTCTTTTCTTTCTGAATAACAAGAGTACCTTGAACACCGCTGCCCTCCAAAACAATTTCCCTTCTTCCTTCTCCCTTTGTAATTTTTTTCTAATTTCCTCTCACCAATGTAACAATCATTCTAGTCGATCAAGACATGATGTGCTGCCCACTTAAATCTCTTACACATTGAGTGTTTCCCATGGTGACAGATACTCTTTCCAAAGAACTCCCAGGTACTTCCCAGCGCATCACAAAGCTACCTGCACAATCACTAAAGAACATTTTCTTTTTGCACAGAACACTTAACATAATTCTGCTATTAAAACCTTTAAATCAGTATATATATATATATATATATATATATATAACTGTATTTGAACCTCATTATTGTAGTACTTATAATTATTATCTGAGCATTCCAGTTGAGCAACCAAGTCACAGCAGAAATGGTAACACGCACAGGATGAGGAAACGCAAGGAACTCAAGCAGCTTTTCCAGAAGTTCATAATCCTCCTTAAGTGGTCATCTCTCTTCAAATTTCTTTCATTTACCTACATCCTGCCCTTCCAATAGTTAACAGTTAAACAGCTAGTGAAAATTTCATTAAACTGCAGCCATGACAAATAAAAAATAACTCAGCAGCTGTCGAAGACTACTCAAACTGGGAGACAGCACACCTGTATTTTGATGGCTAGAAACAGACAACTTTTACATAGTCTTGAGCTTAACCACTGACATCTCTGAATAATACCACAGCCTTTCTCAACTGTTACTCAGTGGGGAAAAAGGAAATATCAAGAAGATTATATTCAACAATTTACAATTGATAAAAACAATCAGTTTTTTGTTTTCCACCCAAGCACCACACCAAGCTTTCTCTAACACAGCTCCCCTGGGGTCTGGAATCCACTCACAGAGCCAATAGCTAAAGCAAGTACATGTATTTTTTTTCCACTTGATTGCATTATTTTACAGTATCATTACTGTATCATGTTCTGGTTAGTGACATTTTTGACCATTCTATGCTGACAAACCACTAAGTACGTATCTTACAGAATGTAAAAATCTACGTCCCACTACTTCACAATATTTAAGGTTTTTCTGCTGTTCATTGTGTTCTTTAAATTCACTGACAGATTGTTAAACTAAATCTGCCAGTTTGTTCCTTAACAAAAGCACTTGATGCCTTTAAGCTTCTCCAGCCCTTTCACTTTTCCTGTATTGATTCTAATTTCCTTTATTTGTGCATTCATCCGACTGGAATCCAAGGCAGGAACAATTATTTGATTGGTTTTGTTCATGCACAGAATAACAAATATAATTAGCTGAAAAGCAGCAATGTGTGTTAATTTTGAACTACGTATAGTCTGTAAAATAGAATGTACTTAAAACTTTTATTGCTTATTTTATGTTAAATATAACTCTCTATTGGCTAATTCTTGCAGGAGGAGTTGAGAATGTTAGGCTTTTTATCCTTTAAAGATAAGATTTCCACAACGTCTCAGCAGCAGAGGATACGAATACATTACATAAACAAGACAGACAATTTACAGACCTATCACTACTTGGAAACTTACCTGCTTTTATGTCCTGGTTGAATCGACAGTATTTCGAACGCTCGAGCAGGGGCAGACATTGCTCTATAGGTGTCCAGATGTACGTCTCTGGACACAACAAGTCAGAGGGCCTGTACTGACCCTAGAAAGGAGAAAAGAAAGAAAAAAAGGAGAGTGGTCCTATCAGTTGCACAAGAACACTTTGGCTACAGCTTTCCAGATTTTCCTATGACCAGGGAATACTTTTAATCTAATCTACACCAAATGAGTCAGAAACAGCTTCACCGAAATCCCAGGCTTACTCCTTTAGTAATTTCAGCACCATCTCAGGAACACAAACTTAACCTTGGCACTTGAAGAAAATGTACAATTAACATAATGCATTTTTCTGGTATCCAAGATGAACTACAGAAGTCTTGGCTTTGCTTACTACAACTTCATATTTAAGTTATCCACTAGAGTTCTGCTGAGTTGGTGCCGACACTAAAAATCTCAGCACCTCCAAAAGCAGCTCGTCACAAGTGGTGTTCATTCTAGCAAATAATGGAGACCCAAAAAAATCTAACAGAAAAAAAACCCCAAACACTTAACAGTATACAGGATGCTGGTTTTATTGCATTAGTGATGGAGCATTTTGTTCATTGCTACTTAAACTGTAACATTTTCTTCTTAATTTAGAGAGCTTTTCCTGGAATAGCTTACAGGTAATGATTAGTGAAATTCTGCCATACTTTGTTGATTTATTAAAAAGATTTTCTTTGCAGACATTCCCAGAGACTAAACAGTCATAATTATTTTCCCTTTAGCTAGACAGAAAATCACCACCTCAGCAATACTAACCTCTTCTAATCAGATCTTCATTTAATTGAAAATAAGATTATTCATCGGCCTATAACTTTTGAGCCATTATTCATGTATTCCATACCCTCTCAACATTCAGAGCCATATGGTGGCAATTTCAAATTAATCTTTAAACTGAAAATTCATGTATCAGATAGAAAAACAGACATACAATACATAGAATGAAAAAGTTTAAGGTCTAGAGACAACAGTTAAAAGAAGGCATTATAAGAAGTCACGTTGCAGTTGATACAATTAAGAGTTCTTCATATCAACTACATTAAATAGGTAATGAAGATCATCTTGATATGAAGCTGATTTTTTTTTTCCAACATCTACTATGAAAAAAAGGCAAAGTGGTCTTGAATGAATGTTTGGCAAGGGACACAGATAATTACTGTGACACAGACATATTTTAAAGAGTCGCATTCACAAACTCTGCTATTCTTTTAGACACATCCTTCTGCAGCAACACCCAATTTTGGAGAATCAGAAGAACCATATTTTGAATGTTTGCAGAGATTCCCAGTTCCTTTTATTCTCTTACTGCTCCACAATATTTACAGTAGCATTAACTTTTTTTGTTATGTATTTCCCACCAACTGTAAATCGTTGAGTAAGAAAAACAAAAATTATCTCTGATAAAAACAAAGTCATAACTGTCCACATGAAAAAAAAGCCATAACAACCAAGCTTCATGCTGAACCTTATCAAATATCTGACATATCTTTCCAAAATGAGTCTGTATGTCTCTGATCTTCTCATTTGAAAAACATTCAGGATTGACTTGTAACTACCGTTGTTGATTTTTTGGGTTTCTTTTAATTAAATGCAAATTTTTTACATTAAATTAAAACAATATTCCTCCAATTCCATGGAGAAGCTTAAAACTCAAGGCCTTAGAAAATCCTCTAAAGCCAGAGAATGGAAATGACATAATTAAATAAACTGCTTTGAAATGTTATGCTATCTAAACAGAAATAGTTGAAAGGTATGTGAAGAACTTTCAGTCACCATTATTCAGATGAAACAATTTAAGGACTTGGGGAAAAAATACATCTTTTCAGTCAGATTAAAAAATAAATAAATAAATATTTTGTTGATTTAAAGACATTTTCTCAACTGGCCAAACAGAAATAGCCAAATAACCATCTTTACAGAGTTGTTGCTTAAGTAGAGAAAGTACAAGGTGGCAATTTAGTCTTTCCTAGTAGCATGGGTATACTCCTGGGTGTAAGTAAAGACTGCTCAGCCACTTACAGTCTTTTCCTAGAAGATACTGCCCCTCCATACTGAAATATATCACATTTGTGAATCCCAAATGTGAAAATTATACCACCACACAGCCCTATTCTAAATTTCCCAATTACTTCTATAACGTCATATTTTGTCCTAAAATGGGATGTATAAAATTAACTGTATTGCAGCATTACTAGTTTGGTTGTAACAAAAAGGAGCTTCTTTAGAACTGAGCAAAATAGTAATGGGAAAATTTGATTATCCAATCCATCACTGTAGACTCAATATTTATTTCAGGTGTCAAAATACTCTACTTAGGAAGGGTAAAGGAAGAAATAGTTCTGAGGTAACTTCCTTTAGATGTTTGCTTCCCCCAAAACTTAGAATCTGGTTAATAAACTTCCCTGAAGATGTGTGAGGCTGAGGTGATGACACACACACAGGAAAAAGGGATCACTGACCAGTGACACAAAATGTAATTAGAGGTAAAAATTAAACAAGCCATTGATGCCCTTCAATATCCTCCCCTTTTAAAAGTCTTTCCAAACATACTAGAAGTAAGATATTTCTCCCATAAGGGCATTTTATGTACTCTACTGGTTAAACCCACATCCCATGACTCATGCCATGGAGGAAGTGGGAACATGGAGACATAGAGAGGCGAGTTTCCCAATGAACAGTGTTGGCATTGTCTCTATATTGATAGAATTAAAAAGGGAATCCACAGAATCTGTTTAATCAAATGTAATAATTTCTAAGGGCTTTTGTCCCTTATTTTTTTCTCCCCTAAGCACTTACTCTCAATTTACTTACTTGCCTGAAAATGTTAAAAATTCAACATGAAAGTAAACACACACACCCCTTATTCCTGGGGTGAGAAAAAATTCTGAATCTGTGAACCCAGCCAGATTCTGCCTCATGTACAGGAGCACCTGTACTTCAAGAAAAATATTCATATTTCATTATTCACTCTATTACATCATCTAAAAATTTTGCCTCTAAGCATACTGTTTATATTCCTTCTTATTCTAAATATTGCTGATTTGCAGTATACACCCAACATAAATCCAAAATAGAAAGGGGCCTCCTGAAGGGAACTGCTGCAGAGCTGTTTATCACAGTAGAAGAACTTCATCAGATTTGCAAAACTGGTTTTGAAAATCATTTCTCTTTGACTTCAGATTAAATCAGCATACTTTTCAGAAGTAATTCTGTCTACAGTAAAATTCCATAACTGAAAACATTTTGCTTTCTTTTATTTCATAACATAGAAGCTCCTGCACAGTAGCACTGTTTAAGCTGTCCAGATCATCTTGGGAATACTTAACTACGAGACTTCCAACAAAAAGGATCATTTTACACACCATCACTAAGCACTTGTCTTATGTTTCAGCTTCTTAAATCCAATACCACCTGCTGATGAAATGCACTCTGTCCATAGAGAACTGTACATATTTGTCTGTGCATCTATGTTTTGCCAAGAAATATCCAACAAGATGTAAAATGTGCTATTTTGAAATGGTTTTGAAAATAAAAAAAACACATTAGCCAAAAACTTCATTATTTTTGATGCCATTTAAAATTTTCATGGACATCCAGAAATACCCTTATTGAGATAGAATATTAAAACATTCTGAGCTGTTATAACAGCCACCACAGGTCATACCACGTGTCCAGGGTGTAGTCAAATATCCCATCTCTGTCACCCATCAATAGAAAATACTCAGTGGAGACTAAAAGAACAGTCTAAGCATGTACTGTTAAAGTGCCAACACTCTCTTGACCTCCAACAGTTTGCAGTACAGATCCTTCCACAACCAATTGACTGCAGCAATAATGCATTTTGCCATTTAATAATCCTGAACAACTGCTTTTATTTACTTCAGTCTGCAAACTGTAGTTCTGTTTGATGATTGTTCCTATTTCTATTACAGAAATGCAGTGAACAACTGTTGCCTTATCATCATGCCACTATTTTACAGACAAATATGGTACCTCCATCAGTAGAAGGGACCTAAATTCTTTACTGAATCCTCTTGCATAACATATTCTATACCTTTAACCATCCTAGTCAATCTGCCCTCTTTCCAATTTTGCTTTCTCTCCTTTGAAACAGGGGGAAAACATCCAAACTGCATTGCTCAAGAAGCAGGAGAGCACAAGGTATAGTAAAGATATAAATAAGAACAAAAAGAAAAAATTGCATCTTCATAAATATCTGATTAACCTATCAAATAGCTTGATTAAAAAAGGAATAGTGAACATTAGTATAGGTAAGAAATTTCTGTGTATGTGGTTTCTTCTACCAAGTTAACTCATTGCAATATAAATGTGACTTTGTTTAATAAAAAATACCTCCAAGGTGTTTTATTTTCACTAATGTTTGGGGCATTTTTCCTCCTATATAAAATAAAAGAGCAAGCCTTTAAGGTGCTTTCCCTTATATTATTAGACATGCCGCATTTTAATTGGAAACTTCTGGAAATAAATTTTACAGTGAGGTTGCCAAGCCTGAATTAATACTTCACACCGTGATATTCTTTGTTTTACAGTTTCCAAATCAGAAGCGACCAGAACTTCTCTGAACTTTTGTTCCACAGGAAGGGCAAAGGTATTAATGAGACTTTAGGCTGGAGATTACTTTTTAAATATTTTGTAAAATCTGAGGGATTTGGTAAGCACTTGAGATGAAAAACACCAGTAGAGTTTGTTTTTGCAGTCTAAGTAATATTTAAAATGTGGAACTACCAAGAAAGAGAATAGTCTCGAAAACAAAGAAGGTCAAGCACCAGTAGCACTGAAAAAACAAAATAGGAAGGTTAAAAACACATTTAATTCTTTTATCAGGTACGTTTTACATCTGTATTCTATTTTTTCCACAATAAACCCATTGATCTTTTATTAAAAGTGAATTAAGACTGCCTTCGTCTCCATTTCCAGCCAGCTGCTTAAAAAGAAGCTCTCAGCCTACGTAAACAAAGTAACCCCAAATTATCAACAGCAATCCATTAGAGTGAGGCAGCGCCGCCTGAGAACGAGCACGCCAGACTACAAGTTTATTAAATTCAGTCTTTCCATTGAAAGACAACCCCGCTGGAATCCCATCAGCAAAGCACTACAGCAGATGCTTGCTCCCTGATTTCATTACATAAACAGAAATAGACTTTATCAATCCCCAGGAGAGCCCTCCACAAGTAACTCTAACTGCTGTGTTTTCCCAGGGGGAGGTTGGACCGTGCTGCGGTGAGCCAGTGCCGGCGGGGACAAAGAGCTGAACATCTGAATCTGCTTGTGCTTCCAACCATCAGCAGTCACTCACATGGGATCCATCTGCAGAAGGCCCGAAAGACTTAAGAAGAACAAAACAAACAAACAAAAAAAAAACCAACCAGAATCACAGAATCACCTAGATTGGAGAAGACCTTGAAGATCAGAGTCCAACCATCAACCTAACACTGCCAGTCCTCAAGTATATCATATCCCCGAGCACTGTCAACCCAACTCTTGAACACCTCCAAGACTTCTTGCCAAGAGTTTGTTCTTCTTCCTTTACAAAGACCAGTAAGTGAGAGTTTTCCCTTGCTTGTGTTAGGCAACTGAAGCCACTGTATCTGAGGTCACCATATTAAAGCCACTGTATCTGAAATAAAGCCAGGGATTAGGCTTGCACAAAAGAGTTTAAAAAAAAACAGTGTCTTCAGGAATTAAATAATAAAAACTACACTTTTAACATCTCCTTGATGACTAGAGAAAGACATATTTAAATGAATATTTATGAAAAGATAATGTTAAGATAACTTTTGCAGGGGGGTGATTGCAAGTCTTTTATGTTCATGTTACTTGCATTTTGAGATTTACTCAAGCCAATTGCTGTCCAGTGGACAGTAACATTTCTGAACTTGGACACAAGCCATTAAACGTCTGTGACTATCCTCACTCCATACCTGTTCTCACTCTTTTTTTTTTCCTCTGGCTAAGATAGATCCCTCTAATCATCGTTATGGCCTCCTCTGGACTCGCTCCAAGAGGTCCATGTCTTTCCTGTGCTGAGACTCCAGACCTGCACACAGTACTGCAGGTGGGGTCTCACCAGAGCAGAGTAGAGGGGCAGAATCACCTCCCTCAACCTGGTGGCCACGCTGCTTTTGATTTGATTTTTGATTATTCATTCAGAGTTCTCGTTTGTACAATAGAAGCATTAGGAAATGCTGCTTTATGATTATTTTTTTTTTGAAAGTTTGAGCTGGGAGAATTATACAAACAATTCAACATTGCCCTTTCACTTTGGAGATGCCATGTGATAACTATAAATCATAGCACAAAGCCTGTGAAGTACAGTATAAGGCTGCTCAAAGCCAGGTATATGGTGTTCCACGCTGGAGAGGCAACAGTACAAAACACTAAGAAATAGTCTCTTCAAGACCAATAAGGAGCATTATTTACCCTACAACAGCTACTATACCCTAGTTCCAGACTTTTGATGACAGAAACAGCAAGTTTATGGATTCTGAACTGCCCTAAATTGTCTGTTTATCTAAAGGTGAAATAATAATAACCAAATGACAGATAAATACGAATACAACTGTTGAAAGTGAGAAGCAAAGAGAAATACTACAAGTATGTAGCTACTCGAAAAAGCTTACATAAAATTAGGGTCACTTTTAAAGTGATTTCTAAGTACTTTCACATCATCAAACTATGGATGTATCTATTCTGCCTTTCTGTATTTCCCAAGGTTCCCTTTTTAAAGGGAAAAAATTACTTTTTTTTCAATTACATCTGATAATCTATGCCATACACAATGGCATTTCATTAAAATAGACTACTGAAACTAAGTTTAGCTTTCCATGTTGTGTTGCAAACTTCGTGTTCAGCATACAAAAATAAGAGATGCTGATATGGGATGGTACTTACAGGAGAGCCATACTGTACATTCCTGGCGGGAATTCCAGAGACTGCCACCAAGAATATTAAAACATTGCATAGCTTCAAATATTGCCATTTTATCTCTCTCATTTGCTAATATTTAGTATCAGTGATACTAAACTGGCAGAATATTTTACAAAAATATTCAAAAATTCTACAGGAAAAAATATGATTTTGTGATTTTAAATAAATACATAAACCCAGTTAATTTTTACTGGAAATTGGCAATAAACATCCAGTTGGGAAGAAGCTAATTAAAGATGGTACCACATGGACCTACTTCTGAAGCTTGAAGCTAGTATCCGTCTTGCCCATAGAGAAGGTACTCAAGAATCCTAAAAAAAGTCGCACAGTTTGAGAAAGCTTGAGTGGAAAACAGTAAAAAGAAGAGTTAAGCTCATATATTTGATGAATATTAACGTCTATGAATTTTTTGCCAACTTTTTCAGCATCTTAAAAAATATCAAGTATATTACAGGAAAAAAAATCGTAATATGCTTTGCCTTTTAACTTCAAAAAAAAAAAAGGTCTTGGGGAATAAAAATCATACAATAATTGAAAGGGAACTTGTTTACTTTGAATCTGCTGCAGACATTCTTAAGGAGACCCTAGCATTAAACTGGGAAAAAAAAAGATTTAAAAAAATATTACATAAAGATAAAACCCAAGCAGGAGCCTCAAGAGGAATGCTTCATTAGAGACACACCAGCTATGCTGACTTAAGGTCTATCTCAAAAGGAGTTTATTTTGGCAGCTGTGAGAAGCAAAAGAAAAAAAGAAAAAAAAGAAGTGAATGTTTCAATCATGTGGATCCCATATCATTCTCTTGAAGAGTTGCCATAAACTGACAATATTTTTTGAGTTCATTAAATTAAATGTATGAAATTAAGTCTTACAGTTTATTTTCATATATTTAACATAAAGTGAAATAATCGCAGGACAAATATGCACAACCTAATATATCATACTCATGCTTTACATTTACATATCAAATAGCTTTAAACATTCATTAATACCTCATTAGCTGGAGTCATATCTAAAAGAACAACATTCATCTAAGCAGCTTACAGACACACTCCACAGGAAAGCTAAATTAATGCCCTGTCAAAGAGGCTTCTACTATCTAGTTAGCAAACTAAAAACACTACAGACCATGTTTATTTAATAGAAAAAAAAATATATATATATATCCAAACACAAAATTTAATTGATAGAATTTAAATGAAAGTGAGCATATTTTAAAATAGTTTTCTGTACAGCTGCATAGAGAACCACAACATTAACATTCACCAGAACTAAACCACCAGCACAACAGAAATGAGTGTGAGGGCAGTATGCATCATTTTTTTATTTTTATTTTTTAAAATATCGACTGTGATTATGATGTACCAAAAAATGAACTAATGCAAGTTAGCTTTTTAAGCCTTTGTGATGATTAAAAGAAAACAGGGACTAAACCTGCTACCCCGACTCCTGGGGCTCACTCAAATCTGTTTTTTCTCATCTTTTAATTCTGAATAATTCTGAAGGACGACACGAGAAAAGCAAGACACATTATTTACTTCTCAGGTATCTGTGAGGTCTCCAATTTACTCTTATTACATGTGCATTGCTCATGCAACTTAACTGAATTGCATCTTCTTGGTTTCTGGATAAAACTGTTCACTGCTGTGCACTGACAGGGTGCACATAAATCTGTATTTCTTTCTGTCCATGAATTTCTCTGTATTTTTAGCCCTTTTGACCATTCTCTGCCTGTATGTCTATCTCCAAATCAAACTCCCCATGACAGCTCCTGTGTTCTGTGGTTACCTCCAAAACCTTGTGCCATTTTCCCCAGCAAGTGCCAGTGCTCACCAGCGTCCAACCCTTTCCCACCTTTCCTAGCACCTCTCCAATGACTCTCCTCAAAGAGTTTTCCCTGGAGCACCGAACCTTTTCTTCTCCCAGCTCCAAAACTCAACACTTCATCCTACTTGAACACACCTTCTTCTGCTCAGCATACAGGTCAGATGTCTCTCTGCATTACCACCTCTACCCATCACACCACCAATGGCAATACTACCTCTGTACTAGACCTTCCCAAAGTCTTGCTTCTGCCTCTAATGGGGCTTCCAAAAACTCAGCCAGAAGCACACAAAACTTGCCAAAAATCTATCCAGACAAGACTCTGAGGGCAAGAAAATAAGCCCTACCCAGGAAAGTCAGGGCTGATGGTAGCCTTATACTGAATAAATAATTTCATATTTCACCTTCATGCCCAGCTATTGACTCAGTCTGTGGAACATTTTAAGACATAATAAATAGTAGACTGACAGCTTTTCAAATTGTGGAACACTGACATTCACAACTTCAAATACACTCATAATTAAGAATTCAGATTGGAGATGTTGCCTTTAGATTAAGATATGCTATGTGGGATTTTCAAAAGCATTTAAGGTATGTATGCAACTAGATCATGTTGAAAAACAGCATCACTTGAAAAAATTGCTGCTCCAGCTTTTTTTCATTTCTATTTGCTTTCATACATCTAAGAACAAGAAATAATATTCTGAATCAATAATTCAGAGCAGTACAAGATTTTTAACTTTAAGGCTTTCTATCAAAATGTGGTACACTTGACATGTTTTTTCAAGTCCAACAATAAAAAAATGAGTAAAAGCCAAATAATCTGCCTTTAGTCACTCAACTCTGAAATGTACATAACCCAGTATTGAAGAAACAACTTCAACAGTGGTACATATGCATAAATAGGTGTTAAAAGCAAACTTAGTATGGTAGAAGAGAGTGAAGCTGCAGGTCAATAAAAAAAAAAACAGCACAAGAAAGCTTATTAGTAGAAACCCTTCATTTCTGCAGGATCTTGACTAAATAATGCTGTGAAATTTAAGATATCCTTAACACACACAAAAGGTTGTTATTCAAAATAAAAATCTGAAGGAGAAAACAAGACAATGATAAATCTCAGCGTCTGAGTGTCTACAATTATTATTATCAGGACAGAGTAACATACCTCTGCCAAAAATTGTAAACCTACTTGTCTCCCCTACATCTGCAGGTTAAAAAATGAACAAATAAATAAAAAGGCTTGCTTTACCACAGTATTCCAAGCATGTGTTAGAACTTAAACCTTAACACCAAGTAAAGCAGCAGCTCTCTGTACAAAGTTTTCCACAAGCATCTGTACAAAAACTCTGGATCATCAAAAGAATGCACTTTAAAAGAACTTTCTTCTATTGTCCCTCAAAATGTTTATTTTCACAGTAAATTTTCATTCATGAAATAAGCATTCTAATTTTAGGTCCATTTTGTTTGTCAAACAAAACAAGTGTTTGTTAAATAAGCTTGCTTTGTTTGCTGGGAGAGAAGAATTTGTAAACAAAATCTCTGTGTACTCCGAGGAGCTGTTCTCAGCAGGAGACCATCCTACTTCACCTTGGGATCATCTCAGCATGTGGAGCTCAGAAACCACATGTCTGAACTGAAGCCATTATTGAACTCACTGCAACAACCTCAAAATGAGACAAAATTCCGTACTGCAGAAATGTGTACGTTTTGTCACCACAGAAGAGAAGGTACGTGGTCTCCAGAACTGGCACAGGCATCCCACCTCCCCTACAGTGCACCCAAACACAGACTGTAAGAGCCAAAACCCCTAAGGCTGCAGAAAGCAGAATGTGAACTGCCACCACAGCCTATACCAGCTTCCGTTCAACAGGCTGTTGCTATATTAGTTGCCAGAAGAAATA
Source organism: Podargus strigoides (assembly GCA_028020825.1). Classification (NCBI taxonomy): domain Eukaryota; kingdom Metazoa; phylum Chordata; class Aves; order Caprimulgiformes; family Podargidae; genus Podargus; species Podargus strigoides. The sequence continues at coordinate 5,039,001 of CM051626.1, read as the reverse complement.
TTTAACTGGGAGAGCCCCAGAGTTTCTGAGCTTCAATGCATTTGAGTCCCTCTGGGACCATGCTAAATATAAGAAAGTGAGGAAAGAATCCAAATATAGGAACAGTAAACAAATGTAGGAATAAGACATAGAAAATATGGCTAGATAGAGAGATGTATTGAATTTTTGTTAAGCTGTTTGGCAAGGAATAACAACTGCCTGAGGACCTACACAGTAAAAATAACTGTATCCTTTCAACATGTCCTTTTTGACACTGACTTGTTTTCAAATTCCTTATGTTAATGAATTCTGTCTTCTTAATTTCAAACAAAATATTAAACTTATAGAACTGAATTCTTGTTGAGTAAGTTCATTTTTATTACACAAAAGTGAACAAAATGAAATTATAGTAGCAAATTCTGTAGCAGTAATTCTGCATGCAGCTTTTGCATCTATTAGCAATGTAAATACACACGTGCATGCTTATGGCTCTGTAAAACTGCCCAGCACTATTCTCAGAGTTGGTTAGAACAGATTCACTATTATGCTTTCATCCGAATTATGGACATTAAAAGGTACACAAATGTCTACTTGCACGTTCAGGAGAACACACTGTTTAGCCTTCTGTATCCCCAAAGTCTTTGAGCTGAAACACCAACACTTCAGTTTTCTCTTAACACCAGATGTTTGGAAACCGTTTTCTTTATAATCACCTTTGCAGAACAAAACAAGTTTGAAGGCAAATGGGCTGGAATCAGTAACTACATCACATGCTATGTTAAGTCTTGATCATACCAAACCCAGTAATTCAAGGGTATATTAAACAGACATCCAAATAGAAGATTAGGGGAGTATTAAAATTAGAACTGCACTTATAAAAACCAAGCACTTCATTGACATTCTAACAGTTTATAATCCTTGCTTTTCAGAGTTAAAGTAATCATTGCCCAGGCAATTATCTTGCTTTATTTTAAAATAATAAAGCTCCCCACTGTATTCATGTGCATGCATATCTTGGAACACAAAAGCAGTTTCATGCACTTCCATGCGTTTTTAACACATTTCTAAAATAGAGAACAAAGTATGATAAATACTTGAATGCTTGCCATCATATGCCAGTAAATATTGACACAAGAGTTTAATCCAGATCTACACATCTGAAGGATGGTGGCCAAAGAAGTTTCTAAACTTTTCTGCCTCCTGTGCCTCGGTGGCACCTAAAGCTGTTTCAATGTACAGCACCGTGAAGTGGGTGCTGGGAGGCTGTGGCTTGGGAGAACCATGGCACATCCCACCTCCACCACCACCACCACCCCCTGCAGAAGGTCTCCAGCTGCCTCTTTAGGGAAGTTTTCTGTTGGTGTTGCACTGTCCAAGCAACCTAATGCAGGAGCCAAAGATTTGGCTGCAAACCCAGGAGGAGTTCATAAATCTCAGGGAAGGAACAGTTATCTGCAGTTTTAAGAGACTCTCAGGAGAAAGTTCACACTCATTCTTGTTTGTTGTTGCTCTGAAGACATGAACCACCACAGAGATTAAAGAAAGCCCTTACACAGAATTTAGTTTGTAGAGTACTACAGATTTTAGAAACTTTTGTGGCAGCTTGTAGCTTTTCCAATTTAATGAGTACTGGCTTGAGGAATATTATCATATTTTTGGGGGATCATCATACTAACTTCTTTCTGCATCACAAGCAAAGGAGGTAAATGTACTATGATTTAAAACTTCACCAGAAGGTGAGGCTGTCAGTACAGGCATTTGAGGACTAACAATTCAGTCATCAATGTGACCAAGACGACTGACATACAGAGTTTCTTTAACATCTCCCACTGACAGAGCATCATTTTGTTCTTATAAATCCATTAAACCATCATCAGCAACAAACAGTAAAACAGATACAATTCTGAGAAAGAAACCAATTTATCTTCTAAAATAAAGTTTCAGTCAGGGCTTACAAAATGCTCTATCAGAAGCACACAATGACTTGCAAGAAACACATAAAATACCATCTTGCAATAATTTAGGCTGCACAGGTGCTGTCCTTTGGATCCTTTCTCAATGTCCCCCCCAAAATATACTGCAGCATCTCTCTGCTTTCCTCTACTTTCTCCTGAATGGAAGATAATTAAAAACAATTAATAGCAAGCCGCACAATGTCAACTGGTAAAGACTAAAATGGAAAGAATATAAACCAAAAATAATTCCTAAAAGACATCATGGGTCAACTTTACTGACCATATTAGCACCAAGCAGCCCTTCAGAACACTAGCCTCAATATCTTAAATAAATAAATAAAATCAGTGGAACAAAAAGCTCATCTTGTCTTCTGTCCATTCATAAAACAACAGCACATTTGTGTTGGGGTGAACAGAGAATTTGGTTCCTGTGTACTTTTGCTCTACAAACCCATTCTTCTTCAATTAGTTGACAATAGGGTCATTTTCATATGCTTTTTTTTTTGTCATTCTAGCTCAGTGTTATTTGTGAAAAGATTTTTATTCCCAACAAGAAAGGGGAAGGAAACAAACATTATAATATTCTATTAAAAAAAGATGATCTACTTGAAACCTTTCTAGCAAGAATCCCCAAATTATCCTACACATCTAATGCAGCAAATAACTACTCTGAACAGTTCAGTTAGTCAAAAACAGCTAAACAAAAAGTTTCCAGCAGCGGTTAACTCTCTCACAGAATAAGGAGAAACCTCAGGACAGTGTCTGGAAAAAGGAAGGGAATTTTGTGGGGTTTTATCATTTCACACTCAAAAGACAACAGTTGGCCAAGCTCCCAAGTCTCACTAGGCCTCCCCAAGAAGGTCACTTTTGAAAGCCATTGGGAATTGATTTTATTAGATTAAGAAAAAGCTTTAAAGAAGCTATAACAAAAGTATTTCACTTTTCCACTGACCTTTCTGCTGAGGGCCCTGCTCTGTGCAACCTCTCAGAGCTCCACAGCCCTCCTGACAGCCTTTGTGAAAACCTAGCACCACCCAAGAGCCTGCCAGGCTCCACAAACTTCGACCACTGCCTCTAATACTAATTAAAGAAAGTACAGATTTGTTTTTAAATTATTTGCATCTGAATAACATTGTGTTACCTTGTGGTTGCCACCAAAGTAAGCTCCTCCCCTACTAGTAATCTGCTTATGGTGTGAAAACACCATTAATTACCATCATCTGCAATCCAGTAATAAGGTATCTTTGCTCTGAGTTTTACTTATTCTTGTTACTTTCTCTGTGCTGGCACTTCCAGCATTTACTATAATACTATAAATAATAATTTACTATAATAAGGAAGATAAAACTCATCCAAAAGACCTCCACAGGCACTGTAAGGAACAACCATAAAACCCTCTATGTTTTGTCACCTCATTTTAAGCAATATTCTCTTCTGAAAGAAAAAAATGTAACTTTTATCAGACACTTAGCTAAACCAGAACGAACAGCAGAGATCCAAGAGCAAATACACATGTGTTTTCCTAGTCACAAACCCTGACACTAAAAATAACTCAGCCCAAGTCCCAATTTAGCCCATTCTGAAAACTTTGTGCTCTCACAATTCCCATTTTTTCTCCTTTCCACCCTTTCTCCTTGCCTCCAGAGTCTACTACCTTCTTTAGTACAATGAAGGCAAGAACTCATGGTATAGAAACAAAAGGTAGAAGCTGAGGTCAGCATCTGAGGGCCTTAGATAGAAGGCCTAATTTTAGACATCACATTCTAGGACAGAAATGCAGATATGACGGTAGCCATAGGATTTAGAAAGAAGGGTGTTGAAAGGAAAAAAAAAAAAAATAATATTTTATTATGTGCATGGTAGGTAGGACAAAATGTAATATTCTTTAGGAAGAAAAGTTCAGGTCAGACATGAAGAAAAAAATTCAATGGGAAGACTAATAAAGCACAAGAATATATAGGGATATGAGCACCAACACATGGAGATGTGTATGCTTACCGAAGGAGACTTTTGTCACATGTCTGTCCAACAGGTCTTAAAATTAAACACAAACATAGTTGACCCTGCCTTGTAACAAGAGGATGGACTACACAATCCCCCATGGCCCTTGACAAGCCTACTTGTCTATGGTCGCACTATTCCCTCCTGGCTCCAAATCATTCCCCTCCACAGGAGTCTGGGACTCTTGTTCCCATTCAAACACTGATGCTGAACATCTTGCAAACTGGACTGTTAGCAGCATTGTGTTTAATATCAGAACTGAGGATAAATAATAGAACCTCATTAATATACTTGGAGACTGAGTACAGTCACAAGCTAAACAAACTTTAAGAAAATAATCATTCAAAATAATGAATTGTCATCTAGATTAAACGTAACACTTCAGAGAAGTGTACTGTGATATCTCTGTAAAATTAATGAGGTCTTAGTAAAACCAGACCTCATTAAAGTATCTACCATTAAATCTTTCCTGGAAAATTGGAGAAAAAACATCCCTTGTGTAGATTAACTGACTTGTCAGCCAGCTCCTACTGTAAAGACCACGAGGTGAAATACGACAGAGCCAGGAAAAGCAGGAGGAGTTCCTGGCTTTCTGACCAAATAAATTCCACCTGACAATATTACCTAATTAGAGCTAATATAATCAGCAAAATAGCAAAAATCTGAAAAAATACAATAAAAGCAATCAGATTTGAAGTCAAATGAGACATCCAATCCTCCAAGTGTTGCCAGATTCGGTGAATGTGGCGCACAGATAAAACTAACCAGCGTTTCAAGGACTTACACTTCAGTGACAGATTTAAAGGGCTGATTTTTCTCCAGGACACAAGTACTTTGATATTTTTCCCAACATTTGAAAACTAACACGGTTATGAACAACTTCACACAGAGACGACGTTAGGGAAAGTGAAGGGGAGCAATATCTTCATAATTATGTTTTAACCTTTTGCATCGTGGCATTGCAAGACATCCACCTCTGCGTATTCAAATTCACTCACTTTTGGGAATACCTACAAAGAAACAGCTAGGCAGACAAAATTCAGAAGTAAAGAATGTTAACTAGTGTTTGAAGACCATCCAAAAATTATTAAATCAACAAAAAATGAAGTGAAGCTGACAAAACAGCACTATACTCACTCGTTTTCTTGTTAGAAACTTTAAAAGCACACTCGATTCCATGCATTCTTACACTTACTGGCAAGGACTAATGGATTTATAGAACTATAATTGGAAACTTCTGAAACATGAGCTGTGACCTCACTCCTCAGATGAAGGAGAAAAATTAATTACACGTGAATTGTTAAATATATTATTCCCTCTCAAAAAAAAAACCCAACAAAACACCACCACAAAAAAACCCACACGTATCTCTTTTGTCTATATATTGCACAGTTTACAGTTCTCACTTTAATTGCTAATGGTTGCTATGGAGTCCCTAAATAAGCCTTCAAATAAGATTTAGTACAAGTCAGCAATAAGCAGTGAATTTATGACTATGCAGAGTCATGAATTAGACATGATGAATTTCTACCAGCTATTATCATTCAGAAGATGGTTTGCCTCAGGTTTATTAACATGATCCTGAATAAATCTTTTTAGCAGTTCTTTTTGACAGAGACAGGCAAGTTACCTCTAATAACCCTGAAAACATCTACCAGTACAGAACTGGGCTACAATTTAACAAATTGTACCTCTTATTCTTGTGCTTTTATGAAAATAAGGTTAGATTTTACATTTTACTTAAGCCTCACACAAATTAACAAACCCATATTTATCAAAGACACACTATAAGGAGGTTGTTCCAAGCTAATAAAATTCCTGTGACAAGTAAAAGGTGAAGAACTTAACCCTACTGTGCATATGTAGGTAGTTAATCCTACATAGGGTAGTTATCCCTATGTGCATATATAGGTAGCTGATACCATCTCTATCATTTTTTATGTTTATTCTCCAAAACATCTGAATTGTGAATCCTTACTACATATCTCCTTATGTGCAAACATTTTCCTGTTCTATGTGGAATAAAGAATCTTTACAGATACTAAAATCATTAACAGCATCAATAGTATCATTGTCAAAATCATTAAAACTTCAATATTCAAGTCTGATATTTAAATCACTTAAATAAATCATTTATATTTATTTATTTAATAATAAATATATAAATTAATATGGGTTTTTTTCATATTTGGAATGACTTAAAAGACACGGTGTATGACACTGAACATTTCTGTGAAATAACCTATATGGGAACTGATTCTTTTGGGGTTTTTTGGTTGGTTGGTTTTGGGTGGAAGGGTGCATTTGGTGCTTTAAAGACTGCATGAAAGTAATGTAACCTGATGCAAATCTCACACAGAAGAAATGGACAGTTTTAAGAGGGCTTACTTCTACTTAATAACATTTATTTCTCCAGTATAGAGAAGTAAAGCACCAAGAAAAAGAGTTTACTCAGTTAGAGGAAATTTGTTTTGTAATCAAAGATCCATGAAATACAAAGTTAGAGGTATACAGCTGAAACTGTAGACAGACCATGTCTCACAAATACAACTTCACTCTGAAAATTACTTTCAGATACAATTCCTTCGAAGCTTGGACAACATACACCCCAAAATTCCTGCTTTTGGACACATGTTTATTTTCTCAAGGGGCAGTAAGAGACTTGTTCACTTCAGAGGTCAGCTGAGACCTGTACAACAAACATTTCTTTCTGCCCTGACAAAAGTCTACAACTAACACAAACAGGCATAAATATACATATTATTTTCACTTGTTTTGCTACACTTCAAACATCTTAAACCTCAAGTAAACAACTGAAAAGAAATCCACATTTCCAAAATTAGAAAAATAAAGCCCCAGGGACATGTTCACATTTCTCCCAAGGGAGTTCGAACTGACAAAAAAATAAGTCCTGATTGCAAATATTTTAAAAGAAAAAAATAAAGTTAAGAAAAAAAAGACACGGCTAGGATCTGTGTTTGTTTCTAGTAGAAAAATGGGATTCCAACTGGTTTTAACCCTGCAAATGCTGTGTGAAATTCAGCACAGCTTCAACACTTGCACCAAGGAAAAACTATAATAATTTACCAATTACACACAGTATAAAACAGTAGCTTAGGAAAAAATGAAGAAGTAATTGCATTCACTATCTTTACCTGCTATGAAAACCACATGGAAACTGATAATCTGCTTTTAAGGACTATATTTTCAGTGGAAATCCACCTTCAGCAATCAGTAACAGCTCTTGCTATCCAGAAGAGAACATCTCCTTATTCCTGCTTTTTGATGCTCATCATAATGTAATTTTCACAACCTGACTAGAAATGTCCTAAAGAAAAAAGGAAAGCAACCTAGAAAGTGGCTCCAAACACTTTGTAAGACGCTGCTCAAAGTAAATGATAAATACTTTCAAATATTTATCACTAGCACTACAACAAGAACTAATAATTTTTCACCTGTGGTATATTTTATTCTACCCCATATTCTCATAGTTGTTCATTCCAACATGTTCAGTTCCATTTACTCAGTGTGTGATCTAAGTAGTAAGTAAGAGTCTTCCAGATGAGGAAGGTGAAAGGAGAAAGCTTTTATGAAAGAAAGGGAGGAGCAGCAAGGGACACTGCAATCCTGAATACAGCAAACAACTTACCAGATCCAAAAAACAGGCAGCCAACCTTTGTGTCAAAACAAATTTGATAAAATATATGTAGAGAGATAAGAATGTTTTGCACTAGTTACAACTTGAAGGAATATTAAAGCAACTTGATTTTCAGAAGCATTTAACACATGTACACTGAGTCAATCATCCAAAATATTTTTGGAAGTCTTGGGCAGCCACTTTAAAAATCCCTTTCTCAAAATCCCTTTTGCTTTTAATGCCAAAACTCCAATATAATTCAGAATAGTCTTTTTCTCTCAACCACTAACTCAAACCATTAGACAGAATACATGGGACAAGTTCACATCTGTGTTCAACCTTAGGTGCTGATGCTAATGTAGAGGAGTGTCCTAGCAGCGAGGACGCCCGGTGAAGACATGGAAGGGAGAAAGAAGGGAGGCAGTTAAAAGTAATGTTAACATGACATACAGATAAATTGGGATTTTCTCTCCACTTCTGCAACTCATCATACTCAAAGCTTTATTATTATGGTATGTTTCTGCCTTTGTTTGTTGTTCTGTTGTTTGTTTTTAGCAGTCTTGCCAAAAAATCAAAACCATTGTGTTACCAAAACTTTTATGGCTTTTCTTAGAGCAGATAATGGTTTTTCAATATTTCAGTTCTCTATTAACAAATGGTAGTGCAAGCAGCAACTTGGCACTCTATAACAAGTACTGACTTTTCAGAATATTTAGTTGACTATTTATGACCTGTTTATACAAAAACAAACCAACTATGTTTTGTACTAATTTGAATGCATATTTATTCCTATAAACCAACAAAATTAAGCCTGGAAAAGCCAGTAGTACAAGTGCTAACAGACTTGAGTAGAGCAACTCCAGTCCTCCAAACAACTCTCAGCTTATCATCTTTTCCCATTATCAAGGGAAATAGTAATACCAGTGAGAAATGCAGGCTGACAGCTGGTAGCAACTTCAATACATGCTGAATAAAAAGACCAAGCACGGAGGTATAAAATGCCAGCTCTTTTTGCAAAGCTGCTGCTCAGAGGCAGGACCATACCAGTGTGTGCTTGTACCCCAAAACCATAGGGGATCCCATTAAGTCACGCCACATTAAGTCTCTTTCCCTCACACATGAAGCAAATCCAAGCTGACTGAAATGGTTAACTGAATTCCACAGTCAGAAACAGTGAAAGAGTCAGGACAGGTGAGGATGAGCCAGACCTTTGTGGATCCCTTGGACGTGGAAGTCCAGGCTACCACTGCATGCATTTCACTGCTGCAGGAGTGATGCTGAAATTCCTGAAAGCAGCCAAAGAAATTGGCTCTTGAGCACCATAAAATTCCAGGGGCACCGCTTACGACCACAGTCAGTCCGAGGTATTTAGTATAAGAATGATTAATCACAGATGAATCAGCCTTTTGTTTCTTTTCTGACATTTCAGAACCCTTTCTAGTATTCCATCTATCTGAAGTCTGGCCATGCCTTGATACCAAAGGAGACTGTTCGAAATAATTCCATTTATTTTGGCCTGCATACAAGTCTGGATAAAGATTTCAGTCAAAACACCTCCTCCTCACATCATAGAACGGTCTTAAAATGGTACAGAAAGATAACACAGCAAGATGACATTAAATCTGTTACACACTTCAAAGTACTCTGATGGTTATTTACAGGCTTACTTCAGGGAAATCAGATCACTGACCAAAACAAGTAAGGAAAAGTGCTCCAACTGCAGTATTCACATGCAAATATTGACACTGAAAAAGCCTCACAAAACCCAGAAGGAAACTCATGTAGAAAACTTCACCAATGACTCCTTCTCAATGCAAGAACTTAGATGAGACCTTGATTTAAGGTGAGCAAAGGTCTAAATGGCAAATGCAGGGCAGCAGGTACATTTATTATTTATACCAGAACCCCACATCCAAAATCTATTTAGTGTCACCCACCACAAGACTCAAAATCAGTATCAAAGAACTGTAATGGAAAGAACAGAAAGGGTCTCAAGGAGTTCAGCAGTGACTGGAAAATGTGAATTTAGTAACATAAAGCCATAGAGGAAAGACTGGAAAGATTCAGGATAAAACAGAGTATGAGTACAGGAAAAAAATCCAAGATCCTCTCAAGCATCTCTCCGATACAGCCGTTTGCTAAAGGTGGTTCTTTTATTTATGTAATTCTATGTTTGTAAACAAATGTCTTTAATTGAAAAGCATTAATGAGTACAGATACACTACTTAAAACACATGAGAAGTAACCCTGAGACCAACATCACCCTGAAGTAAAATACTTTCTTATACTTAAAATTTTACCACATACCCCAAAAAGCATTAGGAAAAAGACTTTGCATCTTATGAGTCTTGGAAAATTTTCCGGGAGACTATTTTTCAACATAAGAACTACCACATCTAACAGAGACTGAAAAGTTTTACAAGGTCATGAATTTCTTCAGAGAACCATTTTAATCTTGTATTACCCTAACCTACCCAGAAAAAAAAAAATGGAACAAAGCCATAGCTTTAGGTTTTTCATAGCATTTTTCCATATTAATATAGTTAATAGGACTATAGAAATCCTTTTGTCTCAATTTAATGTAGATTTTATTTTACCAGTTCATAAATATTAACCCACACATGGGAACAAATCTAAGAGAAGTTAGGAACTGAAAAATAGCCTAATATTGCAGTATATTTCCTTCCCCCACCTTAGATAATTTCACCGGTACTCCACTGTTTTAAAATCACACTGCAATCAAATGCAAGCTTGTTTGGGAAGGGAACAAAGAGTCAAAAGGGAGTTTATTTTTTCAAATTCCTGTAATTATGTCTGATCCATGGCATGGGTGATTCTCATTAACCATTGAGCTTTCTGCCTGATAATCCAGAATTCAACTCCATTACTGAGCCACAAGAATCCTGACCTGGCGATCCTCTTCCAGGACACTCAGGTCTCCAATCTCCAACTGGACCACACACTGTTTATGTCCAAAATTTTACCATTCATGGAAACAAATACTTTAGATTAAAAGGTCCAATAATGTATTCTCTGCCAGTTAAGCCCCTAACCTGCTCAGCAGTGGCTAAAAACCTTGAGCAGCTGCACGGTACAGTGAGGAACTGGTGTGATGTTCAGGCCATATTGGAAGGTGACTGCTCAAAGAAACCTTCTTGGATACAAATACAGATACCATTTTAAGAAGAATTGCTTTAAAAACGGAACAAGCATACTAGCAGCCTTTTAAAAAAATAAATATTTCAACAATATTAATAGTCTGTCAATGTCTTGGACCTCCTCAGAGCGCACAACGTAACCAAGGTGATCTGATGCAGAAGGGAGGAGCTGTTACTGCACACGACTCAGTCTCTGGTATATATGATCACCTATTACCAACGCTTTAAAAATTGATCTTTGACTGTTACTTTACATCCACAAAAAATAAGAATCCAGAGAAGATGTCTATAATTTGCATTCCAAGAAATTCTGTGCAGAACAAGGCTTTAATGCTTGTGGTTGGACATCCATACTTCCAATCTAGGAGTCCAAAATCAAATACAAATATCAGGTGAGGCATTTCTACTGCTCAGAGTCTGTGACTAGAAGAAGGAAGATTTTCAAAGATTTCCAAAATCCCGTGACTTCACTGTAAATAAGTATAGCACACACGTGTTCTTCACAAGACAGTGCTTATATAAAGAAGTGATGCTGTGTCTGGTCTCCATTTACAAACATCCCAGGACAAATAATTTGCAAAGAAAATGCCAAGCAGAGGATAAAAACAAGTGGTTAGCTCTTAAGCTCCTTCCTTTTCTTTCCTCTATTTAATTTGTCTACCTGACACCAGTGTAACAACAGCTCCCTACAGCCTGTCATTCTTCCACACTAATATCATTAAGGGAAGGGAGCCTCCAACATCTCTATTAAACTGGAATAAAGCAAAGTCTTCAGCATGTAATGCCTTTAAGTCAACCAGGCATTACTGAAATTACTTAATCCGCAAAGTCAGCACTTACCCACCCTACTTTACCACTACCAATCACTTCACAAGAGCAGTAGCATTAACCAGATGCATTTCAAAGCTTAGTTTTAAAATTTGTTTCCGGTGTACTATTTCCATGAGGGTAAAGTGGAAATACAGAATTAATGTCAACCTGATTTTCAATTGCATTACATTTGGGCACTCCTAAAACAAATATACACAGGAAAAGAAATACAAAATACAATAAAACCCCTCACAATTCATTATTCAAATTATTACTCTCCTGAAACAGAGCATTACTTACTTGCTGTTGTGTGTGTTTCTTCTTCTCCCCACCCTCTGCCCTGGTAAATTCTCACACTGGGCCACATTTAATTACCTAAGCACATTGACAGGTATAGGTTTCTGGAAGACTAAAATGTATATTCTACCAAATCACAGTCATATCAGATAGTTATTAAGTCTTGGCAAGGGAAGAAAAGGAGCTTTTGTGAAAAAAAAATATTATAATAATCCCACCACAGTTTATTCAATTTCCATTATTTGAAAATAAAACTAGAAGCATTGTGAGCCTCTCAGATTCTTCATGCAATCATGTACAAACAACAGCACAGGCCCAAGAGAAGAAATACCATATTATAATAAATAACACAAATACATAGTGGCTACTGAGGTTAGCTCCCAGTTTGACAGCATTTAACCTTCATATTTTAACAGTTTTCTGGCTACTTTAGTACATTGAGTCATGTATGAGCTTTGTTTAACCCATGTTTACAAAGTTCACATTTTTATTAAAACTTACAAATGGCCGAACCCAAAGTTTCTTAGCAATGATATCTTTCAGAATGGGGATGCTTTTTGCCATTATAGTCAGATTTGTTTCTTTCCTAAGTGCCCTGCTAAGCTAAATGCATTCTTTCTACAAGTCTTGAACTACGTAGGTTGTAGAATGGACAAAGGATGCTAAATTGCAGCATCTCAACATGAACAACTCATCCCAAACTTAAATATTTCCAAAGAGTAGAGCAAGTAATCAGAACCTATGGTAGTGTAGGCCACCATAAAGCTGAAGTGTTTTTATTTTCTCAACCATCACTTCAATGAGCCTCACATTTTTTTGGCTACAGACACCCCTAGGCACTCAGGTCTAAACAAAGTTGAAGCTAACAGGGGTTACAAATGAGGTTTGCTGACAGAGTGGTTATTCTAAACATTCTGTGGATTCCCCTGATCCTTTCCTCAAAAAAAAAATCTGCTACCTGGCTCCAAACTGCTGCTAACCAAGCTTCTCACTGGTTTCACTGGCAGAGCTAGTCTCCTATCTCTAACAAAAAACAAGAAGGAAAAACCCAAGTATAGCCAAGAGCATGAAGGCACATTATCACTGCCTACGGTCACTAGGCAACAGTTCCACAAATATGCAAACCTAAAAAAAGGGAGAATTTTAGTCTATTGGAAGATATACAGTAAACATGAGATAGCCAGGTAACCAAATGACAAACTATTATCTGACAGGCTTGAAAACCTCTCTATGTGAACTTCTTTTAAGCCAACTTGTAATAAATACCACATGCAGCTAAATTTAAAAAAATAATAATAATCCTAAGCCAAGTTAAATAGTAAGCAACGTTCACATTTAACCATTTAAAGTCTACATTAAAATCCAAAATGACAATTACAAAACATTATATTACTATGAGCACTGTCAAATGCCTTGAATAATAGTACACTAAGGAAATAAGTAAAAACACACTTTACCTTGTATCTCATTTTGGGGCATGAGTGAATGTAGAAACCCATATAATAAAAACAGAGATCAGGAGCTTTTTCGTGAAGTTGCCTAGTAAAAGCAACTTCCCTGTGAAAGGAAAGAAGAGACTAATTACTTCTGAATACAATTCTTACATTCAAGTTAACTTTTCTTATTGAAACATTTTACAGCTACCTGGCTCTTGACCTATTTAAAGGACTAGACTTCTATCAAATAAAAAATTAAGATAAACAACATAAAAATAATGTCTTAAACAAAAACCCCAAAGACAAACTGAAAATCAATGCTTAAAAACCAACCAAAAAAATCACTAAAATGCAAAACACCACGTCAGGCTCTAAAATACTTTCATTTTTGTGCTTTGTCCTGCCAATTGACTGACTTGAAATTCAAATAAAAGTGACTAAGAGCCTCTATTTAACAGGTTTCTTGTTAATATTCATGTACATTGGAATTCTACAGAAATCTGGCCCAGCTATTGTACACAGACTGGTTAACGTGTTATTTTCAAAAAACAAGATTCAAGGATAAGCCTCTTGTTTGTTCTCTCATTTGCATTCTAGCAATTTACATGTAAAAACATCCATCTTTATACAACAAAAGGTATTTTTCACCTATCCTGTGTTTGTTTGTATGATTTTCTCAATTATTCTGAAAGATGTATCAATGGATTCCAAAATAACTTTGCTTTTTATCTTACTGGCACAAGGAAAATAGTATCATTACAAAGATTCTGCCAGTGTTTCCACTATAATGCTCATTTTCACAGTATTTGTAACTTTACAGTTCACATTTGTACCAAATTTGATAAAATATCGATGCTGGTTCTCACTTTCAATGTCAAAGGGATAAGAGGATATGAGCACATGCATATAGAATCACAGAATATAGGATGTATGTACAAATACTGGGGTGTTTTTAATCACTTAAGTTAGTAATGAAGATGTTTAAATACACTGAAGATGTTTAAATACACTGAAAACATTTCAGTTGCATGTAGTTTGCCAAGACCATCATGAGTCCATAATAACACTATCAATATACACCCATTTCAAGAGGAGAATATCTAGAAGTTACTCCATATCTGAAAATCCACGTAAATACAACAGAATCCAGAAGTGAGATTTATGTACTCCCAAAACCTTCACATACATATAATCTTTAAGACGTGGCATAAAGTTAAACAACCTTAGTGCTTCATGCAGATTACCCTGGACCTAATTAAATATCTTTCTGCAATTCAAAAAGCTGGAACACTACAGGGAAAAAACATTATCTTTGCAATTCAAGATCTCTTAAACACTGTTTCCAAGTGGACAACACTGTCTGATTTAATAAAACAAAAAGAGTCAAAGTGAACAGACAGTGAAATAAACAGACTTAAATGTAATGACGTAAAAATTGGGCTGCAGCAGCAGTTTTACCACGGGCAACACAGCTTCTTGCAACTGAATTAGTGCGTGGGATACCAAAGTTAGCTTGCTTAGAACTACTGCCAGTGCCTTTTTATGTCCTAGAGTCTGCAGCCATACACCCTAGGTAAGGACCCTTAACTCAAGTTTTCGCTCTTTCATTTATTTATTCAGCCAACCTCATTCCAGGCAAAGTTTTACTGGGGGGATGCTAAAGCATCCTTCTCTTTGCTCTATCCAGGAGCATGTGCTGTGATCCAACACAAAAGAATCCTCCGACTCCATCATTTTTAACTAGGAGCAGCAATCAAGTGTCACTGTAATGCATAACACACACCTACCTCCATTCCTTCTGCCTAAATCCCAACAGAACAGGGACAACAGACTTGCAATTACCTTTTGGTAAAGCTTTCAGTTATGGGATATATCTAGAGTCATAATGGCTGTTTAGTGGTTGGTTGGCAAGAGTAGTCAACTCGTGAGGAATACATATTAATTCCACCAACACAAAATTCAGACTTAGTATTTCAGTGCTACATAACCCAATCCCAAAAGAAATTCAAGAAGTGTCCTCTTACACAACAAAGATTAGGAATACTATGCTTGTCTACTGTTCATGATTTTAGGTAGTAGAGGGAAGGTTTAACTTTATCCTGAAAATAAGAATAAGAATCACTCAATATTTCTTGATAATATTTTTTTTCCATTTGGTAAGACTGGTATTTGACAAGTAGCTGCTTCTCCCCTCATTCTTTACTTACACACCTACATATTTCAAATGATCTTCAAATCCCATCCTCACTACGACTCAGCAGCAAAATTTCTCCAAGTAGTATGAAGTGGAAGTGACAGCATTGTAATGCAGTTTAACCTCCATGGAGTAAAATTGGCAACAGCTTTGAAGGTATCAGATTCCTTTGCAACTTCCTAAATCCTCCCTAACTCTCAAGTTTTTTTTCCCCTTTTTGAAAGAAGAACAAGGTTAGCTCCCTCTAAGACTGTTGGGAACTCATTTTTATTGCCTTAAAGGCTGCAGAATTTATAAGCTGCTTTTTCTCTAGTTGAGGCACGCATGCATGCTGCACTGACAAAGTTTTAAATTTATTATGTAGAAAATTTAAAATAATTTCTTGAATTCATAAGCATGGATTATGTCAGTCTATTATTACCTAAAGTAATGTGATACGTACAAATACTAAAAACCCAACTTTTAGGAGAACTTAGTGTTTTGTGTATGTGCTTACCTTGCATGGAAAAGAAATAATCAGTCTAATTTCAAGTATCTAGCATATATAATAAAACAGTTCTAAAATTTAGATGACTAATAGACAGAAAAAAGATCAATTCTAAATTATAGAAGTTCCAACATTTTTCCTACATTTGTTAATTCTGGTTAAGTTCATAAAATCACCAGAATGTTACAGGAAAATGACAATTCAGACTCTTTTAGACACAGACCTCTGGAGATGCTACAGCAACAGCTACATTAATGCTCATGATGACTTTGAAGTTAGCCCTGATTTCTGCTGGAACTGGACCAGATGACATCCAGAGGTCCCTGCTGACCTAAACTCTTCTATGACTCTACAGTTTCTCCTTCATAAAGAGCCAAGAGGAAGGCAATGTTATCAGCTCTTATTAAAGGTGGAGAAATTGCACTTTAGAACTTAACTAAGAGCTTACTAGAAAAAGTGGGAGGAGGTCTTCCTCTCTCACTCCCTGCCCATTCTCAGCTGCACATTGTAGGTCCATCACAACTCTTGCACTAGCTCTGATGTTTTTCACTGAGCCAACTCAGCTCACTAACCAGGTTGCTAAAACAAACAGTCTTCTGCTCAGTAAATTAAATTGGCTAAATATATGGTCACTAGAAGCCCAGCATATAGCAGAGATGGAGAGGAGTGATTGCAGCATCTCATTTCAGCAGCAATAAATCATTAGAGGGATGTCAGCAACTTCAGTGAACTTTGTGGGAAAACCCCTTTGAGATATGTATTTGAACAATTCATATAACTGTTATTCAGAAATCACAGAATTCACCACTGGAGAGAGAAGAATACACCCAAAAGGAGAATAAAGAAAAGATTTTTAGGATATTTTGATTTCCTAATGATAAACAATAAACTATGAATGATTAGACTTCTGAGAGATTAAACTGCATATGGCTTACTTGTTATTGCAAAGTATATGAAGTAACTGTGACAAGAAGAGGTTTCCTAAAGATGGTGTTTGTGCTATACATATTTCAGAAGTCATGTACAGACCCACCCTGGTGGGTAACACTAAATAATAGCTAAGGAACTCCACCTATACAGAAGATGTCTCTCAACAGGATGCCTTGGAGAAAGAAGAAAGCTAGATCTCACAATTCTAGCGTTTCTTTTGTACCTGCAAGAGTGCAGTGCAAATCTCAACAGGTCAAGATTTTTGCTAGAACTTCTCAGACTTAGGGAAACTTGAAAATTGACACATCTGGCAAGTGGTTCAAACCCAGTTCTTTCATGAGAATCTCCCTGGGAACACCATATGTCTGTGACCAGCTTACTTCATGTAAACAGAGAAGCAAAAAAGCTAAGAAAAAAAAACTGAGATGCACAAATATTTCCACTCATTTAGGGTTTTTTTCCTTATAACAGTAATGGAATCATTAAATTGCTTATGGAAGAAAAACAGTCACTTGCAATTTAGCATACAAGTCTTATTTACAGTGAAAAGCATTACTCACTGTTCCTACTGTTTTGCAAGACTAAGTTGATAGTTAATTTAAGGCTTTAAAATTCGTAGGATTACTCACTCCATCAGGCTTTCTAAAGACAGAGATAATGAGATTAACATACCTGAAAAATATACTTAGTGCCAGTACAGCAGGAGACTACTAATTCAGAAGACAATGGTTTTTAGGTACTCTATTATTTATGACCTCAATGTGCATAAAACTATAAAAGTGATTAATTTCATTTGGTGACTGGGCTAAGAAAAAGGTCAAAGGAAGAATTATTTCTATTCAAAGAAAGAAGAGGCTTTTCCTGCTGAAACCAAGCAATACTAAATTACTTTCAAGGGCAATAAAACCTAGGTATTTCATTTCTGGCTGTTTTTTTTTAATCTTTAAAAGTGTTTAGCTAACTAGAAAGATACATCCCTATTCAAAGATGATAATTAAAAACCTATTTGGAATGCAACCAAGTGTAGAGAATTAAAAAAAAAAAAACCCAACAAAAAACCAAACCAAACCAAAACCACAAATACTTTGCTAGAGATAGTGTTACCAGTATATGTTTAGACTGGAAATAAAAGCTCAAGTTTAGGAACAAGTACCAATTTTTACTATTATGTGTAATCAGATAACAAAAATGTCCTCTTACCGTAATGCGGAGTAGACTCCCAAAGATAAGAAAGAATAGTCTGGATCATAGTACAGATAGACAGAGGACACACAGCAGGGCAGGATATCAATTACACCAACAGCAATTATCTTCCCATCCAGCCAATACTGCTGGTGGAAAGAACCATAGCCACAGTCTGGTCCATTCGGTGCATTCTCTGCCTAAGCAAAAACAAAAGAGAGAAAAAGATGAAAAAAAAAGATGAAAGTCTGGCAGGTAGACTTTCAGTATAAAAACAATCTGAGAAAGAATTTTAACATAAATACTGTGAGAAATTACTCCTATGATCCATGTTTAGTAAAAAGGAAAAAAAAGGAATTTGAGAAGCAGGAAAAAAGCATGTTAGTTCACTGTATCATTTGTGACTTTTGCTGTACTCATGATCAGTAAACTCTACGTATCACACATCCCAACCACAAATCTGCAGCCAGCCTCTGCCATCTAGCATTTATAATACTGAAATAATAAACCAACATGATTCATCAAGTTATTAATGCATTATTACACGCAAACAAATTCTGCAGATACTCTGTAATTCGACCTACTTACTCTTCAACAAGAGACAAAGCCCTAAGGCAGAATGGTGAAATGCAGACATTTCACCCTGCTGGCAGGTCCCAAAGCTGGCTGTGACTGCCCAGTTCCACCAACACTTTCTGTCACAGGAAGGACCCTACAGCTTCTCCCTCGTGCCCCTGTGTCCTGGAAACACTTTGGCCACAGAAATTCAGTTTCTCACAGTGGCCATTAAAGTTGCTTGAGAAAAGCAGTTATGAAAAGCACTGAAAAACTTACTCTTCATGTGAGCCTTACTCTTCATAAGGTTTACTCTTTCTGAACAACACCTTTTATCTAAGAACCTGAAACTGTGTTACAAAAGAATCTGTAGAGCTACTCTGACATGAATTAACAAAGAATCTTCTGCAAAACCACTAAGGAGCTCGCTATTCTTGTGCACTGTGGTTTTGGATGTGCAGTGAAGTACGTCTCCGGACAGGGTAAAGCACCTAGAGCTAGAAACTGATGCTTCAAATTAAGAAGAAAATGATCTCCTAATTTAAACTGTATTGCACAACCAACTTTGGCATGCCATTCTCTCCCACATCAAGTTTACTTTAATCCCGAATTCCACTGTGCTCAACTTAATTATCCATCTAGTCATGTTTTTTCACTGCATTGCCAGATCTTCAGAAAGCTGCTTCTCACTCAATAAATCTGACAATATTGCCTACTATTACCAACTGTTTTGCATTACAACAACAGAAGGTGGGTTTAATCAAGTATTTTGATACAGTAGCGCAGACTGAAGAGATGATGGGCAGTAGAAGTTATTCTAATTGGTACCACATGTGTCAAAAGAAATCAATCACGTGAACAAAAATCATTTCAACTGACTTACCCAACCAATAAGTCCCAAAACAAAGGCCTTATAAAAAAAAATGTTTGCATTTTTATATGGTTATATAGCACAAAACTATATATGGAGCTACAGATACTGCAAAAGGAAAACAACCAAACATTTGAAAGCTTGGCAAGCAGTATATGAGGATATTAGACTGGGATACCAGCATATTAAACTGAGTTTCTTCTCATTCAGAGAAAGTATACTTATTCAACAGTTATGGTTTCATACAACAACCTTGACTTTTCAGTAAAGCCAAATGAATTCCCATGGTCAGTAGTAAAATTTTTAAGCTGGGGCACAGTCAAGTAAGAGTTTTTTTCTAAGGATTTCTCAGCGCAGGATAAGTTCTCTCAGCTACCAAGGTGCAGTTGGTGACAGAAAAAATGAAACATCTCCTGCAATCCAAGGGGAAATGTGACTGGTAATAGAACACAGACTTGCTTAAGTTTCAGTTAAAACAGATTTTCTTTCTTTGTCAGTAACTCATCATATAGGATTTAATGAATGTTAAAAAAAAGATAGTCTAAACCAACAGGGAAAAGATTTTCACTCAAAGCAAAGTCTTCTGAAGTTAAACGAATGCTGTGTCTGTGTGTGACTCCAAACCTCCAAAAAGCATCGTATGGGTTCGGTCACCAGGCTTCTGCAAACTGAAGTGTGAGCATCAGCTAAGAACTTCTAGTAAAGAATAAACTACAGTTATTTCTCTAATGCAATTACAATGAAATGTCATGGGCATAAAAGAGGCTATGTTCTGTAACAAACATAATAAGCACTGATTTCAGGCAAAATGTTCAGGGATCTCCATTACATTAAGCAAACAACAATTTTAAAAAGAGCAACATATTCCTCCTCCTTGAAAAGTTTTCATACAATGTAATCCTTTGTAATGCCTGTAAGTATTATGTTTTCTCCAATTTCTCAGTGAATACTTGGCTCCTTTAACTTGATTTCTCATGCACCTTCCAGGCAATTTGACGTGAAACAGGTCTAGAATATGAAACATTTTCCTGAAGCAGGTTATACGATTTCACACTACTGCCATAACCACCTGGGACCGTGTTTGTCAAAGGTGATGTAAAATATACCAGTGACACCAGAGAGGGCTTGCCTTATCTACCCAAAATAATACACATGAGCCGTGGAATCAGTCCAGAGGGACCAACTTACTGAAAATAACCAACTTATACTCAAACTTCAATACAATGAATTATTATAATCTGATGGTACTGAAACAATCCAAAAAATAAGAACTGAATCCAGGACAAAAATTAAAACAATTTCCACTTCAATGTTTAGACTGTAATGCAGGGAAATATACAATCTATTCCATTACATGTTCATTCTACCTGTCTTCATATTCTGCTAGCTAATGATTCTGTTTGGTTGCTCATCTTTTAAAACCCCTTATTAAAATTTAAATATTTAATAACAACTGGTATTATATATTGTCCCCATTAGTACACCTCAATGTAATAACTGCTTATAATTGAACTTCAATGATGCTGAGAGCACTCAATTTTCTTCAAAGCACATTGGTCTTTACTTTTCAGAGATGTTTTACTACTTTATCATCATTGTTGTTATTATTATTGAAATTGCACTTGTTAACTCGCATTCCAGACCAGTTTGCAACTGCAGAAAGCACTGCATACCTCCCTTCCAAAAATGGGTCCTGACCATACTAACTGCATCATTCTTTTTTCTGTGCAAGGTTTCATGAAATTTCCTGTCTTGAACTTTTCCATTTTACCCTCTACTCTGGATGGAGGGAGGAGGGAGATATCAAATCCACACTATCCCTTACACAAAGGAAAAAAAAAATAGCCAGGAAACCCTTGACTTTGACACTCCTGTGGAAATTATGTGCCCAAGAAGTGAAGTGATTAATTCCAGCAGTTCCTTTCCCAAAGGCACACACACACACAACCTACCATATGATAGATTTCCATCTCTTACTTGGTAACATATTTCCTTTTCACTACTATGTCCTCCTTTCATTAGTGATTAGTGGAGATGCTGTGAAAGCAGCCTACAAATATAGGCTGTGTCAGCAGAGAGGTAGCACTGCATGTTTTCATTAAAATAAGTCAGCAATGCACCCTGGCAGCAAAAAAAGGCCAAGAGCAGCACCCTGGGCTGCAGCAGGCAGAGCACTGCCAGCAGCTTGAGGGAGGTGAGCTTCCAATCTGCTCAGCACTGGTGAGGCTGCACTGGCACTGCTGGGTCCAGCGCTGGGCTCCCCAGTACAAGAAAAATATGGACTGACTGAGGCAAGGACATAAAGGCCATAAAGATGATGAAGGGTCTGGAGCATCTGAGGAAAGCTTGAGAAAGCTGGGACTCTTCACCCTCAAGAACAGACGACACAGGTGTAGGTTTTATCAGTATGCAGAAATACCTGATGGGAGGGAATCATAGAATCACAGGATGGTGGTTTGGGTTGGAAGGGACCTCAAAGCTCATCTTGTTCCACTCCCCCTGCCATGGGCAGGGACACCTCCCACCAGACCAGGGTGCTCCAAGCCCCATCCAACCTGGCCTTGAACACTGCAGGGAGGGGGCAGCCACAACTTCCCTGGGCAACCTGGGCCAGTGTCTCACCATCCTCACAGCCAAGAACTTCTTCCTACTAACTAATTTAAATCTACCCTCTTTCAGTTGAAAAACCATTACCCCTCATCCTATCACTACAGGCTCTTGTAAAAATGAAGATAAGGGAGCCAGATCCTTCTCAGTAGATACCACTAACAGGACAAGAGGCAGTGCATGCAAATTAAAACTCATGAAATTCAATCTGAACAGAAGGAAACGGGTTTTAACTGAGAAGGTGGTCAAACAATGGCACAGGCTGCCCAGAGAGCCTGTGGAGTCTCCAACCCTTGAGATATTCAAAACCCACAGCCCTGGACAACGTGCTAAAAAGATTAGTGAAGATGTGAAGGTACAAAGGGCTTCAACAGCAAGAGACTGAGTATCACCACGTAGACATCATGGTGATGTCTACATCACTGTAAGAAGAAGAAAAAAAAAAGCAGTTTGCCAAGATCTCTAAATGAAATTAGTTTTGATTTAGTCCTGAGCAGTGCATCAAATGTGACTAAAATATGACATTCTACAGAAGGTGATCCTGGGAATTACAGACCTGTAACCATATCATTTGTTATTAGATCTCTCAATAAATAAAATTAAACAGAGCATAAGCTGACGTGCTTTTCAATGAGCAAAGATTCACAAGTGCCTTTCAGTTCTTTAAGATTCAAAAACATCTCAATATGGATAAAAGCAATCAAAGTGAGAACAAAAGATCATTTACATAATGGCACTTTCCATTGTGCTGGATCTATTCTGTTCTCCATACTGGTATGTGAGTCAACGAAGACTGAACAGTGTTGCAGTAAACTGAGATGATAATTTAAAAATATTCAGGATGGTTAAACAAGAGCAGAGTGTGAACAACAACAGAAAGACATGATAATAATGAGTGATTAAAAAGACAGAGGAAGTATCAAATGTTCATAAATGCAAATGGAAAAAATATTGCTATATACACATCCAAAACAACAGGCATAAATTAGCAGTTCACTCAAAAAGATGCTTTTGAGAGCAGTTTTATGAAACTACTGATTTAACACTTAGCATTAGTCAAAATGGAAGAAGACTAACGAGCAACTAGAGAAGGATTTGAAAATCCAGGCCACACTGGTTTTTGGTTAAGACTCCTCTGTGCAGTTCTCCTATACAGAACCAGTACAACCACACCTCTCCAAACAAGGCAGTATTTGCAAATGTGAATTGGTAAAATGGCAAATGTTGAAATGTAGCTTCTAAGACAAAAGGATGAATAAACGGCCCCTAAACAGTTCCCTCTACATTAACCTGTTCACTGCTAGAAAACTGAGTAGTTTTCTGCTACTACATACTGTATCATTTTTTTAAACTATTCATTTTTTTGTGCCAGAGCCCATAGCCAAAACAGAAACTAAATAGAATAATAAAATGAGAACATAAAACAGACAGGAAGAGTTTGGGTGTTCATACTATTTACAGCTAATAACAATATTAAAAATATTAAAAATTACAAATTGACATAATGTAAGGTTTAAATTTTATTTTAAATTATTTTTGTTCAAAAGAGTAAACACACTACACACTACTGGATTTGCTTGTGGCAACTGGTTCAGAATAAAGAATTTCAAGAATTCCTTGGCCTCTGATATACAACCCCTTTTATTTAACTTCATCTAATTGAATACATCTGTAGTGGTGCCACACAAAATTTAATTCAAGCTTCAAAATGTCAATAAAAAGTGTTCATAAGAAACAATACTGGTATAAACCTGGCAGGGAAGTGTGCATCAAAATCTATGTAGCCATACAAAATTAAGAATATAATGGCAGTCTGCTGCCTGAGTTGACGAGGTGATAAAAGCCCTTTTCCTATAAAGTCTAATGAGTTCTATTACTCTTCAGCTCTCAGGAATGTAAAGGCCAGTGGACTCAGCAGAGAAAAGCAACAAACTCTCCACACATGGATTCATTCAAACTGCGACATATCAAATTACTAGAGTAATTACTATAACCTGACAATTTCATTACAGTCACGCGGTACTTAACTCTTCAAGACTAACAAGACAGTGCAAGAAATCCACAGCAGTTTTCTTACTTGAAGCAACAGCATCTCTCCTAAACTTTTAACTCATATTGTAATCAAACAGAAGTTTAGCAAGTTATTTAATAATACATTATTTTATTTCATAGAAATAAGAGCAGAAAAGACATAGCACTTTCTGCTACTGTCTCTTACAAATACTGTGACACCCATCTACATCACCTATACCATAACAGTTTGCTTTCTACAGAGAGTGGAGAGGAAAGAACACATTCATTTCAAACTTGCATCTAGAACTAATACATACCTCCAGAGGAGAATCACAAAGGAACCGTGTGAACTGCATCAAGGTAGAGCCATCAGAAATATGTGCCCAAGAAGACGGTCCAAATATGCCAAGTAGAAAAAGAAAAATATTAGTAGTACTTCAGGACATATTAACAGTCAAATACACTCTTTCAAAACCATATATTTGAAAAACATCACCAGATTTTCAGAGTTAAAATTTAACTTCCAGAAACAAACTCCCACGTTCTAGTTGGTTTAGAAATACAAACAGATATAACAATTAACTAGCCGAAGTACTTCCCTTCTATAAAATAGATTTTTTTAAATGTGATGGGAGAGAATCATCACCTTGTAATACAGGTCTGTTTCTGATGTCCTTTATTTTAAATCACACATTACTTTTCTCTCTGACTGCCTGCGACAGGGAGTCTTTTCCCACCGTGCCATTGGTACCTGCCCCATCACTACAGCAAGGGGGTTAGGGCCCTCATACCTCTCAATATAAATTAAGTCTATTTACATTCCCAATAATAAGCAAGTCCATTGAAAGTCTAAGGAAGAGGAAGAAGAAAAAATAAAACCAACTTCCTGAAAGTGCAAGCATTTTCAAACCTAGATTCTTTACTCAATACAAAATAATGTGCTGCAGATAACCAACCAAAAAGGCAAAGCTTTAATGATCTGGAGCTTGTTCAAGATTTTGAGACTAATAAAATGTAATAGTTATTTATTTACCATCATTTACTTATTCAATACAAATACTTCCTTACTAGTGGATTCCACATTAAACATGTTAGAAAGTTCTGGTATGCAATTAACCCTAAAACATTCCTTTGTTAAAAACCTAGTACATGTTACATGGTTTAATTTCTCCTCTTGTAATAACTGGATGATCTAATAAGCCAGCAGCTCCCAAACTGCAAAGTAATAATAAACAGGAAGTTTAATTAAAGTTTGATAAAAAGAATCTATATGGACACCTACAACAACCTAATTGTTGTCAAGGCTGTTGTCAAGAATTCTATGGATTTTTAATTAAAGATTCTTCTATTTAAACGAGAATACAAAAAATGTGTTGATTACTTGTCAGTAGTCCCATTTTTCCCAGGGAAGGAGAGGAGAGGAAGAGAGGCAACAATAAAAAGTGCCAATACTGTAATTGCTGACTTAGGTTGTACACAAACTCCATCCTAAGTAATCAAAAGCTTCTCTTTTCTTCAGAAGGTGCTATAAAGCAGATTTTAGAAATAAAAAGATACTCTGGTAGATTATAAAATCACAGAATGGTTTGGGTTGGAAGGGATCTCAAAGACCATCTCGTTCCACTCCCCCTGCCATGGGCAGGGACACCTCCCACCAGCCCAGGTTGCTCCAAGCCCCATCCAACCTGGCCTTGACACATACCTCGATCTGCAAACATTAACTGGACCATTCTCATTGTAGCTCAGAGCAGACACAACCTTTACCTGTCTCTAAGAAAGTATATCTGTTGATGCTAAAAGAATCAAGACTCTGCAGAAGTCATACTTCAGACTTTTCCCTTAACACATAGCAGTAGCTGATCTATGGATGAATGGTAAACCTTTGGACACAGACTTTATGGAAGAACACTGAATTTTTTAAGGTGATGGTGAAAACAGGGGTTGTGCATTTCCTATAATTAACCACTACTTCAGATCCAGTCATTACCACTCTAAATTACTCAGAATTTGGAAAAAATGAATGACTGCGATATCTTAATTATATCCTAGAACTGTTTTGATTTTGTGGATATGGAGAGAGAACAAGGGGGGGGCGGAAACAGATAATACTTAAAAGAGAACAAAAAAGTAATTCAAAATTTGAATTACTGAGTTATGTTCCCATAAAAAAAGAGTTACAAATTCCTTCACTGCGAGTGCACCAGTCCCTACAGCCAGTGATTTCAGAATGTGCAGGCTTCAGAAAAAATAAACCATGTGTTATTAATTTTCATGTCAGAAGACCCCCAATAGTTCTTAATCTGTAACTTTAGCTTTGTAGTGCAAGTTAAACCCTATGGGTGAGAAAACTGAGCCAACGACACTTTTCAAATAGCTGTATCAATTCTCCAGGCCCTGCTGTACAATCCCTTGGCTTTGAGGGTGAGAGGGAACTTTTTAAGTGCACCTAAGCATAACTGCTGCTTGCTAGGGGGTATATGCTGTTACAGCTACCTATACTGCTGGCAAGGAAAAAATTCCTAACTGCACTCGAATTTGTATCACAATATTATAGGGGAAAAAGACATTGCAAGTCTTGTCATGTATTATTTCACCTGTTGATACTTGCTCAAGTTGTCAGGTTGGACAATTTTCACAACCAAGTCCTGGGAAACTTCAGAAGACTGTGAATATTCTCTAGAAGTCAATAAACAATTACCCCAAAACCCAACAATTTTTTGTTGTGGGTATTTTGGGTTTTTCTAAGGAAGATTTTAATTGACGCATAGAGCTGGAGAATTTAATAAATATTTTAGATTCTCTGACCTCTGCTGTTATCTTCTCAACCCTTACTCTCCCTTCCCACCTCCAAACCCACAGCACTTTCATTGTACCCTAGGAATGTACTTAGTCTATAAATTTATTTAAAGTGAAGTAAACCTAAGATTCAGTTTCTAAATTAACAAACTCATCTAATATTGCAGGAATATTATGAACAAAATTCAAAAATTACTCAATAAACCATGAAAGAAACGCAGTCAGAGGCTGGTGTTGCATGTAAAGTACTCAATCTATCACACAAGCACAATTAAAATTCCTTTCACGAAGTCATCCTCTTCGCATTTTAATTTCAAACTGAATTACATAAACTTCAGTCTTTTTAAAACTATATAATATATGGGAAATCCACAACATTTTTACTTTGGTGCAAACTAGTTACAATTGCCAGAAAGAACCAACAGAACAACAGGAAATAAGTTTAAACATAACCAATAAAACTAAGAGAGGAACGTATCAGTGAGAATTAAATCAAAGTGGGAAAAAAGGCAGAAAAATAAAAGGCAGGTTTGGTTCAACCCAAAGCTGCTTGCTCAAGTAAAAGCACATGCACAGCTTTAAAATGCTGTAATAAAACTAGAGTGTTAACACCTGCCTCCTTTTAAAAGTGGGGGAAAGATACTCAGATGCTTTGGATGCTAAACCAGAATGTGTTTCACCTGGTAGCTCAGTAACTTTCTGAAAGCAAGTGAGTGTTCTGTTTCAGAGAGATCCACTGACCCACAGGTGAAGAAAGAACCTTCAAAACATAGTACATAAGGAAAGAGAGGATTTAAAGTTTAAATGCAAGCCTCAAGTAGAGTTTCCAGTACAAGAATCAAACTAAGGCAATAGAAATAATTGCAGATGGGACAGAATGTACATCTCGGAGTTACAATTTCAGTTCCCTCATGGAGAGACAAAAGTCACTGTGGCTTTGTCTGCTCGGAAGAAACTTGCTCTCAAAAGAATGGAAATTTGTCAGTCTTACAGTAAAGGGCTTTTTCATTTTTTATGGATTTCTATAGAAAACTCATGTCAAAATCAGGAAGAACAATGTAAACTGTGATGCAAAAAGAAGCTGAAATGAAACAGTATGATTATGGATGAGTTAACTGGATGACTAAATTCTTTGACTCCTATAGGCATTCCAAGAAAAAAAAATCCATGGATACATGGCACTACAGGGCCACACAAGTAAGCAGAAAGGATCAGGCTGATACAGAACTACTCGTTCCAAGTCTTTACGTTAACAGTATCTAAGATCTGAAACACAAACCCATTGCAGTGAGATGTTCTGCTGCAGCAGCAGCCCACCACCAAGACCCAACGATCAGATTAGCACTGCCATCAATCGAAATGATAATAGAATTAAGTTGTAGAAACCTACGGCTGCTGAGGCAAGCTAGAGAAGGTTAAAAATAACCACGAAGGCTATTGATTTATTTTTTTTTGAAGCGTTCTCTCACTAGAAGATAAAAAAACCAAGGGGAAACTAGGTTAGAGACCTAAAAGTTTGCAACTGGCTGCTGATTGCAGCTTTTGAATTGATCGGAACGTGCTCCTTGGCATTTCCCAGGCTACTTACTCAGTTTTCTATATTAGTTCAAGAGGATTTCTGGGAGGCAATTAAAAAAAAAAAAAAAAAAAACCTGGGAAAGAAAAAGCCCACTCTACCTATTTCAGTAATTTTTTGCACCTTTTCAAACAGTGTATCTTTTGTGTGTTGTGAAATTCTTTTCTTCCAAGACAAATATTTAGTTAAGCACAAAGCAAAGTGAGTGTCTTTGCAGAGAGAACTGAGACACAGACTGTTTTTCTACAAGTTTGTCATTATAAAATACTCGTGAAAAGTTAAATAAAACGTTTGCTTCAGAAGGTCTAAACAGCAATAAACTGTTCGCTCTGGCTCTTTCTGGAAACTACTGTAGAAATTTTATGATCTTTTATGGAAATGTTTTCTAACTTGTGTAGCTGCCACATAGCTTGTTTCAGTTACACTTCAGCCACGTTTCTTAAAGACAAAGACTACTGTAAAAAGACTTAAAGCCTAAAAATCACCTCAATGGACTAGGTGTATTGTATCAGTGTTTTAAACCACCCAGATCAATCATTAAGTTCACTAGAGAAGAGGCAGGAAGAAAAATAAAAGCTTAATTTCATATTTTTAGATGACAATCTGTTACATGTAAAGCTCAGTTTGGAATTACAGACACTAAATTTTTTAGCACAAGAGCTGAATACAGCTGAAGAACTAAACTAGCTGAGAGTTTTTAGATACATATATGTGTGTGTATAAAATATGCTGACAGCTTCTATAATTGACTTCAAGAAGCACTTTAAAAAAAGACAACATTGGGTCAGAAATGCAATGCCTCTGGTGAGCTGATACTTCATTAAGAACTGCTAGAGATATCCCCTATTCTATCCAAATTAGCTATTGATTACATCACTGGGATCAAAAAGAGATGAGATGAAAGGGCCAAGAAGAAATGTTTTCGCTGTATTAATTTCATTTAAAATCTTCACCTCCAGAGCTACAGTTCCACATCTGCATCTTTCATTTAAATACCCAGAAATATGTTTTGACACTTCATATAAAACACAAGACACGCAGGTGGCAAAACGCTCTGAAACATTTACATACATATTTCCACATACTTTGTTAATCACCCTGTAGCCAGGGTAAAGCTGGATCATAGCATCTTCCTGATGATTTGGGTTCTGCAAAGTCCTCCCTGCATTTCTTACCCAGAAACATGGGTATTTTGGCTGTTGAGCAGGAGGGAAAACATTTGCAAATATGGATTGCTTTTAGCAAAGCAGAGGACAAGCCAGGTCTATTACTAAGCTTCCTTAAAGCCATCCTTCTCATCTGAAGAGCCAGTCTGTGCCCTCAGATCTAGTTATTGTTTCTATTGTGTTTCTTTCTATTGTGTTTCTACCTTGGTTTCAGATTTTTGTACTGTAATTCTACAAAGCTAAAGGATAAAGCACTACCTGGTCACTTGCCTATTCTTCTCTGTTTCTTGAAGTAAAACCAGAGCAACAGCCTCTTGATTCAATGATTTATCAAAGTATATCTGCCTCTTCGGATTATACAAGACAAAGTTCACCCTTCTATGTCATTCTCTGATCATTATTCCATACATTAATCTACACATTCTCTCCCAGAAATACACCCAAATACTATTCAAAGTTACAAGCCTCAAAACCATATTTGTCCATTTTCTCTGTGCACAAATTACTGTGATAAAGCTATGTTATGGTTTATTATATTTCTCATGACAAATGAAGACAAAGAGGTGGATAAACTGTCATTCACACAATTTGTTTGCATAATTATGGTACTCTTGATCTGCTGATCAGCTCTATAACTTGTGCTTCAACTAGTCTTTCATTGATAATGCAGGGAAATAACGCTTGCTCAACGAGAGGATGCTTAGCCTACTATCTCCTCTCTGTTCATTATCGAACGTGACAGACACTACAACAGACTCTTCCCTTGCACATTTTCACAGCTTCCAAAAATGTGCAGTTCAGGGACTTGGCTAATTCAGGAGCAGCCTTGGATAAATTTGTCCAATAGGCAGTGACACACCTATTTTCCATGATTGTATCTTACCCTCATTCAGAAGCTATTTATACTTTACCACTTAATAACCTGTTGAGGGTCCCCCTAATTCTTCTATTTTTTTCCAACAACTCTTTTTAATATAAGAGGACATGTATTACTAAACCAGTGGATGACTACACATTTACATAGCAGCTTAATAAGGTTTTGAGTTCCCACAGAGAAAAACTGAAAAATCAGTTCTTCCACAGCACTATTTAAGAGCAAGTATTATGAAACAATCTTTAATTAGAAAATCGTTTGCTACGTTTTTCCTTAGGACATCAATTCAATCCAATAAAAACACGCTGACATAAATATTCTTAGGTGCCAACAACTTTGCATAGCATCAGTATTTGACTGCACTCTGAAGCACAGAGAAAACAAGGTCAGTTTTGAAGCTGAAATCCTGTAGCAACTGACCAAAGGTGTTTGAGAGGGTTGAGATTTCCAAGGGAAATTCAATGTATACAAACTAAGAGAAAAGGGGATAATCAACAGTTTAAAAGCATATGTAGAAAAAAAGCTTTTACGTCAAGATAAAAATAAGAGATTTGAAAAAATTACACTCATAAGCTAAATAATTTTTGATTCCAGGAGCAATGAGATACTCAAAACTGCTCCTAGAATATTAACTTACTTGGCAGATAGCAAATATACTCCTACTTTACCATATTCTCTGCTCACCAATGAGAGCAGCACTGAAGATTCTGACGATGCTTTTCCACGGACAAGGCAAGTTTCATCACTGCAGGAGCAACAAAAACCCTGGGACTTGGAAAAAGTTTATTCCACTACAAAATTTCTACCTTGCTTTTTATTAGACCAAACAGAAGCCGACTGCACGAGTACTGCATCACCAAAATCTATCACAGGACTCTCCCCAGCAAAATCTCAAACTAAATTCTTATTAATGAACACAAACTATTATTAGTGCCACAGCAGTCTCCATCAGAGATGCAGAAGGAGAGGAGAAAGCAAGGAGGAAAAGGTAAAATTCAAAAAGGCCCACTGTCTTGAAGGGCACTGAAACATCAGTTACTACTGGTCTCCTGGGCACTCTCTGGTTAGTGCCACCTTAAGTTCAAACTAATATTTGGTGTCAAGTATTCCATGGATTCCCCTGGAATTTGTCCTGGAAATTACCTACTCTCCCTTCTTACATAAAATCTTGACAAAAAGATGTACAGACATTGCCTAAGTGCAAAAAGAGGGCCTTCTTTCACACTCATTAAGCAATAATCGACTTCAGAGTTCACATACCTTTTATATTGTGAACTGTTTTATAACTTTCCTCATTAGTGTTATTTACAAATAAACACCAAAATTCTAAACCTATTCCTAAAATTGCCTTTCAATGCAATAAGGTTAACATTAAACCTTAGTACAGTATATTGTAATGCCAACAATCTAAGAATATATTCCAGAAATAAGTTGCTAATATATCCCATAACAATTTTGGTTGGATTCTGAATTCAAATATAGGCAGGTTTCTGAAGATGAAGTGTTCAGCCAAACATAAAACTAAATACTGTTCCTAAACCAGTAACTTTCCAAACACAAAAGTGTGCAGGACTCTCCCTGAAAAGGAGGTTCACCTACCATACACAAAAATATTAGCTTGCACAGATTAAAAGCTAAATTTAGTTTTTAGAGAAAAAAAATCCTGGATGCCTGCCAGTTTAAAGCCCAAAGCAGACTTGTTACTGCCCTGATAAAAAACCCTGTGTATAGGACAGAATTTCATTCTACCTTTACATAAAGAACTGCTGGGCTCCATACTGTCTGTATGATACATTAAAAAGACTGAAAAAAAAGAGGAAGAAGAAAAAGTTTGAGGTCTTTCAAACAGCATTTTCCACCCTTCCTCTCAATAACTTGGATCAGTTTTACCCTACTTGGTATCTTCCGTTCTTAAAAGTGACTCAGATAATTCTCCTCCCACACAAATTCAGTATTTAAAATAAATAAACAAACAAACAAAGGCTTCTAATTGCATCAAAATACATTTTGTGTAAAGTATTCTTCAGTTTACATCCTGCAGGGATCATATACAAAATGCTTTTGATGGAAGTGACAGAGCTTTAGTGCCTAATAACTGTGAACAGAAAGACCTTTTTAGCCAGGTAAGTCACACGAACACACAAGATAATTTTAGTGTTAAAGAAGGACCTAAATTAAATGCCATCAGCATCAGACTGAGTTTTTACATTTAGGAGCTTCTCTGGAGCTTCTAGTATGTCTCCTCTGGAATATTACACTAAGCCTGAACAAATATGATGCAAGAGAAAGAAGATAAAGGCAGAGCAGGGAAACACCTATGGCAAGTAAGGAGAAAAAAGAGGATAAAAATCCATTAAACCATTAGTAGTATGAACAGAAATCCACCTCCTTCCAATTCAACAGCAATTCCCACCTTAAGGTGGTGGAAACCAGAACTGTCCTAATGCATCTTTCTAAACTTTCCTCCCCTGGACTCCCTCAAGTAAAAAACAAAGTTCCATGGGTGATTCAGGCCACCAAACCTGAGCCTACACCAAACCATACACACTGACCCAAACAGAGGTTAGAGGAACTGAAAGCTAACTGCTACTCAGAACTGAACTGGAAGAAGGCATTGTGATTTTCCTCTTGATTCTAATGGCTGTATTAAAAGAATCCATAATTTTAAACAAAGAATAAATATGTGAAGTTCATGGCATCCTCACTGCAGCAACAAGAGTCAGAGCAGAAGGATGGTGACATTTATGCTACATATAAGCACCAGGGCTGCAATACATTCATTGTAGCAGACAAGTCAAGTCCCTAATCAGGCCAGGTAATGCCTGGTACAAATGCAGTAAAAAGCTCAATTTTCTGGGCATGTTTCCAATTTTTACCTTATTATAATTAACCCAATTTATGTCAGCAATTATAAAAAGGGCAGAAACTACTACTTATTGTTATGAGTCCTATTACTTTACAAAACAAAGTGAAATAAACGTTATGGCTATCCCACAGTAGCATTACAGAGATCTCACAGAAAAGCTCTCCTTACACTCTTTTGAACTAAAGCCAAAAATGATTATACGGTTTTATTATTCTACCTGGAAAGCAGCCACAGCTTGCTAGGTATCGCTTCTGCAAGCCTTGCTCTCAAGAACAGGAAAGTCTGACTAGATAGCTGATCTATATTGAAGTTGTACATTTGCAGTAGATAGAAAGGACAGATCTGAGGTAGAGGTTTTATTAATTCTGCTAATGAAAATGTGCCACCTGCCAGAGAAATGGAGAATTGCTGCTTGTTCAGAACCCCACAAATACATTATTTTTTTTCCCCTCCATTTATTCGATTAGGATTAGCATCCTGTAAACACCATTTTAAAGGCACGTTTTATTTATATGCAAGGTAAGCTCACTGAATCTCAGACAATCAGCTGGTGGGAATATTTTTGCACTATTTCTGCTGCAAAGATGAAAAGTATGCTTAGCCATGAAATGTGAATAAAACTGAGATTTTTAAAGCTTTCACCTGTTAAATTAAGCAAGACCACAAAAAAAATGAGAGATGTGGAAAAGGTACCAAACAGCTTTTAAGCAGAAGATGCTTTTGCCATCAAAAAAATGACTTCCATATCATTATCCCATTTCCAGTGGAAATCTCAGTCTCACACTTAATTCATTACTAACATGAGTTTTTTAGTTATGATGCTGCACAATTCCTACGTCTTCAGCTCAGACTCCTCCAGGCTGAAGCCTGCAACAGAAGACTGCTAAAAACCACAATGCTTTCCCCCCTCAAATGGAAACTCCACCACTTTAATATTTAGAATCACTCTAAGAGACACAAATTCCCATCATTTAAGTGTGCATTTAGAAAAATGTTTTGATCAAGGTGCATGCAGTGAACTGTACCTCATTTTCGCCACATTCAGAAGGTGTATCCTTGTGTATAGCCATCTGATACTTGGCAAATAAAGTGGCTGACTGGTTGAAGGATGATTTGAACTGGGGGTCCTCAAAGGAGACAGGTACTAACCTCACCTTCAGAGCAAGGAAAATACAAGCATACTATTTTGAGTGCATATAATCAGATAATGTGCTTCTGAAGGTAAGGCTAGTGAAAGATCTCCTCCTATCCACTTCAAAGCCTTTGAAGTCAGTGTTCTACTTTAAACACAGTAACGAGAAAATCCTACAGGTGAAAGTCTAACAACTAACACTAAGCTTAAACTGACTGTTGATACTCTAATTAAAGAATAAAAACTGTATAACGCTAGAACACTTCACAGCATCAGTTTATTCAACCTATTTTTTTGACCAAGTTATCTAACAAATCAACCACAAATTTTATTTTCATTCTACAGTCTCAAGGACTGCTAGAATGTATTATTTTTAATGGCACATCACCCATTGCCCCAATTTAGCAATTACATATTCTTGCTACATATACTTCTTCTCCAAACTCTTGAGGTAATGTGTCTGACAGTTAACTATTACACACTGCCTGGTCATTACGAGAAGCAGTAACGATGTGTAATTTAGATGGAATGCACTGATTACTTCTTGAAGGGCTTAAATTGAAAATGAAGAGGTTTATAAAACAACTGTGAATCTTAAACCAACAATTTGTATGTGTGATAAATTCTTCACTCACATGTTGGCCCTGTTCACACTTGTCCCTCCTCATGGAAGCACTCAAACCAAAGCCAATGAGGGTAGTTATCAGGGTAAGTGTCCAGCTGGTTTTAGTTCTTACAAGATTTGTATTGATAAGGCCCACAACACCTATCTCCAAGTCTCATCCTCTCCATCTCTTAAACAATAGCATCTCCAGTTAACTTAAACTTTTGTTAAACTTTAACTTGACTTTTCTGTCTGCAATTAAGACCAAATATTTGTGGCGTCCTCAAAGAGATATCAAAAGAGTTTGCACTTTCAGGATGTTGATTTTATTTCATACAGTATCCTACATGCTCCTGACTACACAATGGATATAAAATCCACACTTGTTTTTCCTAGAAACAAGGCACACAAAATGGAGGGGAAGTTGAGCTTTGCATTAAATTCATTTGGCCTTCTGACCTGATTTATAGTTGGTTTATCAGGTGGGTCCTTGTGAATAACCATCTGGTAACGTTTATAGACCTGGTAAGACTCCTGAAAAGTGGCTTTGAACTGTGAACTTGGTGGAGATGATCTCACCACCCTCACCTTCAGAAGAAGTTAAACACATTTATTATTACAATATCATGCAATACCTATATATTTATACACGTACAAGCATCACAACAGAGAAAATTTGACTTCTTGCACAAGGACCTAACAATTAATATTAATAAACAGCCTTCCAATTCTTCAGCTCAATTTAGGCTACTGAAGGTTTTTGTATTTACACTGAGTAACATACAAGGTTTTGAAACTGCAAATTAAGATTACCGAAGTGCTTATAGAAAAACTACACAAAATTTTCAGGAAATAATACCACAAATGGTATGGAGACTGACATTTTAAAGAGATTTTCTATGCTTTTAAAAATCTTCTAGTTGCACTCTATACTGAAAAATACTTGAAGTACTCATGCATTTGGAAGACTCATATCCATGCTCTTTTGATAAAGACTATGGCTTTTTGCAATAATGCCAAGAGGATTTCTTGATATTTTTCAATTGAAAGAGGAAGACAAAACAATGTTTCCATATTCAATTAGGAGTTAACTGCAATAGTAAGGAGCAAAGACAATCTAGGAAAACACCACTGGAACAATCCTCCTTTTAATTCTCCCTGCATCTTCTAATGAAGATGTTCAAAGCCATCACATTTCTGTTACAGAACTCATCAGAAAGTCTGGAGGAGTTAGGGAAATGGATCAATTTCATGGCTTCTTGTCAGTTACTCAGGGTGAATCTTTTAAGTCACTGTCACTAACTCTTTGAATAATTACCAAAAGAATATTAAAAATTTAACTTCCAATATCACCATTGATAATAGTAACTACAGGAAAACTTATATTGGGATAGTTTTCCACCTTCCACGGGAAAACAAAATAAATTTTAAAAAAATTCAAAAATGGCTTTATGGGTTACAAAGTTCAAAAGTCTTCCAAATGACTGTCTCCACATTAACAACAGCTTTAACGTCAATCAGTATATTAAGCAACATTTTCTACCATCACTTTTACAGCTTCCAAAGGTATCAAAACATATCACTGATGTTTATAAAGAGAAGCTGTCTTCTTATCTGCTTAATTTTATGAACAGTTACGGCTTTCTTGTCAAGATTCACTAGCATAGATAGTTTAAGTATTTATATACTGCAGAACTAAATATTGAATCTCTCTCATCATTCAACACTCCATTAATTCAAAGTCTTTCATTTTCAAGACACACTGTACGAAATCAATTTCCAAGTTATTTTGGTAACTGCACTGGTCTCTGCTATGACTGACTGCAAGTGCAAGAGTACCCTCTTGTGGTTATACAGAGCTCAGCTGCACCAGATACACACATCATGCAGTACAACATATATTCCAAGATTTAAACTACAACCATTCCATAAAGTCACAGATACTAAAGCATTTCAAAAACTCCTTAATTAGACTTTTCCTTAATTCACCTCCAACAACAGCGAATGAGACATTACCTCTAATTTGTGTGGTGCATCATCAGGTAAAGAGACAAAAACAAAGTCTTCAATGGTTTTAGGTTGGTTTGGTTTAGTTTTAGAGATTTGCGAGAGGATGACTTGATCTCCTGCTTGAAGTTGAGAGCCTTCAAATGTGCACATCTGGCTCTGAAGGAGCTTCTGCAGTTTTCTTTCTTTCCGTATGTCCTTTGCTTTTCGACACGGTGGCTTGCTCAGATCAGCCCCTTTCCCTGCAAAGGCACAGGCAAAGAATTAAACACCACATATTGCAACAACTAGTTCTTACATAATCACTGGAAAGAAATGGTTAAAAATCACCATTAATTGCAGAGTGTGGTCTGAACACAACAGTCTTTCACGTTTACAACTACCAACAATACCTGATGCCAAGCTAAGTTGTGATAATTTTTCATCTACAGCTGTTTAATGTTGTTTAATACGGAAACACCTTGACCATGATTCCACCCCAGAGTCAAGGTTATATTTAAAGTGAAAAGACTTCCTGCCTATAAAACAAAAAAGTCTGAAAAGTCTGTCTGTAAATCATTACACCACATCCCTCTCTCAGAAACAAAGAAAAGCTCCTGTTTAATATATCATGTGATGATGTACTACATCCAGACAACTACAGGATCAGCGTGAAATCCTGAAAGGAAAAAAACATGAGAACTACAAAAGCTCACAGCCAAATTAATAGAAATTGTTCTACTGCCTTAGAAATCCAGGTGGCTACACAGACTCCGGTAGAAGACAGATGCACACAAAAATTTTTGTCTCATCTGGAGTCCTTATGCAGTACATAGAAATATCGCCAACACCACCATTACTTCATAGGGCAGTGGTAGATGAGTTGGAGGCCAAAAAAGAGCATTAAAATATTACAAATTACAAAAATAGAGGAAGAGTGGAAAAAACTACTCCTATATAGGGAAATATAGTCATAAATCTTACACAGAACCAAAGCTGTAACAAATATTACGACAAACTGCCCAGGAAGTCTTTTCCGCCGTCAGCTTTCTCCTGAAGTCCATGTATTTGCAAAAGACACACTGGCCTTTTCTAATGGGAAAGTACCCTGAATGAGGAGACATTTTCATTTGAAGCATTAAGAAGAAGACACATTTCCAACTCTGTTAATATTTATAAGAAGTAAAGAAGAATCCAAACCTAGACTTAACTATGGCTTATCCCACTTTACACTCTTGAAGACCTTGAAATTACATAGAAATTGTTTTTCCAGACGTCCTATGAAAACGTAGTTAGATCTTTCTTTCCACCTCCTTCTTCTTACCAGTAACTTGTCAGCCAAAATTGACCTCCTTTCTTGTCCTCTACCCACTTCAAACCCTCCTGTGGACAATGGGAACAGCGGTACCCTTCTGCAAACTGGAAATGGCGAGAGCACTGGTATTTTGAAAGCTCACTGGTGTGTTTAGAGTCATTTCACCTGCAAAGAATTGCAGCCCTCAGAGCTGCTGCCTGCATCTTTCTTCACCAATACATACATCATAGAAATTGGCAAAATACTTTATATTGGGACAAACTTCTAATTATCAGTAACACTGTAAACTATTCTTTTTAATGTGCATAGCATACAGAATTTACAGTTTATGAGTGCACTCCTGGGGCAAGTTAGTAGCAAGCTTTTCATGGCTCACCCAGAAAAGTCCCAGTCTGGTTTCTCCACGTAGACTCCACGACAGCTGAAATATTGAGAGCATCTCAGGGACTTAGAAAAGGAGTTAATCCCACTTTGGCACCCTTCAGACATCCTACAATTACACTAGCAGATGTTATGATCGAGTGTTCTCACCTCTCAGCTAAGGTTTTTGAGTATTTGTTTCATCCATACATCTAAAGTTACTCACCAGAAAAGGACAAATAAAAGGAAATTACAGATACTATGTGACCCGTCCATGGGCAAACAAGTCAGAGGAAAAGTTTATTTAAAATACTCATGACCTCTATCAGGCTCTGTTTTATGTCTCCTATCTTCTATAAGCTGCAAGTTCACAAGAAAAACTTCTTAAAACAATGAACGTGCATACAGACATAAGCAAACCTTCTTCTCTATCTGAAACTGTGCAGAAACAGTCCATTATTCCTACAGGACAATGACCTGTTTTGTTTATAAAGGAACAAAATGCAATTAAACAATCTTACTATGGAATAAGTCTACACTTTCCAAGATGAAAACTAAACATATTTCTATCTGGAAAATTTTAAACTACATTTGACCTGTGACACCACCTATATATATATATATATATATATATATATATATATATAAAAATTAAATATGGATTCTAATGCATTTATTATTCACTTTTATATTTCATTTTAAAACTCCAGAAAGAAGCACACTAATGAATATTTCTTATCTATAAAAGCAAACTCTCTTTTTCTGAAACTGTTTCAAGTTTTCTCTATCTGCATTTCCAGTGTTTAAAGTTTCACCCAATGTTATTCTTAGCACAGCTGAAGACCATATCTCACCTTCTGAAAACAATGGCAGGTTTATATTCATACTCTTTACCCAAGACTGCCATCTGCTGTTGAAGTCTGCTTAGATGGCTTCCAAAATGAGGTTTACATAACCCAAAGTTTTTCATCAATTATGTAAAAAACAGGAGGGTTTTGAAAATTTGCACAACAAATAGAAGTTATATAAACTGCATGAGAGCTATAAAAGTTTTGACTGCATCTTATAAAAAAACAAAATAAAAAATATAGTCTTAAAAATTCTGTACAAGTTTTCCAGTGCTGCTTCTATGAAGCACTACTGATTTTCTGATCAGGCATTTCTGAAAACTTCCCTTGTTTAGATGCAAAATTCCTAGTTAAACTGGTGAAAACCTCAACGCATCAGAATGAGTGTTCATTAAGGGCAAACCAACATTATTCTACTTGAAATTAGCCAACCTATAGAAGGAGACAAAAATCTTCGTGAAGGAAAAAGTACTTTGAAGTTCTCATAAATACTGGCACAACATGTAATAGGTGAGTGAAATTAGGAATTAAGTATGATGTCCAAACACTTGCAGAAACTCTAAAGTATCCAGTCTTCACTAGGATTTTAACTAACATTGCTCGCTATGTATTGGCTAACTGCAGTTCAGGAAAAAAAAAAAAACAAACCTATTTTTCTGAACAGGACATTGTAGATGCTAGACAAAACTGGAAACACAACCTCTAAGACAAGGCTGCTTCATCTGCAGCCTCTGAGCCACAAAGAGCCTGCCAGCAATTCTGCCTTCTTTTCGAATGCAGACTGTTGGTCAAATGAGTTATTCTGGCAACAATCCATCCACCCCTTACCATCTTCCTTCCAGAAATCACACATGTCCCACAAGAACGTACCCAGGACACGAGAAACTGTAGGAGAGGGAACCTGCAGCACTCTGTGGGCATGCCCTGGTAGCAGTAGTTTCCAGCATTTCTTTTCTCCTCAGACACCCTCAAGGACTCCTCTGTATTATGTCACCACGCAGAGGATCACCCACCAGCTGTGCCATATGCTCTTCCCTGTCACAAGCTACATGAAAAGCTTAACACCACTGCAAGGAGGTGTAGATTCCAGGCTCTCGTGCCACAGTAAGGGGTACTATAACAGCTATCACATGAAAAAGATTACAGTCAGATGACTGACAACGAGATTCTCCTTTTTCAGGGTTAAGATTTCATGTTTGAATTCAGCCCAAAAGCAGCATTTGAGAATACTTCAGAATTTCAATGCAAAACCTTGACTGAAGGATAATTTCCATACAGACAAAAGTGACCACACTATTAAAATTAGTATTATAATAAAAATGCCACCAATATTCCGTATAGTTTCACACAAAATTCTAGAAATGGATAAGCATTTACCTTCAGGTTTTGGCACATGAGAGCTGTAGAATTGTATGAACACATTAAAAAGTAAAAGGGAGATTGTCTTACTTCCTGTACAAACTTACTGTACTTCCTTACAGAAATGTAGTATTAAGTTCACAGCAAGAAAAAAAAAAAAAAAAAGTAACAAGTAACATGCAGCACCTCTCAATTTATACACTGCAATTCCATAAATTGAGAAAAGCATAGGGAATAAAAAGAAACAATTATTGATTTACTAGGCAAGATAAAAAGGTCTTCAACACGCAAAACCATTATGATAGTGTATTCCAATTACCACTAGAAATTTGACTACCTGGCTTAGGTGGTGCATGACCAATTTTAGCCGAATGTGATGGTCCTCCAGGGACTGGTGTGTCTTTATCTGCACATATCTGAAGAGAACCTGATTCCACCTTCGGCTCCTTCACCTCTTCTTTTGTTTCTCCTGTGTCCTTATCTTCATTCTCCACCCCCTCTGCGTGATCCACACTCAGGGGAGTCAGTTCTGACTGACTGACACAAGATTCACTTTTGTATGCAAAATCACATGTGACCACATCTTCTATATGGGAATCCATAGGCTCTTCTGTAAATCATAAAAAACCACATGAGTTCATTTCTCTCTGTGTAATTGCAGCTCACACTTTGCAACTAACATTAATATTAAACTTCTTTCCAATGTTACAACTGTTTTCCAACAGATAAAGTGACTGTAATAGTCTGAAAACAGAAAGCTTCCTTAATGCCCTGAATTACTAGCACCAACTCATCAATGAGAACAGTTTTGTTTTCCCCACTAAAACGGGGCAGTCAACAAACCTCATGCCATAACTTCAAACAAACAAAAACAAAGACGCAAAAATACCAACACACACACACAAAAGAGGTAAATTGTAACAATTCAGAACCAACACAAGTTCCACCACAACTGAAAATAGCTGGTTTTGGTGTTGAATAAACAGGGTGTGACTGTTCATTCACCTAGAAGAAAAACCTTCCTTTCCCTGCTTGCTCTTCCTTTTCTCTGCCACCCACTGCCCTGTTTAGCCCTCTCCAGATTATCACTTTTATGACAAAGGTAAAAACAGAGTCTACTTCTCTACAGCACCCAGTTAGAAAGTAAGCACATGCCCAGAGAAGAAAAAGAAAATAAGCTGGTCTATGGAAAAAGTAAGGAAACATTCTTCAACAGAGCAAGTCAGCTGCACAGTTTGGTCTCTGGGCTACATAGTGCTCTCTATTCACAACAAACTGTAAAGATATAACCAAGCCAGACCTTTATAAAGGTGTCTATACACAAAGCACATTAGCCAGTCAATCACTCAAGCACATACATGATCCTCCTTTCAAACACTATGAATTTCTTACCTTCACTCACTCCTTTCGAAACATCTCCTTTGGAAATAAATTTCAACATTTTCTTCAGAACTTTCTTGTGAGATTTGGAGGTCTGAAAATGCAAAGCTTGGCACCTTAAAAAGTAAAAATGATGATTATTTATTTTGTGAAAAATTATTTCAGAAAAAAAAATGTTAAAGAATCACTTTTAAAAGTTATACTCTGTATATGTTTTCTAATTATTTCTTAAAATTTCCCTATAGTAAGCAGTCAAATATTTTATCAGCACTCTTGAGTTAATAAAATTATCAGAGAAACATAGAATGGTTTGGGTGGGAAAGGACCTTTAAAGGTCATCTAGTCCAACCCCCCTGCACTGAGCAGGGACAGCTCCAACTAGATCAGGTTGCTTATATTGCCTTGTACTACTAATATCATTCTTTATGGCATGTTTTGTGTGTATGTCACTATAATCACTAGAATATGCCAAGGTAACTTCAAGCACTGTATAAAAAAAGTTTCCTTAGGAGGCTAATTGTCTACATTTAGCCTGTACCTGGGGCTAAACTGCAGCAGTACTCTACCACCAGATGATCCCTCCCCAACTGAGAAGGGGAATTAAGGAAAAAAAAAAAAAAAAGGAGAAGCCCCACGAGTTGAAGTAGAAACAGTTTTAACAAAATAACAAAACAAATATAATCACCAACATAAAGTGCACAAGGTTCTACTCAGCCTGGTCCTTGGGGTCAGCAGCAGGGGCAGAAGACCAAGAGAGAAAATACCCAGGAAGAGGAACTCCACCCTCAGTGAGCTCCCTCCTTTTATAATGAGCAGATGAGGTGGTGTGGGACACACCTGTGAGTCAGTGCCTGCATTGGATCTCCCACTGACTGGGGGCTGCTCATGGCTGCCCCATGGGGCTGTGCCTGGGGAACCAGGGCACTAATGAACTAGAATTTTTCACTTATCCACCTTACAGATACAGCACTGATACTAACTACTAATGCCAGAAAAGTATATCTAGAATTATTCATAGCTATTCCACTGACAGCCTCTCTTTTCTGGGCTACTTCTGCCTGCTGGATACAGACACTGGTTCACCTGCAACCAGTGAGCAAGAGAGCAACCACAGGGCTCTGGCTTTAGATTGCAAACCAGAAGCAAACCCTTAGCAGATGGCTTAGAGGAAAGCACCACTGATG
This sequence comes from Podargus strigoides, assembly GCA_028020825.1. NCBI lineage: Eukaryota > Metazoa > Chordata > Aves > Caprimulgiformes > Podargidae > Podargus > Podargus strigoides. The sequence continues at coordinate 4,995,443 of CM051626.1, read as the reverse complement.
TGCCTGTGCACAAACCCAACAACATGTATTTAGTACCCAAAGTACCATTAAAAGTAGATAAACTTCTGAAGCATTCTGTGTTTAAAGCAGTAACAACAAATGGTGGAGCATATTACTCTCAGCAGTATATTTTGAGCTTCTTACCTTATTGTGTACTGAGGACAACACGTTTGATTCATGATAGGTTTGTAGACGTATTTTCCACTTCTAAAAATAATAATGAATATGTATTGATATTTTGTGGCTTATATTACCAAATAAATGGAAGACTAAACCTTTTAGTTAAAATATCAAAACATTACAAAACAAAAAGTCGAGAAGCAAGTTCTTGAGCTTTTTGCTGTATGCTAAAATATTATCCTTCTAAAATAACAGATTGTTTCCCATTCAACAGTGTCACATCACCTTACAGAAACAGACAAATATGTCTATTTCAGTTACTTATGGAAACTAGTTAGCTGTTCTCACAGACCTAAACTTTAAATCTAGATGGTAAATTGCACCTAAGCTGGCAACACAGGTTTGTAGGGTTTTTTTATAACTTTACCTTCTCCATCCTCGATCTATGAGATCCTGGTAGTCTTGAACTGTCATCGAATGTGCCCACATACCTGAAATAAACGACACAGTCACACACCTGACTGCAGTTGTGCTGCACCTGAGAGCTGAAACTGCACTTCAGGCCAGATCCCAACTGCACCCTCACTTAGGGAGTGTATGTTTTATCAGTAATAATTAACACGTTTCATCCTTTACAGAGCTTTCCCGTTATTTTTGACGGTTTGCCCTCAGACTGGAGCAGCACTGCTATAAAACCAGCCCACGAAGCGAGGTTTGGCGGTGAGGCCATGGCCTCCGGCGGCCCCGGCCCCACAGGAACGGTGCCCCGGGACGCCCCCTCCAGCCCTGAGGAAGGGGGTTCGGGCACTCCCCGGCGGGAAGGGCAGCTGCCCGCTCCGGGCACAACAGCCGCGGGAAGGGCGGAGGCAGACACCGAGCCGCCGCCGTTCCCCGCCGCTCGCAGGCCTCGCTCAGCCCCGCCGGCACCAGCCGCCTCCTCTCCGGCAGCAGCGGCGCGGCGCGGCCCGCTCACAGCCCGCCCTGCCGCCGGGCCGCACCGTGGGAGAGGTTGCCGGTCTCGTTCTTGCAGTAGCCGCAGCGGTAGCCATCCTCTCCGCCGAAGTACTCGACGATGCTTGCAGAGCTGCCGGCCGCCGCCATCTCTCCCCGGTGCCCCACCCGCGCTGCCCCGCGCCCGGCTCAGGACAGCAGCCTGCCCGCCGCCCCACACGGCACCCCGGGACGCCCGGAAACAGCCGCTGCCGCCGCCATCTTTGCTGCGGGCAGGGCACGGGCAGCGCCCACAGGAAACGGCCCCCCCCGCCATCTTTACCGCGGGCAGCTGCGGCCGCTTCCCCCATCTTTACTGAGGGCGGCGGCGCTTTCCACGGGAGCGGAGCTGCCCCGGCCCGCCCCCACCTCCTCCCGCTTACCGGCGGAGACCTTCCCCCGCTCCGAGGCGCAGTAGCCGCAGCGGTAGCCCTCCTTCCAGCCCTTGTACTCCACCACGGCGGTAGGCATGGCGTCCCGCTCAGCCGGCCCGCAGCGCCCCGCCCGGCCGCGGCCCCGCCGCGGGGTGGAGGTGGCGGCTCCAGCGGCGGAGGCGGTGTGTGCCCCGGGCAGGGCGGGAGGGGCATCAACACACCGCTCTCGGTTTTGGTAGATGACGGGAGATGCTCCGAGTGTGTTCTCACCCCCCTTATCCCCCCCAGGGTACCTACTGCCGAGAGCCTGCCCCGTGCTGCGAGGACAGCAGCAGCCACACAAACCCCACAGCGGTCCTCGGGAGAGCATCTTCTGGACATGGAGCTAGACCTTATTTATTTTGAAGACAATGACCTAATATAGCTCTCCTGCCTCAATTACAACACCAAACACACATGATGGACTCAAGAAAAAAAAACAACAAGAAAAGGGATTTTTTAATCTGTAATCGAGACCAAATTTCCCAAAGTCAAATCTTGATTGGTAGAACAGAAAGGCAATTATCCATTTCTCCTCCAGCACCTAAGATCATCTAGATAACAAGATTATCACAGCAGAGACAGTTAACCACGTGAATTCCACTTGCAGGCTGCTACTGGGGAGAGGCAAGGGATGAAAGAAGGGGGATAGCACCCATAAGTGTCAGTAAACTTTATAGAAAGTAGTAAACTAAATAAATAGAAAGTATAAGGTAATAACCTTATTTACAGGTGTAAACAAGACAGATTTTATAAAGTGTTCCAATAAAAATAAATTTAATTTTACAATATATACATATAAAATATTTTCTGAATGAAACATTTCAAAATATTTTCTTTAAGGCACCTAGAGGGAAAGAAAAAAGAAGACAATAAGATGATATGCATTAAGACTTGGAACTTACCAAACAACTGTGAAAATCAAGGAGTTCAATCCTATTGTTTAAAGGATTTTAGAGGGAACCAGGCTGACCTCCCTTCCTGCTTCCCCAACTCCTACTTCAGACTACTGTATTAACATCAGCTGTCAGTAGGTTAAAAAAACAAAAACTAAGCTATGGTTCCTCACAGCATTGCATTCAAAGTACAAGTATAAAGTTCCAAAAATTAACTCAAGTATATCACTTAACTGACCATCAAGTGTGAAAATAAAGGTGGGGTTTTTTTGGGGTTTTTTTTTCAGTTAATTACGGCATAGAACACTAGATTACATTGTGCCATGAATAGAATCACATTGGTTTGGGTTGGAAGAGACCTCAAAGCTCACCTCATTCCAACCAACCCCCTGCCATGGGCAGGGACACCTCCCACCAGCCCAGGTTGCTCCAAGCCCCATCCAACCTGGCCTGGAACACTGCCAGGGAGGGGGGCAACCACAACTTCCAAGAACACAAAGATGTTCTGTGGAGAGTTTTACTGAGAGCTGGCTACGTGAAAGGGGGCACACAGACACCATAGCGCTAGTCGACCAGAGGAACAGCAGTTAAGTAGGAGGCCACGTAGGCCCTGATTATTGCAAGGACAGCATGTCCTTGCAAGTGTTGAAAACTAAACGATAACAGAATGTAGTATGTCAAAGTAACCAAAGATTAGGGAGTAGGCCTGAGAACTGTAACCGCAAGCACGCACAACAGGAGGAGCTGACATTGGGAGAAGTAGCCAATAATGAGCTTAGCTTTTGCAATATGTATGAACCTAATTAACAACTGTATAAAGAGGTGCTAACCGCTGTAATAAACGAGACTTGCTGATCATCTTTGGTGGTCGTGTTGCTTGGTCTCCCGCCGACTTCCACAATGTTCCAGACATTACACAGTTACTCTGCTTATAGTTATTCTACATTTATAAGTCACAGGTAGTTTCCCTGAAGTTCTTCCACATGCACAAGGAACTCATGCACTGTTATTGAGTTTAATTTACTAAAAGAACTTACTTGAATTAAGCTATGTCCATTTCATCTTCATTTCTATTACAAGGAGGGCTAATCATGGGTTCTGTTATTTCATATGTTTCTACGATCTCCTGGTTAGAGACAAGAGTAAGTAAGTTACAAGAGCTGAACTATTTCAATTCAATTGCAGTTACCACCAGGCAAGTAATAAAGTTTCTCATGCTAAAGCACTATTTCAAATTCTTCTGCACGTTCAGAGTGAGGGACAAAGGAGAAGAGATGTATGTGCTAAAAATCTACTTTTTGTCTAAGATTTGTTGCAAACAGTGAGGAAATTGTCTGGAGAACTTCCCCTCTAGAAGCAAGTTATCACATATAAGGGAAGAAACAGACTCTGTACTTATGAAGACCTGATAGAAAATAGTAAAGACAAGTCACTGCACAAGTTAAAAGCACTTAAACTGTCCAGGCTTTGAGGATCAAAAATGAAACTACTATCCCAATTCTCAGTTTTCTTGCAGTTAAAAGCATTCATTAGATTGATAATTGTTCTAGAATCCATAAAATTAAACATAGTGATAATATGTACAGGAACACCTATCCTCATCAAAGTATATAACAGCACAGCTCTCAGATGCATTCTTACATTTAAGAAATAAAAAATAATCAAAAGTATCAAGTGCTATCTATTATACCTTCCATTCTTGATGGCTCAGAGAGATAACAACTTGATTCCGTGCTCCAGCACTATGGTGATCCTTTGCCTCATTTTCTTTTGAAGGCTCTGTTGAAAATACAGTACTATCACAGTCTTGACACTTGTAAAGGAACACAGAAGCTTCACAGAAAGCAAATCAATTACACATACTCCACTAAGCTAATCTCTAGCAGCAGCCTGTACCATAGGCTTCCTGAGACATTTCTTTAGTTTTATCTCCTAAAAATTTAGAAACTAGCATTTCTCAGAGTTTCAAAAGGACTTAAGTATTTAATCCTTTATGAACTCCCACCAAAGTCTTAATCCCGTTGATGTCCTGTGGGAATGAAAACCAGAGACCTCATACATAGGATGGCATTTCCTTTTCAACTGTCTCGAAGTTGTAGCACTTCCCAACTCAGACAGAGACTTCTTGCACACAGAAATATCTTTTCCCAGCAAAGCACAACAATGTTCATACATTTATTAGCCAAAATATCACTTAAAAGGAAAGGTAATAACCTTTTACTTCTGTAAATAGAATTAATTTGTACAGATCAGCATAATGGCCTTTCTCCGTATTTTGATACTTAAACTCAATCCTTTCAGTTTGTGGTGGTTTGACCTTGGCTAAACTCCAGGTACCCACCAAGTCACTCTATCACTTTCCCCCCACCCCTTCTCTCAGCAGGGCAAAAAGGGGGAAAGAAAATAAGATGGAAAAAAAAAACCACAACCCTTGTGGGTAAAACAAAAGCAGTTTTAATGTAAGCAAAGCAAAGCAAGGTCCATGCACAGAAGAAAAAAAAGAAAACAGATTTATTCTCTACTTCCCATTAGCAGGTGATGTGGGGCCTTGTCGGGCCGCAGGGCTGCGATACGTGTAGCGGTTGCCTCAGAGGACCAAGGGTGACCCCACCCCCCTTCCTCCTTTTTCCCACCTTTATACCTGAGCAGATGTCATATGGGATGGAACATCCCTTTGGTCAGTTCGGGTCAGCTGTCCTGGTTGTGTCCCCTCACAAGATCTTGCCCACCCCATCCCACTGGGGGAAATGTTGGAAGGAGCCTTGGTGCTGTGTAAGCACTGCTCAGCAGTAGCCACAACACCAGTGTGTTACCAACACCCTTCCAGCTCCCAACATAAAACACAGCACCAGGAGGCTGCTATAGGGGAAAATCAATTCCAGCTCAGCCAGACCCAGTACACAGTTACTCATAAATCTCTTCATGCTTTCGATTACATTGACTGCATATCCCCGAATCTCTGCTCTTGCAGCTAAAAATACACCTAAAACTTTGCAAACACATCAGATGCAGCTACTTTTCAATGTTGTAACAAGGAACAATTACAGTCTTTTGAAGCCAGTTTTTACCTATTATTGGCAATTTATCATCATCCAGCTTTAATCTTGCTAAACCATCCTAAAAGACAGAAGATTTGAAGTTTCAGAAATTAGAACTAATTAGGAAAGGCATTGAGATGTCATACTTTTCATGAATATCACATAATCATTAATAGGCACATGTATTAATAAAGAATCCTAATTGTCATACCAAATCAGAAAAATTATTTAAAGATAGCACTTATTCATAAAGGATGCATCTGACATAGGACAGTTGATCACTGTTGAATAATAAAAAAAATGTTATAATCATTACTATTCATTAAATATACTTGAGTTAACCCTTCATAATCACATCACTATTCACCATAAACCTGAATTTAGTCAAAATACATTTTTCTCTTTCCCTAAATTAATTTTATTTATTAGACAAACTAAGTTTAGTGTGAAGTACAAATCTACAGATTTGAAACGAACATAGAACACTGCACTGACATAGTATCCTACAACCTAAATAACTCTTCTATACTCTATGACTGCTCTTCTATAATCTGAAATAATATGAGCTAGAATCCCTTTTTGAAAAATATACTGACAGCAAAAAATTCACTATTGTTTTGTTAGTAAATTGACTGCAGTAGAAAAATCTTATAAAGAAAAAAAAAAAGTCTGTCAACTTGGTTTTTTTTCAATTACAAAAATGTCATCAACTGCGTGTAGAAAATAAATTAGGATTCCTAATATTTAAATCCCAATCTGTCAACATTAATGCCATAAAAAAAACAAAACCAAAAAAACACTATTTCTAGATAATTCCAATAACTACAGTATGATTTCAAGAACATGTCATGCCTTACCCTTATAATGAAGGACACATGAAAGATGTTTTCCACAGTGCGTGCAAAGGAGTTTGGATCAATCACAAGATCAAAGAAGGAAATAGGTGTATCAGCTAGAGATGCAAAAATGGGTTTGTTACAAAAAACCCAAACAAACAGGTGGCATACACAGACCTAATGTATATAAACACAAATTTAAGAAAGTCAGTACTAGTTTTAAAAGTTAACTGAATGTTTATGTCCATTTAGTTACAATGCTGATTTCCCAGTTGCCTGCAGAAAGAAACAGTTTCTAGAGAAAATTACTTTCTTCCCATCTTGTGCCACACACATACACAGTGACAATTTGATTGCCTTCCAAAAAATGGCATGCTCTAATAAAATAAAAAATAAAAGGGAGAGGGTAGGATTTAAACTTACTTTGCCATCAAACAGCAACTGATTAGTGTTCATAAAAAATATCCTTCAACATAAAGACTTCCACTTGCAAACTCCATCTAATTTTGTTTCTATACTTTAACCACTCTTAACTGAGGAAGATTAAGACTATTCATTTTCTCAAATTACTGCTTTAAAAGCTTAATTGAATCATACTTACGATCATTTTTAAAATGTGTTTGCAACAATCCCAAGATCCTCTCTATTTCTTTTTCTGTAGCTTCCTGTTGAGACTCCTCCATCTTTTTTAACTGGAAAAAAGAAGCAGTTTTACCTCAAATAACCACTGCTATAAGAAAAGAATATGAAGAGGGTCTTTTATGAATAAAAGATGATTTCTTCTTTCTATGCCACACATGCAGTTACAGAGACACTGTAAGTTGTCTCCTATTTGCATCAAAGTGCTTTAGGAATTAATTCCCATTTTACAATTTCTAACTAGAAGGCCACAGTTTGTGTGTTTTGAGCCTGATTACAGATCTGTGCTTACTCTCCAGTAGTTCTGTGGAATTAGGTTACCCCCAGCAGTACCTAGCCTTAGTTTACTGAAGAAGTTTGTTTATAAGTGTAGAAGGGCAGTTCATTAAGATCTTTAATTTTTTATACAGAAAAGGCATCAAAGTTCATGTATAAGAAACATCATGGCACGAAGTTTGACATGCTCAAAGGAAATGATTACTGTCTTTTTACAGATTTGTTCATTATCTGTAAACCAGAATACTCCAAATCATCCTTAAAGTACTGTCATCAGCAGAGTATCAAATTCCCTTCAGTAACCTGTTTGCTGTTCCTGTTAACCACCACTTTCCCTGTAACAATAAACCAAGCTACAGAAACTTGCACACATCACCATGTATCTAACACAGATTAAGATGTAGGCTGATCATCATCAATTAAGCAAACCACAAAGAGCAGTCACTCACTTCTCAAAGCAGTTATCTCAAACCCTCCAGCTGCTCTGCTTCCCAGTACAAACCCTATCACAATAATTTCTGTTACTATTTGGATTATGATGAAGTAGGCTGTATTTAAAAAGACATATGCAACTCTCTGCCTCTATGCACTGGCATTATCAGCCACAGGTTCCCCATAACAACATGGTTTATTTTTTCAAAGCTTCAAATGTAAGCCTCTTTCTAAGTGTTCTCAGACTTTTGCCTTTCTGCCAGAGTAAAAAAGAAAGAAAAGGGAAACAGAAAGCAGGGAGAACAGTGGTTAAGTGGGCTAATTAGTTTGCTGCTGTTAACCATATTTCTGTGCAAATGTCACACACACACACTTTTAAAATAAAAGCTGAACATACACTAATGTAAAACACTAAAGACATTTATTTTTTGTTTCCTTTCAGAGCAATGAGCATCAGAGTAAATAAGCTACTTTGAATTTAGGAAAAAAAAAAAAAGAAAAAAGTCTTTAAATCCTGTTTCTGAACTTGAAATCAGTCTGCAAATCCTTCCACTCAATGAAATCCTGCAGTCCACACCAAACAAAAATCTTTTAGTACTACATAGTTCATATATACAAAACTCAAAACATGAACAGAAAGATTTAAAAGTCACTTGTAATAACTATGCCATAACAAATCATTAATACAGATAATACTTCACAAACCTGAGCAGGCATTGCCCGTTTTGCTTCTCCTCCTGTAGCCTTTTTCTGCCTCTCAATCCGTTGCCTTGGTACAGGAGGACAAGACTTGAAAGATCCCAACCTAACCGAAATGAAAAGAACATATATATGGAAATAATTTCACATGGTATGCTAAGAAATCTATCAGGAGATCAGCTGCTCAGTTTATAAAGTGCAAACTAATGACTAATATCTAAAAATAAAGCCTCATTGCATTTCGAGATTTCTGCAAGCAACCATCCTCAAAAGTTGCTCCCAATATATGCTGCCAGCCTCATACCAGAATTATCAGCAGGATGTATAAAATTTGATGCAATTACTCCTTTCAAAAAAATAACCAAACAAACAAAAACAAAAAAGAAAACCAAACAAACAAACCTGGAAACTTTAAATCTACTTTTCTTAAAAGTAGTTAAGAAAAGAAAGAGAGTATGTGGTTCATATCCTCCAATATCTCTATCTGCACTTATTACAAACTTGTCTGCCTGAAGACTCTCTCCATACAATACTTCTCTCTTTCATCTGTTAATTTCTGCAAGTTCAGGTTTGCAATAAGCTTTTTTGAAACAAAAACAAACACACATTTTGAAAATATAGTCCATCAATAGAACATTCATTACACTAAGAAGTGATCCAAAGCTTCTCATTAAACAACCTGCGTGTAACATATGTGCTAGATTTAGGCACTTTCTTGAAGTGCTTTCCTCTCTCCATTGACTATATAAGGAACTTAGGCTCCTAACTTTAGTTGCCTTGAATCACCAACAAGTTATATGCCTAAAGGAGAGAGTGTGAGTGGAGACTCAATTCAAGTTAGTTCAGTAGGTAAAAATTCTGCAGCATATATTTTCACGTGTATGGGTTGAGTTGTGACTGCTCAGTTTCAGAAGTCATGGACTGACCATGAAAAAAAATAACTCAGGTGAGAACAGATGGAGTCAGAAATAACTAGTTCTTTTCCTAAACTGAGGACTACACTTTATTATTTAAAATTAACACTTTGCTAATATTCACACATCCTCCATCAAAAGAAGCCCACCATCACTTAAGATGTCAAAAGGAAACTAATGAGAAAAAAAAAAGCCTTTCTTGCAGTCAGTTTTGTCTTAAGGTTCTAAAAACAATTGAAAAACACTCTTATCAGAGTGTACAGCTTGAAAGTGCAAACATAAGCTTGAAATATCTCAATTAGCTATCCAACATTAAATAGCAGATATTGTACAATCGAGTTAGCATATGCAGCAACTTTCTCAAAGTGATACTTACTGGGGGGTGGAATAAATATAAAAGCATAGACAATTGATTAATATTCTATCAAGACAACTGAATAATATTCTATCAGCTCTACTGTTGATAATTTAATTGAACTAGATCCCGCTATTGTAGGATGACTTTGAGAGATTTAAATTGGAGTGTTATCTGTAAGCCAGCTGATTACAAGTCATTTGACAGCAGCTAAAAAGGCTCCTACTAAAAGCTCTCTATTAAATGGGTTGCCAATGCATAAGGAGACATGACCCCAATTCTGCATAAGGTCACTTGCCAGTAATCATGGGTTGGTTGAGTGGTTTGGGTTGGAAGGGACCTCAAAGCTCATCTCGTTCCAACCCCCCTGGCATGGGCAGGGACACCTCCCACCAGCCCAGGTTGCTCCAAGCCCCATCCAGCCTGGCCTGGAACACTGCCAGGGAGGGGGCAGCCACAGCTTCCCTGGGCAATCTGGGCCAGTGTCTCACCACCCTCACAGGAAGAATTTCTTCCTAATATGTAGTCAAATCTACCCTCTTCCAGTTTAAAGCCATTACTCCTCGTCCTATTGCTAGTCCTTGTAAAAAGTCCCAATCAGGTGATTTCTTCTGAAGGCAGAGCCAGAAAGCAAGACTCTAAAAGGCAATCCATTAACCCAGATGTACAAGGACTTTTGGTCTCTTAATGATAATACAATCATCAGGTAAAAGATACAGACCCTGATGGACTGACAACTGCCTGAGAAAGAAAAACATAAAATAAAAGGCTCCTCTATTCACAATTCTGCCTGCAGCTTGTACAAGGAGAGAAAGGTGAGGGAAGAGTCAGTTTTTAAGGGAAAGAGGATCACCGCTGGGTTTAATCTGAAACAGGTAAATCAAGAATACCTTGTTGTCTCTACCAGATACAAGATTCTGTAGCCAAGCCAAATCAACATCAGAGAGAAATATTATGAAATATCTTGGAGAGAAGGAGTTCACTGTACCATAATAACAATAACCACACAGAAGTTCTTATTAGCACTCTATGACCCAAGATTAAACTATATTCAACCTTAAAAATAAAAATAAATTAAGGCCATTAGCTTCTGCTGCAGTATATACTATTTCCTTAAATAAACTTACATATAGTGAAAAGAAGGTGCTCTTCTGAAGTACTTTTCTGTTTCTTCTCCCAGTTTGTGCCAGGCATTACTAGGTAAATAGCCACTTGAAATGCCTTCAGAATCACTACCATTTTCTTCTACTTCTATGCGATTTAGACCCATGAAGGTTAGCTACAAAAGAAAAAAAAGCTGCAATTAAAATTCACCTAAAGATCAGTCAATAGATTAACAGTGAAATACTGTATTATGGTGTTTGTCTTGCTAGATTAATATTTAATATCACTGCATAAGAACCTTGACTTTCCTGAAGATACTGTGAAAACAGAAAAACATTCACATACAGACTTGTATTCAGTAAGCAATGAAAAAAAGAGCTCTAGGTAAATAAAACTGCCCATATTCCAACAGAATTTCAGTGATGTGTGAAGTAACAAAGCACTACTTAAATTGCACTATAAAGCTAAAATGTCTCACAGTTTCTGAACACTTGACACCTCCAGGAAGCCTCGCTCCTCAAATACCATAAACCAACTTATTTGGCCCAACCCTGCATCGACCAATCCAGACTTCCCCAGGAAAAACTTCAATAAAACAATTGAACTTGATAGTTTGTTATACTGCAGAGCTCTAGACTTGACCAAAGACTCAGAATCCTTATTAATCTACTGTAACATAAAATAAAATTTTCAGGGGGAAAAAAAAGTCTGCTTCAAAGCTATTCTGAACTGACTCTTCCACCCACCCACAGTACAAAGAGACAAACATGTCAAGTCTAAAAGCATGCAAGTAATCCAGAGTCCTGTTTCATGTCAGTGACACAGGGCCTTAAGAACTCTGTCCATGGTTAGTTTTTTCCCCTATGCATACTGGAAATGCTTAATACATAGTTTAAAACAATTAACACTAACCTGAAAGTTAATCAAAGAAATTCATAAGAAGAGTGTTAAATTTCATCAGAATTGTCATTTACTGTCTGACAACCAGCTTTTATTTTACAATTCTGTAACAAATAGGGCAAACCTCTACCAAAATTGTTGGTAAATTCAGAGTCTGGAACTTACCAAGTCTTCTGCAAACATTAATGAATCGAATGCTGTCATCTCAGAATGCAATTCACTGGCCTTCTCCTTTCCCAGATTTGATGCTAAGACAAGAAATTGGGCATCCAGCGCAGCTTCTCGTGCACACAAAACTGTTACAGAAAATATTTTATGTTAATAATATGAAATTATCAAAAATATAATAATAGAATTTAGCACACAGACTATCCTGGGGATAGAGCTTTGTAAATCCTTTTATTGCAATGATTGCTAACACAATTACTTATATAATCCTTAAAAAAATATTTGCATTTAAAAAGAGACACAAAAAGAGAAGATGACACTGACAAAGGTAAGCATGGAAAAATAACACATTATCTTAAAGAATAAAATGCCTTTTTCATTGACATATTTTCCATCTTTCCAAGTGAAATGAACCCCTCAACACTAATATCTTTTCTATTACTTCTTAAATATATTGTTCTACAGAGTCAAGGTAAAGCAAGGAATATTTCTAAGTGCAAATACACACTAAAGTAATGACATTTATTTTCTCATATCAACTTATTCAAACAATTCCTCTTCAACTAAACATATCTATTTCAAGTTATATGTTAATAATTCTGATAAAGTACTTGGGCCTCAACTTTAACTACCTGAAAGGAGGTTGTAGCCAAGTGGGTGTCCATCTCTTCTCCCAAGTAACAAATGACGGGACAAGAGGAAACGGCCTCAACTTGTACCAGGGGAGGTTCAGATTGGATATTAGGAAACATTTCTTCACTGAAAGGGTTATCAGGCACAGGCTGCCCAGGGCAGTGGCTGAGTCCCCATCCCTGGAGGGATTTAAGAGATGTGTAGATGTGGTGCCCAGGGACATGGGGTAGTGGTGACTTGGGAGTGCTAGGTTACTGGTTGGACTTGATTATCTTAAAGGTCTTTTCCAACCAAAATGATTCTGTGATTCATTCTCTTGCCCTTATCTGTTTGTAAGGCATCACCACCTCAACACTTAGGCAACCGTCAAGCAAACACCTCTAGTAAGGACTACAAAATTTGTTTTACCTCCACTAAACAGTTTATTGGCTTCTTCTAAAGCTTCTGTCAGTCTGTTGCTTTTTGGACTCAGCATATCCTCACGATTTTCTGGGGAGAAGGGACACAAATGAAAGCCTAAATTACTTAAAATACAGAAGCATTGAGAGATACATACTTACACCTTAATCAAAACTGGCTGGTTCATAGCCTGTCATACACACAAAAATACAGGATACAGTTATAGTACATTAATTGCAAATTATGTAGGCTCTGTTTTTATTAATGCTTATGCATTAACTCAATTTAAAGTCATTATTTTCCATTTACGTCAAGGAACTAAAATTGACATGGCTGAATTTATGTGGTGGTTTGACCTTGGCTAAATGCCAGGTACCCACCAAGTCACTCTATCACTTCCCCCCCACCCCTTCTCTCAGCAGGGCAAAAAGGGGAAAAGAAAATAAGATAGGAAAAAAAAAAACCCAACCCTTGTGGGTACAACAAAAGCAGTTTTAATGTAGGCAAAGCAAAGCAAGGTCCGTACGCGGAAGCAAAAAAAAGAAAACAGATTTATTCCCTACTTCCCATCAGCAGGAGATGTGGGGCCTTGTTGGGCTGCAGGGCTGTGATACATGTAGCGGTTGCCTTGGAGGACCAAGGGTGACCCCACCCCCCTTCCTCCTTTTCCCCACCTTTATACTTGAGCAGACATCATATGGGATGGAATATCCCTTTGGTCAGTTGGGGTCAGCTGTCCTGGTTGTGTCCCCTCCCAAGATCCTGCCCACCCCATCCCACTGGGGGAAATGTTGGGAAGAGCCTTGGTGCTGTGTAAGCACTGCTCAGCAGTAGCCACACCACCGGTGTGTTACCAACACCCTTCCAGCTCCCAACATAAAACACAGCACCAGGAGGGCTGCTATAGGGGAAAATCAATTCTGGCTCAGCCAGACCCAGCACAAGATCCCAGATTACTCGTGGTTGCAGTCACCATGTCAAACGCTTCTATGTAATGGTATACATATTTAACAAGACTTTCAGATGTTCAGTTCTGAACAGCTACTCACAGCACTGCTTTTAAGGCTGTACACCATTCCCAATGCACTCACGTACCACTGCTGTTTTTCCGCACAAACACAGAGCGGATCATCTATTAACTGGTTTGCAGTCCCTTGTAAAACCACCCTACAAATTCAGCAAGCATGCAGAAAACAAACACCGCCACACGTCACTAACTTGGGCAGTGCTTACTCCAACAGTCATTGTTATGTTTTCAGGAGAAAAACAGCACACTCCAAAAACACAGGGGAGAAGTACTGACACATCTCCCTCGAGAGATGCTACAAATCCCATAGCACTTTCTGGAAAGCCTAAGGATAAGCTTCTGGTCCAGGCAGATACCGGTACCTACGGTTTCAAATTAAAGCTCAAACACCATGAATGCACAATTAAAGGCTTTGAGGGTATCTCCAGCTCTAAAGCTGATCGTTTCCATGCAGGCACACACGTTACGGGCATTTAAACCCCTCATAACCATTCCATCCCTGGGCATGCAAATGCTTCCAGGGAGGCACAATTCCACCCAACCACAGGCGAAACGTTTCAGAACTCGGAGCTGCCAGGAATGCCTGAAGAGTTCCTCAAAAAACAAGGCTCAGCAACCCGCCTAGCACCCACTCGCGGCCCCCACCTCCCCGGCACAAAGAGGCGGGCCCGCCCCGCTCCTGAGGGCAGCCGCACCCCGGGCTTACGCTGCACGTTGTAGATGAGCTCCCGGTACTGGTTCCGGATTATCCTCCTGCTCCGCTCATCGCTGGCGCCCTCGGCGCTCCCCGGCCGCCTGGGTTTATCGCCCGCCGCCTCCGGCTCCTCGCCCTCCTCCTCGCAGGCCGGCGGGCGCGGCCAGCCCGACAGCCCTTGCTGCTTGTGCTGGGGGACGGCGCCGTTCCGCGAAGTGGATGGCAGCGAGAGGCGGCCGCGCTCCGCGCCCGAGCCCGGGGAGGAGGAGAAATCATCGCTTCCGCTCGCCTCCGACATCGCTGGTCGGCGCCCCGGGCCTTCACGCACCGCCGCAGAAGAGGCGCGGGAGGCCGCCGCCCCGGGAGGCGGCAGCCCAGCCCGGCCCCGCGGAAGGCGCCAAGGCCGCGGAGACGCCGTTGTCGGTCACGACGGCGGCCCGAGAGGGCCAAACCCGCGGGAAGGAGGCGGGGCGGCGGGGCGGGGCCGAGGCCGCCATTGCCAGCCGCGGAGCGGACGCTGTGGCTGTGGCTGCCGCCGCCCCCGGAGGTCGCTGTCGGGGCGGGAGAGGAGCGAAGCCGCCACCCACAGGCGGGCAGGAGGCCGAAAGGTCTCGGCGCGGCGGGGTCGCTGCCGGTGGGCTGTCCCTCGCAGCCCCGGCCGTGCGAGTCTCGCAGGTGGTTCTCCCTGGCTCGTTCTAAAATAAACTGCGCCTAAATCAGTCGTTTCGACTAAATCCCCGACAGTCCCGGTCCCCCACGTCCCGGGCGTGGCTGCTTACCTCAGGGACCGAGCTGCTGTCACCTGCCTGGAACACTCGCCTGTGTTAAGGACTGGAAATGTAACCATCAAGCTGGTGGTAACAAATCTTCCATCTATTTTAAAGCTTCTCTCTAACATCTGAGGAGCAGAAGCAGTGAAATGCCGAGATAAAGGGGTGGTACACTTGGCCGAGCATCTCCAATACGCACATTTCCATATAAACATGCAGGTTAATCGCTAAACAGGGGCCTGTGCTCGGGCAAATAAAGTAACAAGTGTTCCACTTTGAGGTAGAAAACACTCCTCGGTTGGTTAATCATGACT
The DNA here is from genome assembly GCA_028020825.1 of Podargus strigoides. NCBI lineage: Eukaryota > Metazoa > Chordata > Aves > Caprimulgiformes > Podargidae > Podargus > Podargus strigoides. The sequence continues at coordinate 4,979,826 of CM051626.1, read as the reverse complement.
TGTGGCATTGTTTGTACAAAACCAACAAAGTTAAGGCCGAGTTCAATGTAAGAACGTGCATTTTTAATTTACCAGGCAGAAATGTATCTTCAGTATTCTTAAATCATCCACAGTCAGGTATTACAAGTCTGGAAAATTCAGCAACATGCAAATAGTCATTCCATTATGAACATTTTACATTACAGACTAAAAAATTTCTCTTTTATAGTTTCTTCTCTCTTTCTATTCCTTTCGCAGTGCCAGTATCATCAGAGTTGAGTGTAACGATGGATCTGGCTTCTAATTTGGAGCAGTGGGACAAGAGATGTCCCTCATTGCCCTTATTTTCTCATAGTTCATCAGAAGTAGTAGAACTGTTGTGTAAATATCAGTAAAGGCTCAATTCTTGCTTTCCTGGTTACAGGATTTAACTCCTCTTAATCACAGAGTTCATGTTACAGTAATTCATATGCTCTCTGCTGCAGTGTACTACGTAGTGTTCAAACATAGTGACAGGATTGCCCAGAAGTTTTTATAATCTACATAAATGGTGAAACAAAGCTCAAGAGTTGAGAACTTTCACACTTTCACAGTGACTTCTTGAGGGCTTCAATAGGCTGGAAATTGACTGGTGAAGCAGCCAGAGACAAAAATAGATAGCTGCTAGATCTGGCAGATGTTCCTAGGCCTTAATGCAAAAAGACATGTCTTTAACTGAGATAGTTTAGTCACTGCCCAGGAGTGTTGCATATGATTTTAAAGCATAAAATTTTTGCATTTCCCTTGAATACACCTAAATAAATGCTACTGTTTGTGAACAAAGAGATAAAGCAAGAAATTAATTGTCTATGAACATTGCCACACAGAACCTGTTGCCCTGTGGTGGCTGTTCCTGACATAATCTTTGTCTATAATCTGAAATGGGGCCTCGACTAATTGAAAACATCAGAAACAGAACATCTGAGATACTTGCCTTTCAGCTGCCAGCTCTGCAAGCAAACATGGTTAAGAGAATTTCTTTTAATTAGTGTAGCTAACTTCAAAAAATTATTTTAGCAATGTAGAAGTGTAAGTTCATATACTTGGTTCTTGCAGAAGTTTTCATTTCCATATTTGCAGATAATCCCATGGGAGGTAAAAATCTGGCACCACATGTTCTTTGAGCAGAGTGGATTTGGTTACAGGCCATCAAATCACAGTATACATCGTGCCAGTCTAAGAAGGTATTTTCAGAGGAATATGAAATAACAATTATTAATAGAACTATGTAAAAAACCTGGGGCCGAATTTGGTGAGATGCCAGGGGAAAAAAAAACAAACAACAGGATCAAACTCTCATTGGCACCAGTAACTGTTTCTTTTTCATTACTTGGAAGGTTTCAATAAGTGAAAAGTTGACACAGGGTTGCTACAACAACGTGTGGAAGTCATGCTGGCAGAGACTAAAATGCTCAAAACCTTCCAGTTTTTCCCTACAATCAAAGAGCAATTTAGTTTAGGAAAATAAGAGAAAATATCTTTGCAAGAAGGCGCGGGAAATATATACATACATCAGTGATGTCTTGGAGCAGAGAATAGCCAGACAGCTGCTGCCTTGGTGGTCCATCCAATACATTTCTAATGGAAGAACAAAAAAATGCAAAGCAAATGCAGAACAATGTCAGATTTTTGGAAAAGAAAAAGCCAATTAATTCTCTGTAGATTTGTGCCTGTATTTTGCATAACTGCATGGCAATTTTTTGGACATTGAAATTTTAATATGCTCATAATTTCTGTATTCCCAGAAAATTCATAGGAATTTGCTTTTATTTATAGCAATATCTATAAGTTATCTCTTATTAGACATTGCCAACACCATGCAAACAATTGAATTAAACCTAAGCACTTCTGTGATAGGTTTATTCTTCATATCTTGTGCTGATGTGAATGTATTTTTATTAAATGTGTTTAAAGGCCTGTAACTCATAACCCATTATGAAAGAAATAATTTTTTCTTCTCTGAAAGAATGTATTCCTAGGGAGGATTTTCCAAAAGTACCTCATAACTGAAAACACACTCTACTTAAAAGTTATTTCTATGATTGGTGTGGGTTTCCTATTCCAGTGACACGTGCTCTGGGGGCTTATAGTTAAGACAACTCTATACTGAAGTGGCATGTTTTTTTTCCTGTAAGACTCACAGATGTAATGCTCCAACTTCAGCCACTGCATTCAAACAAGAGGGCTGAAAGTTCCATCTTACCCATCGTGAGAAGAGTCAAGCTGCTTTCCCCCTTTTCTGACTGTGTGAGCAGGAGAAGACTGAGCACAGGCAAAGGGAAGAAAAAGGGAACAGTGGCAGGAGACATCTGCTTTTTCACTCTCTCCCTCCTCCCAGGTAATCTGCTAGCATTCCCAGACTTCAAATGTTTATTCTGAATGACAGCAAAGCATTCCTCATGAAATATGCGGAGCAGTGCTGCCTTGCATTGGTTTTCTTAAGGCAGCTATCACTTTTAGCCGTGCTGTGGGTATATACGTTTGTCATGTGCTGAACTGATTCATTTTTTCAAACTTCGCTTATTAAATTAGTCAGGTGAGAGAGACAGCCTGATACTTAGCAGTTATAGTCCTGGAGTGAAAAGCCAGAGGGTAAAATTCCAGTTGCACTAGTGTATCATGGAACTTGTCTCGATGCTCTGAGCAAACAGTGTACTAATAACAACAGCAGCAGACTGCACCCAGTGTCCAGGACCTATCTCGTGTTATTCTCATCCAGCAACTGAGAATTCCTGTGAAGAACTGATGTGTCATAGCCCTACAGCTCCCTGGGTCAGATTCCTTACACTTCATAGCTCTCCAGCATAGTGTTCTCAAACATAAGCCAATTCACATTAATAGAACACTTTCATGTGATCCAGGGAGAAAGAGGATCCATACACCAGCTACGAGTGAAGGAGTGCAGGAGGTTATAAAAATCAGGGACAGAGTGGTACATTTTCATTATTAGCCTAGAAGAAAATTGGGTAAGTAATATTTTATTAGTTCTTTAAATTAAAAAAAATGTCTGGACTCAAAACTAATTAAGTTTTAGATGTTAAAAAAAGGCAAAGGGAGTGTCTTAGAAGTAAAAGAAACTTTTCTCCTTACCAGAAACAAACAGTGGCTCCTCTGAGGTTCTATAGTTTCATGATCTCTTGTATAACTTGTTTTACAATCCACACAAACATAAAGTAGTCTACAGGATGATGTCTATTTAGTCAGTATCTTTCTGATCTCTTGTATAACTTGTTTTACAATCCACACAAACATAAAGTAGTCTACAGGATGATGTCTATTTAGTCAGTATCTTTCTGAGACCAAAAAACTGATCATTAGGTCTGGCTGTCCTAAAATAGCTGTTTTAAGAACATGTTGCAACATTACAGACTGTAATAGCTATTTGCAAATGCTGGAGTTTTAAAATATGGCTCTCTTCCACCGTTGTTCTTTTTTTCAGAAATAGTTCTAAGGATTTGTTTCAGAAAGGATTGCTTGTTGATTTTAAGTTGCCATGAGACGACAAGAATGTGTGTTTCTCATGCAGAATTTCAGAGATAAAATTAGCTGGCTAGTCACTAGAAAGATTATGCACATGTTTGACAATGTTCTTAAGTGAGACTACAATGTTTCATCCTTTCATGCATAAAGAGGTTTGTTCCAGGCTGTAAAACACAACACTGAACATCTGTAGGTAGAATATTGCCTCTGGTGACCCAAATCTCTTAGAGATCTTCAGGTAGTTGAAGTCACTTCTAACCTTTCCCACTAGGGGAACTAATCAGATTAAAATAATACTTCACTAGTCTGAGATTAACAAGAATTTGATTGTGTTATTATTTGGAATGTTGATGACATTATACTGAAATATGTTGTCAACATGTAAGGCCATGGCCACTTCAATTATTTCTGGATTTTTTTAACAAACAGTGTTTATATTACCACAATGCTATGTTTTGGAAACTATTTTTCAAGTAGTCTGCATTATTAAAAAAAAATGGGTTTGTCTTCAGGCAGAAGCTAACAATCCTATTGGCAGAGACAGGGTGACAATGGCAGACATGCTTCTCTCTGTATTATAAAGTTGGTATTTCATACAAAATCTGATCTTACCCAAAAAATGGAGTGCTTATAACTTGAATTTGTTTCCCATAATTCAGCTATCCAGGATCAAGCTGCTAATTACCTAGGAGTGGGCCTTTTTCCCTTTGCACAGCCCAAGAGATGGGTTAGAAACCTGCTGTACATGTAGGAGTTACGGAGAAAAATCTCCATCCCTTCATGTGAAAACTTTTAAATTATAGATTCAGAGATTAAGTAGATGTTAATACATATATCCATAAATCTTATTTTAAAGGGATTTTGGGAAGGAGAAAGGTAGAAGGTCTGGTAGTTGGCCAGAAAAGTCAGATGGGCCTATGGATGTAAGATCTAATCCTCATTGCTTTAGTTTTCAGTACCCTACTGTCTGCATTTACATCTGCACCTACGTCTACATCCATGCATGTTTCCATCTTTAAAACAGAGGTCTGTGACAACGACAGGCTTGGATACCCTGGCCAAGCAAGATCAGTAATCACGTTGCACATGCTCTGGAATTATTATATGTTAGTATTTTTCATCAAGCTTTGTGAGAATCCCAGAGCAAACTGTGGAAAGAAACCTCGTCTAGGAAAAAGCTGCTCTAAGTTATATTATAGCTTGGTTATTCTGTCAGTAGAGCAAGCTGTCAGTGACTGGGTGTGCTTGGATTGTCACATGGGCACTGGTTTGTGGGCTTGATTAGAAAGGACACCTGTTCCAAGCCAGTCAAACAGCCTACTGTAAAAAAGAAATAAATAAACGCCCCCAGTTCCAACCTTATACTTCACACTCAGATATGCCTGCAGACCGTTTCCCCCTTATACAAAAAATAATTTACATTGTAAATTGCTTACTTGTTATTTTGTGAGGCTTGATACAAAGCAAGCAGAATAGAAGTAGAAACAGAATCAGTAGTTTGGAGAGCTTCCAGAGTAGGCAGCAGAGGGGGGCGAAGGGGGAAACATCTCTCTGAAGGTTCAGGTTGTGAAATCTCCTGCAAACTGTGGTAGGGTCCCTGTATTTATTGGCAACTTCCATACAGCTGGATGGGAGGCAGGTATTTGTGTAGAATATTGAGGATATTCCTTCCTTATCACTTGAAGCTTTCTTTAAAGTTCTCTTGTATCTATCATCTTTTATGGCAGTATTAGAGAATGGCAGTATTAGAGAATGATAGACCTGTAACACTGGGCAGCTTTTGATCAGTGCTGTGCTGCCTCTTTCAGTGAGGGAAATCAAACCAAGCTTTCATACTGACCACTGATCTTTTTTCTGGAAAGATGGACCTTCATTCAGGGGCAGGTGGGAGTCACTACTCAGGCTGCAGAAGACTTTCAGATCAGCTTTTGTGTTTTCTGATGCCAGCAGAATGTTTATGGAAGCCCCATAAGTCCATAACAAGTCTGGAAAGAGTAACATTTTACCATACATCTGTGATCTAAGCTTAAAGCTAAATGAATAATTTAAATTCAGTTGATTCTACATTCAATTGTATCAACTAATGGTTGGAAGAACTGCATTGTTGACAGGCACAATAAAAGTAGAGCCATCACAGATTATAGTTTCTATTTTTCTTGACATAATCCCTTTTAAGTACTAGCTTCTAAAAATCACATGGTGAAACAAAGTTTGATTTAATTTTTGTATGTTTTCGTTGGAAACTCTTGAATGCAGGATACTGTGAAAATATATCAGTTGGTCAAGATACATATACAGAATATACAAGCCTCAGCAAGTTTGACAAAATACTGAACTATATATTCTTGCCAAATTAAATTTGTCATAAGATGCTAGTTAGGACTTGACAGACTCATTTACTTCTCTGGTTTCAGAGCAAGCATATGATCCAGCTAGCACTCTTGGTTCTTGGTCAAACCCAAGCCAGCCAGCTCTGAGTCCTTGCAAATGGATTAGGATATGTTTGTTTGCTTCATGTGTAAGGCTGTAGTGTGCTGCGAGGAATTTTATAGGACTGCCATGGGACTCTACTGAAAGAAAAGGTAAGAATGATTTATTTTTTTACCTAGGTGGAATGTGCTTTTCTGAAAATAATTAATCAGAAAAAAATTCGCTGATTCATGGAGAGCTGACTGGGTGTATAGTGCAAACACTTTTTCTTGCTATCAAGACATAATGTGATAGCTATCATGCTAATATTTGTTTTATATGAACGGTTGCCATATTTGCAGAAGAAATATTTTAGAAGGAAACAGGACCAGTATAAGTGTGAGTAAGAAAGCAGGACCATGATATAATCTCCCTAGAGGCAATGAAAGAAAACAGGAAGCTTTATTACTGAACCAACACTTTAGCTGTTTCTGCAGAACAGATCTGAATGAGGAATTGGTCAAATTAGACAAAATGGCATATAGTTTCAAAGGAATTCTTTGGGAAATATAATTTCAGAACATTTCCTTCCATTCCCAAATCATGCTTCTTCCAGCAGACCTGTGAAAAATATAACTATTTTACAGAGATGTACACTAAAATAGAGGAGGGATATGTCCCTCAGCCCTATTTTTTATGATTCTATGAAGTGCCAGCCAAACAGTACCACTTCCATGCACTTAAGGTTCAATGTCAGGTTTTCCCTTACCCTCCAAAAGAGGCAGAGAGGATGTGTCTAGATCTTCTGGAGCAAAACCAGCTTTTGATGTTAACAGACTCTGACATCATGAGCAGCTCCTACTTGAAGCCTGAAGCACAAAGATTGCTGCAGTAAGAGAAGGGGAAAAAGTACAAAGAAGCAGTTCTTGAGTATCAAAATCCTAATTTTTACAGCATGGCTTAATAAATCTGCAGTTTTAGACCTTACATGCCTAGGTTTTAATATGCTCCATTTTGTTTTTAGCATGGTATAGACTGTGAATTCTCCAACACTTCAGAGGGATGTGTGATGTATTATACATACCTGTCTTTCCCTTTTGTTACTATTATCCTAGTATAATGTGAGCTGTTGACCTATTTTTCATCCTCACAAAAAAAGCTTTTCATTAGACTATAAAGATGTTGGGTTTATATTTCCGTATGTGGCTGCGTGTTATATATACAGCATACTGATAGAATTGAAACTACTGTAATTATTATTAACTGTTGGAGTAAGTTGCATGCCTACTTGTTACATTGTCTATTACTCACAGTTTCCGTGCCACTTCTAACTGTAAACTGAAAATTACACTTAACCACTTTCTTTATGAGAAAGAGCTGATTTTACCCACAAATTTGGAGCATTGCACAGTTTTATTGAACCCATATGAAAATCTCTGCATGATGCAAGGGGGCAGGGGGTTTAAATTCACGGTCTACATAAAGTTGAGGGTTTTTTCAGTTTCTCTGGTAGGCTTTTAACTCATTGTGCTGTTCACATCGAAAGGTGATGTGTGTCAGGAGCATTGCACATGAAGATATTCTTGATTCAATCTATAGGCTATCACACTTTCCAGAGAAGAATATTATTCCTTTCTAGATGTACAGGCTGTTTGCAGGCTCAGGAAGCCAATATTGTGGCCACTTGCAGATGATACCTGAAAATTTTATTCCCAAATTTTCATTCAGTATTACATTCCCTGCTTAAAATTTAAATATAGTGCCTAATTACGTATAAAAACAATTATTTTTTGAGCCTGGTCTCCAAGGAACCTTCCTCAGATCAAAACTGAGATTGAATTGAAGTACCATAAAGCCTGTGACTAACATACTAACGATGAAGAAATGCCAATAGAAAAATACACCTGTAAATTAAGAGTGGACTTCTGAAACTGGATATTGTTTATGTTAGTGGAAAATGATAACGTGAATATAAATAGCATAGACCCAGCTGGACAAGGCAATACATTACATGAATTTAAATCTGTCATTAGGAGAAGCTGATTAGGTTTATGTCTGTCAAAGGATGAAGACTTGTGCCATCTGTAACAACAGTGAGCTTTATCTCCACCAACTACCATGGATCACTAAGACCACTTCCCACCAACATGGCATTAGATCATCTTTTAAAAAAGCCACTACTACAAAGGCAAACATCAAAACCTTCAATTGAGAGTAGGATAATGCAGGTTAGGCACCAGCCATTGTCACCAGATCATCATAAAAACTTTAGGAACTGTCTTTAGCTGACTTCTCAATCTTGTTTTGCAGGCCTGCCTAGTTGAATCAAAGGAGTGAAGGGAGAAAATAGGTTTATAATTTACATTCATGTTGATCTTAAACATTCATTAATTACATTAATTTTAAATATTATAACAGTGATGAAACAACGGTAATGACAGTAAGGAAGCATTCTTGCTTTATGCAATTATTATCCTTTGGAAAAAAGCATGTAAAAATTATTTTAGCCTTGCTTTTTTTTCTTTCCTTCTTTATTTACAGTATCTTTAATGATACCTCTGTGATGTTACTGTGCACAAGCATGTTCTTGGCTGGCCCTTACGAATAAGTCTAAGGAAGTATTTCAGTCCTGCTTAGCCTTGAAATGTGATGGAGTCTTTCTGTGCAGGGCTAAATCAGTGTAATATCCTTGAGAAAAGTCTCTAATCCAGTAAATATTCCAGGTAAAATATAACCTGTTCTTTTAGAACAGCAATGCCAAATCAAATCAGTAATCATTTTCATTCTGTACTGATAATCCAAAGGCTGAACATTAGCCCTCGTTTCCTGCTTAGTCAAGGATTACACCATATATTAATGGTCTAATGACCTAAGCCCTCTGTGCCTCAGTTTCTGCTTTTGTGAAATGTCGGCAGTGTTATCCTGCTGTGTAAATCAGTGAGGAATTTGCATAAGTGACCCTACCTAAATACTTACAGTACACGAAGTGTTGCATTTACTTAATATAACTATTTTCAAAGTGCATAAGATTGAAGAGATTTGGCAAGTTTCATTTCAACGTAAATATTTTTTCAGCAAATTTCAGCATCTTTGTAAACATAGATTTATGACTTTATGAACACTCTCTTGACAACAAAATTATTTCAGTGACTCAGTTCCCAGAGTTGGTCCTGCAAAGATCTAGTGTACTTGCTTGGACTACAGTCTGAAACCTAACACTGGTCTGGCTATTAACAAATTGTCTTGAGGTCTGAGTCTCCTGAGAGACTTATTTTCATAGCCTGTCTTCACCACTGGTAAAACATAGCATGTTTGGAGTGAGAATATTGTTTGCTGTTAAATATTCAGTAGCTGAGTTTATAATCTAATTTATTCTCACCCACTGATCAAACAACTGTCATAAGATTATGAAAAACAGCTTCAGGCTAAATGGTCTCTAGCTGAGGATGAAGGATATAACCTGTATAGGTTATATGCATTAATTTATACATAATATGCAATATATACAGGTGTATATATGTGTGTGAGCGTGTGTATACGTGATTATGTACCTGTGTTAGGCCAGCACAAGCAATAAATGTGTCCACCCCTCAGCCCAAGGACAGTCTCTGAGTGTCAGAGGCTTTCTAGAAGCCCAAGAACGAGTCCTCCTCTCCTGTGATATTTGTGTGGGCACAAAGGGTGTGTTAGCACAAAGCCCAGAAAGCAGCTGCAACCTGCCAACACTGACATGTCAACACACACCTCAGGACAAGCAAGCAGGAGATGAAATACTGCTGCCATCCACAACTGGAGAGAGGCAGTTGCTGACAGTTGGTTCAGACTCCACAGCTAAAAGAGAACAAGAAGGAAGGAATCTCTTCCCTCTGAGCAGCTTCATGCCTCTTCTCTGCCATTCTCATCAGCTCTCAGAAAACCAGACCTTGTGGCAACTCTTTGCTCTCCCTTGTATTTCTACTGAGTCTCTTGGCCAAAGGGAGGAGAAAAAAAGGGAATGCATGGACAGAAGAAGCAGGTAAACTCTACAGATGGGTAAGCAAGAAAAATAGTTTGAAAGAGGAAGGACCTGAAAAGAGGCAAGAAGCTTTGTGGGGAACAATATGTGACTACTTCTATCCTATATGATCAGCCTATTGGCTTGGGTGTCTCCCATCTCTTCTATGGGAGACTTTGTTTCTCTGTTTATTCTGCCTATTATTGGTCGTGCTGTGTCATTGCTGGGGCTGATGTCTGTTATGTGTGATCTGTTTGACTTGTTTGTACCCCCAGTGATCACCCATGTACTAACTTTTTTGTATACAATAGAAACTAATTACTGGTTCATTCTACTGCTGGCTGTGTCCTTTGTGCTAGGCCTAGTAATTGGCAAAACATTCCCATGCCTTATATGTGTCTCTGGAGATGTGTTAAACCAACTGGTCCCCACCTTGCCTATGTTTCCTTTTCTGTCTTGACATAATATGGATTTTTTTTTGTCTCTCTGAGTCGTGTCCCACCATCCCCAGTGCTGTGACTGGCCACCACAGCAGGCAGACTAGCTTGAGGAGCAGAGAGCCAGCAGGTTCTGAAAATCCACCTTTCACCTCAGACTCCTTCCAAAACCTTACCTCAAGTCAGAGTAATGTTCTTCCTGCCTGAGCTTTGAGTTTTAGGAACATGGATCCTTCACTTTGAGTGAACGCCTATGTGCATTTGGAGTGTGAAAACACACATGCACTCTGCCAAGTTGGCTATGGACCTGAATTACACAGTCGTATATGTGTCATAATACAAGTATGGGGGAGATATTTTTCATAAACCATAATCAGCTGTTAATAAAAGGCAGGCAGTAATAATAAGGAAATCATTTGCAGTCCTGCACAATGGTAGGCACAGATTCACCAGGTAAACTATGTAGGTCAGCCTCCTCTGTAGCTCCCAAGCCCTGTTAGCTGGTTGGGGTGTTAGGAACTTAAAATACAAAGCCATTATCCATCCTTCTATAGCCATATACTACATGTGGACAGAGAGAGTCACTGCCACTGCACAGAGCTGTGTGTTTCATCTGGATCAACATCCTCCCCACTGGCTTAAGTGCTGCTTATGGAATCTGGTGAAAAACTGCTGGTGTAAATGTGGTTTGGAAAGAGAAATGTGCCAATAGTTGGATGTTATTTTTTGAATCATATATATTTTCTGAAATACTTTTGGCATCACTTTTAAAGACCAGGTCCTCTGCATTACTTTGACATCAGTGCAAAGAAAAGGGGCTATACATGTGCTCAAAACATTTAATGCTCAATGCACAAGAGAAAGATTATTCAGATCCACAGATGTAGGCACCGAGCACCATTTTAGATGCCCTGAGGTGGCTGTGACATCCTCGTGGGGCTGGCAGATAAACCACAAAACTTACCTGAGACCCATGTCTTCTGGAGAGGCAGTTAAGGGAGAAGCAGGATACCCTGAGGTGTTCAGTGTGACACTAGATGTCTCTTTTAGGCAACAGAATCGCACCTAAGCTTTCCAGAATCACTTTTATTTATCATTGCATGAAACTATATAGTATTATGAAAGTGCCATTAAAAGCTGAAATGACAGACTTCTCTTTTTTTTTTTTTAGCTGGGAAAATATTCCTAGATAAATGTAAAATAAATTTAATTAGTACTCCCATGTTGCTTTAGGAAGGGTAGATCCTGGTGAAGGTTTGAATGATGTTAACTCAAATTCCAGCATTGTCTGGCAAACTAGAGAGTGCTGAGGAAGCCCATGCTGACATCCTAGTTCTGCCACTTTGTGTTTTGGGTTTTTTTTTACCTTGGGTAAATCAATTAATCTCCAAATAAATATGTGTCTTCTCCTACACCTTTTGTGCCATGAATGTTTAGACTAAAAGATCTGAAGGAGGGAGGAGGGACTGTCTGTACAGAGACTAAAATTGAGAGGTCAAGTCTTGCAGGCACTTGTTTGCTCTCAGTACTTTCTAAAATCATTTCTAAGGGTACTGTGCATAATAAGGCGGTCACATCTATCTACAATTGTTGTCACTACCAAATCCAAGTAATTCATTACCATGAGCGTGAATGTAACTTTTCCAAACACCTCAGCTGTATGAAGAGGTTGAACCCCATCAGAAGTCAAAACATTTTAGGATCACTATGTTCTTTTCCAGGTTTCACACTGTGAAACAATTCCCTTTCCCTTCCTCCCTGAACACTGTAATTTTGCAGCCTGACCACCTCTGGTGCCACAGTGAGACTTCCATGGTACACTGACATCCATGGCACAGGAGCGCCCTGAAGTGCTGTGCTGATGTCAGTAGAAACAACAGAAGTGTGCCATAGATGGGATTTTCCCAGGCCAGGTGGTTGTGCTGACTGAAAATTAACCAGAAATGAAAAGAATAATTTTAAACTTTCTTAATCTGTTTTTTAAAACAATCTTTTGTCTCTTAGCAGGAGTTACTCAGAGTCCCCTTGTTTCTTTTCTTTCATACTTGTACATTAAGTGGAGCAAATCAGCCAAGGCTGAGCTGCCTCGAAGAGCTGTCTCATTCACTGTCCTGTAAATCCTCACTCCTGCCCTGTATTTAGTGGTGGGGTCCCTATAGGCAATTTCTGGTTGTCTTGGGGGGAAGGGCAGCAAAATACCATTTCACAACTCTCACAAAAGGCCAGCTCAGCTTTTTGTTGCCAAGCAACATCACGATTTTACAGCAGATTCCGCTGCTGATGTTGCTTGGCAACATCTTTCCCGTCAAGTTGTGCGCTTTTAAAAACTGTTACGTGCTTACTATTTCTTATTGTAGGATTATGTTTTCCCTTCCAAATCTTGATTGTTGCTGTGTTAGAATTTGTGAGAAAACAAGGGCTGAAGTACTATCGTAGGTCGTTCTTGCAGATCTCTACAATATTTTTCTAGTATGCAGAAACTAAGAATGATTTTGCATTAGTTCCATCAGGATCAGAGAATAACAAAATTCTGAACACCCTCCTCTTCCTTCTCTTACCTATGACAATAGCTGCGGCATAATGGTACCCTCGGTGCTTTGCAATGCTTTATGTGTAGTATCAATCATGTGAAAGTAAGGAACATAAAACCATTTTGTCTTATTTTGTCAGTATTTATACCATAAAGTAAAATGAGCCCAACCTAAATTGTCTTGTATAAATACCTAAGGTAGCATGTATTCAATAAATAAGAAGCTAATGTAACTGAGTAGTCTGTGGTTGGTAAGTACACCAAATACTGTATATACTAGCATTAAATTTGATCACTTGTGACAAATTGCTTGGATCTTACTGAAATGCCTAACTCATTAACCCACTACATAGCTTACCTTTAAGTCTGAGCTGTGTGTTCCCCTAGTCTGAGTCTTCCAGTCCTCCTGGGTTCGATTCTCTTTTGATCAAGAAGAGGAATTCTCCCTAGATGAGCAGGAAGCATGGGTGAGGAACTATGGGGGAATTCCATCAAATAACAGTAAAGCAGCCCGATGTGAGTACATCTTCTCCCCCCAGTTCTATCATAAAATCAAAGAGAATAAATCAAGGCATCATAGGATGAGGAATGCTCTCGCAATTAGTGGTTTACACAAACTGATTTGACTTCATACTGCAACAGAGCAGAAGAGCAGCATCTGCATAGATGGGAACAACTTGCAGTGAATAGGTGTTGCTTGGGATAGTTGGGATAGAACCTGACTGTATCCTAATTTAGACACAAGAGGGGGTCAGAAAACTGACCCAAAGATCTAATGTCAGTGTTGTCAGACAGTTGTTCTAGGTCCAGAGATCAGAGCGTGCGTGGCTGCTGTCAGTTAGCATGTATGATGCTCCTCTCATTTCACGTGGCTCAGTTCTAGCAGTAGTGAAGCTGTCTGCATGGCTTTACAGACCTCACACAAGGGCATTCAGAGGGATTCTCCTTTGCCCATGTATTGGTAAAAATATACTGTCAGGAATCATGACCAGAAGGCCATTTTCCCTGACAATTGTGCCAGAGAATTGTTTTGCAAGGCAGCTTCTTCACTTTCACTTTGTGGCATTTTCTGGCCTTAGCTTTAGAAATGGAATAGCACCAAATATGAGTTCAGTTTCTGTTTATGAGGCAATAATGCGGCTAGCAGAAGTGAGGATATGTTAGCAGGCTTGTGTTTTCCTGAGCTCCCACAGGATTCCTGTTCTTAAATTCATGGCAGAGAGCCTAAACAAAAACAGTGTATAATTTGTTGTCTATAGGCAATGGATTTTACAATGGCCCTATGTTGTTTTCTAAGGAAGAGCACACTCAAATTTTGATTTGACGAACTTCAGCTTTTCTGGATTCCAAAGGAGGCTGGGGAGGACAGAGAAAAGGGGACATGACAGCCACTTTCACATCTTTTAGTTTTTGCTCTTCACTATAGATCTTGACTTTTCCATCTTGAACTCTTAGAGCTATAGCATAGATTTATTTGATGTATCACTCACACACCACCAACCCACTCATATATACTTTACTTTATAACTTGAAAAACTCAGGAAATACAGGTAATTTATTTCTTATCCGTGGAATTCTTCTTTGATCAGTAACAGTGGCTTAAGGTGGTATAATAATGCTGGAGGCTTGGATTGCTGGATCACCAAATTCATAAAAAAGAGAGGTTAAAAAGGCTGGGAGACTCTTCCAGTCCCTGACCTTGCAGCTGTTCATTCCAGATCTTCACATGCCTAGTGTTTTCAAGCCAGATGTTTGTAGATCAAGACTTTATGGAACAGAGAACAACCACAGGAAAGCCACCAGACAGCATATAGCTACCCTGTGAAATCCTGCCTCTTATTCACGTTGAATATGAATTTTCCATGCAGTCAGTGATGCTGCCCAGCAGCTCTTCAAGGTGCAGTAAACCAACAGTTTTGATAATTCCTTTGCTGTGTGGCACCAACAAGCACCAGTGGTGTTTACAGAAACTTGTTAATTACTTGGAGTTGACACTAATGATAAATACGCTGTCTTTTGTTATCAGCTGTCTTTCTGAGCACCCCTTTGTGGAAGCATTGCTGGACTGGCCAATTAATAACAGTTAGCTTGCCCATAAACCAGTACTTCTTGCAACATCACATTTCAAAGGGTTTTTGTCATGTCTCCACCCTTCAGGATGATTAAATGGGAAATGATTTCAGCATAACCTGAACAGGAACGTTTATTAGCAGGTATTTCTGAGAGCTTTCAAGAGTAATAGGAGAAAATGAAAGACAAACTTAAACACATAAATAAACTTGCATAGCTGTCCCACCCCAGTACTACTTTTCCTGTTAGAAAACGTGCATAACTTCAATGTACTCTTCGTACTGTTTCACTGAACAATTTTTGTAGTGCCAGAAGCCCTGCTCATACCTTAGGCCAAGAAACACTGGAAGTGAAATATGTTTTAACCAAACCCCATTTTCTCTGGGGTTGCTTTTGTGAAAAACATTAGTGCTCAATTTATGACATGCAGAGCCATAGCAGTCTCCCAGAAGCAGGGGGAGGCCTGGGTGGAGGAAGTATAACTTGTTTTCTTTTTCGCCTTGGGGTGGAGGCAAGTTGGTTGTTCAGCAGGTTATGAAGGTGGGTCCCTGAAAGAAAGCCTACACTTCATGTCAGTCTGAGGAGAAGTAGGAGGAAAATAAGGTGAAAACTGGTGAGTTGAAGATGGAAGGGATGGTTTGAAGACATGCTCTAAAAGTGTCAGTGAATCCAAAGCTGCCAGATTAATCCTGGAATGTAAGTGTAAAGTTAAACATTCTCTTGTTTGCTCACTTTCTGGAAAGCAGTTGTTTTCCTGTACGTGTTCAACAGTCTCTATAGGCTCCTCAGACCTATTTGGTACTAGTGAGCAGCTTTTGGGATATGTAGTTTTAAAATAATTTTAATAATGACATGTAAATTGTAAAAGATAGTATAGAAAGATGAGAAAGATTATCTTTTTGTTGTTAACCTATGCTTATTTAATGAATGGATTTTTAGCATGTTTTTAATGTTTATTTGAAGGTCTGTACATATGATAAAGCACTTGTAGTTTGCAACCTAAGTAATGCTTGTGCACTGAGAAAATCTTTTAGAAATAATGTATGTAAAAAGGATTACAATAACATTGTAATCTGAAAAATTATCTTAGTTACTCTGCAATGAAATTCATGTGTTATTATTATCACATGTCTCATTATTTCAGAATCTATAATGACTTTATTCCCTGTTTGGGACATTTCTCTTCATTATTAAGGAGATGGTAATGTGAGAATTGTGAAATTTCATACTCTAGAGAAAGAAAAGTGTCAGTAGACAGCATGATATGGAATGTTAGTGGAGATCTGTGATAGCACTTTTGCCATGCTTTTATAATTTTCTACTTTGATTCCTGTACATTTTAATAAAAACTGATAAAGCATTTTTGTTTCAAATGAGTATTACAAATTTGGCTTCTATTAGCAGTTGCTGTTCTTAACAGTCAGGATTGCTGAGTTAGTACAGAAGCATTGAGAGTATATTATGCACTGGAGTGAATTTAAAATAGAGTAACATTATGGCATACATTGGGTAATCTATTTGAGAACTTGATAAGCAAAATTTGCATTTTCCACAACTGATATACCAGCCCCCATCCCAATTAACCATGGGGGCTTGGAGAGTTTCATTCATTCCTCTGCTTATGTTATTCCTGCAAGTGCTTGTGAGAGGACAGTTATGAGAGCTTTAAATTTCCTGGTGTCTTCACATGTTGTCTGTAGAAATGGAAAAGGAGCTGGGAAGAGAAAAGCTCGTTAGGTCAGGGGCACAGAAATGCCAGTATATTCACTCCTGGGAAATGTGCTGGCCTTCGAGAGACGCATATTGCTACAGCAAAGTTATTATTTCTCTCCTGTGCATTGAAAACTTAGTTAGCTGCTCTATAAACATAATAAATTTTGTTATATCAATACATTCTTAAAATATTGTGATCTTGACCTGTTGTAACATTTCACTGAGCTGGGCCTGAAAAGATTTGTGTGTGCATGCTACTTCATGATGGAGTTACTTCATACTTGGGGAAATATCTACTTTTGCAAATATTACCTACAGTCTTTAATTTAGTTCAGTGCTGGTTTAAAACAGTAGAGGATTTGGCAGTAATCTCATCAGATAAAACCTGGTGCTGCTAATTAATCACTAAAAGTGTAATCCTGGCCCCAGTGATTTCAACAGGAGCAAGTTCAAGCACTGATATATCCCCTGAAGACACTCAAGTTTAAACAGAGCATAGCTTAAAAGCACAGGACTGAACTTCTCTCTCTCTCCAAGCCTCCTGTGAAGAAAAATAATCTTTCAAGTTTCAAAAAATGTAGTGTAGTAATAAGTAATAGCATTCTTTAAACGATTATATGGTTTCCTTGGCTAACAAAGTGCAATCTTTCTTTTACAGCCTGACTTTAGTGGAGTTTTTCTTGACATGTCCCGCAGACCAATCTCACATTCTTTGGAAAAAAATATTGAAGAGACTGTGTAATTTTCACCTCTCCAGGAATACAATAAATACAGTGAATTTAGATTCCTGAGCCCCAAAACAAAAGGTCTAGAACAAGAAGTAAATGTCTGTTACTGAATCTCTATTGTGTACATTTACAATTGAGTAGCCTTTTCAAAAAATACAGAAATTAATAATGCCTGGGGAGACACTAATTCCAGAGCTGCTGGTTACAGTTCTAATGCTCTGAGGATTTTTTGGAAATTAAATAATTAGAGTTGAACTACCGTAAAACCAATAGTAATTAAGGCAGGCAGATCCTGGTAAGTGTAAAGAAAATGTGTTTAGATCATAACATTGTAAGCAGAATAATGCCTAAGAAAAGCAGGGTGCAGCTCCAGTGATAAGGATAAAAAATCCATTTATTCTTTCTTAAAGCTGAGTGCATGTATGGAAAGATGTTTCTATTACAGTAACGGTCAGGTTTAACATTGTGGTTCTGCCAGTGTGAGCGTGCAGCTCAGTCCAGGATCTCTGAGACATACAAGTGGTTTGAATACACTTAAAACAATAAGGTTTTCCTATGGGCTGTCTGTCCAAAGTAACTTTGGCAAGGAAAATGCCTTTCTGCCCAAATGACATGGGGTAATCCAGGAACAGAGTAACAAAACTGAGTTTCAAGGAGTGTCTTTCAGCATAAGAGGAGCCAGCGTAGGGAAAACAGCAGAGAGATGTTATGAAACACAAGCATTAGAAGTTCCTTTCCCCTGATTTATGAGTTAAAATCATTATAAGACTGAACAGCAGGAGGGGCAGCTGATACAGTGGCTGAGATAACATTCCTCCAAAATTTCCAAGTTTTTTTCTTGGTTTTGGTGTTTTTATGGAAGACTTAGATCTTTTTCTTTTTTTCCAGTGACCTTTCTTTAGTTGCTGTGTGATACTGGACGTGAGCATCAAAATGGGCAATGAGAACAGTAGTGCCGAAAATCAGGTGAGCGTGACAGCGTGATTGCATTTTCCTTCCCTACTAGCCTAGAGCAAACCTTACAGAAATTAGCTTCACGGGTGGCTTACCCCACGTTTATCTTCTGCTCCCAGTTACACTCCTGTTTAAGTGTCGTTAGTAGTAATTGAAGGCAAGTTTTTCTTTGGTTGGTTTTTTTTTTGTCAATGACACTGCTACACAGCATCAGGGCACTATGTGGGTGGAGGATCCCCAGGGGGTGAGCAGGGCTGGCTCATCTCACCTCCCCATCCTGGGAGCAAGGCAGCCAGGGGGTAGCTGGGGAGCAGCCAGGGGTAGCCTCAGCCCCAGCACATCCCTGAGGAGAGAGATGAGCCAAGACAGGTCCAGGATGTCAGTCTATGGGTCAGCGTAGGGCCCACGGCCATGGACTGTGACGGAGCAGGAGACCAACATCCTATGGCATTGCTGGGGATGATGTCCCTGGGGGAACTGAAATGGGGTCCTGGATCATGGGCAGGGTGGAGAGAGGCCCTGGGAGCCAGGCAATGCCTATGGTGCCCTTAGAGCCCTGACACACAGTAGCTTCTCCTTGTTCAGAACTGACCTTGCAATGTATGTGTGCCAATCTGGTAATTTACACCAGTTTTAGAAGGGTGTGTTAATGTGTGTTCGTGTTTGGTGACTTATTTTTAAATTCTTGAAATGAAGGGAACCCATATGCTGTGGCTAGTGGTGTACAATTACAGTAGAAGTTACTATATTGATATAAGTTTGAATAAAAGTTGTAATTAATTAATTTTAACTGTCAAAATACCAGGACATGTTCCATCCTCTCTTCTTCCCTATGTTAAGGTAGATGATAAAATGCATTAGGGTTCATTTTGCTTCCACTTCAGGTCTCAGCACTGCAAAGTGAAATCAGTATTACAAGTTAGCCGGATTTTTTCACTAAGAATTTTTTAGAATAAAAATCTTCTATTATTCTTGGTTGTTCTGGCCAAGTTGTATTGTTAGCCCAAGATTTGGTCCCAGCTGTTTTTCAGGGGTTGGGAAGAGGGGAATGTGTTAATTCCTATAACTAAGTAATTAGAATTTCTTCTCCATTGTGTAAAACTTTCACTTAGGAAGATTTTGGAAGTCACATGTATTTCTTCAGGAGTCCTCCAGAGGCTGAAAAGACTTTACTTAAAAGTTATTGAATTTATTAAGAAGTGTTATAAAAAGCTCTTCTTTTCTACTAAGTCAAGTAAGCTTCTTGTCTCCTTTTCAGACTGTAAAAACCAAAACAGCTCCCCCCAAATAATCTCAAGCAAAACAAAATAAATGCTAGGAATCCAAATTAATTTAAAAGTCACTGTTAACAGAGAAATAACAAGAAAGAATAATAAAATCTTAAAAGCCACTTAAGCTGTTGAACAGCTATTGAAAAAGTGTCACTTAAGGAATAGTGAACATTCATACAGTCACCGAAATGTTTAAATATGTTCATTTTCAGTCAGAAGTTCCCGATGCAAATAAAGTCATCCTTATACCACCAAGCCAAGGAACACAGCAGGTAGTGGGTGATGAAATTGGTTTGCATGGTTTGCATTTCAAAATGTTAGCATCAGGCTTGGCTGTGCTGTTTCTTATGCATCTGTTTCTGGCTTTTTCTCTTTTTTTTGACACTGACTGCAAACTTGCAAGGCAGCTACATTTAAATTTTCAGCAAGTTGTAAAAAAAAAAAATCTGGTTTCTTTTAACTGTTTTCTTTGGTATCAATCTATGCTTTAGAGAAACAGCCTGTACTTGACCCCCTTCGCATGCTGCCTTGCCTTCCAACTCTAACACAATTAAAATAGCTCAGTGGGTGTTGTTATACTCAGTACCGATTGGCATGGCTTGTTTTTGTTTGTGTTTATCAGAGAAGCCATTGCCCAGCTCTAGCTTCTCAGCTGAGTCATTTGGAAGCTTTACACATGGTTTGTATTAAAGATGGGAGAGCCTGTGCTAAGTTTAGAACTCATTTAATAAGAAGGAAAGTCTGTGGAATAAATATGCTACTATGAAGGATGTAGTAGTCACTTAGAGAAAAAGTGAATATCCAATCTGTCTTGTCAAGATCTGCCTCTGAGGAAAATATAATCTAAATTGAGTAGAAATGAGCAAATGCTTGGATAAAACGAGTCTGGGGCCACCAGTTTATTTAACAAAGTGATTTTACTTGTACTAACCGTGCTGTGTTTTGCTGTAACAATCTGAACTGATGCGATATTTCAGGTTTGTGCCCTGCCCGATTAGAATGGCAAAGCTTGCTCCCAAACAAGGGCCTCTGTCAGTGCCACAGCTTGTTGGGTGTATGCTGAATTAAATAGAAGTGATTTTTAAGATGCATTTTGCTTGGAAAGCAAAACACATGAAGAGAAATTCCTCTAAGCTCTGGTGCTCATATTGTGTGTTTACATACTTTTTGAATGGTGCAATAACATCTGTATACATTCCATTGTTTATATTCAACTGGGAACTAAAACACATCTCCAATTTTCTACATAATAATTTTGCCTATAGCATTTTAATGAGGTATACACTGTTCCCCTACAGGAGCTTTTCTTTGTGTTTGCTGTGTCCACATGATTCACCATTTTTACTCTCTAAATTATTATTTTCTTTCGTTTTTTCTTCCATTTCATCCCTTGCACATCAGGAGTGCACAGGACAGCAGAACTGTTCCACATCCTTTCAGTCAGCATTTGTCCACAACAGGGTGTGGATGGCTGTTGGCTACGTGCCAGCGTGCCCATTACTGATGCTTATGTAGCTCTAGCATACTTCTAGTCACTGTATTCACTAATGCTTACTTCTAATGGTAACTACTGCTGGTCCAATATTCCATGGTGAGTAATGCCAAGTATTTGTCTGAGTTTACACAAAAAGAACATTGTCTTTTATCAGAATTTTACATACATTCATGCAAATGCAGTAAATTCTGGGACACTTCTCACTGCAATGAATAATTATACATGTTCTTCTCTTCCCTGTGAATGAAGGAGGGTGGATGAAAGAAGAATCAAGGTTCAAAGTTGTGATGGGGTTCTTAATTTGAAAGCATAGTGAAAAGGAAGTTGAAAGACTGTTCCTTCTCCTTTCAATTAATAGTTATAGCTTTCTCCACATCTGTAAAGCCACCGCCATTTGTAATGGGAAATGTACCTTTTTGGGTACAGATGAAAAGGAAAAATATTTTGTGTTTATAAAGAACCTCTGTAATTATTTACTTCATTTCTCAATTTAGAAATAGTGTGAAAATGTTGCATCTGCATTTTCCACAGCTATAGGTAGTTAGAAATTACTAGGCAAGCAAACACTATGGGCTGGGAAGCACAACAGAGTTTAGAACTCAGCTTGGAGACAATTTTCCCAGTAGTACTTCATATAAATCTAACAGCATCTTCTCAAGTGTTTTATTGTTAGGCTGTGAAGAACCACTCATCAGAAAGCTGCTTTAGCTAAAATTATATTGACTGCAAATTGCAAGTTATGTGATGAAGATGTTTTTTCCCCCCAGATCATCACCTTTATTCTCTCTCATACACCTGTCATCCTTAAGAAAATAATCTATGTACTCACCAGGCCTTCATCCAACTGACAGAGAGAGGACAAAGGAAAATAAGAAGCTGCAGCAAGACTAGTAGAGTTACAAGGATAACTATGAATTTTCTTTTGCCTACTTCACATAGATCACATGAACAGATGGAAAGATTAGGTAAATAAGAATCATGAAGCCAGTTATACAGCTGTGCTTCATTTAGCCCAGTGCAGACTCATGCAACCTACGTTCAAACCTACTAAGCCTCAAACATAGCAGCAAGTTGTTGAGAAGACAATTATGTTGACATTACTAGGATCTGCAGATAAACAGTTTAGTGCCCTCAGTGGATTGGAAGGGTCATAAACATGAACAATGGAGCCTGAGGGTTTGAATTGCTCTTGCTGTAGCTGCGAGGAAGTTGTGTATTCTATGAAGAATGCTAAACCAAGGAAAAGATGATGACTATATATAAATATATATATATATCACACAGAAGCACATGCCCCCCAGGGTTTATTTTTACATTCACAGCCAGAGTCATTTCAGTAGGTGTTTCTCAGGAGGGAAAGCAACCCTTTATCTCTGAGAAAAGGTCATAGGTACTTACAATAGAATGTTGCAACCAGAGTTTTTCAAATAGCATTGCTATCATATCATACTCTGCATCTTGTATTTGTAAGAAGCAGATTAAATGAGACTTCCACCAAATGTCAATTTTTGCATTCCTGTCCATTTGAGGATTTTAATTTAAAAAGGCATGAACTTAAAATTCCACTCCTGTGAGAGACAAATAAACCAAGCCAGAAGCAATAGCAAATTACACCATCACTGAGTAAAAAAATAATCTACTCTAACTGCAAAATTATATATGGAATATCCCTTAAGGAAAGAGTCTGCTTTTCGCATCGGATCATGTTATAATTACATCCAGCTAATTAAATAGTTGTAATGTTTGGGCAAAAACCCAAGAAGTGGTCATGATGGTCATCCCTCTCTCTGAACTTCTGCACTCCAGCCACTCTTAGCAAGGGGCAGGCACTGAATAATGCAGATTGCTGCACAAGTTATTTATTAAAATCAGAATTTAGCTCCCTGGTGATGTGACAAAACCAAGTTTTAGTGTAATTCTTCAGATTTTAGCTGTCACGTGGAGTTCAAGCTTGGCCCAATATGTCAGGTACCAATTTGTTACTGTCCCGTGATCAGTAGTTTTGCTGAGCAGTGTTTGCCTATTTTATTGAAAAGTTCTGATTGTAAAACAATATCCACTCATCTAATTTTTATCTGCTTTGGTACCATTTCTCCAAAATAAGGGTTCTCCAAGAATATAAAGATTGAAAAATCTAATTTACTACTCAGTTACCGTACCTGCAGAACAGAAAGAAAAAAAACAAGGCCAGAAGAGCAAAAAAGTAGCCCCTGAAACCTGCTCTGTCCTTAAAAATTGCAACAGCCATTTTAAAAATATGATTTCCCAACCATGTGACCTGTGCCATTCTTGGTTTTAAAAAAATGTAACCCTTAAAACTGTTCTTCTATCCACTTTTCTGACAGACTGGGTTATTCATATTTCATTGGTATTGATTTCTAGTAGGTATCAGGGTATTAGGCAGTCATTCAGGCACTGTTGATTGTTTTTAGAATTGCAGCGAGGTATTTTCTGGTGTCTCAGTTCTATTTTCAAGGAATGGATTTAATGCTTAAGTACAACAAAAATAATGAGGAACAGCCGATTGATTAAGGCTGTGGATCAACAACTTTTCACTCCCTTTCTCTGCAGCCAGTGCAGCGAAATGGGCAATCTCTGCAAAGCATTGCAGTCAAACCTTCCCAAAGAGCACCGTGGGCACACTTTTCTGCTTGATGCTGGCCTGCTCAGCCACCCGTGTGCGAGCTGAGAAGGTGTGTGGCCCGCTGTCCCTCGCAGGGACCATGTTTCCATCCTCCCAGTGCCGTGAGCTTGGCAGTTGATCCTGAAACCAGAGCCCGGGCGCCTCGGGGCCGACCTTTGCTCGGCGTCCCCGTGTTCACCTGCGCTGCCACAGCCTGATCCACGTCCCCACGGAGGAGGTGGTGGCTGGGAGCAAACAACCAACACTTCTAGCAGGCAGACTTTAAAAAAACCCTGTTAAAAAAACTCCAACAACTTGTAATAGAAGACATGGAGATAAATAGAAGGTAAGTTCTGGTTTATTGATTGGGACTCGTAAAGGCTTGTTCTAACTTCCCCATCAATAACCAGAGGGAGTGAGGGGAAATGGAAACTTAATGTAACTCTTCAAAGATTACTTGCAGCTAGTCAGAGCTATGGCATGTTCCAGCAACTGCTATAAAAGGATGTGTGTTTAATGGAGGAATGTTGCAGAGGGCAGATGGGAAAGGGAACAACTTGTATTGAGAGAAAGGGGAATCAAAGGAAGCTCAACTTATTTGGAGGGGTTTGAGTGTGAATGCTAGATTTTAAAACCAGCCCTGTTTTGTGCTTTGTGATCAGGAGCCTAGTGCCTTGTTGAGAAACACGAGGCTTCTTGAATCTCTGAGACAAGGAAGGCTGTGGCAGTGCCTAATGCTGCTGCTATGGCTCTGAACCAGGAGGAGACAGTCAGTGTTTTGGGAGCTGAGCTGTGAAGAGGCTCCCATGTAGCATTAAAGGAATTTCTTTCTGGTATGATAGCTTTAGCCAAAGTACAGCAGTGCACATAATCCTTTGGCTACAGCATTAATGGAGTTCTTTTTCTTTTTTTTTTTTTAACTTCTGAGCTCTGGTTCAAAGTCATCAGGAAAAGAAAGCAATCCTGTAGATTTACTTTGTGTTCTTTCAGAGTCCGATGTGTGTGGAAAGGTTTAATGGAAATTACATTTCATATTTCAGGAGAATCATTTTTATTCATTTAAATAGTATGCTGGCTTCAAGGAGAAAAGGCATAGGCTGTTTAGTTTTCCTTCTGTTGTTTGTATACTCTTTGTGACAAACTTTATTTGTTGTTGTGGGTTTTTTTTAATTACCCTAGACTTAAAGAAAAAATAGCTGAGAACCTCTGTATTCTGATTTTTAATATATTTGTTTAAGTCCTTCAATTAACTAGCTTTTTATAATCTCAGAATCCTTTTCCAAAAAGAGTATGCTACATTTGAAACAAATATAGATCAAATTTAGCTGCAGGCTTCTGTAGTAAATCACTTCAGAGGCTGTATGTATTGAAACCTCGAAAGTGATTTATTCAACAGCAGCTTTCTGATGATACTTTCCAACAAAACATAGTATTTCTAATTGTTTTCACAGATGTTAATTAAAAATAAAAAAGCATGCTCTGGAAAACTAGTTCAGCACCTGATTTGCATAATTAACTTAAATTTGAAAGACTTGATAGAGAAATTGAATTATGTTTTTCTGTTGGCTGGCATAGATTCACAGAGCATGTTCTTTTGTGATGATTAAATTAATACATGAAATGTAGAAGAGCAATATATAAAGCTTTCCTATCTCTTGGAATATTGGTAGTTCCTTTTACAATTAATTATCTACATTGAGGTTTATTTTAGATTATTATTAAATTCCTCCTTTGAGCTTCTGTTGAAAGCAGATTTTCCTGGCTGTGAGTGCTCTTGGCTGACTGGGTAAGATGGCAACTTTGCTATTTGATCATTCAAACAACTGACAGAAAGGAAAGGAAGGAGAAAAGGAAAGGTATCAGTGACTCAAACTCCTCTCTGCTCTAACAGGAGCAAAGATTGTTTTAATATATCTTAAATTTGGTCATGTTTGGAACTGGAAGAACAAGTGTCAGGTTTTTCTGTGGCCAGTGACAGTTGCTTAGAGATAGCTGGGAGATGATCTATAACTTCTTAAACATTAGGTCCCTGAAAGCACACAATTATTTAAAAACAAAAAAGTCAAAACCAACCAAACAGACAAAAAACCCACCAGCCCCTCTGACCAGCCTATGGAAAATGTTAAAAGTAGTCTTCAAAATAGTGCACATAACTAACCCATTTTGTTGTGACCATTCTCCTTGCCTTGTCCATCTGCCCCTCGCAGTGTATTTTTGTTTAGATATTAAGACTTGGTGTAACAGCTGATGAAATCACTGGGACTTGGGTGCTTCTCTGTGTCTAATATGGAAACATCCTAGTTGTGATGAGATGAAGTGTTCAGGTATAGCAGCCACATAAATGCTGTGCTATGTAGTTAACTAGTGAATTATGGAGATGATCAATAAAAGTAAAATCCAGCAAACTTCTCCCAGAATGATTCTGGCCCCAAAGGAGAAGAAAATTTGAGATGATGGTAGTAGAAAGGGGGAAAAATAAGGAATTACTGCTCACTGCTCTTGCCAACTGCTGGAGGCATCTGGACAAATTTGTAAATTCACCTAATTTCTTGGAGTTGTTTGTGTGGTTCTCCCTGCTGGGAAAGGAAAGGAGATCATCTTTGTCTGCAAGTGACCTGAAAATTATTCTTCATTTGGCTGCTACTGTGAGGCACTCATCTGTGACCCACCTCCCAGACTGACCCAACTGTAGTGCTCTCAGTAAAATGTGATCTGTTGACTAAGAGCGTGGCACCATGGCTGCCTCGTGTGGCTTGTTGTGAGTTTACCAACCCGCTGCCTTGCTCTTGTCCTGCTTCCCTGGTGGGTCAAGGCCAGTGCATGCTCTGAAGACTGACTCTCCGTGAGGTTGGACCCATGGAGTTGAAGAAGTTCCTCTTCTGCCAAGATATAAATACCCCCACCTTGGCTTACTGCATTTTCTAAATGTTAACTGGCAAGTGGGACAGGCTCTGGGGTGTGAGGACAGTGGTGGTCTATGAGCGGTGACTGGACCATGGATGTGCTCCAGCATGATCACATATGGCCCCAGAAGTCACTGGTTTGGTCGGTTATGTTTTGGGTTTTTTTCTCTGATAATTAATTTAATAATACATTTTTTTCATAGTTCTTTCTCTCTGCACACACATGCATGCTGAAATAAATTCTCCATGCAAACTTTCTCATGCAAACAAAAGCAAGGCTGCCCAAATCAGCACCAAAAGCAAAACAGAGCCCTGTAAGATAGCTAAGCTCTGTTTGTCTTCCTTTTCTTTTTCTCTTTCTTTTTCTTTTTCTTTTTCTTTTTCTTTTTCTTTTTCTTTTTCTTTTTCTTTTTCTTTTTCTTTTTCTTTTTCTTTTTCTTTTTCTTTTTCTTTTTCTTTTTCTTTTTCTTTTTCTTTTTCTTTTTCTTTTTCTTTTTTCTTTTTCTTTTTTCTTTTTCTTTTCTTGGTGGAAGAAACAAATTTCCATGTATAAGTCTTGATGTTCTAGTATTTTTTTGCTGTACACTGTGGGTTTGGGGCCAACATATATACTTAGATAAATATGCCAAATGCCAGATGTCAGCACATGCTGGGTAAGTGCTTAATAATCATGGAACCAAGAGCCCTTGGTCCATCCCAGCGGAAAGCGGTGTGATTAAGGAGACTTCTGCAAACAAAGCTGGAGTGAAGGGGTTCCTCCAGGGAAAGACAAAGGATATGAAAGTTAATCAAATTTGCCTTAAGTCTAAAGGAAGTCTTTTTATGTTTTCATTATGCCCTGACCTTTCAAGTTGCTCATTACATGAGCTTTCCTTGTCCACTGGGTGTCTCTCATTCCTGGCTCTGATCACGAGAAGCCTTTGGTTGTGTGAGAGCACACCATGTTCACACAGAGGAGTGTAATTTTTTAAACAATAGCTTTCTGCAATTCATTGACTACTTCTAGAACAAAATAAACCTAAAAGTTGAGAGTAAAAAACCCCAAGAGATTAGTTGGAGTTGTGTACTGTGCTTTTCATCTATAACATTATTCTGAAGTGGTTCTCCTGTTGTCAGTACATATGCTTATGTGTCTTTATGTTAAGCTTCCCTTAGGCTTTTAACAATTACAATTAAGAATTGGAACAACAGTGGCTGTATATTTAGGGTGATCTGATGAAGCAGTTTTCATTCTCTTTGCTTGATGTGCCAGAGGATTTGAAATAGAGCTTCTTCATTCAGATGTCATTTTTGCTTTACACTTAATTGTTTCTCTCCAATTCTTTTGTTGTACTTGAAGAACATCCTCAGCTACTGTTCAAAGCAGCTCTTAACAGCCCTTCTTTGCCTTCTAAAGATAGTTCTGCTGAAAGAAATTCCACAGGAAGGTGCCACTACCTGTTATAAGCAGCCCCACAGGGGTGTTGTAGAGCCCCAGGGATCTGCAGGCACAGCACAGGTCACATCTTTGGCACTTGCACAGGACTCTCTTCCTCCCTGGAGCAAAACCAACAGTTTGCAATAGAAACAAAACAAACCAAAAGAAAAACACTCATGTGAAGCCATGTCTCCATGGATGAAGATCTCGGGTAAATATTTACCTTTGAGAAGAGGTGATGCAGCATTACCACATTTGTGTAATAGCATTTCTGTAGCTATTAATACAGAACTGTAGCTTTTCCTCTGGCTATTATTATAGAAAGGCAGCATGGTGAAGAATCAGGCCCTCTATTTCAGTTCAGAGGCATTCTGAGCTTTGTTGAAGTGGGAGGGAAATAATCTGGACTTGGATTCAAGTGCTGGGTCTTGATTGACATGGGCTTTATCTCTAACTTGACTCCAAAGATACTGCTAATATTATGAATGTGAAAGTTTACAGCCTGTTTCCATCCTTTCTCATTTTAAACTTGCTTAGCAAGGAAGTGTTTGCCAGGCTTGGGAAAAGATAAGATGATACCCTGCTTGGGTTAGTGTCCTGGTTCCCCAGCAACAGACCCCTGGGCCAGCCCTCTCCCAGCCTTGAGTCAGCTGGGACATTCAAGGCAGCTGACCCAAGCTGACTCACAGGTGTATCCCACACCACTGACATCATGCTCATTATAAAAGGAGGGAGTTCACTAAGGGTGGAGTTCCTCTTCCTAGGGCTCTTTCTTCCTGGCCTTCTGCTGCTACTGACCCCAAGGACCAGGCTGAGTAGAACCTTGTGTGCTTTATGTTAGTGATTGTATTCTGTTATTTCATTAAATTTGTTTCTACTTCATCTCACAGGGCTTCTCCCTTTTTTCCTTGGTTCCCCTTCTCGGCTGGGGAGGGGTCATAGGGTGGTAGAACAACTGCTGCAGTTTAACCATGGGTACAGGCTAAATGTAGACAGTTGGAAAAGGCCCTGACTGCTTTAGAGCAATTGCTGCGTTCTTCTCTCCTTTTCCTAGTAGCTATTTTTAGCTCAACCACTTAGTTCTGTTTTTCTGTCATTAAGAGAAAAAAATATCTTGGCTTTAGAACCTGCAAGTTCCACCAAAGTAGCAAAATCTACCACAGAAGTTGTCCATCAGTGGTCAGAACAAAACTACTTAAGCTTATGTGTTCTCCAAAGTAGAAGTAGCTACTTAAATCATTCTTCTTTCTTTCTAGAGCGCTTCACAAGACTCAGAACTAGTCCCCCCTCCTCCTGGTAATGGGCATGGTTTAAAAAGGAGCTCTTGGGAAAACAGCATAGAAAGCTCTGGAGGTCAGGACATCTCAAATCTTCTTCCTGCTGCTGTGCAACTGACTGAGAGTGTATCCCCATCAATTCCAGGACCTACAAGGTAAGAAATGAAGTTTGTTTCTGTGAATAGAATTGAAGCCTTGCTGATGTTGATAGCTGGGGGCTGTCCATTAAGCTTTTATCCTTGTGTAACTGATTTTCAAAATCTGTCGTCCTGATGGATAATGATGATGCAGTCTTCAAAATGACCTGACAAAACAAGGTTACTTGCTGTTCACCAAACTGACTTTCTCACCTTACTGCATAACAAGAACAAGACTCCAGATGTTGCAGTAACACTTGACCTAAGCTTCCTATGCTTTTTGCTTGTACTAATAAACTCTCATTGGAGACAGAGAAACATTGAAGAGTTTTGTAGTCATATCTAATTGTGAAGTAAGGTGTAATTGTAAACAATTGCAAAATGCTGTGCTCAGCTCTGTATAACAATCCTACTAAAAAGTGCCAACCCAGCTGATAGTTATTAGCATTGCACTCTTATAAATGTCTTAAATTCACCTATAAATAAATAGAACTACTTTCAGAGTTAAGATATTCTTCAGTGTTATTAAGGGTGGCAGAAGGTAACATAATCTGGATTTTATTACGTGTCCTAAAGAGAATACTTTGAAGCATTAATACTTTTTACTTGAATTTTCCCATGCTACTAGAGTTTTCATCTCTTGTAATGGAGAAATTATCCAATACCAATATGATTTTAACATAAGGCTGAATACTTTCTAGATCATCAATGTTACCTGGGTTAGAATGATAAATACATCTTAGAAGGAGTAGCAGTAACTTGATGATAAACGGGTTTTTTAGGCTGTGGGTACCTTTTTAAGTGCTTTCACAAATTTTCTTTTAAGACTGGAGAATTCACTGCAGAAAGATTTGCCACATCCTTTAAGTGGAGTATGTGTGATTTGGGCATTTTTCTGTTTCCACTAACCCTGGCTACCATTTCTGATTGCCACTGTCTTTGAAAGATATAAACTTGAAAAATTAAAAGAAAGAACAAACAGTGGTCAAGTAACATATTTTAAATGCTGTTAAGTTAATGCTATCCCAGGCAGTAAATTATTCTTCTACCTTTAATAAATTGTGGAAGATTAAGTATTTATTTACTGAGAGAGTGGTCAAACACTGGAACAGGCTTCCTAGAGAGGTGGTTGATGCCCCAAGCCTGTCACTGTTAAAGAGGCATTTGGACAATGCTCTTAATTTGCTTTAACTTTTGTCAGCCCTGAAGTGGTTAAAACAGGGTCTATACATGAAATGAGTCCTTGGAGAAGTTCCTTATGTCTTTGAGAGTGTCTTTCCATTTTCATGTCAAATGAGGAAAGCCATAGATGTTATTCACACCAGTTAGGGAAAATTGAGTTTGGAGTTCTGAGGTAAACTTGGTGAGAATTTTAGATACATATTTTGTTTGTTATTTCAGCTAACAAATACATCATATATCCTCCAGCTTCTAGTTTCTCTTGACAGTATGTACATAATCACTATATTGTATGTGCAATGGTGAGTAACCATGCTGTCCTAGCTGAAGAAAATATAAATTTCTTGTCAGCTACTTAAAACATGATGCATTCTGATTTGTGACAGTGAGATGGTCCTTTTCTGCTATTATCAGTATGCAGGTTACATTATTGGAAGGGGGAAAAAGAGAGGAAAAGATGAGTATTGCTAACTGGAATTTTTATAGTAGGCCTATCATGGCTAAAATTCCTGCAAATTAGGGTTGTTTGTGAAACTGCAAAATGACAGGTGTTAGACTGTACTTAGAACTGTAACACCCATACACCCTCTGGCTGACAGATGT
The DNA here is from genome assembly GCA_028020825.1 of Podargus strigoides. Taxonomy (NCBI): domain Eukaryota; kingdom Metazoa; phylum Chordata; class Aves; order Caprimulgiformes; family Podargidae; genus Podargus; species Podargus strigoides. The sequence continues at coordinate 4,948,588 of CM051626.1, read as the reverse complement.
TGTACCAGCATCCACCTAGCAGTGTTTGCTAACTGTTAAGACCTGCCTTGTGTACTGCCTCTACCCTGTGAGTTGAAGTAGCAGCAGAACTCACCTCTGAGGTCTTAAGTTGTATATTTTCTTGTTTCTCAGAAAGCATGTCTGCACAGTTTGGGGGAGGGAAGGATTTGGGTGGTATGAAGAAGAAAGTCAGCTTCAAGTTTCTCTAGTCACTCAGATACAGGAAACCATTTAATACAGCCTGTAGACAGACCTGTATAGCTGTTGGTACTGGAAGGATATAGTAAACTTCTCAGAGCCTCATCACCTGAATGACCTGAGACTTGTGGAATTTCTTATTGGTCTCATGTCTCCATATAGGTGGACATCTGTTTGTTCATCCTGTGGGCAAGGTCGGGCAGTCCTGCCATTGAAGGTGGCTTCTGTAGGAAACAAAGCTACAAGGTCTTGTCTGAAGACCTCACTGTGGCTTTTGACACAACAAGGAATGGTTTGTCTTACTGGTGGAGTCTCCCTTGAGAATGCTGAAATGTATTACATGTGTTGCAAAACTTCAGCAAGTTTGGTTCTTTCATTTGTTTTGATGACTTTGGTGTACTGGGACAGAGGAGAATTCAACCCTCAAATTGTTGTATCCATGCTATTTTTCAGAACTTGCTATTCATCGTACTGATGCTTTAGCGTGCTGTAGGACTCCGCAGGTTTTCAAAATACTTATCTTCTAATCTCAAATTAGCAAGTGTATCTCTTCTACTCTAGTGGTGGCAGATAACCAGTTAATAGAGTCTGATTTGAACCTAGAAGTTGTCCAACAAGGAACTGACCCAGGTAATTTCCTCTCTGTGAGTCTGGGTTTTAGTGGAGGCACAAGCTGAGGCTCCAGCTATAAGGAGGTAGAGGAGCATGAATGTAAAAATAAACACTGAAGCTGAGGTGCAGTCTGTGATGGTTTACATAACATCAGCAATTCTTGCATGTGGCCTTTTGGAAGAGTGTGTTAAGTGAGGAAGCAAGTAGTTACACACTGATGTGGTTTGAAACAATGGACTGAGTACAGCTAATTAGCACAAGGCTGCATTGTCACCCACCCAGCACATTAAGCTGTCCAAACTGTGTTAGAATGGGCCAGCAGTAGTAAGGGAGCCTGTGGGGTGGGATCTCTTCATCTTGGGTTTGAATATTTGTGGTTTGGCTGCAGCAAGTGCAGTCTTGCTCTGTTTTTTTAATATTAACATACGTGTTTTATACTGTTCTGTGACCAATTTGGGTTTTTTAAAATGCATTGCTCAAAAATGGCATAGCTGCAGTTCTTCAGGGGTTCCTTTTCAAAATGTGAGTACTGAGAACACTTAGACTTGTATAGCTGGCTAAAACAGCTTTACATTTCAGCATGCAACTATGACTCTGAGATGAATGTTACATGGATGAGTCAGCTTGAAGGGATTCATAAGGTTCTTGTTTCAGGAAACACTAAATGGGCAGGAGCTCAGGGAATTACTTTTTATTTAGCCTTACTCCTGAAATTGCTGGCATATGCCTGTTTTGTGTGGCTTCAAAGTTTTATCCTGCCAAAATAGACACAAAGACAATAAACAGAAAATCTCTGAAGTTTGAGTTTCCAAGTTGTTTTTTAACTCACTCCTGCTGCTTTGGACTCATCTTTTCCACCCTGAAGTGAACTCTGATAGTATTAAGAGCATATGACCAGCCATCTTCAGCTGGAATATCTCTGTGTGGCAAACTACCACATTTGCTTTTTTTCCCAGGCTTCTGGGTGGCTTTCTTCCATCCTCCACAAATTCTCAGAAATTGTTTCAGTCACTTTTAAATTCTTATGCTTTGGAATTTAAAACATCTGTGACTCTTATGTTAAAATACATGGTTCCAGTCCATTTTTTTTACCTGTTTCTCACTAGTTCTGTATGCTGAGAAGTAATGCTGTCAGCAATTAATCTGTAAACTTTCCATGTGAAATAAAGATGCTGAAGAACTAGAATAGCTAGCAAGTCTCAGGCTTTGCATTGGTGTCTGAGATGTAACCATGCCTTTCTCCTGGTGCACACACAGAGGAAAACACCTGGGGAATCCTTTGCTGGACAACTCTACCCCAGAGAAGCATTTTTTCCTGCAGGTTTAGGAGGAAGTGGATAAAGCAATTTAAAAGGTACACACACAGAAGTAGTTCAGGGGAATAAGCACTCTTTGTGGATGAATCTGGCTGCTCTCCCACCTGGAGTGCTGTGCACAGATCCTGTGGGACCCACAGAGTCACTGCAGAGTGACAAGCTGAAGCTGCCACACACCCTGTGGGACCATCCATTCAGTGCCATGCTTCCTGCTGACTCTGGATATCTCTGATGGAGACCAGGAGCCAGTCGTGGAACTGGAACTGAAGACCTGGCTGTGTTTGCTTGCTGCAGCAGTAGTACAGCTTACTCTTTAAATGTTAGAGTGATTTTGTTTGCTTATACTTAAAATATTGCAGGCCCTGCATTTTATTTTGTGTATGGAACAAGGAGGTAAAAAGTGATTGGGGTTGGGGGGGGAGGGGAGGACAGTTCCCAGGAGGATCACATAGATCATTATTCCTGTTTCACTTTTTCCTGAAAGCTGAGATATACAGGGGTGGGGGGGAGCTGGCTGCTGTTAGCAGCCCTTTAGTGATGATGGATTTCTCACATGTTTGTGTACACTGAAAAGTTCAAATAGTGACTTACTCTGCCTCTAAATTTCTAACTTTTTTTTAAAGGGAATATGGAAATTATTTCCATGTTCCTAATTAACTTTCAATATCTCTAGGGACAGATTAAAGTGCAGGATTCTTCCAGTTACCTCAAGTTCTCTAGTAAAGTGTGTCCAAATGTGTGAACTCAAAACATAGATACTGTCAGGGGAAACAACAAAAACCTTTGAGAAGCAGCTATGTGTGTGCCATGGTTGCAGAGCTGGCAGTGCATTTGTCCCCTTCAGTGCTTTCTAAATTCATCCTCAGATTTCAGGCTCTCATACTCCTGGGAATATGATCACTCAGGCTCTGAGTTACATCAGTGTGGATAGCAACCGTATGTGACCTCTGGGTTTCATAAGGTTTCAGCACGTGGTGTTTTTTCTCTCACAAGTATGACTGAAAAGACAGGCAGCCTTTCCAAGCCAACAACTACTGCATGTTTTAGAGGGAAAACAAAGGAATAAGGTATTTAAAATTATCTACAATTTTCTGTTGTTGGATCATCATTTTGTGTTGTTTATCTAGGAGGCTTAATGTCTTTGGGTATCTCTACCCCTCCACACCCCCCTCAGACAATAAACAGAGGAGAGCTTTTTGTCTAGCTGCTGCTAGTTTTATCCTCTGTCCCCTTGTCTTTGCTGTGGAGATCAAAACAATAATGGAAGTTGTGACTTCAAGTGTTAATGACTGGTAGATTGGGTATGGCTCTTAATCTAGAAGTGTTTATGGTAGATGCACCATAATTCATTGATTTCTTAACATCCTTTATAGCTTCACACCCTAAACACAAACCAGGCAGTGCTGTCCTAATAAACATCTTAGTAACTGGGTGGTACTCTTAAATTGTTCCAGGATAATTTGAACATGCCACAATATATTCTCAAGGTGGGAGGGGTTAACTACAGGTGTTAAAAATTAATCAGTAAATTTGCCATGTGCTTCCAAACAAGTAATTTCTCAATTATTTATGAAAAACAAACACTTTAGATGTATAAAGATGTAACACATAGTTATTTGTTGTACCTGGAAGGATAGCATTCATATGGTCAGTATGTTAAGGCCTTGAACTTGCATATCCTTAATTGTGTGCTTAACTTCCAAGGCAAGGGAAGAGTTCCCTTCATAACTCTTGAGTGCAGTGGGACACTTGCATATCTCAGGTTACATATGCACCTAGGTCTTTGCATGAATGCATTTTCTTTTTTTTAACATATCATCAATTACATGCAGCAATTTTTCCCAGCAAAATGACTCTTTCTGCACAAAGCTCTACACAAACTATGAGGAACTCTAATGTTCTTTCATGCTTAGTCATTTGCATGTTTTAAGTATTACCCTACAGTATGAATTTTTCCCTTAATTATATCAAGCTAGTTCAAATTACAAACAAGAGATCAAGTAACCACAAAAGAGAAAACATGTTACTTACATGTACTTAAAAAAACAGCCAACTCTTAAGGTCATAGTTTTGTGCTGTCTGTATTGAATGAGTTGTCTGAAAACACTTGCTCCCTGCAGGTAATTATTGATTGCTAATATGGTTTCATGCAGATTGGATTTTACTCAGGGGAATTACCTTCAGCATATGGTTTCCCTATAGTGTTTTTCCCTTTAAAAAGAGTGGAAGATAATGGGACTAGGTGTGATCTTAAGAGGTCATGTAGTCCATCCTTCTACCCTAAAGCAGGATCAGTGGTGCTTAAGTCATTCCCAACAGCTGTTTGTCTAACCTCAGCAGTGTCTTGCAGACAGAATAGCAAGATTACAAAAATGTAAAGAAGAATATAGGATATGGTCCCTTTATAGTTTTCCTTGTTACCTACATCAGAAGGAGAAATGTCAGTGGAGATACTCAAACAGGTCAGTCTTGGATGGGCCTTACTAGGATTGGAAACTTGAACCTTTCAGTTCTATGTTATGTCCTGAATAGATCATTGAAGCAAGCTGAAGTAGCCCAGATAATGAATGTGTACTATTTCATTCTAAAAATGATAGTTTAAGTTGCTGTCACAGCATGTGCCAGCACTGTCATTTTAATTTTGTTCAGTATATATTAATTACAAAGTTGTCCCAATTCCTTCATTTACTCATGAGTAAAATGAACAAGTTTTCTGCATTATTGAGCCCTAGAAAAATTGTTTTACTTGATTCATAATGCTGAATAGCTTAGTTCATAGGATGGGCATCTGCCCTTGAACCTGCTAAGTCACGGGTTTACTGCTATGACTCTACAAAGTTGCTACCAGCATGGCAGTGGATAGTTCATGGGTTTAGCAATTGTATTCAAGACAAGTTAACTGCTTCAGACATGTTTGGAACTGTTTCATATTTAATAGCTACAAACAGAAGTCTAATATAACAAAGAAGTCATATATTTAAAGATCTTAGAAATTTCAGTCAGCCAAAACCTGTAAAATGCAAATACATAATGATGTATTGTCTGTATGAGGAGCATTACCAATACTTCAGTCTTGGATTTATTATCATGCTTTTTCTAACCCAGTTGACAAAGGGGATTAACAATGAGTAAAGAATCAGAGGTTAAAGATAAGTGATAAGGAGAAACTGTAATTGTAGGTGGTGTTTTCCTAACACTCTTTCATAGAGGTTAGAGCTTCATCCCCTGCCCCCAACCTGCACCCATGTTTGTTCTTCCTCCTGAGCATGCTTCCAGGTTGAAGAACCCTGGGCTCAGAACTGCTAATGAGCACTTTAATCAGTAAGAAAATAAACCTGCAACATAAACAAAAAGCTGGAATGGCAATTGACTCCCACTTTTCTATCCCCTCCCTGGTTCAGTGTTGTGGTTTCTGCCCCTCCTCTTCTAATAGTCCCTGAGTACAAAAGTAATGGCAAATGACAAAGTCTGTTCCTTAGGTGAAAGCCTCCTGGCATATCCTTGTTGTTTGCTCATGTCCCATCGTGCCCTATGTTGTCAATGATCCAGCAAATACCAAATATTTGCCATCTCTGTTGTTCCCAGTGTCAGTAACTTTTATATAGATGTTTTCAGTGTACTAGGAAAAGAAAAACATTTGGGCAAAAGAGTTTTTGAAAGTTTAAATAAAATGTATTAGTGTTATAAATTAAAGAACTAGATGATCTTTGAGTTCCCTTCCAACCCAAACCATTCTATGAAACTTATGCCAAGCATTGCTGAAACCTGGTTAAATCATAAATTAATTGTATGTTATAGATATTTGACCTTAGATTTGAGGCTTATCCTTAATGTAGGGAAATTTCAATAGCTCTTTTAACTAGTTCATTTTCCACTTCAATGTATCTGAAGAAGATTTTTAGGATCTAAGACTCTCATTGAGTATTACATGCAGCCCTCAAACAATTTCTTTGTTGCATTGGGCTGTCCTTAGTAGAGGGGTTTTGACCCCACCTGGAAGTGCTTTTTGTGTACCATAGCGCACAGACCAAGAATGTGGGGCTTCAATGCTGCTTCAGCACTTACTGAAAGGTCAGTGTTTGTATACACACAGACCTGTACATGAGGGACCTGAGGGCTGATCACTGACTCACTTTTCAGTCAAGTATTTTGTGTGTAAAACTTGGGCAGAGAGGCTTCTTGGATTTCTGGAGATTACTTAAAATCCAATCTATGCTTGGCCTTAAAGAAGGCATTTTAAGCATCTTGTATAGCTCCAATCTGTAGGGCACTTTGAATTTCTGAAATGTATCCTGTTGCTGCTAAGCTGTGGCAAAGCTCCAGCGATGGAGTCGCCATGAATGAACTCAGTCTGTGCAGCTATGGAACTAGAGCACTGCTGTCACACATGTTGTCTGTATGCCTTGCTTTGGATAGGGGGGCAGTGTGGGGGCAGTTATTATTTCATGTTAAGTAAATTATACTCCTTGCTCATAGGTACAATTCTACATTGAGTTTTGAATTGATATTTCACTCCATGTTCCCTAAGGCAATGAAAATATGCCCAAGCTTCCCAGGGAAGGAGAGGGAGAGAACAAGGTTAACCTATACCATCACCTACAAACCTAGGAATGGAAACTGAGGTCCACACACAGTGCACATGAAAAACGTTAAAAATAACTTGCCCTCTGCAGTTAGTGCACCCACATTATCTCTGCTTCCATTTGTTCTGTCTTATCTTTAATGGGTGGGGAGAGAGATCATACAAATGGTTGTAGTTTGTATGCACTGCAATCAAACACTGCAATAAAATGACCTCATAGGGTGTGTATGATTGTATGGCAACCTCCTTCTGCTGGGTGAGACCTTTGATGTTTTGGTGAGAATCAGCTGTGCTGATTAGTTAGAGAAAACATTCAACAGATGGGCCCTTCCTAACCTTCTGCCTCAAAATAAAAGTATAGCCAGACAACAGCAGTTACTCTGGATTGCACAGCCTTTAGCTTTACACAGAGCAGTCTCACAGAAACAGAAATGAAAAACCTTTCTTTGAGGTACTGGTATTTTTTCCAGTGTGTTTGTCACTTTTTCCCATGTTGCTCCCTTAGTCTGTTAAACTTGTGGCCCTTCTCCCCATACTTAAGACAGATTTTGGAATGGTTAAAATGCATGCCATGAGCATGGAGGCTGTCATGTTAGACTGGGGACACATTTTCCAGTGTGATGAGCATTTAAATCACTATAATATATCTGATAGTTTAGCTTCTGAAAGCAGATTATCAGCTTCTTGGTGCATGTACTGCATGGCTTTGGAATGTCATTGGCACAAGTTATTTTTATTCTTTGCTTCATTTTCTTTATTGACATGAAATGAATAAACATTTCCATTATTGGCAGTATCGGTGATGAAGGCATCAGTAGCTACAGTGCTGAAGATTTATCCAATCCAAATTCAAGCGTGGTGTTTTCCGAGGTGACAGGACAGAAGAATATCTTTCAAGAACATGGAGGACAAACAGGCTCTGATTTCTTAAAGCAGGCTGTGGAAGGGAGAGAGAGAAGTCTGCCTACCTCAGTGCCTTTAGCAGACTGTGCCAAAGAACATGTCACAGCAGATCCTACAAGCGGCGATGACAAGTTACCAACCTCAGACTGCAATGAAGCAGTGCTGTCCCCAGGTCCAGAGAATGACAAAGAAGAGAGAATAGCACGTACCATATCTGTGGACAGTGGCCCAATATGTGACAGTACTGCTGCCACTTCTGTGAGTGAGAATGATCCCAGAAACCCAAGCTTGGAGCCCAGTCCTCCTGCAGCAATTACAGAAAGGGAAGGAGTCACACAAATGAGTTTGTGTGAATTAGGATCACTCTGGCAGAGTGAACAGCTGGGTGGCATGAGGGAACCACATGTCAGAGTGTTTCCCCAGGGTAAAGCAGCAGATTATTTTACTGTTCAGGAGGCCAAGCAGGAGCGAGGAGTTTTGGAAGTAGGTCAGCCTCAGACTGTAATGCAGCAAGGTAGACTGAAGACAGATGGTGGAGAGGGTCTGCTAATGAAAAAGAAAACCTTAATCCTAAATTATCCAGCAATGGGAGGCTCAGACAGTGAAAAATTCGGAGCAATTGTGAATGCACAGAGCTTCAGTGAGATCAGTGACGTCTGTAATCTACAGATGAAGGCTGTAACAACAGCTGAGGGGAATGAGGCAAGTCCAGCTCTCTCTAGAAGTAAAGGGGAGCAATCAGAAGCCTTTACTTTAATGTCAGAGTTGCCTTGTAACCCTCCAAATCTCATCCTGGTACCAAAGCCTGAAGAGCCTTCAAGGGAATATGTGCCTGGAAATGACTCTCAAGATCCAATGAGGAGTGAAGCAGTGAAAACAGCCTCTGAAAAAAATGAATTCATTTTTGAAAGAGAGCTTCAAAAGGAGGATGAGCTTGTTAGTGCTGAGCATTTCAGTTTGCCTTTATCATTTAAGCAAAAGGAAGAGCAAAAATCAGCTGTCACAACTGAAAGCCCAAAAGATGAAGCCAGCAGCAATGAAATTATAAAAGCTGATGATGTGTCTAGACAAAGTACCACGCTTCCTGAAACAGAAAGTATTATCAATCCCACCAAGGAAAATGCCCCAGTAGATAAAAGATTATTGCTGAAAGAAGATGCATTAAGTAGTTCTCTGAACAGATCCCCAGAGCTGAATCAAAAAGAAACCAAGGTGGGTGTGACAGAAATAAAAACCAAAATCAGAACAGAGGAGGCACAAATGACAGAAACCAGTGAGTTACCTGAAGGGTCAAATGGGGCAGAAAGACAACTATTGAACTCTGTTAGTAGCCACCACCAGGATGTGGAAAATGCCCACTTGGGACACAATCCTAAGGAATTCAGTCTTTGTGAAAAGACTTCAACAGGTGACCTAAGGGGAGAAGCTGGGGGAAAGCCTCTGAATTTAGACAGTAAGTTTAAATCACCCAAAGACAATTCACAGTCTCTTGGTTGTAAACCTGAGCAACAAATGAGTAAAGAGAAAACAGCTGCCATAGCTGACCTGGAGAATAAGCTCATGGCTTCAGCACAGTTTCCAAGAGAGGAATGCCCACTGAGTTTTGATTGCTTTAACACTGAGGCAGAAGACAAAACTTCAGGCCAGCCAGGCTGTATAGGGATTGAAAACATTTGTTTAGCTGGTGCACACAGTTCACTGCCTCTCCCCTCTGAGAACAATAATATTAAGCAGAGTAAGCAGGTTGAGTCCTGGGAAGAGGCTTTTGCTACAGAAACTGTGTTGGAATCTGAATGCAAAACTGGGAGTCAAGAAGAGCCTGAGAGCTATAGCAAGGAAGAAAGTGCACAAATGTCCAAATCAAAACTTGAGCTCCAGGTCTTAAATGAGTTGGCAGGGACTGTGGATCGCATGGCTGTACAAACTGAGGAGGCCTCACGGGTTTCAGAAACCGAAGAACAGACTGGTCACATCACTGAAGTGCCTCACAGTGATCCAGAGCAAGGACCTGCAGCTGCACAGAGCAGTGCCATGGATGGTAAAGAAAATGAGGGTATTCAACAGGAGGAGGACCAAACTGCAATGAAAAGTTTTGTGAAAGGCAGAGATTTGGCATTGAAAAGTGAATGGAAATCTGATGTGCTGATGCAAGCTCAGCCAGAGCAAGCGGCTGCAGAAAGTCACAGGAATATACAGCTGGCTTGTTCAGAAACCTCCCAAGCTGTAGTCGGTACATCGGGACTAACTCCTCAGCAAGTTCATGTGGAAGAAGAGGGTGACAGCCACACCAGTGAAAACAACTGCCCCTCTGAGAGTGACATGTGCAGCTCTTCAGAGACCCTGGAGTGCAGTATCAGAGAACTGCAGGACAATGCAGGTGCTCCAAGTGCTTTGCCCCAAGCAGAGCAGATGCAGAAGTCAGTGTCTGTTGCTGGTGACAGTGACTGGATTTCAAATACAAGACTTGAACAACAGAAGCAGCAAAGCAGCCTGACAACTGTTACAAGAACAGATGATCAGGAACACAAAGAAAGCGCTCTGAAATCTGAACGGCCATCGGACCTAAATAATCACAGCAACATACCAGAAATACCTCTAAACATTTCAAACAACCTCAATAAAGAATCTTCTGTGCTAGGTCCAGCACCCATCCAATGCGAATCTGCCACAGCAGAAGAAAAGGACAAGGATGAAAGCAGTGCCGTGGTGTCAGAGGATAGGTGCAGCAGTGAACACGGGCAAAATATTTCTGTTGTGACTGTGCTTAATTTGCAAGATTGCAATGAGCAAAACAAAACTGATCTCAAGGCAGAAGAAAACTGCTGCAGTAAGCAAAACTCAAACAAGCCCGAGCAGGATGATAATTCTTTGATCTCAGCTAGTCAGCATGAAGCAGCATGTCATACTGATACATTTTCTGAAGAATCTGACAAGAATGAAGAGCCAGGCAGCATGTGCAGGATAAAGGATAATACTGGTGAAAGCCATGCTGCTGCTATAAATGCTCTTCCAGGGACACAGAATTCAGCAAGTGCCACGAACATATCACAGGCTTTGCCAAGTGATACAGAAATAGCACATACTTCTGATAATTCTGAGAAAAATGATCCTCAAATATCTCATCCAGAAACTCAAGGAAAAATGCCATTAATGGCAAAAAACACAGAAAAGATTGAAGGGCTGACTGCTGATGAGGAAATCATCCAGAAAGATGGAAACATGGAGATAAGTTGTGAGGACAGTGCTGCTGTCACAGAAACAGGCAATATGAGAAGTGATAGAAGTCCAGGGGCACAAGGATCTCCTTCACCAGTATGGGAACACGGGGAAGTAATTCCCACTGATAAGTCATATAAAACCAGCTGCATTCAAAAGGCATCAGAGGAGCCTGGTTATTGTCAAGCAGATTTTACAGCCCTCTCTACTCAGACCTCTGCACTCAGCCATCCTAGTCAGCAACCTGAAAATAACATGAACAGTGGTACTGGGGGGGAATTACTAAATAATGAGCTGGAAGTTGGAGCATGCCAAAACACCTTAGAAGGTAACTCTGATTTGCAGATTGCTGCAGGTTCTCAGGTGTCTGTGCTCTTAGGTAAAACAGCAAATTCAGAAAACAGCTCTGCAGGGTGTGTTAATGAAAAAGATATTCCAGACCAAAGTTTTCTGGGTGATGGAGGCAGAAGTTCAGCCTTGCCAGAGACTTTAAATGTGGGGCAGAGTACTGGAAACTTAGCACAGTTCAATTCCGAGAAGCTGAAGCAAGAGATATCTGCAATTAAATCCAAAGAGACAAAAAGTGAGGTAAACTTCAAAGCACAGCAAAGTGACAGTTCAGCAGAGTCTCCGTTCGCTCTCCCTACTCTAGAAGGGAAGCTGCTGAGCCTTTCATCTGTTGGTAAACAAGAAGGCTGTAATGAGGAAATTGCAACCCGTATCAGCGGAGATGACAAGTACAGTAAGATCTTAGAGAAACCTGGGAATTCAGAAAAAATGGAAGAGCTTTCAAAAGAGAATAATAACATAACCAAGGCAGAGATCAGTATTTCTGAGCAGTCTGCAGAGAACTCTGGAAGGGAGCATGAGGCTCTGACTTGCAGCTCTCCGGACATTGGCTCCAGCCTCCCAGACTTTAGGGAACAAATCAGCCAGATATTTAAAAAAACTGTCCACAGCACACTGAGTGCTGAATTACCCCAACTTTTGCCTGGAAACCATGCAGACTTCAAGCAGAGTCCAGTGCCCAAGGATACAGCAGAACAGTGCCGTGCTGAGAACTCTTCAGAATCAAACAGGGCGAGCAAAGGAGCTCCCGAGGGCACATCAGAAGCAGAGGGGCAAGAGCTGTCTTTAGCTGCTGAGGCTTCCTGCAAAGCTGCCAAGGGCAAATCTTTGCATCAAGAAAACGGAGTGGCAGAGCTGCCACCAGCAAGTCTCCAGGACACTGCAGAAAACAGGCAGCCTGGTAGCTGTTTAGAAGTGGTCCCTAGGTTGGATGGCACTACACCTGCTGAGTGCACTCTGGAAAATCTGCAAAAGCCAGCCAAAACCAGTGAGCATCCAGAGAGCAGTGGGATGGAAAGAAAAGAAGGCGTGTGTGCTAGTGGTGTTGATCCTGAATCACTAATAAGCTTAGAGATAATGAAGCAAGGACCGGCTGCATTTGATGGGACAGCAGCTGAGAACTTCCCTGCATACTCTGACAGTAAGCAACAACCCACTGTAGCTGTTATCCCTACAGGTGAGGTACAGAAGAGTCACTTAGAAGATGCTGCTAATGCAAAGGGAAATAACTTAATTACAGAGTGTAATGCAGAACCAGTTTCATCCGAAGAGGATGTAAGTTTTCCTACTGAACAGTGCCAGGATCCTAAGCCAAATGAACCAGAGAAAAGTGAATATGGTGATCCAGACACTGCCGAGAGCATCTCTGACATAGCAGCTTCAACACTTGTCCCGGGAGGATCTTACAATCATGAAAAATTGGCAGATGATTTTACTGTATCACCTGGGGAAAATCAGGAAGCACACATTAGCAATAATTTTATGCATGACATTAAGTCTCAGAATGACATGCAGATGATACAGGATGATCCAGTAAATAGTAAATGCTTGGAAACATTGGAGAATTCACAAGATGCACAGCAAGAAAAGGAAGTGACTGTGCATGGGTTAATAGATTACTTAAAAAACGAAGTAAGCCAGGATGATTGCTTACAAACTGACTCTGAACTAGGATCTAGCAATGTGACTGAGAGAGATGTGAAAGAGAACAGTGACACAGTGTTAAGCACAGCAAAGGCAGGTAATGAAAAAACTGGAGACTTCCCTGAAACAGGTACTGCAAGGACGTTAGTCACTGGTGAAGGCGACTTAGCTGTGAATACGAGCACTGAAGAGCAGGAGACAGACCTGTACAATAATCACTCTCCAACCCTTCCTGTGATGGAGCAGGGTGAGCATGCTGCATGTACAGGTCTCACTGCTGCTGAAAATCAGCCGAGCGCGATGAATTCAGAACATGAAAGCTCACTTCAGGATACCAAAGGAGAGCTATCACTGCTTGCATCAGCTGAGCCTAAGAACATTGACCTCGATGAACTCCAGGACGTGGCTGTGGCAGGATTACCCACTGAAAGGTATTTACTTTAAGTTATGATGTGAAATGGTTGTCAGGACCCTGGGGCTCGATGGGGGTACAGTTTTCAAGGCGGATACCCATTGTCTGGGTGGTTTGGGATGGCATGGCACTTACTCTGTTCTTGAATTTCTATTAAATTTCTCTTCTAAATGTGGACTATGTAGAAGAAATTGGAAATAATTTGTAAGGGCAGAAGGCTCCTAAAAGCTATGGGGCACAATTCTTACCTGTTCCATCTGCTGGTCCAGATTCCTGCCCTTACCTGTGTTGATTTGCTTACGCTTCCCAATGTTTGCATCTCATAGCCTGAAGTTAGGCAAACAAACAGCACTTCCTAGCCTTCAGTTAGTAGGCTTTTGCCTAACTTTTAGTGACCCAGTTAAATGAGACCCGCAGCGTGTTCACATGGTGGATTGCAGTATTTAAAAACAAGCCTACAGTATAACCCAATTACTCACACTGTTAGTTGTCTAGGCCTCCCTCTTATCCTCCTGTATGGTATAATTGTATTGACAGTGCCTTTGATCACTGTGTTATTCAGTGTTTCTAATGACATGGAGTTGTTTCAGATGTGAGTTCTTCATAGCTTGGATTTGTGGAGCCAAAGAGTTGTTATTCTTTTATTTTCCTAGCGGTAACTTTAATAAATTTTAGGACTTTTTTTTTTGTGAGTTTCAATTTTGCTGTCTAAATTGTTAGTTTGATGTGCAGTTAATTCAGAAGAATTAATGATCTTAGAGCTGGTGCTTTACCTTTGTGTAGTCATGTCACTGCTTCCTTGGTGACCTCAGCAACTTTCTTGCACGTGTCCCTCTCCTTCCTGTACCAGAGGAGATGGCTATAGCTGTAACAGCAGAACAGAAGGGTACAGTGAAACACTGAACTATTTCAGACTACATCAATGAATGCTCTGCAGAGATGGAATCTCTCTGTATCCAAGAAATTAGAACATATTAACTGAATAAGGAGGGAAAATGTTTGTGTCATGTTCCTTAAAGGTTAAAATGATAAAACCATGTTGTAAGTGAAAATACTTGAAGTGTTTCTGTTGTGAAAATGTGGGGGAGTTCTTCCTGTTGTATGTGAGTCTGGGACAGAGACCTAATACAGTCTAATTATGTGAGCAAACCATACATTAGAGGAATATTAGAAGTGTTGGAAGTCTGACCAGCTATATGACTTTCTCTTTAAGGGTCTGGTTATAAAAAGACAAGGCAATTAGACCCTGTTATTTCTCTCTAGCTCCTTTCCTATGGTTTTGTTTCCCTTTATATGATGGGAGTCTTCACAGTGGGTAGCTTCAAAATTGCCAAACAAATTGCTGACATGGCCTGGTTCAGAAGCCTGAAGGGACTATGGGGCAGTAGGTGTATATGTCTGTGCATGTGTTTTGTATCAGGGTGGGTATCATACTTTAAATAAACACCTGTGGCAAGCAGGGCAGGGTTCTTGAAACAGCTGCTGGCAATTCATGGAGTCATTGCTTAATACTTGCATATGCTCTAAGAATTCATTATCACCTGTTTTTCCATGGTGAGGGTTTGTATTGACAGGCAGCTGCTGCTCTTGGACTGCAGCTGTAAGTGGTGTCCCACACACCACGTGTGCACACACAGGGGATGCTGCGTGCAGCACTACGCGATGGCAGTGTTGTAGAGTTAAACACTGGGGACTCTCAGAGGTAGAGAGGAGTCTCTGCTCCTGAGCAGGCACATCTCTTAGAGAAATATGCATTTATAATGCAAAAGAGAAGTAAGGAAGCATTAGTTGAGCCAGACAGTCTGTCTTCATCAGGTCCAACACACTGATCAGTCTGCTTTTCCTCTGAGTTTAAAACTGGGTTTGCATGGTTTAATTTCAAGCTGTATTCCATACTCTGTGTACTCCAGTCGCAACACTGGTTGCTGCAGAGTGGTTTCCAGTTGTTTATTGCCCTCTAATCCTTACAGAGGACAAACTACTATAGCCATGCAAAAAAGGGTACATGTTTCTAAGAGCTGACTGTGGGAATCTGGGTCTGATGGAAAGAACTCCAGGGAGAGAGAATCCTCCCCTGCTCTCAAAATGAATAGTAGTAAGAATTACATTATATTTAGGAGAGGGAAATGGCATGTTCTGAGTTATTTCAGCATTGTTTTCTTCCATCTCCACTGCTTCTGTATAGGTCCATCTCTTACAAGGCCTCTCATGTTGAAACCTTACTGAACTGTGGGTGAGGGAGTTGCGTGATCTGACTCTGAAATCCTTGTTAGGATTTCTTCCTGTAGAGGAAATGGAGGAATTTATTTCCTTCCTGGTTATGGCACTGGGTAGGAGAGTGGTATTGTGATGAACAGTAGATCCAAGACCTGCCTGCAGGGTTGTGGAGATGCTCACAGACTCTGCTTGGGGCTGGTTGTGCTGGTGGGGGAAGAGCACAAGGAGCTGTAAACATGCTGCAAGCAATGACACTCATTCTGCAGTGAGGTGAGGTTCACCTCTGCACCCCTCAGCAGAACAGGTTTTTGCCATGCAGAGCAGCATGGGCTGTGCTCATTGCAGTGCCAAGCAATATACCCAGTGCCTGCCTTGAGTCCATCGTGCAGGACTGGCATTCCCAGAGCTTCTGGTGCTGCTGACTTCTTCTGGAGCAATCCTTATTCCAGCCTGTCTATGCAAATCACTAGACAAGATGCAGTGCTTGCATAACTCTACTCCTGCAGGTGCTCATTCATTCTATGCTGCCTGAACCCTCCTTGCTGCTTGTACCTTGACCTGCTCCACACTGAGTGGCACAAAACTGGCCTTAATGGGCAAAGAGGCTGTGGCACTGTGCTGCTTTGGGGACAGGTGTTTCCAAACAGTTTTGACACTGCAAGAAACTCCACTGGGAGAGCTCTTTCCCAGCTCTAGCACTATATTGTAAGTGCTCTCCTACCACTGCCATCGTTTTTTAGAGAATGGAGAGTTCAGTTGCACTAACTCACATCCCTTATAAATTTAAACAATATTCTTATATGAGAAGTACATTGCAGCAGCTGGCATCAGCAAAGCTACTTGAAAAACATGCTTTATGTCCTATGCATAGGTCAGAAAAGATCTTTAAAGTTGGTCCAGAAATACTTTAGGATTTACTTTATGCTTTGTTCTTGCCACCAAAAATCAGAGTTCAATAAGTCCGAGAAGAATGTTCACTCCTTAGTAAATACTGACTTGGTGTTTTTTTGTCTGCATGACAAATACAGTATTAAATATTTTAGCAGTCTTGCTGGATGAGATATGGAATGTAGAACTGCTTTTCAGATCAGTCAAATGGGTTTGAGCACTAAGGCTTTGTGTCATTAGCATCTGAGAACAGGAGTTTGAAGTTAAAAGGAAACTTATCAAACCTGTGATTATGCAGCTTGCTTTATTTCCCTATTTTTTTAACTTCAAAACTAGCTCAGGTGTGCAGCATCTCAGGATCACAGAACAAAGGGAAAAATAGCTGATGGTGATTTACATGAGTGAAATGCACAAAATTAATGATTAATCAGGCTATTTATCTCTCTCTCCTGCCCTTCTCCCTTTGCATCTGAAATATTTCTCTTGGTTTTGCCCCCCATCTTGCTGTCACTGTTATCCTCAGGTGCAACTGTTAGTACAGTTGTGCTTTTGGAGGTGCAAGCATCTCAGCCTGCAGTCCTTAGCTGAATTAACTGGATGGGGAGCTCTGTGTGAGTTTTGTCTGTGTGAAGTATTTATAAAATGCTGATTTGATAGTATGCCCTGGTGTACTCAAAGCACATAGAGGCATTTCTTAAAGAAATCCAGCATGGACACTGTGAGACTTTGTCCACTGCCTGGACATGGCATCCATTTTTGCCTTCTTTTCTCATTAAGCTAAAAATTACTTTCAGATTACTTTTTTCTGATTAGCTGTCCCCAGATGTATTCTTTAACCTTGTTTCTTCCAAGTAAGCTGCCTGTTTTCTCAAAATTTTTGCGTATCCTACAGATCTCCATATTTTTTCTATTCCAACTGTCTTCTGCCTTCTTGCAAAATTGAATGCCACAGAGCTAGTTCCACTGTCTCTGTTTCTAATAGAATATGTAAAGTAGGATTAGCCCCAGTTTTGAACTCCACCGAGGGCAGCTCTGAGAACAGCAATTACAGACACCAGCATATTGTCCATGACTTGGATGTGGCTTCCTTCCAGTTTTTCTGCATCTTGGCATGCGTGCATTGCAGTAGTGCTTCTCAGCAAAGTCCTCTGGTGATTTGTCTGAAGAGCCAGAACTCCATAGTACTCGCCTCATCCTTTCCTTTCTTTTTTCCTCCTGTAATCTTTTATGTTCATGTCCTTGGAGACTATCTTATCAGTATTGGTCCAGGTATGTGGAAGCCCATGTGTGCATTGCTAATAGCAGGTGGAGCTTATTTAGATATTGCTGTTCCTTAATATTGGGGTACTCAAGAAAAGTTAAAAATTGTTATATGGATCTGTTTGTGCCTGCTCATCTACACTCACCTTGGAAGGTTAATTCTTATAGTAGAATCTCTTTGGCTGATAAGAAGCTCTGCATCTCAAATGCAATAAGTGTAAAAATGCTAATTGCTCCAATCAAAGGCTTAATTGTTCTGGATTCTAAGGTCCCTCTGAAGTGCTGAGTGCCACCATTCTGTGCTATTGTCAAGAACCAGCCCTAATATGTTATGTTGATCTTGTTTCAGCAGGGAGAACGTGCTTGGGATCTCCTCACAGAATTAAGCACTTCCTGATGAACTCTTCTTTGTTCACCTAGGCTTAATCGTTCCTCTTCCCTGCTCTCCCTGTGGTACCTGCCCCATTCATCCCTGGTCCTCAATAAAATAACCAGTGGTCAGAAAGCGCCCCAGGAATCTACAAGGTTGCTTCCAATTTAAATTTCACTAATTTACTGTCTTTACCTCTTGGTACATTCCTTTCAAGACAGCTGTGTGAGAACAGGCTACGGCTGCAGCCTGCCCTTCCAGTCAGTAGATACTGGGCCAAAATCTCTGTTCCAGCAGAGTGATATGAGCAAAGAATTTGGCCCTGAGCCTTGAACAGATTGGCCAAGTACAGTCCTGTGATCCTTTTTCACCCAGACCATCCTACAAGCACTATGCTCCCAGTTATCCTGCTTTGCTTACATAGGAGTATGTCTAGTTGTTTCAACTCATAAAAAAAATCAAATTAGGAAAATAGGCTGTACATAGATAAGTAGGATTTAAATTATTTGTTGTCTTGAACTACCAGGTGTTTTCCAGCCTCAAACCTGTAAAGCTTGGCTTCTTTCTGTAAATGATGCTCAGAAAAATAAGGGAGTACTTGCTTCATGAAACTGAAACTTATCAAACTGCTTTTTTATTGGTTTTCAGCCCCTTTTTCCTGGTTCCTTTGGCTAATGAAACAGTGTAATCAATAAAGCCTTTTTCCTTTCTAAGGCACTCAAGAGCTTATGTAAAATCTTTGGAATTTGTTAGCATGATAACATTGTTATGCTCTCCTAGCTGATAGAAATATCAAAGCTAGCTAAGAATAACTCTGCAGCAGACAGAGAAGATAGGAATTGTTTCCTGGAATGAAAGTAAAAAGCATGTATGCATTGCTTATTCCTAACAACTAAGGAAAAAATTTTTAGCTGTCATGACAATAAATGGACACTTAAGTCCCATCTCCCCTTCTTAAAAATGTCATTAAATAGAGTTAGTTTTGCTGAATATTTAAGAGTCTGAGATTTCCCATGAATTCTCTTTTTTAAACTACTTTTTTGAGTGCTGTGATGGTACATGAAAATTCTGTTGCATGCAGCATTGTAATCTTATTCTGGTAGAAACTCCAAATAAACTTGGTTTGCTGGAGAAGTTATCACTGGAATTTGTGAGGCTTTGAGTCTAGCCTAGGGTTTTCTAAAAATCTATCTTATTTGAAAATTTGCAAACCAGCAGTTTCCCGTCATTTTGATCCTCCAAAATGTAATAGGTTAACATTAAACTTTACTTTTTTTCAAAGCAGAAGGTTAAGGTGAAAGTCTGGGAATTTAAAGAGCTGTCCCTCCCAAAGCCTCACCAATAAAAATTGCTGGGAGTTGCACAACCTAATTTTTAGCCACCACAAATGATGGCTGTGGGCAATTGGGATGTGGAAAGTAGTGGAAATATCAAGTTCAGGTGTTCGTTACAGAAGTGGTTTGGCTATCTCAGCCAGGCTGCTCTGCACGTCGTCGGGTCTGTGGTTTTGCAGAGCATATGACTATGAACCTCAGATTAGGAAATGCAAAAGAGAAACTCCTCTTTAATTTTAGACAAACTGAAGTACATTTATATGGTTTTCTTTCCTGCAAATGGCCTTAAAACAGGCACTAAGTTTTCAAAGAATTTAAATCATGCACACACACCCTCACACACATTTTTTAAAAAGATTGGTGACATGATGCAGCCTTATTCTTCAGAACATAGGCATTGCTGGTTTGCCAGATTTTTGCAAGTTTATACATTGTATTTTTTTTTTGCAAGTTTATACATTGTATTTTTTTTTGCAAGTTTATACATTGTATTTTTTTTTTGCAAGTTTATACATTGTATTTTTTTTTGCAAGTTTATACATTGTATTTTTTTTTGCAAGTTTATACATTGTATTTTTTTTTGCAAGTTTATACATTGTATTTTTTTTTGCAAGTTTATACATTGTATTTTTTTTTGCAAGTTTATACATTGTTTGTATTTTTTTTTGCAAGTTTATACATTGTTTGTATTTTTTTTTTGCAAGTTTATACATTGTTTGTATTTTTTTTTGCAAGTTTATACATTGTTTGTATTTTTTTTTTGCAAGTTTATACATTGTTTGTATTTCTATTGCTTATAGACTAGTGACGAAATCAGTTTAAAGAGTTGGAGAAGAGTGACCCTTGTTTTCACGCTTACAGGGAAAAACTTAATCTGAGTTCATCCTGTATACTTAAACAGAATGAAAATTTAAAAAAAAATAAAATCTGTGTGGGTTTGGCTTTTTATTTATTTGTTTGTTTAGTGTGATGTTCCTCCTAAGCCAATTTCATGGATTTTTCATGGGTTTTTTGAGGGTTGACTCATGTCTCTCAGCCCCCTCACCCTGAGTGCTCTGGTTTGGCAAAAGTGACATGGTTTATGGGAAAATCTGTCAGATTGAATTCAGAGGAGCTGGGCAGTGAGGGTCACCACCAGCAGTACAGTGTCCATTGGCAGCTTTTCAGCAGTCTGAAAGCCCCCTGACCATGGAGCACAGCCTGAATGACAGCATTTCTAGATATGACATTTCTCAAGCCATAGTCCAGACCTGAAAATGCAACCTAACCCAGTGTCCTGGTATCCAGCACCTCTGGAGGTACTGAACTTAAGTCCCTATAGTTTTTCTGTAGTTCAAGTTCTCATTTTCCTGACTTTAGAGTAAAAATGTTGTGCACTTGAGGAGAATAGTCATGTATTGTTGCTGCAGTTTGGAGCACCACGGGGTGTGGAAGCAAGGGTGAAGGATGTCACCAGAGGAACTTGGTTATACATGTGCCATGAACTGCTTAGCATTACCAAAATACAGTTATTTCTTTCAGGGTCTCCTCCTGCCCGAAGGTTGCAACCTGGCTAACTTCTCTCAAATAGCTCCATAAATGTTGTTTGAGTGGACACATAAATATATAGGAAAGGAAACAGTGGGGATCTGGCAAAGGAAGGTGTTTGAAACAGGAATTACCAAGCTGAAAAACCTCTGGTCCTTTTGGGTCCAAGTGAGCAAACAGCCCTTTAGGCTGTTAATGCCCTTGGACAAAATTCAGCACTTTTGGCAGCATCTCCCCTCTGATGGGTGTGAATATATTTCTTCCCCCTTTGACTGTTGAGATTAAATCCTTCACCCAAATGCAAAATACTGGCATTCTTTATAAACATTTGGGATCTAGTTTAAAAAACCCAACAGTGCCTCCCCAGTATAAGCCATCCTGCTGCTTTCTGGCCTTTCCTTGAGGCTAACTGTTCCCTGGGAGCTAGGGAAGGGCCTGGACTCCAGCAGGGCCATCCTACAGGATGTCTCTTGCCTCTGGGTCCTTCACATCAGCATGTTCACTGCTCATATCCACCTCTGGCCCTCCGGAGAAATCTTTTGCAATGCTTCCTTTGGTGGCTCTTTGATCTGCAAGCTCCCAGCCTCAGCCAGACAGCCTAAGAGTCAGCCCCTGTCCTGTAATTGTCTCCCCAGCCTGGCTGGGACGTTGCTTATCTCTTGTTTTCCTGTTGCTTTTCAGCTTGTTTCCTCTCTCCTCCCCCAAGCCTTCTATTAATGCAGATCACTTAATTCTCACAGGAAAATCAAATAATCAAGCACACCTTAGCACTGGAGTTACTGCATATCAGTGTTCCTGTGTTTAAGTAGTAGAGGGCACTGGGACAAAAGTGGGAATGTTTTTGGGACAAAGGTGGGTTGAGGTTGCTCAGCAGTAGGTGAAAGGGTTTTGGTACAGCAAGAGGCTAATGAATAAACAGGGAGAGGGGCATGTTATTTGAGCAAAATGACCATTTCATTCCAAAAATGCTAGATTTGGTTTTGTTAGCAGGAACGTTGCTAGTCTGTGTCCGCAGCTTTGTGCCAAACCAAAGTGCTGTTTCCAAAGAAAATCAAAATTTATTTTAATGAATCTTATTCTCTCCAGGGTCTCCCTCCCCCTCAGGGCTGTTGTACCTGCAAAAGCTATTTGTGAAATGGTTTCCAGATGACAAAAGAGTTTAGTTCCCGCCAAAATGAGAGGGTGGCTGAATGCTTGTACCTGTATCAGAAATCACAGTAGCTTTTTCCATGCCTGGTTTCCTGCTGCTTGGGAGGCACGATACAAGAGAGCTGCTCTCCCCAGAAAATTTAACTTTCATCTTGATCTTAATTCTTGCTGTCAGAGTGGATGCTACTGTCCAGGTGATTTTGGTAGTCTACATGTTTTTCAGTATTTTCACCCATTACAGTATCTGAATTTGGTCTCTGAGGGTCACTTGGTGTATTCTGCTATTTCCTGTACAGGTATCTGAATTATTAAAAGCAGCAATGAGCACATCTAGGGGAAACCTCTGTCCTCTGCTTTCAGACTAGATGTGAAAGTTCTCCTGCAAGACAAAATTTCCCTGGGCAAAAATATGTTCCCTCCTTTTGCTCATAGAAAATTGAGCGAGTGCTAGAAGGTTGAACAGTTCAAGAATAAAAAAGAAAAAATAAGAAAATTGCTTAATACCTTTTTCCACCTGAGGTTCAGTTCTGGGTTGATGCTTTGAGAGGTCCAGCTGATATCATTACAGTACTCTGACATTAAAAGGATATGCACAGTCCTGCTAAGAGCTGGACTAAGTTCTGAAGATGAGATGTTAGTTTTGTCACCTGAGCAGGCATAACTGGGCTAAATTAAGTCTGTAGCTCCAGCATTTTATCTGAAATATCTCACCTGGGCATTTGGTAAGCAATGAATCCACCAACTGCCTTGCTGTGGGACAGATATTATAGACATTTAGTCTATAGTTATTGTATGACTTGTTATAAACATGATAATGATCTCCCTGGGTAGAAACTCAATTAATTCCTTGGGTGCTGGCAGCTTGTATAAGCAATTTGGTGTATCTCAATGCAAAGACTTAATTACCTGTGAAGCCGTTCTTTTGTGTTGAAACAAACCCAGAGGAAACCTAAGAGATTAAGAAGGGCATGTAACTAATTAAAACAGCTACATTTTCTTTACAGGTAAAGAAACCTATTGGAAAACCTGTGTGATTTTAGGAGCTGGAGCTTAACACAAGAATTTGAGTAGGAGTAAGAAGGTTTGGTTTAGATTTATAGCTGTAAATAACTAAAAAGTTTCACTGGAAGTTGTTAAAAACTTTTCCTGAAACTTTTTTAAAAGTTATCATTAAAGTTGAGCCAAAACACCACTCCGGCATCCTGAAACTTTAAAAACTTGCCAAGCACGCAGCAGTTAAACCAGACTCTGCTGAAGCCCTTTGTAAAATGTGAGAGGAGGTATTTATCTATGCTTCGAGTGTTATATACATCGTAATTTAATCTGTTCGCCTACCCCCACCCCTCCACCACCACCACTATGTGCAGCAGATGGAAACTCCGAGGTTTTGTCATGACTCAAAAAGTCCTGGAAGGAATTCCACCACCAGGAAAGGGAAAAAAGAGCAAAACCCACGTGGGGGAGAGGGATTCATCGCCTCTCTGTGTGTCTAACCCCCCCCCTCTCCCCTGTCTCTCCGCTTGCTGCAGGCGGGAGCGCCCCGCATCCTCCCCTGCCGGGGATCGGATGCCTGCGGGGCGGTGGCCGCCGATCCCGGCGGGGGAGGATGCGGGGCGAGGCATACTCGGTCGCTACGGCCTTTCCTTAGGGAGCCTCATGGGAGGAGCCTCCTAGAAGCAGCTCCAAGCTCCTACTCATCGGCCTTTTGTACGTTCCAGCGCTCGCCCATAGCTGCCGGGGCTGGGGTTTGGTCTTTGAGACACAAAACCCGCTCTATTCCCGACTCTGGGATGGTGGAAGCGAAGGGAATTCGTGTTGAGCTGAGGGTTTGTTGTGGGTTGTTGTGTTGGAAGCGAGGATGACTGAGAATAGCGAAGCTGGTGATTATTTCCTGGCCTTGGTAAGTAGACACTTGCGAGGGGAAAGTTAGCCAAGGAAATAACAAAAGCAATGTGCGGTATCAGAAAGTAAAAGTTAGCTGTTGTTTACCGCTGCTTTTCTCTCTCTCCAAAGCTTATTGCATCTTTCCCCTCCCTTTCTTTTTCTTTCCCTTCGAACAACTTTTGGAGAAGTACCACCGAGTACAATACCCACTGTCCTCTCAGGAGGAACCTGGATGGGTTTGTGGCTCCTGCCATGGCTTGTGCTTGGGTTTCTGCTCAGCCAGAGTGTCAGACGTTGGGGGGGTGTGTTTGATCCCACTGAGAAACTTCTGGCTCAGGTTTACTAAGCTGGAATTGGGAAGCTTTTAAATTCTGCAGCAATGACATCAGGACGTGACTGAGAGCCCCGCAGAGGCTCTGAAAGCTGCACGGTGGTGACGTTATGGGGCTTTTATAATGGTTGACAGTACAGCAAATGTGCTTATTCATCCTCTGCAGGCGTGATTTATATTCCTAACACTTTGATGTGGCTTTTTGTTGTCCCTCTTTTAGCTCGTGTAGGAAGTAATACTGTAACACGTGTTTCAGTCCCCTTAAGTCTTTTAATCTAAAATAATTGTGCTTGTTTAACGTAATAACTCACCATAACTTTTAGTTTTAGTGTGACCACAGCAGTGTAGAATACTCAGGAAAAAAAAATAATTACTTTTTCTATTTTATGGTTACGACTGATCACGTTGATCAGTCTGGATACACGTGCTAGAAAAATTAAGGGATTTCTAAGCAAGAAGGGTTGGGTGAGAGAGGAAGTCCAGGTCCTCAGGTAATTTGTGACTAAACACCCTCCCTGGCCAAGATAACTTCTCTGTCTTGTCAGGCTTTCCACAAGCACTGCCAGAAAAGTATTGGTTCAGAGAATTCCTCTCTGTCATCACATGTGCGGGTTGCCTGACAGCAACAGCGCTATCATCCCGCTCGGCCGGCTGATTTGGAGTTACCTGCAGGCACTGCTAGCTGGGTGTCTGGGGGTGCTTCTCATAGGTGGGATGGTGCCTTCAGGAAGCCTTTTAAAAGATGCTTTCATTTCTCCGGAATGCAGTTTCTGTGTTTGTTTTCCTTTCTGGCTTTATCAGTATGGAAATATGCAGTAGGAGAAGGGACTCCCTTGTCTTGTATCCAGAGCTGGGCAGTCGTGTGTTCCCTTTGGGAGATGCACAGTACCATGCATCAAACTGTGACCCCTATATAACAGTGATTTTATTTAATTAACACATGCCAATTCGTCTCCTGGATACCTTCATTACCGTGTTTGTAGAGCGCCCGGCTCAGCAGGACTCAGCCTGGCTGGGGTGTGCAGAAGGTCTTGCACTGTAAATACAAAGTGCTGATGCAAGACACTTATGGCATAGTTTCTGCTTCAGAGTCCTGTAGGAATTTGAGAGATTTTTCCAAAATCACATATCTAAATAAGTCTTTGCTGGGTTTACAAAAGACAGCATATGCCCCAAAACTTGACCTTTTGACTGTGAGTGTGTTTAGCTGGTAAAAGCAAAGCCTTGGTTATATCTGTACATAGCAACCAACAAAACTAACCAGTGACCCCCAGTCATTGCTCTGTCTCAGCTTTTAAAGCTATTACTGGCATGTGGCCTTGCCCTGTGGGGCCATCATTTGCTTGTATGGGTGTCCCCTTAGCTCATTGGGAAATGAAGCCAGACTTTCCATTTCATTCTTAGAATCTCATATTTTTCATAAGATTCTGTTAATTAGATCAGTCTTAAATTGTCTCACAAGAAGTAGTATGGGGGAAAAAAACAAACAAACAAAACCCCACAAGAGGAGTTGGCTTGTTTTTAATCCTGTGCTGGTAGCTTATGCAGGAGTCCTGTCTCTTCAACAAGATTAGTTTTAGTTTCTGATACCAGTAATGTTGATTTCTTAACTGAGAAATAGCTTACCTCCTACTCTGCTAATTTATGTCAACAGGAGTCCCAGTAATCAAGAAAATGATTAGAGGACAGAAATACCAAAGCTATCCAACAAAGCAGTCTATTGTTGGATTTTCTACACATGAGGTTTATTTCAATAAATGTTGATAATGTAAGAGATAAACTACAAAATAAAGAGCAGGTAAAAATTAAGATTATGAATGGATTAATTAAAAGTAAGAAATTTTTTGAGGTAGAGTGTGTTTGAATGAATGAATTTGAACTGAAATAAATGCCACTAGATCTCTTTCCCTTGCAAGGAACTGCAGTGTATCAACTTCTTGGAAACAATGAATCCTCTCAATAGTTTTCTGCAATGAATTAATAATTTTTCTTATGCACGTGTAAACTGAGGCTCAAAAAATTGACTTTTTGGCTGAGTTTTTACAAAGCCAAGTATGAAATCTGGAGGTTTTTGTCTATCAGCCTTGTTCTACCCAGTAAGCAACATCTTGCTTCTTGAAGAAAACGAAATAGCGGGCGATGAGAGTGCTGAGAGCTCAGCCCTGCCTTGCAGTGCTGGTGCCATTTTCCAGAGATTTCTGGAATAAGGATCTATAAATCTTACCCTTATCTCATTAAAAGCAACCAAATGTTTGGGACTAGGAGATAGCAGGGCCTGAAATGCTTATTGGTTTCCCTTGGAGTAAACTTGGAGTGGTTGTTGACTCTTCAAAGGGAGACACATCCAGCTCTCCTGATTGGAAAAACATGGGCAGGCAGAAAATGCCAAGACCTATAGCTGCCTTCTGTCTCCAGCACCGATGTCAAAACATTTTAAAACTTCAGCGTGAAATTAGAGTTTTAAGGTTTGCATCTCAGTGATGTCAGTAGGAGAGCAACAAATGGACCCAGTGGAGCACCTTACCCTCGCTGTGTTTGCAGGATTGGTGCCAAGGAGCTGACCCGGCTCGCCTCTGTGTCCATGTGCATAAAGCTGTGCTTTTTTATATATATTTTAAATACATTTTATGCCTTGGTTCAAAAACTGCTTACATAGACAGAGGTCAGACCTCCTGTGTTTGAATAGAAGAAATGACATGGGTTTATGCAGTTATTCCTTGTTCATTGATATATAATGACTACTATGGGTCAGGCTTTGTCTGACACTTGCTATTTGTGTATTTGCCTTCTAACAGTGACTCGGAAACTCTCTTTTCAAGCATAAGTAGAGGCCTTAAAAGTGAAATTATGAAACTGAAGAGCCTAAGGACACTGGGCAACATCTTTCACTTGTGACACACTAATAACAGACTGAACCCCTGGGTCTTTGGGCTGAATTTAGTGTGCTCGCTGCAGCTGTTCGTAAGCAACTGCGTGTTAAACTGTGAGGTATTTTCCTTTGAGAAGTATTTCAGTCATGCTTGTCATAAGCAGAATTTGGAAGTCATTTTAAGTAGATCCTCTTCCAGATTTGACCCAGAACTCAGGCAATGGAATGGGAAAAGCCCGTTGCCTTTTTACAGAGCTCAGTTCTTGAAATAAATTGGCCCAAAAGGTCGATTGCTACAGAGGAGGTACAGCAGGGACCTGGTGACAGGCACCTTCGAGGCCAAGGTGGTTATGATGCCCAGGAATGTCACTTGTGGAACTAGTTTGAGCAGCTTTTGGATAGCTTCATTGTTTGTGCCGAACAGAGCGGAGTGGCTTGGCAAAGAGCAGCTTCGCCATCACCTCCCCAAGCCCGAGTTTCAAGTTACGGTGTCCGTGGACTGTATGAAAATCGCTGTCTGGGACTTGGTCATGCAGCTGATGTGAGCAGCAGCAGGCAAACACTTCGCTTCTCACCAGACTGGGACACACCTCTGCAACGCCTTCAGTTGCAGTCTGGGCTTGTGCTGTACTTCATGTTCACAGGCAAGGCCCTTAATGCTCTGTCAGTAGCCAGAACAGGACCTGCCCATCTGCAGTTTACTCCTTCTGTATATAAGGAAGAAGTTGCAATGTCCTGTTGTCAAGGTCTACTTTCTAAATGCTCATTTTAAGGCAAAGCAGAGGGGGCACCCCAGTTTGTGCTATAAGTGTATGGAACTCTTAGTGATGATTGAAAACTGGTCCTTTTACACTAACAAGCCAGAGGACTTCAGAACTTGTAAACATCTTAGGTGAAATCTTCCTACGACAGGCTGAGCCCTCAGGTGTGGTTAAACCAGAGGACACCTGGGACACCTTTGACTGACTCTCTGCTCCCACCGATGAGCCCCTGCGCAGCTCCATGGCAGGTGAAAGCCCGACTGGAGCTCCCTGTGTGTTAGGTGGTTTCTGAGCATGGAAGGCTTGCCACTTCTCGTGTTTAAGCAGTAGCTCTTTTTCTCATTTGCTTTTTAAGATCATAATCAAAATGGGGTTAGTTTGCTGTTGGGTTGTACTGTCTCGTAGCTCCTGCAGTTGTAACACAGATGAAAACTCAGTGACTTCAGGCCGGTGGGAACAATAGCGTTGTACACAAAAGCAAGCTGTCTTAAAAGTGCCAACTTTCGCTGTGTTCCCTGACACACAGGTTAGCATGTGTGTGTCAAGTCCAGGGGTTCAAACAGCCAAATGACAATAGTCCTACAATAACTCACACCTCTAAGGCTGCCTTTTTTCCTCTCTTTTCTCTCCACAGCCTTCCCGGGCCAGATGGTGATACACAGTTGGCTTCTCCCCTTGAACCTTCTGAGCAACCCTTAGCTGTTTCTGCGGCGTATGGAAATGTTAACCCCGTGGATGCTGCTGAGCTGACTGCAGCAAGGTATTGTACAGAACCCTTGCAGCTGGAGCAGTGGGAAGCAGCTGCAAGCTGCTTACTGACGTGGGCAGTGGAGGACGAGCTAAAAAATTGCTGTCGTGCTTCTTGGGTGGATGTATGTCTGGTATGGCCAGTTGCTGATGGGTTAGTTAAGCCTGTCTGTAGTCAGTGGGGAAACCCTTACCAGAATTTAAATCTCCCTCTATCAAACCCTTCAAAGGAAGATGCTGTTTACCTGTCCCTGAGATTAAATCACTTTGGCACAAAGGAAGGGCATGCCATGTGAAGGTGCAGTATATGCCATATAATTTTTTAGGTGCTTACACTTTTTTTTTTATTAGTACCAGGTAATTGATCCTTTGGGCATTTTTTTTTAAGTTTGAGAAGTTCCTTAACAGTATAATGCTGGTTATAAAGCATTCAGGTATCTCATCTCTGTTGGACACTGGGCTTTTTGTCTGCTTTTACTTGCACTGGAAAAGGAAACTGTTGCTTTGTTTGTGCTGGTGGCAGCTGGGTTGTCAAGTTTGTCTTAATTGCCAACAGCAAAGGAAACCTTGTAAGGTGTGTTTACCCTTCAATCATTGTGAATTCATTCGAGCGTAAACATATGCAATATATTTAAGCTAGCATTAAATTGGATAGCTGAAGTAGCAATAATATGCTATCAAAGGCAGAAAGGAGCTTGTGTGGTTTGCTCCATCCACCTTAAAAGCTGGGTGACTTTGCTGTTTAGCCCGTACTGGTCTTCCATCAGTCCCCAAGCTGGTTAGTGGCTGATGCTGGCTGAGTGAATCTGTGAGAAACAAACTTTTTCCTACAGCTGGGATAAGATGATCTAGAGAAGCTTACAGTGGGAAGCTAATGCTGTGGATTTCTTCCAGTTTTTGTAAGTTTTTACTCAAAAGGGTTGTGTTTGTTTTTAACAAATGTAATTGGGTTACTGATGGGTTTTTGTGGATTCTGTTTTTTCTTGCTAATGGATTGTTGGCCATAGTAGCAAGGCAGTTAGAAAAGAGCAAGCAGTAATTGAGGCAGAGGAATGAAGACTAACACCAAAAGTGCCAGGAAGATTTATATATGGTCTCTGGACTACAGTCTGAAACTCTGTTGCCCTTGGGGTTATATTTTGCTGTTTGCAGGGAAAAAGGCACAGAAGCTGTCTCTGATTAAATGTCACCTTAGGAAACATTTAGGAAGAGCAGTCTTAGAGTGTTTTAATTTACTGCTTGTTGTAAACCTCATGAATTAGCACTCTTCACATTCTCATCTGGATCTGGAATTTAGAGTTAATTATATTATACCTTTTCTTTTGATCTACTTCATAACTTCTCTCTTTAAAATGTTGTTACTGTTAATGTCCAGAAGTTGGTCTCAGGGTTCCTTGCATCATCTGAGTTGCAGAAGCTGTGAGTGCTGGTGCTGAGCTGCAGTGGCCCATCCAGAGTGGCTGAGCCCAGTAGGGGTGAGGGCACAGAGACTGTGCAGCAGCCACAGGATCTGGCTCTTGTTTCCATATCCTGCCCTTAATGAGGGTGCAAGGATTTTTTGCAAGGGTTCAGTGCTAAAAAGTTGCAAACCAGGGATATTCAACGTGGAAGTAGGCAGTTTTCCAGTTCCTGAAATAGAGGAAAGTGAGAGAGAAATGCACTGTGGTCAGCTGGGGTGAGTCTGGCTGCAGGTGGTTCTTGTGTGTTTGTTGGTTTTAATTTTTTAAAAAAGCTACACAGATTAACTCTTGTCAGTACTGTTTGTTTTTCTTACTCCTTTATTTTGCATCCTTGTTCAGCTTTAGACATAAAAGCCTACCTCTTCTCCTTGCACCTGTCTTTCCTGTCCAGGCTGTTGTTGCCTGCCAGGTTCTCTGTAAGCCTTGCAGAAGTGTTCCCCAGTGTCGTCCTGGCAGTAGAAAAGCAGATTCTTGCTATATAAGTAAGATGATCCTATTAAAGACACTGCTTTTTAGTCATTTTGTGTAGAAATACTGCACTGCTGCTTTTCAACATGACTGCAAAAAAAATCCCTAGTGCATACACATGCTGTGTCTGTGTCAATGCCTTCTGGTTATACCTGTGCACTATACTTTTGAAATGTTACCAAGGCTATTAGATGGCATGGTGCTATTCCAGTCTGTCTGCAATAAAGTGCCATTATCAAGTGTTTTTCCACAAATATATTTAGTTATTAACTAATAAGATCCTTTTGTTTCCATGTATTACCCCATCAAGGGTATATATATATAATGCAGATGGTGTGCACTTTGACAGGGAAATATAATGGTGCATATAAGGCAGGGGTCAGTTTGTGCTAAATGTCTTCCAGATGGCAGTGCATAATAAGAGATCAGATTGTCCCTCCATCTGTCTAGTCAAGAAACAGTATCTTTGTTTTAGTTCTTGAGGATGACTGTGTGCCTCTCTCTTCCCCTGCTGATCACATTTTGATCAGGGACAACCTGATATCATCTGCTCAGTAAGTGACTTTTATTTACTGTATCTACAGAGGAGTGCCCTGAAAAGAATTAGGTAAAATGTTGTCTGGCTCTTCTACCAGGCACTTGTGTTTAGCAATGAAACCGAGAGGCTGAGTTCACTCTGATTTGCCAGTACACATTGCATTAGGAGAAGTTTTGGCCAGGCACATCTTTCTCTGTGCTGCAGGTGCAGAGCTCTGCAACAGGATTTCTGGTCTGTGTGAGAAATGTTTGGATTGGAAAGGCAGAGACAGCAGATAAGTGCTGGGCTGCATGGTTAGAGGTGTTAAACATTTCTGAGCAAGGGCTGTCTGTTCCCTGCAACTTGCTGCCTGTCTTCTGGGCAAAAATCCTGCAGCTGCCTGGGAAAAAATGGCAGCTTGGGAAGCATGTGCTGCATGAGTTGTCTTTAGGGTCAGGCTATAAGTAACAGGCAGGGCAACCCAATCTGATCCCTTCCACATGCTAAGGAAAGCTTCTGCTCTTGCATTTAACCTCCAGCTGAGGTTGCAGAGCTGCAGCATGGAGTTTACTCCAGACCAGACAGAGTAGCACAGCTCTGCTGTAAATACTGGGGAATTAAAGCTGTTCTACACCTGAGCTGACACTGGGAAATGTGGTCCCATGCATCAGCCTCTCTCCCAGCACATTAAGCTGCCATAAGGGAATTGGTGATAGGTGATGTCAGATGTGCTAAAAGCTGTGTTGCTTTATCTGCAGACAGACCTTTCCCAGTCACATAGTTCCCAGCCTGGGAAACTGTGAAGCTCAGGATGTGCTCCTCAGTGCTAGCAAGATGCAGATAGGAATGCCCAGGGACATCTGTATGCACAGAAGGTCTGAAAGTGACTTTTGAGAACTGCTTAAACAGAAACAAAGTTTGAAAATGTTTGTTTCCTAATGATCTTCACTCTACAGGATAAAGACTAGCCAGTGTATAGTTTATTGTGCACTGGGAAGACTTGACCCTTTTGGTAGTATCCTTGCTACACCCAATATTACTAATTGGGAAATAATTTTAATGGCAAATTTTGTTTTAGGATGAGCCATGGAGAAGAAGAGGTTTTAATGTAGCCACTTTACATCTGATCTAATTACCATGAGTTGATACAGGTACCAGAGTTGATGCAGATCTAGGGTGGAGAGTTTAGAGTCTGTGTTTTGGACAGGGTTGCTGTGACAGCACGCTGCCTCAGTTTGTGCAGTCTGTACAATTTCTGAGCTGCTCTGCTTCTGTCTTGTCCCTTGTGAGCTGCTTATGCCACCAGTGGGCAGCACCCATCTGCAGGTAATGCCCAGTAGCACTATGCTATTGCAGTTCTACCTGCAAACCATGCTGAACAGTGCCAGAGTTATTATGTGGCACTATTAGCCCTTGTCAGAGTGACAGCAGTGGGGAAAAGGAGTGGAGGCAGCCTGTGGTACTCTGTCCTACAGTCACCCTCCCACAGCACACAGGTGGAGGTCTCCTGGTACTTGTGTTGGTGCAAGATGTCAGAGGAAATGCATCTCCACTGTGTTCTGTTACAATCCCACTTGGCAGGTGTGGTCTTTATGGGAATCCAGTATTGGATGGTTTAGATGAGGCTTGGAAAGATGAAGGGAAATTATTCATGGATTTTAACACATGTAGATACTGTAGCTCATAAAAGTAAGCCTTGTGCTTTGTGAATGCCAGGGAGCAGAGCTCTCCTAAAAATGTCTGTTCTGCTTTGCAGAGAGCATGAGGAATGGCAGTAGTCAAAGTATATCTCTGAAAATTGTTGCCTTTTACATGGAAATATTTAAAGGGGGAAGCTGAAGGGCTGGGAATGGGCAGTGGATGTGGGGGAGAGCAGAGCAGGTGCTCCTGCAAGCAATTCACTGGAACAGTTTTACGTGTGCATAAGGTCCATAATTTTACGTGAGTTTGGTATTCTTGCTTGGCTGGGCCCTCTTGTGAATCATTTGGGGTCTGCAGTTCTTTGTTTATTCTCCAAAAATGTTCAGCATTCACTTATTTTTAGCAGTTTACTCTTTGCTTTAAAATCTTACTTTCTCTAATCTTGGTGTGACCCTATATAGTCACACAGCCTTTGTATATATTCGATGCAATTACTATATTAGGACAAAGACATTTTTAGCAAAGGGAAAAGGCCTTCACATGAAAAAGGAAACAGCTTGCTTGTTGTTATTTATTTATTCATCTTGATGTGACTGAAAATTTAGGAAGTCTATGTCAGTGTCAGACCAGTTTAGACAAACTGGGGAAAGGGAGGAAGGAAGGAGTGCATAAAGCAGAGATAATTTCTTAGAGGAAAGAACAGTAGCCATCCCATATGGCAACAGCAACTTAATGAACATGAACTAATCAAGATAAACTCTCAGAAAGAGCTTTCATGATCTTAGTAAGTTAGTGGATAAGCACTTGGGAGAATAAGTGTTCTCATGCTCATGTGTTATGACTAAAGTTAGAGATGTGATCTGTATTTGTCCTCTGTTTGTATACATGTTTCTAAAGAAAGGAACAATCTGTCCCTGAACTTTACTGACTCTTATTCAGTAACACAATTTAATCTACCTTCTACAGTTACAGTAGAATTACTGGGGGAGAGAGGAGAGGAAATTTTAAAAGGAATGGCTAGCATAGCTGTTTATATTTAGATCAGGAAATCTAAAAGAAACTCCTCAGCCAAGGTCTGGTTCCACTAACGTTTCCTTAGATGTTTGTTCCTGGATGTCTGGAAGTGGGAGCTGGCACGAGGGGAAGCTGTTGTGTGTGGCTGCTATCCCAGGACATCTGTGTCCCTTTGGTGTGTCAGAGGTGCCCTGGAAAGGACAACGTGGTGTGACAAGACCCTACGCTGCTCCTTTTTTGAGACGACAGAGTCATTGGTTATTTAGTTCATTTTCTATCATTAGTTTAATGACTGTGGCCAAGAGCAGGGGCAGTAGTGTGGTCACCAGTCCGCTTAAAGTGAGGGACAATGGAAGTGGGGTGATCTTTTGCATACATGGGTGATTTATGCTCTTAAAGAGCATGAGGAGGCTCAGGAGAGAAGTGTTTTATTTCTGCTGCTGTCAAAAGATTTTATTCTAATTTGGGGTTTGCTTACAAAAAGAGAAAGTGAATGGATCTGTCGCAGTGCACTCTGCTCTGGTTTGCCTTGAGGAGAGGGAATGGCAAGACTATCTTCCCCTGCATGCCAGGGATACCATGCTTGGTGTCTGTGTGAAGACCTCTTTTTCTGTGGGGATCATGAGCGAGCACACCTCCCCGTAGTTCCCCGCAGTGCCTTCCCTTGCTGTGAAGAAGCTCAGCCTTTCCAGTCTGTGTTTACGTGCTCTGGAAATCATTACATGGCTGTCACGCTTCTGAGCTTGGGTCCTGTAGGGCTTTGCTGAGCAGAGGGACTTGTAGGCATTAACAAATACAGCCGTATTACAGTCCTCTAATCTTAACATTCATGTCATGAGTTCAGGGATTATTGTGCTTTTAGCTTTACAGCATGGGGAGAGGTTTTATGGGGAGAGCTTTTAAAGGAAGAGATTTTTTTTTAGTCCTGGATTTTAGTTTTTTCTAAAAGATGAGTGACTTGGGTCACTTAATTGAATGCTTGTGTTGCACGCTGAGAAGAAAGGGCTGTGAGAAAGCTGCAAAGTAGTCACTAGTGACTTAGTTATATTACTAATTTCATATACAGTGAAATTCCTCTGGCAGTTGATGTTATGGTCTATAAAAGCTGTCAAAACCTTGCAATATCACTGGTTATGTGGTCATCTGAGAAATTAAGTGAAGCAGGGTTTGTAGAGAGAAGTAATTTGTGGGAGGTGGGAGAGAGATGTTATTGGGGAGGGGAGGATGTGCTCCTTAGAGCACCGTAATTTAGATCCAGCCAAAGTTCATCATTTAAGGAGACTTAACTAAGGCTTCATGGGCATTTCTGAAATTTGTCAGCTTATTATTTTTAATAATTGTTTTGCAGCACTTCCAAGCTTGGTAGCTGCAAAGAAGCTGATAACCTCGTTCCTGGGGATGTACCTTTGGCTGTGGCCTCTAGTGATGGTGTAGAACAGCCTGCTCAAGAAACTGAAGTTTTCACAAGGGATAAAATAAGGTATAGTGCAATGTTATTTCATGCATTACAATAAATTTCCATGTCTGTACATCCTTTGCTGAAGAAAACATAACTACTGTGGAAGAGGCTGAATAACTTTTAACAGGTGTTTTGTCTAAGTTATATGAACGCTTTATTACTAGATTTTGAAACCAAATGCTACATTATCAAGACATGCTTACTCCAGTATATTTACTCCAAAAGACCAGAAGAGGGAGCTTGGACTACACTGGTTATTTCCACACTGATCTTTCTTACTATTTTTAAATGAATACATTTTTAGTTTTTGGGTTTTTTCCCCAAGTTCAAGAAAAAAAATGGGGCAGAAACTGTGCAAGATCAGGTCATATTCAGTATGACTGTTCTACTCATTCTTCAGATGCTGCCAGTGTCTTCCCTACCCCATGCAAGCGACTTGCATTGTAGTTATCAGTACTGAAGGAAGAAGTTAATCTTGGTTTTGTTCTTGCTGAAGAAATGTTGAATTATCTTCAACAACTGTTTCAAAGCTGATGTTTTTCTCCTTCAGATTTGCATTGATTGGTGCCATAGCTTTTGATAGATGGCCTAGGGATTTTTTTCTTGGAAAACCCCCAAGCTGAATCCTCCCATCTTAGATATAGTCAAGACATGGGCTTGGATACTCATGTCAGAGCTTCAGATGACTCTTGTCTTGTGGGTGATTAACCAGTATGCTGTTGTGGCTCAGCAATAAAGGCATGCCCTTATTGTGACAGCTATTAATGGAAAAGGTCACAGCACAGCTGAGAATATTAAATGGGCACTCCCTGGAGAACAGTGTTCTCCACCCCACAAATACAGGCCAGCAGCTTGTGACAAGCACAATACAAGACAGGAGACACCACAGGAAACACAGCTATTCCACCGAAGCTCTGTTCAGAAATGTCAGAAGATGCTGCTGTCAGCAGGAGGGTACTCTGAATCATGAATGAAAATGTACACAGTAGACAAGTTCTGCTGTGGAACAGTGAATGAATAGCTATCAGCAAATGCTAATCAATAAACCATCCATAGTATAATATCTAGGAAATATGTTGGTTAACTATTTGTTCTAAAATCCTGATAATTTTGATGAGAAAATGGTGTCCTCACCCCTAGTTTGTGCTTGCTGTGGCATAGTTAGGCCAAGTCTGGTGTGTAATGTTCCTCCATGATACTGCACTGAACCCACACTTTTTAACCTGTGTATAGTTGGTGCAGAATAGAGGTGCTCAAAGGTCTGTTTTGCACAGTATGCAAGTTCTGTAACCCAGAGAGAATTTTCTGAATGAAGGACAGACACCATGGTCATTCTCTAAAAATGGAGAGAAATGGTTAAGTGAGTTTGTAAACTGGAAAATATTCACCCTAAGATGCTGGCTCTTTCCTGAGAATCATTCAAACTATGGTTATCCTGGCCTGAATTTCACATTCTGCCAGTCCTTTAGTGTAGTCACAGATGACTATGGTTTACAAATCCAAATTGAAACCACCAAAACACATGGTGACTTTTTCTTTTTCCTTTTCACCAGAATTGAGCATCAAAGAGAGGAGAAAAAAATTCAGAATTCTGCAGACAGAGCTGCTGTGCTCACATTATTTAGATTGATTTGTGCCTCTGAAGTTTCTGTTTGGTTTTGATGATGTAGTGTGTTTAATAATGTAAATATCTAGCAATGGTGTAATTAACTAATATTAGTAGAACTGCTTAATGCAAAATCAAAATCCAGCCTGGGATGTCAGTACCCAAAATGTACAGTGGCAAGCATCCTCGTTATGCCTTGAGAACAGCAGTCTCCTCACCCACTGCCTTCCTCTCTAAAGTTGAACTCGTGAGTTTGTTCTTTTTGCAACATGAGCACAGACTGTCACAGATCTTGATGGAAATGAAGATGTATGTGGAGGTGAGAATTAGAGATATCTGTGGGATGAAAGATAATTTTTGCATCCTCTTGAAAAGCAAATATATTACTGTCTAAATAGCTCTTTGCTGTTATAATCAGCCCCTTATGTAAATACCTCTTGGACTATCTTGCATTTTTATGTGATTCGTGTGTATCAAGTCAAATCAGCCATGGAAAATAATAGCATGCAAATTGGGTTATGTTTCACTTTGTCACATTTACGGCAGCTGCCTGGACGGCAACATGCTAAACTTCTGCAAATGCTGTGCCACTGCACAGTTTTCTGCAAAATGGATCCTTGAGGCATTTCAGTCTCCTGTTCACGTTATGAACTGTGTCACAGACACTTCATAATTTGAGAGAAGTGCTGAAGCACTGCCAGTGAGTGTGTCTTGTCCTTTATGGAAGCCCTACAGATAGAGCTGGAAAGACTCTGAAGAGCTGCTCCATTCCCCTGATTATCCTGTGAGGAAAAGAGATGGATATAATCCATTCTGTGGGGCAAAAAGCAAATGCTGTCTTTGTGCTTGTCCTCACCTGCAACCTCACTGCCTGCTTGGAAAGATACACCTGTGATGTTAAATGTGGCTGGTATGATGTGAGAGGTGGATCCTCCTTGTCAGATATGGCATCAGTTTTCCTTCAAAAGATAAAACAGGCTGGAGTCAGATCATTTTGAGAGGCTCTGGATGGATGGGGAACTTCTGCTAATCTCTGAAATTAATTACACATCTCTGTTTTACCCAGTTTTCCTGAAATGACCCTGGAACCAATTGGAAGCACAGCAACAAATCTTTCTATCTGAAAGCAAACAAGTCACACCATTCTTTACAGAAAGCTTTGCTTTCTGTGTTGTTGGTTTCCAAAAGGTGGTTTCATAATATTTCCCTGGGAGGAAGCAAAGCAGAATTATTGGTGTGACACAATAAAACAGGATAAGCTTCACAACTTCTGGGTTTTATTTGCTTGATCACATGTTGGAAACAAGTTTTCTCCTTTTGCCCACCTTTGGGGAGGCTTGGTGTAAAACTAAATAAATAAAAATTAATGCATTGCCTTCATTTATGGCCAATACTGATAATCCTAGACTGAGTTGCTTTTAATGATGTAATGAAAACTGAGAAGGGATTAAATGGGATTCAAAAACACAAGGCTTTTTTCCTTGAGTGAATTTAACCCTTTTGGAAGGGATGAGCCTTTCCACTATGTTTACAAGTGCACTGAGCAAGGAAGAGATGGGAAATACAAGTGAGGGATACAAATGCAAGCTCAAGGCCTTCTTGTCTCCAGTGTGGCATTTTGAACTAGATGGTAGTATCCCTCTAATGTGTGTCTGGTGCACAAATGAAGTGATGTTTTTTACAATAGGAATAGAATGAAGGCATTGAAATTAAGTTGATTAGGTCTTGGAAACTAAAACCCAAGCGTTTTTCTTGAGGCTTTGTGGCTGATATCCCGAAAAGCCTTCACCATCTTGAAGCACAACCTAAAAGATACCTTATGTGTAATCAGCCAGTCTGCAACAAATGGACAGGAGTGAGCCACAGTCCTGGCTCTTCATTTATTTCCTCCATTCCAGGTTTTTAAAAGAGGTTGTGTTTCCTGAATGATGTGTTCAGAGCTGCTCAGCCCCAGGCAGGAGGGTGCTTTGGGCTGTTTGGTGTAGATCTCTTCAGCCTATTACTGAGTCATAACATCAAGTGCTGGGATGTCTGCTGTGTTTCAATCCAAAAATGTTGTGGACTAAGTGCATTTTCTTGTAGCTGATTGTGGGACTGGTACAGTGGGGTCCCCAGACAAGGGACTGGATCCTGCAGGGCTCTCTGGGTGAACCCATGACTGGAGGGGGGACAATCCTGTGTGTGATGGGCAGGGTGCCTGGGGACCCCCATGTTGTGTGCTGGCAGAGGACAGCTTCCATAAAACAGCAGCAGTTCAACAAATAGCTTCCAGTAATGACATATTTACAAGGCAAAGCGTTAATGGATACTTGATGGAAGTGGGAAATTTCACTGGTTTTCTAACCATATCTTTGTTCAGAGTTTGGGCTCTCTGGGGTCCGTTCTGCCTGCATGTTTATGCTCAAAGAGAGCAATTATTTGTGTGTGTTGTAAAGCTTCTCTCTGTATGTGGCAGTGGACAGGAGGGCGATGTAAACCTCTGTTTACTTGTTATTACTGTGCCTTTTACAGGTTCCCTCAGGCAATATATGGTAATTTCCTTGCTGCTAGAACAGGTTCAGCAGCATGAAAATGAATATATCATTACACTAATTAATCCATCCACACGGAATTTTAGAATGGTATTAAATCATCTTGCATCAACTCTACAAAACTGGCAGTACAGATTCAAGGCAGAGGTTATACACCTGGCTTGGGTTGCTGTTCCTTGGTGCTGTGGCATCTATGGTGACAGCTTCAAGGGCACCAGAGGAGCCTGGCACTGCCAGAAGTGTGGAGGACTTGCAGGGGATCGCTTCTTGTCCTAGAGCAGGTAATGCATGGGTTAAAACTGTTGTCAAGTGTTGCTTAAGTATCACCTGCACACTCTACCCCTAATGCTAAATCTTTTAGAAACAAAAGCAAAAAGAAACCCCTGAAAAATACTGAAAATACTTCAAACCAATTTTCTGGTGACTCTTGAAATCAAATTGAAGCTGTAAGCTAACTTCTTTAAGAAGTTACCCAGTCATCATTTGGCCACCCATCCTTGGCAGTCACATCAAAGACCTGCACCAGGTGGGGAATACTGCTCTTGTCTGATTTCTTCATCCTGCATTTTCGTAATCTAATTCTTCCCATAGGCCCTGAGGGCAAGAGACCTTTGGATTCTGCCTCCTGAAATCTCCTGCAACAAGGTGCCCCTGGAGAGTGTTATTCACACTGATCTTGTCAGCTGAGGGCAGGTGGATGAAAGCCCTTAAAAATGTCAATCCCCTCCCAGTGTTTATCAGCTCCTTTCCTAACAATCCTGGCTCCACCTGTCTTAGGGATCTTATACCTGAGGATGTTTAAAGGTTTATAAAGAACCATGGAAGCAGGAAAAGGTCCCATGTTCTGTGATGGTGGTTCTGCAACTCTGGTGCACTGAAATGTCAACAGAGATTTGGGTGTTTGGCTCATGGACGTGGTCTGCAGAGGCATACTCAGCAGTAAACTCCCTCCTTTGGTGTGGTTAGGCTTGTGGCCCCAGTCTGAAGGCTGGGCCAGAAATTTGGAAAACAGGGTTTTAAAGGTTTGTTTGTGATCCAGCAAATTCAGGCCTGGTTCACACAGTAGTACCATGATACAAATGGAATCCAAAATTGAAGTGTCTGTGCCTCAGCAGGAGGGGAAAGCAAATGACAGGCCAGAGGCTGCTCGAAATGGTGTGGGATGAAGAGCTTTCCACAGGGGTTTGGCTGCCCTCGAGCCTTAACATAGGTCTCCTCTAGAGAACTGCATGACAGACAGAACCCATTGTGCCTTGGGTGACATCTCTGCGTGGCCACCATGGAGCCTTCCACACTTGAGGGTGTGCTCAGCTCTCATAAACCTCATCTCCCTCTTTGTATGGCTTCTTCATGTCATAAAACGCTTTTGTACACGGAATCTTCTGGTGTGTTTAGTTCTCACGTTACTGACCGTAATTCACTGCAGCCCCCCTGGCATCCTGAATAGCACCGTGCAGAGGCCCCTTTTGTCAGCTCTGCACTGGGTTTCCCATGCAGGAAATTTCAATAACTAAGCAGGCATTTTGGTTATTCATAACTCTTAATGCCATTAATCTCACTTGCAATTTAGATTAAGCAGTGACCTTAGAAACCAAACAGCCATCAATGGGGTGAGTGGCAAAAAAAAAATATTTTTTATTTTTTATTTTTTATTTTTTATTTTTTATTTTTTATTTTTTATTTTTTATTTTTTATTTTTTATTTTTTATTTTTTATTTTTTATTTTTTATTTTTTATTTTTTATTTTTTATTTTTTATTTTTTATTACTTATTTTTTATTTTTTATTTTTTATTACTTATTTTTTATTTTTTATTACTTATTTTTTATTTTTTATTACTTATTTTTTATTTTTTATTACTTATTTTTTATTTTTTATTACTTATTTTTTATTTTTTATTACTTATTTTTTATTTTTTATTACTTATTTCTTATTATTTTTGAAACCCATTCTAGCATTTGTTTCCTGTGAGTTGCAGTGTCCATCCTGGGTGCATCATCACTGTTCACTCCATTTTTCTTTGCTTTGTCACATGGAATTATTCTGTCAGTGTGCTCAGCCTTAAAATTCTGAGATACTTTTTTTTAAATGAACTAATAATGAATCAATGCAGATAAAGCACTCACACAATGTTAATCTAGATAAGTGGTGGAGTAGACAATGTTTATCAAAGTATTTTATCTCTAAGACTAAGTTAAATCTCTGAAGCTTTACACCTAGTATCTCCTCATGTTATTTTGTGGTGTATTATTTTATATTATGGTAACACAGGGCTGTGTTAATGCCAGGTATTGTAGAGAGGCAACTGAATGAATTGCTTTTATTTTTCTTGAAGAGAATATTGAAAAATATCCCACTGGTTTAACACTCTAATTATTTTGCTGCTCAGGTTTCATTTACACTCTCTGGTTGTGAATCAGTATCCCACTTTTAGCCCATTAAAAAAAAAAAGAAATAACTACAAAACCCAAGAAGACTGTGGTTTCAATCTGAAGGTCTGTCATTCTTACTTTAGGGTTGAATTTCACATTTTTCTGTTCTGGAGTGGTATTAAATTAGGGATAACTGGATCTTTGAAGGATGATCATGAATGTGCCTTTAAATTGCAAATTATAGACTATAATATCTTAATTATACCATGGACATGAACTGCTCTAAATGCTTATTTATTAGGCAGTACTAAAGCATAGGTGTCACAATTTTTAATACTTCACTGTTTTTTGCCAATAAACCAAAATGAGATAAATTTGTTGTGTATTTTGGGTAACTTTTCACTTGTTCATTTGTAGCACAAAGTTTCCCCATAAACCTAAGGGAGAGAAAGAAAGAAATCTGCTTTTCTTCCACTGCTCTTGCTATCCAATAGCAATAGGCCATTCCTCTCTGACAATTTCCATGGCTCTCCAAGAGGTGACATTTGCTTAGCTTCTCTCTTTGGGATATCATCTTTCAAAATAACAAAGATTTTTAATTTGGTGGTCTATTTGTATGCAATACTGTGGCTATTTCCTAAAGCAAAAAAAAATTAAGAATAATTGGGATCACACCTCTTGGGAGAGAGGGATTAAAGGGTTTAGAGTTACTTTCAATGCTTAGGTGTGACTTTCTGAAGGATTTGATGACAGTACCAGCATTAAGTATTGCCACTGTCCCACTGCTGTGCAGGAGTACAGGCAGTGAGCTGGATCATGGATTTACCTGGCTGGAAAAACAAATGCAAGATCAATGTGGTTTTGCAAAGATTCCTGCTAGCACATCTCTGGGTGTATTGTAAATTTAGAGTTAACTAGGTAACGTGAAGAGCTCAAGTGAAGGGTAGGAAATGTCTTGTAGTGTGCAACCTGCAGCCTCAGCAGCTCATTGCTTGAGATGGCCATGTAAGTGATTCTGCTCAAGGCAAGTGGAAATTCTAAGATAGACCTTCTCTTGGTCACTTTAGAGAGGGAGGTAAGATTAAGGAGCAAAAGCCTGGCTACAGCAGTGAGAGAGACTGGTTAGAGACTGGTTTGCAGAATAAACAAACAAAAAAAGGAAATCCTAGGTGTCCCAGGACTGACAAAACGCATGGAGAGTGAAGAAGCATAGAAACATGCGTAACGTGTTTAGAGCTGTGTGTTTTGGTGCAGCCTATAATGAAGAATGCTTGAATTCTTCACACGCCTGTAAAACTGCTTACTGTATAACCTTTAGAGAGAGGAACTCCAAACCTGGAGTGCCCATGTGGTTGAAAACACTCTGCTTGACCTTCTCTGCAACACAAGGATCAACAGTGGTCCTGGGAGACCTGTGTTCCTGGGAAGGGCTTTGCAGATGAAGCCTGTGCTTAGATAGCATATCAGCAAAGGCCAAGGAGGGCCTGGAAGGGTTTTAGAGTGTAGGAGTCTCCAGCCTTGAGTGTCCTAAAAAGGCTGTCACCACTGCACTTCACAAGATGTCAGTGCTTTTATGTGCTAATGCATTCTCAAAAATACAGCCAGCCTCCCAGAGGCACTGGTTTGCCTTGCAACTGTGTCTGTACAGAACAATGTGGAATTTTTTTTGAGCAGTTTGGTCATTTTAGTCCCTTAGGGAAGATGTTGCTGTTTCTTAGCAGTCTGGTGTTGTGGATGGCCCAGCCATGAGCCCTTTGATACCTGGCAGCCTAATAATAAGGGAGTCCTTGGGGTGAAAACTTCCCAGGCTGCACTCAAGGCTTTGGGATCCAAAGGCAATATCATCTAAATATTTTAAAAATATATATTTTTGGGAGGGGAATTATGTTTAAATAATAATCTAGGATTAGTTAACATCTTCCCATCTTTTTGTTTTCATTTGTCTTTTTGTGACACTACTATTCCTCAGAGCTTTGGTAGCAGCCTTCAGGATAGCAGAGAAACACCCTTTTGTTATTGGGATGTTTGATTTTGCTCTGGTCTATTCCATTTGCTTTATATGATGCTCATTTCTGCACAGCACCTCAATAATGCATAGCTGCTAGGAGGTACAGCTTAATATTCACCCACTCCTTCCCAAGGGGGATGATGGTGTGAGAGAGGGTTTGCTTTCAGTAGGCTCTTTGATGTTTCCTTGGATGTATGTGTGGTCATGTTTATAACCAGCACAAATGCCTACCATGATGGACAGTGAAGCCAAGACCACAGAAACAGAACATAAATTTCAGTATATCATAAACCTTATCATAGTCCTGTCCAGTGCTGTTTTTCAATGGAAGCCAAAAATTTCAAATTGGGTGCAAGTGACCGAAGTTTGAATTTATATATAAACATGAAATGTAATAAGACCAAATATTTAGGCGCCTGTACAGCTTTTTAAACAACTAACCAAATAGACATCAAGTTTCAATTAAACGTTAGTTTACTATAGGCCAAAATGTGGCTCTTGTTTAAATGGATGAAAGAAGCAGGAAGAGAAAATGATAAATATTAAAGGATGGTACTGAATACTTAAATAGTCTTTTTCAGCAGTGGGATCACAGTAAGTTGTTATCTGGCTGTTCATCCCCAGGCTGAAATGCCTGGGGCATCTTTGTGTCCTTTGAAGCCACATTGGGATTTTTTTTTCCTTTTCTTCTTCCTTTTTGAGCTACATCTGTGTGCTTTTCAGGTTCCAGAGAAGTCCCTATAAAATGTACTTATAGTGTCAACACAGTTCTTAGATTTTTAAAAGCCAGCACTAAATTTAGTATTAAATTGATGCTTCTTGGCAGGCCCAGAGGATGGATCGGGGCCAGGCAGAAGAGGGAGAGCTCCCCTCTCATCTGAGGTCTTTCTTCCAGATGAGGGTGGGCTGCAGGGAAAACCTTCCATTGGTGCTGATCACACCACGGCTGTGTTCAGTCTCAAGGTCTATCAGACTCTCTGCTTCTGCCCTGCAGAGACATCAAAGGCCAAAGCCAGCTTTGCAAGTTTGCTGTGATGCTTAA
Source organism: Podargus strigoides (assembly GCA_028020825.1). Lineage (NCBI taxonomy): Eukaryota > Metazoa > Chordata > Aves > Caprimulgiformes > Podargidae > Podargus > Podargus strigoides. The sequence goes on along the minus strand of CM051626.1, from coordinate 4,903,903 downwards.
TTTTATGTCCCTTTTCTCTGAAATGCAAGAAGTGAAATGAGTGACATGATCCTCTGAACATCTAGAGCAGTTTAAAGAAATAATGTGGGCTTAGGTGAAAGTAACAAGCAAAATGGCAGATCTGCTCCAGATCTCAACCTAGGGTTGGACCACAGACAGCTTTGTAGTGAAACAGATTTAATGGCCAAATCAGAAGTCAAACTACAGTCAGGCTTCTTGCACAGTGTTGGCCAGAGACTGTAATCTATTATTTGTTACACATGCATCCTTTAGTCAACAAACACTTTCAAGTCCAAGGCTCAGTTACAGCACATCTTTTTTTTGAAAGTCTGGAGTTTCAAAATTGTTAAATGTGTTCCCTCCCCATGAGGTAATTGTACTTACTATTAGGAATTTATACGTAAAAGTTCATTTGATTTTGTTTTCCTAATTGTAGTTTCTCCCTTTGGATCTTGTTGATGCAGTACTTGATCAGACCTGCCACTGTTTTGGGGCATGTACCTTCTCTTTGTGCAGGTGCCTGTTGCATAGAAGTGTTGGGGAATGGGATAAAAACTTTCCCCAGTCTACAGCTCCTGAAAGGACCATGCTGCCTCAGAACAGGATTCAATCCAAGCCTTTATTTGCTGAGCCTTAATAGATGTATATGTGAAACTTGAGGGAGTTGACACAGGTATTTTAAGTGTATTCTTTACATTTCTTAGGAAGAAGCCACAATATTCCTGTTTTCCCCACTGCCAGGACAAACAGTGCCTGTGTTGTCCCTCTTGGCTTCTAGGTACCTGCTAGGGCTTTATTTTCTCAATATGGAGTTTGCCTTTCTAAGGAATTTTTTTATTTTTGTCAATATCTTCTCTTTCTCTGTAAAAAATGAAATCCAGTAGAGAGCATTCAAGATATTCAAAAGATGAGTTCTGTGTGGTTCCGTAGAGCTACCACATGCAAAACTGAAGCTGAGCTGTAACCTCAAGCTAATAGGGTCTCTGAGCACAGCCATGTAATTTTAGTCTGTTGGCTACCAGATGTAGCATTTGTTTCCTGTATTGGATGGAAATACTGGAGTTATTAACCATTTCAGATCTACTGCCAGAGTATACATGGGGCTTTTCATACATTTTATTCAAATTCAGGGGTTTACCTATTTGGGAATGCTCCTAACAAGTGTATACCTGACATTATGTTAAAATTTTTCACACTGAGTTGTTTTTATTTGGCTCTGCTGATTTGCTGTCATTAACAAAACTGTCTAGTTCATGGCATTTTATGCTTATCCTGGAAAATGTCTGCTGAAGGAAATATTGCTGTAAAAGGGCATAAAAGCAGCCTGTATTCTCTAGCACAGAAGAGGTGAAAACCTGTCAAGTGACACTGCCCTGTATTTTCATCTCTCAGAGCTGTAGAGTTGTGATGGTGCCTGGGACAAGTCTCATTTGTCTGGAAATGGCAGTTTGGGCAGGTTGGGCTGCCCAGGTAGTGAGAGCCTTCCCCTGGGAGCTGGCAAATACAGAAGATGTAGTGAGCTGCCACCACTTTGACAAAGGAGCATCAGAGCTGGGCTCTGCTGCAGAGCTTGGGGGTTAATGGTGGCTCAGGCACCCAACTGGGTGCCAGAAATTCAGCAGCTCAGTCCCTGAGTGAGGCGGTGGTGCTGCTTCTCTGGGGGATTTGAGACAAGTGTTGAGCAATGAGACAGTAGAAATGAGGGTTTGGCTTTCACCAGCAACAAAGCAACCCCAAAACTCTAACTTGCTTGGAGTTTGTGGCTAAGCAAAGTGCTGCCTTGCTAGCTTTTCCCCTTAGTTAAAAAAAAAAAAAAAGGAGAAAAAAGGCACATTTATTTTGATGCTGTTCATAAAATGGAATTTAATTTTAGGCAGTCTCTGGAAATGAAATATGCTTCGTGTTCACTAAGCATCTTTGTTTCTTCTTATCCCAAGAACAATTTATTGTGGGTGCACCCAGAGAGACAGAGCCTTGCACATGTATACAGCAGTTCTTGTTTCTGTAAAGTAAGCAAACCCTACTGGATTTCCCTTTTTGCAAGCAGAGAAAAAAACCTGTTTAAGGTGTGAGCCTGGTGAGGCCTCCACTGAAACACGAAAGCCATGCTGTGGTAGGTGCTTGGAAGTTAATATGTTTTAATGTTTCTGTTAAATTTATCTGATCCTTTTGACTTCTCTGCCCTGTCACGTCTCCAGAATTGTTACATAGCTTCAAGCCATTTATGTCCCTAGAGTTTAATTCCTCATATAGACAGTAGTGCAACTGGTTTTTTTTTTTTGCTCTTCTACTGATGTGAAACATAACCTGTACGTGAAGCATCTGTTATTTGCTAAAGGCAGTGGTGTGGAGAGTGATGGTGCCCAGCCCTTTCAGCTTGTTATGCACGTGAATTCCCCATGCCCCAGTATCTCCACAATACCAAAACCATAGGGTTTGGAATGCTGTTTGCTTGGGCTTGTACTTTCTGGGCTTAAAGATCCTCACTGAGAATCACATCCGTATTAGATGAGCATCCCCACAGCTTTCCACCTCATCATCCAGCACGGGGGTCTGTGCAGGCAGAAGCCAAACGGTTAAGTGCACAGCTCGGTGGGATGGAGCTGTGCTGGGTAGGGTCTGCTCCCACATTGGCTTGTTTACCTTGGCTGCTCATGATATTCTCCCTATGTTCCACATGGAAGATTCCATTTTTGCACGAGGGATGAGCTCATTTGTTTAAATGAAAAAAAAAAAAAGCAGGCGTTCTGCTTATTAATCCTCTCTGCAATCATCCCAATATGCACAACTTGCCTGTTATTAGAGGGAAATATATGCAGGGCATCCAGTGCACACGTGCATTTGCATTTCAAATCAGCTGAGTCAACACAATATAATGGTCCTGCCTGTATGTCCTTAGGGAGCCACAGTAGCTGACAATGTGTGCTTAAAGGGAGGGTCTGCTTTTCTTCTTCTTCTTCTTTTTATTTTTTTATTTTTTTTGAAAGCCAGTTTCAATAGCCAATAGTCCTGTGTCAGAGGCGCTTGCACCGGAGCTGCGTGGACCACTGATGTTTAGCAGATGATTAGCCTGTCACAGTGGCTGGGATTTGATTTTATTTTATAAGTAGTGTTCATCTGGAGAAAAAGAAAAAAAATAAATAACTGGCAACAGTTCAGAGAAGAGAAGCTGCTGCTGAAGTGTTTCTGCTTGTGCTGCCACTGATGCAAGCAGCTGTTCCCATCTGCACTGCAGTATTGCAGCCACAGTCAGAGCTCTCCGGGCTCCTTGCTGGTGGCATCACGGAGGAAGCTGGCCCTGCTCGCCTCTAGCTTCAACCCAAGGGCACGCTGAGGATGGGAGGGTCGCAGTCCCTGCAGCAGGCACAGACAGGTAGCCTGAACCGGGAGCCGTCAGAGGCCATGTAAGTGTGCATTCCCTTTGCTCTCCTCTTCTTTACCCAGCACCCTTGGGCCTGCAGCCGTTCTGCACTTAACCTGTGCGATGCCTTAAGGAGCTCACTTTTGTTGTCTGAGGCCTTTGTTTAATGCTAATTGCATTCAGCTGGAGACAGAGTTAAGGTTTTGCTGAATATTGCGAGTTATATTTTATAACGCTGTCCGAGTATGAAGGCACCTTGCCCGGACTGACCGCCTCGATGCATTTGTGTCGAGCAATAGCTCTGTACCATATGTTTTGTCTTTTCATGTTTTGGATGCATAATCAGTCAAACACAATGACCATTTCCAGTGAACAAAAAACCCACCCCTTCCCCCCTCCCAAACCCACCACCTCTGTGCTTTCTATTTAAAATGCGCAGCATGGAGCTGCATTTCACTGGTTTTGAGGATTTTTTTAGAGCTGCTTTTTGCTTTTCTCTATATAGATACTGTTTTTCAGGTCACGTCACCCTTGTCAGCATCCATCCCTGTCATGGCATTATATCCTCTGATGAATCATAAGCAAGGTGTCCTTAGATCTCTTTGCACTGAAGGCCAACTCTGAAAGATTCACTGGGGAGAGGGAGGAAAAAGCAAACAATCGGGGGTTATTCAGGACAAGTTATCACTTTTTCAGATGGTTAAATCATATGTGAAAATGCACAAATCTGTACATGCATGCAGAAATAGCAGAGTCATTTCCCATTTGTAAATAGGATTTTGCCATTTATTGATTGAAGATTTATTGGTTTACTTAGCCAACAGCCTTTTCTCCCTAACCCTCCACCCCAAACTACTAAGCTGGCATGGACCTTACCTCTGAATGGATTTTAGAAGAATTGCCTCATCTCCTGTTGTTTCAGTTACATAAATAACATTTATCTTGCATGTCTGAACACCACGTATTTTGGTAAGTTTTAGGTAGGTATCCACTAGGCCTAGTCTATAAACCAGCCTCATGTAGGCCTCTTAAATTGTTTTTTGATGATGTCTGCTTATTAAGGTAGATCTGATGATAGCTGAGACATCATTTGTATGTTTGAGATAAGTGTTTCGGAGTCAATGGGGAATGATAGAGCAGTAACTGGTAGTTTTGCCTCTATAATAGGCCTTACAAGTAGGTATATGCTCCCTATTGTCATATTCCAGTATTTCAGCAGATAGCTTTGCTTGATACTCTCTTGTTATAATTGTAAGATACAAGCCCAACAGCATTTCTGCATCCTTTGTTCCTTTGATTATAGCTTCACCAATAAAGATTTTTTTCTATATAGTTCCATCTTATATAGTACTGGTATCCCTATATGCATCATCTCTTTACGTTATATGGTGGAATAAACTGATGCCTCATTATCTTTAAAGTACTGTAAATTACATTTTCATCTGTACACACTGGTGCTGATTTTTAGCAGTGATCCAAGGACTGGGCAATAAGAGAGATGCATCTAAAGCAGGGTTCAGTGGTTTTTATCTACAATTTTCACAGCCGTTTAAGAATGCATCCTTTTGAAGAACATATTGATGAAGGTATATGTAAATATATATATATATATTTTGGGGGCATATGAGTAAATTATATCATGCTCTCTTTCACTGATTCCTTTTATATATAAATATACTTACTTTTGCAGTTAGTCATTCCTGTGGGGTTTCAATATGATATTTTAAGGCCCAACATAATCAAGATATACTTTTAGCACAGATGTCATACAATAACTGTTGATGTCCTTGGGAAGAGTTTGTGAAAGGTATTACTCATCTTGTATTAAATAAGTCACTAAAAGTGTGCTGTTTTCTTCACTCCAACTACGTACTCTTTAAAATAAGTATGGAAATGTTTCTTTATCCTTGAGAAAGTATGAGCCTGTTTTCCCAAAACAAGAACCTCCTTATAGGATGTCATGGTAATCAGTTCTGGTCTGAGGTTTTGACTTGGTACTCTAATAACTGTAACTTTTACCAACGTTTTTGTAATGAGGTTACATTTAACTTACTTTGCAGACACAAGCAAATTCCTTAATGGCAGTGATAGATCAGAGGCAAAAACATCTGGCTGTGTCCCAGGCAAGCTGAGTAACTGCCCACACAGTTACAAGCATCCCTGAAGCCATCATTTTAACCAGAGGCTGACTGCCTAAAGCAGAGAGCTTCCTAACAATGGGAAAGCAGAGTTAGCTTTGGCTGCCCTGAGCTCTTTAGACTAGAGGGGTGTAAATCAGAAATCATTACTGAAAAGGATTTATGTTAGCATCAAAAGAGCACAGAAACAAATTCCTTAAATAGCTGTTGGTTTAGGAGTTCCTCCAAAGTGTCCTATGATGGACTTCTTTGTTAAACACTAGTGAGAGTCATGGAATCAATGCTGAAAAGGGGTCTAGGTTAAGATTTTAGAGTGTATCCCTGATTAAATATGCCCTTTTTGCATGTGTATGCCAAATTGCCAATTTTAATGTAGATTTGTTTCAACCAGGATAGAAGAGTTTGTAATAAAACCAATATTGATACTGACAGCCTGGGGTGCTCTGTTGTTCATTGTGGACTGTTAGTGACTCAGTCACTGGCAGTAGACATCTGTCCTTTTATTTTTTTTAAAAAAAAGTCAATTTTGAATGATAAAAAGGGGAAAGCCCAAGGGAAGCCCATGGCAATAAAAGTTAACTGCAGATAAAAGTGGTGCGGTTCAGACCTCACTATTGACATGATAAGCATTGTCATGTGCTTTGCAAATTGCAGCAGGCACCCTGGTGGTCACAGATTTAGCTAAATCAAAGGCACATTTCAGTCATAACAGGAATGGATTTGGTTGAAATAAAAGCAGATAATGGTTTGATGATGTTCAGTGTGCATGAACTTGTTCGGGTGGGTACACACATCTAGTGCACTTGTGAGGGTGTCCTTGCATGCACTGTTTGTGCTGCACCACTGAGGATGTGAACAGTATTCAGCTTGCAAAGTGCTATCACCTATATATCAATGGTTTCTTTTTAATAGTAATGTATTTCTATCTCCTGGTAATACTTTTTGGGTATTGGAAAACTGGAAATGTTGGTGGGTTTTGAAATGTTGGTAGCTCTTAGCCAGTTGTCCTCTCCAAATCATTTTTTTTCTTGGATGAAAGGGTTCCTTTCTCCTGAGCATGAACCACACCTTCCTTTTGTGGAGCATTGTGGTTGCTGTCATTGCAGCAACTGGACAGGATTTATATTTAGTGCCCATTTCTTCATCGGCCAGAGGGCTGTTGATGTGTTATTTCCTCCCATCAGGAGCTCTCCATGCTGCGTCTCTAACATTTTCATCCCTTGCCAATCCAAGAGGAAAATGACTGAAGACTGAGCCAGCTCCCACTGAAGTTGATGGTGAAATGCCCACTGACTTCAGTGGGAGCAGATCAGGGTCCAAGAAAGAAATTGAATGTTACTGATCACTGGGAGCAGGCCAAGATGTTGGTGCCCCTGTGGGTTGTTTTTCAATATTTCTTCTGCTGCGTGGTCTTCTCATTTGCTTGTTGGTTGCTGGAAAGACTCAGAAAAATTTAAACTGGATTGACTCAGCCTTGTGCATAAGAGATGGGAGCAGCTGTTCTGTGTGTACATGTGTATGTATGCATGTGTACGTAAAAGTTATCTGTGCATATATACAAAACCACAACCCTTGCTGGCTGCCACATTTTGTATTTTTCTATCTCCAAGACATAAAAGAATCCACTGTAGGGTTCCTAAAAGTTTGAAAGAAATTAGTCTGGTAAAATATTTGCATGGTTTTATATTCTTATACATAGGAAAATAATCTTAATGAAAATATCTACATGGAAGAGTAGGATATATGTATTTTGAAAGTGTTGAAAAGAATTTGGGTCTGTTGGAGGAGGGGAGGCTTCTGTTACTGAATTCTTATTTAGTCTGAGCTAGGTCCTTGACACATAATTCTACCTATTGTCAGTGTTTTATGTAAATTTGTCTTCTTCCTCTAATTGGCAGTCACCAGTAAGCATCCCCATCAATAAGTAGAGCATACTCTGTCTATTAGGTTTGTCTACTAAATAAGGTGAATTGCTGGAAGATGTGGGGGTGTTTTACTTAAGAGAAAATGGACCAGCAGTAACAAGCAAATTCTTCTGTCAAGCTCCCCTGTCTTTTTTTCCAGCCTCCCTTATTTAAGTCCAAAGGATCTAATCTCTGAAGTCAATGACAGTGCTTCCTTTGATATGAGAGGTTATTACATCAACTGCTACATCTGTCACTAGAAGTAGGCAGGTCACATTTAGGCTTGAAAACAAAATAAAAAAGACCCTAGAATCACTCACCCTTCTATTAACAAGGCATGCCACACATCTGGCAAAGATACGTATGTTGTAAAGCTCTCTGTAGTGAATGGTGTGCCCTGTGCCATGCATAATGGAGCCGCTGTCATCTATTATGTATTATGACATACAGGCAAATTGGGAAATACAAACTGATGTGAGGCAGTAAAAACATGAATGAAAAGGCATTCCTGCACGTGCATCCTGGCTGTCACTTATAATCAGAACTGTTTCCCTCTCTGCTTTTGTTTTTTGCTTTCCTTGACCCAGCAGTCAAAGTAACTGCTTGTTAAATTTTAATCTAAGATGCTCTTCAGTCCTGTGTGTTTCAAGAGGTAATAGTCTGGGTGCTTTTAATGTTTCTCTAACATGATTATAGTACTTAGAAAAGCGGTTGCCTATTATAAATACAGTTCCTTTGTTTTATGACCTTACACCTATAGAGAGCTTTTGTATTTGCTAATGTCTTAGATACCATTTCCTTATCCACCTCTGATGCTTTGTAAGGATTTAGTTATGTAACAAAGTTTGTTCTTAGCCCAGGCTAGCAGGCTTTTCAGTGGCAAAAAGCAGAGTTTTAACTATAGCTAGAATTCCAATGCCATTTGCATTTTCTTTGAGAAAGTGGGTGTGTTTCCTGAAACAAACAAATATATATTTTTACTCTAGGGAAAAAAAAAGGTGTCATTTCCCTTGAGATCCTTAAATGCTCTGAAACAACTGTCTGAATTTAGTAGCAGACTGTAGCTATCATGTTCTGTACTCCCATTAGCACCAGAGATCCAGCTTAATAGGAAAAAAATTGAATTAGTTACATTTTTCACCACTGTCTGAGGTTTCAAAGGTTTTTTTTAAGGCACATTTTGGCCTGAGAGCCTTCATTGATGGTGATATGAGACAAGATAGTAAGATTCCTCCTTAGCTCTAGAAACCAAAGTGAAGTTTGCAAGGTAGACTGTCTGAACATACAGCACGTGAACTGAGTTTTGGTTTAAGCAACTGTAGGTATCTCCGAAACAGACCTTGGGGTAATTGTAGAGCTCTATTAATTTTGCTTATTGCTTCCCCACAGTACTGTTTGCCACAGCTCCTCTCCCTGTGCTACGAGGACTGATCAAGATGAATGGGTGCTTGGGAAGCCGCTTGCTTTCTGAAGGAAGATCTGGGGCTGTTGGCTCTGTTGGGATGAAAAGTAAACTTTGGGAAAATCTGAGGCTTTCCATTGCTTTGATTTTGATTAAACAGGATCCTTAGAATTATGTTCAAATTTACGTGATGGCTTTTTTTCTAAACAAAAGAAGCTTGTTTCTAGGGCTAAATATAGACCAGATTGTATCTGAATCCTAGTAGTAGTTAGATTCAAATAAGCTCCTGCTTTGGAGTTTTTATTTCCTTCAGCATCAAAACCTGCATTTATTGGTCTTGTTAATAACAGTTTATTGCTCTCATTAGAAATGAGTCCAGTATTGTGCTAGGAAAAGGGTTTGGTTGCTAAAGGAGGAGGAGGAGGATGAGCAAGGAATTTGAATCCCTTTGTTTGACTTCCCAAGTGCAAGACTGTCTCCTTCCGAAGTGGAAGCCTGGGGAGGGAAGGTTTCATGTCGTTGTTCCTCACCTAGAAGAGCTGTGGGCAGTACAGCTGGGTGCCAGCTGGGGAGGTGCCACTGCAAATCAGGGCTTGCTTTTGCCAGCATGCTGTTATGCTGAGTCGGCACTTCCCCGAGCTGGGCGTTCACACAGCACCTACGAAAAGGGTCACGGTTTCATTGTACTGAGAGCTGGGGCAGCACAGTGTCCCCATGGGAGAGGTAAAGCTGAAGTCAGTGAGATCTCCCAGAGCTACACCAGGCTGGAGCAGCAGCAGAAGGATCACTTCCACCCCTGAGTCAGGAGATGAAATTATTATAGCCTAATAAGAGATTTTTTTTATTGTTGAAAGGTTGAGATGTTTTTTGGCCTTTGCTCCTATTGCTCCCTGGTTGTGTTTCTATCCATGCAGCTGCTTATTGTGTTGCAGCAGAGGAATAAGGAGTAGTGAGGATGCGTGTGAAGCTCTGTGTAGCTTTACAGATGCTGTGAGGGGTGAAATAGGCAGAATATATAACAGGTTGGGGGCAGATGGACTCTTTTCTCCCCTCTTCCCTTTTAGCAAAGGGACTCCCCACCTCCCTTCTCCACCCCCCATACAGTCCTTATCTCCTGTCTGAAAGGAAGGACTGTAAGCATTACAAGAACACAGTCTTATTTCCATATCTCACTGTTCTCACAAATCTCCATGCCTCCCTAGATAAACTGGTCCCCCAGGGCTTACGGGTGTCATATATTCATCTTTGCACCTCTCAGTTGGTGTTTTGCCCCTGGGTACTGCTTTTGAGCAGTGTGACTGAGCAGAGATGTGGCTGTGGAAAGCCTTGTTGCATTTAAAAGGTAGCTCCAATAAACAAAGCAATTCCAAACCTATGGCTCTGGCTCCTGATGAATTATTGATTGCTTTCTCTTGAAGCCATTGCATGATGCTGTATAGCAGTGAGCACAGGCACATGGATGCTTTCTGAGTAGAAGGTTAACAGGATGCTGTTTCCAGTAATAAAGGCAGAAGAAAGATATTTGACATAGGTATTAAATACTTAAACACCAACTACTGATTCAAATACCAAGCCCTAACCTACTAGGGTGAACGAAGTGCAGCACTGCCTGGGATTATTATGTATTAGCCAGTTACAACTATATTTGTGGTAATTATGTTCTGCCCTGGATATTGAGGTATCCTGCATCTTTACGGCTTCTTCTCATCTCTTAAGAGATTTATGTGTTTGAATATTTAGCAGCCACTGTTAATTTAGAGGCACATTAGTATATTTGCTGTTGTAGTGTCTAAAGATGAGTGCCTTTAATGAAATGGTATTTCCCTCTGAGAATGAAACATCTGGCTGAAGAGAGCATAGGGATTAAAAAAAATCTTCAATTCTGAGTCCTGTTTCTGTAGTAGATATTTTCTGTATTGAGGCTGAAGCCAGTAAAAGAGAAAGGAGGCTGGCCAGAAAGGATTGGGGTTCATTTCATTAGTCATTTGTATCAGTAGTGTTGAAAAACATACCCTGTTAGATCTCAGGAAAAGCAATAGAAAGGAAGAATTTAACATGATTTAAAGCAATATGGGGAACTTCTTGATAATCAGTTAGAAAAATGATTTAAGGAGTTTGAAGTGCTGCTGTAAGTATGCCATGTTATATCCCTCAGTCTTTTTTCCTTCAGATGTGGCTTCCCACAGCTTGAGACATTTCTTTCTGGTTGCTGTGTGAAAGCAGGAAATGGCTTTTGTTAAGGGAGTGTGAATTTGGCTTCTGCACAGAATGCTCTCAAAATCGCTGAATAAACAAGCAGAAAAAGCAGGGGAAAAATAATTCTTTCTTCCCATATCAGGTATGGTAGGAAGATTACTTATAATACAATAGACTAAAAACCAAAAATCAACAATATTTTAAAGATGTTATGTCCTTTTAATTCTCACCAACCACAGTTCTAATCCTGTTCCCTAGATATAACCATCCTGGGAGGAAAATTTGGTTTTTTATAGTAGGTGATTAAAGTTTAAGGGATTCCTAAGTTGCTTTTTGCAATTTATTGTAGAAGACGCATTTCCAAACTGAACCGTGTGGTTTGGATAACCCACAAAGTAGTCTTTTCCATTGCTAGAGTCCCACATAATGATGTGAAAATGGAAGCCATAGCATTTTATTTTAGATATTTTAGATCAGATTCTTGTATCTCAGCTCGGACACTATGTTGTCCAAGGACTTTACATTGGAGGTCAGTCATTGGAAGGACAATGGAGTTGCTCAGTAGCTTTACAGCAGCAGTAACTGAGCTGTATTTACCCTTCCACACCAAATTTACACTGGTGTAAATCATTAACACTTCAGGTGAGCTGTCTGAGATGTGCTGGGGCAGCAGAGGACATTAAACCCTCGGGCTCACGGCATGAAGGAGAAGCAGAAAGCTGCACAAAGCAGGAGAACAACACTGGCTGCTTCTGTGCACGATGCAGAATAATCTTCCTCCCTTGTGCCTGTCATGACACATCACTTGTGGGCTGGGAAGTATCACCTTCAGTGTAATAGTGATTATTTTTCTGGGGAACCATGTTTTCCACGAGTCTTGTAGGAATATTTATGCAGAAATAATATTAAAAGCCTTCTCTGGAGAGGAGTGCCTGCCCTGCTCTCTGCACACATCAGTGTCAATAGGAGTTCTTGTGCAATTGCATTGCACTAAAGTAGGTCTTTGTCATTTCAGGGGAATGGGATTTATTTGATAAAAGCTTTACTCTTAAGTGAGAACTGCAAAGGACGCCTCTCTGCGCATAGCAGCTCAGGTCATAAAATGAACATGTGACATTTATCCTGCTCTTATGTTGGCAGAATACCTCTGTTGAGAAAGAAACTGCGGATGATTTTGCAGAATATTACTTTTGCTGTAGAAACCCATGAATGCAAAACATAATTCCTATTTAAACCTCCCAACTTGGATTGGATATATTCTTTCACAAAAACCTTTTTTTAAAATACCACTATCTGTTTTTCTGTCCTACAGTTTTGTTTTTATTAGGGTTATAATGCATCTGAAAGACAGCAAGATAAAGAATGAAGATACCTCAAAAATGAACTTCATCCCAGTTCAGGAATTTCTAAAATTATTTTAAATTGCTGTGATTAAAGAAGCCGGAGTGGTACCTATTTTTCATTGAGCCAAATCCAGTTTTGAAGTAAAAATAAAGAGAACAGACCAGTATTTTATTTGCAAGGCTTGATTCTCATCTTGTGTGTGCAAATCAGTAGTAATGTTCCAGTGGGACAAGGGTATCACACCAGTAGGAGCAGGATGTGAGCTGAAGACCAGGTTGGTGATCTGACTGTTCCCCTCTGAGTCCTCTTCTTGTCACCCAATTTGCAGTTTGTCTCCTCACAGTATAGGTTTGTTGTGGATTAATTTAATCATAGGATAGATGATCTTGTCACTGAATACCCTTGCAACAGTGCAAGAGAAGTCCATTAATAGTTAATGGTCAGAAATGAGTCCCTAAAGGAACTGTCTTGTCAGTGGAGTCTGGTGACATGTAAGTGACATGTTTATACCTCCCCTGGCTCCTGACTCAATGTAAGGGTCAGATCTAGCACTGAGTACATTCCCCAAGGGGGGATGAGGCAGCAAGGCTGATGGCTTTCAGTGGTCCCTGAAAAGTCACCCACGCTTGAGCTTAGGAATGCTGAGCTAAGGTTACTGGGTTTGCCCTACTCTGGGCAAAATGTTTTCAGAGCTGTCTGTTGAATTTTTTTGAGAAGTTCTATAATTTCAGTGGTGTATTTTATTAGAGAGAAGGGAAATACTGTTTGTGAGGTTTATGCCTACCACTGTTTGTATTTGTATTGTTTTTTAATACCATGCATTTAGCAGATCCTTGGATGCTTGTTTTGATAGGTAGACTAATTCAGACACCAACTGCTAATACTTAATACCTAAAATAACCAGGTGACTCTAACATTCTATCCATGTTTTCTGTATGTTGCTGTACAAATTAAATAAATTAAAATTAAAAACCTGTAGGGTTGTTTCATATTCAAAACATGTAGGTGAACAATGACATAGCTAACAATCATAATGTTAAAAGAAGCTAGTTATTGTGGAATGTCATGTTAGCTGGAATTCACTGAGGAGGCAAATACTGTACAAAAATGATAGCATACAAAGCTGACACATCTTTGATGTTATCCTAACCTAGTGCTGGGATGAAAAAAATGACCTTTTGTTGTAGCTGTAGAAAATTCTTGGTCCTTGTGAGTAGACCCTTGGGTCAGCTAATGGCTGCTGGCCTAAATTGGTAACTTGATCTCCAGGAAAGGAATTACCATTTGGGCTCTCTCCGTGATTTTGAATTATGATCCAGACCTCTGTTTGTAAGAGTGTGAAGAAAAAAAATAGGAAAGATGGTATGTGTCTCTGTATTACAGAGGTGTGTAACTGCAACATGAGTGATACCACAGATTGATTCTGTGATTCTATGACTGAGAGATTGTCACTAATTGAATTTAATATAAACAGAAGGAAAAGACCCTCAAATGTAATATGTACTGAACAGTCTATTTTCCCCTCTGGACTCTGCATACATTCACAGCAAGAAGCTGTTAAGAGATCCTAGCCGGAGTGAGTAAGGCAGACTCGAGGTGGATGCAGAAGTGAACTGGCCAAGACCATGTATGTGCAGCAGTTCAGTGGCAGAGTTCAGAGTAGGACTGATCTTTGTCTGGAGAGGATTGCTGAAACATCCCACCTCAGCCTTCTTTTGTTGTTGTTTGTTTGTTGGGACTTTTTTTAAGAACTGTGTGGAAAAATCAGTTTAACTATTGAAAATGGCACCAGGAAATCTGAAAGGGTTTTATCAGACTGTTTATAGTGAAAGAGCTTTGACTGAAATTAATGTGCATCTCTGAGTGCCTTGCCTCTCTGGCTTTAGAAACTCTAAAGTTTAAAGTTACTGAGTGTCTTTTCAAATCTGTCAGCATGTGTGGCTCTTGCCAGTGCCTGCTTAAGTAACATCCAAACCAGATTGACCTCAGGAGTGTACAGCCAGTCCTGTATCCTTGGTTCTCATCTCATCAGTAAACCAGACCTGAATTATTCATTTCAATTATTCTGAAAATGATTGATGGAGGTGAGAATACAGAACTTATTCCTCCTTTTTATTTCCAGCTCATCTCCCAGTGGGATTTAAAATAATGAAAACCAAAATTCATCTTCAATACTTAACTGAACATTGTAAGAAGTTGATTTTTTTTTTTTACCCCAATTTAGATTCCTCTCACAGTGTATGATGAATTGTTGAGTAAATACTCATGTGAAATTCATACCTTAACAGCTACATGTGCTTTGGAGGGCCAGGTTGGATGGAATCTGTGTGTTGCCTTTAGGTGTTGCTACAAGTAGTGCTTATGTATCAGCACTGCAGCATTTGCTCACCTGAGTCCTTCCATCACATGACTTTGGACTCCCTGATTGTCTCAGGGCCCTGCTGGTGCCTCTGGTGCACAGAAATCTCAGTATAGGAACCAAGCATTGTGTGATGTCCTTCTGGTAACAGATTGACGTGCCTTGTGTGCTTTTATTTGTTATTTGATTGTTAAGGCCCAGGGAAACAGATCTGCAGGTAATTCCAGTGTGGTTTTATGTGGCCTAGAGGTGATGGATGTACTTGGGCAGCCATTTTTACTTTGAACTGCAGCTCTAGCTGGTTGTAAAGTACATGTAGGTCTAAAGATGAGATGGGAAAAAACATCCCACACACTACAATTAGAGGGTAGTCTCTAAACAACAGCTCTCCAATGAAGCTTTGGAGTCCTTGCTTTTGTTTCATTACCCTCCAAGTGGTCTTGGGTGGTAATGGAGCACAGTTTGTTGTTGTGTGCATGTTGTAAGGTTACCTGACTACTTTCCTCCCACTATATCATATTTCCAAATACACTGAGAACGAAATTGTTGCCTCTGGTCTGATGTCAATAAACCAAAGTTATATAGAGATAAAACAATTAGCAGATAGTTTTTTGAGTACCAGCAAGAAGGATGAGTTTATGGAGAGCTAGCTGGGCATCAGTGATATTGCTGACAGGTATGAGAGACCTCAGTTGATCTGGGACATGTTCCACTAATAAGGCAAATTTAACATACTTTTGGTTTTGAGGTTTTTTTTTCCTGAAGCAGGCTATATGCTAAATGAAAATTCTATATAGATTTGACTTTAAGTGAAGTAACTCTGCAAAAGCCCGTGGAGCTCCCTCAGCACATACTGCTTCCAGATTTGCTCCCTCGTGCCCCTCCAGAGGAAATGATGCTGCTCACTTCAGTCCTTGTATCAAAGCCTGGCTTTTAAGTTTCTTTTATATATCAGACATCCCTTTCATTCCTGTGAAATAAAACCAGAGTGCACCCTTGCATTGGTTGTACTGCTGTAGTGTAAATATTTGAAGAACCTGAGACAGATGGCAGAGTTCCCAGTGCAGCTGAAGGCCACAGCTCTGTTGCAGACTACTTTTTAATGAATCAAGTTTCCAAGTGACAACTGGGATGACCTCACTTCAGTGACTGTCGTGCCTGAAGATGGCAAACAGTGAGGAGAGGCAGTGGAATGAAAAAATCTCATTCTTGCTTACTAAGTGCTTTCCAGCTATGGTGACAAAAAGGCAATTTTTCATTCTGAAACCAAGGAGGACTTAAAATTATGAGCATCTGTGGTTTACAAAAAAAAAAAAAAAAGGTAATGTAATTTATGAGGCTGGATTTCTGCAAGGCCAAAGGTGAAGAAGAAAAGTCAGTCCTAGTGACTCCCTTCAGTATTTCCTCCGGAGGTTTACGTAGCAGGCTGGGCAAGACCTCAGAGTTTCCAGATGAGTGTGGGAGTGCTCCTGCTCCACAGGCTGATGCAGTCGTGCCAGAGTTATATTGAACTCGTAAGATTCTTGCATTTCTTGGTTCTCCCCTGCTTCTTGACCCCATCTGTATGTATTACATTTAATGTTTACTCTTTTGAGGAGATGAAAGAGATGGACTGTAAAAGACTCTTTCTAGTCATTTTGTACTCTGTCACCTGATCATTTTGTAACTTCTACAATCTATGGTTTTTTGCCTGTTGTGTATAAAAAACAAACGATACAGATGGAAAGATATGACGTTGTAAAGGCAGACTCCCACTGATTTCCCAAGCTGGCTGAACAGAGGAGTGAATTTATGTTCCTTCCTGTAGCTTTTACCTCATCACCACTCCACAAACTACTGTAGACTCAGACTCAGTACTTGCACACTCCGTGTCCATGACCTCTGAGCTGGGGTCAGCAAATGTGTTCTCCATCTCAAAAACCCATGTGTCCCCATCTCATCCTGCTTCATCCTTGCCTGGAGCTTCAGTATAACATTCCAGATGATAGAAGGGCTCTTCCTTTCGTGATAGCCTGCCCACAGTTGGATCTATGGTAGCTGCTCCTTGTGCAGCTTTGAATTGGTGCCGATTCTCGTGGCGTATCACAATTTGGCAATCTGTTTTACACCATGAACTTTGCAACAGCTTTAATTTATTTGCTATTCTGTGTATTCCCTGTATTTCTCAGAGAAAAGACATTATGAATAGAGCTGGCTGAAATGTAATTTCCTTTTCACAGGAAATCCTGTTGTTCTGGGAAAATATTTTCTTACAGTTTGAAAGTAGGACTTTAGTCTTAAAAATATCCTATGCAAGAGATACCATCCCTATTTTCACTAAGGAAAACTGGACACAGGATCTCATTTTTCCAGGATATATGCAATGTAGATCTTGGAGCATAGTCCTGGTATGTGCTTCCAGGCTTTATCCTCTCTCCCAGATCCCAGGCTATGACAGAGAACATTTTTCTGGTGTTCAGCTTCCCTCATATCTCTTTAAGTATTGTATTTTACCAGTGTGATTGCTTCTCATGGCAATCTTCGCAGTATTTGGATTACAGCTACAACAGTTGTTACTTGATTACACTGCTGCTTATGGGGGGCTGCAGCTGAAAATCAGGAGTATTACATCAGAATCTTTTGGGGATTATTAAATATTAGCAAAACAAAGCTGTGTGCAACTGTTATTGTTTCAGTATTACAGAGCAACACTTTGGGTTCAAAATGAAGAGAGTAAAGCATTAATTACATGCAGCACAATGCAGAATTATGTGAAAGCCTCAGAGATATGAGTTATCTTTCGTTTTGTCGGTTTAGATTAGATTATAACTTTCTAGGTTTATTTTTATATACACAAGAAACATTTCTCTACTGGGAAAATGTCACACAACTCTGTTTCTCTTTGATTCTTCAACATAAAAGTTTCCTGAACCATCTCTGTGGAAGGAAGAGAAAGAGTTATTTTGTTGAATACCTATTGTGCAGCTTTATTTACAGAAGCTCTTAGTTTGTAGCTGTTCTTCAGCTTAAAATATTTTGAACTTAAAGCATGGTGTTTCCTTGAAGGGAAATAATTTAACATGCTGCAGCCTACCTCTTCCAGTCTGACTGTTCTGTGGCCTGATGAATGAGTATGGTGTAAGTGATGACACAAAGAAGGTATTTTGAGGAGCTGCAGCAATAGATGTCATTGAAAGCCAGGCACAGTATTTTTGAGCAGTTCCTCAGGCAGTGACATAAGTTTGGGGATAAAAAAAAAAACAATCTCCAAAAATTCCCAATTCAGGCAAGCATCCAAAGCTATTAGCTAGTAGAACACCTTTTGCTTTGCATGCGAGTAGAGGTGATGAGACAGGGGTTGGCGTCAGGCCATGGCATACACCCTGATGGCATGCAAGGAGGTGGGAGCTCTCACTGGGATCCTGCAGAGACAGCCAGGCAGAATCGGGTCCGCTGTGCTCCTCAAGCTGTCGGGGGTGACATCAGGATCTTTTCTTCCCCAGCTCTCCGAAGGCTTCATGCTGCGATAGATTTACGCAAATGCAATCGAATGCAAATCCTGTACTTGTACTTCTCCTGACATCTTGCTGCTTAAAATAACCATGAGCTTTGGGAAACCAAACAGAATCTGGCAGTTCAGAGTTATCTTTTAACTTGAACAAAATGACAGGAGTCCTTGATTCAGGACAGCTCGCAGAGTGCTCCTGGGGAATGAGATGGATTTTCATTTCACAGCACGTTTTGTCCCCGTTGCACTGGTGTGCGGGGTGTGGACAGGCACAAGGAGCAGTGGTGACTACAGCCATGCAAATAATTGCTGGAAATAGGCACATCAGTCCTGCTCTTTAGGAAACTGTCATATTCACTTCGCTTTATTACAGACCAACCGTGAAAAATCTGCATCTGACCAACAGAAATGCTTATTGAACGTATATTGAACATATGTTCAGTGCATATTGAATATGACACCATTGTTACAGCATTCCCTGCTCTGAAAAAAAGGCTTTGAGAAGATATTTTTTAAAGCTAAATTTTAATCTCCGTCTGGTTTAAGAACAAACAGTTCTATAGTTTTCAGATCTGGAAGGACAGTGACATAAGGCCATACTGCTGTAGCAGCAAATGGTGTGTCCTTGTGTGGTTTAGATCTTCACTTCATGTTTAGGTTACCCATCATTTTGTACAGTTGCTGCCCTTCAAGCTTGCCTTTCATTTGAGTGGCTTCATTTTGGGTGCTGCTGTTTCCCTGCTGGTCTGGCACCAACCCGTTGTCATCTCTATGGTTTTTGTGTCTGTGTGAGCACACGGCGCTAGGAAATGGTTATTGACAATACTAGGGCTCTGGTGCATCTTACAGGTTGTCTTACCTTGTGTAACAAACTCATACACTTACTGTTCAAAAAGGGCTTATGGTAAAATTCTGTGAAAAGCAGAATGCAGTATTTCCGTGGGAGAGGATGCACAAGGATTTGCTGCACCTCAGGTATCTCCATGTCTGCTTTCTCACCTGTAGGAGCACACACAGAAATTTGATGCTATTTTACATGAGTTTTTCAATAAAAATATGAAATTCTCTTGAGAAGGTCTCTTTTTTTTAACAGTTTCTGAGACTTAAAACAGAGATGTCAGTGGTGTCTATGTGCTCGAGCCACCTTCATGCTGGAAAGCAGGATCTGCCGGACAGATTTATTTTAAAGTGTGTGTTTGCTTTTGTAACACAAAGAAGTCTTAAGTGGCATAAGGACTTATATATGGAGAAGACCATAGTCATGATATTCTGCTCTGGAAACCATAGTGCAATGTAAAATCTCCCTTGGGAAATGCAGAAGCAGACTGATAGCTGAGGTCGATACCATCAGCTCAGAAAGCCCTGCATTTCCAAGTAGACCTGTAAACATGAATCTTCACTCTGCTCACTAGTCTCTCATTTGATTTTCCCTAGGAGCTCTGACTCTGAAGAAGCATTTGAGACCCCAGAGTCGACTACACCAGTAAAGGCACCACCTTCACCTCCACAGCCACCCCCCGAAGCGGCGGCAGCAGCAGCGGTTGTAGCAGACATAGCAGAGCAAGAAATAAAACCCCAGCTGCCCTTGGAAGACACAGGTAACAAGCATGTAATGAGTGACACAGGTTACTGAGGAATGTAAAGCTGTAGGGAGGTGTTTGTGTAAGCACAGGCAAGGAATTGATGCTGGTAAAACGTCTCCTGGAAGATTAGTTAGTGTATGCTGGGCATTACCCATGCTGGGAGGAAAAACCTTGTCATCTCCTGGAACAAAGTATTGGAGAATCTGCCCATAACATTTGATAGATAATAAAGGAGGAGCTCTCTAGAAAAAATTTTCTTCCTATTGAATCAAATTTCATTCCCTCTTCTCAGAATTGTCAGATCTTTACAGAGTCAGATGAGTAGAAAAGGAGGTTTGAGATAGAGATGCAGTTACCTGGATGAGCCCCATTGACTGTGACAATTAACAAAGTGTTATTTTCAAATGTATTGTCACTTGAAACAGAAGGTGAACAAAAAGCCCATGAGAACAATAGAGATATTTCTATTAGCTTTATAGGAACATGGGAATGTGTGTGAATGTATGTATAATATCCATACATAAAAACTGATACATACTGGGTAGATAACCTTTAAAAAGGGAGCATCTTGTTTAAAAAAACAAAGAAATCCTTTCTCACCCAAAAAGTGTTCTTTGTTCTCCAAATTGAGTAATGGAAGAGGAGGGAGTAGAAAGCACTTTATTAGCTTTGTTTGGGCTGTCAGATGACAGCTCAACAATCTAAGCTTGAATTCCCCATTGTGCTGTCTTTTTTTCCCCATCTGAAAGTCAAGTCATCTTGATCACCTGGCTAAATTGTATAAAAGTAATTTTACTCTAAGCAGACTAAAGTTCTTTTGTATTTTATTTGGGAAGATGTATAGCATTGCCAGGCAGTGTTTTAAAGGTTCTGTTTCCACTGTAGAAGTTGGTGTGTTCAGCAGTGGGCAGCCCAGATCCGCCCCCACTTTTCTTTCTGAGGGGGAAACTTTCTGAGGGTAGGAAACTGAATATATCTCTTCATAGCCAGTGTGAACTATATTGAAGGCCACTGGATGACAGAGATGAAAACATTTCATTTGCAAATAAGATTTGTTAAGGCAAGTTACCACAAACAGAGCTATGTTCAGCATTCCAAAATTATGCAAAATGCAGTTATACAACAGGGTAATTGATGTGAGGAAGGAAGATGTGTAACACAGGAAAAATTCAAGTGTAGGAGGCCAAAACAAAGCATTCATTTTGGAAATCTTCAGAAGAAATTAATGATACTAAGACTGTAGCTTAAATGTTTGCATGCTGCTTCAGAAACATGAACATGAAGAAATAGTTCAGGTTTAGATTCAATAAGCTCATAGTTGGTGCAGATATTTAATTTTCTTCCTTAAAATATCCTTAGAACAAATCTGAAGTTGCCTCTACAGTTTTTGGAAACGTGTCTTTTTGTGCACACATCCCTGGAGAGCACGCTACCTGCGCTCTGGTACGGGATGCCCCGGGTGCTGCATCCCATCAGCAAAATGAACCAAGCCTGCCCTGGTTTGTGGACGAAGCAGAACCTGGACCTTCTTTTTTAATGGATGAAATGGGAGGGGTTTTTTGGGGATTGCCTGTTTTTTATGGCAATGTAAGTTTCCCTGCTATCACTCAGGTTCTTGGACTGCTTTATAAGACTTAATGTGTACCCATGGGCAGCTCTTACCAGTATAAACTGTGGGTGACTGTCAGCACCCATAAAAGGTATAAGCCTTATTTAAACCCTTGTGCTGGCCTCACTCTAGGGCAAGTCCTGCCTTAATTTTCATAGTGTGTATTGTGGTATTTGCGATCAAATTAAAATACTCTAGTTAGTAATACTGTTTTGCTTAGTTCTGTGATGTAAAAGGACAAATGGCACTGCTGTTAATGTCAGGAAAGTATGGTCTTCATATCACTGTAGTAATAAAGCTGTGTTGTTTTGCAACAGTGAGTACTGTTCGTATCGTTCCTCTCCTGCGTTTCTGCTGTACAAGTGCTGAGCCAATTCTGTTGTAATGCTGGAAGAGTCTAACAGCAGCATTTCAGTTCTACCAAAAGCCATGTTTTCTGAGACAGTTTCACATATTCTTTCTTGGAGAAACAATTAAAATATCACAGTAGTGAGTCAGGCGATGTTCAGCAGAAATCTGTACTCTTAAGTAAAAAGGATTTGATTAGGAGGAAGTTGTGAAATAAGCAATTAAAGAAGATTAAAGCTCTGCACTGTGTGGAGCACACCAAATTTGAATGTTGTTTTGCTTTGAGCAGCTGGAAAGCCTTGTACATTCTCTTTGCTGCTGTGATGCGTCCCTAACCTCAGCTCTACCACGCCTGTTATTTACAGTCCAACTCCTGCAGGGCATCAGTTTATTTTATTTTATTTTTATTTTTTTTAAAATGCATGTTTGTACTGACTTTGAAGAAGGGGCCTCAATCCTGTTGAGGCCTTTGGCACACGCTGGAATGAAAACAATGTATAATTGTAGACGATTTCTTGTTCAGATCCCCCTTTTATTTCATGCTGACCTACATTTGTACTGAGCTGACATACTAGAGCTGTGCCAGTGTTCACTGTAATGTATTCCTGTTAAGTGTTTTCCATTCCCCTTTCGGTGTCAAATGCACAGATCAGTCTAATGATGGAGTTTTGTGGCACTCTTGGAGTCCCCTTTTACAGAACTCCCAGTGGAGTGAGCACCAGACCAGTTGGCAAATCAAGTCTAATTAATGACTACTCAGCCAGGCTGAAACCAAGCCTAACCCAGTGGAGATGAAGGAGAAAAATAAACTATCCTGAAGTGCTGCCATGTTATTAGCATTCATTTAACAGAAAAAAACATTGAAATATTTTTTTAATTGCTGTAACTCAGTAAACTTCCACAGTCTAAAGAGAAACTGTATAGCTGTCGTATGCATTTGACAATCCCTGGAAATACATGGTGCCACTCCAAGGTACTGCTCTGGGAAATATGTCCAGTTTCCTTCAATCCTTTCTGTCCTCTACATCCATAAATAATAATTCTTATAATATCTGTGCAGACATATAATTTTCTCTGAAAAAAAGGAAAAATGGTTTTGTTCTATTCTTAATCCATTCATAGCTTCTGACTAAATGTAATTATTGATTGTCTGCTTTGCTTTTATGAACAACATTAATGAATGTAGCTGGGCAAAATGGGAAATACTTTTGCAAAATGTGTCAAGGCTGGAATGAAAAAGCTGTGTAGAGATTTCTCTGAAATCATTTAAGGATGAGAAAAGCATTCATTTTTGCTTGATTGTTTTTCTTTATAATTGCATAATTAAAAAATTTGACAACATGAAGAATGCTGTTTTGCTTCAATAGGAAACAATGGGGTGCTTTGCTCCAGTACTTACCAGTGAGAGCTCAGAGCAGCTGACTTACCCCAGCTTGAGCAGTGAGCTGGAGAGAGGTTTCCCAGGTCTCCGATACCCTCAGTGGGACATGCAGACATAGGCAGGGGTGGCAATGTTACATTCAGACAGGGAGCAGTACAATGGCAGCAGGAACAAACCATATTCAAAATCTGTAAAACATTTTAGTTATGAACTTTTATGAACTGGAAGGCAGAAAGGACCATCATCTTAATCCTTTTCTACTTATATATTTTCTATTTTTTTTATATGCATTGTATAATTTTCTACTTTGTCCAACATAGTTGTTATATCTTAAGTCAAGAGTCTTCTAGAAATCTTTTTAGCATTCCATTCAATAAGCAAATCTTTAATTGCAATAAAAAACTACTTGATTTGTCAGTTTTAGCATATAATTCTCTCTATAAATCTTCTTTTCATCGATGAGTTAAAACTACACTTTGAGAAATCTCTTTTAAATAATTTATAGGGAGCTTCTAGAGGCCTTTTTTTTAAGGAAGATTGTCAACTGAGAATATTTGTACAGTACTCTGACTAATTTTCTTACCCTTACCGTAAGTTACTTCATATGAAAATCTCAGTGATTCATATCTCATTACTAACTTGGAATTATGAGGTCAAAGTGGAGTGTATTGACTGCTTGGAGTGGAGAGAGGAGCAGCACTGATGGATTGTGGAGAGGAAGCCACATTCCTCTGGGAAATTGGTAAAAATAGCACATGGGAAACAAAACTTCAGTTCAACATGTAGTTGCTGAAGCACCAGTCAATTTACAGGGAATTTACTGCATAAGAGCTCTGACACAGTTCTGTGAACTCATTATAATAGTATAAAAGAGGAGTAAGAAAGTGCCTGATGTTCAGTTTTTCTGGTATTTGGCATAGTTAGCATGTTACGGTAATATCCATCTCTTTAACTATATAATAATTAGTTTAGGAGAGGTGCTCTAGAGGCTGTTGCAAATACATATTTTGTGTTTTCATGAAACTTGCCTTGAATCTTTTTCTGGGAAGAACAGAACTATATTTTTTCCCCTAACCTAGTTCATATATTGGAAATATCACTTTGATTCATACATCCTTGAATCACTGTTTAGTTCGTTTGTATGATTTTTAACACCCCCCTTTTTTGTTAATATGTAGTAATATTTGATTGTAGTAAAATTTATGAAGCTCCAGTTTTAAAAATGTGTTTAAAATTCACAGTTTTCTGTTTGTTCCCACAGGATCATGTTCGGAAACTGTACCCATAACGGATGTGTCACACAGTGAATCAGTTGAAGAAAGCTCTTTCCGCCCCCCTTCCCGTTCTTTTTCCACCGTCTTCGATGAGGACAAGCCAATAGCCAGCAGTGGAACTTACAACTTGGACTTTGATAACATTGAGTTGGTTGATTCTCTCCATGCCTTAGGACCGAGCTCTCCGGAATCAAAGAATCGTGATCCCAAAGCGAATGTTCGAAGAAAATCTACTGATTCAGTCCCAGTTTCCAAATCTACATTGTCTCGATCTCTTAGCTTGCAAGCAAGTGATTTTGATGGAGCATCGTACCTTGGCAATAGTGAGACATTAGCACCGGCAGCAGATGTGTACGGTACTGGTTCAAGCAGTGCTTCTAGTACCCTTAAGAG
Source organism: Podargus strigoides (assembly GCA_028020825.1). Classification (NCBI taxonomy): domain Eukaryota; kingdom Metazoa; phylum Chordata; class Aves; order Caprimulgiformes; family Podargidae; genus Podargus; species Podargus strigoides. Next base: position 4,879,124 of record CM051626.1, on the reverse strand, counting down.
AACAAAGAAATCCAGACCAGCTTCCATAAAAAAGAAGCAGTCAGCAAAAAAATCTCTGGATGCTCCACTGGTGAAGGAAACACCACAAGAACCATCCGACCTTGGCCAAGCATCTTGTGCTCCAGGTGAGGATAAACCAGTATCCGAAGCAAACGCTGACTCAGTAAAGCCTGAATGTACTGAACCTTCTAAAATCTCTGCTGAGAAACAGGAGGCCTCACCTGTGCCTGAAGGATCCTACCCTTTGGATCCAGACAGTTTCGAAGGGATTAGTGCATTTAGCACTGGAGGCAGCAAAATACAAAACTCTCCCCCTGCCAATAAGAAAACACTACCTCTTACAACGGCACCAGAGGCTGTGGAGGTGACTCCACCTGACACTGGAGGACAAGAAGACCCTCCAGTCAAAGGCATTGCAGTGAGGCTGGAGTTTGATTACTCTGAAGAAAAAGGGGTGAGTGAAGACCAGCAGGAGAGCACTCCTCCTCCCAAAAAAGCAGGTAAAAAGCCTGGTGCTAAAATGCCACTAAGGAGGCCAAAGACTAAAAAGTCAGTGGAAAAGCTTGACAATGCTCCAACCACACCGACCAAGTCACCCACTGACCCAAACGAAATCCCTATCACAAAAGGCTCTTACACTTTTGATATTGACAAGTGGGATGATCCTAATTTTAACCCGTTCTCATCTAGTACAAAAATGCAAGAATCGCCCAAACTGCCTCAACAAACGTACACTTTTGAGCCAGACATGTGTGAGGACTCTATTGACCCTTTCAAGTCTTCTTCTAAGATAGCCAGCTCACCCTCTAAATCTCCAGCTTCCTTCGAGATACCAGCCAGTGCCAATGAAACAAACGGAACTGAAGGAGACTTGAATAAACCTGCAAAAAAGAAGAAGACGCCACTAAAAACGTAAGTTAAAGGGCACAGATGTTTCTAGGTTAGAAGCAGCACATTCCTACCCCTTAGCACAGTTACACCCGGATTACGTTTGAATAGAGGAGGGAAGATGCCATTGAGTGCTGATAGCCATGCAACTGGACTCATGCCAAGGGTTTGTACGTGCTCTCCCTCAACCTGTTTCCTCAATAGCTTGATGTTTCCAGGTTGAAGGAGAGAACCAGGGCTAAATCAAGCCAGATTAGGCCACTGGACTGGCAGTTGGATTTTTGAAGTTTCGGGACTCGTTGTAGCTTTGAATCTGATTCAGTCCAAATTTTATCAAATTCGTGCCAAATTTTCTGTGACCTCATCTTGGGAATTTGATACTGTTTAAGCTGATGGAAGTATGCACACTAGTAAAGACTGTTTTGTGAATCATCGTTTTTGAGAATGGGACATGAAGTAGTAAGGCAGCAACAAATCTCCTATTGCACACAGCAGGAAGATAGTTTTTTGTGGTGACTTACAGAATTTAAAAGAAAATAACCTGAAACAGAAGACTGCAGTGTTGAAATATATATTTTTAAATGCAAGACCAAAAAATGTGAAACATTTCCTTTCTGTGAAAGAGCTTACAGTTCTACAGGAGGGTTAAAATCTCCTAGACTGCCATGTGTTAGGGAAATATCCAGCTTTTAGACACAGTTGACAAAGTGCAGAATTAATTCTCTAGCTTGGTGTATTTAGATATTTGGTTAATGATGAGTGGCTAGTTGAATTGATTCCATGGCTAACTTGCTGGTGTGCATGTTATCTTACCCATTCAGACATGGTTATTTTGAGTTGGTGATCAGTGAGTTTATGTCCCATTCATCTGAAATTGACACCCTGTGAAAGTAACTGACTGCATACCCCATTATGATTTAAAAATTTCAACTAAGTTACAAAAATGTGACTTAACAATACAAAAGCTTGATAATTTGAAGATAATGTGGTTAAGGCAGTACAAAAAATGACCTCCTTTGTGGAGTGGGGTACCATGGGTTTTTATTAGCTCTGTTGAGGGGTGCAGAAATACAACTGCATGGGCCAGTTTGAAAATGTGTTCCTTATATGGAAAACCAGTGATTTCTAGGTTATACCTACAGGAGGTGAAGAAGCCAGGCATGAGTTTAAGCCATTGCTAAGCCTGTACTGCTTTGAAACTGTGCCATATGCTAGATTTTACCTGTATCAAATCAATAAAAATAATCAGTTTTTATTTTTGGAATGAAATCTGCAGCAGTCTAAGCATTGATCTCCATGTGAAGAGATGAGATTTTTAGAAGAGATGTCAACTCGAAGCAAATTACTCTCCAGTCGTGTACCTAAGTGCTGAGCTGTTTTGAGATAGATCATCTTGCTCAGGTGATACTGAACAAAGAGCAGCTGATGCCTCCCGAGTGCCTGCTTATAGTGATGAGTAAAAATAGGTGGCTTGCACAGACATTGCTCTCAAAACTGTTGGGTGATTGGAGGCTGTGTTTAGAAACACAAGGTTCCAGCTTTCAAGAGCGTTGCACGTGAGAAGGGCTGAGCAGAAGCTGCCAAGCATATGAAAACTTTTCTTAGCCTTAATCATTTGGCCAAGTTTGCTTCTGGTTTTGGGGGAATCAGTTTGTTTTATCAGTCAGGTTTCAGTGAGGGTCAAAATAGATGAGATTTATAGAAAAATAATTTCCTTTCTTGACTTAGATAAATGCTTTGAAAAGGCCAAGTAGCTTTTTCTGTACTGTCATAACACATCAGCAAACATGAAAAAAACCTTGAATAAGTGTGCTCTTTCCTTAAGCTTAGCTGCCATTCAAGAGCAGTTTTACATCCCATATAATAACAAATACTGTGTTTTGAAAATAAAGCAGGTGGCCACTGGCAGGGAAGGCAAGGATGCTTAGTACACTGAAAGGAAATTTACTCAGAGGCCTTAGCTTTGAAAAATGTGAGATGAAAGCACGTCAAAAGTAGGACATTGAATTTGAAAACATTAAAGGACTTGATGAATATTTTTTTTTCTCCCCATGTATTTCACAATAAAAAGTAGGTGTTAAGCTTATACAGGTAGAAAATATGCATGATCGGATTGCCTTAACACATTAACATTAACAGTATTTGTAGGTTTATCTTTTTTGTCAGTTCCTTCTGTCTGTCTCTCTTTTCTTTGTCTTATTTGTCTTAGGATGGTAGAAGATGTGATGTCTGTATGTTCTCTGTTGTAAGTAATTCTAAGCTAACAATTCAAGTTTCCTCTTTGATTTATGGGCTTTTTAATTTTACTCATTTATTTTGCAGCATGATCAGTTATTATTCAGCATGAAGCTTTTATGTTAATTATTTCACTTCAGTGGCACATATGAAAACTATTTTAAGTAAGATGCCTGCTGTGAATGAGTTTGAGGAATCTATTGCATCAATATCTGTTTGTCTATCAAAGAAGATCCTCTTCTAAAAATTATAGATTTTCTATCCTTGAGCTAAAATCCAAATGTTTTATTTCTACCGTTGTACAACAACATTGTACAATTGGTTTTTCATAAATACTGCATAAACTATTTCTCCTTCTTAAAGGAATAAGTTATCCTTATTACTTCCAGCATCATAACTACATAATTAGTAGCGTCGAACACACTGATATTCAGCTGCCCAATTTATTTTCCTCTCTAGATGTGGGATTGATTTACCCTCTACCAATTGAAACCCACAATTATAATTTCTAGTGTTGATCTTGCCATTGATCAGGGATGAGCTGATGGGCAGTAATTTTTGCTGCTGCATCTCAGTTCAAACATTAAGTCTTTATTGGCAAGTTTGGTATGGTATTTTTCTCCCTCTTCTAGTTAATAGTAAAATTGTTTGAATAACTCTGGCAATATGCATCAAGAGAACAGGTGGATAATTGGTTTATGTCCTCATTAGGAAATATTTCTAAACAATTGTCAATAAACATAAAGGCAACATTCATAATTATACACCAGGACATAATATTTATTCTTCATTCCTTTTGCCTGATTAAAACCTATGGGGTTTTGAAGGGCTCCAGTGTCCGTGCTCCCAGTCTGCACTGTGAACTGGAAGCAGAATTGCCGTATTTGCTGTTGTATTTGTTTTAAAGGAGGAGGAGGAGGTCTGTTGTGCACATTTGTAACAATACAGCTTTGTTACAAACAGCATCTGCCTCAGCTGTTTCTATGTAGTTCATCCAAAGCATACCAGTTTTTTTCTTAATGATTTATGAGGTCATTGGAGCTTACTGTCCAAGTTTACCATGGTTTTAATTCTCATTTAAAGATGTGGTTTAGACCTAATTTTCAAATGGGAAACTAAAGCAACAGGAGCTAAATAATTTCCTCAAGGCCACTGAGGATGTCTGTGGTAGAGCAGGGATTTGAATTACAATCAAGCCACAACCTCATTCTGTAAATGTGTTGGTAGTTGTCATGAAAAATATGGCAATCCTGCTTTTCTCAGCTTTTGGGGAATTGAGGCCTGTTCCAAGTGCATGACAAGAATATGTACCTATGGCATGTTCCTCTGTGGTGCTGCTGCCTAATGGATGGGATTTTCAAGCAGGAGAGCTTACAGAGGTTGCACTGTCTGTGGCTAGCTCTTGCTAAGTGTGAAATGACCTGATTTTTGCTGGTATTACCATATTAACTGTTTTGACTTTATTTTCAGTGATACATTTAGGGTGAAAAAATCACCAAAAAGATCCCCGCTATCTGATCCTCCATCTCAGGTAAAGTGCTGGCTTATTTTGATGCATGTAGTTTGTATTTTTGTAGAGGCAAAAAAAGGGAAATCTGATTTATTTAATAATAGAAGATGATTTTGTAAAAAAAACAGCATATTGGTGTATTAAGGTATTAAACTTTTGGTCTCTAGGAGCATGTATAGAACTTATATTAGATCTAGTGTTTGCTCTGGGAATTCCAGTTAGATTATTAGTGCATATACTTTGGAAAATCTTATGTTACAGTGGAGCAAAAATATGAATATCTTTAATCAGTTGCCTGAAAAATTAGACGTAACTATCAACCCTGGAATTATTAGATTAGAAAGTAAGACACTAAATGCATCAAACTGGTGGGCTGGAAAGGAAATAGAAATAAAACAAGTGGGATGATCTGCCAGGAACATGTGCTTGGATGGTTTTATTCCTTGTTGTAAACTGCTGGCAGGTGGTTTTCTTGGAAGAGAAGTTAACAAAAGCTGTTCTGCCTACAAAGGCCTGAGTGCTTTGATGTGGCACAGCTCCTTCCATGCTGCTCTTCATCTTCCTGTTATCCATTCTACCCTTTTATTTATGCAGCTTGACAGCCTAGAAGTGAAGAGAGGGTTCATGACCTTGCAGACCTACGAAGGCTTGCTCCCATGGGGGAAGCCTAAAAGTCAGTTTTGGTAGTCAAAGACTTCAGTCGTGGGTGACGTGTGCCACTTATGTCAAGTGCCTAAGAGATTTAAACAGCTCTGGGTTTTCTTTCTTCCTTCTTATCAAGGCAGCTTTGCAATGCGAGTGTTTATCATCAAAGAGTTTAGTTATACTGGGAAAAGTTGCTGCTAGTAGAGTTCTAAATGAAATACTTTAATATGTATTAACCCCTCATGGCAGGGGGGTTTGGAACAAGATGATCTTTGAGGTCCCTTCCATCCCAAATCATTCTATGATTTTTCACTAAGTATTTTATACACAGCTGCAGTAAAGGGTATGGAATTTAAAAGATGTCTGTGGTCATGCAAAGGAATTTAAGGAGTTGACTATTCAGCATGTTAATGAAAGATAATAGAATTAATTGGTACTTGTCTTCTGCAGGATCCTACTCCACTGCCTACTCCAGAAACACCTCCAGTCATATCCACAGTGGTTCACGCGACAGATGAGGAGAAACTGGCATCGTCAGTGACCAGTCAGAAGTGGACCTGCATGACTGTGGACCTGAACACGGATAAACAGGATTACCCGCAGCCTTCTGATCTGTCTACATTTGTTAACGAGACCAAATTCAGCTCTCCTACAGAGGGTATGCTTTACAACGGACTGTCTGCATCCAGCTGATGTTATATTTATTGAGAAAGGTTTTGATTCATATGGGAATATTGGCATATACTTTGCTGAATGCAAACCCTAAAAAATTATTCTCTTTGGACCAGTCTGGGGAATTTAGCAATTATGGGGAGCTGAATGTATGACCCTCTTAGTCCCACCGTGAGTTGTCAAGAAAGAGTCGAGAGGAAGCATAAAGGAAAATGAAAGGGACTTTCAGAGAAAGGCTTTTACTTCCTTTTTATGTTAATTGTAGACATGATGTGTTCTTCTGAGCATGCTGCCTGTTCCCTGTGCCTTCACAGGAGGTTGGGGTCTGGTACTCTCTCGGTTCGTGCTCTTGGATCCCGAGTCATGGAATTTTGCCTGAGCCCGTTTCTCTATCCTGAATGGAAAAAGGTCACAGGTTAAAATTCTGCTCAAAGTTTGTGTGTTGCTTTGAGACCCTTAACATGCCATCTCTCCTCCAGGTTCCTAGGATCCAGGTATCTTTATGCATAAAAATGTCCAGGATATCCCCTGCATAAGATAGTTACCATTCACACGCCAGTTAACACTTCCATCTAGATAAGCTTATTGAGATTTTTCTGTCGTAGCTTCCTACAAGCAGTTGTGAGCTAAAGCTGGAAGTCTTTGTTAAGAAAACTGTCATTCCAAGTCTGTGAAATGTGGGAGAAACAGAATCTAGAAAATGTGTGTGTGGCCTTCCTTGGGGCTACCAGGGGGAATACTGCTTTGCAACATCTGCTCCAAGGGCACATTTTCAGCATTGTGGGTGGGAAGAATGTGTGACTTTAATTTGGCTTAAATTGTTTCTTCTTGATCAGAATTTGGTTTTTTTCCCTAATGTTTCAACCCATGTCCCAATCTACCATTAAAGCTGCTTTATGCCATTTTAGACTGGGTCTGAGGAGTTTTTGCCTAATGAATACCTGCTAAGCTTTTAGGTCACATGTGTTGGACATTAAAAGGCACAAGTAATCACGGTGGCTTTAATGGGACTGCACATGTTCTTATGCATGTGTTTTACTGTTTGCATGGCCCAGGCTTTTTCGAAATCTGTTGAGCCTTCTGTACAGATAAGTATTTCAGCCTGGATAAATCCATTTGGCTTTATTGTCAAATTACAAATTTTAGACATCAGCTTCACTTTATTTGTATTAACAAAAAAGTATAAAGAAATATTTTTTAGAAAATAAGCCCCCCAATTCTGGGAAAATGGAAATTATATGGAAGGAAATAGAACAAAAGAATGGTGAGAGATACTCTAAGGCAATCATTTTAGCTATCAAATTGGGCAGAAGAAAGTGAGCAAAGCTCCTAATTAAATGCTAATTGTCTTGTCTCATGTGTGCTGCATGGTATAGTCAGAGTTTCAGATTACATGCTAATTATAATCAACAATGTTTCCGCTTTTCAGATCTCTTAAAAATAATAATCTTTTTCCCTTGACAATCTTGTTCCTGCAGCATTGAGAAATTTTTGAGTAATTCCAGGGCTGTTTCTCAATGTGAATATTTCTACTCCTCTCCGATACTATGAGTGTTATCCTGTAACCTAACCCGGCTTTTGTGCAGATCTAGCCCAGCTACTGAGTCAGCCAATACATCCAGCTCTCATCTGTTGCATGCACTGCTTAGAACTGCTGCCATTTTCCTGTTGCACAGACCAGAAATAAGCAGTATTTATTAGCAGAAAAAAATCTGATGTAATCCTGCAGCTATTTGTGGGAGGAGTTGGAGGACATCACTTAGTAAGTCTGTTGTGTGTATTTATAAAAGGTAATTATCTTACTTCATGGGATATCCTGGGCATTTGTAGATTTTGAATTCGTAGAGATAACCAGAGCCTAAGATTTTGGAGGGGAGATGATGTCTTAGAGGAGATACCTAGGAGAGGAGATAGTGTCTAATGATGCTGGAAACTTCCGAGAGCAATAAGACAAAACAAACTGTGTTTAGCAAGCCATGTTGTTCCTTGTGTTTGTAGTGGAAGTATTTCCATCTGTCTTCTGCCTTTTTTCAAATCACAAAATTCAACACATGTTTCCCCAAAAGTCAGTTTGGATTGCCATCACAGAGCCGTTACCAGCCCACAGGCAGGTGGAAGATCCCTGCCAGCCGTGGCTGTGCCAGCAGAGGACACTGCTGGAACGTCTCCTGCCCCTAAGCCTGCTTGTATGCTCCCCCACAGATTGCTGTCCAGGGACACAGATCTGCCCCATAACCACTGGTGATGCACCTCACTGTGCAGATAAATGAAATGCAGAAAGGCAGCTGCTAAAGACTGGATGATGTTATTTGCTGTTTCATGCTTTTTTCCTGCAGTGCTGCATCCAGGAGGTGGTTTGAATCTCCTCATTTCAGTCTTGTCTTTGCTTTCACTGGGAAGAAGCTACTGTCTGGTACCAGGGGGTTGTCCATCTTGCCTGGCTCCCTGTTACTGTACAAAACATATAGTGCCAGAAATTTAAATGTGAGGAGCCTGCTATTACAGCATTATCTTCACTTAGATGTTTTTACTGTTATATCTCCCAGGTGGCAGGTACTGAGAGTTTGTGGCTGCTCCTCTTCAGTGGTTGTTTGACAAAATATATAGACTTGTGGAATTACAGTGCTTGTACTCTACTGTCCTTTTTATTGTAAAAAAAAAAGTGAGCATTGTAAACTCACATTGCACCCTTTGAAACTTTTTTATTTTTGGGCAAAACAGATACTCTCATCTTTAGGGCTGGTTTGTTTTTAAAGAACAATTGTTTTAATGATGGTTACCACCTTCCTGACAGAAGCCCTACTTTTAAAAGCTGCCCAAATCTAGAAGAATTTTAACACAGACTTTTATCATAATATAAATGCTAGCGTGCCATTCATTAGAACTTACCTGTAATGGAAATGAAATTATACAAATGGTTTATTGAATTAACTCATGGAAACAAAGTAAAATACAGCATTAGGACAAATTAATTATATTTTTATTTTTAAATTAAGGTGTCATTGAACAAAGTCTTTGCTTTTATTTGGGTGCTGGAAGGTATGCTCTCTTTTCCATTTTCCTGTGTTTTATCTGTCTGCCTCTATATCAGCTACTGAGTGACCATGGATTGGAAAGAAATGATGGTTATTCCTTCCAGTGTAATTAGGAGATTAGAAGTAGGGAAGCAATAAAGATTTGCATTTTTATTAGGGTTTAAATTCAGGGTTCTTTGTAAATCTTCCTGCCTTTGGCTTTTCCTCTGATGCGAAAATTTGTAAACAGCCCAGTAAGCTGGGCTGTTGTCTCACCCCTTGTTCAGTGAACATACAGGTATTTTATGTATCTTTTTATCTTAAATGATACCACAGTAGTCCTTCTTAATTAACAATTGTGTGATAGACATTAAGAAATAGAAATTAGTTAATTTCTCAACAGCTTTAAAAATCTTTTTTTGTGTACATCAAAGGCAGCTTGTATCAGCATTACCAGTTATTGAAAAATGTGTTGTCTGTGATAACATGATAGAAGAAAGTTGTCTGTGCTCTGAAAGCACTATGAGACCTTCTTAATATTCTGCCCCCTGGGGACAGAATCTTCAGCAAATTGATAAAGCTGAAATTTTTCAGGTAGATGAATTTGCCTGAAATGTGTTATAGGTTCATTGTTGAAAATCAGTGCACTTTCTGCTTTCTCTCTGTATATTCTATTTTCAATACCTCATCAAAAAGTATTGAGCAAAATGGGAGTGGCCCTGGTAAATGAGAAGAGATCTCATTTATTTCTGCAAAAATCATTTCATGGCATGTATTTAATGGCTCTTTTTTGTTTCTATTGCAGAATTAGAATATGGCAACTCATATGAAATAGAATATATGGAGAAAATAGGCTCCTCTGTGCCTGTAAGTTCTCACTTCCATTTTCATTCATTTGCATTCCCTTGTCATAATACACTATCCTGATAATGCCAGCAGCCTCACTACCCCTTAAATTAATTACAATGTGCCTGTAGCAGATTTGCAAAACCAGTTCCTTTAAATTGGCGTAACTGGGGTAAATTGCATGTGCTTTGTTGTGCTATATCCTGCAGAGCTTGTTCCATTTTACTATTTTATTTTTAAGCTGGCATCATAGTAGTTCTTTGTGGAGATTAAAAGCAAATCAGTATTTCCAGCAGTGTAGAGTACAGAGCTGTCTACACCAGCTATTGAACTATTTTAAGAAACTGAGAGCAAAACTTTTAAGGGGATGGAGTGAATCAGGAGAGAATACAGAATGAATATGAAATATGAAATGCAGTGCTATACGTTACCAGCTATTTTGCCTTGCTCCTATTTAATTCATGGATTTGATAGCTTGACTAGATCCAATGGGGGTATATCCACAGGGGAAGTTAGAAAAATCAAGCATATATGTCAGGTGCTTAAGCTGATGAGAAGCTTCAATGAATATTTTAGTAACACTTTCAGTCAAGGGATGCCTCCTGCCTGACAGGACCAGAAATCTGATTAACCTCAAAGTGGGCGAAGAAGAGCCATTGCAAAGAGTGAACTGTTTAGGTTTTGTTCTTTAATGGTTTCTTCCTTAAAAGGATCATCTCAGTATCAGTTAGCATAGACTGTATTACAGCCCTATATTATTAGCTGTCTGTCAAGTCATTTGGTCACTTAAGGCTTCAGTGACCTGAATTAGCTTTAATGGAGAACGGTTGATTTGCTTAATGAGTCTTTTTTTCCTGTTGCCAGCAGGATGATAGCACCCTGAAGAAACAATCTTTATACCTAATGTTTGACGCACAACAGGAGAGCCCAGTCAAATCACCTCCCATCAGACTGTCTGATTCCACAACACCATGCTCAGGGTATGTCACTGCAAGCAAATTCAGCAATGGAAAAGGATGTCAGGGCCATGGGTTACCATCATAACATGTACATGGGCAATTCTTCCTCTCTCTGCCTCTGTGTTGCCGAGTTGTTTTGTTTAAAAATAGATTCCCATCTGTGTACACATATGGTAGAGAACAGAGGGCAGAGATACAGAAGTTTGGTAATGGGAAAGAATAAGGACATACATTTCTCCTTCATATCTTTAATAAATAAATGTTTCACTAGACAATGGCTTCCTACTTACAGGTTTTTTCTCAGATACCAAGGTCATTTTCATGGCAATCTGAAAATCTCCTAATTGGAACTTTTCACTTGGGCTTTCCTAGGTATATTTTCTGAACAAGGAGTTTAGTTCATAAGAACAGGATGTGGGGGTTGTATTTACTTCCAAAAATTTTGCTTGTGAAGGACATCTGTTCTTGTTAGTAGAAGTTGTTTGTTGGGGGAGATGCAGGTCACAATGAGAAAGGGGAAAAAAGCAAGTGAGAAATATTTAAGGAATGTGCATAAGATTTCTGATGGAACTGTCTTATTTAGATTAATCTGGTGCATTGCTTTGAAAGGATATTGCAAAGTTTTGTGAGATATAATGATATAAATTTGAGTTGAAGCAATGTGTGTGTGTATATATATGTACATGTGAAAGTTATGAAGAGGGCTTGCTTAGTTGTTACCAGAAACAGAATTTTAAAGGCTTGTGCTGCACCCTGAAAGCATGTACACATTTTTTTTCCAGGTCAAGTTTTGAAGACCCTGAAGCCCAGCAGTCCTCTGGAATGAAAATACAACATCCAGCTTCCCGCATCCTAGCTGCCAGCCAAGAGGCACATTTACAGTCACCTGACAAGTCAAAGCAGAAAGACCTAGAGCCCATGACCCTGGGAACAACTCCAGAGACTATTGAAATAGTAAGTAATTTATGATAAGAGTTTGGGAATCATTTTCCCACAGAAATTTCTCAGGTAGCAAAGGTGGATCTCAAAAGTAGAGTGAAACTCAACCTGATACTTAAAGATCTTGGTAGAAGGATGTGGTAGGACCCAAATGAGGGAGGCAGGTTGATGGAACTGATGGAATCCAGGAGAATTCTCTAAATTCTTACCATAGCTGAACATGTTCTTGTGATGGTTTACTTCAAGTTGATACTTTTCTACACAGGCCTTTTTACACTGTGCTTTAACCCAATATTTGAAGAAATACTGCATATATAAAATAATGGGTTTGATATAAACAGAGACATAATTTGTTTTGTTATGTGCACTGTGAAATGTCAAGATTTTACAAGTGCCCTTGCATATTTTATTGTAAACTGGTTCTCAAATTCATGAAGGTTCCCTCAAAGCCTCTGCTGTTCCAGGCAAACTTGTTTCACAAATGCGTACAGCACTAGGCGTGCTAAGCTGTCTTACAGTATATTTACTGAGGAGTCAAAACAAGAAGCAGCTGTCTTTAATACTATGCTTAATTTATTTTAATGATGCTGTTGATACCATCTTACAAAATATTTTTTTATGAGCTTGATACTTCTCTCACTGCAGGGAGTCTTGGGTACTCAAATCCCTGTGGTCTTGTTTTTGTCATTCTCATTCTGTCCACTCTGATATTTGTGTATTTATCCTGATCACATTATAATTGTGAACATAACTTGGTCTTTCCCCATGAAATTACTGGGAATCAAAGATTTTAAGACATTTATGTTGCTTTTGGCCTGAATTACTTGGGCAAAATCTTTGTTGATTATTCTGTATCTTCCTTCCCCTTCAGACATCTCCTGAAGACTCCTTTGTCTCTGCTGATGCTCTTCTCAATAGGATATCTAAGAAAACCTCAATATGTGATAAGCCTGAATATCTGGATCCTGACTTAGCAGAAAAGAACCCCCCAGTATTTGCTCAGAAGCTTCAGGTTTGTAACAGAAATATAAATGTCACTTTTCTTTAAGTCTGTATATACACAGGGAGAGGAATGCTTTGCCTCATCTGAAGTGGGTGGAGGTGGCTTGGAGGGGGGTTGGGAAAGAAGCAAAATAATGATTTAATTCTTTCCAAAGTAACTTTGGCCTTTCAGGAACTTAAGGAACAGAGTTATTTTAATTTAATTCATATGCTACATAAACAAATTTCATCAACACTTTCAGCTATCCTGATGTATCCTGATGTTGCAGAAGTCTTTATAAAGCAAATCTTTATAGCTTGAACACAGGACTTGGTGTGGGGAGAGTTGTCTTGCCACCTGGCCTTAGTAGGTCTGTGTGCATAGATTTATTTCTAGAGATTTAAGCCCTAATTCTGCTGAAATGAAAATTAGGGTTTGGTTTTTTTAGTAATCTATCTAATGCAGAATTTGGCATGATTTCTTCTAGGAAAAACAAATCGATCTGTATGTCAGGACATATTTTCTAGAATATTTATAGCGAAATTTTAAGACAGCAAAGGTTGAATTGAGAGTGGCAGCTGGCATAAATTCATATGAAATGAAAAGGACAGGAAAGGAGTCTGAAAAACAGCTTTAGCTTCGGAAAACTTTTATTTTACCCAAAGCATTGCTCATACTTACCCCCTAATAAGAGTTGCTTGTCTATACAGCTACCTCAAAACTAACCAAAAAGTAGAGTTTGGTATCAATGTTCTAGTCATGAAGGGAATATGGGATGTGTTTATCACCCAGGAATTGTCAAAATTATACATTAAAATACAGCATTCCATTTTTGAATGTGTTAAACTTTTTTGCTATGTTCTTAGTACATTTTTCTATGTCGATTGCTCACAACCAAATACTTGACAGGAGGAGCTAGAGTTTGCTGCAATGAGGATAGAAGCACTGAAGTTAGCCAGGCAGATTACCCTGTCTTCTTTCTGCTCCGAGGTATCTGGTTTGTGCCTGACGTGTGTGTGAGTGTGCACAGACTAAGAAACTGAGTGCTGCTTTTTCTTTAACAAGGTAACTACAGCTCTCAGAGGGCAGTGCTAAGATGCGTGCACCTCAGTGTGACACCAAAGAGCATGCTGAAAGCAGTACTGCACACAGAAATGCTGTCACCTGCTCCACTCACAGAGTACTGCTACATCCAAATTAACAAAAGGCAAATTTGAAGGCAAGAAGCGGGCACGTACCTTTTTCAGGGGATAGATTCTGCAGTCCAGGTGGCTATTTGTCATTTATCTACAGCAAGATTTGTCCTAAAATGTTTGATGGCAAAACCAAACCTACTTCTTCTAAAGATGCTATAGATTTTGACTGTTAGGGACATTTTGCCTTTTGTTGGTATTTTCAGCTTGAAATCAGACACCTTGACCCTCAGAGTTTAGAAGTAAGAAATTCAAGCAACTCTGCCTTCAGGCATCTGAAGAAAGGGACTACAGCAGGTTTGGAAAGGTTCCAAGGAAAAAAGGCCTCCCAACACAATATGTCTTTATTCATGAAGATCTGAAACTTTTTTTACTGCTTCCAGGCTGTGCTGGATAGTTCCACCTCAGAGTGGTGCTTTGCTCTGCTTTAGGGATGCACATGGTCCTCACTGTGTTTGGAACGGGATGGAAAAGCTTGCTCTGCTGAGCTGAGTTTGATGGTTAGCCAGTTTCACAGCCAGTTTATGATGCCCTTTGTGGTACTTCTAACAAATAGGTCAAGCCAGAAATGTTAGTGGCTTTCTTTGGGATGCTGATGGGATGGCGGTGTCCTGCTGCAGTGAGACATTTTATTCCAAATGAGGAGAACATGCTTCTGACATGTCCTTCTCCAGTGACCTTTCTTTTCTTATACTGTCCATTAATAGGGCAATGAGAAGTCTTTTGCCCAATCCTGTATCATCTTGAGTTCATTGCATCGTAACATCTGGGCTGGTTATAGTCTAGAATTTCTTGGTGCTTTAAAGATCAGTCATAAAATAGCTAGTTCATAAAAAGAAAGATTTTTCTTTAGATTAACTGCACTTTAATGAAAAAATAGTTCTTATATTTGATTTATTGAGCTAACCTTAAGTACCCCACGAGACTGCTCTTTCCATGGTGCACACGTACTTACCAAAGTAAGCTCATTCCTTGCAGATTTATGGGTATTTTAAAGTATGTGGCTATAATATTTTATTTAATCAAGAAAAACATGCTGTTGTCATCATTAGGAACTAAGATTAACCTTCTAATTAAAGGAGTGAAAAAATAAATACGATTTTCCTGTGTGGGACTGTGTCCCCTTGCTCCATTGCCTTGGGTGGTGGGTGTCAGAAGAGGGTGAGGTGGGATCTGTCAGAGATCTGACTTTTTGCTGCCAGCCAGCAATTCAGAAACTCACAAACTGTGCTATTTTAGACTGAAGAGAACAGGTTCATATGTTTGTGAATTCTTATGTGTACCCAGGGAAGTTTCTGAGCTGCAAAAATATTATAGTATGTGATTATGTGGAGTTGTATTTTGAAGATGGTCTTGAAGATCATTACAACATTTTCTTTTAACTAGAACAAGTTTATGAACTCCTTAGAACATAGAAACAGGGAATGGATTTCATGTGAATCCTTAGAAAATGCCATTAATCTGTATAACAAAGATAGCAAAACCAGTAAGTAGAGACAAGGAGAGAAAAATAAGCAAAACTCCACCTTCTGACAGAGAATTGGTTGCATTTTGATGTTCACAAAGCCCCGTGTTGGTGCAGTCATAGGATGCTTTTAGCTGAACACTGTGGGTGTCATGTTGGGCTGGGAAGGGCTTCTGTCCTTGCATAACTTTACTTATTTCAGTGAGAGGTTGTTAATGTTAAATTAGCATATGATGACAACTCTTGTGACCTACAGTGACTGATGACCTGGATTAAGTATAATAGGATCCACCAGACAACTGCAGTGACTTAAATTTGGATACTAACTGGCAGAATTCCCTTCTGGTTGGCTGGCCACAGTTCTTTTCTTAATGTTGTATAATTACATTTAACATTTACTAAACCATTACAGGATATGTAGCAAGAATAGGAAGCTAAATAAAGACACAAGCACTTTTTATGGCCAGTTAGGTCACCTAAAATAAAGATTAAATATAAGCATTTTCTGCTACTCCTAGGACTGAGTATAAGGACGTGAAGTTTGTTGTTCTCAGACAGTTAATCGATGTGCATTTATTCCTTTTCTGGTCAGATATCTGGTGTCTGTAAAAGATGCTGAGAAGAGTAAGTGTGCTGGGCTCTCAAATATTTACACCAAGTTGCAGTGACCTACATTTAGTAGTAATTCCCCCACAGACTCTTTCTGTGCGAGGCTCAGTGACTTAGAAATCCCTATGCTTATTATTACCCCAATTAACTGCTTACCTTCTCAGCAGCAAGATGTTGAACTTAAAGCATTGACAGTTTTATTTTGGGAAATACCGTCATCCTCTTGGTCAGGTTATATTGTTTCCTCAGGACAGGAATATTTGGAGGCAGCAAATGACAGTTACTGAACTGTACACCAGTTAGTAGCTGTGTAAAATTGGCTTTTGAAATAAAACTACCAAGACTTGCACTGATTGCTCCTGCCAAAGAGACATCCCAGCAGCCTGGTTGTGACTCCTGAGGTGTTTCTAGAGTTAGGACAATACTGATCAGACCACTACCATGAGCATGTCTGCTCAATGGTTGAATGCCAAGAGTTTTTACAATAGTTTTTGGAAATTTTGTTTTGCATGTCATTATTACTTTTCTTTTGTACAATTTACTCAAACACAAGAGAGAACTAGAGAAAATATAACTGTATTAGTGAGGTGTTGAGCACTATATAAAAATATGCATAAATATGTATTAAATCCTTTAAATGTTTTTTCCTTAAAAATTTTCATCATCCTGGCTGTTACTTTGACGCATTTTTATGTGTGATTGAGGGAATTTGTGTTTCTTTTGCCACAATTAATATTTTCCAGCAATCTCTTTATGAGAGCCAGCAAATTAAGCTGCAGGAGGCTTTTGAAATATGATACATACAGTTCAACAGCTTGATCTTCAGGATGGCCTTTCTTTTGAGAACAGCTTTGATGATCTAATGGCTCTTTTTTATCTCTTGGTTTTTCTTGCCTTGTATTTGAGAAGGAGCTAAAGTAATTTTTTTTAAAGTTGGGATACTGAGTTAAACCCCAGCAATAGGGACATGGTCACCTCCACCTCCACAATTATTTTGTGGCTCACTAGAAGCTGAGATAGATCAAAAACATTTCATTTCCCAGACCATCAGAGGCAATACCTGGCCAGGTGGTCAGCACGTGAGTGTTGGTTGATGGCAAGATGCAAAGTAGGGGACATGGGGACGTATAGCTGAGGTGGTGCATCTGCTGCAGAGGGGTTTGCTCTCAGGGGGTTGCTGTAGGGGAAAGAGTGCAGGGGAGAGGTTCTGTGGTATAGTAGCTTGGAAAGAGCATGGTGTTGCTCGAGCATAGAAATCCAGACTGTAGGTCTGCTATGGATGGTGTCTAAAAATGTGGGGGTTTTTGTTTACCATCTTCCTGTCTTTTATAATCTTGATTTTAATGCACTGTAACTTGGATTGTTTGTACCTAGATTGTTGTTTGCAAGACATTGCATCCTTCCTTGTTTCACGTGCTGCTCTCTTCCCAAATAATCTGGGCTGCTGACATGAGCAAAATTGGCAGCTGCAAACAAAACCTCATTTAACTTACTAATCGCATGCTAAATACCAGGGGGGCAGCGACGTCACCTGTATGTTCTATGATTCTATGAGTCTATGTGACATTCACACTTCTTATGAAATACCATTTATGATAGAGTATATTGGCAAGTCAGGCCTGAGAAAGTGAGCTGTCCTCTTGCTTCTGGTTTCTTGATCTATTTTTATGGAAGCAGAAATCCTTTTAACAAGCTGTCTGCCCCCAATTCTAATTTCCTCTGCTGACATGCATTTCTTGTGGATGTTTTGATGGCTTTCTGCATCAGAAAGTAGTAAATTTTCTAATATAGGACCCTAAAATATTGGTGGAAAAGTGCTCTCTTTTTTCTCTCTGTAAGGGTAATACAGCTTTCTTGATGCTTACTGTGGATCTTAAATGTATATTTTATGATTGCTAAATTCAGAGTTCCTTGTCAGTGTTGCTGTTGTTACAATTTAGTAGTGCACAGGATTCTAGTCCTAGCTCAGGACCCTGGTGCCTAGCACTACACCCAAAAAACTTATTAGCTAAACATCTATTTAATGGTTTGTTTCTTTGTATTTAAAAAAACCAAACACACAGAGAGAACCTGCTATCCCAGCAGATGTTTCCATTTCTAAAAGTGCACTGTACTCCCGGATTGGCACCTCGGATCCAGAAAGCACCACAGGTCTTCTCTACCCCCAACAGGATTTAGACTCTGCACTACGACTCGCCAGAGCAGAGGTAATTTTCTTCAGAATCTGGAAAAAGAAATAAGTGCCCTTTGTGGTTTACTTCTTTCCTGTTTTCTCCCACATGATTCATATTATGAAGACTTGTTCTATTCTTGAAACTACCCTCAGCCATGCTAAAGCCACACTTGAGGCTACCAAAGCAAAAAGCTCTGCACTGTACGTTTTACTTCTTTTGACATAAGTGAAAAGTAGGCATCATATGAAAATAAATCATATGAAACTATACCTCTGTAATTAGGATTTGATGTTAAATGAAATAGTGTACAGTTATTTAATTTCCTCTTTAATGGAGCACTTGGTTTCACTGGGTTTTTTCCCCTTTGCTTTCTTTGGTTCAGATTGTGGCCAAGGAAAGGGAAGTATCTGAGTGGAAAGAGAAATATGAAGAAAGCAGAAGGGAAGTGATGGAAATGAGGTGGGTTATTACCTTGTCACTACTCACACTGATAGAATCTCATTTCAGCCCATGTCTAGTACACAGAGTACCGTGATTGTACAACTGTTTTGGTTAGCTTTTCAGTTTATTCTAGTTGTGTCTGTTTTATTCTATTTCTCCTTGCAAACCTGCATCTATTACATTAAATATCTGTATACTGGAACATAACTGGTTTGACCTTCCTTCCCAGCCCAGATCCTACCACTTGAAAGAGTAACAACAGAATCACTGTAGTGGATGAGGTGAGCGGTGCTGCTCAAAAAATCACTATTGCTTCCCATGTAGTCAGTTGAAAGTTTCAGCCTTTCTTTTGTTACAGTGGTAATACCATAAGAATGACGTACCTGTGAGCTTGACCTGCTCATTGATCTGTATCTGAGAAAGTCATCAATTGCAAAAGAGAATGTAGAAAAATATTTCATGGAGTCTTTAAAGTCTATTTTTTAAAACTTCCCCCCCTTAACTCATAAATAAAAGGAAACTGTCAGATTATTTAACATCCTTCTTTGAAGTAACAATTTCTGCAATTACTTCTGAGACTGAATTTCCTTCAAAACTACTTCTGTTCTAGCACCAGCTTCTTCCCAAAATTAAATCTCTCTGTGGTTTAAAGCTAAAGGCAATGAGCTGTATCAAGTGATCACCTGCATGTGCAATTCCTGCTTATATCCAGGACAACTGTACTTGGGGAGTAAGGGTAAAAGGGAACTGCAGTGCAGAGCTCAGCAAACACTGGCATGGATGCCAGGAGTCACACATGGCAGATTTGAATGGTGGCAGCGCAGGGCTCTGAGCCAAAGCATCTTAAGAGAAGCATCTGCAAAAGGCAAGGGCAGTTGCTTTATTTCTTTCAGAAAACCATCTCCCAGCACCCAGCTGAGTTCTCTTACCTCTCTTGCTCTCTGCTTGGAAAGGAAATAAAACCCTTGCAGAGCCCTCAAAGGCATAATGAGGCAGAAGAGAAAGGAGCTGCTGCAAGCAGTCAAACTGAGGAAGCAAAACAAGGAATGAACAAAATTAGGAATTGTGTAAGAATGTCTCAGCATTCAGCACACACTCAAGTGCAGTGCTTGGTCTGTTCTCTAGAAGCTGCCTGGGCACATGCACCTCTGGCTGTGAACAGGCTCCGACAGAGGTTGCTTATTCCTTAATGAAAGGAGGGCAGGGGGTGACACAGAGCACCTGGCACACTGTAGATCTCTACCTTCATCTTCCTTGCAGCAATTTGTTTGTGTGTCTACACCCTCAATAAAATTTCATTTGGAAAAAAACACATTATCTAAGCCAAATGTCTCACAGGCATATTCCTAGAACACATGGGTGAAAAAAAAAAAAATCTGATGAATATTGTCACAAAATGATAAAATATGCATGTGTGCACAAAGAAACACTTCTCTTGGAAGATAAAATGTTGAAACAGTCCATGTGTGGTAAATTAGAGATGTAACAATTAGATATGACATAGTGATAAGCAAGGAGTGAAGGATTATCTAGAGCAGCAAGCACAAAAGCATCACTTTCCACAGGAGAAGCTATGCTCCTTTACTCAGGTCCTGCATACTCCACCTGGAATCTCCCGAGTTCAGCTAAGCTTCCAGAAAAATGTCACACTGGAGGAAATTCCATTCTGTAGAACAGTGGCCAAGATGAGAAGTTGTAATAACTATTTAAGAGCTAGACCAGGATGGGCTATACCATAATCCAAGGGTACAACCAGAAGCAGGCAAGAAATATTTAAATATGGTTATTTGGAGGTCTAATTGATTATGCCTCAGTAAGGGAAGTCAAGAAGATGACCTCTGAGATCCTTTGTAGCCCTGGATTTTGGTGTGTTTATGACTCATGAAATTGCAGGAAGCCAATAAATAGACTGAATGTCTAAAATACCAACAGTTAAGCTTATGCAGGGTGTCAAGGTAGGGTTAAGATGTGCCATCGCAGAGAGCAGTGATGTGGCCAGCATCCTTTAGTTCCCCAGCCATAATGACCGCTATTTAGGCTGCTTGACTAAAAGAGGCCTTTGACGTGAATCTGGAACAAGATTTCACTAGACTACCTTGCTTTCCAAATTAAATAATAAAATTAATATGCCATTGTAGTATCCATTTCTGTTGAAGGGCTGCCACATGATTCATAAGGCTGGATCATGCAGAGAATGTGGTACTTACTTGAGCTAGCCTAAGCTGGTAAAAATTAGAGCTAGATAATGTTATTTCACTTTGCTGCCAACTTCCATGGTGCAGCCTGGGCTGGGACAGGCTGTAGTGCTGTAATAGTGTTCCATGTTGTGTTCCTTGCCCTGAGTCCTTGGCTTCATTTTGTAGGATGATAAAACTTCCTGAAGGTGCCTGGTGTTACAAGGATATGACATGGCTTTAAAATCCTTATTGCTTACAGCAGGTTTTTGAGGTAATCTTCTCTGGACATGAAACCAATCCCTTCCTTTTAGGGGAAAATCCTTGCGGCTATCTTTGCTCTCAGAAGTGACATTCATGGTTAAAAAAAGAAAAAGATAAAAGCCAATTAAAACAACAGGACTGGCAGCAGGGGCAGCAGCATCCGAGCAGATCCCAGTGGAGGCGCAGCGAGCTGTGCAGGCAGGGGCTCTGGCCCCAGTGCCAAAAATTGTTGTTTCTAGCTGACTGCTCAGTGAGGCCAGTGGGGTGGGCAGATGTTAGAGCCCTCTCCCCCGAGTGCTC
Source organism: Podargus strigoides (assembly GCA_028020825.1). Lineage (NCBI taxonomy): Eukaryota > Metazoa > Chordata > Aves > Caprimulgiformes > Podargidae > Podargus > Podargus strigoides. The sequence goes on along the minus strand of CM051626.1, from coordinate 4,857,814 downwards.
TGCAAGACCAGGGCAAGTGAGACACTACTGGCCTTTGGGGCACGTGGCCTCCTCAGGGGCTTCTGGGCTCTGTTTGTAATTCAGATCTGAAGCAGGCAGTACTGGAGTTACTGCATTAGTTTTTTTGGGAGCTCCACAGGTTTCTCCTTTCCTTACTGACTTTTTTCTCAGGATTTTCCCACATCCTTTCTGTAACCTCACCGGCTGCAGCAGACTTCTCTAAAATGGAGCGAGCGAAAGGAGCTAAGACTTTGAAAGAGAGGTATTCAAATCCCAGGGGGCTATTTTGAATATCCACTTCAGATGAAGTGTGGGGTAGTTTTGTTTTTCGTAGACATTCCTACGTGGCTCATGAATCAAAGCGCAGATCAAGCTAGTCTTGTTTCATTAGCTTTGTTTGGCTCTGGGAAGGGATGGATCATCTTTCTAAATCACATTTAATCTGCTTATTTTGGCTAACCTCTTTTCAGGAAGGAAATTCAAAGCCTACCGTGAGTATATGAAATAAAATAGTCTTGAAAGTAACATTTTGCCACCTCTGTTTCAAAAACAGATTTGAGAAATGGGACGTGATGGATTTTGTGCTGTATAATTGGATATCTTGGTCGTGTTCTCTTAAGTGCTAATGGATCATTTAGTCATATTTGGAGAGTGGAACATTAGATATGTTTTGGATGAGTGCCAACTATACTCCTGTCAGGTTTACTTGCTACCAATTATAACTTTACTTAACGTTTACATTAAAAATAAATACACAAAAACCTGGAGAAGAGGGGGAAAAGTAATGGAAAAATCGGACTCTGTAACTCTTGAATTCGACCAGTATGATAATGTTTATATTTAAATCGTGATTGGTAAGGTACTTTGGGCATGTGACAAGCAACAGAATTTGTATCAAAGCAATCCCTTTTCCTTCCCCCCACCTATATTGATTTACAAGGAGAATTAAAAATCAGGTGCAGTGTTTAAACTGTCAGTTTTATTTGTTATTCAGGTAAGAAGGAGCATATAAAACTGTGAAGGGGCTCTATATCTCTTTTAAAGTACCATAGTTCAGTTACTTAATATCATTATTTTCTAAGTAAGCATTAGCAATTATGATGTTTGCCAAATCTTTTTCTTTTTTTCCCTCTTGTAGGAAAATAGTTTCAGAATATGAGAAGACGATTGCTCAGATGATAGGTAGGTGTTTCTACTCTGAAAGATGCTATCCTCCACTCTGGTTTTCTGAAGAGAGCCTAGAAACATGGATGAAGTCTGTGGGCTTCATTTGGATGCTAGCTACGTCTGCTGATGCCACTGGGAATTGTGAATGCATCTGAGGACACCAGTGTGTGCTGCCAGGTTGTGGATGGAAAGCTTGGGCTTTTAGCCCCTGAGGTTATACAGAAAGGTCAGGGCTTTTTCTTCTGCATCAAACTGTCCAAATGCTTTGCCCAGAATTCATGGGTATCTCCAGGAGAGGCTTTCAATGACCTAAAAGCCCTTTAGTCATCTGCTCCCAGCTCTTTAATGGGAGATACCAAATTTAGCTCTTTACAACAACAGGGATTATCTGTGCTAAATGCCTTGTTCAGACCAAACCTCGATTAACTCCAATCCCATCGGAGAGATTATGAGTGGCCAATCCACCTCCCCAGTTATTTACTGACATAGGGGCCTCCTTTAAGGTCTAAATTATGACATGTTTTGCCTCACAATAATCAGAAAACACCTTTGTTAACAGCATGCCCCAAATCTGAGAAACACTCTGTGTAGTAGCATTTCAAAACCAAAGGTTGCAGAACTTGTGTGCTTCCTGGCCCCTGGGGTGTGATTTTAAAGCCTCCTCATAAGATTTCCAAAGCTGTTCTCTGCATTTTTCGAACAGATTTTTAACAGGGAAGGATTTTTATTACAGCTGTCAAAATATATTTTTTTGCCCCTTTTAAAAATTGGCATTCCCCTCACATACAGTCAGTATTGTGTGAGCCTCAAATTCGTGGTTTCTTTTAAATTGGTTGGTTTTGTTGAAATTAATGTTTAAGTTGTGTTTACATACGTTTGTAGTGAATTTGCTTATTTTTGCTCTAAGAGAGTGAGGGGAAATAGTTCAATGTCTGGTACATTTTCTGCCTTCCTGCATTTTTCAGTTATTGGGAGACACCCCAGCCTCCTTTCAAGGAAAGGGAAAAATGGGGCTATAAATAAATGTGATAATAATATCAGAAATAGTAATAATACATATAATAATGAATAATATATAATAATGATATATGCCTGGCTTCATTCTCTACGGTGTTATGCCTCCATTGCCTTTTGTACATACAACTGAGCAAATTTGCCTGCCTTGTGATGTAATGTCTGTTGTTCTCATCATGCAAGTGTTAAAACAGGAATGACCAGAGTATGCAAAGAACTTAATTCATTTTGGTTTACACTAAACACACTCTGGTATGGCTTCATCCCTGAACCTGCCTGTTCATATGTACAACTACAGGACCTGTCCTTTTTTCCCAAACATATGCATATTTTTTAGCAACAGACACTTCCTTTTGATAACACATTCAAATTCTGGTTTTTACAAACAGTTTTAAAAAAATAAATTCAAATTGTGAGACTGCAGTGCAACAAGAAGGTATAGAATAGGGGTCCTAAGGCAAAGGCACAGCCATGGCCACATAGTAAATTCTACAACTGCCATTTCCTCTTGTTGCAAAGAAATAAGCATAATTCAAGTATCAGCCCATTGACCACTGAGAAAATAGAAAAATCTTTAAATTTCAAATTCAGAGTATCAGTCAGAGTCTTTCAAATGGTCTATGGCTATAAATAATGTAATCTGCTGCCCATTTGCAAAGGAACTGAAACAACAACAGTGACAGAGGAAGCATGCGTTAATTAGAGCAGTATGCAAATTCTGCAGCATGGTAATACGTTAAATGCAAGGCTTCCTCTCCCTGCATTTAATGTAAATTTTTCATCTAATTGTCCCACTTTCTCCTGTCATTTGTCATAAATTACTGTCCCTTTTGATAAAGGAATTCACTCATCCTAACGCCATGCTGTGGAGGAAAATGGTTGTCTGTGTGCTATTTGCATATACTTCGCTGAACTGTTATCACACTAATGCCTCACTGCTAAAGCAAAGTGTGCATTTTAACGAAAGAAATGCCCGTGGTGTTTCTATTTATGATTTAACCCCCCTGAGCTATTTATACAGCCCTGTTCAGAGGGCATTACCAGTGAACCAATTTCACAAATCCCTTTAATGAATATTCAGAGCGGTTGATAGGTCCTGCTCAGCTTTTTATAGGTTGTCATGTATATGTATAATGAATATTGAAAATATTCCTTATTAACAACATAGGATTGCGTGTGTTTGCCTATAAAGGCACTGAAAACGTGTTGCAAACAGTGATTGCCTTTGATTGCAAGGGCTGTGAAAGGTGCAGTATTTGCTGTTGTATCTATAGAACCCAATATTACCCGACTTAGCTTGTGCAATTAGTTTTATGCCACGCTGTGTATAGCTAGAGCTTGCAAGCTGCCAGTGTACAGATCCCTGTTAGTGTCTCTTTGCATATTTTTTACTGGTGCTTTATTTCAGTTTTTTCTTACACTTGCCACAGCCCCTAACACATTCTTGTTTATACTGAGAGGGGGCAAAGAAAAGAAGTTTTTCCAGGCTAGCCTGCTGCTTGTGCTGCTGCTTTGCTGCCTGTTACCCAAGGTTTGCAGCTCACGACTGCGTGGCACTGACAGCCATATGGAACAGAGCCTGTGTCACCCCTGATGTTCCCTGCACCCCACCCTACACACACCTTGATCACAGCCACCCACAGTTCCCTTCCAAAACCCCTGCCATGGATTTAATTTTTATTGATGGATTTGTAATGTTGGGTTTTTTTCTGTTAAAAATGTATCCTTAGACTTGTACCTGTAAATACATAACTAATTTTCATTATGAAAAACAAAAAGATGTTATGCTTTGTGCACTACAGGTTGTTGCATTATTTTCTGCTTTCCTAACAATTCCTGATTTTCTGTTTTGCTTCCGTTTTTGTTGCTTCTTGCTATTTGCTTGCAAAAACAAATCAGGCAAGCCTGGTAAGTAAAGCTTTTCACCAACTTTCACACCAGCATTTTGCATTTTTAATTTCTTTTGCTTTTGTTCTCCGTCTGCTGCATTCCCATTAAGTAATGTGAGTGATACTGAGCTGAGCCTGAAAGCAGATCTGCTGTGGTGGTGCTCTGATTCTGTCATTTTGGATAGTGTTAGTCCTGAGCATACTGTTGTTATTGTTGGGGAGCTGTGGACAGTGTGTGTTGCAGACATGGAAGCCATTTAATTAAAATATTTTAATCACATAAACTCATTAATATCTTTAGAAATGAGTGTTTGTAGCTACTTAACTGAGATTTGACTGGCAGACTGCTATCAGCGCAGTTCCACCAAGCAGCTTTTTCATTAAAGCTAAATCATAGTTTTAGAAAATATCACATAGATTTTCCAGTCCCCCTCCAGCCCGATGCCAGTTTCTGTTTTCTGTTGTATTTAAGCACTGTGGTTTTAAATGTATCTTAACTATTTTCTGAGATTATTAACTCCTAAAACTCACTGTAAACTCTCCCTCTTTTCAATGTATCCTTCCCCAGTATAAATTCCTGTTTTCCCCTTGGAGTCTAATGAGGCTTCAGCTCTCTCCCTGGTGCATGGACACCTCTAGGATGTAGCAGAAGGGAGAGGAGAAAGGGAGCATCAGGTATCACTTGCCTCTAATTCCCATGTGCAAGTTGAAGCAGGGCTGGGGATGAGTTTGAAGGAGCTGGTCCATCTGAGGAGAGATGAGAGCACTGCCGTGCCCTGGGAGGAAGAGGAAGAACTCGATAGTTGAGGGGGAGTGAGTCACGAATTACTAACTTTCTAGATTGCCCTAGAAACAAATGAGGGAGTTGCTAAAATACCGCAGACAGCAGTCTCAGAAAAAGTCAAGTTGTGACATTAAATACATTTAAGTACATTACATGTTCATGCAAATGGATTCCTTCCCCTGCACGGAGTTGCGAGGACAGAGGTTTTGCCAAAGAACAGGATCCTGCCAGTAAGTGTTCTGGAATTAATCTAGACAGTATGTAATCTCCAGCATGACCAAACAAACCTTGGAACACAAGGTGACAGCTTCTCAGATTTAGAAAAATAAGTGAGTGATGACAAATGGTTTTCTCATTTTACTGGAATACATTCTTTTTGACATTGCAGATGATCACAGACTGTCTTTGAGAGGTCAAAATAGAAAAGAATGGATGTTTTTCATGAAATATTATCAACCTGATGTGGTATCACTGGGCTCCAGGTTTCTCGGTTCTGCCATATCAAAGGTGTTTGTTCACCAGTAAATTAAAGGTTTTGCAACTTCCAGTGCTGCAAACTCAATGCAGGTCCTGAGAGCTTCTCTGGGTCTTTCAATCTTCTGCATCACATCAAGCAAAATAACCTCAGGTCAGGCTCTGCCCCAGAAGGTGCTGTCAGGGGCGTGCAGAGGAGCACAGAACATAGCCAATGTGAGCTGAGGCATGGCTTGGCATCGTCGCTGCTTTGGGCATAGTTAGGCTAGCAAAAAACTGTGTAAAAAGATTGAATATGCAAGAGGAAGAGATTAATCTCAGTTTGGGAATTGGCAGTATCAACTTTGACATTTCAGAGCTGACCAGCACTATGAAATACTTAATTCAGATGAAGACTTCTATTCAAATAAAAAAATAAAGTCTTGTTTAGTTCTTTATATTTCAAAATATAAAGGCCTGAGTGAAAAGCTGTAGATTATGAAATGCCCTGTGCTTTTTCCATGGGAGAACTTCTTGGTTTAGTTTCCATCGTAGACAAAGGAAAATGCTAATATAAAATTGCTGGTTTGCGGGTTGATTTTCTTTTCAGTATCATTCAAAGTAGCCCTTAAAACATGGACACAAGAATCATATTTTAGGATATGATGTAAACAATAAAGCACTTTGGAAGACAATGCTAGACTTTTTCCTCCAGTGTTAAATGGCTATTCCAATTTACTATTAGGTCAATCCCTTTGAAAAGTTCTCTTCCATATGGATTTGCATTCCTGTTGTGTTCTTCCCACCGTCCCTGCCTCAAATTTAGCTACACAGGAGAAGCATGGAAGGTGTTTTCTGCAGACCAGAGTTTAGAAAGTCTGTCTAATGTTAGATTTCCTTTCTGGCACTTGCTACAGTAATCCTAAGGATGAGAGTTTGCAAAACACTTCCAAGGGAAGAATTTGAGTTGAATTCCATTAAATGAAGTGCCTTGTTTGTACAGGATTAAAAGAGATGCCAGGAGATGAAAAGCACATATCAGCAGTGGCAAGTAATTCATTGCCAGTGCTAGTAATATGCATAAATGTCCTTTACTTCAGCTAGTGCATCTTCAGGCAAACAAGGGAAACCCAACACCTGCCTTTTTTCCGGGGATCAGCAGAGTTCAGAGTGAAATAAATCATCAGTACAGAGAGATATTCACATTTTTCCACAACATAAAAATATTTAAATATCACTGTTTTTAGCAACCTGTTTGCAAAGGATTGTATCTTTAGATAAAAATGACTTTTCTGGATCCCACAAACTTACTAACACACAACGTAGAACAGAGTAGAGTAGAAACTATAGATTATAGTGAAATCAGTGTCCTTTTACTGCTATTACCCTTCTGAAAATTGCTTTTTTTTTCCTCCCCCTCTTCTTTCTAACAGAGGATGAGCAGCGAGAGAAGTCTGTCTCCCATCACACTGTTCAGCAGCTGATCGTGGAGAAGGAACAAGCTTTGGCAGATCTGAACTCGGTGGAGAAATCACTGGCAGATCTTTTCAGGAGATACGAAAAAATGAAAGAAGTATTGGAGGGGTTTCGGAAGGTGAGTCACATTGAAGTCCCCTCCTTTAAAGAGCAAAGCCAAGCAGGCTCTGATGTATTCCAGCTTAACAGAAGGCACGTCTTTATTTCCAGTGAGATCTGATGTACTATGTTAGACTGCAGCGTGCTGGGGGGAGGGAATGCTCATTTGTGCTTTTGTTTGGGAATAGCTTTAAGAAGGTGAAGATTTTGCACAACAGTGACTTGCTCCCATCTGTGACACTGTGATTTCAATAGATGTCACTTCACTCTGGCTGAGCATTCCCTTAAAACCTGGGAGGTGAATTCCTCAGGTCAGAGGTTATGTCTAAACTGTGTGACATAACGTAATCCTCAGATGAAGGACCACAGCCACGTCTCAAATGCAAACAGAAGACTTGTAAAGCTTTTTGCATTGTATAATATTGTTTCAGATGGCCTCTGTGTGTGGGTGTCAGTGTTAGACTGCAGCCCTTAAAATACCTGACTGTGACTCCCCCAGATACGTGTCTCTCCTACACGTCAACCTCTCACATTAAATTTAATGTAATCTTCTCTTTTAAGAATGAAGAAGTGTTAAAGAAATGTGCACAGGAATATTTATCACGAGTAAAGAAGGAAGAGCAGAGGTATCAAGCACTCAAAATTCATGCTGAGGAAAAACTGGACAGGTAATTGATGATACACATCACTTTTCAGGGGTTGCTGCTGCAGGAGGGTTCCTGTGGCTGGACCTTGCATCCCAAACCTGCTGCTGCAATATGCACAGCACAGGCTGCTCTGTGACAGAGGCTGCAATGAAATGCTGTGATGAGAATTTCTGTAACGTGCTGGTGTTTCTTCCAGCTCCTGACCATAGAGAACACCTCAAATTTCTCTCTTTATCAAGTGTCATCATGTTTCCTTAAGGTACTTTCCAGGGGAGATTAAGGAAGAAGCCGTTAGCTAGGTTTATGCAGCTATGGAGGGCTGTGCTTAGATATTGGCACCTGCAGTCAGTATTCCTGCCTCCAGGAAATCTCTTGCCTCTGTGCTGTATTATTGCCCCTGCATCCATCAGCAGAACAGACTATGGAAGTGCAGCCCAGCTGGATCAGTGCAGAATCACTCAGGACTCATAGTACAGTCCCCTAGACCCAAGAGATGTTTCCAAAATGTCACTGGGGTTGATCAGGGTCTAAACCAAAGTAAGACTTGGATTTGCTTTCCAGCTGTTGTCCCAGCTGTGAATACTAAACTGGAGATCAGGTTTAGAAACTGCCATAAACCACTTCTACCTCAGTGATATTTGTGACCCCAGCACAGATATCTGAGAGAAGCATGAAGGGAATGACAGAGACATTAAGAAAAGACTTTGCAGCCTCTGCTGAGCAAGAGAGGGAGGCATGAAAAGTCCCTAGGGACAAGTCTCAGAATACTTTCAAAGACAGGCAGAAGGCAGCCCTGCCCTCACCACCCCTCTGTTAAGATGCAATCCATCCTTCAGTACCCGCTGTCCTTTTCTGTGGAGAACCTGAGGTGACAAAAATCTGTGTTTTTCTAGAGCCAATGCTGAAATTGCACAAGTGAGAGGCAAGGCTCAGCAAGAGCAGGCAGCGTATCAGGCCAGCCTTCGGAAGGAGCAGCTGAAAGTGGATGCATTGGAAAGGACACTGGAACAGAAGGTAAATAGCAATTCAGGTCTTTTAGCACAGAAGTCAATGGGATGATCAAAGTTCAGTGTCACTTCCCCAGAGTGGCTGCATCCAGCTCTGCTCTGCAGCCAAGGTCTGCCTGAGGACCTGTTGTGCTCCTCATGTCCAGCTGGCCTGGCAGCTCCCCGGCCCCAGGGGGAGCAGCATTGCCCAAACCTTATAACAAAATGAGCTGCCTGCACCGGGTAGTTCAGGCAGATGGACCCATCTGCTGGGCTTTGATCTCAGCCATGGGCCAGTGGCCAGCGCTCGAGGCCGATTCAGGCTCCATCAAAGCTCAGGGTGCACCTGTGTACCAAGCAGGGCCCTTGGTTTGCTTTGGTTCTTGGGTTTGTTTTAGTTCTTCTTTGCGTTTTCATTTCCATTTTTAGTCTGAGCTGTAATTCCAACCCTAGTGCCTCCACCATTACCACAGACCAAATGATCAGATGCAGAGCTGCACAGCTTAGGGCAAAAAAGACTGTAGGAAATCCCTGTTTATATCTCATGTTCTCTAGCTCAGCACAGCAGCTTGTTTCCTGTGTAGTACAGCTCATCCTTGCTTAGAGCCACTGGAAAACAGGGTGAAAATAATACTATAAAAGTGCAGTCTAGAAATAAATTTACACTATGTATTATTATCATGCACTAGGAATGACTGCTGTAAAGATGTCTGCTTTAGTGCCAAGTAGTATTTATTGAAATCAGAGGAGCTGTACGTGGAAATAAGTATGCACATTGCTTGAATGCACTATATGTAGCTGTACTATGTATGCATATATGTATCTGTATATCTCTCTATATATGTACAGATACTCTGTTCTCAGTACTGGAGAAAACTTAATTGTGCCACACTACCCCCAAAGGTTGGATTATTTAAAAAAAGCAAAACAGCTCTCATCATAATGCAACAATATTTTTCATAATACTTAATATTGCCTTTTATTTTCCAGAATAAAGAGATAGAAGAATTAACAAAGATTTGTGATGAACTGATTGCCAAAATGGGGAAAAGCTAACTTTTAACCAAATTTCTGGACTTCGATATTGAGTGCAATATGACCATTGGCACACTGATGTCCATACATTTATGTGGACAGGTTATATTTTCACTTTTCCGTATGCACTACTGTATTTTCTTTCTAAATAAAGTTGATTTAATTGTATGCAGTACTAAGATTACTATCAGAATTTCTTGCTATTGTTTGCATTTTCATAGTATAATTCATAGCAAGTTGATCTCAAAGTTCCTGTATCAGGGAGATTGTCAAGTTCTCTAAGAAATTACCAATTGCTGATCCTAGCCTTCCCTTTGTACATGAGTTCCCATGTTGGATGTCTTTTGGATTTAATATAAACATGTATTACTTGCATGGGGACTCTTGCCTTAAGGAGTGTAAACTTTATCTGCATTTGCTGATTTGTAAAATAAAATTAAAAATTAAAAAAAAAAAAAAAAGAAAAAAGAAAATGCATGTCACTTAAATGAAATTCTCTATTGTAAATAAATTTTTTCGTTGAAAGTTGAAGTATGGCTGTATTTTATGTACTTGGCTTGTTTATTTCATGCGCAGCGCCAGATACAGCAGCTCTTATTAATGAATTCCTTCACAGAAAGCACTCTGTGGGTCACACAAATATACCACTTATGTGCACATATCTATGTATATATATATATGCTAGATTTGGACCACTCAGATCTTGAGCATAGGCTTAATCCTCCAAAATATTTAATACTCTGACCCTGATCCAACAAATCCCATAGGCAAATGTTAACAGGACTGTTTGTGTGAGTTGGAGGCTGTGACATGCGATGATGGGATGGGGGTTTTTAAGGATATCTGTCACTGAAAGGTGAATACATTTTCTTCTTCTTGCTACTGGAAGAATTTGCCTGCAGGGTTTGTGGAGATGAAGTATGTGTGATTAGAAGCACAACCAGAATAAGCTAGCTAAGTAGTGTTCTCGCACACCTCTTTATCCTGTAATTTATCCTCTGCAGGGGATTAGGTATGTAAGATAAGCATTAAAGCTTTAATAGCAAACAAACTCCTTTCTTGGGCTAATGGTACATCTCTTGTATCTTCATGATGTGGACAGTCTTCAGCCTGGTTCTTGTCAGCTCCCTTTTTGTACTCGAAAGTAAGTCAACTCCCTTTTCTTTCCTTTTTGATTTCTCTTTCATTTCCTACTTCAGGCACATCTGAGCCTCTTTGCTGTTCTGGGCTTCTCTCCTGGATTTGTTTGGTGTCAGATTATTTTGTGTGTTAGCAGCACAGCATTTCACCTCTGCTATGCAACGTATAAATATGTGTGCTAACAAATTGAAATGCAAGTGTGCCTTCTGCTCTGCAAGTCTGAAGTATGGTATTTTAAATACATTTCAAATTCATGCTTGCCTTTGAAAACACCATATAGTTTGAACCGAGGAAGAGGATTGAGTTGCAGTTGTAATGTTTAAACAAAAGCAAAACTCTGAAGATATACTGTTGTGCATTCCAGATGAAACTTTAGGATAAAATGAAATATGGATCGTAGTAAGTTTTTGTGTGTTTACAATGTACTTTTTCATGGTACTGTGGACTAAAGATCCTGACAGAAGAGGCAAAGAACTGCAAACTTATTACAGTGGACTCTGCTCTGAAAATGGTACAAGAAGATGTGGATGCAATTACAGAACCTCAGATATTCTTGGATTATTTTAAGTGCAAATTGTAGCAACTAATTAATATATGGTTGATTATTTTATATTTAAAATCACTAACTGGGCCACTTAAAAAAAAAAAGACAGGATTTGTAGAATCTTTAGATTTTTTTTAAACCTTTGCAATTTTTTGCATGTACTTCAGACAAAATGAGAAAGACTGTGTAGCTGATATTGTAAAATATTTTTTGTAAACTAAACACTACTGTTACAAGTGGTCTTTTTCCCCTTAATACCAGGTGAAGCACTGCAGTGTTACACCTGTGTAGGTTCTAGTGAAGAAGACTGTAACAGACAAGGAACTCAGCAATGTCCAGGGCATTCAGACGCGTGTGCGGTCATTAGAGGACAAGCGAGTAAGTAGTCACAAACAAGTCAGACTCATTACATTCTTCATAATAGCAATAAATAACCAGTGTTGGAAGGAGAAGAGTATATAGCAAGCTAAGGAGAAAAAGAAAAATGTTTCCTCTCAAAAGAAACCCTATTAATAAATCTCAATCCCTAATTTTATTGGTTTAGCAGCAATCTGATATGAAAGCCCTGAGTGTGATTTGTCAGTATGCCATGATGAGCTGTAACTGCACTACATCAAAGCTATGAAAAAGCTTTTCAAGCATTACCCACTTCTTACTTAAATCTGTCATTTTTTAGTTAAATGACTGACTTGGAAATTAGGAAGGAAAAGAAGCTAATGAGACTCTGCACTTGAGCATGTTCAGAGATATTTAAGCTGCATCAGTTGCAACTAAGATAAATTACAATTACTTAAGTGGGAGATTGTAAGCTGATGCAATTATATTAATTTACGTGTAAGGAATGGCCAAACCAAATGTTGTTGCTCAGTATTGGATGGTCAGGTTCCTGCCAAGGGGATGCAGACAGGAGTGGGTGTCCATGATCATGCTGGTACCTTTGGGTTCAGTGTTGTCTCTGCTCTAGGTGGCGTTATGAAGTCCTGTTCGTTCAGGTCCTTCTGTGAGCGGGCAAGGAGGGATGGATCCAGAGCACCTGGAGTGAGCTTTCACTGCTGCTACTCAAACAACTGCAATGCACAAAGCCTGGCTGCCAGGGTTACCACCTCCACGAGCTACGTCTCTCTCCTCGTCTTTACGTTGCTGTGGCACCCGTTGTTGAAGCTGACGTGAGATGGGAAACAAAGAGTATCCTGAAGCAACAAGTCTGCCTTCTTAGGATGATATTTCCTAATCACTTTACTCCATGTACCGTATTTCTCAGTAGGCAAAGAGCAGTAGGCAGACCTGACGGATGTTCAGATAAAAATTGTTCCACCTGCTAACTATGTCTTGACCTATATGTAAAAAACACTGCCCTCTTCTTATTTATCATTAAGAGATTGATCGTGTGAATACATCACATTTTCCTGCAATTTAGATAGCATGTATAAAGAGAAGGAGAAATCTTAGCTGGAGGTAGCCTTGTAGTAGGATAAAGGACCAATGTCTTCCACATGCTGTTTAGTGTTGGCAGAAATTCAAAAGCAAGCTGAAGTATTCAAGCACGAAGTGAATGAAAATTCTAGCAAGCAAATTAGTCTTTCAGAAAACATTTTCAAACTGGACAAAGTCAGAAAACTTCAAATAAAGATGAGTTAGTACTAATACAAACTGGTAAGAGAAGGTCATTTGAGAACAATGCACACAGGTATGTTCTATTATGTATATTTCTTGGGAAAAAAACCCTTCCAGTCTTTTCTGATTCTTTGAGAATCTTACCACAACATTGGAAGAAGATTTTAAAATAAAAAAGTGCTTGGAAGTTGTTTTGAATTGGGAATCTCCCTCCAAAGATCAGCTCATTCTATCTCTACTGCTGGTTCTGGGAACAAGTGGTTAATGCCTGTCTTGTAGGCAAATTATAACTCCAGTAATAACATTTTTGTTTATCCAAATGCTTCTTGCAGTTTCAAGTATGTAGTTAGTTCTTCACTATCCTAAACTTCATTCTTTGAGGGTAAGAGTATATGTCTCCCCCTTTAATGGCATGATTGAGTTGATCTGTAGTGGTTTCTTTATCCTTTTCATTTTGCAAAGTGAATGTAATTAGTTGGAGATCTTTCGAGCTATAAAGAACTAAATCAACATGTTTAATAATCCCATTCATTGCAGTCTTACCAAGTCAGTGATCCAGAATGGGCCACGTTGTAGAAGGTGTTGTGCATCACTGGCTAGTAGGCAGATGGTCCTTTGGAGTGGTTATGTTGAAACTAGGCAAGATGAGGAATGACATGACACACGATGTGATAGGACTGAGGAGCGTCTTGGGTTTGTGATATCAGAGAGCAGGGTGGTACCTCCTTTGATTCAAAACTCAGGCAAGCAGATGAGTGATATTTGTAGATTTTAATACCCAACTGTGATGATCTGGTCTAATCTCTGACACACAACGTGCACAAGACTGGCTTAAAGTCCAGCTGCTGTCATTGAAGTAGAGGTGGTCTTTCAAGTGCTAGTTTTAGTTGCCTGTTTGGAAAAAGATTTGGGCATCAAGTTTATGGAACTCACAAAATAGGTGGCAAAGTAGTTTTTCCTCTAGCTTTGTGTTATTACTTTTTTCACTATAATTCTTTGAAAAATCAATTCCAGGCAGTGTGTCATAGAATGCTGCACATTCACAAATACGTTAGTAAGGTTGCATACTCTAGAGAGCTTCTTCAACTGCAGTCAGTGGAACCTCCATGTAGAATATAACCCTAGCCTGCCTCGTAGCTGTCTCCTGTCACATGGGCCACACTGACTCCTTGTTTTATTGTACACTTTCCTCTGTGTGGGTCCTTTCATCATCTGTAGGTTGTGGCTTCAGACTTGGACTGTTCTTCTGGGGTTTTGTTCTCATGGGCTCGCAGGCAGGGTGGTTCTGGTCTGTCCTTAATTGCTAGGCACTAAGTCTGATCGATATAAAGATTGCAATAATGCAACAGATCTTGGCTGAGAATGTTAATTTAGATTCAGATATCTCATCTGTGTAAAAATCACTTAAGTTGGTTTAAGTATTTTTCATTTCATTCTCAGCTTGAATCAATTCCTTCAATCTGTTCTGCCACAGGAAATAGATATTGATTGTATCTTTATTTTCTGATTGTTTCATGATGATAAATCTGTATTGAATGCAATCTCTGTATGTGCTCAGTGCATTTCCTTAAAATAAAATACATGCAATGACTGACAATGTCTATTGATAAACAAAACTGCATCTTTTACTTGGGATTTCCAGCTGCATCTGATGGTTTGTTTTTCAGCAGGAATTCTGTGGTTTTTTTTATTTTCTGTGGGATGTGTTTTTTAGATAAAACAGTGAATGTTGATAGTTTTCTTACTGTGATATTTCCATGTTAAAATAAGAAGGTAAGGCTCTACTCTCCTGACAAACACCATCTGTCATTCCTGACTGCAGCCAGGACTCAGATCTTCAGGCAGCTCACAGCCTCCCACCGCCTCCATTTGATTCTGCCACCCAGCATGTAACGGGCTGTGTTTTACTTTTTTACAGGTCTGACATTTTCCCTGCCTAATTATGAACCTGAAGTGTGCACGCATGTATTTATCTAGAAATCATAAACTGTATTTCTGAATTGGTGATATCAGAGCGGTTTCACAATGGTTCTTGGCATAAAGAGGGAGACAAGCACAGAAGAAATGGAACAGAATAGAAGGAATATTTTTTAAACACCTTTAAAAATACAGAAAATATTATAAAGTATCCATTGCCATGATTGTGCAGAGCTATTTTCAGTCATATGTAAAATAGAAAATAATTGTCGTTGGTTTGGTTGTTCTGAAGTCCAGTCATTCCTGGTGCAGTGGCAGAGTCTTTCTGTCTTCTTTAATGTGGGCAGACAATTGGGACAAAAGGAGCAGAAACTGATAATGAAACGTCTTCCACTGCAACTTAAAATGATAGGACTACATTTTCATCTGTGGTATTGGTTGGATCAGTTGGGTCAGTACTGGGTTTGAGTGTAATGCTACCCTCTCACCTCTAAAGATCCCCAAAGCAAGAGGTTTCATGATTTCTGATTTATAAATGAGAGAAACTCTCAATTATAACTCTAACTTGTAGGACTCACAGATAGCCCCAAATCATCATTTCCATGATTTCTTTATATCCTCTTGGTTTTGGCAGGACAGAGAGTGTTTCCTTATTTTCCCAGTCTTCTCAAAGACAACGAGAGCCTCTGGGACCTTTGAGGAGCAAAGCGCCCCTGAACTTTCACAAAGAGCACACATGCAAATGTATGATTTAATTTGTGCCAATATTCATCCATACTTGACTTTTCCCATGGTGAAAGCAAGGTTCCAAGCTCTCTTGTTCTTGGTAAGTAATAAGAAATCCTGGAAGTCTGTGAGCTTTAAAATCTAGATCAGAGGAAGTTACCTCAATGTGGTGTTTAGTGGAAGAAGTTTTAAGTACACCCTGGTGCCAGAGATCACAGTTTCTTTTTAAACCTTTTTTTCATGTGAAATGTTAGTGTGGCTCTGTTCAGCCCTTCTACCTTGTGCTATCATGTCTTTGGGTACAACAAAAGCCCAACTGTGACAGATTCATTGTGAGCATCCCTTCAAAGGGTCTCAATCTTTGTGGACCCTATATATGTATAGGACATAGACAGAGCTTCTGGCTGTGGCTGGTGACTCTCCTTGGGGAGGAGTTTTATGCTTTTGAAATTATAATGCTCAAGATTATCACCCTGCACGCACATACACTCCCTCTTATCACCCGAAGCCAGCAGCGCACGGGGTATTTTTAATTGGTAAATTTATGACGTGCTTAGATGTGGCATATTTGCTCACAACAGAGTGGGAAAAAATGATAACAGTGTTAATCCAAGTAACAGTGTATATAAAGAGTGTAGCTGGAAATTCATCGTGTTGGTGGCGTAGGTGCAAGCAAACTTTGTTAGTGTCTGAACAAAACAAGGGAGAAGCCAACGTGGGATTCAGTTCAGGAAGAACCTCCAAAGCAGCATGTGATGCTTGGCAGCGTGGCTTTGTGGAAGGTAGATCTCATCAAAAACATCTCATTTGAGGTTATGGATTTTTGCTGATAAAGGCAAATACATAGATTTTGCAACACATTTCAGATAAAATTGCAGTCAGGATGTACAGACGGAGAGTTCAAGAGCTGGAAGAGTGGAAGACTGCAAAAACAAGTTCCCAGTAGAAAAGCATCCAAATTGTGTCTTGGACACGGGTGATCTCCCATCATCTTTCTGACAACCTCAGGATGTCAGTGTAAGAAGTGTCACAAAAAGAGGGGGCTGTCAAAGTACTGGCATGTCTGCATCAAGATACTCCTAGATGTTGCCATAGGGACAGGTTTCCAAGGGAGACAGGTAATGCACTTTTTTGGGAACAAAACTGAAGAAGAGGAATGAGAGCAGGAGGAGGTGCTGAGCATTTTGTAGCTGCCCAACCCTCCTCTGGTCTGCACTCAGCACCAGTAATCTGTGAAGGAGCACACTATTGCTAACATTGCTTTACTACAACCTCATTTAGCCCTGCAGGCAATACTTCTTTCAAAAACTACCCTTTAGCTGATAGCTCAAAAGACTTGTAAGTATGAGATTATGTTCAAAAGGTGAACAGGAGTTTCTCACTTGAAGTCATTTCTCTTTTCTGAAGACTTCCTGCCCTTCGTCCTCACCAAAAAGTTTTTCATTTTTTACTTTAAACACTCAAGGGGGAAGGTGTTTGAACACCAGCAGAGACATGGCCAAAAACTTAAGGCTGGTGCTCAAATGCAGTCACTGGTCCCTACCACTTTCATTGGAGACCTCTGTCATCGTATTGCAAGCAATGCTGGTCACCCGCAGGTTCTGATTTTCAGTGCAGAAAGGTCAGTGTCTGCAGAACTGACCCAGAGCTCATCTCTTCAGCCAGGTCAGAGCCTGGCTTTGCTCAAAGACAAATTTTTGATGCACAGTTTTGCTCCTGTGCCCTCCCAACCTTCACAGACCTTTTGCAGTCTTGAGGATGTTCTTTGCCTCCCTTTAGCAATTTGTCTTTTGGGACATTTATTTTGCACTGTGCCATTAACGGTGCTTGTGAGTATTTGGCAGTCTCCATCACTTCAGTTTCCACATTCTCCTAGCCAGCTATGACTCCTTGTATTGGATAAACACGTCTGGTTTTGTTAAATATTCAGTTTCAATGAATATGACTCTGGAAAGAGCAAATCAGTTACCAGGGTGAAGCAAATCCAGGAGTGGGGCTGTCAACTGAGCCAGGAAAAATGTTCATTGGGAAGTCATCCGAGCAGGGCTGTGCCTGTGGGGCATTGGCACAGGGTTTATTAGCATTCCTGTAATCAAGCATAGGAGGAGCTCCTGGAAAGGAGAGATCTACCAGTCTGCTTTGCATTTGGTGGCGTTTGTGCAGCAGATGAGAATGGATGGTTTGCCCCTGGGTTGGTTTGATGAGTTCTCCCCAAGGTTTAGGACAGGGAGGAGCTTCTATTAAAGCACCTTCGTGCTGCAGGTCTGCTCTGTTGATTTTCTGTAGATTTAGTAGATCTTCCTTCTGAATCCTAGCACAGCCGTGGGGTCA
Source organism: Podargus strigoides (assembly GCA_028020825.1). Lineage (NCBI taxonomy): Eukaryota > Metazoa > Chordata > Aves > Caprimulgiformes > Podargidae > Podargus > Podargus strigoides. Next base: position 4,839,992 of record CM051626.1, on the reverse strand, counting down.
AAATCCCATCCCCGAGATGGATGTGTGTGTGAAAAATGTCTCTGTGTGTTCAGGGTGTGGTGCTCTTGAAATGAGGGCGGTTTTGCAGTCAAGCAGGCAATTTCAGCTGTGATATTTTAGGAATGGTGCAAACCAATAAGGCTGTCAGAGCTGGCCTCGATGAGACTCTTCTGAGGATGATGACAGGTAGGGGAAAAAAAACAAAAAACTTTGATTTGACACCTCCTGTTAATGTTAGTCCCTGAGAAGCAGTCCCTGAAAATGTCATCTTCTGTTCAAAACTCAGGATCTCTTGTGGAAACTGAAAATAATACTTTACTCACAACTCATCAGCAGTCTGGTGATCTCATCTGACCTTTACTTCAACATGGCTTATCCAAAGCTTTTTATGCTTATCCAGACTTTGGCTTCAGACCACACTGCGAACCTGAGCTATTTGGGGCAAATCCTGATGACCTGGCCTACAAGAGAGCTGGGGAGGGACTTTTTACAAGGGCATGTAGTGATAGGACAAGGGGTAATGGGTTTAAACTGGAAGAGGGGAGATTTAGACTAGACATTAAGAAGAAATTCTTTCTGTGAGGGTGGTGAGACACTGGCCCAGGGTGCCCAGAGAAGCTGTGGCTGCCCCCTCCCTGGCAGTGTTCCAGGCCAGGTTGGATGGGGCTTGGAGCAACCTGGGCTGGTGGGAGGTGTCCCTGCCCATGGCAGGGGGGTGGGAACGAGATGAGCTTTGACGTCCCTTCCAACCCAAACCATTCTGTGATTTTATGGTTCCATGACCTCTCTTTCAGCTTGCTCCCATCAGGAGGATGAAGAGAGGTTTATTAGTCCACGGATGTGGTGTCCTGAGCCAGCAAATAAAACAGTCCTCCCTGTCTTGGAGCTGATTTCTAAGTCGTGGTGTGCTTGAGGATCTTTCTGTGCCCGGTCTGAGAGACCAGTTCTCTAGGAGACAGATGGCCACCGGGCTGCTGCAGTCTGGAGAAACACAGAGTCAGCCACAGCGCCCAAAATAGTTCTTAAAATGGTTCCTCTCTTTTTTTTTTTTTTTCCCTTAAACAATTTTGCTCTAAATTTGCCAGCAGCTACAGAAGTGTTTTCACTGATGTTATTTTTATCACTGGGAAACTGAGGTCAAGGTGGCCACAAGCCCCCGTCAGGCAGAGGAAATGTGACTGGAGCTGATGGCTGAAATTAGGACAAGGTTTAGGGATGTTGCTACCGTTGGATGTTTGCCCTGGTTGAAGGGAGGTGCCTGCAGACAGACACTGACCCTCAGGTGTCTCAGCCCTGTCTCAGCTCCAGGTCCCCTCCCAGCGCTGGCCGTCTGGATGTCAGCTTTGTCCTGCTTCCCTGCCGGTTCCTGCTGGGAATTTGGATGCATTTTAAATCGGATTAGACTCTGCTCATTCTGCATGAAAAGTCTAAAGAGGCTGTGGTGCCAAGTCAGGGGCTCATTTATGGAGTTTTTGATGAGCATCAGTGTGCTCATCCTTTATTATTTCTGCAGTAAAATCACCTTCATTGCTTTGCTGCATAATTTACAAGGGAAACTCCTTAGGGTGTCATCTAATCAAGGTGGAACCTAATCACTTCCACTCAGTCAACAGATAACTTGCCTCAAGCCCCTTAGCTGACTCACAGGTGTGTCCCACATCACTTCATCATGCTCATTATAAAAGGAGGGAGCTCACTGAGGGTGGAGCTCCTCTTCCTGGGGCTCCTCTCTCCTGGCCTTCTGCTCCTGCTGCTGACCTCAAGGACCAGGCTGAGTAGACCCTTGTACACTTTATGTTGGTGAGTGTATTAGTGTTGTTATTCTATTAAATCTGTTTCTACTTCCCCTTCTCAGCTGGGGAGGGGGCATTGGGTGGTGGAACAACTGCTGCAGTTCAGCCACAGGTACAGGTTAAACAGGCACCCATCCAAAGGAACTCTGTTTGCCCACACACAAAAGATCACAGATCTGGTTCAAGTCAGAATCGGTGACCTGAGAAACATCCCTTGGGAACTGTACTTTATTTTCTCTCATCTGAGTAGCAGGACTTTAGTGCAAGTTTTTTGTTTTTTCTTATAAGTGTTCTTGAAGTGTTGGGCTCCAACACTATAGAATCCTCATTAGACCTATTTATTTAAATCCAGAAAACATTGGAGCTTTTTGTATTGCTTGTAGATGTGTTCCTGAAATCTTGGTCTCCCTCTCAGCTTCTTTGGGCAGTGACAGGAGTGGATGGGGAAGATGGGACACTTGAGACCAAGTGACCTAATGGCTGGTCACCACTGCCCTCCCTCTGCCATCAGCCTTACCCCTGCTCCTGCATTTCTGCTCCTCTGCTTTCTTCAGAAACTAACTCCTCAAATCTGGCAGCTCAATTTCTTGAAGCAGTTCAAGGGAGACTAAAGCAGGGATGGGACAGGACCGAGAGAGAAGGACCACCCATAAAAACCATACCCCCATAGGCTTTCCTACACTATTTTATTTGCCCTATGAACACAGATGTCCATAAGAAAGAATCACCATGTGTTTTGTCTAAGAAAGCTCATCTTGGTCTGGGAAGAGTGGTTTTGGTAGATGTTTGGTTGCAGCGGGTTGTGATGTGTCTTATCCTGGAATATTGGCTGCAAGTGATGTCAAAAATCGTGCTGTTGCCCACTGTACTGCTTTATCTTTAAGTGAAATGGCAGGCAGGCAGCAGCACAGGGTACATTAAAAAACCTCCAGTGGTGTTAGCTTCATGTTTGATTACTAATCCTCAACACTGGGCTGTGGAAAAAAAAAAAAACAAACCAGGAGAAATAGGGCTGCAAAGGGGTGGTTGGTACAGAAACTGCAGCCCTTACAGGTCATGATCACGACAAGAGAAAATAAAAGCAGCTTTTGGCCATGCAGATCTCAGGAGGAGCTATTTGCTTTGTGGTAATTTATTTTACCATAAAGTATAGTTCAAATACTCTGACTTGAACTAGAATTGCACATCTCAGTGGAATCAAAAATGCTGTAGTCAGCTGAAGGTAACCACCTCCATGAGCAGACACTCATGGGAGTGTGCAGTGTGATGTTGCTCAGCTTTTTAATTGCTTTTAAAAATAGCACTGTGCACAAAGCAATGTGTTAACCCATGAGAAGCCAAATATCTCACTGATGGCAAGGGAACAGCACAGAGACACACACACAGGGCATGCCAGAGAGGGACATTTGTGGCAGCAATAGCCAGTTTTCACTTCTCCATCACTGTGATGGGGCTGGCAGGCAGCAGGAGCTGGGCTGGCCATTTGTTTGCTGCTCAGCACCTGTGAAACACTTTTTGCTGGGCTGGTATTCTAGCAATACCTCCAATTCTGCAGTCAAGCTCTTCTCTCAAGATAGCTGAAGCACATCATTTTATATATGCAATGATATAGGATAGCTCTGTTGTGTTGGTAAAGCCAGCTCAGGAATGAAAGCAGTCTACAAAAGTATATCCCAGGCAGGAGAAGTAATCCCTGCCATGGTGTGTGTTCCTATAGCAGGGATGCAATGTCTTCTTTCTGAAAGCTGGGGAACTTCTGAATTAAAAAAATTTTGAATCTTTCATATACCTGTATTTGCTTTATTTGATTTATTCAGTTGTCTGGTTTGGAAACCTCATTTTTGCACATGCAACATAATGACAGCAATGACAGTAGTTGACAGGAATTTTGAAAATTAAGAATTAAAGCCACTACAATTTCATCCACAGCCCCATTCTGTTAATATTTAAGTGTCCTTAAATTGCACTTAATTTGCACATTCACGATTTGTTCCTTTGATGGAGCAAGATATCAAACAGCAACAGAGAACTGACTGATTAGGGTCATCAGCAATCACCCATTTCGGGTTCATTAAATTACTTCACAGCTGCCTGACATTCTCCAGGCAGGAGGAGTATTGGAGGGGCTTTCATGCTCAAGTCAAGTAAAAAGAAATCAGTCCTTCTGGAGGAACATATAAATGGCAAGGAATATATGTACAAATACAGATACCCACTGATACCACCAACAGGCTGAAGAACTGGAGTGTAGGTGTTGCCTTTTCAAACTGGTGAAAATTAAATTGGGGAAATAAGTTCTGACGATATCAAAATCAGACAGATTTTTTACAAAAGATCATATATTTGGTCCTGAGAATGTAATGTTATTTTTTAGAAACAAAGTTATACAGCAGTTACAGCACCTTTCATCTGAGGATTTGGAAACCCTTCAGACAATCACCTCACTTCCAGCCCAGACCTTCTCAAACACCCTCGCTGCCCTTTTTCTCTGTTTTCCCCGGAATTATGGAGTTGTCTTGTTCTGGAGCGCTCTTCTCACCCTGACCACTCTGATCTCTTCAGAATCACTACAACATCTTTCCCCCCCCTCTTCTTTTTCCTCCATACACTAAAATAATGGAGCTATCACTTACTCATGCTCCTGTCACCTCAACTCATCTTCAAATTCCTTCTGAAAACTCTTTTTTTCTCAGTAATTCCTTTTTTCTTCCGACTGACAGCAGTGCTTGGTGACTTCACTGTTCCTCAGCCACTGCCCGTGCCTGGCTTGGCACCCAGCTCCCACGTGGGTGTCAGCTTCCCAGGCTTCCCTTTCAATAATAGGAAACTGAACACCCATTCTGGAGACGGTTAGTGTGAAAAAATCTTTTGAGGTTTCCTCCAAGAAAATGCCAGAGAATGTTTTATTGGCAAACAGCTGTTAGCAACCCAAGTCCTCACCCCATTCCAGTTTAACTAGTAAAATTACCTTTTTAACTTGCAGCTCTTCTGATCACAAAACAGAAACATTTCTTTTCATGTGCTTTAAAAATATATTTTTCCTCTGTATCGCAGGTGTCAGTGAAGTGTGGAGTGTGCACAGCTATGGCTGTAGCTGCTGGCCAGGTGAGTTAGAGACAGCACTGAGGTCTGGGAATACTCCTTGGGGTGGGAGGTCTCAAGGTGACAAAACTGGGGATGGGCTCAGGAACCTTCAAACTGCTGTCAGACCCCTTGAAGCTCTCAGGGAATTTTTGCCTGCACTGGCTTACATATAACATCACTGCATGTGTCTTTGTACTATGTTACTTGATAAAAATTGGGCTTCTACCCACATTTAAGATGCTGAATAATTGGCCCATCAATTTATGTCTGTCTGGGGTGAGATCTTTACAGTCAACACATTTCTTTTCTGTGGAGTTTGAATTTTATGGACATGCACAATGTGATGAAATCAACTTAAAAATAGAAGTGTATTCATTAAACAACTTCTTACCGGCAGTTTGCACCCCTGGGCTGGCAGGAGGCAGAGGAAGATATTTTTTATGATGAGGGTGGTGAGATGCTGGCACAGGTCTCCCAGAGAGGTGGTAGATGCCCCATCCCTGGAGACATTCAACGTCAGGTTGGATGGGGCTCTGAGCAACCTGGTCTAGTGGCAGATGTCCCTGCTCACTGCCGGGGGATTGGACTAGATGACCTTTAAGGGTCCCTCCATCCCTCACCCCACTGCGACCCTGCGCTCCCGGGCACTCCCCGCGCCCGCCGGCAGATGGTACCCGGGGCTCAGGAATCGAGCTCCTCCCAGGGCTTGGGCTCTCCGCTGCTTCCTCAACCAGCAAACACAGCAGACCTCGAAAGTCGGCGTGAAGTGAATCTTACTCCTCAGCTCCCTTGCCAGAGCCGACCAGGGAAATTGCCCCAGTATTCAGTGTCTTGTGTGCTCCATCCCCCGGGTCACACTGGCTTGTCGGTCCCCCTTCTTTAGGAGTGACATTATTTTCTTGTCCTCAAAAGGAATGCTTCATGCTATACACACTGTGTGTGCTTGGAGCTCTCAGATGTAAAGGACAGGGCTGAGTCTCCAGTACGAAGCTGGGCTGAACCTGGGAGATGGTTCCCCATGTGAGTTGTATTTTTACACAAAAATCCTCAAGTACATTTGTAGGTGTCCACAGGTTTTTTTAGGAGGCTGATAATTATGTGCCACATCACAAATTGACCAATTTCTTTCTGTCTTTGGGTGACCTTGCAAGCACTCTCACAAAAGTTGGATCAGAACAAGACCCATTTCCCACACCAAGTGCCTGCAGGTTTGTTTTTATTACGTGTCCCTTGCCACATCCCCTTGTGTGCAAGTACTAGATCTGCTAGACATTCATTCCCAATTCAGTGCCCTGCCCTGGGGACAGAAAGGATGGCATTTCTCTGGGGATGCAGTTGGGGAGCACTTGAACAGTGCTGTGAACAAACACCAGCCTTTCCCTGTGGGGTGAGTACTGGTTCGTGAGATCTCTCCTGCTCCTGTTCAGGATTTCTGCTTTCTGCAGAGACACCAGGCTGGTGTCTGAACCAGTTATATTCTAGTTTTCCCACTTACATAGAATGACTTGTAGTGATAGGGCAAGGGGTAATGACTTTAAACTGGAAGAGGGTAGATTTAGATTAGACATTAGGAAGAAATTCTTTACTGTGAGGGTGGTGAGACACTGGCCCAGGTTGCCCAGAGAAGTTATGGCTGTCCCCTCCCTGGAAGTGTTTAAGGCCAGGTGAGATGGGGCTTTGAGCAACCTGGGCTGGTGGGAGGTGTCCCTGCCCATGGCAGGGGGTTGGTAATGAGGTGAGCTTTGAGGTCGCTTCCAACTCAAACCATTATGAAATTCTATAATTCTATGACTTCATCTTTATGCAAGTGCAATAAAGTAGAATCAAGCAAATACACTGAATGGCCAAAAAAAAGATCAATATGTAAGACAGGTGTAATGGATTGTGCTCAAAGTAAGAACTCTGGTACTGCACTGATTGTAGTATCTTACCTAAAAAAATTATTAAATACCTCTTTCTGTTTAGTTATTTTACCCACATCTATTTCAAACTCCTGCAACTATTTAATGTGACATTGGCATTGTTTAAGAGTTTACTTGCTATGAAGGCTCTGAAGTTCATGGTCGTGTCTTACAGCTACAGAGGCAATCATCAAAAAATAGTTCCAGGTCTACCCTGTAAACATGACCAGAGTGACCCAGAGCAGAGGGGAGGCTCATGGGATGAGGCTCTGAACTTAACATCAGTCTTTTACACCCAGATACATAAATAACTTAGTTTTAAAAGATAGCTAAATCTTTCCCCACAGATTTATAAACATTCTTCCATGTCTGGAAACACTGTGTTGTAACACAGTGTACCATGGCCACCAGTGGAGTGAAGCATTTTAAAACAAACAAACAGCAAAGAAATGACGATGGGCATGAAAACATAAAAGCAAATTTTCTGGAGGATTTGTTGTTGCTGCCCTTTTGAAATAAAACAGCCTGTAGATTTGTAAGAAGGTTCAAAATATTGACAGTCTAACCTCCTGGCTTTTGTTTCTAAGCTCTTCCACCTTCAGCTGCAGTGCAATTTTTTGATATTAAGTGTGGTTTGTCCCTAACAAAATGCCATCAGTTTAGTTCTGTTTTGATAAGAAAGAAACTAAAATTTAAAGAAATTTAGCAATGATTAGGGAATGCCATAACCTCCTCATCACAAACACTGGCTTAGGATGGATGTGATGAAGGGCTTTTTCCCTCCAGGTTCCTGGTTTTAATATCTAATGAGGATCTGAAAGTCAGTAATATGAGAAGAGTCTTGATAGATGCTCTGGTAAACAAGAGCTGCCCCCTAATCCATGTAAAATTCTCATGAATGTTAATTAATGTTAATTAATTTGAAATGAAAGAGTAGGCTGTAAGACTTTATCAGAAAATACAATACAGCATCCTCGCAGATGATGCGCAAGTGAAGACTGATGCTAGAACAAAGTTAGCTCCTTTCCTCCTTCACATTTCTCATTTGCCAGCCACTACATTTGTTTGTTATAATTAGGGGTGTGGGCCTCCTGCAGTCCTGTGCTCCACCGGAGGCATCATGCATAATGTACATGTACATAAAGTACAGGTGTTTAATTCAGAGGGATCCAACATCTGTATTGTTGTTTGTCCTGGTTCCCCAGGCACAGCCCCATGGGCCAGCCATGCAGGCAGCCATGAGCAGCCCCCAGTCAGTGGGAGATCCAATGAAGGCACTGACTCACAGGTGTGTCCCACATCACTTCATCTGCTCATTAGAAAAGGAGGGAGCTCAGTGAGGGTGGAGTTCCTCTTCCTGGGGCTCCTCTCTCTTCTGCCCCTGCTGCTGACCCCAAGGACCAGGCTGAGTAGAACCTTGTGCACTTTATGTTGGTGATTGTATTAGTTTTGTTATTTCATTGAATCTGTTCCTACTTCAACCCATGGGGCTTTTCCCTTTTTTCCCCAATTCCCCTTCTCAACTGGGGAGGGGGCATCAGGTGGTGCAACAACTGCTACAGCTTAGCTCCACGTACTGGCTAAATGTAGACACTGTCTGTAACTTGCTGTGCACCACCCAACCCTTCCTTTGCTGAGGTTACCATTTCTTTCAGACTTTTAAGGTGTAAGTTGCCAGTTCTACTAATTGTCTTTTCCTTCCCAAACCAAGTTTTCCAACTTTAATGTCAAGTGTTAAGCAAAACCAGAAATACGTGGCTGTTCCTGTTAGGTTCCTCTACTACAAAGCGTGCTTTTCCCACTTCTGACGTAACTCATCCTGACGTTGCCTTTTCCACTGGAAAATCAGTACTTTGTCCTTTACACCAGCTGTCATCACAAGCACTCGTGGTCACTGGGCTCCTCCACACACGCACTCACCTTTCGAGTGGTCTCCCCGACACGTACGTTTTCTCTGGCAAGGACTGGTTTCCTTATGGTCAGACAGGGATACTTTCTGTCTTCTTCTGGCTTGGAACTGCCCACTCAGAAAACCTGCTCGCTCAGGCTTGGATGACTTCCCCATTTTCTGTCTCTTGAGGTTGTTCTGGATATGGACTACGGGCTCCTAGCACTTCACCTCCTGCAGCCTGAGCTTGTTTCAGAACCTCTTCTGCAGTTCCCTGTATCCCTCTGATGCCAAAATGCATCATAGAATTATAGCCTTGGTTGGGAAAGATCTCTAAGATCATCAAGTCCAACTATATATTGGTGTAGTTCTCACTCAAACCTTTCTTTTTTGTCTTCTAACATGTAAATCATCTGCCACTCTTCTCCCTATTAATCAGGCAGCCACTATATAAGTAGAAATTATTTCTTGTGTTGAATGAAAACACAATTTAATGAGCTAGGAAGGCCAGTAGGTCTCTAGTAAGAAAGCTACAGAGCTTTGTGCCCAACAGCAAGTGTATTTTAGATGGTTTAGCCCTTACACTGTAACTTTCACCAGCACACACACGGGCAGAGATGTGTATTTGATCTGTATTACATCTGCCAGAGCAAAAGCCACTCCACATATACAATTTCCCAAATATTTGTAGAATTACACTCTATGATTCCCCTCCTCATGCTTCTGAACAAATCATGGTTGGAAATGGTGGCCTAGGTACGGTAATATGGAATAAATAATTTATGCCAATCTGTTATTAACAAATCTTTTATCCCTGCAGGTTATTTACACTCCGTGAATTTCACCTACTGAAAACAACCCTCTGGTGGATCTACTGAGGGATAAATCCAACTGTCCAGATAATTCCAGCTTGTGAAACAGTTCTGTATTTTAGCAGGTAAGGAAGTGAATTAGAGTGAAAAGAAATTACTTCAATTCCAATTCAAGCTTTTTTTGAAATACAAATCTTAATTTTGTAATGTGTTTTCCTACATCATCAAGAATTAACTCTTAAGTGTTCCAAAGTGCCCATTTTTATTTCATCTTTTAAGTGCTCATGGAGAACCAAAGAAATCTGTTTTATTTCTTATAGCAACCAGAGTATATAAATGTATAGTCCCTTTGCTGTAGCATGAAGGAAAGGTGCTGAACAGGAAATTACCCTCAGGCTCCAAATTATATTTTGCTGGAACCTGAATTGCATCTTTTTTGAAAGCTCCTAAAATGCGTGGGAGTGAATAGTGATCTGTACTGAGATAATACAAATAATTTTCTTAGTCTTCACAGACTGAAATTAATTGGACCCTAGCAGGGCTTTAAATATGTGACATTAAAGAAGCACATAGTTACCCTAAAGGAATAAGCTACCCTACGTTTTAATGTTGCATCATTGTCTTGTTTTGTATTCCTGGCCACGTGATATTGACTCTGGAACAGGAGGAAAGATGTTTTAATTACTCATAAATAATTATGTAAATGTACGTAGCAATGCTTGTTGAAATTAATCATCCATTAGCATTCTGGGGAAAAAAAAAAAACAAAAACAAAAAAAACAACGAAATAGAAATCAGATGAGATATGGCTGCTGAAAGCTGAGCTGAAATTCTGTTCCATTTCACAATCAGCATTCATGAAATGTGCTTGTGAATATCAAATAAATCTGCCTGAGGGAGGAGACACTTCCCAGAGAGGGCAAGCGATATTTGTAATTGTTAAAGGCCATCAAGAGATCATAAAGCAGCTTATGGAGGAAGATAAACTGCTTTTATCTACATTTGTGAATAAGGAAAGAGGAATGAGAAAGCGACGCTTAAGTTATCTAAAAGGTATTGGACATTAAACCCCCAAAAGAATAGAGGGTATCTGCTGTCTCTGCACCGTGTGTCCCACACAGATCACTGCCACATAACCTGCAGGGTCAGCTCGCAGAAGTTCACACCGGGGCAACCTCTGGGCAGGCACTGAAGGGAAAACATCAATTCCCAGTGCCTTGTAAGACAAGGGAGGTGATTCTGCCCCTCTACTCGTGAGACCCCCCCTGAAGTGCTGTGTTCAGCTCTGGGGTCCTCAACATGAGAAGAACATGGACCTGTTGGAGTGAGTCCAGAGGAGGCCATGGAGATGATCGGAGGGCTGGAGCACCTATGGGGACAGGATGAGGGACTTGGGGTTGTTCAGCCTGGAGAAAAGAAGCCTACAGGGAGACATTAGAGCACCTTCCAGTACCTGGTGGGGGCTACAAGAAAGCTGGAGAGGGCTTTACAAGGGCATGGAGTGATAGGATGAGGGGTAATGGCTTTAAACTGGAAGAGGGGAGATTTGGACTAGATATTAGGAAGAAATTCTTCCCTGTGAGGGTGGTGAGACACTGGCCCAGGTTGCCCAGGGAAGCTGTGGCTGCCCCCTCCCTGGCAGTGTTCCAGGCCAGGTTGGATGGGGCTTGGAGCAACCTGGGCTGGTGGGAGGTGTCCCTGCCCATGGCAGGGGGATTGAAAGAAGATGAACTTTGAGGTCCCTTCCAACCCAAACCATTCTGTGATTCTATAATTTGGATTCTTTAACCCGTTGATGCGCTCTAGGTTGGCCCCTGAGCTGTCCCACACTGCCACACACCCTTTCCTCTCTGGGGTGATGCCCTCCCTGATATTCCCCCTGCCTCAGCAGCTGCCTGGGGACCTTCTAGGGAAGAGCTGTGGCATTTCAGGGCAGAGGAGCTGGAGGACACCGTGAAGACCACAAGAGCAACACAAAAACAGCTGAGAGCCTCTTCTGACCTTTTGCCCTTTACTTGATTGCCTGTTTCTTTAAAGTGAATTTACTTATGGGTTTTTTCTTAATTTAGTTTTTTCTCCTGCTATCCCCATGAGGCATTCTTTCCTGTGAGTCATGCACACCATAAAGAAATTACTGTTTGGCTCCAAGTTCTGCTCCCATGCCTGGAATCAACATTTTTTCAGTTAGAGATAGGAAATGAGCTGATTTTAGGGGTGATTCATTATTTACTATTTTGACCTGGGATGTGCTTTTACCACTAGAGCTTTAGAAGAAAAGAAAACCATACAATAAAATCCCTAAAACACCAGGCCAAAGCTACGTGTGACTCAAAACACTAAACATGCCCTTTAATGGTTTGTTTATATCATATGCAGTAGTAAGAATCCCTTATATCTTTTGATATTGATTTTATATTTTATCAGGATTATTAATGTGATTAATTTTATTCCAGAATGGTATCTTAGTAATTTAAAATACCTTTCAGGAGTATATTTTCTCATATGGCTCAGAAACATGGTATTGTTTATGCATTTATGTTCTTTTATGTGTGTATGAAACAACATAACAAGGTACTTTTCAAACACCTATATATCCTGGATGTAAAAATCATACAGATATGCATATGTATAAACAGAGCAGTCCTGGGCACTAAAGCTCATCAGTACTAACTCCAGGTGGATTATAATCATTTCCAGTTGCCAAACAACCCCAGCAGTGCTATTTGCTGAGCTCCAGCCCAACGGGCAGACCCTGATGGCAGCCCAGTCCAAGCCACCAAAATCCTCCTGGAAGCCAAGAAGGTGAAACCTCACCACTGCTGCCTGTAGTAGGGATATTTGCAATGTACCTGGACAGGTTGGTCCCGGGATTGAAGGCAATCACAGACTGCCCACAGACAGGATTTTTTGAACCATACAATAGCTGATGGTTTCTAAATGCCAAGGTTTGCCCATTTTTCTCCAACGCGGTCAGGTGAGGTATTGAAATGTTTTCTCCCTCCCTACAGGCTTGCCTCTCGGTATGTCAAACCATTTGTGGCTTTGAGGGGTTGATCCTCCTCCATCTCCATCACAAGAAGTGCTGAACATGTCAGGGTCTTGCCCCATGCACGAATGTGTGTGGGTCACAGCTCTGCTCGGCTTAGGACTTCACCATGGATCCGCAGATCGACAGGGACTACGTAAACGCCATGAATTAGCTCTTCACTTAAAAGGAGTGAAAACAAAACCCAAACCAAGCTCTGAAAGCCTTGCTTGAACCCTCTGCAAGTCACATTCTAAAATTAGGTTTGGACATTTAGGTCATCATAAAGCAGAAGCTGCCACCAAATTTGTTTGGACGTAACTCACTGCAGCACTTTTGCCAGTAGAAACAAATTAGAAAATGCTGGCCAGCTCATCAGATCCTCCTGGTTTATTCATTTTGAACTAAAGCAGTTGCAGAAAGTTCTTAAGTAGTGCATCTTCATCCTTGGTATATATTTATGAAAAAAACAATGATTTTAATTTTTACTGCAGGAAATAGAACACATCTGAGATCAAGAAGTCTCTCTTATGGTGGCCATCAATTGAGGTGGGAGGGGAGGAGGAGGAAGAGAAGAGGAGGGAATTAATTTCCCAGAAAAGGCCACAATATATTTTCAAACAGTTAATTTAAAATATTGTTCAGAATTACTTCTCTTGGTTGAAGTGAACATGATCTGTTTTGTTCTCACAGGACAGCTTCTGGATTTGAAGATGGGTTTTAGAGTGCAGCTGGCATTTCTGATTTGACTAATAATCTTGCAACCACATAGTGATAAGATTGCATGGCAGTGAGATTGCCTTTCGATGCTCTGTGCTAGCAGACCGAGGAAAGCAGAAGTTACCAATGACCTCTCCTCAGTCCCACGATTTTTAGTTGGGAGGAAGAATGGGTTTAAAAGCCTGATACCCTGCAAGCAGCTAAATGGGCATGTACCACCCTAAAACATCTCGAACTGCAGAAAGCCAGAGTTAAAGCAGAGCCCTTAAACTATAATTTTCAAACAACAACATTTAAAGCCATCCCACCATTTTTGGAGTCTGGTTAATGAGCCTGAACGTGGTGTGTACAACCAGCACACAAACAGCACCTAACATTTTCCTATTTCTGCTTGGCTGCCACTACTTTAAACAATTACTTCAGAAGGGTTTGACATCTAACTGGGAATATGCTGTGCTGCTTGTGGTGAGGAGACCAGGGACCTGCTGACCATCATTGGACACGTCAGGGGTGATCTCTTAATTACCAGACACACTGAGGCTGTTCTAGCTGTAGAGATGTCCTGAGGCTTCCCTCCCACTCTTCATCAGGAGTAGAAGTGAGGGAATCTCTGCTCCTCATTCAAAGCGACTGTCCTCAGCTCAATCTGCTCAAGACATGAGAGCTCTCTTGCTAATTAAAAGCAGGCCAATTTTTAGTCTCTTTTCATCTGGAATGAGTGATTTTGGGAAGATGTAGCAGATCTTACAAACTATGACACTACTCAGGCCCAACATAGGATTGCAGCAGCTGAAGCTCTCGCAAGCGCCTGCACAGGAAACGAGATCTCAATGGCATTTCTGTCTCACTTCTGAAGGAGCCCAGCCCCGTTCCTCTTCCTTTTCAGAACACAAACAATGTGTAGAACAGTATATATATTGCTACTGCGAGCTGGGATTTTGTTAATTGTTAATGTAGTGGAAAATAGAGACTTTTCACACAGTTTTCTTTGTAAAGCCAACAGTTGGCTACAAGAAAATGCTCTGTAAGCACAGGATGCATGTTACAGGGAAGAATGCTACTGGACTGGCAAAGTCAGGTCCACAAAAACAGTGACCTGACGATTAAAACTTCCTACGCAATCTTAATCCAGGACACTCTGGCATAAGCATTATAACAAAACCTTGTAATAAATAATTGGAGAATCATTTTTGTTCCCACATCCCTGCTGCAGAGAGGAAAAGCCTTCAAAAATGAGGTGTCTGCATGTTCTGTCATCTTCTTGTTGCCTACTGCATCTTGCAATGTGCTGTTTAAACACTTTTTTGAAATCATGATACTTAATGTCACCATCAGGTTTGTGATGGTTCTCATCTCAATTATGCTCAGTGAACATAGCAGATGTTTATTAATAATGTACTTTCATATCAATTTGAGGTGTGAAGATTCAACTTCTCTGAATTAACCCCTTGGGGAACAAGGATGAAGGGAAATGAACATCAGACACATCCACCTTCTCTGCTCAGCTGCTGTCTCAGACCTGGGGTTCTTTCAGAGGATTTAGAGGTATGTAGCATATCATTTATTTGACGTGCAGCTTTAGCTGACTCCAGTTACAACGAGTTATTGACAGCTCTGGAGCTCTGAATCAGAGGTTTCCAGAAAGTAGACCATTAATAACTGGTGACTAGGTGGGGAATTGATTAACTCAAACTATCAAAGGCACCAGGTGTTACAGGCAATCCAGCCTCTTTTCTTAAACAATTATTTTCCTAAACTGATTCATGCCCAGACGAGGTCCATCCTCTGCAGGGAAACAGGCAAGTGTCACATAGGAGAAAGAAAAAGCATCATAGAATTGCTGTTCATTGGATTGATTTCTGTGAGGCTGAGCAAGTGCCCCTTTGGGGTGTTCTTAACTCATTTTCATGTTTTAATGTGCCTTTGTGTATAACTTCCCTTATGTCTAGTTGTGATAACCACACGAGGGGAGGTGACACTACCCAGAGGACTGGGAATGTGTACCATTACCCACTGCCAGAGGTGTCAGAGTGCACGTTCTGGGTTAAAAAGAGTAAATATGGGAAAGACTCATCAGAAGCACAGCTGTTATATAGAATTTCATGCTGAGGAGATGGAACTGATTTGTGTTTGGACGTGAGACCTGGAGTGAAATTTAGCAGTATGGTTTGGAGGGGTTGGTTCAGAGGAGAAGAGAAAGAGGATCTGTGGCTGTTGCAATATTTTAAAAGGTCATAGTGAAAAATCCATCTGCTGGATACTCGACTGGGTTTCCACCACGACTCACTGGATGAGCAAGCCCACAAAATGTAATTAATTTGTGCTTTGGAACTCCCATCTGCTCAGAAGACTGAATTTCAGAGTGTTTCAGTGCATTTCTTGTTTTTCTTCAGCTGAGATTTTTCCAGTGTGGCTGCATCTCTCAGGTGTGGCACATTATTTGTGTGAGACTTGAGATGAGATTCAATAAAAACCAGCCAAGCCAGTGACACCTCAAAGGTGCGACAAAGCATTAATGCTTATTTACCCTGGAAAGAAGCAATTCAAACATGTTTTCTTCCAGGGTCAATATGAACTTTCTGTTTAATTCCTTTTTTACCAAAGGCTGCTGGATTCCCAGGCAATGGCATGGCCGAGACAAATCACCATTTCCTCTTCAGAAAATGGAAGTGGTGAACAATTGTTCTTTTTTCTTTCTTTCTTTCTTTCATTTTTGTTCTTTTGTTTTGTTTTGTTTTGTGGGAAAAACAACTTCTGAGTTCCTTCACCACTTTCCAAGCTGTGCTATGATGGGGCTCAGCCAACCATGACCTTTCACAAGGTGGGGGAGGAGGTATGATGGAGTTACAGCTCGTTTCTCACTTGTAATGATCCCTTTGCAAAGCAGTACCTGTGTCTCCAGGACCCACGAATGCACAGCTACTTGGAGAAGCGAATGATTCATCTTTCTCTTTAATTTCCTTCAGAAGCTGTGGCAGTGGCATTGTTCAGTCGACCCATAAATATATATATTCTTTGCAATCAGAGCATTTGCATCGCTTTAAATGCATCGGTGAAAGGCAGCATATGGAAAACTCTGATTGCAAACATATGGGAAGTTGCATCAGAAACAGACACTTTTTTTTCTCCCGCCTTCTGCGGATGTTGATTTGCTCCACTCACAGCTATTTGGGGAAATAGCAGGGAAAATACATTTCCTTTTTTTGCTGAGTGCTATCTAAGCCCTGTGGATTGATAACTACAGTGTTACTGGGGTCTCTAACACGTTCTGCCAGCTGAGGGACTTCTTTATCTTGAATCGTGTGTTTCCTATTAATAATTACTCAACAGAAGTTTAGTTATGTATTATTCATAGGGTTTTTTTTGAAGTTGTTGACAACACCTGCATTTAACTCTGCAAACCAGTCCTGAATCAGCTTTCAGAGATTTCCGCCAGATTTGGGTGTCACCAGACGAAAAATGTAACTCTTACAGTAGAACAATTCTTTTTACTTTTTTTCCTTCCTAGAGCTAATTGTTTTAATTACTTACCACTTTGTTTCCTTCTAGTAACCAGGTGCTGCTTCTTGCCCTGCCTGTAATTGTGTTTATTTGTTAATGCCAGAGTTAGAAAGAGAAGCTACTTTTATAAGAGTGGAAACAATCTTAAATCATCTTCAGTCCTGGCTTGCGTCTGGCAGTGTCTCATTCATCTAACAGAGGCTTTCCAGGTTGGTACATCAGACAGGGCCCAACATTCTCAGACCAACAAAAAAAATCAAAGTGAAACAACTATGGACTTGGGAAAGAGTATTAATGATTACAGAGGGCTAAATTGCCAACACTGCATGTAGTACAGATTTCTTTTCCTCTACATCCCAGGCTGCTACGGTTCATTAGTGTGAACAGCAAAATCTTAAATGTACCTTTCAGCTCATGAAGAAAATAAAGGCCCAATTTAACAAGGGTGGTTTATGCAATTTAATTTTAAATTTTAATTTTTTACTGCCCACAAAGAAGAAAAAAAAAACAAAACAAGCAAGAAAAAAAGACAGATCTGGCAGGAGCAGGATGCCCACCGTTGCAGTGCCTGTGCAAGGCGCTGCTCCTTCCAGCACCGCAGAAACAGGGGGCTGCAGCTTGTGCCACTGGATTTATAAGCACACAAAGCTTTTGATTTCATTTCAAGCATTCAGATTCTGGTTTGTAACAAAATAGGGACCTGGAAAGCCAAGCAGCTGCCACAGCTCCTCGTGCAGCAGGGCTGAGCCTGGGCAGGGGGCTGTGGCAGGGCGCCTGGTGGGTCTGGGTAGGGATGTGGTGCAGGAACATAGCCTGAAATTACCTTTTCTAGCCAGTCTGTTGATGCATTTGTCATTCCCTTTCAATCATTTTACTTGCATGGGATCAAAGAAAAAGTTTGTTCTAACATTAACTTCAAGCAGTACTTTAATAAAGGTGTTATTTTTACCTTGTACAAGTTGTTGTGGGTTTTTTTTTTAATTCACTTGCTTAAAAATTATTTATTTTCTTCCCTTCCTCTTCTTCCTCCAGTATCACCGGACCGAGGTGAGCAGCAGACACTACCTAGTCACAGTTTCTGTGATAGTTTGGTAACCTGGTATCTCCTTACCCTGGAAAGACTCACACCACGAAGATGATGTGATTCTGTTAGGTATGAGGAGCAGCACTTTATTGTGGTCTCCAACTTCCCCAAATCCTTACATCCAGAAGCACTATTTGCTCTCAATTTTAGAAAGCTTCTAAATGTACTTCTTACTCTTTTATGCTCCTTCCAGAATTTCTACACCTTGAGCTGACAGCAGTTCAAATAATTTCTGGCCTTAAAATCAAAGTTTTTCAAAAGGCAGAGACAGACGGAATAAATAAAGTTTTAAAAACTTTCCAACCCATTTGTCAGATCATTTTTTTTCTGTAGCAGGAGGCTGGCAGCAGTGACCTGTGCTGGGAAATGCTCAGTGCACCAGCACGGCCTTGGTATTCGTAGGCTAATTTTTGTTTTGAGTATAACTGTTGACTCATGGAAAAATAATCTAAGTGTTTTGGGCTGGTCCCTGACATGATCTTCCTTGAATTAATGACTGTCTGTTTCAAAATAAGCGTGGAGAAGCTCTTATGATAATGTTTTTATCCTCTAGCTCTCTCCCTAGCCCGCTCTTTGAGAGGCAGAAGTCACTGGAAGTCAGTTCCCAGCAGCTGTTCTCTATGTGGGTGGTTGGGCTTTTCCAGCGAGCAAAATTCAGCCCTACCAGACTCCTGCTGCCACTCCAGCACCACTGCCTCCAAGCATCAAGTGACATTTCACGTTAAAAATTCATGCTAAGATGCGAAATTAAATCAGCCACTTTTAACCAGAGTGCTGCAACAGTCGCTGTGGGCCAATGGCAAACATCCCTCAGAACGTCCATGTGGCAGGAGGCACATCTACCCAGCAAAATCTAAACAGCTAAATTTAGTCCAGATAGGAAATTAGCTTGAGGCTAAGTAAAGTTTTCTGCTGCTTTGTTTTGTTTTTAGATTACCCAAGAGATGTTCCTTCCTGGAAAGGGAAATAGGACAGAGATACAGAGCTGTTTTTCAACCCCTCCGTTTACATGGACTCATTTCAAGTACGTTTTGTCGTGTGGTTGTGATTTAAACCTTACTGGCTCCTATTTTCAGATGGAAAGATGTCAAGTGCCAGTACCAGGTCTGCGTGCAGCACAGCTCCTGTCGGTACCTCTCTCCTGGGCACCTTACTTCCAAACTCTTACCTGCTCTGAACACAGGAGGACAATGTAAAAGTTTACTTTTAAAAATTTCCTTTGCACCTAGGAGCTAGAATCGGTATTTATTGCAAAATTACATTCCAGAACAGATGAAAAATTATGAGCTCTGCTATGTAATGTCTAAGCCAGAGGAGACAGAGCTCCTCAATCCAGCAACTCCAGCCAAAGCTCAGTAAAATCTAATCCACAGACTTTCTGGATTCATATTTTATCATCTACCCTAATATTTTTGCTTGGGTGTCATTTTGCTTAGAGAGATGCTTCTAAACCTAAATCCTGGAGCTAAGCAGCCCCGACTGCCTGTGTGTCTGTTTGCATACATCAAACCAGACCTAAGATTTCTCATTTTTTTCATTAAATCCACTATTTTTCGTTGTATATGTGTAATTTTTTCTGACTTGTTTTATTTTGCAATCATTGGGGTAGAAGTGACTGTAGGAAAGCATACAGTTATAGGTTTATTTACTGATCCAGGATATAAATCTTGTTGCTTAAGCAAACACAAACTGTTTAAACAGTTGTTTAAGCAAACATGAAGGATGAGGTACACTGGAAAGGATTCTAAAAATGCTCTGAAAGTTGGGGGCTTGGTGGGTTTTTTTTGTCTAACAAGGCTATACCATCATTTCTTATAACTGCTGGGGAGGTGATGGGAGGGGAAGAGGACCCTCAGCACTTGTGTAACGAGGTTCTTTGTTGGTAAGTTGCCACCTGTGCTGCTGGGGAGCCCTCACAGGGAACTTGTACCCCTAAAGCCTCCTGCAGCCCAGGGGTGGCAAAAAAGTGTGCACAGGGGGAAACTAGCCCTGAGCGGGGCTCCCCCCATCCCCCTTTGCTGGAAGCATGGCTGGGTGGGGATCTGTAGGGAAAAACCGCTGAGAAACTTCTTCAGTAGCACAGAGCACTCGGGGACTTCCAGAGCTATTTGCTTATGCCAAAGTTATTCTTCCAGAGGAAGGGACAGGAATGTACAGTTTCAGAGCAGGAAATACCACTGTCTTTATAACAGTGTGCATAGGAACAGAGGGCGTTAGGGTGGCACTGAGCTGGGCAGGCAGCTGTCAAGGCCAAACTGGCAGCTGGAGGGCTTGCAGAAGAGTGACTTCTGCCCAGTGCCTCGGCTGGTGGGGTCCTGGCCAAGGATCACCATGCACCAAGATGGAAGAATCCTTCACAGAGCAGAAATAGAAAATGTTGGTGGTTATTTCTTGAAGCTCAGATGAATGCTTTTTGTATGGTATCCTTACAAAGTGCCTTGAAGTCCAGGTCAGATTGGGACAGAAGAAGGGTGTCAGAACCATCCTCTGAGTGGCAAAGCTTTTACTCCCCTCTTTAAACGTATAGAATTTCTTTGGTGGTACACTGTGGGATATTAGGTACCCTGCAAATGATGCTAAAAAGTAAAGAACAGAAAGAAAGACATTTTTAGCTTAGTGGATAGGCTACTGTTATCCTTATATGCACTTCTTAAATAATATTTTTACTTTCTGGAGGTTTCTGAAGAGTGCATTATTCAGCTATTCCTTCTGAGACTGAGTGCGTTCACTGGCATCTTATGAAATGCTCACTTTATTTAATTATTAATATTTTTTCAAATATCTATGAGTTCTTTCCACTCTGTACAACATGTGCAAGTTCACCTCTCAAAATGACAAGAAGGAAGACAGAGCTGAGGTTCATCTTGGCCATGACACCTTTCCATTGCAATTCTTGCCAGTCCCTCAGGGCCCTTGTCACGACAGCCTGGTTTCATCACAGCGTTTCACTCCATGGCTCCTGATGAGGCAAGCTGAGGATGCTGTTTTTGAAAAGGAAATTTTAAAAAAAAAATCAAAACTGAGCAGAAAGTGACTGCTGAAATTAAACACTGGATCAGAATTGCATTATTAATTTCTTTTGCATGTTCTGACTTAGCAAAAAGGTCTGTTCTGCTGCTCCCAGTACTCCATCTCCTTGGATCTTCCATAGTCCTCTGTGCCACTGGAAAATGCCATTACAAAATGGTGCCATTTTGTATCATTTTCTTTGTAAGGTGCAACCACTTTCCTTTCAGCCAGAGAAGGGTGATGGCACAAGAGACCACAAAGGTTTTTCCTTGTGAGCTGTGAGATTTGGTCTGGTGTTTGAACAGGTACGTAAAGCAGAGAAACAGAAACAATATGGTACAAGTTTCAAGATCTAGCGTGTTTCTCAGAAGGTGCCAACATGCTACATGTGTAATGTGCATATTTCTGGAAAACTATGAATCACATACTTTTTTTTCCCGTAAAAATGACAGCTGTTTTCTAGGATGTCAAATCTGTAACTCCTTCCAAATAGTAAAACAAATTAAGTAAGACTAACTAAGCTTGTAAGGAGAGTATTTTGAAGAATGGGAAGTAGAGCAGATTGCATCCCATTTTGCAGCACATCTGTGATGGGGAAGGGAATAGGGGCAGGCTCCACACCAGCACCCTACGGATAACATGGTCTGTGCATGGGACTGGTGCATGGTAAGAAAAGTGGCTCCTCATCAGACACCAGTTCATTCTGGCAGTGACTGAAAGGGGATTTTACTGAGTCTGCGGGCTTCTTTAATACACAATACAATTAATACATCTTCCTGTTGACTCTGCTCCTGTGTGTGTTGGATTAAGGCTGCAGTAAATCAAGTGTCTACAGCAAACCAGGGGAGAGCTGTTTGGGTCCTGCTCCAAGTTGGCAAGGACCTTCCAGCAAACACTCTCCATCCCCCTGAGCATGAAGGAGCCAAATGCCAACAGTCCCAAAGAGCACATGTTGTACAGACAGGAACAAACTTGTATATACTTGAAAAAGCCTTCATGGCCTTTGCACTGCTACACAAACTTGTGTGTTAAGTTTCTTTGTGATATTTGCCCTTATTAGTGAGATTATCTGGTACCAGATTTTCTTCTTTAATAATCTTTCAGGAGCCAAATTACCACAAAGGAATAATTCCCATTTATGAACCCTTCTTTCATGTAGAAGCAGTTAAACATGGAGCTTCATCGCACAGCT
This sequence comes from Podargus strigoides, assembly GCA_028020825.1. Classification (NCBI taxonomy): domain Eukaryota; kingdom Metazoa; phylum Chordata; class Aves; order Caprimulgiformes; family Podargidae; genus Podargus; species Podargus strigoides. Next base: position 4,817,983 of record CM051626.1, on the reverse strand, counting down.
TTTACGCTGGAGTAAGAATTCTCATAGTGAAAATGGCATTTCTGCCTGTTTGTGAAATTACCTTCATTTAGAGCAGTAATTTGATGTTGAGAAGAAAGGCAAACAATTACAGCAATCGCTTTCTGTGGTGCAAGTACGTTCATGCTTTTTCTGCCTTCGGACTGCAAGGACAATATTTACATCTGCATACAAAGCATATCACGTATTGAAATAGTGCTAGAACTGCAAATATTAGAACTGCAATGATATTTTGTTGGTATTTTAAACACTTGATGATCAGGAAATGTCAAGGCATTGATCAAACAGCTGTTTGTCAGGCGTTTTGCAGGGCTCATCTTCAGGAAGTCGCTTTCTGAACGTCTGCAAGACATCAAGTGTCAGGAAACTTGCATCGTCCCCTTTCTAACAAAGCCCCATATCACCCAACAGGGCATGACAGAAGAGATCCATCCTGCTACTCAATGTCTTTTCTAATTCTTTTCTTCCTGGGGAGCAGGTAATGCTCTGGGAATGTGAAGAGCAGCACAAAAAGTCCCTCTGCTTTCAGTAGCAAGTTGCATGCTAAGATGCCAATGGAGAATATTATCACAGTACACATGTTGTTGCCATTTAATTATTCCCTTTCCTGTAAAGAGCCTGGCTTTAATTAAATGGCAAAACAAAGTGAGAACTTTTCTCCAAGCCATTTTAAAGTGCTCACTTCCTCCTCTGTGTTCTGTGGTTTATTAGATTTGAATGAGTAATGGGGTGGTTTCATTTGTTTAGTAAAATTAAAGTGGTCAGTAACAACTTCCTGTCTGAACAAACCATGGGCTGATTAATAATATTGGTGATGGTGGTGAATATGGGGTTTCTTTTCACCACAGCACAAGTTGTGTTGCCAACCTGCTGCTGCTCGGGGGTTTCCAGATCTGCTGGTACTTACCAGGCTCAGTCTCAACCCTAACTGAGACAAATGTGCTTACAGGGCTGGCACAGGAGGAGTTTGAGAGGTGCCTTCAGAACTGAACATCAAAGCAGGGTGGAGGATATAGGTTTTGAACCAAAACCTTCTTACCCAAACATTTCATAATTTGCATTTGCAGGGCCAAGTTTGGATTCAGTACAAGCACCTGAAGAACCAAGTTTGGAAGGTGCATCCTCATTCAGAACAGCAGAGAAAGTGTTTGCCAGGTCCTCTCTGATGTGTTTCCCAGCATTGTTGGCAGGGATGGCCATCCCTACCAGGGAATCTCTTCACTTTTCACGGATACATACTCTTGTTTAACCTGCATGTAGCAGTTTTGCAGAACCCCCAGATCCTGGGTCAAAACTCACCAGCATCCCGTGAATTTGAACTGACAGCAAATGTGGTAGGGAAATCAAATGCATTGTGCAAACCTTGGCAAGGAATTCAGTATTTTTATCCTGCTGAAAACACCTTGGAGAACTTTATCTCTGTTTATACTTGAAAAAAGCCACAGTAACTAGGGGCTACAGTCTCCCAACCAAAACTGCAGTTACCAGTTGACACAAACAGTATTTAGCAGTTGGTTTTTCCATATGCATTACACATTTTTGCTTGAATTTTATTCATTGCCTCTTCAGAGAGTCAGACACACAAACCAGCACTGATCAGCTCACCCAAAATCCAGAGTGACACGATCCTCTTGCAAAAGGCATTTGGAAAAGGATGAACACCGCAGTTATTTTTGCTATGTCTATGTGCTGATGTGGTATTTGTGGCAAGTAAATGCTTACTGCACGTAAAAGAGCTTGGACTCTGATATGACATATAAAAAATAACTAAAAAATATAGGCATAGTCCATGAATTTTAAAATGTGGTGGCAGACACAGAATACCAGAGAAAGATCAGGCTTGTTGCAACACCTATTGAGTCAATGACAAAAATGCTGTCTCCAGTTATTGCGGTTCAGCTGATGACAAATAAAATGCCTTTGCCATTAGCAGGCGAATACAAGGCCCTGTCAGCATGTAAGACTTGAAAACCCTACATCGACATCCAGCAGTTTGTTTAAAGAGCTGATTCAACAGACTGCTGACATGGTTTTTCGCTAGACTTACTTCTTCAGCCTTTACCCACTGTTCCTCACGTCGACATATGACCATCAACTAACTTGGCTCTTTCTAGAAGCTGCAGAGTGTTTCAAGGGTCATGGTTAGCTAGAGAGTTGATAAGCACAAATTCTATAAATAAAGTACTTGGTACATCAATGCCAGTGCTTTCTACAAGGGATGCCCAAGCATGTACAGCCTCCAGGAGAATTGTTCTACCCAATGTTCAGTTCTGGAGTATTTGAGTTCCCTTAATTTTTACTAAAATTGGTGTCAAAAGGAGATACTTAGCACTTCAGAGAAAATGTTGGTGATGCATGGACTCAAGCCCTCATGGAAAATGCTAATTGGTTATCTCAGGAACATACCTCACTGAAGCAAGGTCTTCAGCTTAGAAAACAGTAAAATGACTTTTGTGAAAGGAAAAGCACATGCTAAGCAGACATCTGTAAACCAAAAAAAACTTAAAAAAGAAGCATGCTTCTTTCCTTAATCATACTTCCTAATGCAGATAACACCAAGGCTTTGCACAGAAAGGAAGTCAGCGAAATGACGCTGTTCCACATGAACAAGCAGGTTGCGTGGGCGTAACTGAAATCAGAAATTACACTAATAAATAATGTCTCTCCTCTGACAACCCAAAGTGCTCTGCAAATGTTATTTCAGTTGAGCAATAGAGATGGGTAAATATTTTATAGTTTTAGAGCCGAAGGTTCAGAGAAACGTAACGAAGTGTCTTGCTTGAGGTGAGACACGAAGCTAATGAAGAGCAGGAACGGTACCCCTGTGTTATGACTTGTAGACCTGTGGTCTAACCACCAGACAAGAAAGGGCTTATTAAAATTAACAGTATTAGAAGAGATTATGCTCCCCAGCAAAATACCAAGTTCCTGCGAAGACCTGTGAATCGCTTGCGTAGCTTTTGCAAAAAGTTATTTGAGAGGCATTGTCTGTGGTTCCTCTGTGTGCATCTATGTCAGGACTTTTGAATAGTTTACACAGAAGTCCAACGTGTTTCTTTTCACCTTGTCTGCAAAACTCAGATTTCAGGTATAGATTACACCCTGTCGGCTTCATGGCAGGAAAACAAAGTGCCTAGAGCTACCCCATCCTCATTTAAAAAGAAACTCTCTTTTTGCTAGAAGTTCAAAGCAATGAGATTGCAGCTATTTTGCCAAACCAAATACTTGGCCGGAAGTCATCTTAAAATTTTAAATTACTAATAAATTAGAGCAATTCCTCCAATATGGATCCTGGTCTGGGTTTGGGTGTAGGTGCTGAAGCATGGCCACCATCCATTCCAATCCACATGACACATGCTCATTGTCTTCCAGCTCCTTAAGCCAGTCAGTCCCAGTGCTTCCTCACTTGAAGAACAAATTTTAGCACTTGATGGGCTAATGAAGCAGGAACTATCAGTTTGCCTGACTAATCATGTTTGTCGTGAAGTGAAAATAAGCAACTGCAGCCTCTCCTCATGTCACACTCATTTGAAGGGTAAATTTGATCAACAGCCTCTTTCCATTACCCATAGATTCTTGCTGAAAATTGGCAATTTCCTCTGTATTAAGGCATGGGCTTTGATGAGAAAACCTGGCTCTCCATTATATGAAGAGAAAGTTTGGGGGTGTTTGCGTCTCAGCTTTCCCACAGTTCCACACATGTTTTCTAATTTCTTTTTGATTGAATAATATTTTCCAAGTGGGCTCTAACTTTACAAAAAACATGAATGAGCCTAATGTAGATCACTTGTGCAACTGTTTTTGTAAATCCTTGTGATTTAAGGATTTACGTAAATCCTCCTCTGTGCCCTCTCTGACCTTCCAGCCAACGTCCCTTCCCCCTACCCCACTTCTACACTTGGAATTTTGGTGCACAACTCTCAGCAGCCTCTGGTCTGACTTCTTCTGACCCATGCAACCCTGCTGACCACAGAGGGGACAAAATACAGCTTGTTTCAGAGCAAAAGATCTCAGATCTCATTTAATGCGATTAAATCCCCACCTTGGATATAAATTGTTCTTTCCAGGATTACTTTTTTCCAAAATTTCTGTGTTGCAGCTGAAATATTGTGCAACACTGATACACAGAGGCAGGCTCAGGCCAGATCTGATGCAGTGGTGCCATCCTGTACCGGGTTATGATTAATTCTGCCTTTCAGCACATGAAACATCAGCTATCAATCTCCCTTCTTCTACTTTAATAACACCAGAGACACTACCCGAGATATATTACGGTGCCATACAGGATACCAATTATTTGTTTAGGATAAATGAAATGTGGTTTAACGGAGAGTATGTTGGGCACTAAGCCAGTAAACAGATTCTGGTGTTCTGGGCTTCAGTGCAGATGCTCTATAATCAGGGTTTTCAAATGAAAATCCGTGTCAACTCATGAGCACTTTAAAAGCCCATCTTGGCTCTACCCCACTGCTGGTTGAATTGCAGCCCTTTGCCCAACTCTTCCATCACTTGAGATGGAGAAAAACAGGCTCCAGCTTTTTAGATCAGCTCTTTACTCCTGCTGGACTCCAGACACGGGGCCCTCAAAATTTCATTTCCAGATAGGCAAAGCCCTCCCCCATGGGAGCCAGAGTTGCCTTCTGAGCCAGCGTTTCCCACATACAGGGAGTGGGCACCATGGGGGCACTGATGGATATGTCAGAATAATGTTTGACCTTGCCTAACATCTGGGAGATGCAGCAATCGCCCCCGTGCTGGCCATCATGCAGGTTCCCAGGGCAAGTTTTGCTCAGCACTGGGTATCCCTCCTGTGAATACAGATTGGGATGTTTTAAGAGATTATGGCCTAAACTTCAATTTCCCAGTCTCTCCAAGTTCTCACTGTGCTCTCCAGCAATCCCACCACCAAGGGGATGGTGCAATGGTCAGAGATGAGAAGGAGCATGTTTCAAAATGAAGCCACACCACTGGGGAATACAGTCACGTAGCTATGGGAAAAACATGTGTCTGTGAAGACTTCCCTTGACTTCAGCACCCACATTCTCCTCATTATAAACTGCCTTTTTATATAACTTGACCTAACAACATCTGCAAAACTCTTGCCTTTTTGAAACAGCTATGAATAGATCACTGTTTATTTCTGATTAAGTCAGATACATTTATCATTCTAGTCAGGCTTTCATTCCTGTAAATACATTTACTCTTAAGATTCTCAGTATTTAAAATACATGTTTCATAGTAATTCTGAGGTCAGGAAAACAGCCTGCCAAAGACCATGCGCACATTTCTACAGCATAAAGTTTATTTTTTGCTTGCTAAAAAAAATGGCAGTGCGATTGCACTAAATCACAGTTTTGAAAGGAAATTTAAGGCAATCATTTCTATAAAGCTTGAGCAGCTAACAGTTGGCTGAGTATTTAAGTGTAAGATGTTCTTAGAGATAGTTCAATAAAACCCCTGTTCAATTAGTTGTACAATTGTAACATTGACATATTGTAAGATATATAAAGCATTTAGGGATAGCTGTTAGTAGATAAAATGTATAGGTAGTAAGCTCCCAAGCTCACACACATCATTTTTCACATGTTCTTACACATAAGCCAACTTTAAAGCAGAATTAAGGCTAAAATATATCTTGTCAGAATTCAGAACCCGCTGGCTAATTAAAATTATATTTGCAAGAGCCTAGGAATTCCCAAAGATAGGGATATCTTTGCCCATATGACAAAAATTGGCAGAGGTAGGGACGTGCATCGAGATGCTGGCGAAGAGGACATGTGGTCCTTGGCTGCAGTCCTGCCCACAGCCCTAGCCCGCCCCAGAGGACGGCCAGGAGGGCATGGGAAGGAGCTGGGAGCCTCACAGAGTGGGGATGAGGGTCAGACACAAATCTGTAAACTTGATTACTTGACCATGCAGAGCATAACTTGTTTCTTCACAAAATTTCCACTTGAGGCTTTGACCTTGTGGTTTCTCTGTATTTCCTAAATTAATTTTATTTCCTGTAGTGGCACCAGGTAACCCCAAGGGATGTTCCAAGAGGTGAGCTGCAGGTTGACCCTGCTGTGGGATGCACATGGGGATGAGCTAGTAGCTGCTCCAACGACTCAAAAGACTTGTTAATACCCAGCCCCAACCCCAGCTTGTGGCCGTTCCACAGGTTTCTGCTCTAGCTGCTGCAAAGCCAAGTGACAACATCGCTTCTCCAACTGGTGTTGGACTAATTTTGGCCTGACGGTGGAGGTGAATAAAGAGTTGCCTCTTCTCTGCACAGCTGTGCTTTGGTCTCATTATGATTTCATCTGTATTTCTAGAAATACAGACGTTTCCAGAAATATCTGACTATGTAATCTCTTCGTGGCTCTTCAGCATCCGCACCGGTTCCTACCACTCAACCTGTTTGTTAAAATTAGCAAAATATTACATAAAGGCTAAGACAGTTTTCAGCCATTGGAATTTTGCCATTTTGGTGTTAAGTGAGTTCAGCTAAAGGGTATTTTAATGAACACAAACTAAACTAACCTTCCAAGAAAGGTCTGTGGGCAAGGGTGGGAAGTTGCAAGAAACATGAGGTAGCTGCTAGGAGAACGCAGACAGATGTGGGAGACATTTCTCTATTTGTAAACAAACAGCCCGACACCCAAATTGGGCCAGTCTGGTGGAAAATATCAGTGTCATGACCTCCATCAAATGAAAGAAAACAGATGACACAGCAGCGGTACTCGCCGTTTTCCGTATCTTTGGGTACGCTGTGCTGGTTTTACGAGCCTCTCCAGGGGAGCTCAACTGAAGTGACTGCTTTAGGTTCCAGTGAGGTTTTTTCATTTCATCACTAAGAAAGAGGACAACCCAGTCTCCATTTGTTTCCTTCGTGGTAATCTTCTCTGTTTTTATGTCTGCTCCATAATTTCCTTTGTTGTTTTTCTTTTCCTTCTCCCTGTTCTCTTCCTTTATTGAATGGCTGACACACCAGAGGGTTGTGCTGCCATTCAACGAGACCTTGATAGGCTGGAGAGTTGGGCAGGGAGAAACTTAATGAATTTCAACAAGGGCAAGTGTAGAGTTTTACATCTGGGGAAGAACAACCCCATGTACCAGTACAGGTTGGGAGCTGACCTGCTGGAGAGCAGTGTAGGGGAAAGGGACCTGGGGGTCCTGGTGGACAGCAGGATGACCATGAGCCAGCAATGTGCCCTTGTGGCCAAGAAGGCCAATGGCATCCTGGGGTGTATTAGAAAGGGAGTGGTTAGTAGGTCGAGAGAGGTTCTCCTTCCCCTCTATTCTGCCTTGGTGAGGCCGCATCTGGAGTATTGTGTCCAGTTCTGGGCCCCCCAGTTCAAGAAGGACAGGGAACTGCTCGAGAGAGTCCAGCGTAGAGCCACAAAGATGATTAAGGGAGTGGAACATCTCCCTTATGAGGAAAGGCTGAGGGAGCTGGGTCTCTTTAGCTTGGAGAAGAGGAGACTGAGGGGTGACCTCATTAATGTTTATAAATATGTCAAGGGTGAATGTCATGAGGATGGAGCCAGGCTCTTCTCAGTGACATCCAATGATAGGACAAGGGGCAATGGGTGTAAGCTGGAACATAGGAGGTTCCACATAAATGTGAGGAAGAACTTCTTCACAGTGAGGGTGACAGAGCACTGGCACAGGCTGTCCAGAGAGGTTGTGGAGTCTCCTTCTCTGGAGACATTCAAAACCCGCCTGGACATGTTCCTGTGTGACCTGATCTAGGTATTCCTGCTCTGGCAGGGGGGTTGGACTAGATGATCTTTTAAGGTCCCTTCCAATCCCTAACATTCTGTGATTCTGTGATTCTGTGATTCTCCTATTTTACCATTTCCATTTACATGTCCCCTGTTCAGCCCTCTAACTCCCTTAGCCCTCTACATTTTTACTCCTTAAAGCTAAGTCCTTAATCCACCACTGTTATTTGCACAGACAAGCAGTTGATCTTAATGTGCCACTTCTCATGCACTGAATCATATTCCTCAGTTGCAAACAGGCCAATAGCCTACTGCAAACATAAAAAAAATATAGATATTTTAAGCCAGCCTTTCATGTGAGTGAATTAATTTATTAGACAGGATAACTTGATCAATTGCAAATGCTGAGCCTTACCTTTAGTTCTGCTGAGGAATAGTCCCATTACATTACAGCCCCATTTATATCAGCCGGGCACAGATTGCAAGGGCCACATGGGTTTGGCCATAGAATTGAAGAAAACATTTATGATAACATACTTTGAATTTTGATTTCGGATGCCTTGTTCCCTTCTAAGTGATGGTGCTCAAGAGGTGAGCTTCAAGAATGGGATATTTTCAAATTTTGCAAACAGAAATCCTTTTTGCACATCTGACCTTCTGCATGTCTGGATTTATTGAGGTGATTTAACAGTGTCGGTGTATTTGTGACCAAGCGTGCAGCCAGGGCATCTCAGTTTACCTACTCTACATGATTAAATGTGGTAACTTTGAATTATATTGTAGCTCTTTCAGAGTCTCACCATGACCCCAGACCTTCCTGGATACCTGACTGCTGCACTGCTGCTCCAACAGCAGTGGCGATGCTCCAGTGGGACACTTCATTGTCAGCAACTGGGGACTTTCCATCCCCTTTCTCCAGCTGCTCCCAGACACCTGCCTCTGAGATAACACCACCTCAGAGCCTTCCCTACTGGTAATCCATCCCCTACCCTGCTTGCAGTGACTCATTGCTGTCCACAGGAAAAAAAAATGAATTACAATCTCAGCAACTTCTGCTGACCCCATTTACAGCCAGCAACACAAACACAGGTGGCACACCAAAGGAAAGCCGAGTTTTTCGTTAAGCCAGCGCATTGTAGGACCCTGGAGAGGAAGATTTGTTTGTTTGCTGCTCGCTCTGGCATGTCTGTGCGTGCTTGTTCTGCTTTCCCGAGGGAAGCTGGGTTTCTGCGGGGACAGGAGCCGGAGCCGGGATGGGAGCCGCGTGGGAAGCCGCCTGCTCCATTCCTTCCTTTGATAAAGTGGTGGTTGAGTCCACCTATGAGAGAACCGTTTTTGTGGTCTTTGTTTTGGCAAGGCTGCTCTGTAAAAGTAAATTCAGTTCCTTGCTTTGTAATCTTGGATGATTTTAAATGTCTTGCTGCTTTTTGAAGTTAGCCAGAATAATTAAAGTTGTGCTGGCAAACAGGGGAGGTGATAAGTAAGCAAAAGCCAAATTTCAGGCTACAGGCAATCTGCATGTGCCTGGGATCTGCCTGGTGAGTAAAATGAAGCCAAAGGAGGACAAGCTAGTGTGGTTATAATAGCTAAAGAGAGATGAACCCAAATTATTCCTTTGTAGGAAAAGAAAGAGGTGTGATTTAGCCTCTTTGGGCTAGAACCCATGCAGGTAAGGTGGAGCCCCTTGCTCTGCAGAGGGACAGAGACTCTGACACCCTGCTGCATCTATAGGGATAGTATGGGAGCTATACACACAGCATGGTCAGCACCCCAAGCTGAGGCCAGCCCAGCCTGAGACCCCCCTGTTACAGACACCCCCTTACAGACACCCCCATTACAGACACCCCAGTTACAGACAGCACCCCCACAGCAGAGGGGAGCTCAGCAGAGGATACGGCTGCGCTTGCTCCTCAAGTTCAGGCCTTGCTACAAAGACAAAGCCTTGGGGGAATTCAGAGGGTATTTTTTTTGTTTACTTAGCTTGTGGGAGTTTAATGTTTAATCATTGCAGAGGAGTGAGTGGGTTAGTCATATAATTGTTAGCCATGATTTCTGCCTTTTTTCCTTTTGTGCTTTGTTCTTCCTTATCGCAGCTCTTGCATTTTGTGGACTAAATTGGCTTTCTATCACAGCCTGTTGGTCCTTGATTTCTCAGTAAACTGCAGTTTTATAGCATTCACAGGAGTCTGTTAATTTAAACAACTCAAATTAAGGGTATAGGAGCCAGAGGCAGTTGGTGCCTAGACAGCTCCCTAACCTCAAAGGAGGAGGATGCTTTCCCAGCAGACAGGCACCAGTCCAGGCTGGTGCCCATCACTCCACTAGTACTACCAGTATACAGTACCACCAGTGAGCACCACCACTCCCATAGATCAAAGAGCCATCTCCATTCCATGCTCCCAGCGTTCGCCCAGGAGAAGCAACGCTGCAATCCCCAAGTCTCTGGCAGTGATGGCTGCTGATTTCTCAAATGAAAGAGGTGCAAAAGGAATAAATGACTGTATCATTCCAAACAAGAGAATCATTTGCTGTTAAGCGAATGACACACTTTTATATCTACCAGCCTCAAACTGTAAAACAATTTACAGACTCAGAGGCTGGTAAATCAGCATGCCATTACTTGCACAAGGCAACCCCGCAGGGCTGTTCCCTAAGGGGAAGGTTTGTGCCCCAGCGCTGCTCGGGGCTGTCCCCCAGCACAGGTTAACCTCTGCTCTCTCCCAGCATGTGCCACAAAAAACAGCTACTCTGTTTTGCCCACCCTTTTTTCCCTTAGCAATGTCAGATCTGGCCATGATCTGCCACTGTGAACCACGCTGCTACACTTCTAACAGAGACAGACACATTTATTTAATGATTTTGATTACTCTTGCTGGTTAATAATTAATACAAAACAGGACCATAAGATACTTCTGTTGGGTTCTTATTGTTGTTAACAAAACTGAAAGATGCTTCTAACAAAACTACAACTCAATTAATCTCTGTATAAAGAAAGATATGCATCTTAACTGCCATCAAATATTTATGTTTTGGCCCTTGCATTAACTCTGCCTTACTCCTTTCTAATCTTAATTCATCCTTGTGTTAGTGGTTCATAAGACATTATTTAACATAGAGGTATTTTCATAGTAGTGAAGTTATTCCCAGTCAGACACATGGCCCATGACATTACAGTTGCTTTGAAATGTTTCTAAGGGGCAATGAGACTACCAAATAATCCAAAGGATAATTCATTTCTGTTTTCTTTTCCCCAAGACAAAACAGGGTTGACAGAACCAGTCATCTTTTCATCATTAATATCAGAATTGCACTCAGTCTTTTGAAAGAGATTGATGCATTCCATAGGCCAGCTGTCTACAGAATAATAATAACAAATCCTAAAATGTCACAGAGCAGCCCAATACCCCTTCGGGAAATGTTGCCATTCCAGATATCAGGAGAAACAAAAATCCAGTCCATTTACCATGGAAATAGGGTCTCTGCCTTTGAAATATAAAGCCACCTAGCTAACTTAGATAAATTACGGCTGGATGAGCATGGCAGCTTGATGGCAAAGGTAGCATTCAGCCTGAGAACAGCTGTCAACATCTGTCTGCTTTAGAATGACAGATTGCAGGGAGCAGAGACGCCAGCGTTGCCACTGGCTGAGCAGAGGTGCAGATGACCTGGCAATGCTGATGTTTACACAACCCCTTGAAGCTATTGCCACAACTAGTGGAGCTGGTTTTAGCAAGAGTGGAAAATCTGTGGAGAGAAAGGAAATGCTGAAGAAAAAAAAAAAGCTACAGCAATATCTGGAGCAGTGCTGGACACATTGTCAGTTAGATCATTTTCAGCAGCAGTGTGTGCTCACTGATGACAACAGAGCTTAGAAAAAGGGGTCCAGAGAAAAATTGTTATGTCCTAAAGCACCCTTGGGGGCCAAGAAGAAGAGGCTGTGATTGCCTCCGTGTCCTGTGGTGGGTACTTGCTGTGTCCCAGGCACAGGGGCTGCTATCTCGGTGCAAAAGCCTATTCCCCACCTCAGTGGGGCTGCAGCTGGCTCTGGGTCTGTCCCCCAGCAGTAGTCATTAGTTCAGGGTGGCTTCTGGATCAGCACTGTTGGCAACAGGGGATTCTATAGACAATGTCATAACTGCATCTGTTACCATAAGAACATACTAAAAAGACTTTATTCTTGCACTGACTTCTATAAAAGTGTAAATCCTAGAGAGAATGGAATAAAGACACAAATATTTTATACTGGTAAGACCCAAGTTAGGGAAATTTTGATGACACAATATTTGCAGTCAGTTCACAACAGTAAACCATCGCATATTGTGCACAATGTGCAAAGACTTTCTCTTCCTATATTAAAAATTAGAGCAGCTGGATGTTACAGACACTGAAATTTGGTTGAGTTTGGCACCAAATTTCTAGTTGGTCAATTTTAATGATTCTAATGGTCAATTTTAATCTTTCCTCCAATGTAAATGAAAATTGACATTACTGAAGGCAGCAGAGTTTGCAGGATGACACAAATGGAGGTATAAAAAGCAAATCATGCTGGGAGATACTGGGAGCTCCTCAGAAACAATGAGGTAGGGAAAATGGGGATAGTTCTAGAAGGATGACAGGCATCTTCAGTCAGAAACCAACCTGAGACTCTACAAATGAATTTTTCTGAGGGAGACGTAAAACAGCACTCAAGGAAAAACCTGGGAAGAAGACACCAACAAGCTAAAAAGCTGGAATTTGGGAATGTCACCAGAACCTCATAGTTTCACACATTTTCTAAATCTGAACATTCAAAAATTTTTGCATTCCTTCTAGATACTCTGAAATGGTAACCAATGTTTCTATTTTCCTTTTTAAATATAGGCACCGAGTTGTTATTTTTGTTATCTATTTGAAGTTGTGTAATGTAATATAGTGGATTTTCTAGAGATATCCTTATCTTTTAATAAATCCTTAGTAATTGCCTCTTTCATTTTATTTTATGAGCTTAAAAGTTACAATGTTTGTTGTTATCCAGGGTCTCCATACACTTCAATTCTTGTACACTTCTTAACGGACACCAATATCAGTTACTTCCCAGCCCTGCAAATTGTTCCCTGACTATACAGAAAACAAGAAACCTCTTTGATTTTATACAAAGTAAAACACATTTTGAGCACATATCCTTAAGGCTTATGAAGCTGGCACATCAGTCTTGAACCAGAAAGGGCTGTATTCTCCATGCTGAAGGCAACACTGAATTTTGCTTCCAAAGGAGAATGGCTCCTGCAGTGCTTTGACCTGCGCAGTGTGAGAAGCCAGACAGTTGGTGCTTCCAAAGCGGGGCTAACGTTTATTTGGGAGGGTGCAGAGATGACTCATGGCATGGCCGGATGGAGAAATCCAGAGTGGCATCACCGAGGGATTCCCCAGCATGGGAAATATTAACCACAGCTAAGACAGAAGGGTGTGCCAGGGGCAGAGCATTGCAACGTACCTTGGGATCTTGCTACAACTGAATGAAAGCTTTCTTACTTCTACCCACCGTGGACTGCGACTTGGACTGTCACTCCAGGACTCTGAGCTGTTATGGTGAAGTATAATGTTGTGGCTCCAGGTAAAAGTACAAATGACAGTAGCTTCAGCCATCCGTTTTGCTCTGCACCACACTACCTAATATAAATGTAAATTATCTCTGTAATACAGTGCATAGTGAAAAATTAAATAAATAAAATAGTGTATCTCATGGCCTCTGTGTGCTCTCACATTCCGTGTGCTCCAATAGAGAATCACTTTTTCTAGTAATAAATCATGTTTACATTGTTATATACTTTACATATGCAGACCTCAAACCCTTCACAAGAGAAGGTGTATATTGCAAACCAGCACCTGGTGAAGGATTATCTGCTGAAGGCACAGCACCTCATCTGTGACACTGCCAGAAAGCAAACTCATCCCGACCTCCTATTGTCATCCCAGGACCATGAGAGCATTCTCTGCTGGCTTTCTCTGAGCTCAACGACAGACAGAAGCGAAGCACCATCCTGAGCTGAGAAAGTGACTCCAACAACTATGCAAACTGAAGGCCCTCCAGGCTGTTTGCATATATTTCAGTGCAGAATACGCCCTTTTCTGAAGAAGATTACTCTCTCATCTTTTAAGCTTTGGAATGAAAGAGATAGTCCCCAGCTGAAGAAAACATTTCAAACTTTTTATTGCAGAGATGTTATATTTTAAAGACAATTCACATTTTTTTAATGTGGAATGGCTTTGGGCTAAAATAGAATAAGGGGAGGGAAAGGGCTTTTTGTTTTTCAGTAACAAACTTTACATCTAAAAATGATGGAAGGAAAATAAAAATGCATGCTTTGATAGAAAATGAAGAATCATCATATGCATTTTAGTATAGTGCTATGCACATAGGAATGAGGAAAACAATGGCAACATAAGAATATTAAACTCCTGGTGCTATTGAACTCAAAGTGTTTAAATATGACTTTCAGGAGCACTTAAAAGGCTGAGAAATTACTTCATCACTGTGTATCAGTCCTTATACACAGCAATTACATCAGGGCGCTTTTCTACCTCAGTATCAAATTAATGACAAGATCCAATGACTAGCAGCTGAAGCTGAATGAATTCAATCTCCACATGAGATTAAATTTCCAAGCTCTGTCAATATAATTTGATCAGAAGAGATGGAGTTTTGGCTCTCACTTAAAGGCTTTAAAATTCATATCATAAATATGCTTTAAAGCTGCTTTTCAATTCAACTCTCTGCTTACACGTGCAGGGATTTTAATGCTTCTGCTCCTTTCTCTCCTTTGGGAGGCATGGAGGGAAGAGGTTTGTTCATGTTGCCCTCCAGGTGCCCATCGCACACACAGCTTTGCTGTAAGACCATGACTGTTAGGGAATCCTCCTCCTTCAGCGCTTTAGCGAATTTTCTGCAGGGGTGGAGAAGATGTTTTTCCTTCACTACTTGTTAGCTAGGGATAGCTGGGGGATCAGTGTTGTTATCCTCTCGGGCTTCAGGAATTGTCCATAACTGGAGGTGAACAGGAGTGTACTCCTGAGGTGGAGAAGACAATCTTGTTTCTTATGCTCATGAGTTTGAAGTCACAACGACCAGCAACCCTGAGGTACAGAGGAGGATTCTTCCCCAGGTGATACTGACAGGAACTTTGGAGAACTCTACCTCTACATTATGGGAAATAATTTAAGTAGGTAATAAATATTACCTAATCAATCCCATGCCATCGCAGGAAATTCAGATGTTCATCCTCTGGGAAAAAGTTGAATGACTGAAAAGCTTTCCTTGGTTGCTAGCACTGAAGGTGCCAGCAGAGTAACGACCTCTCCTGATCATAGCCTCTAAGAAAAGTAGTCCCATTGAGTTCAGTAACACCCCTCTTAAAATAGTGCACAGGAGGCATACTGCATGTGGATGGAATTTGCAATACTGAGCCCATAAAAAAAGAATATAGTGAAAGCATTTTGCTCTACACTTAGTAATTCACTGGCCAGGCTTTTTCCTGTTTTCCACTGTAACATAACTGTTAGTTTTAACAAAACTGTTTTGTCTAAAGCAGAATTAATTTCTTTAGAGAAATGAAGTGAGGTTTTGTTCACAGTTCTTTATTTCTCCGTACGTATAAAGTTGCTGAACTTCCTCTGCTGGATAAAATTATCCATCATGAAAATGCAACTAGAAAAGTTAAGAATTGGGATATTTTGGAATTGTTGGAGATTTCTGCTTCATTGCCAGGACAAGATATGTACTTATATATGCAGGGTATATATGCCATATGGATATTTATATCTGTATACACGTATATAGAGAGGTATATATTACTCCTGGTATTACTGTTATACATAAACGTTCTACAAGGAGTTTCCATACCTTGTGAAATAAACACTTGTTCTTAAAGGTTCGTATTGCTGCAGGTCACTGACCAAATGTTATTTATTTTAGACTGTATTTTGAGTAACTGGAATCCCAGTAGGAATTGATGTCCAAACTCTCTTACCCATTTCAATGATGAGAATAACAAGCAGCTCCTGAGTAAAGGTTTGGTACGAAAGGGGCCTGCCAATATTTTTTCCCAGGCATGAAGACTGTTGTGAGAATACCTGCCAGCTTTTGAAAACTATGAATAGAGACAACCGGAGAGGAAGTAAGTGCCTGTCTCATAATTCTGCTGGAATATACTGGGCTCCGAGCCAATTTTTAACTGAAGTAAGTGGCATTGCACAGGGCATAAGCCAGCACAGACTTTATTCTTGAAAATGTCTAAAAATTGCAGAGTAGGTAAAAAATAGATTCTGTCCTTCGTAATCCTGACACACCTACTTTGTATTGCAGAAGAATAGGAAAGCATCCATGTGATCTAATCAGTTGAGATCTGAAGTTTACCTCTCTGTCACCACAATGTCTTTCAGCTGTTACATTTCTACACTTCACAGAAAGGAACACTGAAAATATTGAATCGCCTCAAAGTCAGTATGCTCAGCTGAGCTTTAAGTAGCCTGTGTACCACTACAATATCATAACACTAAAAAATGTGAGCAGCCTCCTACCAAAAGGAAGTTTTGCTTTAGAGGCATTAGCAATGACTATGATTCCATACAGATAAGGTGGTTTGGGATGTTAAAGATTGGTACCTCTAAATGGTTTAGCATGGAGGGGCTCACCTGCACTGTGTGTGTAATTCATGGGGGGAAAAAATCTTTGCCTTCATCCTTCTTGACATCCTCTAAAATCACTATGTGAAAACAGAGGAAAAGGTTAAAGGAGGTTAAAGGTTAAATACTGTGAGTCTGTCCTAGTCTTGTGCAAGATCAGTCTGGTTTATATGCATAATAGTCTCAGAGTCTATGGAGGACATGTCCTCACTCCCTTGCCACGTGAGATAGGAAGGAATGAGCAGTGGTCCTAATTCAATGGGGAGAGGAAAAACTAAACTCAGGGATTATGTCAACAGGAGCAATGCTCACTTGATTTAAATCTGTGTTACTATTTTAAAATTTCATGTTTGTCTTGTAGGAGGGTATAGAGACTCGCAGTAGGTACTTTGTTGTTGTACGTACTGAATTAAATGTTCACAAACAAGAAAACGCTGAGCAGGACAGAAAGTTGTTTTAAGTTAGCCTGATGATACTGACTTCAAGGATCTGACCCACACTGTCTGACTTCAAGGCTTTGTATTATTGACCAGATATTACCAAATTTACAGCAGTATAGAGATCAATATACATGTGTCTTAGACACAGCTGTAAACTGATGTGTTTCAGTATATTAGTTAGGCACAGAATATTTCTTCTTCATTACAGGGATAAAGGACGGAAGGTCTATAGCCAGTTTTAAAAGCATTCAGGAGTCTGTGTGCCTGGGGAGAGGAGGCAGGCAGAGCCACACACCAGGTACAGAAGGATGGGTATTGGTGGCAGCTGACTTCTCCATCTCACAGCGGTCAATGGCTGAGGTCTTCATCTTTTGGTTCCCCACGTGCATATTTTGTGAATATACTTTTGTGAACAGTGAAACTAACTGAATTTGGCTATTGTAAAAAGTTTGTATCTCAGCTTAAGCAAAGATAGTTCTTTATATCCTCACTAAATTGCAACCATCAGAAGAAATATGGCATCTCAACAGAAGGGTTGCAGTAGTCTTCCACAGTGGAAAATACAGTAAACTACCTGATTCTCATGTAATATTTTCACCCTTTTAAATGTAACCATCATATTTTTTTTCCTTTCCTGAGTCCTATTATCACAAAGTATTTGAAAGTTAAGGCATATTAGACTGTAGACTGCCACGGTTTTCATTCTGACACCTTCTGCATGTGTGTTCTGAAACGGCTTTTGATTTCACGGCTTTTTGGTTGAAAGAAGGGCATATCATTTCTTCAAAGGGCTCTTCCCCGCGCAGTACAACAGCAGGCCACATCCTCCAGTTGTTTAATGAGCTGCCACAGTCACGATAATTCTGTCAGCACAAGAAATGTCAACTCGGGACTTAAACAGGGGAGGGACGCGGTGCTGGCTACTGTTAATTGTCTTACATTAACTCCAGTAAACCACTGGTAAGTGAAAACCATCAAAAAAATGTC
The DNA here is from genome assembly GCA_028020825.1 of Podargus strigoides. NCBI lineage: Eukaryota > Metazoa > Chordata > Aves > Caprimulgiformes > Podargidae > Podargus > Podargus strigoides. The sequence goes on along the minus strand of CM051626.1, from coordinate 4,800,171 downwards.
TGAATAATTGTGAATGGAGTCCAGACTGAAAAGCTTCTGGCTGGTGCAGCTGCAGAGTGTGTGACCTCGCCAGGGTTTGATAGGAAAAAGTTGCCATGGGAATGGGACGGCATTGTTTGCGGCTGACTTCAGCCTTTATTGTTGTGCTCTGATTACAGCTTTTGTTTCACGGTGAAGTGCGGTTGTTAAATGCCAGCTTGAAACAAAGATGTATTTACATGCAACGGCTGAGTTCAAATGACTTCTGTTTTTAGAGAAATCGTGCCTTTAAGCTAGGAAAAATAAATCTCTATTAGTATTTTGGAAAACACTAAGTGTTTTAGTATAAATATAGCATATGCTTAGAAGATGATTTCCATTAAAATTGGTCAAATACATTACTGGAAATTGTTGTTTGCCACTGGGACCATAGTGACCGATGGCTTCAAAGACCTGAGGTAGCATCTGAGTGGAGTCCCCATCCCTAGAGGGATTTCAGAGCCGTGCAGATGAGGTGCTGAGGGACATGGGGCAGTGGTGACTTGGCAGTGCTGGGTTAATGGTTGGACTGGATGATCTTGGAGGTCTCTTCCAACCAAGGCTGTTCTGTGATTCTAAGCACGGGGGAAAAAGTCTCCACACATCCAAACTGTTAATTCCTTTTCTGAGGGTCCCCCTCCATTAAATTTAATATTAAAATCAAAGTAATTGCATGTTCACCAAACAAAGCTGCAGAAAATGACCATAAGCAGTGCATGGTGTCGGTGTAAGGGCTGACACCTTTCCCTACCTATGGCGGTTCCTTTACTGCCAGCTCCGCCTCAGCAGCCGCGGCGCGGGCGGCGCCAGGCCCCGTGGCCGGAGAACTACAACTCCCGTCAGGCATTGCGCCGCACGGTCCTGCCTCTCCGGCGCCGCCCGAGCCGCACTACATATCCCAGAAGGCCCCGCGGCGCCGGGCCGTCCTCTGCCGCCCGGGAGGCGGTGCTGCGCGCATGCGCACGGCGGGGCGGGGGCGTCGGCGGTGTCGCCGCGGTCGGTGGCGGGGGGAGGCGGTGAAGTTTCTTCAGGAGGGAGAAGGGGGCGGGAAGAGAAAGGGCCGCCGGCCGCGCCGGGCCGGGCCGGGAGGGGAGCGCGTCAGGAGGCGGCGAGTCCCCGCGTCCCCGCGCGGCCCGGCTCTCCTCACGGGGGCTCCCGGACTGCCCTGGACTCCAGTAAGTGTCTCGGCCCGGGGCGGGGGCGCTGAGGCGGGGCTGGGGGCTGAGGCGGCGGGGCGGCCCGGCCCGGCCCTGTGGGGCAGGCGCCTGGTGGTGCCCTTCCTGCCGTGCTCGCCCGGAGTTTGGCCGGGCAGGGCACTGTCCTCTTCCCTCGACGCTTCTGCCTTTGTGCCGCTCCTCGATCGTAACCGCTCCGTGTCTTTCCCTTCCCTCCTCCCTCCCCTTTCCTTTTCCCTCCAAGCCACCGCCTCGGCGTGGGGGCTCTCCCGGTGGTTCCCCTCGGGGGCAGTGTATAGGAGGCCGTGGCATAATTGCCCTGGTAAAGCAGTCCAGGCTCTGTCACATCCCCAGAGGTAAGAGGATGATCTCATTACTTGTAATTTTTTTTTTTTTTTTCTTTCTCCTCTCTTCTCAACTTTGAGCATGATGGGAAGGAGCGATCTTATCTGGGCAGAGCCCTGCAGTGATGGTGCCTGGGAGGGTGTGGGCAAGCTGGGCCTCTCTCGGTTGTGCTCATCTCGGCTTCAAGGAGAGCCGAGTGCGATTGGGACAGCCAGCACTTAGTGACTAGTTTGTTTTTAGCTTTGGAAGGCGCTGGTTCTGAAGAGGGCTGTCCTGGAAGGCTGTTGCCTGTGCTAGCAATGGAAGCCTGCACCTCCGAGTTGTGTTCTGACTTCGTCGTAAGCCGGGCTGGTTATTTACTGAAGCAAAGTGTCTTTAACTTGACTATAAGTGAATGTTAAACTACTGTTGTCATATTTGCAGTTTTTAGCACATGTAACATTCCAGGTAGGCGTTTGAGATGCTACTCACTTAACACAGACTTCAATACTGTATGTGTTGTGCAGTTCCCTTAGGTGCAACTAATGCATAACCTTCATAAAAGGCATTACACTACTGCATCAAACGTTTGCAAAGTAACATCAAGACGACAACAATTTCTTTTTGGAGAACAGGCTCCTGTTTTGAGGCTTTTTTTTTTTTAATAAAAAGTCTACTTTTCACTAATCGGTGTGTTATGTTAGTTTATAAACAAGGAAGAAGAACAGTTAATTTGTTAGGCTGAGCATTATGAATTAGGCATGAGCAAAATGGTGTTGCTTAGCTGAGTAAAGCTGAGAGGGAGAATTACTTTTGGTGTTTTTTAGTTTCTTAAGAGCTAGATCTCTCCATACTTCACCTTCCTACAAAGCACAGTACTTTTTAAAGAGACTACTAGACATCCCTGCATATACTAAGCTAAATTGCATCAGCTTTTTTGTTGCATTCTGACAACTTGCTTACTTTACTAAAAGAGGCCCTAATGTCAGTAAAGATATATTTTCTGTTCTCTTCCCATTACTCAGTCCCATATGTCACACGGGAAGGCAGAGCCATATTTGATCATACAGTTTGGGCCTATGAGGTGCCAGGAATAGCTTTCTCTCTGTAGAATACAGCAGGGTTTGGTTTTTGAGTGTTGGGGTTTTTTTTTCTTTGATTTGTCCACTTCCTTTTTATACTTGGGCTGTGTTCATTATGATGCAGCACAAACACAACCTTTACTGAGATGGAGCTGTGCATGGCAAGGGTGGCTGGTTGCTCTGTGATGAGTTACTCGGTCTTGATGAATTTACTATATTATACTTTTAATGATGGGGGTTTTTTTAATACTTTTGATTTAAGGTAGTTATGAAGTCTTATGAAGTTATGAAGAATTATCAAGTCTTGTATCAGGTTATTTCTCAAATGAGTTACAGGTGCAACTTTAAATTCATTAGTGCTTGGGAAGGTCTGTACATCCAATTACATATAGCAAGACTTCTTCAAGTTTTATCACTTGTTCTTATGAGGCTCCATGTTGGAGAAATTCACAGGACACTCAGTATGTTGTACTAAATCTTAACAGTGATTTTGAAACATTGGACTTGCCTTTTAGGTCCCTGCAGTCTTGTCTCCTACTTCTGGTTGTTATTTTTGCTTGAGAGAGTCACACAAGTAACAATACATAAAGCTGTCAGGTATGTAAAGCAGAGGAGTGTAGAAGTGCTGTTTTCCTGTTTCTCACATGAGTAAGTGTTAAAAGTGGGCTGCGGACTCTTTATAGTAGAGAGAGATTTTTAGCCTGGTTGATATTTGGAGGAGAGCCTTTTAATTCCAGGATAAATAACCACTGATGCTGCAGAAAGTGATAATTCAAGAGATAATACACGAGGCTTTTGTGTATCCTAGATATCACTGAATACCAGACTGCTGCAGACAGCATTGCATAAAAAGTAAAGCTGTGTCTCTCATGTTCTTCTTGCAGTTATTAAACATTGCAATTTTATTTTGTTAGTGTAGAAAATTTAATTTTGAGTTAGCAAATTGTGAAGATGAAATCCATTTTCTTAAGCTGTTTCTGTGTTTTATAACTACAGTTGGCCTTTTCATCCATTGTATGGCTATGCATTTCAAGGGTGGAAATGAAGAAATAATTCACAGTAGGTCACTGACAGGTGTATCGTAGTGTTTAGATGTTTCAGAGGAGCAGATGCTTTCATATAAATTGGAGAATAGACAAAGAAGAACCAGTGTATGAAGAAAATAGTATGCATTGTAATGCTTTTCCTCCTCTGCCCCTGTATTTATTCTTCCTCAGGAGTAGTAACTGAGTGACAGAAGACAGACACGCATGGGGAATCAGGAAGGCGGGTGTTCAAGGAAAAGACCTGAATGCAGGAAAAGACCTTGGTTTTTCCAGGTAGCTGTGGCTTATTTCAGAAGACAAGGGAGCTAAATCAGCAGAAATAACAAAGGCTGACGGTATGTCAGAGAGTTAGTGTAGGAGAGAGGAAGTGCAAAAGTCAGTTTTTATTGACTGTAACAGATTAGAAAGAACTTGAGGACATTAGTGAAATGTGAACAGATCTCTACTTGTAATACAGCCTCCAGTGTAGTATTGGACATAGCCCAAACTGCCAGGCCTGCAAAATTCTTAATCTATTTTAGTAGATTTAGAATTCCATCGATATCTTTATTACTAAATGTTCCTGGTTATTTAAGCTGACGGTTATCACAGTAAATGTAGTTCCTTCAAACAGCAGCAAACCAGCAGTGCTGGGGAGTGAGGGCAAGTTTACTTGCATGCCATGGTGTGCACTTTCTTCTATCCAGCTGTAGGTCAGTGTTTGTCTAAACAATGGCTTGTGATACAAGAGCATGTATCTTTCTTGCAAGATAGCTTTTTTTTTTTCCTTTGATAATTATGAACAATAGAAACATTCTTAGAAAATACTTACCAGGGGTTGGAGCCAAGTAAAGCTTTGTGCAGTTGTATACTGGCATGAAAATACAGGATAGTAACTTACTTCAGTGCCAAAATATGGGAATTTAGGTAACTGGCTTTAGCATTGAACGTTTTTACAAAGTGGAGCAACTGCTGTAGATGTCACCAGGATACAAATAATACAAGAAATACAGGAGTCTGTACATGTATTCTTTTGGTATTGAGCCTAAATGGAACAAGACCTGGCTAGAAGCCTTGCTCTCAATGCTTTATAAAATTATGAAAGAAACATAAATATCAAAAAATCTAGTGGGCTTATCTGACATATAGAAATAACGTAGCCGCTTTAAAATAAATTGCCTGCTGAAGAGGTCAGAGCAACAAGTATAGTTCAGGTTTGGAAGTTACACTTTCAGGCACAGAGTGACTGAAATGAATTGGAATGGGAGATATGGCTGGGCTGTATCAAATTTTTTTTCTACTCTTACACTGATCTCTCAAATCAGGACTTTGAAAATTTGTAAGTCTAAGGTCATCTTGATACATGCTGCAGCCTAATGTTGAGAAACATTCAGATATGTATTCATATATGGCGCAATTTTATAAATAACACTTTCCTGTTAGTGCTAGGTAAAACAGGGTTTTGTTGGTGTTGAGGAAGGAAGCTTGGTTCATTGTCTCAGCACTAGCAGCATTTTCTCCCTCCAGGGACTTGCAGAAGCATCTAGAATGTGTAGGTGTTTCTTTAATCTAGGAGAAGGAACTTATTAAGCTTTCTGGTGCAGAACTCTGAGCTGCTTACTTCTAACAGATGTTATCTGCACGAGTAGGGAGTTGCAGGTCTGGTAGACATTTGTGGCATTCAACAGTTTAAACAGTTTTCAGGTTTGAACATATGCCTTTGCCTTGAAAATCTGAATAGTTTCAGGTATTTTATGTAGAAGAAAGGTGGTTCAATGGTGAGGTTGCTGCTCTGGGACTTGGGAAACAGGTTCAGCTCACTGTGTTGCCAAAAGCTTCCTGTGTGGCCTGGGACAAGCTGCTTCTCTGTCCCTCTGTTCTCATACTGAAACTGCAGAGCAGTAGCAGCTCTCTGCATTGCCAGGGTGTTACAAGGGTATGTCAGCCAGGTTTTGATGTCTTCATGTGTGGTAGTAACGTGGGGCATATAGCTCCACTGTGCTGGGAGAGGGTGAAGAGACTGCCTGAGTTATAAACTGGGGGTAAGCTCCAGGCAGAGGGAGTAAAATCAGAAAAATGAGGGGGGAAAAAAGTTTTGACTGGAAATCTCACAGATCAGTTAAAAACAAAGAAATCAAGTCCTTAAAATTTTAAGGAGCACTGCACTGCTTTGTTTGTTTAAGAAAGTATAAAAACAATTCTTAAAATACCTGAATGAACCAGGCAAATATTTTCTGTTATGATTCTGCCACACAGGGAACAATAGCAAAAGTGTCTCTGTTCTTCTGTCGACTGTTCTCTTTGGAAAATGCTTTTAATTCTAGCTAACCCCTACATCCAAATGTTTTAGCTATCCATTTTGTTCCTTTGTTCTGTTGGTGTGATAGACAGAATCTCTTAAATTCAGTCTGATTTATTGACTTTTCATGTGAAAGAGGTTGAGAAAAGGTAGCTTCTCTACCTCCCCACTCCCTCAAGGGGGAAAAGAATTTGCAGCCACCTCTAAAGAGCAGTGTCTTTAGTAACTTCACAGACCTGAAAGTATTTTGGATTTAAACCCGTCTGGTTGAAATATAAGATGGTATTGTCATTGCTATAAACTGAAAATGTAGACCAGACAGCAATTAACAAGCTTTGCAAATGTGTTTTCATTGTTGAGAGTCAACACTCCCAGGAACAGTCTTTCTATACTGACAGATAGGTGATAAATTCATTAGTTTAATGTGTAGTTGTTTTGATGTGTATGCTCTCCATGGGTGCTTTGGTACCCACCACATTTACATCCCATGTCCAAGAAAATTTGTTTGAACTTGTTCAGACTAGTGACTTAATTAAGTGTTCTTCTGTTAAGCACTAAAACAGTTACATGTCAGGTTTGTTGTAAGAGTGAGCAGTCCTCTTAAAACTACACTTCAAAAGTTGCTGTTAAATATATTGGTTAACTCTTTAGGGAGGCTTACAGTCACAAATGGAAACTTGGGCTGTACTAATAATTCATCTGGCAATGTTAATTATTTATTTATACTAATCTTGCTAATTTGTGCTGGTGCCCTCACCTTAGGGAGGTCCATTTTTTCCCATCTTGGGGGAAGGCTGCAGTACAATATGTTGAGAACCAGTCTGTTGCATACTCATGGTAAGTTCGGGATTTTCAGGCGTGTTGTTGCACATACACAGGAGTTGTGATTCTCCTGGAGTATTTCCCTTTTGCTGTGTATAGGTTAGGCATCAATCCTGCAAAGTGCCAGGAGCCCGATGACTTCCTGGTAGTGTTGAGATTATTCTGTAGGTGGAGCATTGTTGTTCTCCATTTGCATCGTAATTTATGCTTTGAGAAACACCAGTGTGAGTGCAGAACAACAGCTGTGCTGTAAACTGGTAGTTGTGTCATTGCACAACTAAGAAGAAAGGTAAGGAAGAAGGTCATCAACCAGACATGGGCTTTACCTGATGTGAGGACAATTCCTGGGGCTCACAGCTTGCTTCCAAGGAGGAAGGCTGCTGGAAATGAATTGTGTGGGAGGTTATAGTGAAGGAAGTGCTTCACGTGAAGTGTTAGTGTGCTGGCATTATGCTACATAGTGGATAAACTTTAATATAAAATACTAGATATTTTCTGCCTGTGTCAGGTGAGGCATTTAATATACCAGAGTGAGATTTTGTTTTCTTAATTTAACAAGTATAACAAAGAAGAGGGAAGGTAATGACCTGAAAACCTTGTTAGCTGATTGGAGCTTAATTTTCTCCTCCCACTGTTGTAAACAGGAGCTGGCATGTGCTCTGCAAATGAGTATTGGCTCACTTACATGAGACAAACAAAGCTTTATTCTTCCTAAAGAAATTTCACTAAACTTGTGCTTACTGAAGAACTCTGAGATTAGTCCTAATCGCTGTGAATCCTTGAGTAGTACTAATATGATTGATAAAGTAAGCTAGGTTCTGGAGGAGATGTCTTTGCAGAAGCAGGAATTTTAACCCACACAGTGGTTTATGCAATGAACTAAACGTGTTCTGTACCATGAAGTCCCACAGTGTTAAAATAATAGTGAATTGAAATCTTAATGGCAAAGGTTTTTCCTTCCCAAAGTATTAATGTAGCTGAAACATTGCATTTTTTTACTCTCTATTGCATTTGCTAAATTAGAGCTGTAAAATCAAATTTGATAATGGGTTATTTGCTTTGTGTGTTACGGTTTCATTAAATCCTTTTACATTTGTAAAAAAGATCAAACCAGATAATCATCTGAGAGTGTTCTTTTCATTATTTGCTACTTTAAATGAACTGAAAAATCAGTTCTTTACAGCCCTTGTTAGACTCTCACAGTTTGGTTATGAGTCTTAAAAAATATTATTCTTTGCTTTGTTCTCAGCTCACTGTAGACAAAATCATTAAATGTTGTCTTAAACTTGTGTTCAGATGGCCTGTACTACTAGGAGACACATGTAATGAGAAATCACAGTTCTTTTTGTATTGAACTTCCTCAGGTCAGATAAGCTTCATCAGGATTTGTAGTTTGATGGACATAGTCTTTGTGCTTCAAAGTCATTGGGATGCTTTTGAGACTCTTGCCCTTTTGTATTTGAAGACCAGTTTGGGTGGAATTTGGAAGAGCTGGCAGTGTGTGGAACCTGAGTTCTCAGAGTGGTTGGCCTAAATGAAACAGTTATGAGTAATTGAAATTAAACATTTTTTTTACTAATGTGTAACTAATAAGTAATGTGCTTATTCCCTGCTTAATTTTTACTTTGGTTTAGTTGTCATGGGTGGAACAATTTCTGTAGGCATGTAAGCATTTTCAAGAACAAGGACCTAATTTGTCATATTTGGAGTTGGAGCACTTATTTAAAATTTTGAAAAGGCCCATAATAACATTAAAAATAATTATAAGTAATAGTCAACTCTGAACCTGCATTATTAAGCATTTGAACTAATCTGTAACTGGAATTAATAAGCTTATAAAAGTTTGATTTGAGGATTACATGAGATAAATCAAAGTGAATTAGTGCAACTATATTTTCTCTCTCTGTTGTACTCCTCTGTGGCTGTATCTCATTTTGAGTAATTTTGTGTTACCTACACTTAATATGAAGTGATGAAAACTGTGCTTCTCACTATTGTAAAAACTTTGTATTATTCAATGTATTCTTTCACTGTCTTTTTATTGGTTTATTGCTTTCTAGGTGAGTCATCACTCATAAATTATTAATAGATAAATTTCAAGAGTGTCTTTTATAATGGCCTCATTACACAGAATGTTTCCTTTTATTTGCATTGGCTCAGTTAATTTAGAGGGACAATTAAAGTACTTGGTTTAGCTACGCAAAAGCCACTGATAGTTGAGGGATTTTGTTTTGGCTGTCTTAAGAGATCAGTGATAGGGAGAAATTTTGCATCCTGCGCAGTGCATTTCCTCATTTCATCGTCTCCCAAAGCCTTTGGCTGCTATTGCAGATACCTTAACATGGAGGAAAGGAGTTGAATTAAGGGCACGGAAGGAACATCACTTGCAGAAATCCCTGTGAAAGTTTTTGAGGAAGTGCCAGTCTGTTCCATCATGGAACTTGTAGATCAGCATTTGAAATACGCCAGTGAATGATGGATTCAGGTAACTTCAGAACATTTGCCTTAAAACTCCAGTCTTCCCCTAACACATACTGACATTTTAACTTAGACAAAGGTAACATTACTGCAGTTTAGGCTGAAGATGAAGAGCTTGTGCATGGATTGATGACATCTGTGGTAAATGATGGCAGCTTTCTGGTGAGCAGTGTCCCTGGACCTGGGAGGCAGATCCAAATGGCTGGAAAAACCTTAACTGCCAGTGTAGTGGAGAGGGAGGCTGTGTCTGCTCATTACCTTTGTGTGTCTTCTGTGGTTAACTTCATCTCAGTTGTTTCACCCTTCAGTATGGGCCAACTCTTTCTCATTGGCATGTTATTATACCAAGGGTCTTGGGGTGTTGCAGGTTCTACTGGATTCAGTCTGTACTGAAAGAAGGTATATCCAACTGTATGCTGTGATGCATTTCCATGGTAAAATCTATATCTTAATAAATGTTGGTTATATGTGGATGTTGAAAGCACCCTGGATTAATACTGTAACATTTTAGTGGATAATATGGAATAAAATTATAGTCATTTGACTTGTTGAGGTACACTGGAATTGGAAGGGAACAATTGGCTTACCCCGATTTAACAAGTCTCTTTAAAACAGCAGGATATATTTATGAAGACAGAATGATGGCTAAGATTTAAGTGCAAGATAAAACTGCTGGGTTTGTTACATGATTCATCAGTGCAAATGATGATTCCTCTATAGCGTGGCCTGGTTGGAAGTTGGGTTAGGTACTGGGGGTGGGATGTATTGTTTGATATGGGATAGTAATATATGATAGTTTGATCAGAGGCAGGAGAGGTCGATGCTACTGCTACGTATTTCAGGTTTTTTATTTTTGATGATTCACTTCTTAAGCTTAGGAATTCTTTTCCTGGCAAATAATGACCTTTTGCAGCTCCTTTTTTTTTTTTTTTCTTTCTTTTTAACCCCTTTAGAGAAGGAATCTAAATTTAGGGATTAGCATATCCTGGAGATTTCCAGGGCTCATTTGTAGATGTAATTAAAATGTTGCCAATTGATTTGCTAGAAGTGTGGGAAACTGAGTCGTGTCTTCTCTGTTTAACAAAAGCATACAGTATCTGTTGTGCCACCAGAACAAAAATGAATCAGTGAAGGATCTTTGGGAAATAGAAAAGCTCAGCGTGTCATTTGTTTCAATCCCAGATTATCTGCTGTTGTCATCAGAACTGTACCCAAATCATCTCTCCAGCTCCTGGATTAGTGTTTTTCTGTCCTGTTTTGGGTACTTAGGAAATTGTGGCTTTAAGGAGTTTGTGAATATGTTTATCTATACTATGTTCTGCCTCTACTGGAAGGTTTTCAAGGGATTGAAAATAAAGAAGTTTGAATAACTGTCCTGGAAGATTTATGTGATTTGTTTTCAGAAGCTGTTCTGAGCTGGTTTTCTCAGGGTTGTTTCTCCCTCCTTTGTTTTTTTGGATGCATGCAAGGAGGAGAGCTGTCATTGCTGTGTTCTTCGAGGTACAAGTAGCACAGCCTGAATTAATCCTTTACCCTTGGGAGTCAGTAAATGGAGTAAATGGCCAGTAAAAGAGATGACCAACTGGAGAGTATCTGATTTACAGCAGGAAGCTGATAGTAATTGCCTAGGCAAAGCCAAGAGCACTCGATAATTAAGCTGTCCCTGGAACTGCAGGAAAGACTGGAGATTGCTGGGGGTGCTTCCCTTCGCAGCGATGGAGCTAGTGTAAATAGAGCTTAAAAAGGGGGGTGGGGAGGAGGGATGGACATGACTCATGGCATCATGTTATATTTATCAAGTGTAGTTTTATGACTGTTGTTCATCATTTCGTAGAGATGAGTAAGGAGATAATGTATGTTTCTTAATCTTAGCTAATAGAAAAAGAACCCCAAAGTCATCTCCTGTGGGAAGGTAAATCCAATGTTCAGAATGTCCCTACACTCATAGAGGAAGAAGTAAAAACATTACTCTAAATTAAATAAAAATAATAATAAAATTATACACAAAGCTTGGAGAAAACACATGTAAAATAAAGCTAAAATGTATTAAGGAACAGTCCTCATCTTGCTGTATTTCTTAAGCTTTCATGTGGATAGTGCAAAGCCTATTGCATGTATGGTCTTTTTATTTATGTGAAGTTGCACTTTTTCTAGTGAGCCAGTGGTCCATGGTTTATGCCTCCTTGTGGAAACCAAGCATTAGCTGTCAAAGGAGAGGCTGGGCCATAGAACTGTTACCCTGCATGCTGCTTTAATAGTCTGGTATAGATTTTGTACTTAGAGATACGGAGACTGCAACCAAAGTGTAAAGGAGGTGAACTCAAGAACAGGTGCTGGTCTGAAACTAAAAATAGAAATTAATGTAGGAGAGTTTAAGTAGTCTGTTATAAATGGTAAAAACGAGATGCTTGTGTGCCTCTGCAGGTTCTACTTGTGCAGTCATCGTTTGCAGTTATAGACTGAGAGAAGGTGATCTGTGATTTTTATTTATAGTGGTGCCCAGGAGGCCAGGCAGCCTTCAGTTTGTGATATAAATGTTGAGGAATGTTGGTGTACTGTATACACCAGAGGAAAAGAGTGGTGAGAGGGGAAATCTGAGAGAAGCTGGGCTGATGAGGCATGTACCTACTTAAATTAGTACCCTGCCACTGGAAAGAGGGATGTAAGACTTCAAAAATACATGAGACCTCATTTTTGGGTTATGACACAACCCTCCAAGAAGGAATTTTAAGGAGCTGAGAATTTTTTTGAGTTCTTACATATGAATGTCAATATACACCACAAAATGAGTTTTCAAAAATATTTTAACTTCTGGTGGACTATGGCAAGAACCAAGAGGAAATGGGCCACAGGGATATTTTTTCTGAAGCAGCACTATGTTATTGACTCATGTCTCCTCCCTCTCCTGCCCCCCCGACTCCAGGGAGGGAAGGCAAAATGAAATGAAGTTCTATATAATCTGTTACAGAGTTGATGCCTTCAGCTTTTCTCTCTAATAACTTGTATTTTTTATAATATTTGATTCTACAAGTGGACAGAAGAGTTATTACACCTTTCTGTGCAGATTCTGCTGCAGAAAATAACTAAATCTGCATGTAATAAGAGCTGTAAAACATACACAGACATGGAGGTTTTTTCTTTATAATAGCCTGAAATAATTTCATGAGAAATAAATCATATCTATGTAAGACAGGATCCGTGTTCAGAAGTTGAAGTTCTGGTGAATTGTGAAGCCGGTGGTCTTCCAGCCCCATTTCCCTCACTGGAGGATTAATGTTGGAGTTGTGCAAGTCCTTCTGTGGATCTAGCATTCCTTTTTTGTTGCCTTTTTGGTCAGTCTAGAGTTACCAGGAGGGATGTCGTACTGGTGGTTTGGTCATGTGTGTTCAGTTGCTTTAGTAACTGGAAGAAAGGTACAAATTGATTTATTTTTTTTTTTTAATCTGCACTACAAATTGTGGTCCGTTAATGAAAGCTGAATAGAATTGGTATTAATTTACAGTGGAATTTTGCCAAGGTGTAATATGATGGAATCAGACTTTTAAAACTGAAAAACAATCGCATGGTTTCATGTTTGATTTCAATTTCATAATGAAGTTAGAGGGTTATTTATCTCTTATTCTTTAAGAGCATCAGTCTGGAATATGGCAGTAATCCCATGATGAATTTTTTACTAATCTGAAGAAAACACCAGTTATAGAATTTGAGGTTTTAAATTAATAATAATGATTTATCCTGTATTTTTATCAGAGAACAAAGAAACTGCAAATAGTATTATTTTGTAGCTGGAAGTTTTGAAATAGAAAATCTGTATGAATTTAGGGTTTGTTTTTTTTCTGTGACAATTGGTTTATCAACAAATAAAAGAAAGGTGCTGAATTTTGTCTTTTGCCCTGGAAAAAACATGAAGTGTTGGAGTAGTTCAGCTTCAGGTGATTGTGTGCTCATGGTGGAGCATTGAGTATCCTACCATCATTTTTCATAAAGGTTTTTTGAAAGATAAATGCTCTAACATTCGGTTGGTTTTATTCAAGGATTCTTAATCAGTTTGTGTCTTGTTTCAAAAACAAGTTTTCCTTGTTTCATTTTCTTCACATCTGCAGATAACACAGCTTAAGCCTGCTCAAACAGGAAACCAGACACCAATATTTGCTTTTTTTAGGCACAAGGCTTTTCTGGGCTTCATAAACTGTTGGTATTAAGCTGAAATTGTGTCCCAGAAGTGCTGTATGTTTTGTTGAGGGACCACCTGGCACAATTGAGGACAATACTGGTAAATGACAGATTTTAATTCACTTAAATAAAAACAACGTGTGATGCCAAGTTCTGCCTGCTTAAAGGTATAATTTAGAGGACAGCTACCCTTAAGCTACAGATATGTTTGTAGTAAGATGTTACTTCAGTGTAAAGTGAACCAAAGGGCCAGCATGTGAATTTACTGGTGAATGTTGGTTATGATTATGGCATTGTCTTAAGAGTGCTCAAGTGTGTGTTTTTGCTGTTACTTATAACTCAGCTACAGAACTTTGTCTTATATCTGTGATATTTCAGTTGTGAGGAGCATACAAATAAAATTTAGATTACCTTAGTAAATGTTGTTATTTTAATGAAAAACAAATTTAGGCCTTTGAAGTTTTAAACCATTGTTGCATACCTTAAATATGGAGAGTCTTTTACCTTTGGAGATGGAAAGAACAAATCAGTCAAGCACTTAATGTAATGCTTATACCCACTTGATGTCCTTGTAGCTGTTTAGAAAATGTCTTGCATCTCAGACAAATATCTTAACTTTGCTATATGCAAAAATGCAGATAACTTTATAATTTAATAGGTTATATTTTTTAAAAAATCCCAAATTTTCAATAGTCTGTCATCACTATGATATTGCAGTCTCTTCAAATTTTTGCAAATACTGCTGAATTGAGTTTCTTAGGTCTGGACTTGAGTCATAACCAGGAGATTAGCTTGGTTTGGGGTATGAAAAAAAGGTTAGTTATTTTATAGCTTGATTTAAATGACTTAAAACTAGATATTGCTCTAATATGGTTTCTGAATCATGGTAACAAATTCTTTTAAAATTGTTTCTCAAAGTGATTGAAGCAAAATTTGACTAGTCTTCTAATTAGTCATATAAAGGGACAACTGTAAATGCAAGCGTATGTCTACATTTTTGTATCTCTGATCCCCCAAAATAAACATAGCTGTATCTGCATATCTGATTCGCCAAAATAAACACTTTAAAATGTGCTTAACCATATATAATGTTTTACTGTGGTCTATCAATAGCTAGCTACAGGTAGTTGTCAGGTATCTGCTTCATTGTGTGTGTGCATAACTATATTTAAATCGAATAACTTTAAGGAAATAGTAAAGGTAAACAATTTCAAGAATATTAAAAAGAAACTTCCATATTACACAGTGAAACCTGGAAGGTGTTATGCAAAATGTGAAAAGTTTAAACTTTCTATGTCTAATATTAATATTTTGGGATATGTACTGTTTCTGAGTTTTGTAACAAAATGTAAAGAGGACTGGATTGTTTCTTTCCTGCCCTGGGAAAGACTGGCATTGAACCTGATTTTTATCATGTTTAAATGTTTATTGCCATTTTTAGATGAATATGCAAATTTATTTTTGGTCTTACAAGGCTGGCTCACAAGGTAAAATGACTGTCCTGTAATATAAAAGAAAGCCAAAAAAATGATGCAATAGTCTGCAGTAAGACAGAGCCATAAAAGGTGAAGCAGGCAAAATGGGAATATGTGGTCAACAGTACAAAATGTTATTTATTTTTTAAAGGGAAAAAAAAAAAAAAAACCCCACAAAAAAAAACCCCGAAAAAGCCCTCCCCCAAAAAACCCAAAACTCAAAAGAAAAAAATGCTTACAACCTCAAACTCAGCACCATGTGGATATTGAGGATTTCAGTTTTGGACTAGCGAGTGTGTTGACATCTCTTGTTGCACACACAGCTTCATTTTGACTATTTAGTGTGTAAGGGTGAAAAGATGTCTGTTCCTAGACATTGTTAGACATGAAGTTCCCTTTGCGGAAGAAAAGAAAAATGAGAACAATGTTTCCAGATGCCTTTTTGTTGATACATGAAAAATCACGTTGGACAGTAGAGCTGCTGATAAAGATCCTTTCTTGACCATGAAAGGCAGTGTCATAGAAGGAAGTTTAAAGCTAGCATTATCTCCACTTTGTGCAAGTTGTGAAGGAGAAGCTTTGATTATTCTTTAGTGATCTTGTAAAAGTGAGTCTTGGTGCTCATCTACTGTTTACCACTTGTACCTTTGCACTTAGGATATTAGATATCTTAAGTATATGCTTCAAAGAAGTGAGAAAGACCTATCTAAAAATTAGTGGTGGTGGTGGGGAAACAGCTACGCTTCACTTACTATTCTGTAGAAACTTCTTCTAGCTGCTAGCTGAAACTGCTCAAAATGTCATGGGTAGGCACAGAACAGTCTTAAAATTAGTAAACAAGGAACTTTGCTTAACTTCTATGCTTTTTTGTTCTGCAGTGTGATGTTCAGGGTCAGCAATGCCTTATGTGGATCGTCAGAATCGCATCTGTGGTTTCCTAGATATTGAAGAAAATGAGAATAGTGGAAAATTTCTGCGGCGGTACTTCATTCTGGACACACGAGAAGACAGTCTGGTGTGGTACATGGATAACCCACAGGTGAGATGTTCTTGGTAATAGTTATCTGGCTTCTGTCAATTAAACTTTTCCAGGTTTTTAACAAATTTACTTAAGAAAAAGGGGGATTAATATTAGTTTATGGACGTGGAAGCTCGGGGGGAAAAATTAGGTACATAAATGAAGTTATTGTAAATCAGTGTTTCTTCTTTGCTAATATGTGCAGTCTTTTAAAGAAAAATAACAATAACACTACCAATTGCACAATAGTAAAACATTAAAAACAACTTGAACATGGGTGAGTTGCCAGCATGTGGAATATAAGTATTGACAGGACATTTAGGGCTCATATGGGGATCTGAATTTGGTCCCATATATACATGGGTCATTAGTTTTGAATCATGATGAGCTATATTTATTTTCTATTAATTGTCTTAAGTGAGCGTTGCAGGTTCTCACAGGCTCTAGGTAGTGCTGTACAGTATAACCAGATGAGCTGAATCACATACTAGTCTCACTACACAGGTCTTTCAATTCACCTCTAACCTAATGTGGAAGTATGTAGTTTTCTTTGCATTGCATGAAGCAGTTAGCTGTTTCATATTACTTTACCTCAACACAATCAGCCACTGAAAAGCAATTTCTAATGATGCTTGCAAATTCAATACAGCATGTATGGTGTATGTTGGACAGCATCCCTTATATAAAAGCTACTGTTACAATGTACATGCACCAGTGTGTTGTCTAGCATAGGGGAGAACAGGTAATTGCTTAAGGTTTGGGTACAGAGATAGTGAAAGCATAGGATCTAGGTCAGCTGTCTGCCAGGAGAATATTTGTGTATCTTTCTGCCAAGAAGGCCACAGTTAAAATGCAGAAGTCTACTGTTCAAAGGAACCAATGGAAAAAAAAAAATTAAACTATGTGTAGTTCAGTGAATATGACTTCTGACTGAAGCACTCAGAAGTTCTCACTGAGGAGAAAAAAGAAACAATTTCTGAAAATAAGAGACTTCAAACGTTTGATCTCAGTGAGTGATATGAAGCAGTTCTTTTTTTCAGTGTCTCCTGTGATATAACCAGGGCATGTTAGAAATTGCAGTTCATCGGAAAGTTTTTAAGACTGATGATATTTGCAGTGCACAGCTCTTAAAGTTTTTCGTTTAGGCTTTTGTATGCTTTTTTTTTTTTAAGTGTTAGAGTTCATGCACAAATGAAAGGCTGCCTTGCAAGGGGCACGTTGAAGCTTCTTGATTTTATTTCTACTGCTGCTTTAGTTTTGAAGAACTACAGAGCTTTTGTAGAGCCATTGTGTGGAGACCATTCCTAATCCTGGAAGTGATGGAACTCTTCAGATAGGATGAGTCTGCATTGTGTGCAGGACTGTACTGGGCCCTTTGTTGCTGATAGAAGTGCTCTATTTCTATCTGTGAAAATCAGCTCAGCTGTTCAAAGAAATAATATTTTTAGGTCCACCATTAACCACACATTATTACCCTAATAAAGATTATAAAACTGGTGTATGCTGGGATGAAAATCATTCTGATAAAACTTAAAATTATTTATTTGGGCAGAATGGGAAGACTTTTTTTTTAATTTCAGCATTACCAGTCTATAGTAAACCTAACCTACTTCTAACATTGAATGGAGTATAAATCAATTATTTGTCTTTCTGACTCTGTGGGTAGCATTAGGCGCTTCTTTGCCATGTAGAAGCTCATCAGGCAGCATGGAATAATGAAGAGCACTTTAGCTGGAGAGAGGATTAGATGCAGTACCATTCTTAGGGTTTCCAGGGAGGCCTGTAGGGGGAAGAATGTGCCATTTTAAAAGTAAAAATTCTAATGGAAAAAAGTATATGGAAAACAATGCTATTTAAAGGAATAAAATTAGGAAGACTCTTTCATCAGAAATGGTTAATAAAAAAGTTAACCATGTTTTGTGATGCTCAGTTCTTTGACTGTTGTATTTCTAGGCTACTAGCTGCTTGTGAGTAGTAATGTGAATTTTAAGACTAGTGTATTAAGGATGTAAAAACAAGGGATGTCTCCCTTCTGGACTGTAAATATATTTAGGCTTAACTGCAGGTTTAAAAAATTAATTCCCTGCAATAACTTTAATATTAAATAAGACTTATTTTTCAATCTGTTTTGGAAAATATGTGGGACAGCCTTTGAAGTATCTGACATAATAGCTGAATGTCACTTCTTGTCCCTTCCGCCTGCCCTGGTCAAAGTACATAAGACTCCAACATCTGTTAAGGAAAAAGTATTCTTTCCGGATTTCCTGGATGCAGACCTGCAAGAATCCTTTTTCCTCTAGTAAAATACATAAACCTCTGAAACAATTACTATTTGTATTGTTTCTAGCAGTCTTTCTGTTTTTAGTTGATTAACAGATGTGTGTATAATAAACAAGTAGTTTAGATCCTGTTGCGAGCATACATTGTGTATTGTCTATAAAAACACGTAGGAGTTTCTTCTTGTTTGTGGAAGTATTTGCTTTTTATGTGTAAACACTGACTGATATCAGAATAAACTAATTTCACTGCGTAACATATGATTTGTTTCAGAATCTTCCCTCTGGATCTCCACCTGTTGGAATCATTAAGCTTACCTATATTTCAAAGGTAAGATAGTATGTAAGACCCTTGCTGCTAAACTTTTGGTGATAACTACCAAGTGCCACTTCTGAAGGCCTCAGCTTGAGACAATTTTAAATCCCTTTTATGTAGTGTGTGGGAAGCTTTTTGCTTGTGTGCTGCTCCTGAATTTTATAGTAGTGTTGCAAACACTTCAGTAGTATCAGGTTAAAATAAGAACAGACTAATTAGTGTGCTGTCTGGGTTTGTTTTGTGATTTCAAATGGCAGCTCTTTGTGCTGCATAGAATTAGTATTTTTGAACTGTATGTTTCAGTTCTTTATGAGTATTTGAATTGCAATTAGTCTTGGAGAAAAGACAGGCTTTTTATGAAGTGGAAGATAAGTCTTTGGGTGTGATACTTTGCAAGTAGTAATGGTCTTTAATAGATACAACAGAAAACTTTCTAGAAATTCATTACACTCTGTATACAGTCCCACATATGTCTGAAAGAAAACTGTGAACTAAGTCTCCATGGTTATATCTGTAGCAGATACTGCATTAAAAAATAAGTGGAGAAAAACAATTGACTGTCTCTTGTCTTTCTGCTCATTTCTCATGCTTTCTTTGCTTCTTGTCATACTGCATCTTCCCACCTTCCTTGTTCTGTTTTATTTTTTAACACTTGTAAAAGACACCATTGATGCTCGTTATATTGTGAGGACAGAAATGTCCGTGGAGACCTGCTTATGTCCTTCCTGGTTTCCTCCTCCTATGCTTACTTTGCTCCAGACCTCGTAGTTGTCATCTTAAATCTGAAATCTTGTATCTCACTTTGAACAGGAGCAGGGGTGGTCACCTGTGTCTTTGCACTTGTGTGCACCTTTGAAGGCAGCTCATGTGCCTCCTGTGCAGGGCTCTGTCTAGCTTTGCATAGTTCTTTTAGTTACATAGAACTAGTGGTTTTTATTTCTGGCCCCAAAAAAAGGTTATGATGTGAGAGAATGCTTTGCCTTCTCCCCCACCTTCATAGATGTGCTTTATAATGTAAAAATGGCAATGCCTCTCTCAAAATGGGACATCCCCTTGCTCCTCCCTGAACACTGCAACACTTTAGAGACTCCTGAAGAAAAGTAGCTGCTGTTCATTAACATAAAAAGAATGATGTCCTTGACAGTATGAAATGTCCTTGAATTTTTAGTTCAATTGAGAGGTAGAACTTCAAAATGCAAGTGGAAGTCTCATATTTTCAGATTTCAACATTTTGTCCAGTAATGATTTCTTAAACTTAGGAATAGGAACAGGAACATACGGCTTAAGCTGTCTTTTTATCATAGGTTGCACAACTTGAACTGAATTTTATATAGTATTTTTTGTTATATCTGTATATCTTTACACCTAACAAGCTTGCTATGCCACTTGAAAGAGGAAAAAAAATATTTTGATATCTGATGTATATTTTGTATGCACAGTGGTATTTATGATCTTAATTTCCCTACTAGGTTAGCGATGCAACTAAGCTAAGGCCAAAGGCAGAATTTTGTTTTGGTAAGTTCTTGCATGCTGCACGTGCATCAAGTACATTCTTCAGAAATTTGAATCAAAGATGAGGTTGAGTATGTTTTAAAAAAAGCTTATATTCACAGTTTCCTCTTCAGTACGAGGGAAATGTTGGCTTCTTCATAAGGTATTTTTGTGGCTTTTCATTTTGCAGCTCAGCAAGTAGGTGAGAGCTGTTTTCCAGATATTTGAAATTTTTGAGGTATTAATAAGCTAATCAAAAATTACGGGTGTCTTCAGAAACATGACAAGCCTGTCAGCTATGAAGACAAGTAATTTAATCTGTATTACCGATAAAAGAGTTGATTTAATTGCTCTAGAAGTACTGTCACACAGTGCTCTTATGTTAAATTTCAGCCTCTGTGGCTCCACCAAAGGAAAAATTTGCTTTAGATAATCATGAAAGCCCCTTTATGGCCTTTTTTTAGATTTTTTTCTTTTAAGTAATTTGTCCAGAATCTCCCATAATTCATGAATTTTTTACAGGCAGTTGGCATTCACAAAAGTACGTGTAGCACCTGGAATCAGCCTCTGCTCTGTTAATGAATAACCATTCTTTATGGCTGCATTCAAATAAGAATTTTAGCTCGGATGAAGGTACTGAAAATGTCTGAAGGTTTTATGACAGTTAGTTAAGGTGTCCTTGTCACATGCAGTGTTGTACAGGCCCAGAGAAGGCAGCTCCTCCAGACTTGTGCAGTCTCTGTGTTGGTGCTAATGAAACACCCAGTAAATCACCCTCGAGTGTAAGGCTTCAGGGACTGTAGACTAGTACCTACCGTGTCAATTCAGTGCCATCTACAGATCCCTCTGCACATGCATGTGTAGAGATGTTTGTCTTCATCAGTTAGGAAGTTGTTCTTGTCAGTGGGCCAGCTCTACAAAGCCTTATTGGTCCAAGATGTTGGCTGAAAGCTGCTAATATTTCTGATTTATTAAAGCGTTTTGTATACTTTTTAGAGGAAAAAATTACATTTATTGTCTTTTTATTTAAATACCAGGAGTTGTTTCAATCAACTCACTCTACAGTTCTGTATTTTGAATTTATATTTGCATTTAATAATGCATCAAACCATCCACTTTTGGGAGAAAGATGATTAAGAGTGTCTGTTCCTGGCATGTTTGCTGTTGCTGATGACCTGAAGAATTGTTATGTTCTAGGTAGAGCAGCAAAATCTGTCCAGACTTTAGCTGCAATGTTTCAAAGTTCTGGGAAGGCTTTAGTCACTGTTCACCTTAAAACTAATTTCAAGACAAGTTCTTAGAGTTTGTGAGAAAACTAGACATGATTTTTTTTGTTGTTACACAGAAATATGTTTGTGCTTTTTGGATAAAGGTATGCTAGGTGTTGCCTGGTAGATAGATAAACTTATTAAAACTATGCTTTCTCTGCCAAGTCACTAAAATAAAGTGTTATGTTCTGGCTATTTTAGAGTAGTTTGGTCCTGAGCATCATGTATTTAGTAATCAATACTGATTTTTCCACAAAGTAAAAAAAAAAGTAAAATAATCAATGATCATAATCACATTAATGAGTTTGTTGCAAAGGATACCAGATGCTGGTCAGAGGATTAAAAGGAGGAATTGTAGAAGTCCCCAAGTATAAAACTTTGTTGCTTGGGGAGATTGAGAAAAGGGAAATGGAGCTGTGAAAATTCTGATAAAAGTCAAGGCTTTATTTCTATGCCGTAAAAATAATTTTTAAAATTCTGTGTGATGCCATTTAAGCGGAGAGCTTAAAAAAACCCAGATTTTTTAGAATTAAGCAAGCTTATCAAGTGGATGTATTTATCTTAAGATGACTTTCTAAAAGGAAATGCAGTAGAGAACTTAAATACTTCAACTGGATTTTCCATCTGAAATCAAATCTTTTTATGATGGTGTTAAGTTCTGCTCTTAGATTTCAGTGTTGTTAACTTTTCATAATGGTTTTTAACAGTTATGAATGCAGGGATGAGAAAATACTTTCTACAAGCCAATGATCAGCAGGACCTAGTTGAATGGGTAAATGTTCTGAACAAAGCTACCAAAATCACAGTAAGTGGTTCAGTTGATATTTAGCAGTGCTTTCAAATGGTGACTCTCTCAAGGTGCTTAAATGTAACCTTTGCCTCCAGTTTTTATGCTAGAGTATTCTTTTTATCTCTACAAACAAAGCTGGGCTTTCCAAGACTTGGAGAAACTGTACAGAACACCCGCTAAACTTGAGGGTTCGTTACTTTTTGCTTTGGAAATTGGACAAAAACATGATTATCTTTTTCATTAGAGCATATGATGATTTCTAATAATTTAAAATCATCCATACACATTTAATATTAATTGAAATACCCAGAAGACACTTGCAAGCAATGAAGAGATATACATTTACCTGGTGTCAAAAGTTGTATTTCTTAAAGTATTGCTAAAGTAATGAGCAAATGCATCATGTTCCAAAGGCTCTCTCCTGATTTCAAGTAACATCCATTCCAAGAAACATTAACACATTCTTCTGATGAATGTTAAATTACTTTTCTGGTTTGTACCAGGACAACTTGTTATCACATGACAGGAAAGCCCATGTGTTACCTCAGTCTTTTCAGGAGGCAGAAGTTATGGTTTTGTTTTGTTTCCAGTTGCAGAGAAGTGATGACATGAACTGTTTTGAGAGCATGTCCTTATAAAGAAGGGGTTCTGAGCATGGGTGTGCACATTCGTATTTGTTGTCAGTAACTTTCTCATTTTTCATGTATTTAAGGATGTTGCTGTGAGTTGCATGCATTGTTTTAATGTAGCACTTTCATTGGAGCTACAAAATTACTACTACTAATAAATAAAAAACCCCACCAGAAACACAAGGCCTTATCACATGGATTTTTCATAAGAACACACCACAACCAGACTTGAATTGTTTCCAGTTCAAGAAATAGATGAATAAAGAATTAATTACATCAAATTAGAATTTAGTCTGAAAGCTGGTTTATTGTATGTTTGACTTGCATTCTTAAATGGCTGATGAAATCATAAGTATTTTTTGTCTTTGAAGAAACAAGCCTTTGAACTGTTAATCTGTTCAGAGGTTAAGTATGGCCAGTGATTCAATCAAATAATTAAGATCATTCACTTAATTTTCATATTAGCTTTACTAGCTGTAAATTGTAATCCTCCAAGATTCATTGTATTTTTAGTGCTCTGAGTGCTGATAATTTCCAAATAACTACGAACCTTTGCAGTCTAGCACGTTGTGTACCTATCTGAGTACTGTTTGAAAATGCATTCATATGAGAAGGTGGTTGTGGGTTTGGTCTGTAACACACAGAGTAGGAGTTTGTGATGGCTGAAGGACTTAACTCATAAAGCTGTACCTACAAGCCCTTCTCTTGAAAGGCTGAGGCCCAGGATCTGTGTGCACGGGGAGAATGTCTTATCCCTCAGTGCCAGATTTGACTGTGAATGGAGTCACCTTTTACCTGTGCTAGCAAAGCTGGGTGTTGTGCAAGGCTAAGGGGATGGTGGCAGTGAGAGAATGTGCCTGATGCCACAGCTGAGTTAGCTGCTGAGTGCCACCTTCACTTGGCCTGGAGGAAGCTGTCCCAGGCTGACATTTGTTCTCTTGGTACTGTTTGTACTTCTTTGCAAGCTGTTTTTTTCTAGAATAAGCAGTGCTGGGCAGAGGAACTACAGTCACAGCAGACTATAAAGTAGCTTTGGTTTTGTCTAGATTAGTTAAAATTCACATTTGGAATGTGCCACAGCCTTGCCTGGTAACGCACTGTGCAAAGATGATTTGTATGTCCCTTCTTTTTGAAGGAATTTGGATGTCCTATGTAAATATCCAGTAGGTTTCTCGCTCGGATATTTTGGTGTGAGACTCTTGATCTCTTCTTGTTGAAGTCACTTCAAATTTACTATATTAATATTAGAGGTGATATTATAAATGGAAATGTCTTAAGTAGCAAATTGTTAGTGCATTTCTTAGGTTACAGATGTTTACTTCTTGCACAAACTCAGCAATTTGAGTAAACGTTTTAGATCAAGACACTTATTGGGGAAATTAAATTGCTGTGATGTTTTGATTGGTTTAGTTCTGCTTTGAGAGAATCAAATAGTTAAGGATAGTTAGAAATAGGTAGTTAAGATCATTGTGGACAGAATTTAGCAATTTTTTTAGGACTAATGGAGGCAGTACACAGAGTCTTCATGCCAAGTGTTGGAATGTGAGTGCAAATGTCACACTGGTCAGGCATCCCCTTTGATAAAAGGCTCAGTACTGTAGCCCTGTGTTTATGGCCTTACTGTGCTAGCTCTGCAGGCAGTAGGGTGTCTCCAGTCTAAAGCACTTATTACTAAAACTGAAGGGCAGTGAAAAATAATGAACCACTTCTTCCACAAATTAGCAGTGCTTGAAGATCGAGTGTAGCACTTGGGGCAAAGCTGGGAGATGATTTTTAGATTTCAAGACACCTGGTGAAATGTCTTTATTGGCACCAGTTTTCTTCTGAGAACTAAAGCGTAGCCATTGCAACTAATTTTCATGTAAGCTATTTCTAGCCTTTTACAATTAGAGAACATTAAGACAAATTAAAAATGCTTGAATAATGATTAGGGCTTTTCTTTGGTCTTCATAAAACTTTTAATGTTCATGATCATGTTCCACTTCCAGGTACCAAAGCAGTCTGATCCTCTGTGTCAAATGGATAATGCAAATCGTCAAGCTGAAAGCCCAGGTGGAAAGAAGCAAGTGTCTTACCGGACAGAAATTGTTGGTGGTGTTCCTATCATTACACCCACCCAGGTAATAGCCTTAAAACAAGTGTGGTATTATTTGATAGAGGAAGCTTTGTTGTTTGACAGGTGAGAATAGGTTATGTATCACAACATAGCTGTCAGCTTCTCGCCTTGCTCAGAGGATTTATACTTTCATGTGCACCTTTAATCGGTACTGTCTGGGATTCTGTCTTGAGGATGTTATTCCCTTCATAAAGACTGTAGAGAATTATACAAGACTATAAGGAATTACTTGAGTTAGTATGCTGAAAACATCTTATTGTGTGTGAAATTGTTGGTGTTAAAAAGACAACTTTAGTATTGGTAACCATCAGGAAAAGTAGGTTAAAAAAGGAGGTGATTAGATCAGCTGATAAATATATACACTATGTTGTTAGAGGTAGTGAGGATGATAGCAGATTAAACTTGCAGAAGGGCCTTATGAAATGGCATGTATGAACAAATAAGCAAGTGGACATAAATGTGGTGTAAGGGATTCTGGGAAAAACAATCTTAGTTTTAATAGAAAATACTAGGTTGTGAAATAACTGTTTGCACTTGGGTGAGCAGTAAGAGTTAGAGTTGCACTAAGAAAATATTATCTCAGCGTTCAGTAACAGTGGAGCAGAAAACCTCACAAATACTAGGTGTTACTAGAAAAAGAATAAGCAGCAAAACAAAAACCATCTTTGTGGCTGGATAAATCCTGTCTTGGACCAGACTTTGATCACTGTGTCCAGTTTTGTTCTCATCTTAAAAATCAGAACTGGAAAGGTTCAGAGAAAGCCTTCAAGGGTGGCTGGTCCATATGGAATGATCTCCATATGAGGAACAATTGAGTAGGCTAGTACTCTTCTGTGTGCACAAGGAATAACTTTGTTTTCCACTCTGAGAGCTAATGGTGTAACCAGGTGAAACAAAGGGCAGGAGTTCCTCTTTTAGTGAGTAATAAAACACAAGGTACTCCTTGCCAGATGGCATGGATGCAAGGAACTTTTCTGAGTTTGAGAGACTGGACAATCTTGTGGAAGAAGAATTTATGCAGTGTTAAAGATATAGACCTGTATGTGTTTCTGGAAGTTCCCTGAGCTGGAAATAGTTACAGATTGGATTAATATCACGTAAATGACATGTTATACACCTGTAAGTTGGTGAGTTTAGATGTGTCTGATGATCCTAGAAATAGCTCTTTCTTTGCTGTAGCCACCTCTAGTGTTTTAGAGTGATGTTACAAGTTCACCATGCATACATACATATATATCTTGGTTTTAGGTCTGTAACATTCTTCACTGAGTGTCTATCAATATTGTTTGAGAATATTCAGCACTTTTAGTGTAGGTTCTAAACAGAGCTTGCAAGTACTCAGTCAGAGCCCTTGGAGAGTCCCATTAGTTGTCTCTAGAAATCAGTTGGAATATTTTATCCTTTCAAACAAATTGGAAATGGGATTTGTGAGCACGAGATGATAAAATTGTTTCCTGTTATAAGTAGTACAGTTATTCTTTGACCTTTAGAAACAACTGAGAGTATTCTGAACTTTCCTGCTTTTTTCTAGAAAGAAGAAATCAGTGAGTGCAGTGAAGGGGGTGATAGGAATTATTTAAAACGGTCACAAAGTCACCTTCCTTATTTTACTGCTAAGCATCCCCCAGATAATGCTATTATCAAAGCTGGCTACTGTGTAAAACAAGGAGCAGTGGTAAGTATTTGAGATCAGTGTGTTCATTAATCGAGAACAAAGGTCCTGAGGTGGTAGCTGTACTTATCATGTAGATGATCAAAAAAAAAAGACACACATAATTAGCAGTAACTTTAGCACTACTGACAATAGTAAGCATAGCTAAAGATAAAACTTACCCTGCAGTAGTATGTAACTTATGTCTGTGTTAGTTCTTTTCATGGCTTTCTTCATTGTTATGTTGTTGGAGATGTTTTAGAGAGGAAAAGTTGTGTGCACAGAGACTTTCGCATTATGATCAGTGCACACAACGAGGAGTTCCTCTGTTCTACAGTGATGTAGGGATCCTTATTGTGCTTACTAGAAGCATCTAAATTAAGGGAAAGGTTCAATGTCTGCATGCTTTTTTAAATCACTAAAATGTTTAGAAAAAGCTAATTTTTCAGTTCAGAGGAAGAATAGTACAACTTGTCAGACTGATTAACACAAGTGGAACTATTCATGTGGTGCCTTGCTAAAAGAAGGAACAGATAGATTAGCTGAAGCAAGACACATACTTCATGAGTCCTCACACTCATTTTGTCTTAGATTATGAGGTTTCTTTTTGTAACATGCCTTTTTTTAGTTAAAAATAAGCTAGAAACCCTTAGTGTACTGCCTTGTAACATTTCTTATGGTGTATTTGTACTGCTGAGTTTCTACACTTTCAGTGGAGATTGAAAAATTCGTATAATAGAAAAGAGTAGCTTCCAGAATTTTTAAATTTTGCAGTTTTAAAAAATAATAATGAATTGGGCAGTCTTGCAGAAATGTTTTGGTGGCACTATATATAAAGACAACATACATATAAATAAATATATCTATTATATAAAAATTTTAAATACTATGGATGAATAATTTCTAAATGGGAATTATACAATATATATTATAAATACAGACTAAAAATATAAATATATGAATAGTATATAACATTCAAGCATATTTGTATTTTATATATAAATTATATAAATATTTATTTATTTTCCTTTAACAGATGAAGAACTGGAAGAGAAGATACTTTCAGTTAGATGAAAACACAATAGGATACTTCAAGTCGGAACTGGTAAGTTTCCAAATGTGGTGTTTTCCAATGATAGTTGCAAGGAAATCTACAGAAATAGTCTGGTATTTGAAAAATGTGCTGTGCTGGTCCTGCAACATTCAGCTCTGTGCTGTAATAGCATGATCAGGAAGAATAAAAAAACTAGTAATATGGCTGTTAAATCAGACTTCAGTCTTCTGTTTGGGAACCTGTCTGTAGGGCACTGAAGAACAGTAGTAGGATATATTCTACAACCACCCTGATCTTTGTGTTAGTATCTTGTGTCACTTTGTACTCACACATCATTAATTATGTTCTTGAGACAACTGATCATCATGTGGAGAGACAAAACTGTAGTCTTGTAATTCTTAATTTAAAGTTAGGATTATGGGGAGTTTTATGATACAAATGATGGAATCTTTCCCCACACACTTCTTTCACCAGGGCACCCAATACAGGCAAAGAACTCTGCTGTTCAGAATCAACACTTAGAGAGTTTGGTTTCATGATCTTTCTTCCCCACTCATCATTTTGAACCTTTACACCAATTCTGACCAAATTTTGAGTGCCTTCAGGCTTCATTTTTAATGAAGTGACTGGTACTGGAGACAGTCTGTTTTCCCCAAAAAGGGATCCCACACTTACTAAACATAAGAACATTTGTACATGAGGAATAAAGTCTGAGTTGTAGAGTACTATTAATCAAGGAAAATTGAGTTCCTGCATCAGCCACAGGAAAATAATAGTATGTATCCCATTACATTGTCATGGCAAAAGGGAAAGTTTTTCTGTTTGAATGATCTCACTTTTTTTTCTTGTTGTGTGAAACTTCGACAGAATTGTAACACTTATTTTTGTTACAGTAAGAGAATTATCATATGCTTTAAGAATACTTTTACAGGTTTTGGTACAATTGTACTATTTTTAATTGTGTTGAGTATAGAATACAGTTAATCTTATTTAAAGCCACGTCACGCAGTACAATTAACAAAGCATCTTGTATGGCAGTATTTCATAGCAAAGGAATATAATCATGGGTTTACTGAAATAAGCTGCCTGAGGCAAGATTAAATTTTCTGATCTAGTTTAGGGGGTGGGGACGGGTGGTTGTTTCCATTCTACTAAGGTGAATGAGTGGTTTGGGTTTTTTACTTCTCGATTTGGCCTCTTCTTCTTTGCAAGTGCCATGGTTGGGTTAATACTTAAAGCAAATTAAATTTTGGTTGGCATCACTTTTTGCCTTGAAAATCTCTTACATAAGTCTGCTGCTGTCAGCTGTCCTGACCTTTGGCTTTTTTACTCTATTCTAGTAGCTAGATATATTCTACTGAAATATTTTTGCCTTTTCTTTCAGGAAAAGGAACCTCTTAGGGTTATACCACTTAAGGAGGTCCATAAAGTTCAGGAATGCAAACAAAGGTGAGGAGAGGAGCACTGATGTGGTTACATGGGATGTAGTACACTGCTTTGTCGTGGCTCAGCTGCTCATTGGAAACAGTGGACAACTTTTTAATAACTTTGGTTGGTGTATACACATGTGATACTCTTTACTTACAGGACTGCAAGTAGTTTTGTGCATAAAACAGATATTGAGGGTTCTGTATTAGTGTGTTTCAAACTTGTAACAGTCAGTAGAATGTAAATGTGTTGGACGGGTGGAACAAAGGAGTATCGTGCAATCATGAGTAAGATGCATGGGTACTGTCTGATTTGAAGCAGCAATTTTAGGAGTCTCTATTCTGCTTATATAAAGTCTAAACCTTTAGAGGACGTTCCATCTAAATTCAGCCATTTAACATAAGGTAAACTGTTCCTCCTGCCATTTCCATCCCACCAAATGGCAATGTACTAAGGAATTAATTGCATCTGTAGTAGGGGTTTTTTTAACAGGCTACTGCTTAGGACTAATATTTCATGAAGACAAAACAAAACAAAAATGTGAAATTTTACAGAAATTTGACTGGAACAGTGAATATTTTTAAACTTAACATGATATGGTTTAGAATATTCCAATTAAAAATATATATATATAGTAGCACACGTGCCACTGATAAACTAAAGACTCTTAGGACTAAAATGAGTAAGAGATGCCGGTTTTCTTTTTCTGCTTGGTATTTACCAAAAACCAGAAGTAGAATGATAAAGAAATACAAAGGCCTTCCAACAACAAATGCTCTGGTTCTTTGTACATCCTAGAGTATTTTTAAAATAGAAAGCTGTTCTTACTGCTGAAGTATTTTTGTATGTTTCATTTACAGTGATATAATGATGAGAGACAATCTATTTGAAATTGTAACAACTTCTCGAACCTTTTATGTACAGGTAATTTCTTTTTTTAAACTTTGGGCAAAGCAAAGAAGCACTGCTGCTTTTAATAAAGTTGCAGCCTAATTAGGAGATAGCTTTAGCTTATCACCTGTCTTTATCCCAGACATGTGCACCCTTGGTATACACTGTTAATCTATTGCATCTTTGGATTGTTGTTCTAAGTAAATGTACAGCTGACCCCTGACAGAGACTGATTTTTATTTGACTGTGATTTTTCAGTAAACACCTCATAGAAGTGCAACAGTAACTGAAAAGTACAGAAGTTATGTCATTGGCCAAAGTCTGCTGAGAGGGGTCAGCAGATCTGTCAGAATTTCTGTGGGTGCTTTAATTTTTTTGTTTACTGAAAGTAAAAATGTGAGTCTAGAGGTTGCAAATAGTATAAAAATACTTCTTGCTTATTCTTTTACATAACTATATCTATCTATCTATATATAAAATATTAAATTCAGGGTAACGTTTTAAGAAATGTCTAGGTTAAGACATGGGAGTCCCTGTGGCTTTAAAGAACAGAGTACTAAAGTGGGTAAGGCTGTCCTTGTAGGGCAGATGGTCAGGAAAGTTGAGAGTTGATGATGTTGAGTATAACGCATATTGTTTGATGCAGGCGGACAGTCCAGAAGACATGCACAGTTGGATAAAAGCAATTTCTGGGGCCATTGTAGCACAGCGGGGACCTGGAAGATCAGCAGCTTCCGTATGTTGTTCTGAACCTCAGAGAAAATGTGATTAGTTGATGTTCATTTGTGCACATGAAGTTGTAGTTCTTTTTTTCCTTTTGCCTGTCCTCTCTCCTGTCCTGTAGTAACGTGGCACCTTTGCATGAACTTTCATACAGACTGCCATAAAATATTTTACATTTCTAATTGAGCACTTATCTTAGCCTTACATGGGTGTAACTTTGTGTGCATTGTAGTGTCTTAAACACATAGATGATGCACGTGCTAACCTAGAAAAATTCTTCTGAGTTCAGTATGATCTTTGTCACCATGCTGCTGCTGGTTTGGAAGTAAAATTGAAACTTGCTAATTCCTGCGAGATGTTTCTGCTAATTGCTGAATTTTGCAATAAAATGTCAATATCCAAATTTAGTTTTAACAATTCTCGCTACTAAATTGTCATTCTCTGCTGTTGATAGTTTATGCAGATAAGGATTCAAATTTTAAGCAACTTTTGTAAGAGATCTCTGCTCGCATGAATTAGTTTTTGCTGTTGGAGGTGTAGTGTGAAGACCAGCTAGCATGACTGAACTGAGGCACTGTGACAAACCGTAACATCTGTGAAGCCATGTGGATGCCAGCATTTCATACATACCTGCATTTCAGCTGTATCAGGTGTTCAGTACAAAGTACATTAACTTGTGAGTGGTGAAGGCTGCTGTAGTGTCACAGTGTCTCCAAGTATCTCCAGACTGAGCACATGGAATACTTTAAAGTTCAGGTGTTGCAAGCTATGGTTTTCACTTTCTGGCTGTGGGATGTTTGTAGTAAACTGAATATATCATTACCCCCAGAATCTGAAATCTAATAATTTCAGTTTGGCTTTTGACTACACATTGGCATTGATACTGCGTTTCTGTTAACTCAGTCAAAGCTCTCTCTTTTTTGCATCTGGGAGCTGCTTCATGCTTTTAAATAAAACTTCCTATCATACATTGTTTCTTTTTTGGGGGAATGAAAACAGCAGACAACTTTTCTTTGTGTACGCTTCTTTTTGTGGGGCTAACTGAGCAATCTAGCTGTTACTGTCTGCATCACTTCTTTCTTTTTTTCCCCTCTCTTCTCTTCTTTCCCCAAGTATAGGTTACTCTAATCTTAGCTTTGCACTGTGTTCCAGATGCGGCAGGCCAGAAGGCTGTCAAATCCTTGTATACAGAGGTATACATCAAGAACTGGTGAATGCAGCACGTATGTGGGCTCTCATGTAAACTCGCCTTCTTAACAGAGGGCTAGGACTAGAGACTAATTTGCACTCTACAAAACTAAAAATAATGCTACCTGTTGTCATTACCATTACTGAAAACTAACTCATAAGTTATATCATTCACTTACAGGTTTGCACTGGTTCGTTCTTACTTTTAAAATAATTGGGAATTTAAAATGGCAAAAAACATGTATTTGTACTTCAAAGCATACTTCATATTTAAACATAAGCTACATAATGTCATTTTAAAAGGAAAGCATTAAAAATAATTTGCATGAGAGTTCATATTTCCATTTTACTTTACATTTGTTTGAAACTGCGCAAAAGCAAAATTAAACTTAAGCTACCCACAAACTAATACAGCTGCGTGCACACAGAGGATGCACGTCGTAACTCCAGCAATTGGAAAGATAATACTGTAGCCTGATTTGCATGGCTTAAGTCTCTGCATGAAATTATTAGTTCAAACATAGAAGCATTATAATGTATAATGGGTACACTGTTCAAAGCAGTACACCTTGAGTAATATAGCAGCACTGACTCTTAACTGTGACATTACAGTCAGTGTGGGTAGTGAAATCTGAGGATCCTTTAGTTCAATTTAGCAAAAAGTTTATTTTAGAGATCTTGTCCTAATATCCTTTTTGCCCTGTTTGTTAAACTGAAATTATGAATAAGAAGAATAGCAGGTAAATCACTGAATCGTATGTTCTCCTAAAGCAAGTTTTTCTTAAAGTGGAGTATCAAGCCAGGTGTGAAATATGGCACTGTAAATAATGTGAAATACATCACTGAAATTGAACACAAAACTGAAGTGCAAAAATAAGTTACACAGCTCCTTCACCCAGTAATGTTAATTTATAAAAATAAACACGAAAGCATTTGGCAGAGTCCATTATGATTAAATTTATGAATTCATGTCAAAGCATTCTGAAAGAAACTTTGAAAACTGCTATTAAAAAAATAAGTATTTCATTTAGGATGTATATTTGCATCTTGGACACACATCTGTGATGTTTTTTTTGCTAACAAATGTGCTGGGAAAGTGCCTTGGTTTGTGTACGCACATGGGTTTGCAGGTTTCCTGAGGTCATGTACTAATGCTGGTGATGGCAGAAGTGGCAGCAGCTGCAGCTCCTAGTGCATGCAGAGAGAAGTATTCACTGCACCATCACACATCATTTTGATCATATCATTTAACACCGTGTCCAGCGCTCTTCTGGCTCTCCCTAAGTGTTTGAGACATCCTTACGAAACTGACAGATACGATGCAGAACCTGAGGGATTTTTTATTCTGGAGATAGAGCTGTAGGTCAGGCAGAAGTTCCTAGGACACCTAATAAGGCACTCTGTGCCTGTGCTTTCAACATCTAAATCATTCCTAGGTAGTCTAGGAACTTGTTTCTATCAGTCAGTAAGTGGGGGAGGATTACTTTCACAGTATCAATCTAATAGAGTTACGTTAAGGTCAATAGAATGGCAGTTAATTGTCAAGTTATTTTATTGTGTTCATTATTAAAAGGAATAGCTTAAAGATCAGGCTCTTTTCTGGGACTGTTAACTTTGGAAATTGTTACACACTCTTGATAGCATGAAATAGTTACTATTTTTGTTTGGTCCCTGGAAAAAAATAGGGAGATTGGTACCCCAAGAAGAGGGAACAGTAAACTGTGCCTTACTTGAGGATTTGGGATATGAGTGCCCAATGTATACGAATAGGTTTGAATACATTTTTTCTCTTGGAAAGATGTCACTTTAAAAGGCCTTTAAGGTGTGTATCTTCAAAAGATTACTTAACATCTTAGTAAAATGAGGAGCCTCAGTTTGTTGGGCTATATTATAAAGTCTAAAGAGCTGCTGAGCTTGATTTGAGAAATTGAATTTCTCCAAATGAAGTAACCGATGTTGCTGTCACGTCCTGCTGTAAGCTCACGTTTAACACCAAAGCGCCTGCCTCCTGCTGCTGTGGCTGCTGCTTCGCTTTGTGTATTTTCTGTCTTGATTTATTTTTTCTGAGCGTGAAACCTGAAACTGCATCTTTCCAACGTGACTTCATCTGACACGTCCTCTTCTTTTCCAGGAGCATACCGAGTCTTCTTCCGAACCCAACCATGCTCTCCGTTCTGCCATCCCAGCCCCAGCCACCTCACATTCCACAGCCGCTCACGGCAGCCCTCTGGTCCCAAACCCTCACGCCAAATACCCTGCCTTGGAGAAGCGAGGATTTCACGAATCTTTTACCAAGGCCAAGCCAGGGAGCTACAAGATCCAGGTTGTCGCTCCAAGAGAATCAGCTTCCAAAGTGACTGAACGGGGCTTCTCAGAACCCCAAAGTAAAAATGGCACTCAGGAACAGGATCCTGGCCTTGTGGATCTGGATGATGCAAGCCTTCCAGTTAGTGATGTGTAATGATGGAAGTGTTTGGAGAATGATCCATTTGTTCGGTCCTCTAATTTCCTTGTTTGGACTTTTAACCAAAGAAAATTATAGGAAATGAGAACAAAAAACCGGAACACTGATGTTTATATATATGTGTGTGTGTGTTTCTGTGCACACATGTGTATATATAATGTGTTTGTATATTGCCTTCCAGTTGAGGGTCAGAAATGAACCTTACGTGTTTTCTCAAAGCCTGATAGTAAATCACTTACTAGGGAGGGGCCAAACTGCACAATTTAAAAGGAAAAAAAAAAAATACAAACCCAAGAGAAGTACTTCTGCAAGCAGTAAGCAAGGTAGCAGCAAGTTTTTCATTCCTAATCTGGCAAATTTACTAAATTTACAACTAATACTATATTGTGGAGAACTTACTGCCAACAAATGTGATTACTTAATTTCATTATGAACTGCAGTAAGATTTTGGGCACAGATGAGAATTGTTTCTCTCTGTGACTTTCAGATACCAGGAAATGCACAAAATGTTTCTTCTGTTCTTTAGGATCAACAGTGTCAACTGATTTGTTATCAGACCCAGAATTCTGAACTCCCTGGGAATTCTAATTATGGTGCTGTAAAATTTCCACTAAAATAATATTTTGAATAGTCAACCTGTTTTTGATGCACTCCTGAAGGTGGATGATAACTTTTTGCACATTTGGATTTTGATGGACTGCATGTCGTGGTGTTTTGGAGGGGGGGGAAGAGAAATTGGACTTTTGAATTTGGACACTTTAGGTCTTTTGAATCAAGTAGGGTTTGTATTGTGTTACATTAGGCTTTGCAGCAATTTATTGTTCAGTGTCGAAACGTATCGTTGGATTACTGTTTGAGAATGGTTTTCTGATCAGTGCTTTGTGAACAGTTCTTGTTTCGAGATTTGATCAGTGGAAGACCTCGTTTTTAGTTTTGTTGTTATTGGTACGGAACTGTTCACAGTCATGCAATTGTGGCCTCTAACTTTTGGTGCACTAATGATCTGAAGTGCCTGTGGTTTTTTTTCCTCACGTTGTTGAAACACTTTTGGATTGGTTATTTACACAAACCATTCTTAATGGTTTGGAACGTTGGCTTGGAGTTGTTCTGAATAGCATAGTTTGAAACAGCTATTTAAAATAGAAAACTTATGCTAGGGATACCAGTGTTCTGGTATTGCACCTACTAGCTGTGCAATATATATGTTTGTTTTTTTTTAAAAAAAAAAGAGTTAATTGTTGTTTGTGTACCCTGTGTTATGGGGCTTCAGTGATGCAAATGAAAAGAACCTTTACATTTCAAGTCTTGGATTAGATTGTGTACTTTTCATCGCTTTTGAAAAATGTTTGCTTTAATCAAAACCCCCACAAATATCTCATGCTGCTGCTTATTGTGATTCAGATTGTCCAGCTTCGTGATAAATTTTGTCTACTGTAACCTAAGACACATATCGCACAAGTCCACCTTCTCTCCATCTTCCAAACTGACTTCCTGCTTGAGAGATACGGCTGGCTTTACCACAATAATTTGTTGATCCGAGGATAGAATAATTGGTGTCATATCAGAACAAAAGATAATCGAATTTCAAAACCTTAAATTATGTCAGCACCTTCGTTTTTATTTTTTTTTTTTTATCCATAAGCTAACTAACCACTGTCTTAAGGCAGTGGTGTTTGTAAATGACTGGTTTTGTTTGACTCTTTAGATAGATGTAAAAAACTAGCACAGAATTGGAAGTTACTGTAAATGTCTGAACTAGTATTATAGGTTTTAACTTCTATAAAGATAAAACAATAGCTCTTTAAAAGCTTATTTTTTCACAAGTACATTCTGTGTGGAAGACACTTTGCATTGAAATATTTTTTACTGTAGTCTTAACATCTGAAATCACTTCTCTGGTACAGCTTTCACACTGCATGTTCATTTTATGATATTTTGATATTGGCAGTTTTACACATTGGGTGGAGGTAAAGCAGCTCCGTTATGGGACTTACAAAAAGAGGAGAAAAAAAAAAAAAAAGGAAAAAAGAAAAGAACTACTATTGTAGTTCAGTAGCATAGGGAAATATTTGTGGTTGGTAATTGTCAGGGTCTCCTATTTATCAGTACTTTTATAAATCTATGAAAATTGTTAAATTATTTTAGAAACAGTGCTGTAAATATGTCACATTTAAATTGTCAATAAATCAGTTTGGGTAACTTAAAATAACATCTGCCTGAGTTTCCTTGCACCATGTTAAATATTTCATCAGAACAATATAGTCCTTTTTAGCATATAAGAGGTCAGATGATCTCTTATCCAGCTGCAGTGTCATCTTAATTCTTCAAATCTGATCAGGTGGTGTGGCCTAAGAAAGAAATTCAACAGAATGAGCTGGTTTTCTTTTACTGTTCTCAGTTTCTTTGTGGAATTTTACATGTTATGCAAGGGAAGTTGATCTGGTTTCTTGTTAATCAATGGAAGGGAAAAGATGATGCAGAGTAATGTCAGGTTAACTGTTTGGAAACAGGCTACTAAACAAACACACCCAGTCTGTAATACACTGCTCTGTGGCTGGTGTCACTGCCACAATTTTGGGGTTTTCCATAATGGGATGGCCTGCACGGCACCAGGCTTGCTGGCATCAGCTGGGATTCACCTTTCTCAAAGGGGGGAGAGGGTCATTGCTCACGAGCTAGCAGGGCTCATGGACAGCTTTAAACTAGGCTTGGAGGGGGTAATATCAGTCTTGCATGTGGGATGACAGCCAAGGTTAGGGGGATGAGGTGCTAGCAGGGGACCTCAGCCTGTTGCTCCGAGATGGGCTGGCTGTGCTGTAGCACACTTGAATTCTTACAGAGATAAGCCAGGGGCTCCTGAGCTAATAGGAGCCAACAGAGAAACACCAGTGAAATACCTCAAAGGAACTGAGAGGTGTTCCCCTAAGAAGGTGACATGGCTGACAGCCCAGCTGAACTGCCTCTACACCAGTGCATGCAGCTTGGGCAACAAATGGGAGGAGCTGGAAGCAACTGTGCTGCTAGAAAGCCATGACCTAGTTGCCATTACTGAAACTTGGTGGTATGAATCCATGACTGGAGTGAGGCTGTCGATGGCTACAGCCTGTCCAGAAGGGACAGGCGAGGAAGGAGGGTTGGAGAGATTGCCCTCTACATCAAGAGATGGATAGAGCGTGAAGAGCTGTCTCTGAAGAATATCCACGAGCAGGCTGAAAGTTTATGGCAAGAACTGGAGACAGGCAACCAAGGGAACCTTATGGTTGGTGTCTACTACAGGCTGCATGATCAAGGGGAGCCTGCTGACATTGTTCTTATTCCAGCTACAGGAGGGATCACGCGCACAGGCTCTTGTTCTGCTGGGGCACTTCAGCCACCCAATATCTGCTGGAAAAATAGCACGGGGAGCTGTAGGCAATCGGGGAGCCTCCTGGAGTACACAGAGGATAACTTCTTAAGCCAGGAAACAACTCTGCCAGAGGAGATGCGATACTGGACCTGATGGACACCAACACAAGTGAGCTAATGGGTGGCATCAACATTGGAGGCAGCCTGGGCTGCAGTGATCGTGCACTGGTGGAGTTTACAGTCCTGAGGGAGAGGGGTCAGGCGAAGAGTAAGGTCAAACTGAATTAAAGGAAAGCAAAATTCCAGCTGTTCAAGGAATGAGTCAATAGGGCCCTCTGGGAAACTGCCTGCAGGGCCAAGGGAGCAGAACAGAGCTGGCAGTTCTTTAAGGGTGCTTCCCATAGAGCGCCAGAGCTCTTGATCCCAGGTGTAAGAACTGGGGCAAGGAAGGCAGGAGCCTGGCGTGGCTGAGTTGAGACCTGCTGGTCAAACTACAGGGCCAGAAGGAAATGCACAGGCAGTGGAAGATGAGGAGAAGGCTGAGGTACTCAACTTTTTTGCCTCAGTCTTCACCTTTTTGCCTCTCTTCCCACGCCTCTCGAGCGGATGGACCACGAGGCAGGGTGGTGAACCACTGCAGCGGGTTGCCCAGAGAGGTGGGAGAGGCCCCATCCCTGGAAACATTCATGGTCAGGTTGGATGGGGCTCTAAGCAACCTGATCTGGTTGAAGATGTCCCCACTCAGTGCAGGGGGAGTTGGAATAGAAGACCTTTCAAGGTCCCTTCCAACCCAAACTGTTCTATGATTCTCATCTGTGTGCAGCAGTACAGTTTATTCTTCCGAGTAATAAATGTCAGAATAAAATGCAATTACTGGCTGCAACTCAAATTCATTTAAGGAAGCTGAAAATACCATTTCTAGTTCATCTATGTTATTGCATGCATCTCTGCTGTTTAGCTTTCAACTTTCTTCTCTCAATTATTTTCACAAAAATCTCAAGTTATTTTTCACAGCCCGTTGAGACCTGAACTGTGGTCCCTGAAATGACTTGGGTGCTCTGTCTTACTACGTGCTGCCTTGCACATTTTCATTTGCTGTCTAATTGCTGTTGCCCCTTTACTGAAGAGGGAATTGAATTATTCTTTATGGTTATAGATTTTTAAAGCCACCACATTACAATGAGGAAATCTGCAGAAATTTAACCACTAAACCTCTAATCCAGGTGCCTGAAGGAAACTACCAAAGGGTAATGGGCCAGAATACAGCTTGAGAAACAGGTGTCCTGGAACAACAGGATGTCAGCACCATCTAGAGGTCATGCTCTAGCTTTAAAACATGCATGCTCAAAGTATTAATTACTGCCTGAAAGACATGAATCTATCTAGCAGTGTAAGGCAGTAACTTGCTGTACTAAGAGGTCTTGAGCTGAGCTAGTTGACTTTAATTACTGCAGTTTAAAAACTGGAACGCACCTGGGACTCTGGTTACCCACAAAGGAAGCATCTCTGCTGCTTTTGGTAGGTGAAGTAATGCAACACAAAGATAGGAGTTTGGAGGCAGACCAGAATAACAGGGGCTGTGGACTGAAGGAGGGGACTGAACCAGTTTGAAATTTCACCCTTTACTAACCAAGCTGCCGTTTTAATAATTTCACTTCTTGACTTGGAGGTTTTGCAGTTGCATACGTAGGTTCAGAAGTCGAAATCTATATAGAAATGAGTTAAAAGTGCATACGGTGCCACAGAGTATCTCCTGTCATTAAAAAAAATGGCTCTATCAGCAGAAAACGTTGAGATTCAAAGGCTGAATTTTAGGCTTTGTAGGAAGTGTATGTTGTAATGGATGGAGAAATTAGTGAGCATACCAAAAAGGTGCACCCTGAAGGCGTCAGACAGAAATATTACTGTTCTTATAAAGGTTCCATATTAATTTGAGGTGTGAGAGAGGAAAGAAATGAAAGGAAGGGGAATTTGGACAGGGTTAATGTCTGAATGTACATCTGTATTTCAGAGCACAATCTGTATAACTATGTGATGTCCCGAGCCAGGCAGCTGCTAAAGTACTTCTGAGATCTTCCACTGAAGTAACGAAGGCTGCCTTCTGGAAAAGTCCAGTGTGAGTCCTGCTCCCGAACTGGGTTAACCATGTCCCACGTGTCTGCCTCTGCTTTTCACTGAGAGTAAGAAAGTGGTGCTCCCTTGTAAAGGCACTACTTAATGGTGGCAAAGTGGTACCTGTGACAGTGTAATTAGGGATTTACATTTAAAACGACTGTTAGCACTGTAATTTTGCATATCAATGTGCACAGTGAACGCATCTTTTAAGAATTTAAACCACTCTTGAACTACATTCCTATTGCCCCCATTCTAATGATAACAGCACAGTACTCTGTTCTCTATAGGTGGGTGGCACCTGAGGTTTTCATAGCAGCCGTTTGTTTTCTGTAAGTTACCATTAATTTACGAAGTTTTAACACTTGTTTGACAGTCCCTGCCTGTAGTGTAATACTTGCACTCCTAGCTGTAGGATTGCCCGCTGACATCAAGGAAAAAACACGTGCACATAAATAGATATTTAATTAATTAACAGATTAGCAACTGTTTCTTGGGGCAGGTTGCTGGGTTTCATCTGAGGCTTTACCAGAGACACCCTGATCGTTCATTTATTTTGTAAACTATGCCCACAGCTATGCTTGTCAAGCACCAGAGCTGAATTCACCTCTGGAAAAGAACAAATTTTCTGTATGTAGCAATGAATCCAGCACACGTTTTTTAAAAGTGGGGGTTTTTTTGGTTTTTTGTTTGGTTGTTTTTTTTTTAAAAAAAGTAATCTTTGTTTAACTAAACAGAGAAGTCCTAGAAAGTAAAGAAGCCCTAGGTTTCTGGGGAGGTGGGGACAGTGATGTTATATCCTGACCAAAAGTATGCAGGATAGCATACTTTTTTTTTTCTTTCCCCTACAGAAAATCTGGGAGAAAGCCATTAATGAATGAAACAAAATGATAACACAGCCATAATAAACCTAGAAAAGCCTTCTGCAGAGTCCAAGCTATTTAAGTTTGCTCAGAATAAAGGCATTCTGGCCATCTCAAACTTTCCCCATCCTCTCTTCTGGCCAAGATCTTTCTAGCCCGATAATGTACTGTTAACCCCTTTCTCTCCTGCCAAGTGTCTCAAGTTGTGCCAGGGGAGGTTTAGATTGGATATTAGGAAAATTTTCTTCACTGGAAGGGTTCCCCAGCACTGGCCCAGGCTGCCCAGGGCAGTGGGGGAGTCCCCATCCCTGGAGGGATTTCTTTCAGAGCTGTGTAGATGTGATGCTGAGGGACATGGGGCAGTGGTGACTTGGCAGTGCTGGGTTAATGGTTGGACTGGGTGAGCTTAGAGGTCTTTTTCAGCCAAGGCTATTCTGATTCATTTTTAATCCTTTACTTGCTTCTTTCTTCCTACCCTTCCCATGTGTGCCTAGATGCTTACTCCAAAGCCACCTCCTTGTCCCCAGTGTGCAGTAGCAGTGCAGGAATCCTGCAGCAAGCGCTGCCACCTTCTCTTGCTCCCTCCTTTCCCCAGGAAGCCACTGGAGGTGGCAGCTCTCACCACAGGGCATTTTGCTGCTTTCCAAAACCAAGATTTCAAAAGCAGTAAATGGTACATCCTGGGTAACATGGCAACACCCTCATGAGCATCCAGGAAAACTTACTTCCATAATGGGTAATACAAAGCAGGAAAGGCTGATCTCTCCTGCCCTGAGCCATACTGAGACCAGGGCTGAGGCTGACTGTCAGGGTAAATTCTGGATCCCTGACAGCTGTATCCAACCTTTCATGCCTTTAGAAGAATCTGCAGCGTGTGATCTCTGCACGGAGCCTCCTGTCATCAAGTTTGAAAAGTAGGACATGAAATATTTTCCTAGTAAATCTCTCAAGAGTAAGTATTTTTCAGTCCATGTTTGTGGTCTCTCTGAGATAAATGTCTGCTGGCTTGGGTAGCTGTTCTGTGTGAAAATGTTATGATTGGGGAGAAATAATAATTTCTGGGTTTATTAGCTCCTTTCAGGTGTTAGGCACTCACCCAGATTAGATGGGTAATTAACAAATATATTTGTCAGTAAACTATGTTATTAAGCCCCCAAAGACTTCTCAGTTATTCAGGAAAGTGAGATGTTTATTTGTTTATTTTCAGTTGTGTGTGCACCATGTGAAATCTACGAAATTCATACTATAAAAAATTTATCTTTTAATACTCAGATTCACATCCTTGCCTGGTGTAAGAAACAAAAAACAGCAGAAGGTCCTCTATAATAGTCCATTTATTTGGAAGACAACTGCTAATTAATGGTTTTCACATAACACCTTGGGATATATTTTATTTCCTTTGCAGCGTTTAACCCTTGGCTGTCTATCGACAAATGTACTTCCCCTTTCTGTGCTATTTACTTAAGAATAAATATTGACTAGTGTTTTTCAGTTCTTTAGTAGTCTGTAAAAGAGCTTGAAGCTGATAGTGCTGGCTGAACTGTGGAAGAAAGGATCCTACATCATGGAAAAGATAAATCTACTCAACTGATGTTTCAAACTTTTGTGTGAGAACACAACAAACTTGCAGTAGTTTTTGAAGTAGTAAAATATTTAGCTGAAGTTATGCAAACTTTACAAGCTGAACAGTTAAGTAAACACTTTATGATTTCATTGATTAATTACTCCGTTCTTGAGGCAAGGATGCATTCACTTTATTTAGGTTTTAAACTAGAGTACTGGCTTACTGAACTGTAACTGTTCCAAGGGGGTTTCTGTCAATGGGGCTTTTGTTAATGTATTTTGAGCCTGCGTTCATGCCTCGCCTTTGCTTGCTCCCTAGAATGACCGATATCAAAGGACACCAAGCTAAAAAAGACAGAAACATCCATGGAGAGAGGATGACTGAAGAAGGAATTTTCCCACTGCATGTAATTTTTTCCTA
The DNA here is from genome assembly GCA_028020825.1 of Podargus strigoides. Taxonomy (NCBI): domain Eukaryota; kingdom Metazoa; phylum Chordata; class Aves; order Caprimulgiformes; family Podargidae; genus Podargus; species Podargus strigoides. The sequence continues at coordinate 4,757,693 of CM051626.1, read as the reverse complement.
CCTACCGAGATAAGGCTCCAATCCAATGGTTTCAAACAGCTACTGTGAGTTACCCAACAGGGGCAACAAGATGGAAAAGCTGATTGCCTTCCTGGGCGGGTAGGACTGAACTCCACATATGGTATCTATCCATAATATATATGTACACATACATTAAAAAATATTTAAACTTGCAAACATTTTCAAACTTCTTCATACTTTTTAACACTGTAACAATTTTAACACTAAGGCAGTTTTGCTGTGAATTGTTCCAGATTATCACTTTTGTCGCTTCTGAAATCAAGTAATTCTCCTGAAATCTTTCTTGCGCAGTGTAGAAGTTGCTGGAACACAGCAGATGTTAAAGGATTTGTACCAGAGCTTTTATTGGGAGCACTGCAGCCTCCGTGGTTTCTCACCTTCAGGTACGACCCAGCAGTTCAGCACGTTTTGCACATTTCTGGTTTTGTGGGCGCGGTTTGATAAGCTTTTTATAACGTTCCCTGGAACAATTAGGTTTGAGTTCTGCCAGTTGGGATGCTACTTCCACCTGCTCTGCTGGCTCCTTGCTAAACATTATTCCCCTTTTTGTGGGAGAAAAAGACCTTGTATTTGTCTGTACCCATGTGGTTGCTGGTGTCATCAATTTCGCAGTCGCAGCTCAGCTAACAGCAGCGTTTCATCTTGCCTGATGGGTTTATTAAGTCTGTTAGGTCCTTGGGTGCCTGATAAAGGTACACTTAAATAATTACAGATTGGTAGTCTGATCAAAAGTTTCATCAGCTCGTAGTTAAAAAATTGGCTATTAGTTCTTGTTATACCTTGCTAGCTCTGGAAGTGACGTGTGTTCCCTCAGAAGGTACCTGTGTGTCACTAAACCACCTTGTCTGTGCTCGCATACGTGGCGAAGTGGGCTCTGGTGGTTGCACAGCGGCCGGATCAGTTGGATCAGCCGGCTTGGGGGATGTGGGAAGACGACTTATTCTTATTTCTTTCGGTTTATTAACCTTCTGCTAATTGCTGGTATCCACCTCACCCTGAGGCTCTGAGAACCTCAGCTGAGGTGAGAGGGGAGCAGCCTTCATCCTTTCTCCGCCTCAGGACTCCTTCCAGAGCCGGAGCGCTGTGAGGGGGATGCCGGGGATGCCTCACGTTTGCACAGATTTGCACATATCGCTTGGCTCTTTATCCCGGGGGCCCGGCTGGCCCTGCTCTTCCACCTTCTGCTTATCGGACAGCAGCGTTACCGGCCCTTCCCGTAATTCCCTCAGAGCACTCGGTCCCCCCGCGCTGGCGGGAGCCCCCTCCTCATCCTCCCACCGGCGCGCCGCCTTTCGCCGCCACGTCCCACACCTCCGTGAGGTAACGGACCGCCCCCGTTCGACCCCCGCGGGCGGGGAAGGGGTGTGTGAGCCCCGGCGAGGCGGGAAGGAACGGCGCGGGGGGGGGGGGGGGTGTGGCGGTGTCTCGTCGCCCCGGGTGAGGCGGGGGGGCCGTGCCCGCCGCTGCCGCTCCGCCCCCCGCGCCGCCGCTTAAAGCCGCCCCGCCGCCGCCCCGCGCTCACCGCTCGCCTCACCGCCCGCCGCCGCCGCGATGCCGCTGTGGGGCTGGGGCCTGCTGCTGGCCGCGCTGCTGCCCTCCGCCGCCGCCGCCCCGCCGCCGCCGCCCGCCTGCCCGGAGCGCTGCGAGCGGTCGCGCTGCCCGCCGCTGCCTTCCGCCTGCCCCGGCGGGGCCGTGCTGGACTCCTGCGGCTGCTGCCGCGTCTGCGGGGCGGAGGAGGGCGAGCCCTGCGGCGGGCCCGGGGGGGGCGGCCCGCCCTGCGGTGAGGGGCTCCAGTGCGTGGTGCCGCCCGGCAGCGGCGTGCCCGCCTCGGGCACCGTGAGGAAGCGGGCGGTCGCCGGGCGCTGCCTGTGCTCCAGCAGCGAGCCCGTCTGCGGCAGTGACGCTGTCACCTACGCCAGCCCCTGCCAGCTGCGGGCCGCCAGCCGCCGCGCCGAGCGCCTCCGCCAGCCGCCCGTCATCGCCATCCAGCGCGGAGCCTGCGGGCAGGGTAAGGGCGGCGAGCGGGGTCCTGCGGGCCGGGGCAGCGCCGGCACTGAGCTGTGCCCGTCCTCTGCCTGCATGGGGGCTCTCGTCCTCGGGGCTCTGCCGCGGCGGCCGTGCACCCCTCCCGGAGAGGGGCGACTGTCCCGGTACAGACCGCCCGGCAGCAGAAAGGCATCCTATCCCATCCCTGCTGGCATCCCATCCCATCCCGTCCGTCCCTGCTGGCATCCCATCCCATCCCATCCCGTCCGTCCCTGCTGGCATCCCATCCCATCCCATCCCGTCCGTCCCTGCTGGCATCCCATCCCATCCCATCCCGTCCGTCCCTGCTGGCATCCCATCCCATCCCATCCCGTCCGTCCCTGCTGGCATCCCATCCCATCCCGACCCCTCTGTCCCTGCTGGCATCCCGGCGAGTGGACCAGAGAAAGGGGCTGGCCCTGGCTCAACTTCGGCATTCAAGTTCAGTGAGAAACTAGAGCAAGAACGCGGTGTTTGTCTTCATCTGCCAAGCGTCAGGGGAAAAAAAAGAACCCTATATCCAGCTTGAAAACTAAACATCCCCTCCCTCCCGCTTCCCTCCCTCCAGAGAAGTGATGCCGGGCTCAAAATTGGAGGAAACAGGTTGCAAAACTCCATCAGCCAGGGTGGATGAGGACCCAAGTCCCACTGTGCGGCTTCTGTAAAGTTTGGAGAAATTCTGGAGTGCTCTCCCATCCAGGTGCTTTGTTACAGACAAATGCCCTGGGAAATAAAGCCAAGAATTTAGAAACGGTTCAAATCTGATGGTGTCCATGTGGGCAGAGCAGGCAGCTGCCTGCCTTTGCCCGTTTCAGTGGGCGCACTCTGATATTTAATGATAGATTTGCTAGAGAGGGGGATGCTTGTAACTGCCGTTAAGCTGATTTAGGGGTGGTTGTTTTGGAGGATGGGAGTGGCTGTCAAGAAGTAACCTTATAACTAGTAGTGTTTTTCCTGCAGCGTTATTATTTAGGTGTTATTTTAGTTGAATTGGATGTAACTTGAGTACCAGTGCTGCAGGCTGGCTGCTAATTATTTATAAAACATATAAAGACACGTTGCTGGGTTATGAAACAGTGGCTTTGCAGATGGAGTTGCTGGACCGAACAGCTCGGTGAAGTGTTCAGTCTTGTAAGGAATGATGAGTGCAGGATGTGACACAGCAAGGCAACACCGTGCTGGGAGATGAACGGGATATCTTTACAGGATGACACCCCTAATACAGGCTGGCTTAAACCTTGTAAACCATGGCTGTATATTCCTCCCAAGCCACTGGGCTCATTTAGGGGGTAATATGTAAAAATTAGTGTGAATTAAGTCTTTCTTTCTGAAGTGGTAGTTATCTTTGAGTTGGTCAGTGCTGTTTCACTGGGAATTGATTCTTTTGGTGTAGGTTGTACCATTCCTATGCTTCTTTCTTTAAAAACAAATCTTTTTCTAGATTTAGCCGTTATTTCTCCCGACAGAAGAATAGTCATGTATAGTCGCCAGTAGTGATACTGTGTTCAGTGTGAGCAAAATACTGAGCCTGCATTATAGATCGATCTTACAACTCTGGTATCAATACAATCAATTTTTTGTACCGCTGATTTCCCCCTCGGTTTCAATGCTGCATTGTGCTCTGTGGAACATTGCTGGCATTTACAGACATTGGAGACAAGTAAAGCTTTCACGCTACAGTTTCCTGATCTCCAGGATAATATAATGCCTTGTGATTTTTTATTCTCAATTCATGAAACCAATATTGTTTTCTCAGTCTTTCCTGCGGAATGTTTGCAGAATTTGGGCTGTTTGAGCTGGGCAGTAATACATGCTTCTGATAGATCGCACAGAAAATGCACAGGCTGCATATAGACCTTGTATAGGAAAACTCCACTCCAGGAGACACATCATGTGTACATCCAGACAATCATTTTGCCCTGTTGTGTGTCTGGTTGGAGCGATGCTTATTTTCTGTATCACTACGACAAAAGGAAGGTGCTAGAGCAGCCAACCAGCAGCACATGTTTATCCCTAGTCCAGAGCAAACATTGCCAAAAGCAGAGCTTTTTTTCATATGTAAAGAACCTAAAATAAAAAGAAATGGAGAGCAGTCTGTAAAGTGCTGTTCCCCAGTGGCAGATTCAACCACTGGTTTGAAAAGCCATCGCCTAATGTGTGACTCCTTAGGGTTGTTCATTTTTAATTTTCTTTCAAGTTCATTTTCAGAAGTGCTTTTGCTACCTGGAGATGGAATTCTTTGGTAAAATATTTTTATGCTTTCATAGTAAAATATCTATGTAAATAATTTGGTGAATACAGTGCAATGACCCAGGGAAAGGATGGAGTGGGGATGTAGAGAATGCGTTAGGAAAACACTTTTTTTTGGTTATTTTTAAATTTCACATCACTTTAGTAGTTGGTCAAATATAGTATTGTGTATATTGCATAAAATAAAGTAAAACTGTCTGTTTTTTCCAATTTTCATCTCCTACAGTCTGCTCCCGGTGCTGCTTTTGTCCTTCAGTGCCCCTCAGTGCCTCTGTTCAAATACTGGATGCCTTTATGAGAGGATGTGGGAGAGGCAGGGGCAGGTTCCTCTGGGTTTGTGTGCGTAAGGTGGATGTTTTCCTATGCAAAATAGGAATCACGAGTCTTAAGAAAAAATTCACAAGCCTCAGAGTTTATTCTAGCCTTGGGCCTAAATGGTGCTGAGAGAAGGGGCGGTGGTGGCAGGGCGCAGCACCCAGATGCTGAGTAAGTGGTGGTGTGCTCTGGGGTGCAGGATCAGGCTGCAGCTCCCTCTGCAAGCCAGGCCATGGACACACAGAAAGGGGAAAACAGGCTTTATCCAGAGAAACCCCAGGAGCAGCGAGGGGAGAGGCTCTTAGCCAGGAAATACATCGGTTTACCTTAGTGAGGGCACAGGATGGGAGCAGGGCTGAAGCACACCCTGCCTGGGCTCACCTCTGTTAAAATCAGGCGGGGCAGGTGATGAGAAGGGTGGCACTGTGTGTGGTGGCTGCTCAGCCCCTTTCATTAGTGCCGTGTCCCTGTCTGGGGCAGTGTGTCTTTTCCAGCTCTCCATTCCTGCGGAGTGGCCACAGGCAGCGTGACCGGTGGTACCTGATGGGCAGCAGCCTCCTCTGCGTGCCCTGGGCAGATCTTCCCTCTGCCTCTGGCAGATGATGTAGCCCTGCTTTTCGTATCAAAACCACTGGCAGATGAGCACTTGCAGCACCAGCAAGGTGTTTCTGCACCAGCCTAGGCAGGGCTGCTGAGCTGCAGCATTCACAAAAGAAATCTTTGCTTGCCGTGAAGGACGCGAGCGGTGTTGGTGGAGGGCGTTCAGGCCTGCAAAGGGTGTGCTGGTGGATGCTCAGCATGCGTGGGGCAGCATGGTGTGGGTTGGTACCCATGAAAATACACAGGCACAAAAAGGTTGAACATCCTCTGAGCAGAAGCCACAACTGTGTAATGACCATCCCAGCCCTGAGAGTGAGGTCAGTGCTGCGAGACCTCAATATTCTCTGGGATGAGGTTCAGCATGCTGGGAGGATGTTTTCTTTTTCTTCTGCAAATATGTTTTTGGTGCTCTTAAATCCCTCCTGCTGACCAAGAGAAGAAGGCTCGGGATGTTCAACACACACCTCAAACCAGTCTTCCTTCCCTTCCTCGCTTCTCCTGGTGAACGCTGGCAGGCATTTCCCTTCTCCACGTTGTGCTCTTTGCACTGTGAAATATAAACTAACCTGGATTTGTCTTTCCAGCTTTAATCAGAGTAAAAAGAAGAAAGGTCCTTGTGGTTGCTCTCAGTTCCTGACTTTCCTCTGTCCTTTTTTTGAACCGGATTTTTAGGTTTTGGTATTTTTATTAGATTTACTATGCCTTATGTGGTACCCCAGTAACCTTAGCTGTTCTCAGCATGCTAGCATCTGTCAGAGGCAGTTCATGCTTCCCTGTTGCAGGCGTGCTCACACCATGATGTCATATCTGGAGTTTGATGTAAGTTCTTCTGGTTTAGATTAAGCAGGTCGTTACAGCTTGCTTTGGGGGAAGGCAGAGGTGAGTTTAGGGGTAACCCTCAGTTCTAGAAAGGTGTGTATCACTAGCAGATACAGGCTTTGCTGTTTCTCTTCATCACTTTATCGTTTCATAGTTCCAGAGATCTGGAGGGGGAGAAAAAATCCATCACTCAAACTCAGTTTTCTTGCAAAGTGACTGACTTTGTATTTTGAAATGCACCAGGCAAAATTGCATCCAAGTGGCTCTGTGTAATTATCTGGCAGAAGGAAAGGACCTCGGCAGTCAATAAACCATTTGTCGTTAATTGAGTCCTTCAAAACAGCGTAAGAATGAGATCCATGCAGCAGAGGATGGAAAGAGCAGTGGAGGGACCCGCCTGAATTCCTTTGCCTGTTGTACAGACCCAGCTGATGGCTGGCAGTGCTGAGCCTTGCAGGAGTGGAGAACCAGGGTGGGAAGAGAAACTCAGCTGAGAAATCTGGGAAGGTCAGGAACTAAGCCAGATATTTATCAAGAGGAAAGTTGATATTGTTGTTATGAACTCAGCTTTCAGCCGTTTCCCAAAAGATAATAACAGGCACATCATGGCTAGCGTGCTGAAGAAGTGTTGGGAGAGCTTCGCAGGTTACTTGGCACGTGTTGAGTCTATTAAAAGTGACCTGGGAGGACCTGGTGTTGAGGAACTGGATCCCCACACAAGTGCCCCAGTGCTGTTCATTTTTTTAGCTGCCTTCATCTCCCACAGTTGCTGTGTCTGGGTGGTCTGAAAGTCATTATCCTCTGACTTTCCTCAGTCTCTTTTGCAGCAGCAGGAGAAGGGGAGGGAGGAAAGAGGCAGCTGAAAGCAATGGAAATAAATAGCAACGTATTTCCAGAAGAAAACCAATTCCCAAGTGTGGCATTAAACAGCTTTTCCAAAGCCAAGTATTCAGCTCGGAGAGGAGGGAACTGTAAGAAGTGGTTTGTCTGAAGAAGCTCACCTCTCCACATCTAGATTTCCTTCCCAGGTAGCTGTCAGTAATTCTGTAGTCTCTAGACTTCAAACAGGCAAATCAGTAAATACAGATTTGGAAGAAGGAAAGATTCAATCCTTTCATCTTCGGGGCTTTGAAATTTAAAGGGACATGTGGACTGGGCAGGAATACTTAAAGCCATGAGTAAGCAGGAGGAGTCTTATTAAGTGGAGTTTGGATGTGATGGAGGTAGTGTATCCTGAGCAGTTAAAGGAAAGAATCTGCCATCCAAGAAATAGGAGAAGCTGGAAAATATTTTTCAAATGTGAATTTACATGTGCTTGGAGTGAAAGAAAGCAACGTTAGAAGTAGAAACTGGGGTACTGTGGAATTTAACTTTTGTAAATAAAGTCATTCCTCCCTCCCATAAACTGCTGGGGCCTCTAGGATCCCTGGCTGGACTTGGCAGTGAGTCCCACAGCGTTTGTAAGTGGGCCCAAGTGAATATCTAGTACTATTTTGGAGGCTGTGTTCAGGATGTAGGAAAAAAAAAAAAAAAAAGAAAAAAAAAAATAAGACAGACTTTATTTTGCCTTCTGGATACAGGTCATTGTGATTCCCAAATTGGTTCGCCTGCCTCAAAGAGGAGAATATAACTAACAAATAAGTCTCAGCTCCCCTATATTGATGTGCTGTAGGATAATGCATTGATCTTACGCTAACTGAAGATACTGACCTCATACCTGTGGGTAACAGGAGATTTATAATACCTTAGACTTAAGACAGGACACAGGTGATTAATTATTTTATTTTAAAGTTTAGAGAATTGAGAAGATCTTGGCTACCATATGTCAGTGACTGGTCATGAATTAGGCAGCCAGACAGGCTAGCTCTTGAATTTCTGGGTTAATATCAGATACCCTGGTGCACTGATAAGACAGAGCACAGGGCTGGAAGCCAGCTGAGTTGTGCAACTCCTTGCGAGTGCTCTGCCAGGAGCTTGTTTCTGGAGATAAAAATGTGTGCATGCATATGCACACACACTGTGGAAAAAATACATGTGTGCAAGGAGATCCAATAGCCTCTGCTTTTATTGCACACCAAGTCTGCTGTGCTGAGTGTCATGGCAGAGCTACACTGTAGGGACCCCATTAACATTTTCTGTGTAAACCAAACCTTATTCTTCTGTCTGTCATTTTTTCCCATCAAATTCTGTTAGGGTTTCTCAGTCTTTCAATTTCCCTCTGGTAATGCTGCCTTGTTGGGGAGGTGGGAGAGATGGAATGCAGGGAATAGTTCCTATGTCCAGTTTTACAGACTTGTTACTAGAAATGAGATGGAGCTCATCAAATTAAAAAATAACCACTTTATGTTTCTGATAGCAATTGGATTTGCACATATTTTTATTGACAAACAACTGACCAATGAAAGAATGCATAATAAATCTAGTAACCGTGCATGGAAGTTATCCAATGCTCTTAAATTTGAAGTAGTTTATATAGGAGAGCATTAGGAGAAGCTCACAAAATTTTTCCAGAGGCCAATGTCATTACCCCATTTTACTGATAGTGAATCTAGGGCAGGGGGAGGCCACATCTGGAGTATTGTGTCCAGTTCTGGGCCCCCCGGTTCAAGAAGGACAGGGAACTGCTTGAGAGAGTCCAGCACAGAGCCACAAAGATGATGGAGTGGAACATCTCCCTTATGAGGAAAGGCTGAGGGAGCTGGGTCTCTTTAGCTTGGAGAAGAGGAGACTGAGGGGTGACCTCATTAATGTTTATAAATATGTCAAGGGTGAGTGTCATGAGGATGGAGCCAGGCTCTTCTCAGTGACACCCAATGATAGGACAAGGGGAAATGGGTACAAGCTGGAACATAGGAGGTTCCACATAAATGTGAGGAAGAACTTCTTCACAGTGAGGGTGACAGAGCACTGGCACAGGCTGCCCAGAGAGGTTATGGAGTCTCCTTCTCTGGAGACATTCAAAACCCGCCTGGACATGTTCCTGTGTGACCTGGTCTAGGTGTTCCTGCTCTGGCAGGGGGATTGGACTAGATGATCTTTTGAGGTCCCTTCCAATCCCTAATATTCTGTGATTCTGTGAAGAGCTTTGCTCAAGGTCAGCCAGTGAGCCAGTAGCAGAGCTTGAGAGTAAACGGAGCTTTTATGAGTCCCTGCTCATTTTTGTGCCCCTTGCCAGCATTGCTGCTCCATTTTCCATTACTTTTCTTTTCCATTACTCTATTTCTTAAACTTGCAGACTGCAGTTTTGGCTTCATTCTGCAAACAGCATTGATGATCTGTCAATTTGCATCTGCAGAAAGTAATTTTGGAGAAGGAAAGAAGTCTGTGGACCAAGCACTAGTAAGGAAGGGAAAACCAAACAACTCTCATACTTCAACATTTGTGGTGGTAAAGGGATGATTCATTGCTTTTTCCAGGACAACATATGCACTGTTTGATATATTTGCCCATTCTGTATCGGAGATCTGTATGTAGACCTCCATCTATAAAGATAAAGCCTGGCTTGCCCTTGTTCTCTTTCGCATCCAGACAGTTAAAGTGGGCAAGCAGAAACTGCTTATAAATATGAAAAATATTCAGATCCATAAAATAAAGCAGAATAGATGTGTGGATAAAAAAAGCCATTATGTAAATAATTAATGTTGGTAGGGGGGCAGTGAATCTAATAATTGGAACTCTACGTATCATAAAAATAGGCATGCCTGAGAGTGTGGAATAGAAACGTCCTCTCCTTTTAACCTTTAAGGAGAAACAACGCGTGCAGGGGAGCAGGGTGCTGTGTGACTGTAGGTGGCTCAGTGGTGGCAGTGCCACCTCTTTTCTGCAACACTCAAAACAGGATGGCAGAAATACCATGTCTCTTACTCCAGCTTCATTTCCCAAACACTCACTGATTTCTGATGTCCATATTAAAACAAATCTGGATGCTCTTAGAGTGGTTTTTAAGACGTGTGTAGAAAACACTGACAGAGGCTGAGGGATTTGTTCAGTGCGTGGGTTTTGTGATATAGTTATGCTGGGTTTATATATTGTACAGTAGTGAAGCCCCAGAGTAGGAGAGGTGTGTGGTGTATGTTTTGGTGTTTCTTCTGTAGATTTGATCCTTCTGTGTATGATCTTTGCGTGACTCTAAGTCCTGCCACAGCTAAGTGCTGAAATCGTATGCCTTCTCCAGCTGCAGAGAAGCAACATCTTAGGAAGCTTTTTTAAAGTTTCTTGTTAGAGAAAAAAATGTTTGAAAAGTATGAAAACAAGAACTTGTTTTTATTCCTTGGTGTCTTCATGCCAGGGTTTCTGGAAGTTGAAACTAAGTCTCTCTTAAGCAAGGATTTCTTCTAAAGGTTCAGTGTGAAAGTCTCACATACTTTAAAATGAGGTCTTAATGGTTTTGTAATGTTAAGGGGAATTTTCAGTGTCAGGTGGCTGTTGGTTATGTGTAGGATATAGGAATTACCCCTTTGGTGTTACTTAATAGATGTTTTGGGGATGTTTTGCTGGTTCTCCACCTGCGATGCGAGGAGCTGGGAGGTAGCGCAGGGTGATGAAGGGGACATAAACTGAGCAGGGCTGGAAAAAGGAGAGCAGAAATTATTCCTGACTCATCTGTTATATTTTCAGCCTTCTGCAGAGAGGAGAATACCATGTCTGCTTTAACCTGTTGACTGAAATACTCTTTTCAACTGTCTGCAGGAAACTGGAGAGACTTCTTTCCAGAACTACCTGACTTACATTTCTTAATGTTTCCAGTTCAGACGGGACTCGTCTTAATGATATTATCGAGCTCAGCACTCTTTACCCTTCTACTGCATTGCTCTTCACCAATTTTTTGTGTGTCTGAGCATCTGCCTTCCCTCCTCATCCCCCGGACAGACCAGTGTTCCCAGTCTGCCAGCACAGAGAGCGGTGCTGGCATGGCCACCCGGAGCCCAGGCATCTTTGTCAGCGGGGCTGCTGACTTGCGATTAATTCCTCCTCTCCTCCGATGAGCCTGGGCTCAGCATTGTATTAATATGGCAATGCTGCTCCGGGAACAGCTTGTTCCTCCTCGCAGGGCTGCGTTCCTCCAGCCCGGGGCTCCAGCCTGGCTGTTTATGCAGAAGTTGGGTTTCCTCCCACCTCACCGCTGGTGTTTACAGAAGGAATCGCAGTTTCCTGTTGTGTTAGATGGAGCTGTCGCTCCTCTCTGAGTTCCTGCCCTCCCTGCTCACGCTGAATTGCTTTTGAGTCTCATCAGCTTGAAGGTCTATTGCTTTTGCTCTCTACTACTATAATTGTGAGATGTTTTTTCATGGGCAGCCAGTGCACTTGGTTTGTAGAAGAATTTCTGGCATTTCTGGGAGGTTTTTATATGCATGTTTTCTCCCTGTGAGATTCTGCAAGTGTTGCTAAAGCCTGAGATAAAATAGGAGTTATGCCCATTTTAAAGGTAAATCTAAGATGCTGAGGATTCAAATTGCTATTCACAAGTTGCATAGAGCCTGAGTAAAACAGCCTAGACAGAGATGCACACGTACTGTGCACGTTCCTCCTTCTGCAGAACGTTCCAACCATTTGACATCTATCCAGCAATTCAGTAGTTGAGTTGCAACAGAAGATATCCTGTGTCCGATTCATTTACTGCTTATTCTGCCTTGTAGACAAGTGATATGAAAAAGTTCTTGTTTGGCTAAAAATGTAAGTTTAAATGTGAAGTTATGTAGGAACTTGCTACAAGAAAGCTGCAGGTGCATTGCCCAAGGTCATTGCCCATTCCTGGTGGCAAGAAAATCTGGATTTACATTGGGACTGGATGCCAAAGAGGTCTGTTTCATACTAAGAAGCTGGACCAAAGTCCTCTGAAAACCCTGTGCTTTACAATTTAATTATCTTCAGATAATTAGCTTTGTCGTTGTTTTCTTGTTTTATAAGTACAGAAGAGCTCTATATGTGTTATTCTCTTCATGTAGCCTGGTTGTTCATGTGTTACCAATATCTGCTTTTACTTATTCATCCATTTGCATTTTCAATAACTTACCCTCATCAAGGCTTATCAGGGTCAGCATTAATTTGTGGCCCGTAGCTGGGAATAGGATGCGTGCAGAGACCGAGCTATCCCGTTCGTCACGGCAGCCTCAGCACCAGCAGCAGGCACACCCTGCTGCTTGGTGGGGTTTGGCTGCTCTTTCACAGCCTTTTCCCTGAAAATCAATAAAGTCAGCTTTTATTCTTGAGAATATCAATTAAAACATGCATTTATTCACCTCTACTTTTGTACTCAAAAGCACTGCGCTATATGAGCGACCACACACTGGGCTGAAAACTGTTTGGCCTTGTCATTAATTTGACAGCTGTTTTGTTCTACAGACTTGGTATAGATTCCCTGTTTTGTTTAGCTTGGCAGCTTTTCTTTTTGCTCTTTGTTTAAAATCAGTGATTAAAATGAATGGTTTCAGGCTTTTGGATTAGTAAGGAAAATACAAATTTCAAAGCCTTTTACTTGCAAGATCTCTGGTGCATGTGACGAGTCCTTGGTAAAGGTTGCCAAGAAAGAATTGATCATCTAAATATTATAATGATGAGAATGGACTTTATTTTCCCTTTGCAAGTTTACATTCATGCCAAAAAGCAATTTTACTTTAAATCCTCACTTTAATCTCACAGTGGTTCCTGCAGCAAGAAATATTTTAAGTGAATACCAGATTTTTGCAGTGTACTATTTGGTAGAATAAAATGCTTGAAATCTCTCCATTATTTAGCACTATGAAAATATTTTTGTTTTTAGGCATGTCACAGTAATACAAATTTTATTCTCAGAAATCTGTGAAGTGTCTTTAGTTTCTCCTTGGATTACACAGGGGAAAAAAATAACTGATGTAATAATGACTTTATTAGCAAGGTGCTGAGGTTTAGAGCTCTTGAAGTTCCCTCCATCGATCTGAAAGTTGTTCTTAAGCAAATCATCTATGAGACGTAGAATGTTGTTTCTTATTTTCTTAGTGTTTTCATTGTGTAATGTCCTTTTTTTGGTGTATTACGTAATTTATCCTTGAATAGGAAGTGGAATATTTAGGCTTGCAGTTTTATGTAATTTAAAAAAAGAACATGGCAGCAGATTCCCATACATCACTTTTTCCTCGTGTCTGTCCAGTGGAGCTTGCTGATACCACCATTTTCAGTGTGAGCTAAGCACATTTGCTGGAGTTTTTGTTTCCATAGTAGCATCAGAGGTTTTAACGTTTTCCTATATGACATGAATGGGAGTTTGTACGAACACCAGCGGCTGGAGTTTTATTTGGGAGGGTGGAAGCTCTCCAAGTAAAACTTTACGGTCTTGTGGTTTGTGTTAGTAGTCACTGGTTCTGCCAGCCCAGAGGTTTTGTGAGTGGATAAGCCTTTCTGGTTTCATTCTGCAGAGAAACCCAAATCCAAGCTGTTCTTTCAGACCTCAGTGTGTGTATGTGCCTGGGATTGTGTACCTGACTATAACGTTACACAAACAGCGAGTACAGGAGGAAGTAATCATCTATTTTCAGCATCCTGGGTAGCTTAATACATTTAGTCAGCCTATAAACTTCAGTGTGTTGCTGTGGCTCTTCTCATACTCGGTGTTACTGGGTAAGGATTTCATAGAATCACTTCTAATCATTATGGAGTTAATGGGGAAAGGTGGATTAACAACAAATCCCTGGATCTCAGCTCCATTTTCCTCTGCTGGCACCAGCCTGATGTTAGCAGAGCACAGACCCCACCAGTTGAGATGGTAACACTGGGTCTGATGGACAGGGTGAGGGTGAAACAGCCCTCCTAGCTGAGCGTGCCACTGCTCAAGTGTGAAGCAAACCCAAAAGATATTTTAATTTGGTTCCCCTGGAAGGACAGGGGCATTGCACTTTTCCAATGTGAAGCATCTTTAATGATGAACCTGGAGGTGGTGCTCCACCCTCCAGCAGTTTGCATATGATCATCCTCAGTTCTGAATTTACAAATACTGATAGATGCAGCTGTATTGGATGATTACTGTTTCATAGGAAGTTGGGGTTTTTTTTAATCTTAATAGGAATGGAAGTTGCTGTTTTTAAAGAAATTGAAGGCTCAGTTCTAGGCTGAATCTGAGCTTTTTGACGTAGGACGTGAGGATATCTGGTGTGGTCACACCAAGTGAGGGTGGGAGGGAGAGACTTGCTGGGGCGTGCCTTTTTTTCCCCTCCCTGTATCTAAGATTAAAAGTCCCATCGAATGAGATAATTGTGTTGGTTCTAACTTCAGACAGTGCAAAGGAGACAAGGGAGTGTTGGGAATGCCTTAGCACAGGCTGGCTGCATTGGGTGCAGCTGGGAAGCAGAGGAGGATGGGCAGTGAGCTGAGCTAGTCCTGATGGATGAGAGCAGAACCCCCTTATTTGAAAGGGGGAAAATCATGAAAATTGGATGGGGAAAAAGATCTATTTTTGACTGAGGTGTGCCTAAAGCTTTGTGTGAAGAGTGTTCTCATGAGAGCTGGACCTACACCGAGAGAAGACCTTCCAGAACAGCAGATACAGTTCTCACAGCAGAAGAGGCCACTTTTATGAGACTTCTGTCTCCAAAGCATCCTTTCAGTTGAGCTCAAAATATTACCAAAAGCACCATGTATGAGTTTATAAGCACTAGAGCATCAATGCCACTTCGAGTAATGACCTAATCAGAACTGAGATCTTAATATGCTTTTTGGCTCATCTTTATGAAACCAAATTATTTCAGCTGTTTATAACCGTGTGCTTTTTGCCAGGGCTTGGTATTCTGTCTCACCTCCTAGTAGTTTGTTTACTGCTATTAGCCTTATTAATGTCAGTTGGCAGAGGTTTTCCTTTTCATTCAAGGGCTGACAGCCAGCACACCTTTGAAGTCCTTGAAGAATTAGTTGCCTTGGGAATTTTTCATGCTGTAACCTATTTATGTTTTTTTTAAGTCCGATTTTGATCATTAGCTGAATTCAGAGCAATCATCTTCATAATATCATTAATAAAGGTTTCTTAACCATGCTCATGGGCATTTAGGGAATTGTGCAATGGTTAATAAAAACATTACAAAACACAAGTAATCTCAGCATATAAATAGAAAGAGGAACAGTCTGCAAAGCTCTCAACATCAAAGCCTAAAGGTATTTAGGAGCTAGAGCTTTATTCAAGCTCACTTCTCTGTGTTAAATAAAAAACCCAACAAAAAACCACCCCAATCCCAAACATAAAACCAAGAAAACAATGAAAAGACTCTGTCACAGAAGTGTGTGGTTTAAAGAAACAAAACAAAAATAAGAAAAAGACCAGAAAATGGGGGAAACTTTATTCACGTGGATTCAGTGCTCGTTATACCCAAGAAGCAGTTTTTAACTGAGAAATCTACGTTCTGGGGACCAGTTTAAGTACAGAATTAAAGAGCTACCCACCTGCCTGTGGGGTACCTATGAGTCAGGATGGATGTTGTGGTTAGATGGATGTATCAGAATATGCAGGCAGTGGGGATTAAATAGTCTAAATCATAGTATCAGTCAAAACTTAAAGCTATCTCTTTTTTTTTTTCTGGCTTGATCCTCAAGCATAGTCCACTAAACCACTGCAAAGTCTTGAGCTCTTTAAGCCTGAAAACTTGGAGGATGTTGCATGCTACCCTTTCCACTCTTAATGGTTTTTTTCTTACTAAAACCTTGAACTATCAGTACAGCTGGAAAAATGTCTGTGTTAGAGGAAGACAGTGTCTCCTGCAGAAGTTATGAATTTCACTGCTCTCTTCTACAGTGGCTGGTCATGGCTGGAAACTATCATAATCGTATGCTGGTTGAGGAATGAGCATCCGCTCATGTTAGGTTTGTATTATTGATGTTTTTATGGCAATTTAGGCTTCCACGTAGCAGCCTGTGCCTACTAGTGATCCACATTTTAGATGACATTTTACATGGTGGTGGTTGCTTGTAGGAAAGATAAGTGCACCTCTCAGCTCCCATGTGTATTGCTCAGTAATCCCAAAGAGCAATTAGCTCTGATGAGCATTAAGTATGTACGTAATGGGCGAATGGTATGCACGCACACGTGTCTATTTTAGTCTCCTTTTTTTTCCCCTGTGATACTTTTTCTCAATGATAGAAGAAATTTCCAACATATTAAGGCTCTTACTGTAGCCTTTAGATTTTACGTTGTCACATGATGATAAAGACCAGTTGTTAGGAACTTTTTTTCTTGGCATTCATCAATGAATTGATCTGAATGGTACTTTGACTTTTGTTTCTTTGCTTTGAAAAGGTATGTTTTCCATTTAAATGGACAGTTGTTCCAGAGCTGTTGCAAAACTCTGTTACACAATGCAAGAATTCCTAATACATAAGCAATAGGCAGGCGTGGCAAGCTGTTGTAAACTTTTTAGGTCAGTATGCCATGAATCAGTATTTATTATCTAACTCTTTCAGAGTATGAAATTTTGACCTTTTAACTGTGTGATTTAGTTTGGGACTGCTCAAGGAGGCGGATTATACACAAAACACTGTCACTTCTGAAATCTTGGCATTCATAGCCTCCGACCCAAAGTGAAGGCAGCTCCCTGAGATGAAGTATTAGTAGTCTCACCATGTACGGCTTAGGCATCCTTTCTCTTCTTGAATAGCTAAATGCAAAAACAGATTGAAGGCATTAAAAAGCTGTGTGTTTCCTGTGCAGTTCCCTCATCCATGGGAGCTCCCTTTTTCAAGGGCAGGATGTGACCTTTGAAAGTCTATGGCATTGTAAGGGAGATAAAATCATTTTATAAGCAGTGATCAAAAAGCGTATTGATGGATACAGTAGTGCCCTGGGGCATTTTATCCCAACACTGCGTTAATCCAATCTGATCATCTGTCAAAGCTCCTATTTAATGTGAGTGAATACTTCCAAACTGCAGTTCTCATTCTCCTACCACTTTTCCAAAACACTCCCATTGTAGTAGGCAGCTTTATAGAGATGACATAGTTCATTTGATACCGAGTATTTCTAATAAAGAGAACATTTGGTAAATTGATGTTTGTCAATCAGCAAGCCCTTATGCCTTTCTGGCATGAAAGTCCAAGGACAACAGTTTATGTGTAAATCAGAGGAAGCACAGAATACTTTTGAGGAAAAGAGTAGGTGAGGATACAGGTTTCCTCATCAACGTTTCTGCTTTGTAAATCAGATTAACATCTCTGAACTGTGATCTGAAACTGCATAGTGGATTATGTGATTACTGCTGTGCCTCCTGTTCGTGACTGATTGCATTTAAAAGCCCTTAAGATGCTTCACAGAGTACAAATGGGAAAAAACCCACGTTCTTGAGTGATCGGAGAGTGTTTGGGTTGACCATCCACCCCTCTCGTGAGGGCTACTGTGTGCTAGTTGGTGTTGGTAAGTCACCTGAAACCTGTTGTTCTCCCCTGAATTAAACCAGTGTCTGGTTAATATGAAAAGGAGAAATTTTTTTTCCCCAAATCATTCCTCTGAATCTCCTGCCATGGGTTTTTGCCGCCAGTGTGGAGTTACAAATTTGCATAGTTTTCCAGTCTGGTTTTCAGATGATGAAGGTCATTCAGGTATCAGTATTGGGATGGTTTTACAGGATAGTCCCGTGTCTCCTTCTACAATTCTGCAAATAAAACCTCCTGTTACGCCATCACAGGCACTTACAGCATCCACAAGCTGCTTACTGCTTTAATCTCTGGATAGATTTAGGAGCCAAATGGCGAGGATGGATGGGAGCAGCACAGCACATTAATACTCATCTGAAAGTCAATTATAGATTTGGCTTGTGTATTTATGACGTGAGATGGATGCATTAGATAAAATGGGGAGACTAATGAAAACAAAGGGTGTTTCTTGCCTCTAGGGAAAGACAAAATAACTCTTTGGGGTGTTCCAATTGCTTAGTTGCTCCAAATTAAAAAAAAAAAAAAAAAAAAAAGTTTTGCCCCTGAACTACTTGAGAAGGGGAAGCTGTGTCAGAATTATGAGGGTTTTTCCCAGAGATTTTTAGACATCTGATGGTGCAGACAGGTTTTCTGTTGGCCACAATGCGAGTTTGGTATCCAGCTGCTTTTGAAAATCCCACTGACCTCTGGTGAATACTCAGTGACCATGAGCTTTTGTGTTACAGCACTGCCCAGGAATGCAGACCTTGTGGTCCCATTGTTTTAGTGTACATATCTATTTTATAGCCTTGAGGGTGGTTCAGTGACTCCAAAGCACATGGGATCCACTCCTCTATGGAGCTGACAGACCACAGGTGGTTGCAGTGGGAGGGGTGCCTTGAGTATGGCTGTGTAGAGTGCACGTAATGTGTGTCCACAGTTAGGTGCCAGGCAGAGGCTGGTGGTTCAAGCTGCTGGGGACAGCAGTGGGAGAGGCAGCACAAGCCTCATACCCCAGTTAAGCTTTCAGAGCGGCTGCTGAAGGCTTAAACTGGGGTTAGGACCTTGTCCTCGGTGTTGTACAAAGGCAGCAGCATGAGACTGCAGAAATCACTAAGGAGACGTATTTTGGCAGAGGAACAGAGCCCATTTGTTTAATATGAGGAGACCATGCAAGCGAAATAGACCATCCAGGAAAGAAAAGAGGTGAGAGCAGTAACGAAGGCATCTAAGTACAGGATGCTGTTCACGAAGGGAAGAGCGGGACAGCACAGACATGGTCTAAGCTCCATCATCCTCTAGTGCCTCATCCCTGGGATCTGCCCACGGTGGGACGTGCAGAACACACAGCTACAGCCAGGCTCAGAGCAGCAGGGCTGCTGCAGCATGGCCCTGTTACGTGCACTTCAAACAAGAAGGTTGCACAGATCCCTTTGTCCCAGTGGTAGAACATGCTGCTGCTCCTGTGCAAAGAGCTAGAAGGGAAATCCAGGGCCAGGGGTCATGCTGCAGATGACTTTTAAGGAGAGGAAAGCTACCCACGTGGAGCTTTTTTAAATTCAGGTGTTTTGCAATGACCCTTCTCCTGTCACTTGAAGAACTCATGACATGTTTTCTGTTTCTGTTTCAGGCCAAGAACATCCTAATAGCCTGCGGCACAAGTACAACTTTATTGCAGATGTGGTGGAGAAGATAGCTCCTGCTGTGGTTCACATTGAATTATTTCGCAAGTAAACAAGATGCCCAGTTTTGATTTTTGTGTTCTTGAAAACAGCTGCCAGGAATGTTGATAGATGCTATGCAGTAGCAAAGAGGTTTTTGAGTTGATAAATATTTGTCATGCTTAAGAATTAAAGATAATTTGAGAGTTCTGGCATTAAAAAGTTAAACTAATGCATGTGCATTATCTTGTTAATGATAGCAAGTAACAGCAGATATTCTAAAGCATTAAAAACCACCAGACTCTTTCTGGCTGTGTGTTGTTTGGAGTCATTTGTGATCTTTCAACTTTTTGCAGAGATAAATGTTTGTTTCCCTTGTCTTTCAGACTTCCTTATTCGAAGAGGGAGATTCCTGTTGCCAGTGGTTCAGGGTTCATTGTCTCTGAAGACGGGCTGATAGTGACAAACGCCCACGTTGTCACCAACAAAAACCGGGTGAAGGTGGAGCTGAAGAACGGTGAAACGTATGAAGCTAAAATTAAAGATGTTGATGAAAAAGCTGACATTGCACTAATTAAAATAGATTCTCAGGTGAGTCGATAAAGCAAGGCACGTTTTATTCCTCTTAATTTAGTATCGTCCTTTCCAAAAGCTATTCCTGATTTTCATGTTTGAAGGAAAGGCTAGTAGTTTAGTGGTCAGAGTTACAGAGGATATTTGAGTTAGGTGGATACACATTTTTAAAAGCCAGGTTTGTGGTTGGTAGTGGTTAATTTTATCACCTCTCAGTGTAGTGTAAGCAAGTACATAGCACTTTTTTATGCATCCTCAAAATAAAAAACAGCAACATGGTTTGCTGGCTGGTTTACACACACGTTGGCTGATACAACTGTCCCTCTGAGAAGAAATAGCAGTATTCCTATGTGGTTGGTAGAGGGATGTGTTAGTCTTTCTCATGTGCCTATACTGAAGTCACAAATTGCTTTTAGAGGATTGTCCCTCTGAAAGGACTTAATGTAGGTACTAAGATGGAAAATATCTTAGGAAGCATCTTGAACGTGCAAATTAAAGCCAGCTTGGAAATATGCTCTTGCACTGCAAGTGGTTTTCTGAACAAAAGGGAACACAACTTCCCATCCATAGTCTTCTTCCATATCAAAAGTAGATCTGTCAGCATTATTCTCCCTCCTGCAGCAGCAGAAAAGCTCTCATGCAGTTCTGCACACGTCGACAATGTCATGTGAGTGGAATATTGTGTCGAAATAGTGTGCAGTGTAGATGCAATTAGATGCACGTGGTTGCTTGGGGTGCTGCTCATATTGGTTTCCCTTGTTTGAACTATTAATTAATGACCTCCAAACTTAACAGACAAGAACGTTTCATTTGAAACACATGACTCAAAAATGTGTAGATCTTGCAGTGTTGTTTTAGTTCAGACCTATTCCCCAGTGAGGTCAGAAGTTTGTGCCAGAGTTCATGACTAAGTCAGACGTCTAATGCAGAGCTCTCTGATGGCCCAAGATATAAAGTGCTCCTGCTGCTCCCTTGCCACCTTTGTCATTTAAAAGCTCTTTCTTTTTTACTTATTTAAAAGCTTCTTGACGGCAACACAGCAGAAAAACTTAACAATACCAAGACTTGGTATTTACCAATTACTTATTTTCTCATTCTTATAATAAGCAAAAGCAGATCTGCAATAACAAAGCAAAGGGAAAGATGCCCAGGATGAGAACTGGCAGCTTTAGGCTGAGTAGAATATGACAGGGAGTGAAGGGCAGCTGGAAAAGTGATGTAAAATTGGAAGCACAACATGATAGGGAAAGCAGACCAGAAAATGGTGAGAAGGAGAGGACTTCAAACAATAGGAAGGTGAGCTTCAGAGATGAGAGAAGCTGGTCAGTCAAGGTGAGGAGACATTGAACTGACGTGATGAGTTGTTTTAAGGACTTAAGAAGAGAGCAGACATAGAGTTTGATGTTATTTGATACCATAAAGAAATGGCTCCAAAAATTTCCCTGGTAAGCTGCTTGCGGGAAGGGAGAATCTGGAAGACTGGAAGCAGCTTGGAAAAAAGAGAACGCAGCCAGATGAGTTGCCTGTAGTGGAAACCACTGCTAAACAAGACTGGAACTGGCAATTCTAGTTATAACTTGCAAGATGGCAGATAATCTTATTTTTAAAAAATCCTGCTGTGTAATTAGATGATAGTCGTCATCATTTTTCATCAATCTAATTTTTGAATGTAGTTGTAACCCTGCTTTGCAAGTGGCACATCAGCTGGTCATTTGCAGATGTTTATCATACGGTGGTGTTATCCTCTTACATTGTTCAGTCACAGAGCAGGAAAGAATATACAGTTTTTAATCTAACCTGCAGCAGCTTTAACTGTTTTAAAA
The DNA here is from genome assembly GCA_028020825.1 of Podargus strigoides. Taxonomy (NCBI): domain Eukaryota; kingdom Metazoa; phylum Chordata; class Aves; order Caprimulgiformes; family Podargidae; genus Podargus; species Podargus strigoides. Next base: position 4,736,245 of record CM051626.1, on the reverse strand, counting down.
ACTATCCTCAAATTCATAATTATTTGTATACAGCTTATTAACACCCAGGTACAAGGAGTGCTTTGCCCTTGGAGGATTAGAAACACAAAATTTTATGTGTTTGCAAAAAAGTTCAATTGGAAACAGAGTCAGCTGAGAAGGTGATTTGCAGACTGAATTTTCATGGGCCATTTTTAGATAGCCATTAAAATTCAGCATTTGAGCTTTCCTTTTTGTACTGAAATGCCTTGCAATCATTCAGACTCAGAAAAGGCTTTTTAAAATCACAGAGGTAATAATTTGTTGAAGTTGAAATGCATTTGATGACTAGGGAAGTCAACGTGACGGTACAAATAATCCTTTAAAAATCTGGATATGACATAAAAAACATCCCTAAGAATTATTCTGAAGAGGTGAAGTTCTTCCTTTCGAGTAAATTATTTGAAGGTGACATCAAAGATGCAGAAGTCTTTTTAGTTTTCTTCTGGTTTTCTGTGGCATGTTAAGGCAGGATCTGAAGGGTGAAGAATGCCTCTGTGGTTAGGAACAGAGCTGGGCTTGAAGCATGAGTTTAGGCTGTCAGCTGGTATTCCTAAATCAGTTAGATTTTGCAGCAACCTGCATGCTGTTTTTCTTTAAGGTGTGAACATCTGGCCAAAGACATTACTGGAACTAATTTGGCTTTGCTGAGTGCAATAGGAAATGAAAGAGGGTGGTAAAATCTGGGCACCAGTAAGGATGAGCCATTTCCCTGATTAAATTCTTCTCCTTGGAAAAATACATCGCAGTCAATGAGGAACAGAAATCTTGGAGTTGTTCTTCTAATCCTAAAATACACTTATTTTTACAGTCTATAAAAGAGAGAAACTGTATTTTTTGTCTGTGGTGAGACACAGCAGCTTGCACAGTGTTGAAACTAGAAAGAAAGATTGAAGTCAAGTGTGGCAAATGTGAATGTGATATAACTGTAATTCCAAATGCAGCCAGCTTTGAGGAGACAGCAATACTAGAAAGAAACAGCACAGTTGTAGACAATTTGGATACAAGCAGGCAAAATTTATAAAACTTCCCTAGAAAAATTTGGACTTTGGCAGCATAGGCAGGGGCTGGTGAAATAATCCATCCTGCGTGGCACGCGTGATACTGCAGTGAGCCTGAAACCCATCAAAAATATTGCACAATGCTCCAAAGCAAGCAGATAATTTTGAGCTGGCAGAGCTTGAGGATGAAATTCATCTCAAGACAAATAACTACCTTGTTAAATGAGAATGTGCGATACAGCTGCTGCAAACTGTAAACACCAGGAGGAGGAAATTTTAGGGACAGTGTTGAGGTTAAATGCAGGCAGAGTTATAAAAGAGCCCCGTGCCCTCACCCAAATCGAAGCTGGAAGCCAAAAGTAGTGGAAGGTGGAGGTGGCTTTTGCCTGGAGACTCCTTTCATCCCTGGAAATTGGTCTCTGCCCACAGAAATGATCTGTGTAACAGGTGCCTGTGGTTTCCCAGTGGGTACAGAAGGGGGAGCAGGGTGAATGGTTTTATTTTGAGGTGTTATCTTCTTCCCACACCCTTAAAAACCAGCCAGGAGATACTTGCCACTGACTCTGAAATAGCACCTATGTCATGAAAAACACACCAGGGGCTGAAGATTTTTGTTTCTTCATGTGTCCAGTTACTGGCTTCTGTATCCCTGGCAGGGTTTGGCATCTACACAGTACAGCAGCAGTGGGTTTGTGGCCAATCTCTAATTTGTGGTGGTATTTCAGCCCTTTTACTTAAGGTTTTTTCCTGCATCTTACTAATAATCACTTAGTTTGGCACTGTTAAATCAACAGGACCTTCTGCCCTCATTCCCTCGGTGGTTTCGCGAGGCACTGCAGCATCTGTATCTTTGTGGTCAGAAGGGATTTGGTTTTTTTCCCCATGTGTACAAACTGGAGGAAGCAGGAAAGCAAACTTTCCTGTTTATGTATCAATATTTTAATGGCCCGCGTTTGGAAACACCAAACTACTTGAATACCAGATGTAAGTGGCTTTTCTAAAATGCTCTTTTACTTTGAAATCTGTCACTGGATGTGACATCACTTCCTCTCGAGAGCCCAAGGAAGGCCACATATTGGTTCCAGAAGTCTTCAGGACCCATAGAAATGAAATAGCTTGTAGAAAGCTTGCATGTTAACTCTTCTTTACTCACCAGTTTAGGCCTCGCTGCAGGAACGATGCCCCGTTCCAGCTCCCCACACAGCAAAATGCTCACACACCTCCAGCGTGAGTCTGCCAGCACCAGGGTATTTTATTTACTTTTATTTTAAGGGAGAACAGTGATATCTTGCCAGGTAATTGAAATCCTGGTGACAGAGCAAAACAGGGCTTCACCCTTTTCTTTTTTTTTCTGCAAGCTTCCCATGCTCCATATTTAGATAAGGAGACTCAGTTTTGTTTTTCTAGCTATAGATGAAATATTTTTGGAGGCTGGTAATGCATTCAGCTTGGGTTTTTCGTTTTCTTTGGCGTTCTGTCAAGCAGTTTCTAGATCGTAGATGACGCTCTACATTTTTATATGCTCATGGCTTGTGTTTTTATTTTGCCATAACGTATTCTGAAAGTTAAATAGTTTCATTAATGAGAAGTGCAATTCCCAGGGAAGTTCCATGTTTTGCCAGAGTTACTTACAGCTGGATTAGCGTCTGGTTTTTTTCCACCTAAAAATAAAAAGCATGAAGGAAATCTGTCACCATTTAACACAAATTGAGCTTGAACATTTGTCTTCTCTTCATCAGTTTATTGAACTGCTTCCTGCGAATTCATTATATTCCTTCCACAAACGATGGGGATTACAGAGCAGAGAAGGGATTTACTTGCTTTCTGTGCCAACACAGAGGCAGATTCACTTATTTCATGGATAAAAAAGTTCCAACCAGAAAACCTACTGGTTATGGCCACTCTCTCTTGGGTTTTGTTTCTCTATGGCACTGGCCGTGCCCAGTGGTGGTTATGTGCTGCCTCTTCTTTTAGTTTCAGAGCTGATTTGTCAAGGCTCTGCTTGGTTTACCTGACTCAAGTGAGGTTGCTAATGCACATCAGGTGAACATCTGGCTGATTATGTTCTTCTAGACTTGTCCTAGACTCCCATCCACAGGATGGCCTCATCTTGTCATTGGGTGAAGCCATTTCTTGCTGTGGTGTGCAGCTCTCCATTTCGTGGGAGTTATGTTTTTCCAGGGTTTGAGTCAATTCCACGTATAAAAATGTCTGAAGCCCTTTGGGATGAGAAGGGCTTAAAATATTAACACTAATTAACGGCTCCTTCTCTGGCTGGGTGTAAACAGTGAGTCATGTGCCACTTATGGTTTTGCATGTTTAGTCCTATTTCTGTGTACTTGCAGAATGCCTGCTTGCAGATTTGTTTTATTGAGTAAACACAGATCCCAGCAGAGCCCTGAGGCTTCATCAAATGAAAAATGGAGGGAAAGAAAAGATGTTACGTGTTGCCCAAGGTCATGCAGTGAGTCAGTGGGAAAGCTGGGTTTAGGTGCTGGGTGTTTCTGGCTCCCTGTTCATTGTGCTGCAAGGCATGCTCGTTTGCCTGGGATTTTAATTAACTGTTGTTGCAAATCTATAGTTAACTGAAGAGAATCATGAGTTGTACCAGTAGCTATGTCATCCTGGTGGCCATCAGACATGTAAAAACTGAAGAGTGTACGTTTATTAAGTATAGTTATTAAGGGTCCTAGACCCAAGCACTTAAACTTGGTTTACAGTGACTGTCTTCACATTCTAGGCAGGAGCTTGCCAGTGGAAGGGTGTGAGGTCACAGACAGGGTGTTCTGATACAATTCTGGTTACAACTGCTGCTGTAAGTGCTTGCCCTGCATTTCCAGTGCTCCTCCTGTGGGCTGCAGAAGGACATACTTCCCACTCCATCACTTGATGCCCAGGGATTTGGATTGGGTTTATATCAATTTCACTTCAAAACCACCTCTACAATTTAAATAAATACTTGGGCTTTTTTTGGTAATGGAAAGTTTAGTTCTGAATGTGACCATGTTATTTTTAAGCTTTTTCAGTAAGAAAATCCAAAATTTAAAGCCACTACACTGCATATACTCATCACAACCAATTCTTTATGGCATTTACTTGTAGAGCCACTTAGGAGAGTATTTACATGCCGTGCTGTCAGTGTGCTCTGCACCACACTCCAAAATTATAAGGAATAGAGAACATTTTCCAAAGCTACGTTTCATAATATGTGCAGAGCAAGGCGATTTTTGCAATGGAGTTTTGTCCCTAGCAAGGGAAAGGTTAGCCAAACCCTTTCCAGAAGGCGTGTTGAATCACACGGATGACCCACAGCCAATCCATACAGCGTTGGGCTTTGAACTGAAGCCTAGCTAGTATAGGCACAGGCTTGAAAACTCAGCACAATCAAAAGTAATTGTATTAGTCAGAGATTGTTCATGTATTTTCTTTCTGCTGCCAAATGTGATTTTGGCTTCGTGACTGTTTTTATAACTCAGGAACATTGTATAAATCTTTAACTTTGTACATGGCCAGTCTTTTTTTTTCTATTAAGGAAAAAAAGATTTCTGTTTTCTTTTGCTTGTCTATGTTTCATTTTCTGATAAATGTCCTCTTTCTCTACAAAGTATCTGTTTTCAGTGCACTGGAGTACAAACAAAAGCCACTTTTTGTAGGTTTGGTTGGTTTTGTTTTTTTTTAAATGAAGAAAATCAGTGCCAAAAAGAGATGCTCTTCTTGACCAACGACATCTTGAAAACACGTGCTACGTAAGCTTAATAGCATCTGGCGAGAGAAGGAAGGGCCAGGGTGCTCCCTGTATCCAAACAATACCCATATGGGGCTGTTTGTGTTGCATATACTGCGTGTTTCCCAGCACAGCTCATCGTAGCTGTCTCTTCCCCGCTGGACTGGAAAGGTCCCTTGGAGTCAGGGCTGTGGTCTGAGATGATGACCTGCTCAGCAGTGTTGCCTTGGGATGTTGCCACTTGTCTTCTGCGCCGCAAACATGATGGGGAAACTGGGTATCACCGTTGAATCCTTCCAAGAATTAAGCCACAGCCTTGGCTGGGTTTATCTATGGCCGTGGCACTGATAGGGACCACAGATAATTATTATTTAATAGTAGGGCATTGCTGGTTATGAAAACTTTCCTCTGAAAGATAATTAGAAAGGGAAAGTTTTTCTCCTTACTGTATTGCCTGTTCTGTTGCTCTTCAGACTGGTTCTGTTTAACAAGCAGTTGGTTAATTATTTTCTTGCTGTCTGGAGACTAAAAGATAAGTTTCCATAGAGCATCTTAGCCTGTCTGGGATTTGGCAATGAGTTTTATTGGAACAATCTGTTCATCTGAGTCAAATTTTGCTGGGGGAATTGTTAAAAAGGATACACAGGACTAAGCTTGTTAAATATTAAAACCATAACTTCTGTATTTGCAGCAGCGTATAGTGATGACGGATGTCTTTCATTTTTTACTTTCTACTTTCCAGACATTGTGTATCTCCTAGGAGATTTGAAATAAAACTGCAGGTGAAAAATACAAAGTGATGGGCATTTGGGTTAGTTCATATGAGTGGATTTTTGTCCCTAAGGGTAACTTATCAATACAGGCTTTCAAACTACTCATGGAAAAAGACCCCTAAAGAGCTAGCCCTTGATTTCCAATTTAAACATATAATATTTTCCCTTTTTTTTTTTTTGCCAAAATATAGTAGTGATTCAGCTTCTATTAAGTTCTGAAACAAAGTTATCACTAACTTGGGAATCTGTAAAATAATCATGGCTTACAAGATATTGCCTTGTTTGCTATGTGAGCACAGAATATATAGCTTTATGATCCCATCAAGTATAGGCACATAGATCTGTGTGCTTTGGAAGAGGTATAGGATGGAAAAGGCACCTTTACAAGTTTTCCAGAGGGAATGAATTACAAGAAGAGGTATTAAGCCAATTTGTACGTCCATTTTGGGTACAGAGCTGAAGAATACCTTGAAAGTACCCTGTTTTTTAATAAAGTGACTGTGTTACCTGCTCCTTGGAAATTGGTTTAAATTAATCTCTAGGTGGGGTTTGCACTGCCTCTAGAATCACTGACCTGTTTTTAAAGTTTATACGAATGTTTTTTTCCTTTGGGGACTGGGTTTGTTGAGCAAAATAAAGAATTTTGAAGTGAGACAAGCTTGGAGGATAGCTATGATAAAGTTAGATTTGCCAAGCAAAAGGTGCATCCCTTCAGGCTACTTCTGTTTTGAGTTAGGGTTCAGTAACCTCCTAATCCTCCAAGTCCTTGAGTCAAAATTTATACATGTCCATTGATGCTGATAGAAATAGTCTAGTGACTTGATTAAATATGTATTTAAATACCTGGGGAGTGTCAGGATCATTTGGACAACAGATTAAATAAAAAGGAGTGAAAACCTATTAACATCACTGAAAGGGTAAAGACTGATTTTTAAAAATGCGAAGCAAAGGAGAAGTGGTGCTCCATGTGTATTTTACAGGCAGGTAATAAATAAAAGCAAAATATTTATTTGATATGTGATCTGTTCAGACCACCCTTCTTACCTCCTGGGGGAGTAGGAGGCCATAAGAATTTCCCATCTGTTTTCCAATTGCTGGGGAGGGGTTATTGGTCCAGTTTGAATCATCTGTTACACAGCCAGTTCAGTTCCTGTGCAGATGCAACATGTCTTGGAGAAACATCCTCAGTTCCCTTGATCCATTGCATTGGCAAGGGTGTGTGGATCCAACCTTCCCTCCCCCCCTTTTTTTTTATTTGCTGTAAATTGCAGTGATCTCTCTTGATGCTGGATTTTAAGAATGTTTTAGTGGGAATGTCTTCAATAACATTGTATGTTTAGAGATAAGATCTTGAAGGGGAAATACAATGGTATCCCTTACTGTCATAACAAAAATCCCATAAAATCTTTAAATCCTGACTTCAGAAGAAGAAGACATCAGTGTGTGTAGGAGGTAACGTAGTTACTTAGGAGGGATGCTCCATTGAAAAGAAAGTAAGATGAAACATTAGCTGATGTCTTATGAGAGTATAAAATGCTGTACATACATGTGTTAGATACACTTCAGCTGTTGCTTTCATGACTCTTTAGTGTTCACTCTCAAACAATGTATTATTTTTACTTCAGCAGCTGTTGGCTAATTGTTTCAAGAAGCTGTTGGAAACAGCTCAGTGCTAGTATCTTCAGATGTTTGCTTTGTACAGCAGAGCATAAGTATTCCTTTGGTCTTTTAATTGTTTTTGATTTAGTGGGTACCTGTTGTGTAAGAAGTACTCCTACAGACTAAAGAGCCCACTCTTTAGAGCACAAGTTCATTGAGATGTTTCTGTTCAGAGCCACATGAAATATTCAAAGAAAACAGAGTGAGCAAAATCCACAAGGGATAAAAGCCTCTTCCTCTCCTCTATTAATGTATTTGTGTTCCTGTGGAATTTGTCCTACCAGTGTTGTGGTGTCTCAACATCTGAATTTTTTATTTTTGTAATTTATTTTTATTTGTAGGGTAAATTGCCAGTTCTTCTGCTTGGTCAGTCTGCAGACCTGAGGCCAGGAGAATTTGTGGTCGCGATCGGCAGTCCGTTTTCCCTTCAAAACACAGTGACTACAGGCATCGTTAGTACCACTCAACGTGGAGGGAAGGAGCTGGGGCTCCGCAACTCCGATATGGACTATATTCAGACAGATGCCATCATCAACGTACGTCCTGCTCTGAGCCTCCTCCCCTTCAGCTCTTAGATTTGTCCAGTAGTTGCTTTGAAAATTTCGCCAGTGATAGAGTTCTTAAGAACAGTGAGCGTAGTTGGCTTTTCTTTTATCCCTGTAAATATGGACATCTGTGCTGCAGCAGCATTTGGTTGTTATTTAAAAATCCCCCAAGGAACCACATGAAGTACAATATCTGCCTGCACTTCAAACTTCTTACAGATTACAAGGGAAAAGGCAATATTCTCTGGAAAGTAATTCTCTTTTCAAAATCCATCATGTTTTCTAAAAAGAAGCCAAGCTTAGTTTAAGGATTCAAGTTTGTTTCTGCATTAAGGCAAAAACAATAGTTTTTGTGGTTCTACTGTTGACCTTGTAAGAAATCTTCACTAACAGCTCCCAGAGCTGTCCTAAAATCTTCTAAGTTGCCAGTGTGGTACGACTGAAACAAAAGAAAAACCTTGGCTTTCTTAACTTGCTCTGGCAAGAGAAGAAGGACTAAGCCCTTGCAAAGCTCAGCTAAAAGGGGTGATGTTAAGTGTGGTTAATGGGTTTGGATGTTAAGACTGTTCTGTTGCACATATTTAATAGAAAATGAAAAAATTACTACAGAAATATTTCAAAAATTTCTTTCATGTTTTGCGTGCCTTGAATTAAGAGGTAGATATTAAAACATGTTCTTGCCATATGTTTATTTTCAGTATGGAAACTCTGGAGGACCCCTAGTAAATCTGGTAAGAGTTTCTTTAAGTTTCCTTAGTGTCAAGCTTATTACTTTTTACTTAAAAACAAAACAGAAAACCCCACCCAAACCAACAAACAAACAAAACCCCACACCAGAAATGTGATTCAGAGCTTTCAATATCCAGCTGATGACACAAAATTCACATGGTTCTTACTAATCACTTGTCTGTGTTTATGTTGGTGAATCACAGGATACTTTGGATTTCAATATTTAAGGTGTTTATGGTTTGCATAGTTTTGAGCAAGTGTAATGCCCAATTTATTTTTTTTTTTGCCCATGCCTTGCAAAAAAGTAAGAAGCACATTTTCAAGTTGAGGAGTTTGCCCTCACGGTGTACCATGCAGCTGGCAATTTTTGTTTGCATCCTGAAACTGAGTTTAATGGTTCAAAAACATGTCTAGCCCTTTATTTTGAATCACACCAAGGGGTTGAAAAAAATGTGTATTTATTGATATTAGGGTTTATTTGCTGATATTGTAGAATGTAGTCAGAGCTGATCCCACAGCAGCTGTGAGTAAGCCCAAGAGAGGATAACTGAAGCAGGTTGCAAGACCCAACTGATGCATGAGAGCTCTCAGGTGGGACATGCAGGGTCAAATGGAGGGGGCAGTGGTCCTCAACAAGGGATGGAACAATCTGGAAGAAAGAGCTAGTCTGAGTTTCTGCCTTAGAGCTCTGGCAATTTTTTTTCACCCGACTCGCAGTACAACTTCAGCACCAGTAACCTCAATTTAAAAAATGGTATTTGGATAGTCTTTATCTGGGATAGATCAGGGAAGGAAGCTGCTGAGATTTCAGAACTGTTTGAATCATCCTTTTATCTGAAACTCTTGGAATCACATTGCCAGGAAAAGATGTTGATTTTGGTGAACTGTGGTTTTTCTTTATATTATTATGCAATATTTGCTCAGAACCAGTCAGTGCCATGCTTTGTGAGGTGCCTGCTGAAATAAACAGGGCAAAATTGGCTGTAGAATATGCTGCCTGTCTGCTCCAAGCAGGAGAGCTGCCCAATGCTGATCTCTCTTCTAATGGCAAGATGAATATCCACATCAGTTTTCCAGAATGGTAGAACAGTTTTTTATCAATACATTAAAAAAATTAGACTTTAAAAAACCATTTAGAAAATTGAAAACCAGCTTCAGAGTGTGCTGTGTGAATTTGTTGTTGTGATTGCTTGGAAGAAATGGTCCGTTTCTCTTTGAGATGTTTTACATTTGCTGACAAGAATTTCTTATATCTCCAGGATGGTGAAGTCATTGGAATTAACACATTAAAAGTTACAGCAGGGATCTCGTTTGCTATCCCATCGGATAAAATCAAGAAGTTCCTAACGGAATCCCATGACAGACAAGCTAAAGGTACTGTACTTCACCACTTTGAAAGAGAAAAGCATGAAAATAGTAATAAAGCAGAAAGTCCACAGCCTTTGAGGCTCTTTTGGTGAGAGCAATTGATCAAGACCCGTTTTTCTTTTTGTAGGAAAAGCTATAACCAAAAAGAAATACATTGGCATACGAATGATGTCCCTAACTCCTAGGTAAGAAAAAGTGGTGGTTCCTCACCTTTCCAAAGTGTGGTCACTGTGTGCATTTGGATCAAGCTCATGGCCTGCAGAAACATCCAGGAGGGTGAAGCAGCAGTGGGTGCCTCTGTAGGTGCTGGTGACAACTCGCAGCCAATTTTTTGCTGCCTTTTTCTCTGCATCTGCTGCATGGTTGAACGTTCCCGTAGACTCTTGTATGAGCTAGTTTCCAAACAACTCCTTGACTTTTTTTAGTGCTTCAGAAGAAGATAGTGATCATTAATTTGTCCCAGGGCTCCACTACTATTGTTACCATCTGTCCGGTGCTGTCTTGTGGGTCAAGGAGAAAACAGGACAGTATGTCCTCAAGAATTACAGCAGCTACTTGCATATTTTAATTTCTATGTAATTATTTTCGTTAAACAATTCACTTAATGTAAACTGAAGCTTTTGTGTGAACTTGCTCTTTCATACTCAAACCAGAAAAGACTCATGAGCAGGTGATGCTGTAGAAATAACCAGGAGTTATCCCATGTGCAGGATCAGAGGTATAACAAAGCATTGAAAACTGAAGGGGCTCTTTTTAAGGTGTTCAGGATCTTCTAATTCTAAAGTAATGACCAAGTTTTGAAAGGTTTTAATTCAGATCCTCTGTATCTGCTGAAATGATTGTCTTTACCAGAAATAGGCATTAAAAAGCAGTATGCATACAAAAAGTGTAATAATGCTTAAAATACTTTAAAGGGTTAAAACTAACTGTGAAGTGTCACATCAACATGTGTGAAATACCTCAGCCAGTGTATGTTGAGTGAGTTAACCAAGTAAAAATGCATGATTCTTTTTTTTTTTTTTCCTCCCCATCTTGTCAAAATATTTTTGTGGCTGTTTCTTCATTTTCCAGCAAAGCTAGAGAGCTGAAGGATCGCCATAAAGACTTTCCTGATGTGGTCTCTGGGGCCTATGTTATTGAAGTAATTCCAGAAACACCAGCTGAAGCGTAAGTTGAACTACTTTTTTTCTCCAAACCACTGCCACTGATTTCAGGGGGTAATGATGGAGAATGTTCCCTGCTTAACTGGCTGTCTTGATTATGCTAAATTAACAAAAATTACGACCATCTGATAGCTATTAGGTTGTCTGCTGGCAATCAGTTTGTGGTTTCAGTGCAGTCCCTCATGGGCACTGTTGGGAACGTACTGGGGTATTGCAGAGAAGCCCTGTCAGCGTTCCTGGCCGAAAGGGCAAGGATTCAGTGGGCGTGCAAACTCAATTTCCATTTTTCTCAGCACTCGCTTCCAAGACATCTGTTGTAGCGATGCTGCTGCTGAGTAAAGACATTTGCCTGTGTGTGCTCCCTGTGGCCCTGCTAGTCCCTTCTGCAGCAGACCAAGGAAGAAGCTTTGTTGTCTGCCTTGTGAAGATGTGTCCATCTCAGCCCAAACACCTCGGGGCTGGGCAAACCCATCAGCTGTCCTGGCATGCCTCCATCGGGGGTGAAATCCTCTCTTGGCAGGAGACACTCTTTCATGCAAGAGCTTTGTCAGGAGTCATGTTACTGGGAAGAGCTTTTGGGTTTGGCCAACTGGTCTTTTTCCTTGTATTATTCAGAATTTGCTCTGAACCTCTGAACCTGCTGGTTGGTACCACACTTTGCGAGATGCCTGGCTCAAGTATGGCATCTGCTCTGTCGTCACCGGCACTGGTCTGGCTGGCTCTTGCTGGAGACACTTTCCCTTCAGAGTTTGTTTAATACAAAACCACTCAGTGATCCAGGGCAGAAAATAAGAACCTTTATTCATTTTCTGAAACTAGAGATCATTTAAGAGACGGGAAAATCTTTATGGCAAGTGAGAGATGCGTGTAGCACCACAGGCATGTGTTATCTCTTAGGGAGACTGCAGGGATGGTTAGATGACATCTTTTTGTTACAGTTTGGATGCTGCAGTAAGACATACAGTGTCAGCTGTTGGTTTTACTTTCTGAACTATTGCTGCTGTTCCTGCAGAATACTGGTGTGTCTGTAATGTGAAATTAAACTGCAGTTAGTGTAGGAATAATGTGGCTGCTCCAGTCTGGAACTGAACTTACTGCTTTGTCATGCAGGTCCAATCTGAAGGTGGAGAAAAATCATTATAGGAGTACAGATAATAGGAGAGAGTGGGAGAAGGACATTAGAGAGGTAGAAGAAATTGTGAGGCGATGCAGTCTTGTAACTTGAAGGCAAACTCAAGTCAGGATGCTTCATCCAAAGGCTGGCCTGGCAGCCCATGCAGCCCGTGTTTGCTCTGTCTCCCTCATTCCTAGTCCCCTTGCCATGGGTTTACATCGTGTAGGCCTGCAAGGGAAGAGATCAGAGCAGTTCCACAGCAACCTGTCCTGGTATGAGTTGAGAGGCTGCAGGAGAGACCAAGACAATCTAGAATGGTTTCTCCCATGCCAGTGTTTGAAGCCATGCCTTCAGCAGGCAACCAGATTTGTTGCAAACATTGGCCAAGGCTCCCTGCTTGCAGCAGACACTCATGTAAGACGTTCTCTGCGGGCGGAAGAGACCAATGACTGCACTGTGGTTTTCTGAAGAAGGATTATGCTGAAGGGCTGAATCATGTCTGATCTGGTTACTCAGTTAATATTTCCATAACTTGGAGCCAGATCGTTGTGCAAGACCAGGCAAGATGTTGTGGTCGATGGTATCCCTCACCACCCCGTTTCTTGGTCCTGGCAGCAGTCTCAGCCAGCTTTTGGGGAGACCCACAGCCCTGGGCAGGGGAGAGACCCACAGCCCTGGGCAGGGGAGCATTGTGGTGCTGTCTCTGGTTCTGCCCCGTCTTGCTTTGAGTCAGGAGGGGTTTGGTTTTGGTTTGTGATGGTGCTGAGGTTGGGAGGAGGGATTCTGGGGGCTCCAGGCAGGCAGGCAAGGGGAAGGACACACATGCATTTTTTTTTGGTGACTGGGCTAGATCGCTGCGTGTGTTATTCTGCTCAGGTTTAAAACGTGAAGGTGAGGTGAACTGGCTGCTAGTAAGCTATGTATGGAGTCCAGCATGGATCCAGGACTGAAATTCCTCATTAACACATAGTGCCACTTTGCTATGTATATGTGAATAAAAGCTTGGAAAATTTCCCCTCTAAAATGAATGCCTCATTGCAATTATGTTGTTGGGTGGGAAATGGGAAAAATCCAAATCCATTTTTTTTTTTTTAAACAATATTGTAAAGACAATAAAATGGCAATTCCAATAATATATTGCTGCTTTGTGTTTTCAGTGGTGGCCTGAAGGACAACGATGTGATTATAAGCATCAATGGACAGTCGATAAGCTCAGCCAGTGATGTCAGTGACATTATTAAAAAGGACAGTACGCTGAACATGGTCGTACGCAGGGGCAACGAAGATGTTATGTTAACAGTAGTTCCTGAAGAAATCGATCCCTAACCTGAAACATGAGCTGGATTTCATGTTTTCTTTTAACAGCATTGGACTGCTTATATTCTCTCTGTGCTGGTACAGGAAACGTTAGACTTCTGACCAACATTCTGCTTGTTCGGTGGATTAGTATTGGCCAACAGAGTAACTTCTAATAGGTTTAAGGAGCAAAATCCGTGTAATTTCACATACTCCAGACCATAATTTTTTCCTTCTGTATTATGTATGCAATGTATTCTTTACTGGCTTTTACATTCCCTGCTTAACAAATCAATGTTTGCCTTCCCTGTGTTGAACAGATTTACCATAATTTCCGCTGAGACTGAAACAAAACCCACGCACACAATGTGTGTTGTGGCATTCAGGTATTTATAGGTTAGCTGTGTTTTAACTGGAAATACCATTGTAAAGGAGTAGTTGGTTTAAAAGAAAATGCAATTGGGGGAAAAAAAAAATGTTTGGTTTATAAACACGAAGAAATCCCAACCAAAATAACCTTGTGAGGATCCCGTGCCGGTTTTTAATACTATGATATTTTCCTAGTGTTATTAAAAGGATTCAACAGTACTACTTTTTATGAGTGATCATTTCACTTCCTCTTGTGGAGTGTTTTTCTTTGCCCAGCACATCTGCCTGAAAGGGTGTCCGGAAGGTCTCCTTTTTATCATCATAAACCAAAACACTTGTTTCTCAGTATGTGCTTGTATTTGTGCTCTTGTGCATCTGCTTTTCTTTGCATGGCTGGCTCGGATTCACCATATTGGCTATCACAGATTGTCTGTCTTCCAGATGTCAATACATTTTCCTTATTGTTTTAATTACAGCTTCGCCAATGCCTGAAATCTGTTTGCCCACTATAGAAGTTGTCATGTTGTGGATCACAGATCCTATACCATTTGAGTTGAGATATTAGGATGTTTGTAACTATTGGAGATCTGGCCTTAACCTCTTTCAGACAGGCTGCTTTATTCAGTCATGAGTGCTGGTGTGTGCACAATGTGACCTGGTTTTGACTACGATATTGGGCATTCCTCTAACAGAGACTAATCTTTATACATACATTTATGGATGCCCTTGAAGCTTGGGTAGGGAATGGGATTGTCATACTGTGAAGGAGAACAATCAGCTAAATTTAATTACAGTGTAATTACTCATGGGGTAAACAATAGGCTAAGCAGCCTTTCCTTTGTTGAAATGTGTGTCTCGGAGAATAAATGCAAAGGCAATAGACAAGTTTTGGTGACTGTCATTCCTAAACATGCTCTTCTTTTGGAAACTGCTTCTTAGTGAAACTCAACTGGGTAGCTGGCAGTTTGATTTTTAAAGGAAGGGCTGTATGCCATGCAGTTACAGCAAGAAATCCTCTAGACCCAGATCCCTGACAGGGCTCCTTCTCCCACCAGCTGTATTGCAGCTCTGTTTCAGCCAGCTTACCCCAGTTTGGGGAGCTTCCCTATCCCCAGTTTGGGGAGCTTCCCTATCCCCAGGCACCAGTGCCTGCCCTCGCCTGGATCACCATAAATTCACACAGTCATACAATGTATTGGCATCTGACATGACCGAGCACCTCATCACTGATTTACTTGTTCCATTGCTGTGGTAAATCACACATCTGAAAGTCTGCCAAGATATTATGGTGCCAATACTTTCTAGCATGAAAGATGCAGTGCAGAATGATTCTTGTGGAGCTGCTGTGTAGTATATTTGCACTGCGAGTTCATCTTACTGATGCTGGTTAGTGTTTCAGCTTCCCTTTGAAGTGGTATTATATTTTGCAGGCCATCCATGCCCTGTGTAGTGCGTGGTGTGGTGACATACAGCTCTCAGCAAAAATGAATTAAAAAGTCACCTATCTTCTCTCCTGCTACACCTAACCAAAGCAGCAAAAATTCAGCTAAAGCCCCAAAGCCAGGAAATTCTGTTTAAAACAAAAGTTATTTCTCATCTGCCTTTTATTTCAAAACAAATGGTTGCATAATTTAGAGCTGGTTGATTCTCTTTGTTCCTATTGTTGTGGTCTCTTAATATGCAAAACCATTGGGTTTTTTGCCTGGTTTCTAGCTGGTTACTTTGTCCCTAGCACAGCACATCCTCATCCCTGTGCTTTACCGAGATACTGCTGTGAGGCATGAATGCCACAGGACAATGGCTCGAGTTTTGCCCGTGCATTAGGAGAGAGGTAAATGAACTTTTGCAAATGGTTTTCCTGCCACCAGGATCAGTGAAATATTTGACCAGCTTTGTGGCCCATAGCTCCATCTAGTGGGATGTGAGATCGCCTCTTATTGCAGCCGGTTGTTTTCCATCATGGATTTGAAAGTAGCTTTCTGATTTGTCTGTTTTTTTAATTATTATTTATAATTAATTTATTTGCAGCAGATAGGCAGAACCACATGCATATCCTGAAAAAGGTTTAGAATTTACTCTTCTAGTATCCAGCCCTGTTTGCAGCCACCCAGATGGTTTCTTACAACCAAAATTGCCTCTAAATGTTTTTTAAGTGTTTAAGATTACTGATAAGCAGAGACACAGAAGTTTGTCTTTAATACAATTAATTAGCATGCATTTTTGACGTATTATTGGATTATAGCTTTGGAATGGTTTTTATTCTTTCTTGCTTCGACGCACGGTTCTTTCCAAAGTGCAGTTGAAAATACTTTGTACCGAATCGCTTTGGCACAGCTCGTATAAATATCGGTTTCCTGGAAATCTTAGCAAGTGTTGGACTCTAAATCAGGGAAGTTGGACATTCTGGCTTGATTTTCAGGATTTTGGAATGTCTGAAATGGAAACTGGAGTTGCTGCGTGTGTGATAATGAGTAGATGGCTACGTGTGGCTACGCTTGGAGGTAGTTTTGAAAAGTGAGGTTCACTTGTTCCATGAGGGAAATGTCTCGAGCTGTAAAAGCAATGATCATGACTAACAATTGTCTGGTTTCTGTGGTTTATATGCCAAGCAGTAAGGTCCTGTGGTTTCAATACCAGAGGACTTTTTTTTTAATTCCTTTTTTTTTTTTTTCCCCCTCCCTCCCCATAAATATTTTGTATTTATGTTAAAGAAGCTGAGGATGTTTTTAAAACTATGTCTCTCCAAATTACAGTGAGAGACACATCTAGTAGGGCATTAGATTGTACACATGTTCTTATATATCTGAAAAATACTGTAGAGGTGATTAAAACTGCATTTGCAAATAACCAGGAGGAATAGTGGTGATCAAGAAGTGAGTGGTCCAGGGCAGTGAATGGAGAGTGCCACTGAATATTAATTTGCGTGCAGTGGCAGTTCACTGCAGGAATCCTTTTCATCCTTAGAGAATAAAGGAATGCTCATTGGAGGTCCCAGGCTGAATTCTATTAGAGATTATTCCTAAATTCCCATAGTATTTTGCATTGTTTCCTTTTCCAGCTAGAAAATAAGGACGTGACTTGGCATCCTTTATGAGTTTCCCTCCTCCCTTTGCTCTGACTCCCTCCCCATTAGCACCACTGATGACTGTCAGCGAAAGGAAACTGAAATTACACCCTGGGCTGACATTAAATCAGTCTTTGAAGTGAAATGTCAGTGAGGTGTTTTGAGGCTTTCTTCACACCGAGAGGCAGAAACATCCTTAAGAGGCAGGAAGGAGCCAGGCAGAGAAGTGATGGCTAAAGGTCTGCCTCACCTTGCTGTACCCTTGACTTTAGGATGCAAACCTCAGCATGGAAACCTCCCATCTGGACCCCAGAATTCAACCAGCATCAGAGAAGGTTGTCTGGAGGCGAAGGGATGGGTAGCATTACTCGTGATGTGAGTGAGGGGCATGGTCATTGTCCACTGTACAGAAATGCATAGCAGAAAGCTTGGCTGATTTTACATTCTTGGTGTGTGTGTGCTGTACGTCTGCACCCCACGCTGTGTGTCCGGCTGTGCTGTACAGGTGCTGTTCCCCTCACCCCCAAACTCCATCCTCTTGTGCAAAGATGCTGGGAAGTCAGGGCTGGACCCACTGGGCCCCAGGAACTGATCCAGTTTAGTCTCTTTGCACTGTTCCTCTGTGAACAAATCAATAACTTGATTCATTAAGTGTTATTTATTGCACAAAAGTACTGCTAAAACCATTGTGTGTAGAATGAGATTAATTGGACAGAGAGTGAGGCAGAAAGCTACTGGAGCAGCTCATCAATTTAATCTGCATTTTCTGGAAAGTTTTCCTCTAATTTTCATGGTTTTGTTTCGTAGTCATGGTACTGCAGTCTCTGTCCCCATAAACTCTCTGAGTAAGTGGATAATGATTAAGAATTGATCAGAGAGAAAATGAGTCAGAGCTAAAGCACGGGACTCAAATTTACTGAATTTGGTAAAGAATTAACGTTGGTAGCTTGGAAATACTGCATAACAAGCTGGAGAGGAGAACTAAATATTTGTCCTGTTCATTCCTTTTCCGTTCAGTGTTTATGCAGAGAGCACAGTGATCTGCAGAGTTTGCAGTGGGAATGTCTGGGGGAAAGGGACTGTGCTCCGGCAGCTTTCCGTGGCTGTTGCTCTGAGTAGTTGCAATTAACTGATGTTGCTTAACCTGCTAGAAGAGTGCTGCTGACCTGAGTTACCATCTTACCATGGGTACGGGTACAGAGCTGGCGCTGCATCGAGGAGGGAATGTGGGGTTAGAGCACCGTGTGATGGCAGCTGCTGGGTGTGTCTGTACCCCTCGCTGCTGGTGTCACACCACAGACGTGGCTCTTCCACACAGGGACTTCCTGTGGATGTCTCTGACAAATAGAATTTATTTTTTTTAAGCCAATTGAGGTGAAAAGTGGTTATGGAAAACAATGTCAGTTAATTATTATTTTATTTTGGTACAGAAGATGATTAGGTGAGTTCGTACAAAGATGATGAGGGAACTGGATCATCTCTCTTATGAGGAGAGGCTGAGAGACCTGGGTCTGTTTAGCCTGGAGAAGAGAAGACTGAGGGGGGATCTCATCAATGCTTACAGATATCTGAAGGGTGGGTGTCAGGAGGATGGGGTCAGACTCTTCTCGGTGGTGTCCAGTGACAGGACAAGGGGCAATGGGCACAAACTGGAACACAGGAGGTTCAATCTTAACATAAGGAAACACTTCTTTACTGTGAGGGTGACAGAGCACTGGCACAGGCTGCCCAGGGCAGTGGGGGAGTCCCCATCCCTGGAGGGATTTCAGAGCCGTGTAGATGAGGTGCTGAGGGACATGGGGTAGTGCTGGACTTACCAGTGCTAGGTTAATGGTTGGACCTGATAACCTTGAAGGTCTTTTCCAACCTGAACAATTCTATGATCATCCTGCTTGCTCCTGTTGAGTTTTTGGGGCAGGTGGCACGTGGGATTGCTGCATTTCTTCTGTCTCCTGTTCATGGGCTGTGGCTGCTCCCAGTGGAAGCATAGCCTGCCTTTCCCCTCTGTGATGGAGCTGATGGTGCAGATCACTGCTCTGCAGAGGGAAATACAGGTGTGAGGTGTTACTGATTGAGAAAGCTGATTTAGGCTGTGTCCCTGTGGTAGCTGTGGGCTCTTGCTGTGTTTGCCTGGCTGCCCCCATTTCCCAGAGCCCCTGAAAGCTGAGAGGGGAGCAGCAGCACATGGGGCTGACCCTACAGCTGCAGTCCCCCAGGGAAAATAAATATTTACAAGAACCTCTGGTCAGGTAAGTCCACGAGGGGGCGAATTGAAGCTAAAAACTCAACACCGTCCTCTGTGGAAGCTGCACACGCTGTGCCCAAAGGAGATTTCAGTGTTTGAGCAGGAAGGGAACAGTAGGTTTTGTCTGCATCTTGGGTAAGTTCACCTGTCTGGCAAGGATGAAGACTGCAAACGTAGAAAGTTTCAGGATGCTGTGACTGGTTTAAAGTCTGGTATAGCTTTGCTTTTATAGGAAAAAACCCAAACCTGCAAGTCAACCAGAAAAAGGCAAATATAACAGAAAAGAGGCTCTAGCTGTCACACTGTGGTGCAAACCAAACCTTCCTTTTGAAGAGGGGAACAATCTAGTAACTGGCAAAAAAAAATACTACATTTCATCAGCATGGTTAGTCAGATCTTTTATTGATGTAAGAGAAAAGGGACTACAGCCACGTAAATGTTATGTGTACAGCCTTATGTAAAGGACAGCACTATACTGAAGCTATGACATGCATCTTATTTCTTTCTTACAGTCTATTTGTTTTGCTCTTATTTATCCTCAGGTGAGTGCTGCTCTTTTGGTTTGTTTAATGAAAAGCATTTCCCAAGAGAAGGCAGGAGTGCTGTGCAGAGGGCAGAGCTGTATTGGTGTCTGTTCCAGCCTGTGTAACAGCTTCCTGCAAGCACTGGGGGCCATTGCAAACCCTGCCACCACACACAAGGGCTTCCTCTGCTCAGATTGCTTTACTGCCTGAAGAACACAGTAATTTTTTTTATTTTTTTTTTTAATTAAAAGCTAGGCTGCCAAATCTCTCTGCTCAACACTTTCTGTCCTGGAGGAACAGAGTGAGATCAAATAAAATCCCACACCACAGATGTTCATAGTGTCATATGATCTGTTACTAGGAGTGCTAGATGCTACAGCTCCACTCTTGCCACAGCTCAAGGTAGGAAGTGGGAGCAGCTCCAAATACCTTCCCATTCGCTCTCATGTGAAGCCTCATGTCACCAGCTCAGTCCTCAGTGTACAGCAGAACAACTTCAGGACTGCTGCCTGATATTTCTCCACCCACACATAATATCTCCATGGCATATGTGGCTGGAGAGGTGATGCATCTCCTGTGCACAGTCCAGTTATTTGCACTTGAATCAATCCTGTCTGAGGTTTCCATAGATTTGCCAATTCCCCGTTGTACAGTTAGGGGTTTTTTTTGATACTGAATAATCTTTCAGGTTGTTAATGGAAAGTTTTACACCTTATCCCATCTGCCATAGGCATGGACGTCACACGTTGCCTGCTTCCTCTTTTCAGCAACTTACTGTATATTTGAAGACTGCTATCACATCTCTCCTTTGGGCTTTTTTCCTCTGAAGATGGAGAACAATTGTCCTCAGGAATTATTTTAATCCCTTTTTATGTCAGGTCACCTTTCCTATACATGTCATCATTATTCCTGGGCTCTTTTCAGTTGATTCAAATCCTTGAAGCGCCCAGCCTTGCAAAGGACATCACTTGCAGCCATATGGATGAAGTGCAGCCACACAATGGTCCAGCAGCACCTTCCAGCAGCTCAGGAGAGACTGAAGAATCATTTATATGTGGCTAGCACTGGAGTGATTTTATACAGGATAATATTTATTCTTTAACTCTGGCTTCAGTCTGTGAAGGTTTGAAATTCCAGCCTGGTTTTGATTCCCCTCTCCAAGAGCTGCTGTGCTGGCTCACAGCACTCGTGTACCCTGTGGCACCGTGTCCACTGATCATTAGCACCATCCAATTAGATTTACCTTGCTTATGTTAAATACTTAGTGGTATGGTTTTGATGCGGTGTGGATATGTAGTAGGAAGTTGATGAATGCATAATACCATTTACAGTTTTGTTTGTTTTTTTTTTTCCCAGTAAATGACTAATCCATTTTCAAGAAAAGATATTGCACGTTTTATGTGTGATTTTATGAGAACAGGGAGAACTTTGTGTCTCGTTTCTCATTGTTCACATCATCTTAGCAGTAAGATGTCATCAAGGAATCGTATGTTTACTGCTCAGTTCTATGTGGCTTCCATATTAAATTACATGCAGTATACTAATATATATGTATATGCAAATTTACTACCCATATTACTGCAAATAATTTCATGGGATAGTTTTATTTTTTGATAGTCTATCTGCTTGTAGGTCCTTCTGTAGGCTGTCTGAGCTGATTGAATTGGTCTCTTGTAGCTCTGACTCCCTTTTTCTCCACCTGTTTCCCTCACAAGTGAGGGCACCACACACAACTTCCTATATCAGAAAATGTTTATATGCAATGGGATTTCCCCTGCAGTTATACCATTCAGATAAGCTGAAAATTGAACAAGGCAACATGTACCGTCTCATCTTTGACACAGAAAGGCCACACTTGCTTAAACAGAAACCAAGTGCTAGAAGAAGCAGTGCTAAAATGGAAAGAGTTATTAATTTTATCTATCTTGGTATAGATGTCATGATACCTAGGTGTTACTGTAGGGAAATCTTCACAGAACTTTCACATAGCCATCAAATTACTATAACTTGATTTATGTAATTGTAAAACCTGATATTTAGAATCGACCATTAATTATTATATTCAAATATGATAATTGCCTGTGCAAATCCCTTTTGGTCAAAATTACATCCACATGTTTTATTACATTAACTATGCTGCTACTACTAAAACTTGAAACTTACACTTTTTATAGGAAAACAACTCCAGCAACCTACCCAACATCTACATTCAACAAAACGATTAACCTTTTGAATAAGAATTAAGTCTTTTAGGAGAGGTTAGCTTCTGGATGTCAGGATGCCTACATTAAAATTTGTTTTATAGAAATTCATTTTCTTAAGTCTGTTTTCTTTCCTTACATTTGTCCCAGGCAACAAGAGCTCAGAAGGGTTAATACAGTCTTTGTAAGGTGAGCTGATGGCCAAGTCAAGCGTACATAGGTTCTTCTATGGAGGTTGGCATTGCTCAGAAAGGGAACAAGACGTACAGTCTGGGATGGGCTCTGCAGGAGTCAGACAGCCATGAAAAACAGGGTGCACTGAAGAGAAGGCTTGCAGAAGTGGTGCTGAGGGAATCTGTGCAGCGTGAGCAGAATGGCTGTATGGGTGAACAAAGCAGGCAGAGAGGACAAGGACTGAGGAGTGCAAGCAAGCCTTCTACAAGGAAAGTCAATTTGTCACTGTATTCTATTGTTTACAGTTTGTCAGATGCACCACCCTACCTGTACACATTTGTTCAATGGCTACTGAGAAGTGGCCGTTACTGGAAGGAAGTGGCAGGAGGCCTCTGTAGGAGGAGAGGAGCCAGTACTCCCCTGGCCAGGCTGCACGGCTGTCTCCAGTTGCTGACTGAATTAATTCATCTTCACTGTTCCAAGCAAACATAGCTTATTCATAAATCTTGATTTGATTATGCAGTGAAACTATTCCAGCCTTGAAGTTTGCTTTGGTAACACTTGTGTAAACAAAGATTTGGGCAGAGGTACAAGGAAAGTGAACAAATGGGGGGAGAGGACAGGGACCAGGGGAAAGTGTGTGCCATGGAGGCCATCTCAGCTTGGGGTGATTGGTACATGCTTTCTGCCCCTTGCTGTGTCCCATGTTAGGGAAGCACCACTGATCCTGCAGTAGAAGCTAAGGTATCAGTGGGAACTGATTAATAATAATAATTAATAAGTGTGAACAACTTGCATCTTTTCTCCTACCCAAGAGTCAAACATTTTGTCTCATAGTTGACTTTTAAAGCAGTGAATGATGATGTAGGGGGACAAAAGTGTGAGGAACAGCCCTGCAAACACCAAGGTTAGAGAAGATAGAGGGGCAAGAGATGCTCCAGGTGCTGGAGCTGAGATTGCCATGCAGGACTCTGTTCTGGAGCAAGGGAACATTTCCTGAAGGAGCTGTGGCCATGGAGAACTCATGTTGGAGCAGGTTTATCCTGAAGGTCTGCAACCCATGGGAAAGACCCACACTGGAGCAGGGGAAACAAGTGAGTAGGACAAAGCAGCAGTGACAAACTGCTGTGGACTGACTGCAGAGCCCCATTCCCCTTATTGGCCCTGCACTGCTCAGGGAGGGGGGAGGTACAGGAGTAGGGAATGAAGGAGTGAAGTTGAGCCTGGGAATACGGGGAGTGGGGGAGGTAGTGTTGTGTTTGGTCTGTGTTTCTTGCTATCCAAATCTATTTTAATTGGCAAGAAATTAAATTCTTTTTCTCCAATTTGAATCTGTTTTTCCTGTAACGATAAGTGATTTCCCTGTCCTTATTTCAACTCATGATCTTTTTCACCTTATTTTCTCCTCCTGCCCTGTTGAGGAGGAGGAATGAGACAGGAGCTGGGTGGGCATCTTGCAGCCAGCCAAGGTCAATCCACCACACTTGGTTGTTTTTTTTATCCAGGAACAGAGGAACTGAGATGCTGGGCTCCATGCAGTGAACACCGCTCCTCGAGCAGGATGGCCATGCAGTGATGCTTGCCATTGCAACCTCTTGGAGCCTGTCTGGATCAGCCACCCTGAGCTTGACTCAGTCTTTGGAATTGTCTCACATGTTGTCCCTTTCCGTTCAAATATTAACAGCTTTTGTTGAGTTGTCAATGCTTTTAATCTGGTTTTGCTTTTCTTTCATCTCTCTGGGCATATAACAGCTGCCCCAGCCTGTTTACCAAGCCACCTCCCTTACTTCCTTCAGTCCCTCCAGATGACCACTTCTTCCATCTGGCTTGCAAAACCATGATAAGAGAAGATTACCCATGCTTACAGAATCAACAAACTGTTTGCACATCTAATTTTTTTTCTGCTTTCCCACCATGGAGCTTGTGCTTCTCTCCTTCTGATCTTTTGTCTCTCCTCTGCTCTATCGGGTTGAGTCTGAGCCAGGACAGTTGTGTTGCATGGTTCATGAGGCACAAGAAAAAAAAGGTTCTGAGTTCCTGAGAAGTATTATGTTTACCAATTAGAAATTAATCCAAACTTGTCTAAAAATAGCAGCAGGAACAACCAGCGTGTCAAATTTTTATCTACTACAAGTTTTTGCATAGTTTGTCTAGAAAAATGCAGGTTCTTTGTTGGGCACTTGGATGCACTGAAACCCAACCATGACCTGAGGTAGTTTCTCTTTGTAAAAAATCCATTGTAGAGTTCCATTGCATCCCATTACATATCTGTTATCTTAAA
Organism: Podargus strigoides; assembly: GCA_028020825.1. Taxonomy (NCBI): domain Eukaryota; kingdom Metazoa; phylum Chordata; class Aves; order Caprimulgiformes; family Podargidae; genus Podargus; species Podargus strigoides. The sequence continues at coordinate 4,711,997 of CM051626.1, read as the reverse complement.
TATGTTGTAAATCCCAGTGGGAGGACTGTGTCAAGGGATCTGCAAGTTCTTAAGAGCTTCAGAAATAGAGAATGTGGGACGAATTTTCCCTTATTTTCTATGTTTGCCCCTGTCCCTGGACTTACACTCCTTGTTCTCTGGGAAGGTTTGTGCAGTTGCACAACAATCAGTGTATGACCACTGAATTTTGGCTTGAGTTTGTGACAAAAGTCAAAAGATTACTTGATGGTTTCAGATTTGCAATAGATGACTTGCAGAGCTCAAACATACTGCCCGAGTCTTTCTACTCAGGTGAAGATACAGCGTGTTGCAGGATGAGCAGGGGGAAAAGAGAAAAAGATGAATGTACTCACTTTCTACTGCATGTTTGTGATGTGTATTAGGACAGAAATACTCATAAAAGCAGTCTAGAGGAATTCAAGGCAACTCAGCATCCTAGTTTCAAACTCTTCTACCTCCAGAAAGTTAACTAATGTGTAACTAATGTCTGAGAAATACATGAGGGTAAACTATGTGTGACATTTCACTTGGTCTCTGAAACTTCACAACAGCTTTAAGGAACTGGAGATATGATGATTGTGTCTGAGTGATGCCCTCCCAACAGCTGCTGGGTATGTGTCCCCCAAGGCAGTCCAGGGTCTCCATAAGCCCCTCAATTATTTCCCAGCAGGCTCTCACCCTTCCACATCTTCAGTCCCAAAAGGAAGGCTCTGCTACACAGACTTAAAAAGCAGCTTTGGCTCAGATACAACTCAAACCCAAGAAAGGGACATGTTACAGTAGTGACAGCAGCAGAACTTTGCAGCTGAAAGAGGGATGGGATGGAAAAATAGCAGCCATTGCAACCACTTTTGATCTCTACCCTCCCTGAGAAAGATGTCAGGTTTTGTCTTCTTGTAGAACCAGGAAGCTATAAGTGCTGGGCAACAAATCAAACACGTAGTCATGGAAGTTAGGGAAGTAAGAGCAGTGAGGGAATGTGTTTGGTATTGACTTACTGTTGGGCCAGTAAGCTACACCCTTTAGTGTCTCTGCCTATAAATTCTGGTGCTTTCCTCTATCAGGAGCTCCAAGGAGATGGCTGCCACCATGATCTTGTCTTGGATGGTAATGATAAGTCTTCTAATTCAGGTGGATGCAGGTAAAGAGTCCCACTTCTGATCACCTTCATGGCTATATTTCACATCAGGCTAATGTTGAGATTTAAGGGTAAAAAGGGATTTAGCCGCACAGCTTAGCTCTTTCAAAAACCATGAGCAGGTCAAACCTATGAGCTGAGGAAATCAGTCATTATGCCAATTAATTCAAAAGCCTTTATTGAGATTGCTTACTGAATTTAGATTGTTCTCACCATGTTTTGTGAAAAGACTAGCAAAGGCAATTCAAATGAATATACTGTAAAGCCAATGATATAATTTTCTAAATCTTTGTAGTGGGGTAATGAATTTAAAGACTAATATGTATTTTCTGGATGAAATGCATGTTGATTTTAAAGAGTGTGAGGTGCTCTTTGAACCATGTGTTTCGTATTTGATTAAGTATATTGTTATGACTAACGCATTGGTGTTTAATTACAGAGTGCCCCAGATCAAACAAGTGCGGCACAAGTTCCTGTTCCTATTATTGCTGCAATTATTAGAATATAATAGGAACGACTGTAATTTTATATTATTCTAATTTCCCATAGTCTAATTCCTGTCACGAGTATAATTTGATTTGGTTGAAGAGCCAGTGGTCTGCCCAGCCACTTTTCATCCCTGTGGGGACCAGTACAAATATCAGTGGGTCTGGTGGGAGAGAGGATGCTTCAAGCAGGTTAAAATGGTCTTCCTGTGTGCAGAAAACACCTTCCCCTTTTTCAGGTGAGGCTTCCCTGGCTGAGCAGGGTGCCAGCATGGTGCTGTGAGAAACAAGGCATTTCTTTACTAGCAGCTGCTGTTGCATTCTTTGTGCGGGAGGGGGGAAACAGTAAAAAGATCAAAAGTGTTTGCCATAGCTACTGTCTTTCCACCCCTCCCTCTTTCAGATGTAAAGTTCTGTCATTAACTTGATTTGGACTGATGAATCGAAAGCAAAAACCTGCTTTCCCTTTTTGTGATCCCCCAGGCACCCACAATGGAAAGGACTAACCATTCAGGGCTCTTTCTCAGCTTAGGTTTTTAATGCTCTTATTCTTTACTCCCTCCATAAATATTTAGGATTCACTGAGTGATGTCAAAAACTAAGCAGGAATATTGATATTGAGCTGGAAAATACTGATTAAATTACTATTTAATCCTATTATTACTATCTAATTAATTTAGATATAAAGCCTTGTGTGCATGAGGAGCAGTGTGGTGGGACCTGTTGGGAAGTTCCCTGCTCACTGAATAAATGACGTCTCCCTGTTAGGATCTTCCTCTACATCCAGAAATCACTTTAAATACAAAAACTGTGTGCTTAAGGGCCAATGTTACAGGTCTTGTCATACATGATGTTAGTCGGTGAAAGCACATTCCCACCTCTCAGGCTGTCTGTGGAGCAGGATTTTTATCTGGACCAAATCTACTTCTTTATGAATCAGCAGACAAACCTTTGTCAGTGTCCCCAGGGGATCCTGTGCATGCAAATTTTCCACTCACTTTATTTAATTCATGTAATGTTCTTTGAACATTTTTTTTTTTTTTCGGTTGCTTGTGATGACAACGTCTGCAGTTTGGACACCAGAAACTACCAGAGCAGAAACACTTCTAACAGCAGGTAACTTAGAAGTGATATAAAAATGTACATTCTTTATAGAGTTGGCATTGCTAAATATTCTCTCCGAGCTGATGCTTGAGTTTGAAAACTTATCTAGTGCAGTCATAGCTGAGGTACCCAATCTACTGGCAGAGTCAGGGGTTCCGTGTCCTTCAGACATGGATATGTCAGGCCCACAGCTCATCTGTTTTAAAACTGCACTTCTTACACAGTAACAGTGACACTGTGAATAAGGCAGTAGGGAATCCAGTTTTTTTTCAGTAACTGCAATTATTAAAATAAGTCAAGCACTGAAACAACTCCTTTTATGTTTTGAAACCAGTTTTTAAACAACCAAACTCACCCGTCTTAAACCCTTTTAAACATTTACCTGGAGGGCTTTCCATCAGGTGTCCTGTACAGGAGCCTTAGCAGGGAAAACTCCTTTCTGACGCAGAGTTTAAGCTGCCAGCTGCACTTAGCAGAGAGGTATGGGTGAAGGGAAGGAGAGTAGCTTAAATGTGGTGGGAATGTGAGCCAAAGATACCTCCCCAGATAGTATTCTGTCGTCTTTACTTCTGTTAAGATTTTTGAAGTAGCTTTGTTCTTGTTATGGAAAAAGAGAGGAAGACAGAGTTGTTCACAGCCTGCTCTCATGCAATAAGCAGAGTCATCAACTTCCAATCGGATGAGGTGAAAGCAGCAGATGCCTTGTTCAAAGGAAACAGAGAGACTCTGCTCACTTCCAGGGCACCTGGCACTCTCTGGGCCAGTTGCATGTTTTGGTGGGTTCACAAAGATATTTGATGATTATTAGAGGAGAAACTGCTGAGGTCTACTAGAAGAGAAAAAAACCTCCAGGATCAAAAGTTCATTAGCCAAAAACTGCGAGAGGCTGGAATGGTTTTGGGGGAAGTTTCAAATTAGATTTCCCTTGTTGACTTTCCCATGTGGTGTCATTTATGTTTTTTTCTTCTCTAGAAGAAACAACAAGTAGAGCTCCACCAACAACACTTAGGCCCACTACTTGTAAGTAGAATTTATCAGACTTTTACTTTATATGATCGGGATAGTTTTATATTTTTACCATCATATTTATCCTTGGGAAGAAGTTTGTATGATGTAAAAGCTCACGTGTTTGCTCTATGCTGGGGGTGGGGTGCCTGTGAGAACCAAGTAATTTGGGAGCTGAGATTCCGGGGACTGCTGTGCCCCCCAGCAGCCAGCATCCTTGCTGGGAAGGAAGCGATCTCCTGTCACTTGTGCGCTTCACTGGGGACTTGACTCGACTCACTGGGAAAGGATAAAGCGGGCTGATGGCTCCCAAGGGATTTGCCCTAATATGCTTGCTCTCCATGTGTTTTTTCCTGTTTGTTCTCTGCAGTTCAGATCATCGCTGATGGTGAGTCTGTCTGCCAGGGCCCTTGTGGTGCCCTGGGCACAGGGATGTACGTGCCCGCTGCTGCCCCAGGCTCTCCATCCCCTGGCGTGGGAGCCTGAGAAGGAGCTGTCACCCTGCGCTGCGGGTGGATGCTGCTGGGCATCAGGGGGCAGCTGTGCCTGGGGAGGGTGTGGGACCCTGCACCCTCCTGTGAAATGTCATTGCCTGAAACCAGAGCACTGCTGGCCTGACCAAGGGTTTTGTGTCTCTCAAAGAGCTGTTGCTGCGGCTGAGCGGTGGGCCCAACAGATGTGCTGGCAATGTGGAAATCTTCTATTTCGGAGGCTGGGTGAAAGTGTGTGGGTACCTGTGGGACATGCAGGACGCCGAGGTTGCGTGCAGGCAGCTTGGCTGTGGCTCGCCTCTTGGTGTGATGCACTATTTCCCTTCGGGTGACTCCTATGGACACATGATAACGGAGGTGGACTGCGTGGGCTCTGAAGACTATTTGTGGTATTGTCCTTACCGGGAAGCCTACTCTGCCTGTTATCAGGGGGACGCTTCTGTCATATGCTCAGGTGGGTTTTTGCGTCTTGGTGGCATTCTCCTGAAGGGAACCCGCCTGGAGTTTGTGTGAGGCTGGGCGAAGGCTGGCTCTGTGCTCTGCAGGGCAGCAGTGTGTCCTGGGTCCATGTCTCTGGCTCAGGGGCCTGTGTTTCAGAGGGAGCACCGTGCCTGCTCTTGCAGACTGTGCTCAGCATATCTGGGATGCAGGCAACAGCTCCCAGACGCAGCCACAGGTTCCCTCTGTAGCTCTCCATGAGCTTATAGGATGTGCTGCAAGGGGAGCCAAGGGGTCCAGGTGTCTCACACCCTCTGTTTTTTCTCCTTCCAGACTCAGGACTAGCAGTGCCTCCACCAACAGGTAACCAGAGATAGTTGTTTACATCCTTCTTTCTGTGGGGTGATCTGCCTCTGGGGTGGTCTGTCTCCATCAGAGGGCAAGACTCCAATGTGGGCTGCACTTGCAGGCCCTGGGTAACGTTCCTGATGCTCAGGGAAATGCAGGATTGCTTGGGATGGTTGGGATTGAGCAGCCGCTTCTTCTGCGGGAGAGGTTTGGTGTTGCTCTTCATGGTGCCACAGTGGTGATGCCCTTGGGCAAGAGCTGGGGCAGTTGGGACTGCAGCCATCTTGCTCGGTCCTGCCACATTGCAGTGCCGACTGTGGGGTTTGGGTTTCATTGTCCCTTTTGGAGAGGGGTGATTTCCAGCAGGATGTTCCTCTTGGGAAAAACACTGCTCTCTCCCTGCAGCGCTGGATAGCTTCGGCACGATGCCCACCGTGTCAACGACTTCAGGTAGGTCCAGAGGGCTTGAGGGATCTGATGAGCTCCCGACCCTGATCAGGAGCACTGAATCACAGGATGGCTGAGGTTGGAAGGGACCATTCTATTCTGTGACCTCTTCAGGTTATCTGGTCCTACCCCCCAGTCTAAAGCAGAGTGCCCTAGAGCTGGCTGCCCAAGACCCTATCCATGGGCTCTTGGCTCTCCCCAAGGATGGAGAATCCACCACCTGTGTGAGCAACCTGGGCCAGTTCTCAGTCAGCCTCTCGCTGAAATAGTGTTTCCTGATGTTCAGAGGGAACCTTCTCTGTTTCAGTCTGTGCCTCTGGCCATTTGTCCCATCACTGGGCACCCCTGTTAAGAGCCTGGCTTTTGGAGAGCGTTGATTCCCAGCAGGTTGTTCCTCTTAGGCCAAATGCTGCTCACTCACCTGCTGATTCCTCCCCATGGCAGCAGGGGCCTCCATCTCCACAGCCCGCCTGTCACTGACCACATTTAGTCAGGAGGGGTTAAGGGCTGAGGTTTCTCCAGCCCCAGGTGTCCCACTGGACAGCCAGGCCCCCCGATGGGGGTCACTGCCCATGCTGAGCACAGCCTGGCTCTGGGCTGGGGGGACACAGGATCTTGGCTCTGGGGTGCAGCTGTGTGTGGGGAGGGAGTGTCTCTGTGGGGCTGTGGCAGAGCCTCCTTGCGGGTGGCCGTGCCTTTCTCTGATGGCTTCTGGTGAGGGGATCCCAAGAGCTCTCTGCCCGTCCCCGGGCTCTGCTCCTTCCCGCAGGGGCCATCTCCTGCGGAGGTTTGCTTCAGGGTCCCTCCGGCTCAGTGCAGAGCCCGGGCTACCCCAGCTCCTACCCCAACAACGCGCGCTGCCTGTGGCGCATACGGCTGCGGGAGACGGATCGCAGCGTGGGGCTGCGCTTCTCGGATGTCGAGTGAGTCCGGCGGGGTGGCGGCTGTGCCGTGGGCAGGGTGCCCAGCGCTGGCTGTGTGCCCAGGGGCGGCTGCGTCCCACCGAGGGACCTTGGCTGCCTCTGCCCGAGCGCCGGGGCCCGGCTGGGAGCAGGGCTGGGTTCCTTGAGGCCTGCGGCTCCTGCTCAAGGTGGCCCGGCCTGCGGTGCAGACAGAGCCTCCCCTCCCTCCGCAGGCTGGAAGGCAGCACCTGCCCGTACGACGCCATCGAGGTGTACGACGGGGGGTCCCCCGGGGGCCCGCTCCTTGGCAGGGTTTGCGGGAACGACAGTCGTGTCTTCAGGTCATCAGGGCACCAGCTGACCGTCCTGTTCCGCAGTGACGGCAGTGTCACCCGCAGAGGTTTCCTCGCCTACTACTACTCGTTTCCCACTTCCAACAGCACCGTGGGTAAGGTCACAGCTCTCCTTTTCCCTTTGCCAGGGCAAAAGCACAAACTCTTCCTGACCCCTCTGGGCATCCCCACCCCCTGGCCCCACTGACGTGTTTTGGCTTGGGGGCATCTCTTTGGGCAGGACTGCCACCCCACTGCTGCCAGAACGCCGTTTCTTTTTTGCCTGATGGGCTGGGACAGGGCTTTCTGCACCTCCACCAGTGCTGCTGCTGAACCACCGTCCATTTCTCTGACCTTTATGGCAGAGAGAGGAGTTGCTTGTTCATGGCACGCTCATTGCTGCAGCTGCAGAGGCTTCTGTTTACAACTTGTTTCCCCAAAATAAAGAGTGCAGTGAACTCGTTTTTGCAGCTGAGGGGGTGTTGAAGAGCAAGAGCGGCTGCTGCTCTCTGCCTGTAGCACCAGGTAGCTCCAGCTCACCTGGCCCTGTGTCATTGGCCATGGGTAATGCCTGGAGGGCTTGAGGGTTCTGGCTGTCCCCTGCCCCTGCTCAGGGTCACAGAATCACGGGATGCTTGGGGTTGGTCTCACTCAGTCACACCAGGTTACAGCTTTGACTGCAGGTCTCGTATTTGAGCATCCCAGGGTTACCAGGAAAATGCTGCTCTGGGTCTTGGGTTTCAGTGTCCTGAGAGCCCTTTTGGGGGTCAGGGGTGACTCCAAGCAGGATGTTCTTCCTAGACAAAATGCTTCTCCTTCACCTGCTGCTCTCTCCCTGCAGCGCCAGGTACTGCTGTGTTTATTGGTGTTGGCTTGATGAGTTTACTCACAGCTATGTTTCTGGAGATATTGATTGACTTTCCCTGGTATGCGTGGCCAGTGATGTGAACAATAGTCTCTAGCCGTGTAGACTGAAATCTTTAATCATCTATTAATTAGTCCTTCCCCTGGGGTTTGAATAACCCCATAAAGCCCTATCTCAGAAAACCTAATCCTCTGGGTTAGGTGAAAGGAAACACTAGGAAGGAGGGTGCCTTTCTTGTCCCATGGGACACCCTCGACCTGTTGTTGCCACCTGGAGGGCTTTCCATCAGGTGTCCTGTACAGGAGCCTTAGCAGGGAAAACTCCTTTCTGACGCAGAGTTTAAGCTGCCAGCTGGACTTAGCAGAGAGGTATGGGTGAAGGGAAGGAGAGTAGTTTAAATGTGGTGGGAATGTGAGCAAAAGCCAACACAGGTTGCTTTTAGAGACCTTCTTTTTGTCTGCAGCTGTGCAAAATGAAGGAAAACAATGGGATCTGCAGCCTCCCCTCCTCTCTGGCCTTGCTCTGACCACCTCCCCTGATAGTATTCTGTCGTCTTTACTTCTGTTAAGATTTTTGAAGTAGCTTTGCTCTTGTTATGGAAAAAGAGAGGAAGACAGAGTTGTTCACAGCCTGTTCTCCTGCAATAAGCAGAGCCATCAACTTCCAATCGGATGAGGTGAAAGCAGCAGATGCCTTGTTCAAAGGAAACAGAGAGACTCTGCTCACTTCCAGGGCACCTGGCACTCTCTGGGCCAGTTGCAGGTTTTGGTGGGTTCACAAAGATATTTGATAATTATTGGAGGAGAAACTGCTGAGGTCTACTAGAAGAGAAAGAAACCTCCAGGATCAAAAGTTCATCAGCCACAAATTGCTAGAGGCTGGAATGGTTTTGGGGAAGTTTCAAATTAGATTTCCCTTGTTGACTTTCCCATGTGGTGTCATTTATGTTTTTTTCTTCTCTAGAAGAAACAACAAGTAGAGCTCCACCAACAACACTTAGGCCCACTACTCGTAAGTAGAATTTATCAGACTTTTACTTTATATGATCGGGATAGTTTTATATTTTTACCATCATATTTATCCTTGGGAAGAAGTTTGTATGACGAAAAAGCTCACGTGTTTGCTCTATGCTGGGGGTGGGGTGTCTGTGAGAACCAAGTTACTTGGGAGCTGAGATTCCGGGGACTGCTGTGCCCCCCAGCAGCCAGCATCCTTGCTGGGAAGGAAGCGATCTCCTGTCACTTGTGCGCTTCACTGGGGACTTGACTCGACTCACTGGGAAAGGGTAAAGCGGGCTGATGGCTCCCAAGGGATTTGCCCTAATATGTTTGCTCTCCATGTGTTTTTTCCTGTTTGTTCTCTGCAGTTCAGATCATCGCTGATGGTGAGTCTGTCTGCCAGGGCCCTTGTGGTGCCCCGGGCACAGGGATGTACGTGCCTGCTGCTGCCCCAGGCTCTCCATCCCCCGGCGTGGGAGCCCGAGAAGGAGCTGTCACCCTGCGCTGAGGGTGGATGCTGCTGGGCATCAGGGGGCAGCTGTGCCTGAGGAGGGTGTGGGACCCTGCACCCTCCTGTGAAATGTCATTGCCTGAAACCAGAGCACTGCTGGCCTGACCAAGGGTTTCGTGTCTCTCAAAGAGCTGTTGCTGCGGCTGAGCGGTGGGCCCAACAGATGTGCCGGCAATGTGGAAATCTTCTATTTCGGAGGCTGGGTGAAAGTGTGTGGGTACCTGTGGGACATGCAGGACGCCGAGGTTGCGTGCAGGCAACTTGGCTGTGGCTCGCCTCTTGGTGTGATGCACTATTTCCCTTCGGGTGACTCCTATGGGCACATGATAACGGAGGTGGACTGCGTGGGCTCTGAAGACTATTTGTGGTATTGTCCTTACCGGGAAGCCTACTCTGCCTGTTATCAGGGGGACGCTTCTGTCATATGCTCAGGTGGGTTTTTGCGTCTTGGTGGCATTCTCCTGAAGAGAACCCACCTGGAGTTTGTGTGAGGCTGGGCGAAGGCTGGCTCTGTGCTCTGCAGGGCAGCAGTGTGTCCTGGGTCCATGTCTCTGGCTCAGGGGCCTGTGTTTCAGAGGGAGCACCGTGCCTGCTCTTGCAGACTGTGCTCAGCATATCTGGGATGCAGGCAACAGCTCCCAGACGCAGCCACAGATTCCCTCTGTAGCTCTCCATGAGCTTATAGGATGTGCTGCAAGGGGAGCCAAGGGGTCCAGGTGTCTCACACCCTCTGTTTTTTCTCCTTCCAGACTCAGGACTAGCAGTGCCTCCACCAACAGGTAACCAGAGATAGTTGTTTACATCCTTCTTTCTGTGGGGTGATCTGCCTCTGGGGTGGTCTGTCTCCATCAGAGGGCAAGACTCCAATGTGGGCTGCACTTGCAGGCCCTGGGTAACGTTCCTGATGCTCAGGGAAATGCAGGATTCCTTGGGAAGGTTTGGGATTGAGCAGCTGCTTCTTCTGTGGGAGAGGTTTGGTGTTCCTCTTCATGGTGCCACAGTGGTGATGCCCTTGGGCAAGTGCTGGGGCAGTTGGGACTGCAGCCATCTTGCTCAGTCTTGCCACGTTGCAGTGCCGACTGTGGGGTTTGGGTTTCATTGTCCCTTTTGGAGAGGGGTGATTTCCAGCAGGATGTTCCTCTTGGGAAAAACACTGCTCTCTCCCTGCAGCGCTGGATAGCTTCGGCACGATGCCCACCGTGTCAACGACTTCAGGTAGGTCCAGAGGGCTTGAGGGATCTGATGAGCTCCTGACCCTGATCAGGAGCACTGAATCACAGGATGGCTGAGGTTGGAAGGGACCATTCTATTCTGTGACCTCTGCAGTTTATCTGGTCCTACCCCCCAGTCTAAAGCAGGCTGCCCTAGAGCTGGCTGCCCAAGACCCTATCCATGGGCTCTTGGCTCTCCCCAAGGATGGAGAATCCACCACCTGTGTGAGCAACCTGGGCCAGTTCTCAGTCACCCTCCCGCTGAAATAGTGTTTCCTGATGTTCAGAGGGAACCTCCTCTGTTTCAGTCTGTGCCTCTGGCCATTTGTCCCACCACTGAGCACCCCTGTTAAGAGCCTGGCTTTTGGAGAGTGTTGATTCCCAGCAGGTTGTTCCTCTTAGGCCAAATGCTGCTCACTCACCTGCTGATTCCTCCCCATGGCAGCAGGGGCCTCCAGCTCCACAGCCCGCCTGTCACTGACCACATTTAGTCAGGAGGGGTTAAGGGCTGAGGTTTCTCCAGCCCCATGCGTCCCACTGGACAGCCAGGCCCCCCGATGGGGGTCACTGCCCGTGCTGAGCACAGCCTGGCTCTGGGCTGGGGGGACACAGGGTCTTGGCTCTGGGGGGCAGCCGTGTGTGGGGAGGGAGTGTCTCTGTGGGGCTGTGGCAGAGCCTCCTTGCGGGTGGCCGTGCCTTTCTCTGATGGCTTCTGGTGAGGGGATCCCAAGAGCTCTCTGCCCGTCCCCGGGCTCTGCTCCTTCCCGCAGGGGCCGTCTCCTGCGGAGGTTTGCTTCAGGGTCCCTCCGGCTCAGTGCAGAGCCCGGGCTACCCCAGCTCCTACCCCAACAACGCGCGCTGCCTGTGGCGCATACGGCTGCGGGAGACGGATCGCAGCGTGGGGCTGCGCTTCTCGGATGTCGAGTGAGTCCGGCGGGGCGGCGGCTGTGCCGTGGGCAGGGTGCCCAGCGCTGGCTGTGTGCTCAGGGGCGGCTGCGTCCCACCGAGGGACCTTGGCTGCCTCTGCCCGAGCGCCGGGGCCCGGCTGGGAGCAGGGCTGGGTTCCTTGAGGCCTGCGGCTCCTGCTCGAGGTGGCCCGGCCTGCGGTGCAGACAGAGCCTCCCCTCCCTCCGCAGGCTGGAAGGCAGCACCTGCCCGTACGACGCCATCGAGGTGTATGACGGGGGGTCCCCCGGGGGCCCGCTCCTCGGCAGGGTTTGCGGGAACGACAGTCGTGTCTTCAGGTCATCAGGGCACCAGCTGACCGTCCTGTTCCGCAGTGACGGCAGTGTCACCCGCAGAGGTTTCCTCGCCTACTACTACTCGTTTCCCACTTCCAACAGCACCGTGGGTAAGGTCACAGCTCTCCTTTTCCCTTTGCCAGGGCAAAAGCACAAACTCTTCCTGACCCCTCTGGGCATCCCCACCCCCCGGCCCCACTGACATGTTTTGGCTTGGGGGCATCTCTTTGGGCAGGACTGCCACCCCACTGCTGCCAGAATGCTGTTTCTTTTTTGCCTGATGGGCTGGGACAGGGCTTTCTGCACCTCCACCAGTGCTGCTGCTGAACCACCATCCATTTCTCTGGCCTTTATGGCAGAGAGAGGAGTTGTTTGTTCATGGCACACTCATTGGTGCAGCTGCAGAGGCCAATGGTCCTGCTTGTGTTTATGAGTTGTTTCCCCAAAATAAAGCATTCAGTGAAATCCTTTTTGCAGCTGCAGGGGTGTTGAGGAGCGAGAGCGGCTGCTGCTCTCTGCCTGTAGCACCAGGTAGCTCCAGCTCACCTGGCCCTGTGTCATTGGCCGTGGGTAGTGCCTGGAGGGCTTGAGGGTTCTGGCTGTCCCCTGCCCCTGCTCAGGGTCACAGAATCACGGGATGCTTGGGGTTGGTCTCACTCAGTCACACCAGGTTACAGCTTTGACTGCAGGTCTCGTATATGAGCATCCCAGGATTACCAGGAAAATGCTGCTCTGGGTATTGGGTGTCCTTCAGTGTCCTGAGAGCCCTTTTGGGGGTCAGGGGTGACTCCAAGCAGGATGTTCTTCCTAGACAAAATGCTTCTCCTTCACCTGCTGCTCTCTCCCTGCAGCGCCAGGTACCTGCTGTGTTTATTGGTGTTGGCTTGATGAGTTTACTCACAGCTATGTTTCTGGAGATATTGATTGACTTTCCCTGGTATGCGTGGCCAGTGATGTGAACAATAGTCTCTAACCATGTAGACTGTAATCTTTAATCATCTATTAATTAGTCCTTCCCCTGGGGTTTGAATAACCCCATAAAGCCCTATCTCAGAAAACCTAATCCTCTGGGTTAGGTGAAAGGAAACACTAGGAAGGAGGGTGCCTTTCTTGTCCCATGGGACACCCTCGACCTGTTGGTGCCACCTGGAGGGCTTTCCATCAGGTGTCCTGTACAGGAGCCTTAGCAGGGAAAACTCCTTTCTGACGCAGAGTTTAAGCCACCAGCTGGGCTTAGCAGAGAGGTATGGGTGAAGGGGAGTAGCTTAAATGTGGTGGGAATGTGAGCCAAAGCCAACGCAGGTCGCTTTTAGAGACCTTCTTTTTGTCTGCAGCTGTGCAAAATGAAGGAAAACAATGGGATCTGCAGCCTCCCCTCCTCTCTGGCCTTGCTCTGACCACCTCCCCTGATAGAATTCTGTCGTCTTTACTTCTGTTAAGATTTTTGAAGTAGCTTTGTTCTTGGTATGGAAAAAGAGAGGAAGACAGAGTTGTTCACAGCCTGTTCTCCTGCAATAAGCAGAGCCATCAACTTCCAATCGGATGAGGTGAAAGCAGCAGATGCCTTGTTCAAGGGAAACAGAGAGACTCTGCTCACTTCCAGGGCACCTGGCACTCTCTGGGCCAGTTGCAGGTTTTGGTGGGTTCATAAAGATATTTGATGATTATATTTGGGGGAGAAACTGCTGAGGTCTACTAGAAGAGAAAGAAACCTCCAGGATCAAAAGTTCATCAGCCACAAATTGCTAGAGGCTGGAATGGTTTTGGGGGAAGTTTCAAATTAGATTTCCCTTGTTGACTTTCCCATGTGGTGTCATTTATGTTTTTTTTCTTCTCTAGAAGAAACAACAAGTAGAGCTCCACCAACAACACTTAGGCCCACTACTTGTAAGTAGAATTTATCAGACTTTTACTTTATATGATCGGGATAGTTTTATATTTTTACCATCATATTTATCCTTGGGAAGAAGTTTGTATGACAAAAAAGCTCACGTGTTTGCTCTGTGCTGGGGGTGGGGTGTCTGTGAGAACCAAGTTACTTGGGAGCTGAGATTCCGGGGACTGCTGTGCCCCCCAGCAGCCAGCATCCTTGCTGGGAAGGAAGCGATCTCCTGTCACTTGTGCGCTTCACTGGGGACTTGACTCGACTCACTGGGAAAGGGTAAAGCGGGCTGATGGCTCCCAAGGGATTTGCCCTAATATGTTTGCTCTCCATGTGTTTTTTCCTGTTTGTTCTCTGCAGTTCAAATCATCGCTGATGGTGAGTCTGTCTGCCAGGGCCCTTGTGGTGCCCCGGGCACAGGGATGTACGTGCCTGCTGCTGCCCCAGGCTCTCCATCCCCCGGCGTGGGAGCCCAAGAAGGAGCTGTCACCCTGCGCTGCGGGTGGATGCTGCTGGGCATCAGGGGGCAGCTGTGCCTGAGGAGGGTGTGGGACCCTGCACCCTCCTGTGAAATGTCATTGCCTGAAACCAGAGCACTGCTGGCCTGACCAAGGGTTTCGTGTCTCTCAAAGAGCTGTTTCTGCGGCTGAGCGGTGGGCCCAACAGATGTGCTGGCAATGTGGAAATCTTCTATTTCGGAGGCTGGGTGAAAGTGTGTGGGTACCTGTGGGACATGCAGGACGCCGAGGTTGCGTGCAGGCAGCTTGGCTGTGGCTCGCCTCTTGGTGTGATGCACTATTTCCCTTCGGGTGACTCCTATGGGCACATGATAACGGAGGTGGACTGCGTGGGCTCTGAAGACTATTTGTGGTATTGTCCTTACCGGGAAGCCTACTCTGCCTGTTATCAGGGGGACGCTTCTGTCATATGCTCAGGTGGGTTTTTGCGTCTTGGTGGCATTCTCCTGAAGAGAACCCACCTGGAGTTTGTGTGAGGCTGGGCGAAGGCTGGCTCTGTGCTCTGCAGGGCAGCAGTGTGTCCTGGGTCCATGTCTCTGGCTCAGGGGCCTGTGTTTCAGAGGGAGCACCGTGCCTGCTCTTGCAGACTGTGCTCAGCATATCTGGGATGCAGGCAACAGCTCCCAGACGCAGCCACAGGTTCCCTCTGTAGCTCTCCATGAGCTTATAGGATGTGCTGCAAGGGGAGCCAAGGGGTCCAGGTGTCCCACACGCTCTGTTTTTTCTCCTTCCAGACTCAGGACTAGCAGTGCCTCCACCAACAGGTAACCAGAGATAGTTGTTTACATCCTTCTTTCTGTGGGGTGATCTGCCTCTGGGGTGGTCTGTCTCCATCAGAGGGCAAGACTCCAATGTGGGCTGCACTTGCAGGCCCTGGGTAACGTTCCTGATGCTCAGGGAAATGCAGGATTGCTTGGGATGGTTTGGGATTGAGCAGCCGCTTCTTCTGCGGGAGAGGTTTGGTGTTGCTCTTCATGGTGCCACAGTGGTGATGCCCTTGAGCAAGAGCTGGGGCAGTTGGTACTGCAGCCATCTTGCTCGGTCCTGCCACGTTGCAGTGCTGACTGTGGGGTTTGGGTTTCATTGTCCCTTTTGGAGAGGGGTGATTTCCAGCAGGATGTTCCTCTTGGGGAAAACACTGCTCTCTCCCTGCAGCGCTGGATAGCTTTGGCACGATGCCCACCATGTCAACGACTTCAGGTAGGTCCAGAGGGCTTGAGGGATCTGATGAGCTCCCGACCCTGCTCAGGAGCACTGAATCACAGGATGGCTGAGGTTGGAAGGGACCATTCTATTCTGTGACCTCTGCAGGTTATCTGGTCCTACCCCCCAGTCTAAAGCAGGCTGCCCTAGAGCTGGCTGCCCAAGACCCTATCCATGGGCTCTTGGCTCTCCCCAAGGATGGAGAATCCACCACCTGTGTGAGCAACCTGGGCCAGTTCTCAGTCACCCTCCCAATGAAATAGTGTTTCCTGATGTTCAGAGGGAACCTCCTCTGTTTCAGTCTGTGCCTGTGGCCACTTGTCCCATCACTGGGCACCCCTGTTAAGAGCCTGGCTTTTGGAGAGTGTTGATTCCCAGCAGGTTGTTCCTCTTAGGCCAAATGCTGCTCACTCACCTGCTGATTCCTCCCCATGGCAGCAGGGGCCTCCAGTTCCACAGCCCGCCTGTCACTGACCACATTTAGTCAGGAGGGGTTAAGGGCTGAGGTTTCTCCAGCCCCAGGCGTCCCACTGGACAGCCAGGCCCCCCGATGAGGGTCACTGCCCGTGCTGAGCACAGCCTGGCTCTGGGCTGGGGGGACACAGGGTCTTGGCTCTGGGGGGCAGCCGTGTGTGGGGAGGGAGTGTCTCTGTGGGGCTGTGGCAGAGCCTCCTTGCAGGTGGCCGTGCCTTTCTCTGATGGCTTCTGGTGAGGGGATCCCAAGAGCTCTCTGCCCGTCCCCGGGCTCTGCTCCTTCCCGCAGGGGCCATCTCCTGCGGAGGTTTGCTTCAGGGTCCCTCCGGCTCAGTGCAGAGCCCGGGCTACCCCAGCTCCTACCCCAACAACGCGCGCTGCCTGTGGCGCATACGGCTGCGGGAGACGGATCGCAGCGTGGGGCTGCGCTTCTCGGATGTCGAGTGAGTCCAGCGGGGTGGCGGCTGTGCCGTGGGCAGGGTGCCCAGCGCTGGCTGTGTGCCCAGGGGCGGCTGCGTCCCACCGAGGGACCTTGGCTGCCTCTGCCCGAGCGCCGGGGCCCGGCTGGGAGCAGGGCTGGGTTCCTTGAGGCCTGCGGCTCCTGCTCGAGGTGGCCCGGCCTGCGGTGCAGACAGAGCCTCCCCTCCCTCCGCAGGCTGGAAGGCAGCACCTGCCCGTACGACGCCATCGAGGTGTACGACGGGGGGTCCCCCGGGGGCCCGCTCCTCGGCAGGGTTTGCAGGAACGACAGTCGTGTCTTCCGGTCATCAGGGCACCAGCTGACCGTCCTGTTCCGCAGTGACGGCAGCGTCACCCGCAGAGGTTTCCTTGCCTACTACTACTCGTTTCCCACTTCCAACAGCACCGTGGGTAAGGTCACAGCTCTCCTTTTCCCTTTGCCAGGGCAAAAGCACAAACTCTTCCTGACCCCTCTGGGCATCCCCACCCCCTGGCCCCACTGACATGTTTTGGCTTGGGGACATCTCTTTGGGCAGGACTGCCACCCCACTGCTGCCAGAATGCTGTTTCTTTGCCTGATGGGCTGGGACAGGGCTTTCTGTACCTCCACCAGTGCTGCTGCTGAACCACCGTCCATTTCTCTGGCCTTTATGGCAGAGAGAGGAGTTGCTTGTTCATGGCACGCTCATTGCTGCAGCTGCAGTGGCCAATGGTCCTGCTTGTGTTGATGAGTTGTTTCCCCAAAATAAAGCGTTCAGTGAAGTCCTTTTTGCAGCTGCAGGGGTGTTGAGGAGCGAGAGCGGCTGCTGCTCTCTGCCTGTAGCACCAGGTAGCTCCAGCTCACCTGGCCCTGTGTCATTGGCCATGGGTAATGCCTGGAGGGCTTGAGGGTTCTGGCTGTCCCCTGCCCCTGCTCAGGGTCACAGTATCACGGGATGCTTGGGGTTGGTCTCACTCAGTCACACCAGGTTACAGCTTTGACTGCAGGTCTCGTATATGAGCATCCCAGGGTTACCAGGAAAATGCTGCTCTGGGTTTTGGGTTTCGGTGTCCTGAGAGCCCTTTTGGGGGTCAGGGGTGACTCCAAGCAGGATGTTTTTCCTAGACAAAATGCTTCTCCTTCACCTGCTGCTCTCTCCCTGCAGCGCCAGGTACCTGCTGTGTTTATTGGTGTTGGCTTGATGAGTTTACTCACAGCTATGTTTCTGGAGATATTGATTGACTTTCCCTGGTATGCGTGGCCAGGGATGTGAACAATAGTCTCTAGCTGTGTAGACTGAAATCTTTAATCATCTATTAATTAGTCCTTCCCCTGGGGTTTGAATAACCCCATAAAGCCCTATCTCAGAAAACCTAATCCTCTGGGTTAGGTGAAAGGAAACACTAGGAAGGAGGGTGCCTTTCTTGTCCCATGGGACACCCTCAAACTGTTTGTGCCACCTGGAGGGCTTTCTATCAGGTGTCCTGCAGAGGAGCCTTAGCAGGGAAAACTCTTTTCTGACGCAGAGTTTAAGCTGCCAGCTGGGCTTAGCAGAGAGGTATGGGTGAAGGGAAGGAGAGTAGCTTAAATGTGGTGGGAATGTGAGCAAAAGCCAACACAGGTCGCTTTTAGAGACAAAAAGTCTGCAGCTGTGCAAAATGAAGGAAAACAATGGGATCTGCAGCCTCCCCTCCTCTCTGGCCTTGCTCTGACCACCTCCCCTGATAGTATTCTGTCGTCTTTACTTCTGTTAAGATTTTTGAAGTAGCTTTGTTCTTGTTATGGAAAAAGAGAGGAAGACAGAGTTGTTCACAGCCTGTTCTACTGCAATAAGCAGAGCCATCAACTTCCAATCGGATGAGGTGAAAGCAGCAGATGCCTTGTTCAAGGGAAACAGAGAGACTCTGCTCACTTCCAGGGCACCTGGCACTCTCTGGGCCAGTTGCAGGTTTTGGTGGGTTCACAAAGATATTTGATAATTATTGGAGGAGAAACTGCTGAGGTCTACTAGAAGAGAAAGAAACCTCCAGGATCAAAAGTTCATCAGCCACAAATTGCAAGAGGCTGGAATGGTTTTTGGGGAAGTTTCAAATTAGATTTCCCTTGTTGACTTTCCCATGTGGTGTCATTTATGTTCTTTTCTTCTCTAGAAGAAACAACAAGTAGAGCTCCACCAACAACACTTAGGCCCACTACTTGTAAGTAGAATTTATCAGACTTTTACTTTATATGATCAGGATAGTTTTATATTTTTACCATCATATTTATCCTTGGGAAGAAGTTTGTATGACGAAAAAGCTCACGTGTTTGCTCTATGCTGGAGGTGGGGTGTCTGTGAGAACCAAGTTATTTGGGAGCTGAGATTCCGGGGACTGCTGTGCCCCCCAGCAGCCAGCATCCTTGCTGGGAAGGAAGCGATCTCCTGTCACTTGTGCGCTTCACTGGGGACTTGACTCGACTCACTGGGAAAGGATAAAGCAGGCTGATGGCTCCCAAGGGATTTGCCCTAATATGTTTGCTCTCCATGTGTTTTTTCCTGTTTGTTCTCTGCAGTTCAAATCATCGCTGATGGTGAGTCTGTCTGCCAGGGCCCTTGTGGTGCCCCGGGCACAGGGATGTACGTGCCCGCTGCTGCCCCAGGCTCTCCATCCCCCGGTGTGGGAGCCTGAGAAGAAGCTGTCACCCTGCGCTGCGGGTGGATGCTGCTGGGCATCAGGGGGCAGCTGTGCCTGAGGAGGGTGTGGGACCCTGCACCCTCCTGTGAAATGTCATTGCCTGAAACCAGAGCACTGCTGGCCTGACCAAGGGTTTCGTGTCTCTCAAAGAGCTGTTGCTGCGGCTGAGCGGTGGGCCCAACAGATGTGCCGGCAATGTGGAAATCTTCTATTTCGGAGGCTGGGTGAAAGTGTGTGGGTACCTGTGGGACATGCAGGACGCCGAGGTTGCATGCAGGCAGCTTGGCTGTGGCTCGCCTCTTGGTGTGATGCACTATTTCCCTTCGGGTGACTCCTATGGGCACATGATAACGGAGGTGGACTGCGTGGGCTCTGAAGACTATTTGTGGTATTGTCCTTACCGGGAAGCCTACTCTGCCTGTTATCAGGGGGACGCTTCTGTCATATGCTCAGGTGGGTTTTTGCGTCTTGGTGGCATTCTCCTGAAAGAACCCACCTGGAGTTTGTGTGAGGCTGGGCGAAGGCTGGCTCTGTGCTCTGCAGGGCAGCAGTGTGTCCTGGGTCCATGTCTCTGGCTCAGGGGCCTGTGTTTCAGAGGGAGCACCGTGCCTGCTCTTGCAGACTGTGCTCAGCATATCTGGGATGCAGGCAACAGCTCCCAGACGCAGCCACAGATTCCCTCTGTAGCTCTCCATGAGCTTATAGGATGTGCTGCAAGGGGAGCCAAGGGGTCCAGGTGTCTCACACCCTCTGTTTTTTCTCCTTCCAGACTCAGGACTAACAGTGCCTCCACCAACAGGTAACCAGAGATAGTTGTTTACATCCTTCTTTCCGTGGGGTGATCTGCCTCTGGGGTGGTCTGTCTCCATCAGAGGGCAAGACTCCAATGTGGGCTGCACTTTGCAGGCCCTGGGTAACGTTCCTGATGCTCAGGGAAATGCAGGATTCCTTGGGATGGTTTGGGATTGAGCAGCCGCTTCTTCTGCGGGAGAGGTTTGGTGTTGCTCTTCATGGTGCCACAGTGGTGATGCCCTTGGGCAAGTGCTGGGGCAGTTGGTACTGCAGCCATCTTGCTCAGTCCTGCCACGTTGCAGTGCCGACTGTGGGGTTTGGGTTTCATTGTCCCTTTTGGAGAGGGGTGATTTCCAGCAGGATGTTCCTCTTGGGAAAAACACTGCTCTCTCCCTGCAGCGCTGGATAGCTTCGGCACGATGCCCACCGTGTCAACGACTTCAGGTAGGTCCAGAGGGCTTGAGGGATCTGATGAGCTCCCGACCCTGATCAGAAGCACTGAATCACAGGATGGCTGAGGTTGGGAGGGACCATTCTATTCTGTGACCTCTGCAGGTTATCTGGTCCTACCCCCCAGTCTAAAGCAGGGTGCCCTAGAGCTGGCTGCACAAGACCCTATCCATGGGCTCTTGGCTCTCCCCAAGGATGGAGAATCCACCACCTGTGTGAGCAACCTGGGCCAGTTCTCAGTCAGCCTCTCGCTGAAATAGTGTTTCCTGATGTTCAGAGGGAACCTTCTCTGTTTCAGTCTGTGCCTCTGGCCATTTGTCCCATCACTGGGCACCCCTGTTAAGAGCCTGGCTTTTGGAGAGTGTTGATTCCCAGCAGGTTGTTCCTCTTAGGCCAAATGCTGCTCACTCACCTGCTGATTCCTCCCCATGGCAGCAGGGGCCTCCAGCTCCACAGCCCGCCTGTCACTGACCACATTTAGTCTGGAGGGGTTAAGGGCTGAGGTTTCTCCAGCCCCATGCGTCCCACTGGACAGCCAGGCCCCCCGATGGGGGTCACTGCCCGTGCTGAGCACAGCCTGGCTCTGGGCCGGGGGCACACAGGGTCTTGGCTCTGGGGTGCAGCCGTGTGTGGGGAGGGAGTGTCTCTGTGGGGCTGTGGCAGAGCCTCCTTGCGGGTGGCCGTGCCTTTCTCTGATGGCTTCTGGTGAGGGGATCCCAAGAGCTCTCTGCCCGTCCCCGGGCTCTGCTCCTTCCCGCAGGGGCCGTCTCCTGCGGAGGTTTGCTTCAGGGTCCCTCCGGCTCAGTGCAGAGCCCGGGCTACCCCAGCTCCTACCCCAACAACGCGCGCTGCCTGTGGCGCATACGGCTGCGGGAGACGGATCGCAGCGTGGGGCTGCGCTTCTCGGATGTCGAGTGAGTCCGGCGGGGTGGCGGCTGTGCCGTGGGCAGGGTGCCCAGCGCTGGCTGTGTGCTCAGGGGCGGCTGCGTCCCACCGAGGGACCTTGGCTGCCTCTGCCCGAGCGCCGGGGCCCGGCTGGGAGCAGGGCTGGGTTCCTTGGGGCCTGCGGCTCCTGCTCGAGGTGGCCCGGCCTGCGGTGCAGACAGAGCCTCCCCTCCCTCCGCAGGCTGGAAGGCAGCACCTGCCCGTACGACGCCATCGAGGTGTACGACGGGGGGTTCCCCGGGGCCCCGCTCCTCGGCAGGGTTTGCGGGAACGACAGTCGTGTCTTCAGGTCATCAGGGCACCAGCTGACCGTCCTGTTCCGCAGTGACGGCAGTGTCACCCGCAGAGGTTTCCTCGCCTACTACTACTCATTTCCCACTTCCAACAGCACCGTGGGTAAGGTCACAGCTCTCCTTTTCCCTTTGCCAGGGCAAAAGCACAAACTCTTCCTGACCCCTCTGGGCATCCCCACCCCCTGGCCCCACTGACATGTTTTGGCTTGGGGGTATCTCTTTGGGCAGGACTGCCACCCCACTGCTGCCAGAATGCTGTTTCTTTGCCTGATGGGCTGGGACAGGGCTTTCTGCACCTCCACCGGTGCTGGTGCTGAACCACCGTCCATTTCTCTGGCCTTTATGGCAGAGAGAGGAGTTGCTTGTTCATGACACACTCATTGGTGCAGCTGCAGAGGCCAATGGTCCTGCTTGTGTTTATGAGTTGTTTCCCCAAAATAAAGCGTTCAGTGAAATCCTTTTTGCAGCTGAGGGGGTGTTGAGGAGCGAGAGAAGCTGCTGCTCTCTGCCTGTAGCACCAGGTAGCTCCAGCTCACCTGGCCCTGTGTCATTGGCCATGGGTAATGCCTGGAGGGCTTGAGGGTTCTGGCTGTCCCCTGCCCCTGCTCAGGGTCACAGTATCACGGGATGCTTGGGGTTGGTCTCACTCAGTCACACCAGGTTACAGCTTTGACTGCAGGTCTCGTATTTGAGCATCCCAGGGTTACCAGGAAAATGCTGCTCTGGGTCTTGGGTTTCAGTGTCCTGAGAGCCCTTTTGGGGGTCAGGGGTGACTCCAAGCAGGATGTTCTTCCTAGACAAAATGCTTCTCCTTCACCTGCTGCTCTCTCCCTGCAGCGCCAGGTAACTTCAGCTCAGCACCCACCTTCTCAACAACTTCAGGTAAGTCCATAGGGCTTGAGCTCCTTGAGTCTGATGAGCTCCTGCCCCTGCTCAGGATCACTGAATCTCAGGACGGCTGAGGTTCGAAGGGACTTCTCGAGTGGACCTCATCTGGTCCTACCCCTTGGTTAAAGCAGTGTCCCCCTGTAGCTGGGGGGACCAAGACCATGTCCCAGTGGCTCTTGGCTCTCTCCAAGGATGAAGAATCCACCACCTGTGTGTGCAACCTGTGCCAGTTCTCAGTCACCCTCCCAGTGAAATAGTGGTTCCTGATATTCAGGCAGAACATTCATGGAGCATTTAAGGTGGGCTCCACCAATGGAAAAACTCATGCTTTAATGTTGAGGCTGTGTGTGTGCAAGCGCAGGCAGAGTAATTGCTTGGACATGGTTGTAGCCAGTGAGAGGAATGTTATTGTGCAGAGTTTTGTGGCATATTCCTCTTCATTTAATACCAAAAGAACAACGCCTCAAATTATCCCAAAGTAGCAGTTCAGGTGATTTCACACCCAGTGAAGTCACTTACGTCTTTGCAGTCCAGGAGGAATTCCACAAGTGCTCGGAAAGTGTTGTTTTCAACCACTTCATAAGTACTGTTATTCCACTAATTTCTATTTCAGCTGTTTGTTCAAGATCATCATTTGAGCATAGTGCATATTTTGAAAGTTTAAATGTTCAAATAGTAAATGTTAAGTCTGTTAGTGAGAGAAGTTTTTTCATGTTTGCTAGAAGCTGAAAATAAAAATTGAAAATCTCCTTAGACCTCTGTAGGTCTCTTGTTCATTCTTTAGGTTAAAAGAATTTAATGTGTATTTTTTCTAATTTGGAATACAATTCAAATGATAATGTCCATTTACACATTTCTCTTTTCTTGGAGTGTTTTAAGCTTGCACTGAAAAGTATCCTAGAAATCCATGACTAGATTTTACTTTTGAACTTTCTTATATCTTGATTGCCCTGTTATTTGATTCAGCTGCAACTGATCTATATATAAATTTCATACAGCTTTTTGATTGGGACATAAGGTCTTCCTGTTTATGAATTAGATATTTGTCAGCATTCTTATTTGGAAACAAAATAATTTTGATCTTTTTTTTTTTTCCATTCCCTTTGGTCGTTCACAATTGCAATAGAGGTGAGCCAGGCTCAGCTGTGACTTTTTCTCTTAAGGCACAGGTGACCTCCAGAGGTCCAGCCTCAGTGACTGTGCAATTCTATGACAAATATTTGTATCCTGCTAGTGCAGACACTGAAGATCAGCATTATAAAAGCAATTCAGTATGCTTAGCATCTCTTAATCTGCATTCAGATGATATATGAACCTAAATAGAAAGACCATTTAAGTTGGTAGAAGTCACTGCCTTTAAAGTTTAGACTTATAAATTCTATACAGACCTATTCCAAAAGCATCCTTAAATTGTGTACACATATATTTTTCTTCTCATATTTTTCTCTGCAGAAGATTACTTTTGTGGTGGCCTGCTTTCCTCTCCATCTGGGACATTGCAGACTCCATTTTACCCCCGAAATTATCCAAACAATGCCAACTGTGTTTGGGAAATAGAAGTAAAGAGCAACTTACGTGTCACACTCTCATTTAGAAATGTTCAGTAAGTAAAAATCTATTACTTGGGAAGATGATGTATGGGATCGACACTTTGGACTTACTAAACTGACAGCTCCTTGATTTCAAGGATTTTTTCAAAGCTTTTAGTGTGTTTGAGATGAAGAATGTACACATTTTTGTTTATTTAGTCAATAATGTGGCTGGTATCTAATAAGATAGAAATTGAAGGCTGTAATTTCTGTTCCAATGATTTGATAGCACTATCAATAAAATGTACTCTTTTGCTATGAGCAGTTAATCTGAGTTTAAAAAAGAAAAAGAAAAAGAAACATTCTTTTAAAATGAAGCATTTAACTAAATAGTCATGTTTGCTCCCCAGGATGGAAGGTGGCAGATGCCTGTCTGACTATGTGGAAGTCTATGATGGGCCACTCCATACCTCTCCTCTCCTTGGGAAGTTTTGTTCTGGTTCTTTTCGCACATACACGTCTTCCTCAAACCTGATGACTGTCAGGTTTTACAGTAACTCTCAACACACATACAGAGGGTTTCAGGCTCACTATTATTCCACTCCAGCAGATCAGAACACAAGTAAGTTAATGAAATCTGTTTCTCAATTATTTACTAATTAACTGATTTTAATATTGTACTGCTTCAATGAATCACCCATTCCATGATATTTTAAATTACATCTGTAGCATTTCATAGAGATGCAAGTATAAAGTTTGATTCTAAACTCAGCTACTTATGCAAAAGATATTGTTTATTTAAGCATATCCTTTTTCAGTCTATTCAATGAACTTAACATATTTTCTTTGCCATCCACTAGCACTGCTGTGTTTGCCAGACCACATGCATGTAGTTGTGAGCAGATACTACCTCCAGTCCCAAGGCTACTCTGCTTGGAAACTCAGCTTGAACGACCCCTATTGCAAACCTAACATTACATCAGAGAGTGTTATATTCGACATACCATACACTCACTGTGGCACTGTGAGAGAGGTATGACTTTAAATATTTCAGCAGAATGTGCAAATATTCTGAGTGTGTAAAAATTCAAACTGAAGAAAACCACCACAAATCCAAAGCTCTGCTGGGGTCTGCAGGGACTGGAAGTGTCCTGGTGATTATGGGCTGCCTCTTCCTCTCCTGAGGGATAAGGTTTTTTAACACTCTTATTTCCTGTGTCTGACACCAGAGCATTCATGTATAGCCTGTTATTGGTCTCCTAAGGAATAAAGCGTGGAAGGAAGCAAATAGTTGGCTTTTCAGGGTCCCAAGCTAAGTGGGGTGGTTAAAAAGGTCTCAAAGCTTTTACTAAATATGACCAATCATGTTTTAAGCCAGATTTCAGCTTAAATACTGTACAGGACTTGAACCTTCAGGCGTTTAGTGTTCAAAGCATTGTGTCTGCATTTAATGTGAGTAGTTTTCTAGGCCCATATCGTAGGCACTGATTACATGTAGATTACAGACACTTATCTTAAGAACAGAAATTATTAGGTTCAGACTTCTCCACAGCAGACTTTCTGGGAAATAATGCAGTTACTGTGTGCATTGCTGTAAGGATATAACAACGTTTAGAATGCATAATAGGAAACCTGACTGTGTGAATTAATTTCCCATTTTATTTTATATGCCAAACAGGGAAACAACAATACAATAACCTATTCCAACCTTATTAGAGGATCCTCTTCTGGTTCTGTAACCACAAGAAATAAAAATCTTCGCTTGCATATCAACTGCAAAATGCTTCAGAACACGTGGGCACAAACGCTGTATGTTGCAGGCGACAATTTTGAAGTCAATGAAACTCAGTATGGCAGATATGATGTAAACCTTACATTTTATCATTCTGCATCCTTCTCATGGCCAGTGCATGAGTCTCCATACTATGTTGATATCAACCAGAATTTGTTCCTTGAAGCTTACCTGCACAACTCTGATCCAAACCTGGTGTTATTTGTGGACACATGTGTGGCATCCCCCACTCCCCACAATTTTACTACAATAACCCATGATATAATCAGGAATGGGTAAGCTCTTATATGTTACAATTACAGGCATAACTGCCTTCGAACTCCTGTATCGCTTCTTTTTTTCTTCCTTTTTTTTTTTTAATTGGAATAATGTGAATACAGCATATATTTATGTCAGCTTCTAACTAATTAAATATGTGGGCATTCGGAGTTTACTGGGGTAAAAGGGATGGATTGACCCCAAATATAACACACACAGAGCCCTCAGTTTAAAATGACAAACAGACTAAATGGCTATGGCCAGTTGACTGTGGATTGTTATTATTGAAGAGGTAATAGTGACATATCTCAGGTAAAGGTAACTCACATTCAGAAAAAATTACAAACACTAGATATCTAGACACATGACAAGTTGGGGGGAGGTAACATGGCTCAATGCTGCCAAAGAAGGGCGTCTTCCTTTTCCCAGTTGCACATTTCTAAACCCTTTTCATCGTGTTTAAAAATCGCTTTTCATGTTATGTGTTCTATTGCATGTGAATGACCGATTGCAGTATGCATTCATGGGAGGTGTTTTTTGTTTCTTTCTAGGTGTGGTCGAGATTCTACCTATGCTACATATTATTCACCCTACAGACACGTGGTCCGATTTAAATTCAATGCCTTCCAGTTTCTTCGTTACAATCCATTGGTTTACCTGCAATGTGAACTAGTGGTGTGCAGGGCCTATGACTATTCTTCCAGATGCTACCAAGGTTGTATTACTAGGTCCAAGAGAGAGGCAAGCTCTGGCCAAGAAAGTGTGACTGTTGTGGCTGGCCCAATACAGCTTCGGGAATAGGAGCTGAGAATAGGAATGCATGTGATTTTAAATAAAACTGTCTCCTTTGATAGATAGCACCTTTAAATGCCAATTTAATTCTGGAAGAAATGATGATGATGCTGGATTACCAGCAGCTCTACAATAAATAATAGGAATGTGCTTACTGACTCTTGCCTGTTAATGCCACTTCACATCAGTTGTCTTCATCTGCTTATAACAAAACAACTACTTTAGCTCAGGCCTTCTGCTGTCTGGAGACATTTAAAAGCCATCTGGACATGTTCCTGTGTGGTCTACTCTAGCGTCCTGCTCTAGAAGGGGGGTTGGACTAGATGATCTTTGGAGGTCACTTCCAACCCTACCAATCTGTGACTGTGATTTAAAAGCTCAGGATACAGGAGAAAGCAAGACTAACCTTCTTAGGTGTAATTGGAGCAGGGCAAACCAATCTACTGTTAGAGCCTCTTGTTTTGGAAGATGTTCAAAACTTTCCAAAGAAAAAAACCTAGATCAGACTTTAACACTTTTTGACTTAGCACATTACCACTGTGGTAATGTAATTGCATAGAAATGGGGGCAATTTTTCAGTGGAAGGATTCTGAAGAAGAGGGCTAAAAGATAACATAGATTGAGAACTGAACTGGATAAATGTTTAATGACTCACAAGTACTTAATGTTGAAGACCCTAATATGTGGAGTAGATAAAGGGCTATAATAACTTTCTGTTATCATGAAACTACAACCTACATAATTGCAGCAAAGCCCCAAATGTCTCCATAATTTGCCCCTCTATTAAATACTGGCGAATGAATAGAAGAGATACGAGCATCCCTATAGTGTTATTTACACTGTTGTATTTGCATTAAGGCATGAAGTTTTCCTTACCATTCCTTGGTTATGTAGGGTGAGTCTCCTCCATCTATATATCGAATCTCAACTTTTAGGTCAAAAGGTGTAGTCGTTGAAGTGCTCTTAGTAAACACAAATAATGATTGTTCATAACTAACATCTACTCTTACATTTTCTTAATCATATTTTCCTCGAGTTCTCTTCTAATCCTCATTTGAAAAGGCTTGTGTTAGTATTCATTTCTCTTTCCAGGCTTTTTGTCAGTTCAGTAAAAGCCTATATTATCACAGTTGTTAGTTCTGGTTCTTGATTCAAAACTACACCAATCTTCTGAAACTGTAGGGTAGCAGCTACAAAGGGCACAATGGAATAAGTCAATGGCTATTGTCTTTTTCTTTTTTAAAGGATGACTCATGCATCTGTATGACAAGACAGAGTAGATTCATTGTATTATTGTATTCACATGAACCAGGGAACACCAAGGCCAAGGGCAGTTGCAGCACAGTGAAATCCTCAGGAAAAAAATATAGGTCGTACAGGGGATGAGATGTATGCGATTCTTATAACAGATAACTTGCAAACACAATGCAGTATCTTTTTAAATATGTTAAAATTTCTATAGGTCCGTACTGACACCATGTGTGTCAAAAATTTGGTGGCACTCATTTTTATCCAATAATATTTGAAGTAAAGAGAATATATTAATTTTTAAGTGGTCTAATTAAATATTTTCTTTGTGTTTCTATGGTTAAGCAGAATTAAAATTGCCTTGAGATTGTTTTTTCGATGATGACAGGTTCTGGCAGGTATGTAGGATAAACAGAAAGTCTTTGACAAAGATATATTGTGGCAAGAGGATTAGTTTTAAAACTTTTTCAAAGCTCACAAAGTCTTTAAAAGGCTTCAGAAGCATCCTATTGTTGTCAAATTGTGAGAATAAAGGGAAAAATATGGAGGCTAGCTAAAACCAGATGTGGAAACAGTTGAAAGGAGATGGAATGGTTAAAAACATTTAGACAAAATTATATATACAGGTCACTTTTAGCTTTCTGTAGGAGGACTTTGAGGTTTATCAGTTTATACCAGCTGTAAAGTAGCATAAAAGTTGAGCAACACTATAAGTGGGTTGGTGCTGAGAAGCAATCACAGTGAAACTGCTAAATGACCGACTTCTTTTCTGTGTCTTATATTGGAACAGTCTTTCACACAGAAAGAATCAGGTATTCCTTCTCTATATACTTGGGTTTATACATAAATCACATAGCACATACCTGTAGTACAGCACCTCTGATGACTCTCTCTGTTTTGAAAACAGGTGGATTTTCATGCATTTAGGTATTTTTGCACACGAAGCAATTACTTTCCTTGTGCAATTTGCTTTGGCAAATAGCAGCATCATTTCCTTCCTTCTGGATTGAAGGCAAGGTCAGGAAGTGAAGGGGAACAGAGGGTAAAACTGAAAAGACTTGGAAGTCTTGGAGCCAAGTTGTCTTCTCAGGTCACGCCTTCTCTTTCGGTAGCCAGCTGCCTCAGGCTCCCCAACATCTGGTATATTTTGCCTCAGCAAAGCTTAGAGAGGAAACTGGCATTACTTGAAGACTAAAAATGACTCAACTAAAAATGCTTCAAAAAACTAGGGATGATTTGAATAGATGAGTATAAAAAGAGGCTGGAAGGTAAAAGCCAGGCTTGAGGATCAGACACAAAGTAGTTGGAAAAGATGCATCTGTAGGGCAGTGTAAGACATGAGCAGATATAGCTCAAAAGAAGCATTCACCGAGGTTGTACTCATGCTGTTTTCTGAAGACCCTTCCAATGTAGTCTGTTCTGACTGTTGAGAACCTTCAGTCATTATGTGACCAAAATGTACATGTATCATGCCATGACAGAAGTGCAGGCCTGATCATCCAATGGGAGAGTGCATTGGTTGGCTTGCATCCTTGAAGACCACTTGTATATCCCACATCCCAGGAGTATCACTGGAAGGCAGCTGTCCTACATCTTCACAGATCATCTCTGTTGGGCCCTGGCTGTCCAGAGTCTGCAAATGTAAGAAGTTCCTTGAAACTGGCAGATAATGCTCACAGAACACAAGTGTCCAAAAATATATTAATTACTTATCAGGAGTTATCCCTAAGCACTGTGAAATTCTGCTTAGCCATCGGCTCGGTGTTGCCAGCCATCTCTTCCATGCTTTATCCTACTTTTGCCAGAGGTCTTGCAATCTTACCGGACACTACCAGGACCAATGTGGGAGGAGCAAGCTGAGCAGTGCACAGAAATCAGAGATCAGAAGTCTAGAAATCTACAGAAGAATTTAAATTAAATGGGGGAGTGGGCAATGAGAAAACAAATGCAGTGAAACTGTAAAAGAAGTGAAAATTGTGTGAAATGGGTGACTTAAAAGAAGGAGGTAATTGCTAAGGACAGTAAAAGAGGACAGATTGGATTGTTCTTTTAGGAATTACCAAATCAAATGGTGTGGTCTGTCACTGGAGGTGGTAATGCACCACTTGAAATCTTTATAGAAAGGTACTTATGAATTTAGCAGAATATATGTTCATCTTTTGATATGTATACTCTTTCATAAGAAGTGTAAACAGCTCTATAAAAGGATTAAGGACATATATTCAGTTCTGCATACCAGATAGGGGCAGTCAGCCACCTAGCTGAACAGCAGCTGCCATATAGGCATATGCAGAATAATATAGGTGCCTGGAATTCCCAGCCTCAAGAGAACCATCAAAAGGCTGTGTACAGTCTCTGTATTTCTGCCTGATGAAGTCTGAATGAGGGAAGAAAAATCACTCTACGCTATCTAACGTGGCTGTACTCAGATTTCAAATGCAAATGTGCTGCCAACCAGAGGTGACAATGAGATTATATATAAGCTAAAACTTGGCTATTGACTTTTCTGCTACAGAGAGGAAGAATTGGGTCAAAAGGGAGTACAACATTTAAGAAATGGGATGTTGCTGCAAATTCTCAGTTCACAATTTCTTTAGCTTTTCTGGACTGTTAGGTGGGTATGAGAGCCTACCCAGGTAGGACACTATCCAAATGCTGTCCTTATGTACAGGTGGTGTACAGATTTATTTCACCTGCAATAGCTCTTTGTAAGATTTCTGATATTTATTTTTGCCACTTTCTTAAACTTACAACTGAACTTTTCTCCTGTTGTAGGGACAAAGCAAAGGAGGTGAAGACTAAAAGTCTGAGAAATATTGGGTGCTCTTCTGACGGGGCATTACCCATCTGTGTACAACACAAAATGAATGGGAACATATCTAAGAACTTAAGTCTTGCAAAGCATTCCTGGGCAGATACAAAGGATCAATGTGAAGGCTGATGTGTTCAAGCTCCCTTCTGCAAGAAACACATGGCAGAAGACCAGTCCATGGATCTAGAACCCAGTGTTACAGTAAGTAAAGTCTTCTAATTTTTTCTTTCTCAAACTGAAAGGAAACGATTGGTCAAGGGAGATGGCAGAGCTTTCTATAGTATTTAACAGTTCTAAGTGCCACTAAAAATGACAACTGTCTTTGAAAAATTCCATCTTTGTTAGTTTGGACCTGTATTTTAATTGAAATTGCACAGAAGAGAGAATATTTGTTTCTTTAATCCAGGTATAACAGTGTAATTTAGTGAACACTTGCTCCAGTGAACAGCTGACCTCTGATAGAGGATAGAATGAGTTATCCGATTTTCTTAGACAAACTTCTGTAGGTCTCATGTGCCTGACATCTTTTATATTATGCTAAGACAAATTTGATCCCATGTACTCTGTCTCAGTGATACGTGGTCAAGAGCCAAGGCACTAGTTTTCATTTCCTGCTGATGTGAACATGGGTTGCTGATATGCTATCAGGAATGAAGCCTCAAAAACCAGGTTATTTTTTTTTATGGTATTATATTTTTCAGCAAACTTCCTACTGATCTGATGTCAGTAGGTGCAAAAGCAAGGAGAAGTAGTCTAAGGTGTACTTTGTACAGAGGAAGCTGGCATGTTAGCAGCTGCAAATCAAAGCTGCCTGTTATCAAACCTGAAAATATAAGTCCTCATGTAAGTTAAACATTTACTGGAAACGTGAGAAATGTACCAGGAAGCTGGAATGGGTGAGGCCTGGCAAGAACTGACAGCCAGGTTTGTGTTGAACAGCCATGCTAGCAGCTTTAATTGTTGTGGATAAATTTAACCACAGCACATTTAGTCCTCATCTGTTCTTGGGTCTCCTCAATGTCACCCATAAATTTTCTATTCAGTTAAGACTGGATGATCTGAAGTTCCTCTAGTCCATCCCCTTGCTCAAAGTAGGGTCAGAGAAAGCAGATTGCTCAGGACTGTGTCCTGTTGGGTTTGAATATCTTGAGGAATGGAGGAATCTATAACCTCACTGGGCAACTTACTCAACTGCTTGACCACTCTCATGGTGAAATTCTTTTTTCTTATGTTTGAACGGAATTTACTGTACTTCATGCCCATTGCTTCTCATCCTGCCACCAGATTCCACTGAGAAGAGTCTGCTTCTGTCTTTATTTCATTCCATCAGGTATTTTTACGCATTGATGAGACCCCCCTGAGCCTTCTTTTCTCTGGGCCTCTCCTTGTATAAGAGATACTCTGGTCCCTTAATCATCTAAGTGGGCCTTTGCTAGACTTGCTCCAGTATGTCCATGTCTCTCTTGTACTGAGGAGCCCAGAACTGGAACCTGCACCCCTGGTGTGTCTCACCAGTGCTGAGTAGAGGGGGAGGATCACCTCCCTTGACCTACTGGTAATGTTTCTCTGAACACAGCACCAGGATGCCACTGCCCATCTTTGCTGCAAGGGCACATTGCTGGCTCATGGTAAAGTCATTTACCAGGACCCCCCAGGTCCTTTTTTGCAAAGCTGCTTTCCGGCATCCTTGGTCTGTACAAAGGTCTTATTTTTCAAGAATTTAGGGACAGGAGTGTGACCCCATAGCCCCTTCCCAATGACAGTTTGTGATCACTCCACTAAGCACATGATATTGTTTTTGCTTTTGTCAGGAAGTCAGGAACAGTAGAGCTGTGAATAGCAATGTTCAGACTTATATTTCTTTATTAACATATAAATACAATCAGTAGTATTTACCATTGTCCTCTTCTCAGCAACTGCTTTGACAGCTTCTGATTCTGTTTCTGGACTCTGGCCTTTTGTCTTTACTTCCTCTCTTCTAGCACTGTGAACCTTCGCAGAAAGAGGCCTCTTTCTTCCCTTTGTCTCTAGAGCCAAGCTGTGCTTTTCTGCAGGAGAAACGTTGGAATATGCCAGCAGATACCATGAGTTATGCCAGCTATCGCGGTCTGGTTGCTGTTTGTATCATGGTCAAAATGAACAGGTAGGTACAGCCTGGATGAAGTGTGATGAGTAGAGTATTAGACCAACAATTGGTCTGTTTCTAGCTGGCCTGTATTTCTCATTAGATGAGGAGAAACACTAGAAGTGCAATACAGTAACTCCAGCAAACAGATAAACAGGACAGGATTATGGGCTGTTGTGCTCTGAGCAGTCTGTAACTCCACTAAGACTTCACATAGACCAATCGAGGAAACCATTTCAACAGGACTTTTGATTTTACTTCAACCCATACTTCTTTCCCTTTTTACAAACTTTGTGATTCAAAGGACTGAAGGAAGTTTTGTTGGCAAATTCAACTAAGAGGCATAGCAGTAGATTGAGGGAAGAAATTGGTAAACCACAGCAAGCTCAACAGAGGCCCCCAGGTGAGGTCCACTTAGGGTATGTTACAAATAACTGGTGTTAATTTACTTTTGATACCTGACATAATCCCATTTATGATGTGCTCTTTATGTACAAGCAGCAGGGAAACAAGTGGAAAGCACCGGAAATATAAACATTTATGAGAAAGATTTATCAGAAAGCCTGCTATCTCATCTTGCAATGTATTACAGTCTGCTTAGTTAAGTCTTTAGCTACAAGCAGTAAATAAATAAAATTGCGATGGTGGGGTCAAAGAAGCACATAGATTCACCAGTCTGCTTCCAAAGTTAACACTGAGCCTGCACATACAGTTAAAACAATTTATGATAAGGACAGTATTAAAAATTATCCAGGAAATGGAAACTTTAAAGTTCATGTACAATCATTCTGTAAAGATCAGGAATCCATAAAATGTTGCATAAGAGACATAACTGACCTTGGGAGCCTCACCCTTTTACAGGTGCAGAGTATAAATTCTGACACTCCACTTTATTGGCATCTCTTGACAAGATGGGTACCACCAAGACCTTGCTGTTGTTCTTCCTCTTAAATACAGCACTCCTGGATGTCATCTCAGGTAAATCACTTAAAATCTTTAAAGAACATTATTTCAAAAAGGGTGAGGAAAAGGGGATGTATTACTGCTCTACACTGGTTCCATACTTGTAATTCACATGCTAGTATAATCAACTTTGTGCAAAGATTAGAAGACAGACTGAAAACAGCATCATGTTTTATTATTAAATATATGAACCAATCGATATCATAATTAACTACCACTCATGTTTAAGTAAATTTAGTGCAATGAAATGAATATTGCTCCAACTGTTTTGCAGTAGTGTCTTGTAGCACAGTATAAACCAGATTAAGAAAATATATGTCACCATGAAAATAATAAAATATTTTATTTTTTTTTTTCGTATAAATCAGTGGGTTTCGGTATGAAATTAAGAAGGAATATAGTTCCTTTGGTTGTAATGCATATTTGCTTTAAATGACATCAACCTTGCAGATGCACAAAGAAACACCCAACACTTATTTAACTTCATGTAATTTAATGGAGACACGATAGTAAGGCACAGCTGCTAACCTGTAAGGTATCACAAAGTCCCAGAGGTGTGCATTTTGCTCACTATTACACCCTTGAGACTCTCATGTATGTGGAATAAAAACCTGAAGATGGTAAGAATCCAGTCTGAGCATTTACACATGTAAAACACAACAGTGTTGGTTTTTCTCAGGAACCAATATTTAGCGTTGCTAAGGTCTTTCTGAATACTATCAATATTTTACAGGGATGAATTCTTAGATTTACTATTCCAAGCAAACACCTCTTGAGTTGTGTCACGCCTGACAGCCTCTCATTTTGCCTTGACATAGTGACTTCCCTGAGTTAATTCAGGCACAAGCACTTGTAAGAGCAAGGCAGGGGAAAAATGGGCATAACTATCAGTTCTCTTTCAGAGAAGAGGTCTGAAGTGTTATACTTCTGCTAGGAATTTCTTCTGATGGGGACACCTGTCCACTGTTCTTTGCAGCTATAAATAAGAAAGTGACATCCATCCGAGGGATATGAGGGATATAGAGCATGCTGCTTATTTTGCCCACTGCTTTCAAAAAGACAGTACAAAATGCTTGAATTATAACAACAGAAAACGGAGAAATAAAAATTAAGCCAAGGAAATCAGAATAAGAGACATTTAGAAAAATAAAGTAACAGAACAAAGAAGTCCAAAATGCAAGTCAGAGTTTGAAGATTTTGTAGGCAGCCTGACTCATTTCCACAGTGAATTACAGAGTATTATTCAGCTGAGGGATGTTCTGAATAAACTATATGTTATATAAATACAGCAGTGTGACTCAGACCCATGGCTTTATACATCACTTCTTAAAGAAAAGCTCTTTAGCTGGAAAGGATTGAAGGGAGCATCGGGGTTTTTGTTTGTTTTAAATCAAGCTGTGCAATTTTGAAGAATGCATGAACCATTACTTACTGAAAGTTGCTCTGACTTTCCAAAACTTTCCCCTACTATAAGAATATATATTTTAATCATGAAGCCCAAGGAAGTTTATATGAGTCATCCTGGAAGTGAAGGAGGAGTTTATATAATGCTTGTTGTTTGCTGTTCATTTTACTTTAACATCTGATATCTGTCACTTTGTATAAAGTCACTTTTTGAATGTGTGGGAATTACCAGGTATTTAATGTGTGCTACTCAAAATAAAAATGCTTGAGAAACATGCAACACTTCTAAAATGCTGCATCAGATCACAGATCATGGCTAAGCATGTCACTGCTTTATTTTTAAGTGAAAAATAAGTTTGCATTTTTTCTACTAGATATGAAATGAATGCCTAATGCAAGTTTTCTTTATAGTTGTTCTATATGTTTTTTACTAAGCATTTAAGTTTGCAGAAAAAAATAAACAGTTGCAGATAAATAATGTATGTTCAACAACTAAAAATACTCAGATTTAAGGAAGTACCACCAATATTCTACACTACTCCCGTCCAGTCACATCTTTCTGTAAACTTTGACTGTTTCTTGTCCAAAGCTATGAGTGTCAGTCTGCTGCTGTATCAGTCACCACATGGAACAAGTATGTCTCTCTAGAAACAAGTCCCTCACCACTGTTTTGTTTCGCATTTGTAAAACAGCTGCTTCAAGTGAAATTTATGGATCTGGGACAGGTAATCTTCATAGTTTTATAAAGATAAAAAGTTCCTCACTTATTTCTCTTCTTCCCTTAACCATTGCAGATAGAGTGCTGCGAAATGCCACAACAACTTTTCCAGGTATATCTACAATTTTCATGTTTTCTGTCTATGTGTTACGCTTTGTACTAATTCATAGCCCAGCTTATGGTGTCTGAAGCTGTGCAGTGGCAAATAGGACAGGAAGAAGCACGGTGCTGTGAACTGCATGCCCCAGGGCAGGGCATTGGTCTGTCAGTCATGTCGTTAGGGCTACTGGGCATGTGGCATGCAAACGTGGAGAGAGCAAAACTCCAAGATGGATTGCACCACACCCCAAAGGATGCATCTCTCTAGGGAAAACATACCTCACCTGAATTTGCTTATCACTTCCATTGTTAAATTTAGTCACTTACTAAAAGCAGCCATTTACAACAATGATCATAGAATCACAGAATCATAGAACCATAGGATCGTAGAATGCTTTGGGTCAGAAGAGGCCTTTAAAAGTCATCTAGTGTAACCCTCAAGCAATGAGAAGAGACATCATCAACTAGAAGATGGCTCAGAGCCCTGTCCAACCTGATACTGAATGCTTCCAGAGATGGAACATCTACAACCTCTCTGGGAAAACAAGAAATTAGCACTTGTTTACCTCAGGAGAAAATGCTTTGGAGATGTGTTCAAAGACTGTGTTTTCCATTGCTCCCACCATGGAAGACCAACCCCTGAGGCTCTCCACTGCCCACATGACAGAGTGGCACCAACATCCTCAGTGCTGGGAGAACACCTTGCTGTGCTCCTTCATCCACATGGTCCTTACTTGCTTCTCTCTCTTCCTCCCCAACAGATGCCACAACCACGACTGCAGACACCTTCACAGCATCCATTCCTCCAGGTGGGTCATTATTTGTCATTTCTCTGGCCAGTGCTTTTCATGGTACAAGTGGCTCACAGGGTGGGGTTTGGTCTTCATGGGAGAGTAGACCAAGGGAAATACACTCCCTAATTAAACAGAGGGTGACAGTCCTGGTGGCCTGAAACTCAAAGAGCATTGCCAATACTGCAGCAAGAGAAGGTGCCTGCGTGCTAGAGGGATTTTCCATGTTTTCCGTGTCACCTCCTTTTCCAGGTGCCTTTGTGTTGCTGGTGAATGGGAGCAACCCTTGTGAGGGGCGCGTAGAGATTTACCACTACGGGGGCCGGGGCACCGTCTGTGATGATGACTGGGACCTGACGGATGCTGAGGTGGTGTGCAGGCAGCTGGGATGCGGCGTTGCTGTTTCTGCACCATCAAATGCCTACTTTGGACAAGGCACAGGCAATATCTACCTGGACGATGTGCGCTGCACTGGGAGGGAGTCCTCCCTCTTTCAGTGCAGCCACCGTGGCTGGGGAATCCACAATTGTGGCCACCGTGAAGATGCTGGTGTTGTGTGCTCAGGTACCATTGCTTTTCCTTCCTAAATACCGTGGCACTTTCAAAAAGTGGCCCCTGTTGGACACCATTAGATATATGTTGGAGACGTCTTCAAAGATCCGTCTCACACATGATTGAGTAGCACCAGCATCTGCAGTGCTGGGAGACAGCCTGGCCATGCTCCTTCATGCACAAGGTCCTCACTTGTTTCTTTCTTTTCCTCCCCAACAGGTGTCACAATCACAACTGCAGACACCTTCACAGCATCCATTCCTCCAGGTGGGTCTGCATTTATCATGGTTTCTCTGGCCAGTGCTTTTCATGGTACAAGTGGCTCACAGGGTGGGGTTTGGTCTTCATGGGAGAGTAGACCAAGGGAAATACACTCCCTAATTAAACAGAGGGTGACAGTCCTGGTGGCCTGAAACTCGAAGAGCATTGCCAATGCTGCAGCAAGAGAAGGTGCCTGCGTGCTAGAGGGATTTTCCATGTTTTTCCTGTCACCTCCTTTCCCAGGTGCCTTCGTGAGGCTGGTGAATGGGAGAAACCCTTGTGAGGGGCGCGTAGAGATTTACCACTACGGGGGCCACGGCACCGTCTGTGATGATGACTGGGACCTGACAGATGCTGAGGTGGTGTGCAGGCAGCTGGGATGCGGCGTTGCTGTTTCTGCACCATCAAATGCCTACTTTGGACAAGGCACTGGCAATATCTACCTGGACGATGTGCGCTGCACTGGGAGGGAGCCCTCCCTCTTTCAGTGCAGCCACCGTGGCTGGGGTGTCCACAATTGTGGCCACCGTGAAGATGCTGGTGTTGTGTGCTCAGGTACCATTGCTTTTCCTTCCTAAATACTGTGTCACTTTCAAAAAGTGGCCCCTGTTGGACACAATTAGATATATGTTGGAGACGTCTTCAAAGATCCATCGCACGCATGACTGAGTAGCACCAGCATCTGCAGTGCTGGGAGAGAACCTGGCCATGCTCCTTCATGCACAAGGTTCTCACTTGTTTCTTTCTTTTTCTCCCCAACAGGTGTCACAAACACTTTCCCCACTCCACCATCTACCACTACAGGTACATCTGCTTTTTTCCTCTTTCCCATGCATTCACTTTGGAGGTGTACTACTTACTAGTTTATAGGTTGGAGTTGTATCATTTGCACATTGTAATACTTTTGGAAGAAGTCTTTATTGGTATTAACTGTTTAAGTCCTACATGCTACTCTTCTGTGTGTCTGATTTGTTCTCTGGGGGTAGATTTCAGACTGTGTTGATTTTGTGGGAAATCTTCTTTTCTTTCTTCTCTAGATTTTTTGTTATTTGGGCCAGGACCTCTTACTTTCTCTCATACATATGTTTGCCTTAAGCCTACCAAATGTAATATAGCAAGGGAGAGTCAGAGTTCTCTGAAGAGATCATCACACTCGAAGCCTGAGTGAGAAGAGCACAAACATTTGTTTTTTCTGGAGGTTTAGCCCCCTGTTGCTATGGCTTGTACACATAAAATTTGATCAGAAGTAAATCTAAGTAAATCACATCTATATCTTATTTTCTTTCTTCTTTTTTTCAGCTAGAAAATATATTTGTGGTAGCTTACTTTTTAATTCCTCCGGAACACTTCAGAGTCCTTTGTATCCTTTGAATTATCCAAATAATGCAGACTGTTTGTGGCAAATACAAGTAATGAGTAATTTCCGCATTATGCTCACATTTGGAAGCATTCAGTAAGTAAACCACTTCCTGCTTGGGCAATAAACGGGTCCCCAAACTCAACCACAACCACAGTTCCCAAGCACATTTCCCATGCTTATAAGGGAATTATAAATATTACATGGGAATTGTGCGAGTGCAGTATCTCAGTTTATTGTTTGTTCAGCACTTAAAAAATGAAGTTTACCAAATGCATTTTATTATATGTTCATGTTTCTTCCTTAGGTTGCAAGGTGGATGCCAGAATGCCTATATTGACATCTATGATGGGCCACCCAATACTTCTCCTCTGCTTGGAAGAATTTGTTCCACTACTAATCTCACATACACATCATCCTCAAACTTCATGACAGTCAGATTTCGCAGCGGCTCCAGATATTCCAACGGGCGGTTTCGTGCGGTGTATCAGTCCTTTCCAGCAGACCGGAACATCAGTAAGTTTCCATTCTGTTTGTAATGTTTTCTTTGCTCAGAAGCTTTTATACCCTGATTTTATCTGATAAATTAGTTTTTGTTCATTATGTTGAAGAAATGCCTCATAGATGATATTCCTACTTGAACTTCATAACTAGCTATTGACTTTCAGACAATTTTTATTTTTAAAAAATCTTCAAGTATCAAATTAATTGCCTTTAGATGGTTTCTATGATGGACAGTCTAAATTCACATTTTTTCTTATCACATCATTATTCATATTTTTTTTTCTGCATTTGTGGACAGATTTTCATAATATTATAGAAACATTTGTTAGAAAGGACCTTTGGAGGCTTCCTAGTCCAACTATTCAAAACAGAGCTATTGCCTACAGTAGGACAGGTCCACTATGAATTTGTCTAGCTGAGCATCTAGAAACATTCAAAGGATGAAATCTTCAAAGCCACTTCTCTGGGTGGCTTCTTCCAGTACTGTCCTGCGGTCCCAGTGGGGAAGTTTATCTGATGTGCACTCACAACCTCCCCAGGCACAAAAGATGGCCATCACATTTGGCTCTGTTGTCTTTGTAGCTGCCTTTCAAGGCAGCTGTGTGTTGCCAGTAGGTCCATGTCATCAGATATCTGTTTCCACCAAAGGCCAATTTCTCCCTGGAATCATTGCTTTACATATCATGGATCCAATGAACCATCAAGGAGAAGTTTTCAGGATCACCTCCCCACCAAGTAGCTTTTCTGCAAGCCAGCGTGCACATTTACTGCTACACCTTCACAATATCTTTTGGATTCTTACTCAGGAAAAACTCCCACTTCTTATCATTTTTGTGTGATTGTTGATATAGGCTCAAGGTGTCAGTAAAAGCCTATTGTAAGCTACGTATTTTTGTCAGGAGAGCAACTGAAGGTCAGTTGAAGTCTGTCAGAGACTACTGCTTATTCATATATAAGGCAAAAGTGTAAACCTAAGTGATTTGGCTTATGAATTCTCTCCCCTAAATGGTAGCAGCTATTGTATTTGTTGAAATTATAACATGAAAGAATTATCAAGTACCTGAAATCACCAATAATTCATATTTTCTTCCCTAGCCCTTGTGTGCTTGCCCACCTACATGCGCGCAGTTGTAGACAGGCACTATCTCCAGTCACAGGGCTACTCGGTGCAGAATATCGGCTTGTCTGACTCATATTGTAGACCAACAATTACATCAACTGAAGTTATATTCAACGTTCCATACAATGGCTGCGGTACACGTAGACAGGTTGGTGTCAACATATTTTGGAGAGCTCTACAAGTATGGGCATGGAAATTTAATAGACATTTGGAAAATTGTAATGAGTCACAAAGGGTGTTGTAGCCCACAGGTTATTCAAAACAGATATATGAGGCATGTGTTTCTGGAGGCTAAGCTTTGTTAAACATTCCTACTTGTTCTTCCAGGCTTTCGGTATCTATTTCAGACTGATGTTCTAGAGAACAAAGTATAGGAGAGAGTTAAGTGAACAGTCCTGTCCAGGATGCTTGGGACTTTTGAGTATGACGTGTTTTTTCTGACTAATACTAGGATCTGGCACATACAGAAGTTTATAGTGGGAACATGACTACATGTGATAAGTTTGTACTCATCTAATGTGTTAAATAGGGCAACAATGACACGATCACCTACTCCAATGTGATAAAAGTGCCTGCTCCTGGTTCCATCCTCAAGTGGCAAAAGGACTTTAACTTGCACATCAACTGCAAGATGCTCCAGAACACCTGGGTACAAGTAATGTATGTTGCTGATGACGTCATTAATGTCAGTGAAACCCAGTACGACAGATACTATGCAAACTTGACATTCTACAATTCCTCATCTTTCCTGTGGCCAGTGCTCGACTTTCCATATTACGTTGACCTGAAGCAGAATTTGTTCCTTGAAGCTTCTATTCACAGCTCTGATCCAAATCTAGTGGTGTTCGTGGACACTTGTGTGACATCACCTGATCCTCGCAATTTTAGAACACTAACCTATGAATTGATCAGAAGTGGGTAAGAAATTTCTAAATAATCATTTAAAAACTATCTCTATGCATAGCTCTGAAAGAGATTCATTTATGAAAAGCGTGATTTAAGGCCAGTGTACATTGACTGCAAATCTCAATACAGATATACTTCTAAGAAGGACTTCTTGGCAAAGCCTGAGTAAAATATAAAGTGACAAAGAAATGCCATTCAGAAGTCGCAGTCAAGCACTGAGATTTCATTCAGAGAGGTAGTGCAGAAACTGAGATCTGAATTTGTTGTTGAAATAGATGCATGAAACGTAGGGATGTCAATGGCTTTACAATTCTGCACATCAGAATTAGAGTTTTGCAAATAGCTTACATACCGTGTCAAAACTAGAACACAAGCCAGCCTGTTCAAAAGGAAAGGAAATCCTTCAGCCTTTTCTTGCTATTCTAAAAATCCAAAACATTTTGCTTAATTTGATACAAAATGTGCCTTTTGATTTGAAATGGAAGAGCTGTGGACTCTTGTAAGGAGCGCAAAACTGACAGCAATCTAGGAGAGTAAAAGTGTTCTGTTGTGTTCCAGGAATGAAAGGCTCATGCTAATTTATTTCCCTTTTGTGCTTAATTGGGAGAGTGTTCACATCAGTAACCTTAGCACTGTAGTAACCTACTGCTAAGCTGGAAGTCAGGTTTGTGACAGACTCATGCAGTGCCACCTGGCTGACTGTCCTCCCCTTTGCACTCAGTGTGAATCTTAGGAACATTTTCCTCCTGTTGGGCTTTCTTTTTGTTTTATCTATAAAAATACATATGCATTAAGCAGGACACAGAAGAACGGTCTACTTTTGTGTGCAGGACACTCACCAGGGAGATGGGGCAAATAGATTCTAATCATTTTCCCATTAATTTTTATTAATGTGACAAGGAACTATGTCAAAAGCAAATGCATTTACTGAATCTAAAATCAATAAGATCCATCTATAAATATCAAGTGTGTTGGGATATCACTGCAGTATAAAATAAACTAAGAATGAGAGGACTTAAGATCCTTGAAGTTTTCATTACGAAAGTGAGCACAATGGAATTTTTTTGAGAAACAAAGACAGTTAATGACAGCTTTGAAATATTCTGGGGTAAAAATTGTGAGTGAATTATCGTGATCTTTTTTCATGGTGGTTAAATTAAACCAGAATGACTAAGATTTAAGTTGTGTAACTTCCACAGCTAGTAATTGTCAGGAAGTGAAATTCATTGACTGGAAAGTTAATCTAGCAACTTGTTCTGTGAAACATCTGGAGATTGGACTTGATGATCCTAGAGGTCCTTTCCAACCATAGTGATTCTATAATTCTAAGGTACTCTACAATCACCAAAGGACTAAAGAGCACATTGATTTCCAAAAAAAATATGTGTATTAAATTAGCTTTGTCCTTCTAGAGTAGAAAGGGGCCCTGTCTCTTTCTGCAGTAACCTGCAGGGGTCTCTTTGCACACAGGTAATCCTGTATATGTTATTGTGGTAGAAATCACAGCCACCGTTACTTATTTTTGTCTCTTATTTTCTCTCCTTGCTAAAACCACACTTTTTAAAAAAAATTCCTCTTATACTCTTATGAAGGTAAAAGTTTTATATTTAGACTTGAAATATATTGCACAGATATAGTGTGATAGTGTTTCTATTCACAGTAGCTAATCTGTTCATTTTATATTTTTCCAGGTGTGTTATGGATCCAACCTACTCTTCTTACTCCTCACCAAACAGCAGTGTTGCTCAGTTTGCATTTAATGCTTTTTCGTTCGTTAATCGATACCCATCAGTTTACCTGCAGTGTGAGCTGGTGGTGTGCAGGTCACACGACTACTCCTCCCGCTGCTATCAAGGCTGCATTCCTAGGTTCAAGAGGAATGCAGGTTCCTCCCAGGAGAAAGTGAATGTTGTTATTGGACCTATTCAACTTCGGGAAGCTCATGCTGAGAACAGGAATGCTGGTAAATTTAAATAGCTTAAATAAGATTTTGTGTATTACTGTGTTTGCGTGTCAGTTCAGACATGAAATTCAGCTCTGAAATATTCCTTTGCTGGTTTATTCATAACTCTGCTATAATTCTTATGGGTAGTTTTAAAATTAATTTTCATAAAATTGTTTCACAACGTTTACAAACTATTTCCTTTCTATTGTAGTTTAGATCCATTCTTTGTTCTGCACATGTCAAATGGCATTTGATTCAGTTCTGTGGGAAGAGGGGTGAGATGTAACTCATCTCCCTGCAGGACTTATATTAATTTTTCAAAGATGTCTGTGCCTCATTGGCATGTCTGATTTATTAGCAACCAATCTGTAGGTCCCCTTGGAAATGTTGTTTCCCTGCGTCCTGTAGCTGCTGTTTCTGCTATCAGAGAACAGCATTTTTATGGTCTTAGAGTGTAATTATTGCAAACTCTTAGTTGCTCTCAA
The DNA here is from genome assembly GCA_028020825.1 of Podargus strigoides. NCBI lineage: Eukaryota > Metazoa > Chordata > Aves > Caprimulgiformes > Podargidae > Podargus > Podargus strigoides. The sequence continues at coordinate 4,668,261 of CM051626.1, read as the reverse complement.
ATTTTTAGCCATAATCTTTACTCGTTTGGCATGGCCACAGGATCATTTGTGAAACAATGTGCAATAAAGCAATTTGGTTTCTGGTCAGATCAAGATTGCAACATTTTAATTCACGTTCTCTTTGCCTAATTACCTTTGAGTTTAACTAGCTCAGGAGTTAAAAATGTAAGCCTCTCTCTGTTTTGTGTACAGAACTGGCCTCTGACATCCAAGTGAAAGGGGGGTCTGAGAGATCAGCGCCTGCTGCCACATCCCTCATTCCTCTGGCTGTGACTGCCGTGGTGGTGCTAGCTGCTGTTCTCACTGTGGGAGGATTTCTGTTGAAGCGTAAACTGCAGGAACCCATCCCGTATCAGATAATGTGAGAGGCAACCCAAGCCTTGCAGGTGGAATGATATTTTCACCAGCCATCTGCTTCATGATTTACTTTAGCAAGAGTGCAGCTCTTACTTGACAACTCCACCATCCAGATCTTGTTTGAAGAATGTACTGTATCAAGATAACACCCGGTGATACCCCAAACTGAGCTGATAAAGGAGCCTGGCTTTAAAATCCTCAAGTCCAAATACACCTAAGATCTAAAGAAAGGCTGATTCTTCCATCTCAGCATCCAAATAAACTACCTCCTTCCATGCTGGACATTTCAGAGCATCTCAGTTGAGCTCCTGGTTGAGTGCCTGTCTTAGAAGACTGATTTAGGTGACTTGAGAAAGAAGAACTGACTTATTTTACCATTGTTGATATGCAGATGAAACACCTGTGTAGCACCATGAGATACTCTGGAAAGTAGTCCAAGAAAATATTTCTTTATGGTAAAAATATCTCAGTAATGATCCATAAGCAAAACTGCATAGGGGCTGCACATAAGGAATTGCTCCTGTACAGCGTTCTTTATTTTGGGGGAGTGTGGTTCTTCATAATTACATGTTTCTCTGAGAAAATGTAGTCTGTTTATAAGATTTTGTATAGAGGGTGAATATAATCAAATCTGTTACGTGAGTGATTAAAAAAAGCAGGAAAGAAAATATTTTTTGAGCAATAGTTCTTTTTGTGCATCTGCAAACACATCATCTATGTGTCTGAACTCCCAGCTAACGCATTATCAGATTGGAGAACATGGCTTCTGATAAAGTGTCTGTGCCAGTCAATGATATGTGCTCTTGTTCTTACGCAATTCCAAACCTGTAATGGGAGGGGGAAAGAGAACGTACGTAAGTTGCCATAAGGAGCTGTGACCTGTCTCCTATCTCCATGTGAAAACAAAATAAAACCAGTAATAAAGGAAGAATCTGTTTGGAAGAAGCCACTTACTACAGGTGGAAAGGTCACAGGTATTTGATTGAGAAATGCTCCTCTCCAGACTTTCCTGTTTTCTAGCCAACTGTGAAAGAGGAAAGCTCTCTGGGAACAGTTTGATGTACTGTGTGTGAGGTAAGCCAAAGTAGTGACGCGTAAGGAGGTGAGCTGTACTCTAGGACAACATCCTGACTTGAGGAGGAGGATGCGGGCAGCTCTGACAGGAACTGTCATTACAGCCTGTACCATTTCTTCTTTCAAGCTGCATTTTCCTGGTGACCTCAGGCAGGCTTTTCATCACTTCTCCATGCTGTGGAGAAGTGACCGTAGCAGCAGGGACTGGCATTGCCCACAGAGAGTGGAAGTGAATTTTGTTGCCCACACAGGAAGAACAAGCATTGAGAAGGGTCCTCCCTTCCTCTCTGCCTACAGCCACCTTTGAGAGACAGAGTAGTCCAGGAGGCTGACGTGCCTTTCACCTGGTCCTGTTGTGTGGACCAGAGATTGTCTAGGCTTGGAGGAATCCAGCAACCTGACCAGCACAGTGAAGACTTTCCTGGACCTGGGCTTTCCTACCATTCTAGAAGAGGACCCTCTCCTCTCCTCTTCTCTTCCCAGACCTACTGTTTTCTCTCCTGCCTCTGCTCCTGCTGTGGCCTTGCTGCTGCAGTGTTGCTACCCCACCATTTTCAGGGAATAGTTTGATGGCACTTTTTCTATTTCTCATAGTCTCTGAATATTATTGTGCTCAGATGAGCAGAAAGACTCTAGTCCAAGGATGTTGGTGCCTCCAATTTGCAACATGCCTGTACTGTTCAGAGGTGAGTCTTCCCATACTACATATGTGCCGCAAGTCCCAGATGGAGATATACTGAGGTCATATCAGAATGCAAGATACCAATACCAAGTTCAGTGGTTTCCATATTAAATGTTGCTTTAGTAAACACCACTGAACTGTTCGAGTAGTTGATATCTCAGAATCATCCTCATTTCCTTCTGCCTTCCTTGATCCGCAATTATTACAGAAATGCAGGATTCAAGAAAACTGGATTTTGTGGTGAGGAAAGAGTCATGCTCTAAAGTACATGTGCCCAGTGAATGTTGTCTCTGCCAAGAACCTTCCTTCCCACCTCCTGACCCACCACATTCAGGAGAACTTCTATTGGTATATCCAGTGATATGTCCATTTGCATCCTCACCATTATCAATTTGCAATGGCATACTTCACATGCCACAGAGCCTGAGGCCATCAATGAACCCAATAAGTTAGACTAAGTTGCCTCATTCCATCTTAACGCATGAATTCAGACTATCATTTCTTTGTCCAGAAGTCTGTGGATACTCTCATTCCAGTCTAGACACTTTCTTACAGTCAGAGATGAAAGCTGATTAATCTTCTATGGCCTTTCAATGGTTTTCATTTGGACTTCACAAAAGCCAGTATGTCTGCAAAAGTCTCCTAACAACAGTCAGTAGAAGAGAAAGTGTTTTCAAAGCTTGGTGGAGCTTCTTTCACTGAGTAATGTGCTGAGAAACACTTCAAGCTGCCAGAATAAATCCTATGGAGCAAAAATGTATTAATGCAGGACACTTACCTAGCCAATGGGAAGGATGAAAATAGGTACTGTATGGTATTTGAATTAATTAATTCAAATTAATTTGAACATAGCATTTGTCTATTATCATGGAATCATAGAATGAGTTGGAAAGGTTCCAAGGGTTCTAGTTCCAACCCCCTGCCATGCCCCCTTCAAACCATGAAGAATGTCTGATAATCAAGATCTCTAGAAATACCTAGATCTTTGAAGGTCATTATAAAGAATTAATTAGTGAAGAATGTACTGAAGAATTAATTAATCAGTGTTGTTCATTTGCCTGGACAGTTTGACATGGGTTTTTTCACTTGAACCATCTGGGAATCACTTTTGTGTCACCATCCCTCCCCACCCTTTTCAGTTATTACAAAAGTTTGGAGAAGAATTGCTGTCTATCACTTACTCTTGCTTCACTGATTGCAGTGTTTGATTGGTCAGTCAAATATACTGGATTTTTCTGCTTCTTGCCAAGATGTCAAAACCAGAAGAATATGAATAGTAAATACCAGGTGTTGTGTACATTTCCTCATTCGTGTGCGAATGCAGGTGTTTGTATAAAGAAGAAACATATTTACCCTTCTCAATGTTCACTTTCAAGGCTTCCAACATCATCTTTGGCCTCTTGTGTTTTGCACTTCCTTCTTCCACTCCAATAATGCTGGCCTTTGTGGAAAGACCTTCTAAGTCATTTTTTCCTTGTGCCCCTGGTCTTTAGTCTTCATCCTTGATGACTGCCCCTGGAGGCAATACATTTGTGTATGGCAACAATTGTGTCACAAATTTTAACTCCTGATAATTCCATCCAAGCTGTGATCCTGTAGAGGTAGGAATCAGATGAACAATATTCCATCTCTTCAGTGTTAGGATGGTCATCAGCCTTTTCTTAAACACAGAAACACAGGAAAGTATCCACTCTGGCAGGAGAGTGATGAATGAGAATTAAGCATTGTTTAACATTGTGGAAAAGCTTTGGGTTCATTCTTCAAAGAAAAACAGAGCTGTAATTGTCACTATGTAAAATTAAACAAGGAATATATTAAGAAAGTTTCTTAATAGAAATCTGAACCTTTTTTTTCCCCCATTTGGTGTTTCAAAGGACCAAAGGAAGTTCTAGAATAAAGTTAAGTTGCAACATATGTAATTTACTGAACTATGCATAAAATCCACTGCTTTTTCTGCAGTTTTCACAAAAAAGTTATCAGCTGACTCTGATTCTCTTGACACTTCCTTGCAATCTAAGTGTCTCTCAGTGAATAGAGTTTTGACTTGAATTTAAAAGTGCCAAAAAGGAGTGGAGCTAGAGGTGTTGACTTTGACTGCAAGGTTCTTCAGGTATCTCATAGTGATTTGCTTACAAGGCTTGGCTCGCTCTCTCCCCTTAATTGTCTGGAGCAAATTACCCATGCACTGAGGTAAAGTTATCACTTACACATTGGTATGAGCTCCTCTCTGCTTGAGTGGCTCTCAGGCAAGGAAACTAGCAAGCAGTATTTCATGCCTCTCTCAAGTCAACTCCTCTTGCTGTGATTCCAAATGTCTTTCCCCAGGTCCTGGACTTATAGTTCAGCCCAGGATCACTGATTGCCTCCTCTCCTTTCTTCACATCTCCACCACATTGCCTCTCCAGTGGCTCCTACATCCACCAAGAGGCTGCCGTCACCTCCTACCTTAACCTTCTTGTTGTCTCTGCTGCTGATGGCAGAGGAATTGATGGTGTGATGGAACTAACAATTTTGATAGGATGCAGCTGTCTCCAATATGTATCTCTCAGTTATCTTCATGTTGCATTCAGCAACAGCCACAGTTCTGGTGATTTATATTCAGAGACACCCCCCCAGTCATAACTGAGCAGGGCCACCAGGTCTTATTTTATTTGAGTATGCCAAAGCTGTAAGAAATTCATGGCTCCCCAGGGAGACTTGCCTCACTAGTTGGAACCAATTTATAAAGCTCTTTTACTGAAGGAAACCCATTTATGTTTCAAGGTGCTACTACCTTCCCCAGACCTGCCAAGGAATCTCCCCATAAAAGAAAAATACTGAGATTTATTAACCAGAATGGAAAGGTATCTTTGGATAGAAAGGTATCTCATTTTTCTCTGTACAATGAGATGATTGTGAAACCTATAGTAGCATAAATGTTTTCTTCCAGGCAGTGGAAAATGTTACTCTTGAGATATTATCTTTCTGCAAAACCCAGGAAGTTACAAAATCTTGAAACACAAATCAAACATATTTTTGTTTCAGATCATAGGGCTGTGGTTGCTTTATTGTTCTCCTGTAGAAAGAGAAACCTATAGAGCCACTCCCCTTCAGAAATAGAGACTATATATTCTGATGGTCCTTCCTATCAACGGCACTTGAGGAGATGGGTACCACCATGACTTTGACATGGCTGCTCTTGTTAGGTTCAGCAATTCTGGAGACCAAAACAGGTAAAATGTTTAGACTTGTTCCAGGGAGCATAAAACAAAAATATAAAGACTGTTTGGGGTCCTCTCTGTTGATTCTGTGCATAGAAATCACATTCGTGCTAGTACCAGTTTGGGCTAAATATTTAAGGAGAAAATGGATAAAAGAGATATCATAGTTTTGTTCTACTAAAATTTGAAATTAATCATCATAGTGAATTATAAGAATTGTTTAAATCATCTAGTGGAGTTCATTTTGCTGCCACAGGATGGTACTTGTCTTAGTGTCTTGTATCATTGCCATACTTGCGTCTATGAGTATGTTATGAATGAGTCATTCTTCCAGTTCTAGAAATTTGATTAAGAATTACGGAAGAATTTTTTTTAATATATATTTATTCCAGAGTATATGCACACATATCTATGCTATATATTTAATGTTACTTGTATTATTTGTTTCTTCTTGATCTTATGTATAATTTAATGAAATATAAAAAGAAGTAAGTTTTCATAATCTAGTACTGTGGATAAATGAGGGACATCAGAAAATAATGAGAGACATGAAATGCTTTTAGCTCAACTATTTTTTTGTCATGGAATTTTTCTTATATGGTTAGTTTCTATCTCCTGAATGACTTAGGTGACTTTGAGCTAATGTAGATCCTAGAATAATTGCAGATTCTTTTTGTAGCTAGTTATTTGAGCACAGAATCATAGAATGGTTTGGATTGGAAAGGATCTTAAAGATCATCTCGTTCCAACCCCCTGCCATGAGCAGGGACACCTTCCACTAGATCAGGTTGCTCAAAGTCCCATCCAACCTGGCGCTGAACACTTCCCACAGTCCCATCGTCATTGTCACTGACAAAGATGTTAAACAGCACCGGTCCCAATACCAACCACCAGGAACTCCACTCGTCACTGATCTCCAGTTGGAAAGCGAGCTGTTGACTGCAACTCTTTGAGTGTGACCATCCAACCAGTTTCTTATGCACCAAGTGGTCCATCTGTCAAAGCCATGTCTGTCCAACATGGAGACAAGGATGCTGTGAGGGACAGTGTCAAATGCTTTGCACAAGTCCAGGTAGATGACATCGGTTTCTCTTCCCTTAGCCACCAATTCTGCAACCCCATCATAAAAGGCCACCAAATTTGTCAGGCACAATTTGCCCTCAATGAAACCTTATTGGCTGTCACCAATCACCTCATTTTCCATGTGCCTTAGCACAGTTTCCAAGAGGATCTACTCCCTGATCTTGCCAGGCTCAGAGGTAAGACTGACTGACCTGTAGTTTCCTGGGTCCTCCTTTTTTCCCTTTTTAAAAATGGGAGTTATGTTTCCCATTTTCCAGTCAGGAACTTCGCCAGACTGCCATGGTTTCTCAAATATGATGGATAGTGACTTAGCAACTTCATCTGCCAGTTCCCTCAGGACCCGTGGATGCATCTCATCAGGTCCCGTGGACTTGTGCACCTTCAGGTTCCTTAAATGGTCTTGAACCTGATCTTCTCTTACAGTGGGTGGATCTTCATTCTCTCAGTCCTTGTCTTTGCCTTCTGTGACTTGGGTGGTGTGGCTTCAGCACTTGCTGGTGAAGACTGAGGAAAAAAGTCATTGAGTACCTCAGCCTTCTCCATATCCTGGGTGACCAGGTGTCCCATTTCCTTCCAGAGAGGGCAGGAATGAATTGGATCATAAGAGACCTTTAAAAGTCATCTAGTGTAACCCTCAAGCAATGAGAAGAGACATCATCAACTAGAAGATGGCTCAGAGCCCTGTCCAACCTGATACTGAATGCTTCCAGAGATGGAACATCTACAACCTCTCTGGGAAAACAAGAAATTAGCACTTGCTTACCTCAGGAGAAAATGTTTTGGGGATGTGTTCAAAGACTGTGTTTTCCATTGCTCCCACCATGGAAGACCAACCCCTGAGGCTCTCCACTGTCCACTGCCCACATGACAGAGTGACACCAAAATCCTCAGTGCTGGGAGGAAACCTTGCTGTGCTCCTTCATCCACATGGTCCTCACTTGCTTCTCTCTCTTCCTCCCCAACAGATGCCACAACCGCAGCCAGCTTCCAGACATCCATTCCTCCAGGTGGGTCATTATTTGTCATGGTTTCTCTGACCACTACTTTTGGTGGTACCGGTTAGTGGCTCACACGGTGGGGTTCGATTTTCTCCACAGGAGAGCAGAGCCAGGGAAATACACTCCCTAATTAAACAGAGGGTGACAGTCCTGGTGGCCTGAAACTCAAAGAGCATTGCCAATGCCTTAGTGAGAGAAGGTGCCTGCGTGCTAGAGGGATTTTCCATGTTTTCCCTGTCACCTCCTTTCCCAGGTGCCTTTGTGAGGCTGGTGAATGGGAGAAACCCTTGCGAGGGGCGTGTAGAGATTTATCACAACAGGGGCCACGGCACCGTCTGTGATGACTACTGGGACCTGAAGGATGCTGAGGTGGTGTGCAGGCAGCTGGGATGTGGCGTTGCTGTTTCTGCACCATCAAATGCCTACTTTGGACAAGGCACAGGCAATATCTACCTGGACGATGTGCGCTGCACTGGGAGGGAGCCCTCCCTCCTTAAGTGCAGGCACCGTGGCTGGGGAGTCCACAATTGTGGCCACAGTGAAGATGCTGGTGTTGTGTGCTCAGGTACCATTGCTTTTCCTTCCTAAAGGAAGTCACTCTCCTCAGGGCTGCTCTCAATATTCTTCATCCAGCCTTTATTTGTGCTTGGGATTACCCCAGCCCATCATTATGATAAGTTTTGTTGCCATCATCGACCTCATCCATTTTTCTTCATCTGTCCTCTGCTTGTCTGGTGATAAGCAGTCTCACTCTTGCTTCTCCAGTTCTTGTCTGCTCTTGGCTTCTTTCCCCAGCCCCTGTCTCTGTCTTCTGGATCAGAGTAAGTGCTGTATTTGTATAATCACTGGCTTTTGTCTTTTTTGACACCTTTAAAGTGTGAGGCAGGATGCAACCTGTCTAATTACATGTCCAGCTGAGGGTTATGCTCTCACAGTGATGACAGACCTTGAATGAAAGCAAATAAAACTATTTTAGATCAGCTTTAATTTCCTAATCCCACTCTGACTTTTTGCCAGGTTTGCTGTTTCACTTCTCAAACACCCTGAGTGCTGAGTGTGGTTCAAAAATGTGCATGTCCAAGTAGAAGTTCAAAGAAACAAATCAGAGATAAGTTAAGGGGCACTTTTGTAGCTTTTCCCTTTGAACTGCCAGTTAAATGCACACAAATAGGGACAAATTTAGTTTAGACACTGTCTTGAGTGTTCTTCTAGGCCACCAACAATGAATTAGATGTAGTGAAGAAATCCTAGAGGTGTTAACTTCTCAGATTTGTTTTGCTTTGGATGAATTATTCAATGTTTAATAATAAGCTAAATATGTATTTTTTTGAAATGCAAAGTATAACAAGTGAAGCATGCACATTTTAATTTCCAACATGTAAGTACTGCAGATCTTAAGTTATGACATTTATTTGCTTACTTACACTTAGTGGTAAAGTCTTTAATAAACTTTGTCACCAAAAATGGATCTTTAAAATCAGAATTTTCATACTGTTCACTGCAGAATGTCCAAACAAGCTAACTCAAACTGGAAAGCAGATGGGCTTTACCTGAAAAAAATGCAGTAATCAGGTGTATACATGATAAGTATTTCTTCAAACTCTATTAACATTTTACAGGCATATAAGAAATAAAGCCACTAATGAATTCCTATTGAAAGTTTTATAATCCTGTTGAGACCATTGTCCATTCTGTTGAACACTTAGTGGAATTCTTTCACCAAAATGACTCTTTAAAACTATACAACAGGCTGCCCAGAGAGGTTGTGGAGCCTCCTTCTCTGGAGATTTTCAAGACTCGCCTGGATGCAGTCCTGGGTGATGTGCTCTAGGGGATCCTGCTTTTAAGCAGGGGAGTTGGACTAGATGATCTCTGGAGGTCCCTTCCAACTCTGAATATTCCGTGATTCCATGATTCCATGATTTGGTTGTGATGTGTGGACTCTAGGTCCTTAAAATTCTCATAAAATTTTTAGAGCAAGAAGAGAAATTCTAGTTAAATTGCATAAACCGGGGAGAAAAATAAATAATATCTATTGTTTTCTCTTAAATTCTGTAGTTTATCTGAAGGAATCGTTTAGCCTAATTCTGATATAATTTTAAGCAAAGTAGTGCACTGTTTGTTGTCCTTCTGTAGTGCATAATAACTCATGAATTGCAATTTATCTGCCTGGTAATTGTTATATGGCAGCATTTTAGCAGCCCCATGAGCAAAAGTTTAGGAAAAAGTCATGCTCTTGGCTGTCCAAGCTGCATCTTGCTGTGTCCCTGAAGCCTCCGTGGTCTGCTTGAGCCACCACTCTGCTTTCCCTGCTGCACTTGGGTCAGCAGAGGCTTTGTACATCACACAGAAGTGTTAACATGCTTCTGGTGAGACACAGGTTGAGGGCAGGAAAGCTGTGCTGTATGTCTTAAATTCCAGCAGGGCTCAATGCAAATTGCAACATCTCCTTGCTCTCTAGCATAAAACATTTTGACAATGAATATAAGAAATACATAAACATGCAATGTGTTCTGCTGTTTTCTTCCTGTTAACAAAGTGAAAAAAATATAGTGCTATTTTCTTAATATCATTTTATTTAGTTTTCATTCAGATACTGAAATTCACTTTCTCTCCTTTGCTTTCCTATTTTGCTTTTCTTCTTATTAAAGAATTTCCTTTTTTGCTGAAATAGTTTGTGCTGAGCCTGCTGTCTAAATTTTCTGTAGAAATCTTGCATAAACTATATGCAGCTGATTTTGAGATCTGGAAAAGAGGAAGAAAAAAGATGTATCACCTTTGTCCTCACAGGCATTTAATATTGGACTAGGCAAGCACTTACCAGCAATGACAGGGCAAGAGGACAGAATAGATGACTTCTCAAGGTCACTTCCAGCTTATTTGTCTGACTGTGTTTGTGCACAATGCCCTCTCTCCCAAAGGAACCCGTCTCCAGCTGGTGAATGGAAGGCACAGTTGTGAAGGACGCGTTGAGCTCTATTACAGAGGACGGCTGGGAACAGTTTGTGACGATTTCTGGGACCTTTCCGATGCCCAGGTTGTGTGCAGGCAGTTGGGATGTGGTCAGGCCATTGCAGCTCCTGGAAGTGCTTACTTTGGCCAAGGCTCAGGTGACATCCTGCTGGACAATGTGAAGTGCAATGGAAATGAGGTCTCCTTGTTGCGTTGTAATCACTCTGGATGGAGGATACACAACTGTGCCCACTATGAAGATGCTGGTGTTGTCTGTTCAGGTGCTGTTGCAGTTTTCTTTCCTAAACACTTTTGCTATAAATTGCACCCCATATACATGTGTCAGCTTGGGGGAATACAGACATTCCCCTCCTGAGATAACATTTCATTCATTTAAGACATACAGTAGAAAGTTATACCAGATATACCAGATATATATCTAATATTTCTTTCTACTTTATTATGAAGAATTTTTTACCTGTGGAAGGGCACACTCCCTCTGAAAAGGACTGTTTGTTTTAAATGCCATTTATTTCTTGCTTCCATACATAGCTCATGTGTACGACAGACTGGTCGTATTCAACAGGTGATCCACAGTGATCTGATCCACTCCTGGCCTTGTGCCAGGCACCACCCCAAGACCACTGCCCAGGCTGCTCCCAGGGATGACCTGAGCCTCTTCAAAAGGGCATCTGCAATGGTGATAGGTCCAAGCCCTGCTGCTGGCAGCAATCATACAGCTCCTGACTGCATGGCAAGGGTCTGTAGAGGACAGCCTCCAGCTGTGCCTGGGCCATGGTGTCCTGTGACTGGGAGCAGGTGCTACATCAGTACCTTTCCCTGCTATCACCATCTGGAAATGCTGCTTTCAAGAAAAATTTTCAATTGGCAGTTACCCACTTCTATTCTTCCCGTTGACCCCAGTCAAGATGGAGTATGCCATCAGAGTAATTTGTCATGATTTCACTTCATTCTTGAGGAACTGGCCTTGTAGCTCACACACAGGTGTACCCATTGCACAGTCCTGGTCCTCATATGGGTGGTGTTTTTCTTCCATATTCACAGGAGAGACCACTACAGCACTGATAACCTCCACAGTGCCAACAACCACAGCACTAGAGACAACTTCCACAGTGGAGGCAACATCCATAGAGGAGACAACCACCACAGTATCAATGACCTCTTTAGCAGAGATGACCACAGCATCAACAACCCTCACAGCAGAGATGACCTCCCTAGCGGAGACGACCACCACAGCACCAGTGACCTCCCCAACAGAAACATCCTCCCTAGCAGAAACGACCACAGCAGCACCAATGACCTCCCTTATAGAACCAGCCTTCCTAGTGGAGATGATCACCACAGCACGAACGAACTCCCCAGATGAGACATCCTCCCTAGAAGAGACGACCACCACAGCACCAATGGTGTCTGCAACGGAGACATCCTCCCTAGAAGAAACGACCACCCCAGCACCAACCTCCCCAAAGGAACCAGCCTTCCTAGAGGAGATGACAAACACAACACCAATGACCTCCCCGACGGAGACATCCATCCTAGCAGCACCAAGGACCTCCCCAATGGAGACATCCTCCCTAGAAGAGATAACCACCACAGTACCAACAACCTTCCCAACAAAGACATCCTCCCTATCAGAAACAACCAATGCAACACCAACGACCTTCCCAATGGAGACATCCTCCCTAGCAGAAACAACCACCACAGCACCAACAACATCCCCAATGGAGCCAGCCTTCCTAGAAGAGATGACCACCACAGTACAAACGACCTCCCTGACGGAGACATCCACCCTAACAGAGATGACCATCACAGTGCCAACAACCTCCCCACCGGAGACACCCTCCCTAGCAGAAATGACCACCACAGTGCCAACGACTACCACAGCAGAGAGGAGCACAACAGGTAATCCTGTCTACTGTCACTCACTGATCTCCTCAGTGCCCCTGATCTCCCTACCCAGGTCTGATTGCACTGGAGAGAGTCTCCCATCCCTGGGCCACTCCAGTTAGGCCATTCCTGGCACGCAAGTCCACAGCGAGGATGCAAACAGAACATGGGGAAGAGCTGCTAAACTGGGGGGCTGAGGCTTGGGGCCAGGACCTCTGTAGCCATTTCTGGTGAAGGGAACTCTGCAGCTAGGGGGAATTGTGACATTTTTGCACGCAGAGGACACAGAAAGCTCTCCACACTCACAGTTGTCGGTGCTCGGTGCGGAGGCAAAGAGCAGCAGCACTGCGGGATCACGGTGTGGAGAGGGTGGGGGCAGCACTGAGGACACATCGGGCTGATGTCTGGAGGCGGAATGGCAGGACAGAGCTCCATGGTCTCCTCTGCCATTAGTGCTCCAGCCTTGCATTGCCATGTCCACGCTCATTGCCATGTCCATTTTCACGAGCCTGCTGCATTTGATGTCCTTTACTTCACTCTCTCTTCCTCCCTGCAGCTACACTTTCAACCTCTTCTACTGATTGGCCGCACACAACAGGTAATTCATGCCCACCCAGGTAATCCCCAACCTTGCAACAAGCCCCAGCCCAGTATGAGAGGAGAGGGGGGAGGACATGCTGGTCTGAGCCTGACAAGTGCAGGGCTGCTACTCCCTTCTGCCCTTGACATCTCCAGGATGTGGTTCTCAGTGGTTCCCCTCAGGGCACGGGCCACGGTCAAGATGTGGAAAGGGTTTTTCTGCAAATGGCCCCATACCCTGAGTACCTCTGCTCCCAGCAGGTCATTGTTCACCTCCCCTCTGCGCTGCTGGGGTCTTCGCTCCCGCCCTGGTCCCTTTGGGTCTGCACCACTGCAGCTCACAGTCACTGCGGCCAAATCTCCAAAACACCCGTGGAGGTGGGGGCTGTGGGTGCCAGGCTGGTGGGACCCTGACCTGGTGCCATGTGCCACGTCCCAGGTGCCCGCCTGCGGCTGGCCGGCGGGAGGAACGGCTGCGAGGGCCGCGTGGAGGTGTACAACGGCAGCAGCTGGGGGACGGTGTGTGACGACCAGTGGGACCTGAGGGATGCACGGGTGGTGTGCCGAGAGCTGGGCTGTGGCCAGCCCATGGCCGCCCCGGGCCACTCACAGTTCGGCCTTGGCTCCGGGCGCATCTTCCTGGATGACGTGCAGTGCAATGGGGACGAGCCCTCCCTCGTGACATGCAGGCACAACGGCTGGGGCGTGCACAACTGCCGGCACGTGGAGGATGCCAGCGTCATCTGTGCAGGTGCGTGGGCAGAGGAGGCCACCGGCTGTCCCCCAGTTCCCATCAGGCAGGGTTCGGTGCCCTCCTTTGAGAGCAGCCGTGCTCACCTCCCTCGGTAGAGCTGGGGCAGAGCAGCGAGGCTGGGCTTTTGCTGCCTGGTGCTGCAAGCACATGTCATGCAGAAGCCCTGGTTTTGCACACATGACACAGCAGGATCTCCACACTCAGAGGTGTCAGTGCTTGGGGGTGGTGGCAAAGAGCAGCATTGTGGGATCATGGCATGAGGAGGATGGGGGAGCACTGGGAACACATCAGACTGGTGTCTGGAGGGGGAATGGCAGGAGAGAGCTCCATGCTTCTCTTCCCCCATTACTGCTTCAGCCTTGTATTTCATATCTATTGCCATGTCTATGTCCATCCATTGCCACAAGCCTGCTGCATTCACTGCCCTTTCATCCACTCTCTCTTCTTCCTTGCAGCTGCACATCCAACTCCTCCTGCTGAATGGCCGTACGCAACAGGTAATTCGTGCCCACCCAGATAATTCTCAGCATTGCAGCAAGCCCCAGGCTGGCACAAGAGAAGAGGAGGGGGGATGTTGTGGCTTGAGCCTGTCCAGCGCAGGGCTGCTCCTCCCCTCTGCCCATGACAAGGGCCCATGTGGTTTGGGGACTGCTGCAGGGAAGGAGCTGAGCTGCTACAGAAAGGCAGCTGCAGTGGTGACAGGTCCAAGCCCTGCTCTTCCAGCCACTCTGTGGCTTCTGGCTCTGGGGCAGCAAGTAGCAAGTGGATGGGAGTAATCCCTTCCCTTGACATTGTATGCCTGCCAGGGCACCCCAGGACACAGGATGCTGCCCTGATGACAGGGCACAGCCATGGCTTTGCAACCATCAAGCCAAGGTGGCCAGCATCCTTGCAGGCACCTTGTCAGGTCCCATGGACTTAAACATCTCCAGGATGCATGAGTGGTCCCCCTCAGGGCATAGGCCATGGTGAAGGTGTACAAAGGGCTTTTCTGAAAATGACCCAGTGCCCCAAGCAGCCCCCAGCACCCCCAGGCAGCTTCCATGGACCCCCTCAGCAGGTCCCTGCTCATTGTGCACCTCCCCTCTGCACAGCTGGGGTCTCCAAATCAGCTGGGGAGGTGGGGGCTGTGGGTGCCAGGCTGGTGGGACCCTGACCTGCTGCCATGTGCCATGTCCCAGGTGCCCGCCTGCGGCTGGCCGGCGGGAGGAACGGCTGCGAGGGCCGCGTGGAGGTGTACAACGGCAGCAGCTGGGGGACGGTGTGTGACGACCAGTGGGACCTGAGGGATGCACGGGTGGTGTGCCAAGAGCTGGGCTGTGGCCAGCCCATGGCCGCCCCGGGCAATGCACACTTCGGCCTTGGCTCCGGGGGCATCTTCCTGGATGACATGCAGTGCCTCGGAGACGAGCCCTCCCTCGTGACATGCAGGCACAACGGCTGGGGCGTGCACAACTGCCGGCACGTGGAGGATGCCAGCGTCATCTGTGCAGGTGTGTGGGCAGAGGAGACCACCGGCTCTCCTGTGGAGCTTGTGCCCGGCTGCTGTGTCCCCATCCCCTCCTCACCACGGTCCTCACTGTGGTACCCTATGCCCTAAGGTGGGGCCGTGTCTGGCCCCAGCACCTTTCTCCTGAACAACACATCTCACTTGTGGTTTCTCTTCCTTCACACCCACAGCTGCTCCAGCCACCCCGACACCTCCATCAGGTATGCTCTTCTGTGGCTCTTCTTACTTTTTTTATCTGTGGGCTCTCTTGCGTTTTTAAATTTGTTTTTTTGTTTGTATGGCAACATCACTTTAAGCTTGCATGATAATTCTTAGACAGGCTGTGATATCCCCTTGCGTGTCAGGGATGCTTATTTTGCAGTTATGCACTTGGCTGTGGGCAACCATTTCCTCGCTGGGCTCTTCACCTGGGTCAAGGTATAGGAAGTGTTGTCTAAATCTGTAACTTTTAACCACATACATCAGTAATGGCAGGGTGGTGTCCAAATATTGCAATGTGTAATTTTTGGCTTCTCTGCTTACTACAGCTGTCTATTTGTGCCTTAGAAAGCAGGTTTTAGATTTAGAGCTTGAACATTCACAGTAGAAAATACTATGAAAGTGAAGGTGCTGAGAGCCCATCCAGTCTGATCAGAGGCAGGGCCAGTGTCTGGGTACAGCTGATGCTCCCAAGCTTGAAACAGCCTGAGAATCCCAAAATCCTGAGGAAGGGAGGAGCATGCTGCGCTGAGGGGTGTCCTTGTGCAGAAATATAAATGGGGGGTTGTTGCCTTTACATGTCACATCTTGTAGGAATTATGTTCAGAGCTTGTGCTCACATTTCTATAAGGAAACTTTTAGGATCATCTGTGTGTTTAACATAAGAATTACATGTAATTCATGCTGGTAAGAACATGAAAGTTTTTTGCAGCTACTCTTATAGGAGAAATGAGATATATTTAAGATATGGTATGGCAGCCTGGAGTGCTTTTTTCAGTTTGAGACCATAAAATTACAGAGTTTCTTAGCAGACTTGCAACTTATTTATCCTCCAGAATCCTTAGGGGAATAAAGATAAGCAGCAGAGTCACTGAGGGGATGCTGTCTGTTGAGGAAGGTATTTCCACTTTGACTGTCATGACACCTCCCAGAATGAGACTTTGCCTGCAGATAGGAGAGACCAGAGCAGAAAATGTCAAGGTGTTACCAGCCCAGCCTGAAGAGGGTGTTCTGACACCATGGATGTGATAGGGAATCCTGAATCCAGCATGAAAATAAACCTAAAGCAAAAACAAATATTTGTTTTGACATGGGTCATGCAGAATATCACCTGCAGTCAGCAGGACACCTACTTTTCAGCAGCTACAGATGAGATATGTACAGCTCAAGTACAATTTTGTAGAGGTTACTCTAAGTAAATTCTCTTCCATTTCTTTCTGCAGCACCTTATTTTTGTGGTGGCTCAGTCTCAAATTCCTCTGGGACGCTGCAGAGTCCTTTCTACCCTGGAAGTTATCCAAACAATGCTGACTGCGTGTGGGAAATACAAGTAGAGAACAATTTCCGTGTTACGCTCACATTTAGAGACATTGAGTAAGTAAAACATTGGTTCCCTGGGCAAATAACAAAGTCAAAACTTACTTGAGAAGTTTGAAAACTTATTTGAAACGGGCAACCTTTCCAATTTTAAAATACTTTTGGTAACATCCAGCAGTTGGAAGAGCAGAACAAAATCTGGATGAATGTAGTATTATTTTCTACTTGCAATAGGATATTTGCTACAGCTACACTCAAATTGAATAAAACCTCTGCCATGAAAACTTTAGGTGTTGAAAGATTTTATCACGTGTTAGGCAGTTAAATCAGAGTTTCTGAAATGTGTTTGCTGACATTTCTTTGCCAGGATGCAAAGCAGCAGATGTCAGTATGACTACATTGAAGTCTATGACGGGCCTCTACACTCTTCCCTGCTTCTTGGGAGACTTTGTTCTGGTTCCTTTCCCACGTACATATCCTCTTCAAACATGATGACCGTTCGCTTTCACAGCGATTCTAGATACACCTTCAGAGGGTTTCAGGCTCACTACTCCTCCATTCCAGCAGACCACAATACCAGTAAGTTCCCAGTTGGTGTTTCTCAACGGAGAAGCCTGTTTTTTTGCTTTTGCTTGCAAAATAAATATTTGCATATATTTAAAGACATTAGGGAAATGAAATGATGCGTGTGAATTATGATGGGTTGGTGTGTGAAATGCATACCTTCTAAATTAAGAAAAAAACAGCTTTTAGTTCAATTACGACCTTTAATCATTAACAAATTCCTGAAGTCATTAATATATTGTTTCTTCTTCTCCTACCAGCCCTTCTGTGCTTGCCAGACTACATGCACGCAGTGGTTAGCAGAGACTATCTCCAGTCTCAAGGCTACACAGCGCAGATGGTCACCCTGAATGACAGTCGCTGTGAACCAACAGTCACATCACATGAGGTTATATTCAACATTCCCTACAACGACTGTGGGACAACACGAGAGGTACATTTACCATCATGCACAGTGAACTACAGCACCTGCTTTGAAAAGAGCCATGGAAGGGCTGTTGTGGTCCACAGTGCTAAGAAGGGAACCAATGAGACACAGAGGTTTTCAGCTTTCTGTGCCTTAGGGCGTCCCCGTGTTTGATAGAAATGAGCTTCTAGGGAGGAAAGCATGGGTAGAAGTTATATGAACTTCCCATAATTTAAAATAGATATAGTCTTTTAAGTGCCATGCAGGTTTGAGCGGCTATGTACTACATGATTGGTGTTTTGTACAGATGTTCAATGAGTTGGCTCTGCCTTGGATTTAACAAAGAGTATTTCTCCACTGATTTGTGTTTAATTACGTACTTCAGCAAGTTTATTTACAACGTGTGAGCAGCAAAGACCAACATCAAGATTCTTGGTTTAAAGGGTTTAAGATGAATCTATGTTTTTAAATTGCATATTACTCTATCAAAGCTTAGAACATGGAACATGACAAAAATGCAATTCCTCATTTTATATGTTAAACAGGAGAACGATGATACAATCAACTATTCCAACATGATCAAAATTACATCTTCTGAGCACATAATCAGGAGGAAAAAGAACATTCACTTACATATCAGTTGCAAAATGCTACAGAACACATGGATGCAAGTAACATATGTTGCTGAGGATACAGTAGATGTGAATGAAAATCAGTTTGGAAGATATGACATGAACATCACTTTTTACGATTCCTCATCATTCTCGCAGCAAGTGCATGACTCTCCATACTACATTGACTTGAACCAAAATTTGTACCTTCAAGCTTATCTTCATAGCTCTGACCCAAACCTGATCGTGTTTGTGCATACATGTGTGGCATCACCTGATCCTCGTGATTTTAACACTCTGGCCTATGATATAATCAAGGATGGGTAAGATCTTCCTCAAGTCATTAGAAGCATATCTGTAATACCCTTTCTGCATTTAGTTAAAAGAATAGAGCCAACTGGAATCGGTTTAGATCTCACTATCAACAGTCTGTTCAAAGGTGTCTTTGATTTTTATTTTTACTGTATCAGCCTGAAAATAAGAAATGATATTTAGACCTTACTAACATTTCATTTCACTTACTTCATCCTTGTCCTATACGCAAAATTCAAAGTAGTGGGAGTGAGGGAGATGAGATGAGATGAGATGAGATGAGATGAGATGAGATGAGATGAGATGAGATGAGATAGTTAAAACTGGCAGCAGGAATGTTTTGTCCTAGGTGTTAAATAATTTAGTAAAACAGGGTCAAGCACTAGACTCATTTTTTAATGCCTTGTATAGCACGGACATCAGCAAGAGTCTATTCTCCCCTCTTCACCACTTACAGTCTCCTTCTCTTGGAAAGTTGCCAATGCTCTAGCTGCTTCATAGGACTTAAATAAGTCTGTATTTTAAAAGTCTATACTATGCTATGAAAGTTGCATTTTTATTCCATTGTGTTCTTAGTACCTGGCTATGATATAACTTTGTTTTAACCTATTGTACATGCAGGAATGTACATGTGTGCATCCATGAAGACTGATTCTCTTTTCCATTTCTTTCTAGATGTGGTAGAGACGCTTCCTATGCCACCTTGTACTCCCCCTACAGTCACTTTGCTCGGTTCAAGTTTAACGCCTTTGAGTTCATCAGCCACCATCCGTTAGTCTACTTGCGGTGTGAGCTGGTGGTGTGCAGGCTCGGTGACTATTCCTCCCGCTGCTACCGGGGCTGTGTCAGCCGGGCCAAGAGAGACACAAGTTCTGCTGAGGAAAAAGTGAGTGTGGTTGTCGGACCACTGAAGCTTCGAGAAGGGAGTAGGAATCCTGGCAAAGTTGCTAACTTCACCACAAATAGGAAGGGATTGTTTGGCTGACCCAAGTGTCTACAGATCTCTTCTTCTTCTAACACCTTGCAAACCCCATCTTTTCACCTGCATGTATAAAAAGTACAACTGCTTTGACTCTCACAAAGGAGAGGCCATGTGTAACCCATTTTACTGCTCTAACTCCATTGAGCTAATTAGCTCCAGTCTGGCTGTCTAACATGATGGCCAGCTGGTACCAAACTCCCTGCCTTCTTGACAAACATTTAATTCCCACAGTTGTCTTCTGCTTATGCTTATGAAGTTGGCTTAGTTAAGATGTCATCCCTGCTAATATAAAGCCTGTTCAAATAGTTTAAAGCAACGAAACTGTAAAAAGTTCTCTCTGACTCTGATCTGAGCCACCAAAATGTTTCAAGGATGACAGTCACAAAAGTGCCATTTGTAAGAAGCTGTGGTATCTTTATCTACAATGAATCCTATCCTAGAACAATGCCTTAGAATACCTTTGTAATCCTAACACCTCTTAAACAATTAAAAACTAATTTCAACATTCATGTCATGACTTGTTTGGTACAATCATTATATCATTTTTCTCTTCTTTATTTCTCTTCTCACGTCCTGCTAAGATCAATTATCTCTAAACCTGGCAAAACTATATATCTCATCCAAGAGATCGAATTTCAGTCAGGAGACTTTTCAAGTCTCAATGAAATGTCCTTTAAATACTGAAAGGCATTTCATGTCTCCTTTCCAGAAGGAAGTATTTTTTCAATTTTTAATGCTTTTGGTTCCTGATCACGATAAAATGACTTGATTCCTTTTTTTTCCTATGGTTGTATGCTTTGTAGTTGTGAGGAGTTTGACTCCCCAGGATTTACCCAGCCTTTCAGAGTGTATGGTGCACATTCATGAATCAGGCTGAAATATGCTGGAAATGCAAACAGCCAAATCCCACATAAACATTTACCATTGGTGCATGAAAACATGAAAAGCAAGATCTGAGATTTTTGCCTTTCATATCCTAGTTGAAAATACAGAGAATTAAAACCAAAATGTAACTAAAATTGTTTATTTGGCCTTCCATTTTGTTTTCTTGTTTATTTGTTTTGGCTGGGATCAGTGTTATGCTGACCACATAGTGAAGCCTGGTGCCTGCAAACATAAGGATGTCAAGAACCAAGAGGCCACTGCCTTCGCTCTTTTTACATGAGCTTTCTGGAGGCTGCAGTTAGGCTTGTTGTTGTCACTTCTTCCACCCTCAGAGAAGACACACACACCATCACTTGGCAGGTTTTTGCTTTGAAGAACTGTCTGACTTAGATCATTTAATTTCTTCCTAGTGCATCTGTCACTACTCAACCATGCAGTATGTACTTGTTCACTCAGTAGTTGAGTAGTATGTACTCAACCAACAGTCTCAGCACCAACTGAACGCATGGTTTGCAACACCATACTAAAATCCCTTGCAAGTGTCAACCTATGTTGTGTGAGCTGTGTTGGGAGAGGATAATGACGGAATTACACCACGTATATCCAGACCATGTAGCTCCAAAGAAATGGCACATCCCTGAACAACTCTCCTGAAGTGGCATTTAAGAACGTTTTGGGTTTTTTTCATTGAAAGAATGGATCCATAGCAATTTGGCTTCAAATACATATATATTTTTTGGTAAAAAAAAAAAAAAAGACACTATGGGTTCCTGCCAGTGTGCTGTTCCCAGTGTTGTCATGCAGCCTATTTGTCCAGCATTTGGGTTAAAGCAAAGCTCAGAAACAAAGTTCTTGCTTACTTGTTTGTATGCTGGATTTCCTGAGCTTTGGTGTCCTGTTTATCTTTCTACTCTAATTTTGGACTATGAAGCAGATAACTCAACTCTGTAGTCCTCCTTCCCAGAAACATTCTATAAAAATATTTGTAATTGGGTATAAATAAACGTTGTTTTGTTTCTGGATCCCATAATTAACAAGCAGATTCATTTTCCAACTGTTCATAACAAATCCCCATGTTTTGTAGATTGAGACTAAAAAACCAGCTAATTTGGGTTTGCAGGGTATGGGTAAGAAACACTATTTTTCTCATTTTCATTACTTCCCCCCCATGCCTTGCCATGGAAGCCCACAGAAATTCATTGATATCAAGCTGAATTAAACCACTAAGCATAACCTTCTGCTCACAGTTCTGACTCAGATGTCCTTTAATGCCTGAGACTGAATGCTTACACCAATTAAATAACTAAATTAATATACTCTGGAGATCATTTTCACTTGATTTTACTTTTTTTTAACAACTCCAACAGACTCAGCAACCATGGCAAGTTTTTTTAACAGCACTAGAATCTACCTCAAAAGGGAAATCAGGCAGATAGATTGGTAGTTTTATTTTCATGGGGTTTTATAATTTAACTTTTATTTGTTTTGGCAGTTTAAATCCAGCTGGGAAAAAAATAAGGAGATATTGAATTTCTCACAGCAGTTTGTGTATTTTAGGAGATTTTCTATCTCAGGCTCAAGAGCTATGACACAAAAAGCATATTTTGATAAGTCATGCCTAGCTGAGGAAACTTGCCAGTGACCCAGCTGGGTCACTGGGAGTGAGATTTGTTTTCATTTCCTAGAATAACACATGGATCCCTTCTTTTGCCCTGAATCACCTAGTACTCATCTAAGCAGATTTTTCCTTTTTCTTTCTGAAATAAGTGAATTAGTCACAGGCTGTAATGTAGAAATGAATTGGTCTGCTGCAGTTCTAAAGAGCCTGGCAAGTTTGAATAACTGTCATCTTTTTTTTTTTTGTTTGGTTTTGGGTTTTTTTTCAGTTTTCAGAAACTATAGTTTCAGAGAGCATTGCCTAGTGGCCCTGGAGGCTGAAATCCATCTGCTAGGATGGGGATGAAATCCATTTACTGGTGAGGGGGATGAAGCCTTTTATGTTTTATCCCTATGATTCTTTCTTTCTTCTTTTCCTCCCCTCTCATCCCTGCTCCTACCATGCAGATAACTTCCCAGTGCACATCAAGATCTTGTTACTCCTGGCCTGGTTAAAAAAGGTTTATATACAGGTTAAACTGGGGATGTTGAGGTGTTTCTGAAGCATTTGGCATTAAGTACCACCATCTTCCATTGCTAAGCATGGATCTGAGCAGAATTTTTTTGCATGAGATATGATGAATACTGAGTTATACTGACATGAGGGCTCTGTTCTCCCATGAAAAGAAGTGCCAGGGAGCGTGATTTAATTGTAATGTGGCAAAGCCAGGCTTTCTTTCTAAAATGCTGGATCCTACTATCCCTAGTCACAGGCTCGGAAAGCCAACCATGAAGCCCCAGTTGCAGGAGGGTGGCCAAAACCTGTTGCTTCAGTTTCTTTTCAAGCTCTTGGGCAGCTTGGGCAGCCTGCATTTGAAAGCTGCACACTGTGCATGTAGAGTAAACACTTGAGCTGAGCCTTGCCAGTGTGAAACAAGCCTTCTTTGTCTCATAAAAGTTCACTGGATTTCTCTAAGGAATGTATTGTTGAGGAAGACAAGTGGACTACGCTCTGCCAACACTGCAAGGCTTAATCTAGTTGTCACATGAGATGCTTCCCCAAAGCTGTGAAGTATGACAGCTGGGATGACATTCACAGACCAAGCTGCCAATTAACTATTTAAACTATGGACTAGAATTTGTACAGTCTTGGGGGGGTTCTGGCATTGCATCTGGGGAGAAAAAAGCATTTTGTTTCCTAGCAGATAAGGCAGTCCATTGCCCCAGTGATGCAATACCAGAAACCCCTCAAGAGGGCTGAGGGGGGTCTGATCTGTGAGGGGACAGATGAACACAGCCACCCCCAACTTCACTTTGGGACAGTGATGGAAAAAGTCTGCCATCATTTTTCTCTTGGCATCACTAATTTTCTCCCTGGCTGCATGCAGCTGGTTCCTCTTGGGCCAGTGGCTGCCATTGGATATGACAAGGGGAGGGTTTAACCACTGGTCCCATAGAAGAGAAGGGCTTCAAACAATAATTAAGGTAACCAAAAAGTCAAGGTATTATAAATGAACCCTTGCCAAAAAAAAAAAAAAATAAGAGAATGTTTTTAAAATGAAAAGTATCTCCATTGTATGAAATCACTAACTTAAAAAAAAAAAATAAGGCTGGTCAACCTACAGAGCACACCCCTTTGAATCTACATGCTCACAAATTCTGAAACATGTTTTATCAGCACTACAGGGAACCTGGTTAACGTGAGTCCCATGCTGACCACTGTTTGGATGCTACTGCTGGATGGAGGATGTCTGCAGGAGTCAGGTTCTGTGCCTTATGTTGTTCAGTGCTACCTCCTCCTCTCTTGTGTTTTCCTCTAAAATCAACATTAGCAAATTTTGTAACCTGGATCAAAGCCCACTCAAACTGGTAGACACCACGGGTGTTTGGTGGGCTTTGGGACTGAAGATGCCACCAAGTATTTTAATTTCTTTTAATGTAATGTAGAAAACACATGTATTTTAATGCATTGTGGAAAAATACATAATGATAAGTAATTTCCTTTAGCACTGGAGGGGCTTAGACCACAATATAATGACAGACTGAAAGGGGATCCCAGCAAGCAGGTAACAGCATTTGGTAAAAGCATGGGGAGCTGCATATGTGTACCAGGTCAGTCACAGCCTAGAGGTTAGACACAGCCTAGGTCTGAGTTACTGCTTTGGATACACCAGTGTCAGCAGATCTGTTCCTCATGGAGAGGTGTTTTTCTGCGACAGAGTTTTTGTGAGCTTTGGGAATAATATTAATCAATGCAGGTAATAATCTGGAAGTAGTTCAGAGCCAACAGGTAACACAGTGGTCTTCACTGTGCAGATCTCCAGCTGGAAGCCACACAGTACATTCACCTAGTGCAAAAGTAATCCCTAAGGGGCCACATGCATTCCATTTTTAATGCAAAAAAGTAAAATACCAATGGCAGTGACCACCTGCTACACTATTCTCAGCACTGGCTTCCTTGTTAAGGTCATTGCTGGCCAGATAGAACACAATATGACATGCTGGAGTGCCCACTAGATGATGACAGCATTGTGTCAGTGTAACTCTAGCTTTATGCAACTGCTATAAGGACAGTCACATGCCTCACCTTTGGAAGATGCTTTAAAATCAGGCCCCAAACCACTGGAACTCAAGTCTGGTGTGCAGCACAGGTTATAGCACACGTTCCCTGCCAATGGGCTCCTTAAAAAGCTGTTGTAAAGCATTTCCTCCAGCAGCCTGAGACTGTGGGGGGTCACTAAAACACATCAGTCACCCTAATACTTGATCTAATTTCCTTTTGTCTTCCAAAGAATTGTCCCTGAGGCCAGTGAATGGGTAGAACAGATGTTCTGCAGCTCTGGGAGAGGCTCATTTTGGTGATGGCACAGGGGAAATCCTCCTGGACAAGGTGCAGTGCCGAGTGGGCAAAGGTCTCCTCTGGCAGTGCTCCCATAACGGATGGTTTATCAATAACTCTCTTCATTGGGAAGATGCCAGTGTCATCTGTGCAGATAGCTTCTGGTTTGTTGACATCAATGATCAATATCATGTTATACACATCTGCCAGATTGAGATTCTGGTGCTCAGCAAAAAGGAACTAAACCACCAAAATTATTCTCAAGCTCTTCAGGACATCCCAAACTATTTCCCTGCATTCCAGTAAATACCTCTTAAGAGAGTACTATAACCCACACATTAGCCTCCACACTCAAAATCTTCAAATAATAAACTCTAAGGATCAAGACAGTTACATTCCTATTTCTTTTTAGAGAAAAATGCCCTTTGGAGGTTAACCCATCTTGCCATTCCCGTTGCTTCCTAATTAAAAAAATTAATTCAACTGATTGTTCATAAGAATCATAAACTAACTAGAAATTTCCTTATGTGATGTAGAAAAACATCTTTCATAAGACGTATTACTGCATTTGCAAAGTACAAGCTGCTATGCATTTTAAAAATATAAATAACCTTGTAAAAACAAACTTATTGAGAGTTGGTTCATGGGGGTTTTTTTCCTAGTAGTATGGGTAAATAGTTAATTTCTGTTCATTTTGTTTAGTGCAACAGTAAGTATCAGCTAAGACTACAAAATGCTGCATAGGCAGAGAGCCAGCTGGATAGACAACAGAGTTGAAGGAAAGGATCTGGGGTTCCTGGTGGACAACAAATTGGCCACGAGTCAACAATGTGCCCTTTGAGCATTGTGAGAGCCACCAGGATGCCAGCGGTGTTTGCTCATGTACTCATTAATATCTTTGCTTTATCAAGAAGAGTCACAATTAATTTTTAGTTCTGTCAAATTGAAAAGTACTCCCCTGAACTGGAAAACCCTTTTTTCAACAGCATGATGGCTCTCTTGCCAGTAACAAGGCTCTATCTTACATAGAGATT
Source organism: Podargus strigoides (assembly GCA_028020825.1). Taxonomy (NCBI): domain Eukaryota; kingdom Metazoa; phylum Chordata; class Aves; order Caprimulgiformes; family Podargidae; genus Podargus; species Podargus strigoides. The sequence goes on along the minus strand of CM051626.1, from coordinate 4,642,420 downwards.
TTCCCTATTTTTTGGGTTTTTTTGGTCAATATTTGACATTGCAAACTTCCATCCAGCTAAGATTCAAAACCTTTTAAAGCATTTTAATCAATGTCACTCAGAGTCCATCCGATACTTTTTTAGTACCATCACATTATTTTGATCCCCTGTAACCTGTATTAACCAATTCTGTTTGCTTACTACCAAGAGTAGGGAGGAGCACCAAAGAGCAATCCTGAGGCACATTCTGCCCTTACAGAACCAACAAGCTTTCACACAGAAGACTTTTCTTGAATTTATGGTCCTAATCCCACATGTCTCACCTTGACAAAGCTTCTATTGAATACCTGCAGATCATTTATTTGAGTGAGATAATCAGGATAAACCAAACTGAAAGGTTTAGTGATGACTCTTTGGCAGCCCAGGGGCAGGGAGCAACAAGAAGGAACCAGGGCTGTGTCAGGTCCCTCTGAAGAAGAAAGTACCATGCTCAGACTTCTGGCCATTCTAAGTCCTTATCCAAATTTAATCCTGGCAACTTTTATTAATATCAGTCAGATGATAAAAAAGCTGCAAAGTCTTTACTTCTGCTCTGTCTTTGCTAGAAATATCTCTGTGGCTGGAGAACAGCAGAAATTGATGCGAGGGCCATGCTGAACCTTTTCACAAAGGACACTGGGGAACAGTCTGTCATGATTTCTGGGATGTGGTGCTCAGGTCATCCACAGACATTTCTTATTGCATTGATTTTGCTGTCAAAATCAAATTAAAATAAATTTAAAGGCAGTATTAGTCACACCTCACCCCCTGGTACCCCCAATGCACTAGGACACTCCCTTTTTTGTAAGAACAAATGCTTGAAGGGTGCTGGAGAAAGTCACCAGCACTGCTGGTACTCTGTGTGACCCCCACCCATGGAACCTACTGAGATCAAAGGGACTTGTGAGAAGCTGAGAAAATTTCTTTATTAAGACTATACCATTGTCCACGTGAATGTGAAAAGCAGGAAGATCTTCAAGAATGCAGCTCATGCCAAGATAAGCAACGTGTATTGACACAGAGCCTTAGCTGGGTGACAGGATGAAATGACCTGCCCCTCTTCATGCAAAGCCAAGATTACTGATACCCATTGGCATTGACATAGCCTTCATCTCTGACAAAGATTTTCCCTCACAGGATTCGCAGGGGTGGACTGGGGCTTCCAGAGGCTGGACAGTGACATCCTGATCCCAAGGCAATTTTCCTCTGGGATTGGAAAACTGGACCCAGCACTCGGGTATGTCTACAGAAGATGGCTTCATATGTAAAGTTTCCACTTGGCTTTACCAATAAATTCACCGTAAATGCAGAGACCCTGTTTGAAGGTTATGTTACTGGGATGTGATCTGTTTCACCTGGGCTTTGCCTATTCCTCTGCACGTTCTTCAGTGTGCAAAAATACCTTTCCCTTCAGAATTTACCAGGGTTGGATTCAGTGGAAAGGCTGGCAGAGGGAAAACATGAAAAGAGAACACATTGAAGGAATATGCATTTTAATTATAATTGAGAATATATCTGGGCAGCTAAGCAACAAATATTAGGGCACTATACAGCTTCATATAGACAGCATGGGTAACAGCAGCAGTGAATATGCAACATCAAGGGCCTTAACAGGAGCAAGCAACCAGGCACGTATCCAGGGTCTCCAAACCTCACAGAATATTGCATTTCCAAACACAGATTACACCACAGAGCTGTGCAACAGCTACTCATCATCCTCTGCTACACACACATTGCACCCAGCCCCCTGCTAACCTCAGGTGAGCAGAGATACATGTGTACACAGGCCATCTTCTCCACCTTGCCACTCTTTGGCAACCTATTATTTCATTCCCATACTTGTTTACAAGTGTTTTAAAAAGCAGAAAAATAAAAGGAACCTTCATTTACATGTACATCTCGATGGCCTCAGAAGTTCCTTTGAAGCTGGTCCTTCTCTGCTTTTAGAAACAAAAGGTAAAATTGATGAAACAAAGCATAACATTTCTCCTGAAATCAATGCTTTGGCTTCTCCTTGTTATATTTAACTAAATAATTTTTCATCACGCTTCAAAAGACACTATTTTTTAAACAGCTAAGCAGAGCCTTACCAAAGGTGTTTCATGACAAAAACATTACTGTAGCATGGATAAAAGTGCACTGTTTTGTGAGCTCACACACATTAGTAATTTCTTTTTTTCAGAGAGGAAGAAATACAAGTATTTGTACAAAAAATACACATATAGGGGAAAGGCAGTCAGCCTTAGTTTACTCCTTCAAAGATATTTCAGTTAAATTCTTTACAAACAGGAGGTGTGAGCTATCAGGTGTCATGGTTTACAGCCTCATTAAGTGATAATGAGTGAAGAGCTGCAAGGCAAGATGAGACAGACGATGCCTGAGGGGGGCTGAGATTTTCCTGATCTCCTTTTGGGCAGAGGCACATCCTCCGACCTTGGCAGGAGACAGGTGAGGAATGGAAACAACTGTTCTGCTGTTTGCAGCTGCCTCTTTTGCATATGCTTATTTTTGACCTTTGCTTAATTTTAAAGGTATTTTGCATCTTTATGGACCCTACAAAAGCACCGTGTTGTTAGCCTGCCTTATCCAGCTGTGCTCACTCCTTAAGGACGGTGCCTCACTGCCCTCCAGTGGTGCGAGCCTTCAGAACAGCTTTGCATTTCCCATTGCTTTTATCCCCTTAAACTATGTCAGACCCAGATCCTCACGGAAATTGTAACACTGATTTTCCATGGAAATTGCATGTTTAAATAGCTTTGCTGGCTTACTTTTGTTTGAAGATGCTGAAGGAGTTGCCTGGTCAGAGCTGCAGAGCAGCATGGCTTCATAGAGAGCTTGTCCCTTAGGTGTCCTATGGAGAACATGTCACATATACAGACATGCATACCTCTCTCTGAGTATGCACACACTTCATGTACGCCGTTGCCCCAGGTGCTAGATTTCACAATACAAAATACACACTGAAATTCATAGGTAGCCAGAAAAAGCAGGAAAAAGTTATTTCTAGGAAGGGGTAGTTTTGCCAGTGCAGCAAAGCTTCATTCTGTAAAGAAAGATTAACACCCAGCCTCCAGCATAAAACTATTTCACTACAGACAAATTCTGTTTGTTTTCTATGAGCAAATTTTGATAGATTTCTTTAAAAAAAATGTTCTGGAAAACAGCTTTGTTATTCCAAGAGCACAAAGATCAGCCCTACCGTCATCACTGCTGGTTCCTGCCACACTGGATTAGTCTGCTTGCTCAGCTTTGGACTGAAGTCTTACCACCTCCTTTCTAAAGGCACCTTTCTAAAGGCTGGTCATTCTTTGCTGTCTATCACTACAGATTAGCTGTACAAATCTTAGATGTGTAAAATAGCCCCAGGTGAGACCCAGCCTCATGAGGCAAGAGCTGGGTAGTGGAGTCCCTCTGCATGTTCACTGGGACTAATGTCACAGAATCATAGAATCGTTTTGGTTAGAAAAGACCTTTAATATCATCAAGTCCAACTGTTAACCCAACACAGCCAAGTCCACCACTAAACCATGCCTTCTTTGGGTCCAGTTTTATAAAAGAGACTGAGGTATGCTGAAAGATCAAATCTCAGTGCTTCCTCATAGACAAGCTATTTGCATTCAGCCATGTTCCCCATATTTTCCTATCCCTATATCATAAAATCATAGGATCATAGAATAGCCTTGGTTGGAAAAGACCTCTAAGGTCTTCAAGTCAAACCATTAACCTAATAAGGCTCCAAATAGGGGTCCACTGAAATGCCACTGATTAAGAGCTTAGTTTTTAAAAATAGATCAGATGCCTACAACTAGATAACATGAATTATGTCCCCACTTTCCATTAACACCCATGCTCCTGCTGCATGGGATTTCTTGGACAAGTATCTTTACTGCTGTGCACCCTGTTTGGCTGAGTCACCAGACTGACACACTGGCTATTCTGGTCCATACTGTACTGTTCTACCCAATCTGAAACATGCTGGAGGGACCTAGTCCCAAGTTAAAGAGGAGTCAGAGAAACATGAAAAAGCATAAAACCAGCTTCTTACAGGACTAATCTGTAGAGAACAGAGAGAATTTAGCTGACACCTTCCTGACATTTTTAGGATGCTAATCTTCTTTTGGCACAATTCTCACACCAATTTAATCTGGTTTAGTACAGTTGTAAATTGGAAACTGACTGAACTGGTGGTATGAGTATCCTTACCAAACAGCCTAATCTCCAAAAGTAAATCACTGCTTCCTGGAACAACCACATCATCAATACATGGCCACAAAGATGCCTGGGGAGTGTTTGGGAAGATCTCGGTAGCCATTCCGGAACAGTGCTGTGATCTGGATCTACTTATCCGGATGTCTGGATGTACCCTGTGAAATGAAAATATTCCATAAATCACTTCCTTGGCATCAATCTGGAAGCTCAGGAAGAAAGATCAAATTGCACAGCACACACCTTTGGTGTAGGCCAGAGCTCATGGAGTATAAATTCTGAAACTGCGTTGAGTTAGAACAGACAACCACAACGAAAATGGGCCTGCAAGTGAGACTCACGTGGTTGCTGCTCTTCAGTGCTACTCTTCTGTATGAACCAGGTACTGTGTCTGAAATTTTTCATGCTTGCAAGGAAATGTTACAGACAGAATTAGCTGCTAGTACAGAGTGGCTTGCTGGGGAGTGGTGGCAAATAGTCTCCTAGAATATTGCTGACAAGCTTTGTACCATAAAATTGTTGGTTTAGTTTCTCTTTTAAGTCAAAGATTCAGAACAAATGCATAGGTTATATTCCAGAACTGGAGGTGCTGAAGAATATTTTGTTTCTCTTCTGTAAGGGAACAGTTTGGGGAAGTTGTTCTCTAAATGATCTACTTCTAATATTCAACTTTTGAATTTAAATTATTCTATACTGTATGTTTAAAAATAATTGAATAGTAGAATCATTTTGGTTGGAAAAGACCTCTAAGATCATCAAGTCCAACCACTAACCCAGAACTGCCAATTCACCACTAAACCATGTCCCTAACAAAATCTATAGAATGAGAGAAAGAAACACAGAGCAGCCTGCCAGACCCAGGTAGAAATTTACTTCACTGCAGTGCCACGTTCCTTCAAACCTCAAACAATAACCCCAAACCATCCTTATAATCTTGTTAGTTTGAATGAGATACTTTGATCTTTAATTATCAGCTCGGACACCTCGAATAAAGTCTTGTCAATCCCTTACAAAAAAAGATAATTTCATGGAGTGTAGATTAAGGGACTGGCTCTATTGAATTATTTATAAGACAAAAGCTAAGGCAACCCAGAGGGAAGTTCAGCATCAAAGAGGACTGAGCTGCATTTCAAGAAGGTGGTCAAACCTGAGCTCTTCAGCAACCCTGTAATATTTGTCTTTACTCCATAGTTTCACTTTTGTCTTTGATTTGACCTGATGTAGACTGGAATAACTTTGACTGGAAAAATCACCTAGGATCCTGTCTTGTGTCCTGGTTCCCCAGGCACAGACCCATGGGCCAGCCATGCATGAGTCAGCTGAGAGTTCCACTCAAGGCACTGACTCACAGGTGTATCCCATACCACCTCATCATGCTCATTATAAAAGGAGGGAGCTCAGGGATGGTGGGGTTCTTCCTCTCCCTGAGGGTCCTTGGTGGTGGTGCTCCATTCCTGCTGTCAGCATTGAGAACCAGGCTGAGTAGAACCCTTTATGTTGATTATTGTCTCAATTTTGTTATTCTATTAAATCTGTTCATACTTCAACTCGTGGGTCTTTTCCTCTTTCTACCAGATTATCCTTCCCAGCTGAGGAGGGAGCCCTGGGTGATATGGGTGATAGACTAACTGCTATGGTTTAGCTCTGAGTACTGGCTAACCGTAGACATCTTGCAAACCCAAGACTTTAGTACCACTAAAGTAAAAGTCTGGGAAAATGAGTGTCTGAAGATTAAATACCAATTTGGAAAAAAAAAATAAAAAAAATTAAAAAAAAAATCCCCAAATGAAATTTCTCCTCATTTTAGTGATTGAATCAGGCACAGCTGTCCAGAGCATGCTAATTCTGAAAGAGCAAGGATATTATTTTTAAAAGCTGCCTTTTGAAAACATTGCTTTGACCTCTGGCAGCCTAAATCCCTTTTCCTTTCAGTGAACATGAGTAGATTTTCAAAGGTATTTAAGTGACTAAAACTATGGATTATCAAAACCACACAACCAGACCACAGGTGTATATCCTGGTTCTGAAGACCATTTCATCCCCTGGTATCTGAACTGTGATGTCATGGTCTGGTTTAATCAAACATACATTTTTAAACACCTTAAGCAGTATACAGTATATTCTTCACTGCAGTTAGGCAAAGTTGGGCTTCCCATGCAGACCTGAGCACGTATTTGCAAAGAATTAAGCTAGTGTGCTGCACTGTCAGCCAAAACTGTCACGATCTGCACGGCCAAATGGTCCACAGCCTCCCCTGCTACTGTGGTAATCACAAAGGGCAAAGGTCAGAACCCTTTCAACTGCCCCAGGGAAAACACTTTGCTCTTTGAGCTTCCATGAAATAAGGTCCTCTATAGTCATCTTCCAGTGAACTATGAGGGAATGAAGTGCTGGGGTCTGAACCCCAAGCCCTGAATTAAGGTTGACATATGGGTGGTTCCCATGGTCCTTTAAGAGGAGGGGATGAGTTTGCCTTTTGGCTTTCCTCCAAGGTACAGCCAGCCTTGTAAGGAAAGCCCTTGGGTAAACAAGCCCCAGGTGCCCCGCATTGGGTAAATGAGTGCCAGGTGTCCTGCTTTGGGGATAAAAGCTGGGACCACTTGCAGGAAGGGTGCAGTGTCTGTCTGTGAGGTGGATGCACTTTGTAGAGTTTCCTGTTGGGGAAGGACCTCCTTACTCTCCCTTCAACTGGGCCCCAGTCAGGTTTGGTGCTTGTGAATGTGGGCTCTGTGAGAACAATATGTGGTTACCTCTATCCTATATGATCAGCCTATTGACTTGGGTGTCTCCCATCTCTGCCATGGGAGACTTTGTTGTTTTGTTTATTCCACCGATCGTTGGTCGTGCTGTGTCATTCCTGGGGTCTCTGGGGTTGATGTCTGTTATGTGTGATCTGATTGACTTGTTTGTACCCCCAGTGATCACCCATATACTGACTTTCTTGTGTGCAATAGAATCTCGTTACTGGTTTGTTCTACTGCTGGCTGTGTCCTTTGTGCTAGGACTAGTAATTGGCAAAACAGGGAACGAGCGTGTCCTTCCAGACAGAGGGAGGAACCACAGGACTGCTTTGAAAACACACCACATAAAACACTTACCATTTCTAGCTTTATATCAACACACCCCGAGTACCATCTCACAGCAAAACATAACATATACCTAGAATTGCGATATGTTACATCAATGTTAATCTGTTTTTTTTATCTGCCACAGCAAATGGTGCACTGGGAGACTTGGAAACTGGAGGTCCAAACTTTCTATGGAATAAATTTTTAGAATGGATAAAATCCATATTTACACCCAAAGGTAAGAGGGTGAGACATGCTCTTGAGTGTGAACATACCAGGCATGCTTGTAGAGTTACACAAGCCAGCCCTGGGTGAGCTGGTTATCTCACCAGCACAGCCAATGATAACCTACCGTGATAGATCAGGTCCTGCATGCAGCAGAGCCATGTGAACAAGGCTGAATTAACCCTACTGATCTGGGCTCAGAAATGTCACTCACACTACCAGAAGTGAAGGTCTGTTGTATTAATGCAGTGCTGCACAAAACCTGATCTTTAAATTATTTCACCAATGTCTCAGTTCTCATGACCTTCAGTTCTGTTAATGATCTTGCTTAATTTTCCTGGTTCTTAAGTTAGTGCAAAGGTAGAATGGAAACCAGGTGTGTTCATACCCTGCTGAGACATGCACCAGTTGCATCAGTCTCCCAAATTCACTTAAAATTACTAACGGGAAGGTGTTCTTCTGAGCCACATCACCAAAAGTTAAAGTCCAAGGAACTGACTTTCTTTTCCATGAAGCCTGAGGTATTAATGATTTCACAGATCCTTGAAATGTCTTTTTTTTTTTTTTACATGGTGGTGTTTCTGTTTATTGACATATTTCCCCACCCCCTGGCCACTTCCACAGGTTCCTTCCCTACACCCACCCCAAGCCCAGCAGAGACTGAGACATCGCCTGCTCCAGGGACCTTGACAACCCTTAAGGAAGGTGAGGCACATTTGCATGCTGAAAGTCACTTCCAAAGCACAAGACAAATAGCATTCTTTATTTCCTTTAACAATGGCCACTCTGCATCTTTCCAAATGACTATTGCATGTCTAGTAGTAAAAATATCTACTATATTATTAAATATTAAATGAAGGTGAAAGTCTTTTTTTCAGCAAACTAAAGGGCTATGCATTGACTTACTGCCCTGCAAAGCCCAAACCTATTTAAGTTCATCAAGATTTCAGTTCACATGTTCACTCCTAATTGCTGCTACTCTCTCCTTTTTATTTCCTGAACTTTCTCTTGGCCTCAATGATGTCTTCTGCATCCACTATTGTCACAGAGGAAAATGCCACGTCAGCTCCCAAAACCCCAACCACAGTTTATGGAGGTTAGAACTGCCATTCCACAAGACCTATTTAAAACAAATGTTCTGTTAATTTGGGTTTTTCAGATGGATTAAGATGTGAATGTGTAAATCTGTAAAATATTCCTAGCAGATAACTACAAATCAAACATCTCTGTGAAGAAACAATGCCCTTCCAACACCTTTAAAAATATCAGTTTGGCAGGAATATACACATTTAATGATTAATACTGCTGAGCTTGTAGCTACAAATACAACACAATATGTAAAGCAAGTGTCCAGATGATTGTGGTTTTGTGTGTCCAAGATTTATAGAAACTCCAGAAACATTAAGGTGCACTTTCAATCAGATAAGCCAGGAATTGCTGTAATAAACATTTCCCTCTATGTAGCCAGAAAATCCTTTGTTATTTCACTTCTTGAACTTCTTAATAAAGTTGACAAAGCATGCCCCATTGCAGTGCTGGGAAACTATATACTCATAAATGTTACTGCCAAATGCAACACTTGTCTCTATTTCTGCTCCTCACACTCCTTTTGCTTTTCTCACTCTCAGCGAGAGAAATCTGAAACTTGTGAAGTAGTGCATTAACATGAAGATCTATTTCTGAGCCTGAAGGCAACTAAATTCATTACAAGTTGATTTTGGTCATTCAGCACTTACCTGAGTGCTCTTTTCCTCTTATTTCCATGGTTATTCCTTCTTGTCACAGCCTCTGAATCATCCATTTCAACCACGCCATCTGGAGAAGGTGGTGATACCTCAGATCCAGAAATCTCTTCCGCAGCTGATGAAGGTAAGAACAGACAGTATGCCATAAAATCTAATAATAATAGTGTTAAGATTGTTTAAAATAGATTACATTGGTAGGATTATACTAAATGCATAAAGTTTAAGATCAGTCAACTGCTAACTAATAATCTCAGAGAGGAAAGAATCCAGCTTATAAAACCTTGATTTCTAAAATATTGGGCTGTCCAAGCTTGGGAGAGATGCAATTATGAACAATTTGGAGCTTTAAGCTGCTTGTGCTTTTTGCATAATTTAGACATCAGCAAAAGTGCCCAAATATCAGTGCTTTTGTGTGGGCAAAAGTGGGTACTTGACAGTGGAGAGCATCAATGATTAAATCTGATTGTGATATTTTCACCTTAAATATTCAATAATATTTGACAGTTCTTTCCCAATCCTAAAGATGGAGATGCCCCCACCTAACACAGTACAGAAGCTGCTTCTCCATACTTTGCCCACTCATCCCCATTGGACTCTCTCACCAAGGAGATTATTTCTCTCCAAAAACATATTTCCTCAACCCTTTCACAGTCCTTTCAGCACTCCTGTATTCCTCCTTTGCACCCACTTCAATAAATGGAGAGACTGAGGCAGCATCTACACCAGGAACCCTAAGCAGAGCTTACAAAGGCAAAGTTATAGCTGCAAAATCAATTTTGAGTCTAAGTGAGCTAAGGGAAAGCCATACTGTATGGAAAATGTGCTCAATGAAGTTTTAATAAAGAGGGCTAAGAACACATTGCTTCATTCTCCAGCAGCTAAGAAGCTTAAAGATCCAAATTTTAAATATTTATTTATCATGGTATTATGTGGTGACAGACTCAGGCAGAAGTACAAGGGATAAGTCCATGTTTGTTTTCTGAAATAAAGCTTCCTGTATTTTCACACTTTTCTAGAAAAAAGACAAATCCAGATCATTTTAATAAAAAATTCTGATTCATATTCATGTTTGGTCATTATTGTTCATTGTTCCTATTTTTTTTTTTCTCCTAAAAGCATCAACAGACAATTTTGTCACCGAAACGGACCCCTTGATTGCATCTGCCCCAGTCACAGAGAGGACTGAGCTGTTAACAACTCCAGCACCACTGCCTACACCGAGTGAAGGTAAGAGACAGTCAGATACAACCTGTGTGCCCTGCATGGCTGAGGGGCAAAAATGTCACTGTTCTGCATCACCACGCAAGGCAACATTTGGGGCTCAGAAAGCCTCTGAGCTGCAAACAGGTTGTGCTTAGGAGACAAACCTTCTATGCTTGTCCCATCCATACACTCCTCCTCAGCACATCTTAGTGGTCCCCACTGGGGAGGGGAAATTAACTTCTACAGAGCTTTGGTGCAGCCCTTCTTCAGTGCTGATCGTAGTCAATGTGTGTGTCCGTATGTCCCACCTTTTCCCCATTCTCTTTGCTGGAGCAACTCTTATTCTGGCATCTATTTTGTAAGACACTTTGTACATTTTCAATGAATGAGCTGTTTTAATGCATCTATGAAATAATTTCTTAGGTATTAAAAAATCTTAAAACCGGAATTTTACCAGCCATTTTGCATCAGCCATCAGCTGAGCTGGGACCTTCCTATCCACCACATACCTATTCTTCCAATGAAGCAGAAGCTGATAGCACCAAGAGGCTTCAAACTCCTATGCAGATCTCCACCAGAGGAGATAACTGTGTACTGTGCCTCTGAACTTGACAGATGTCTTCAAGACACACAAAAAATGCATTGAACACTGTATTCAAAGTTCTTCTATCGATGGACTATTTCTGCTATGTCTTCAGTTGCTGTTTTAGCCCTCTGCAGACTCCACAAAGCAAAGGAACTGGTGGCCATCCTCTTTAGAGCCCTCTTCAGAACAGTGAAAGACACTTCCCACATAAACTAAATTCAGCTCTTTAAAGTTTTCCTCAGATGATTTTCAAGCCTGTTACATTCTTGATTCATTCATCCAAGCTCTCCTCATTACCTTTATCTTTCTTAAATGTGCAATCACCAACAGCAGCTGAGGTCTCATTAGCACCAAGGAGAATAAGTAGCTCCCATGCATCACTCTGTGAGCAAGACTGAGACTGGACTGGCTCACTGTAGTGTTAACACTACCAACTTCCAGTTCTTCCACACTCCTCCTGCACCAGCTGAAAGGATGATTTTGCCTTTGTGCGCTGGCTTTCTCTTGCCAATGAGCAACACATTCCACCTGTCTTTATGGAATTTCAGCTTGCTGATTTCTGACATTTGACAGTTTATGAAGATCACTTTGAATTCTCATCGTGCCCTCCAGAGAGCGCACAGATCTTGCCTTTCCTTCTGCCACTCTTCTCTGTACTGTTCCAGTGGCAAGGGCTGAGGATTTCATTATGGCACGGGAGCTGTGGCTGGCTGTTTAACACCCACACCATCTGTTAGTCCAAGATGCTGCACAACATGGTGAACAATTAGCAGGGCAGCTGATAATTCCTCTCTTTACAGCCTTTTTTTAACACTGGTTGGCTCCTCCAGCCTTACCTATGCTGTCAGAATTTCAGAGCTGTGGCTCAACGCCAGTGGGAGCAGCACTAGAAAGTGCAATACAGATTTGCTTACTGCTCCACCTTATTTTGAACAATATTTTCACGTTCAAGATCTAGGATCTATCCACCCTAATTTCTACCAAGGTTGTCTTAGAAATGAACAGACAAATGTTCAGCACAGCAGAGAAATTTCAGTCAGTGTTTTTCTACCTTTTTCCTGCCAGTCATTTCATTTTCAAAACGATAGAAATGAAAACTTTCCTACTTTGATTAATATTTTACAGTGCTTTGATCAGATTTTGCTGCTTCCCTTACTTATTCAGACTGGGCTCTGCTCCAGGTGAACAAAAGAAGTTTGCACTTCTTTGCACACGCCAGTGAAACCAAGTGGTCCCTCGAGATTTACTTTTGTTTGCTTGGCTTTCCAAAATTGAACAGGAATTTCTCAAATGAGTGATCTGTTGATGGAGGCTTAAGGAACGTAATACACGGTGTAGATATGGTTTCCTAATAATACCTTCATTACTATGAAACTATGTGCTTGTAACTACTAAGTGTTTTGCCTGTGTCTACTCAACCAAGTATCTGAGCAAATAATTTCACCTTATTTATGCAAGCTGTGAGGAATAGGGATGTTGCATGTTTAAAGGGAAAAAAAGACTCCTCTATAGCTGTAAATAACTTCATTACTTTTGTTTGTACAAACTGTAGGTAAACTGTTCTTTGGGTTAAAAGCTCAGAAAAACTAAGTGTTCCCTAATTCTTTTGATTATATCCTGCAGTTAACTAAGCACAAAGTATTGACTTTGAGGAGATGCAATAATTGATTATTTTCTTTTATTAATTTGCTGAAAGTAAAAAATTGCCTTTCAGCTGTCTGTAGACACCCCCACAAGAACACATTAAAGATTCTTGGGATTGTTACTTAATCAGTCCTTTATTTTCTGGGAAAGTGCTCGATTATTTCCTTAGAAAATTTAATAGGAAAAATGCCTCCCTCCCAGTAAAGCCATTTTTCATATCAGCTGAATCACAACAAATTTCTTTCTGCCTGTAATTTAAGTCAAGATCTGGAGCTGGATATAGAATTTTTAATCTGCTTCTTTGTCACTATTCCCACCTGGATTTAGATAGCTAATATAGTAGATTTATGATATTCATATGATATTTGGCAGTCTTGTAGAAGTTTAGACCTAGATCTTGGGAAGTGAGCCAAGCACATTACTGCTGGCGTTTCTTTACAGCCAGCATTTGCAGAGGCAAATGATAAGCATGGTACTGGGATGGAAGGAGCTTTGATCATGGTCAGCAAAAAGGAATTAGTTAGAGAGTCCTAGGAAACATGGCCCTCATTCTGAGTGGATGTGCATTAGTTGGTTACAAATGGCTGCTAGGTGACAGCAAAATGTCCCAAAATGAAAACCTCATAATCACAGACCCACCAAGGAGTAAGACAGGTGTGTACACTTGGTGCAGTTTATGATGGCCACAAACTAGGAGGAACTCAATTATGTTGTCAGCAGTGTCTCTTCTTTCTCTGAAAGAAAAATACACTCCAGGCCCATAAAACTAATTTGGAACTTCAGATCTTTAAAAGCCTTTCCCTCTGAAAGTGAGATAAATGTGTGGAGTATTCCGTAAATACCCAGCTCTCAGAAATGAGCCTGCTCTGTAGAAATAGCTCTGCTACTATTCTGGGAAAATGATGCTGTGCCAACCATCTGTTATGCCAGAGGGTTAGCAAGGATGGGAAAAGAAGCTGAACCAGGTATTATTTAAAGGAAGGAAAAAAAAACCACCCCAAAAACCCCAAACCATATTCATATTGATTGCAAGGTATCCCAGGAAAAGGTTGGTTTGGGTATTTGTGTTCATCCTTTAGACAGCACCACCGTATAGGTGAGAATGGTGGTAAAGAAAAGGTAGAAAACCTTCTCTCTGTTGCACAAAGCAGGGAAAGGTGGCAGCGAGCTGCACAGATGAGGATCATCTTCCCCAGAGATCAACACGCTGTGGAGGAGGACTATGTCCATGCCCATTGGGTACTGGATGTGGGAAGATGGGTTTGAGCACCAGGTTTGTTTGTTGACAGATGTACTCATGGCATGGGGTGGCAGTGAAAATGCCATGGCAGGAACACCAATGGTTAGGCAGAAACACCTGCAGCCTCCTCCAAGGCTTCAGAAAGCATCACCTCAGTCACGGTTTTGGGGAGAGCCCGGACTGTGCTGCTGCTTGTCTTGCCTTAGAACCGAAAGCATTCACCTGGCTTTCCTTCTTTTGATGGATTTTATTTTCTCTCCTGACAGTCCCTCTGGAGCTTGCCAATCCTGAAGAAACAGGTATGAAGCACTTCAGGGCTTGTTTATTTATCTCCAGTTTAGTCAAACACAACCTATCCCACAGCAGAGTGCTGATTCCCCTGGACTTTAGCTACACTTAGCCAAAATTCATGCTCTCTTGGAGGTGAGAGAGCCCTTACCTCACCATTAGCCCCAAAGAATTTAAGGCACTCAGGTGAACACAAACTCCTGGTGGCATCTGGGGACAGAGGTGTCACACACTCAACTCTTCTGCCTCTGTGGAGATACACACAACCACACACGTGGTTTCTATCCACCCTAAGGGCATTTACATGAATGCCAAGTTGAGGGGTAAACTGCTGTAACGTAGTTGGATTGGGGATCCTGTTATACCAGGCCTAATTACACCTAAATGACAACACTGCCTTGCTATGCTTTGTTGCTCAGTATTGGAAAAATTACTAAAGCATGGCTTTTACTTTCTCTTTGACAGTCCCAACTGAGTCCACGGCAGCTGAAACGACAGGTATTTATTGCTGGTCACTTACTGAACCGTGGTGAGCACAGGTACTGTCACACACGAAGGACAGCAGGACCCCTGGCTTGCACAGCACTCCCAGACTGAGTCCAGGAATTAACTAACTATAGGCACTCACATTTTCAGCCTAAAGTCAGGATTTTGCCTTCCTGCCAAGGCAATGCTGGCTGCCAGAGCCATGCCCTGTCCAGCTGCATTATTTGTTGTCTGCTCAAACTCAGGGTCTCACGGGAGGGTTTTCAGGAGGCGATGCACACCATCGTGCCAGCTGTGTCACTGCAGTGTGTGTGTTCCCAGCTGTATGCAGCAATGCTCTCAGCCACACAGCCAAGGGCTTCCCAGTTACTCACATGGCTCTGTGGAATATTGCAAGTGGCCAAGGATGCTGCTATGGGTCACAAGGCAAAAATATACATTTAAAATGCAGACAATATTTCATTTCATCTTTTCTTTCTCACAGTAACAGTCTCACCTACTCCTGAACCAGAAGACACTACCACTTGTAAGTAATACAGCGTTACTCAGGCTTACATGCTTAGTTGTCTGCCCAAGTTCTGGTCATGTATTTACTGCCTCCCTGTCTGCACTGTGTGAATAATCTCCTGGATTGGGATAATCCCAATCACCTCTCCCTTGGCTTCCATACACAGTAAAGGAGGGAAAAGGGCTTGGCATTGGTACAGGAGAAACACTTGCACTGATGAAAGCCCCAGGGAAGGGGAAACTGCTGGGGCAGACACACCACACCAGTATTGCAGGGCCTTTCACGTGGCAGGGCAGAAGCCTGGAGGGGGCCATGGCAGAGGCAGCCCCAACAGAGATGTGCTTTCCTCCCACTGAGGCTGCTCGTGCTCCAGGCAGACTTTGCAAACATCCGCCCTGGGCAGCAGCAGCATCTTCCATGTGCTGTGGCTGATCCCCAACCCCAGTGAGACCTGCAGGGCTCCTGTGGTTGGGGTACCCAGTGCTGAGACAAGGACTAACCTGTTGGTTTGTTTTCTCTCGTGTCTCGGACCAGCCCCTGCAGAAACCACCACACCTGAAGCAGCAGGTATGTACAACTTCAGCTTTACTAGGATTGGTCTAATGCTTGATCCTGGGAGGGAACTGACTCCCCATTAACAGGCCTTGCTTTGCTCATACAGTAACCTATGAGTTAGTAAAGCATGACTTTTACTTTCTCTTTGACAGTCCCAACTGAGTCCACAACGGCTGAAAACCCAGGTATTTATTTCTGGTCATTTCTTGGACTGTGGCGAGCAGTTCATTGTTTCTCATGTGAGTCATCAACGTATTTAAAACGTGGGCAATATTTAATTTCCTATTTTCTCTTCTCACAGTAACAAGCTCACCCACTCCATCAGCCTCCTCAACCTCTGAAGCAGCAGCCACTACCACCTGTAAGTAATGCAGCATTACTCTGGTTTATGTCCTTGGTTCTCTGTCAAAGTCGTGGTCTGATGATGTGCTGGCACAGCTCCCTGTCTCCACGGTGTGTACATTCTCATGGATCTAGTATTTAACTTGGGGGATAATTCCTTTGGCTTCCATGCACATCAAGGGATGGAAACACATACATACATACTTGTGTTGGCAACATACAGGAAACTGAACTTCAGATGCAAAGCATGCATTTGAGCATTGAATCACAGAACAGCCTTGGTTGGAAGAGGCCTCTAAGATCATCAAGTCCAACCATTAACCCAGCACTGCCAAGTCACCACTGTCCCATGTCCCTCAGCATGTGACTGCCTACACAAAGGAATAATCAGAATTAAATCTTTTCCCGTTAATGCTAGTAATATGTCATCTTTAGTATCCCAGCCCCTACACTTTCCCAATATGAGCCCTTTGTCCATGACAACTCTATTCCTCAGAACTGTTGCTACTAACATTTCCTAGTCTGAAGGCATTCACCTGATTACAATATATATTCATTGATTACATAAAAGAGCACATTTTCCTCATCCAGTCTCACTTATTTTCTTTTTTTTTTTTTTTCCCCACTGAAAGCCCAACCAAAATCGGAACCTATAAACCCAGGTAAGGCATTCTCATTCTTTTTTTCTTCTTCATGACTTCCCTTCCTAAGGGCAGTATATGCTGGGTAAGAGATGTGAGCTGGGAAAGCCTGGCAGGTTAATGGCAGAGGGTATCTGAGCACAGAAGAAAGGGGGAAGAGGGAGAGGCCGGGAGAAGGCAGAGAGCTTGGGGATGCCATTGCTCACCCAGGGGCTGCACGCTGCTGACACAGGGACTGGCAGCTGAACCATCAAGGGGATAAGCTGGCCTATATATGCACCATGTATGGAAAAGACATTCAAAACATCTGCCCTTAGGCTGCTGGCCAGTCCATGCCCATGTGCTCTGGAGGGCTCACAGAGCAAGCTCACCCTCTTCCCAGGAGAGAACAGATGGACAGCACTAACTTGTCTAACTTCAGGGTTAGTTGTAGGAGGGAGTAACGAGGTTTTAACAGTACACCATTAAAGCAAGAGACATTCCTTTCCCCTCAGCTGCTATTTCCAGGTACAGCAGCAAGCCCCACATTTGCATTTGCAAAGCACAGTAGTATTTATCACATGCTGCATTTTACTCTATGCTTACACATGGTTTATTAACATTAAATTTCTTCTTTTCCAGAAAACCTGCCTAAATACATACAGTTGATGTTACGAAGATTCTTAGCTGGCCTGTGTGGACTCAGGAGGCCTGGGATGCAAAGTGTAAAATTAGAAGGGTAAATATTTATTAGTGCACATGAGGTGTCCCAGCCAGACTGGGGCACCCCAAAAGTGGTTTTACACTGGGTTCTTACACCCTCCAAACATTCAGGTGCAACACAATTTGACTGAACACTCACATCCACATCACCAATGATTAATTATAGTAAAACTTTGCCAAACTCTGTTTCTACAGAGTTCTTGCTGCCTGTCTATTGATCCAGGTGTCCCTGCAGTCAGTCTTGCAGGAGTTACTGATCTATGCACCAGAAGACTCGACACCAACACCAGAGGGATGCAGGGATGTGCAGGGAACAGACACCTGAGCAACGCTTCCCTTTCATAACCCTCCCTCATCAGGCCACTGTGTGCATGGCTGGATGTGCTGCACACTAAAACAAAGGGGCTCTGCGAGTGACTTACGTAGAGCTGCGATGTATAAAGCGATGGTGTACTCACTCCAACATACAACAGAGAGAAGGATTTAATGAGCTGGGCCTTAACATGCTCACCACACCAAGGAGACTCCCAACGAGGCTTTGCTGGCCCGGCATCAGGCAGGGAAGGGTCAGTCCTCCTCCATGGCTCCTTGAGCTCCACTGTGCTCAGTTGCCATTCTCCATGGTTTTTTTTTCCTTCAAGACTTTCTGCCTCTCCATGTTGGTGTTTTCCCTCTTGAGTCCTTGAGCTACTAACTGAACCTAAATCAACAGTAATTGATCTGTCAGTAATTTCACCTCTCTTATCTCACACGGCTCTGCAGACTTTCTCACAACTCAGCAACGTTCTCAGCTGGGACCTGTGGCTGGGCCACCCCAAGGTGTCCCAGGATCCTCCCAGCACGGACAGCTGGGCCCTGTTATCCCTTAGCTTGTCTGACTTTCTAGAGACATTCCAGAAAAGGATTCAGCTATATTCTGCAGCTCTAAACTCATAGCCCATCACACTATGTCCTATTTCAGCACAGTGGAAGGATCCATTTCTGGCACCTTCTACAGCAGAAATACACATTCTCTTGCCAAACATTGACTGCAAAGCACACAGGAGTGCTGGTGCCCAAACGACATCCAGTGTTATAGTCTCCATACCAGGAAACTCCATCTAGATGATTTCTTGTCAAGTTTGCCTTTCAGGATTCACCATCTTTTTCAAATTCAGTGAGTGTTTCTTCATACTGTGCTCAGCCAAACCAAGATTTGTTCATGTTACCCTCTACAGCACAGAGCCAAACCTGGTGCTAGTTACAGACACGCATGCGGTGTCTCCAAATCCTCATGTCTTTACAACTGTAGCATCTGATTTAGCCAGAAGAGATAAGGAAAATACCTCAACAACCATTTCAAAATAATTCCTCACATGTGATTGACTTCATATGGACACCAACAAACACATACACCAAAGATACACAGTCCTGAAACACGTTTGAGTTACCTGCTTGCAAGAAGCAGCAGGGTTTTAAATGAACTAGTTATTAGGACAAAACCACAGTTTTTTTAGTTGGCTTTTTATGTTTAGTTGACTATAATATACTGCTAGAGAAGAAGAATCAGTATAAATTCCCAGAAGGTATTTCACAAATTATATAAAAAAAATTTAGAGAAGTATGAAGCATCTGATTAAA
The DNA here is from genome assembly GCA_028020825.1 of Podargus strigoides. NCBI lineage: Eukaryota > Metazoa > Chordata > Aves > Caprimulgiformes > Podargidae > Podargus > Podargus strigoides. Next base: position 4,623,343 of record CM051626.1, on the reverse strand, counting down.
TGGGTTTTGGTGAATTTGGGATATGGAATTGTTTCTTCATAGCTCTTCAGCAATTCTATGGTTGAAATAAAAAATAACTTCAGAAGGGTAACAGGCCTACACAGTGATTCTTTCTCACATACTTAAAAGCCCATCAGGTGCTTTAAATGTATACATTTACATACACATGTGATATTTATATTTGTTGTGTTACATATTATACCAACATACATATTTAAATTCCATATAGTTGCACTTGTGGTCAGGAGGTCTGTGCTGTGAATTGTGATTAACATCACAGAAAGTTCTGAAGGAAAGTTTTTTTGTAACCAATTAAACAAATGGGTTTAGTGACATTGTCACAATTTTTGTATGACAATTATATGTGGATTTTTTTTCCTTTTTCTTTTCTCAGGTGCGTAAGGGACCCAGCCTGTGGGAACTACTATTTACCAGGCAATGGGATTTTCCAGCTCAAGATCAGACGTCCCATACACCCAAGGGTTTGCCTACGGTGCAAAGTATCAGGGTGTGACAGATATAATTCTTCACAACGCTACAAGGGCTACTTAATTAGAGGCAAAAGAAGTGCAAGCAAAAAACCCATTATTATTATTATCTCCAAATAATAACAACACTAATAATGCTTCTTCTAACCACGGCATTATGTTGATCACTTATATATGTGATCAGTGTGGTACACATCGGCTACTAATTTCTAAAAATACATTATAATAGGAGATGTAAATCAAAAGGTATTTTAATCTTAACTGTACTTGCGTTCCTTAATTTCAGATCTTTTGCACCTATATTCCAGATATGTAACCCCCTAAACTTCAGTAAATCCTCAGTGACAAAAAGCAATTGGATCAACTGGCTGATTTTTTTTATCAAGACTTTGCTTCCCTCTCACAGTTCTTCCAGTTCTCCCTGTTGTCCCAAACAGCTCAAATATTGAGCATTTAAAGAAGAGTAACCTGCCTGATAGATGCACGCATCACAATGCTGCTTTCTGAGCTCACAAAGAGACACAAACCAAAGAATAAGCATCCCTCATAACCAGTAACTTCTGAGCAATTTCCTCAAATAGAAACTCAAAAATACTTGGAAAAAATATTGCACATGTACTGAGACATAATCTCTGTAATACCTATAAGCCATTACAATCTTTTCATATGTCAGGTTTTATTACTAGAGATTAGAACTATAAAAAATTGTACATCTAAATATATTTCATTATAAGCATTTGCTTCATCCTTTTTCTTTCAATATGTGTTCAAATTATACCACTTGGAGCCAAGAAAGTGGTTCTACACTTTAATGTGAAAATGTCTCACTTGGAATGACTTAGTGAAAAAAAAAAATGGAAATGAATAATTTTCAGTTTACACAGAGAAAAATAGCGTGTCGATTGCAGAATCGTACAGGAGTACAGCAGTCATCTCAGGGAAAGAGACAGGTTAAACATTGATAATCTGGTGAACTTGGCCTGACTGTGAAAAACATCTTTAAGGCCAATGCACAGTTTCCATATGGTGAGTCTTTGCAGATTACTCAAACTCATGATGAGATGCCCTGTACTGAGTAAGGATGCTAAACGTCTAGAGCCTGGGCCACACAAGACAAAAAAAAAATCCACTTTTTTCAGCAACTTTTCCTTTTATACTTCATCCCTTCAAAAAAGGAACTAGAGTCAGCCTGAAACTCAGCTTCCCCATGAATAACTTAGTCAGTTCTCAAGTGCCAAAACCATGCAGATCTCCCACGAAGGATCCATATCCCACCTCTTACCTGGTGGTTAAGCCCTGGCATTGGCTGAGCAAGCTCGCTGCCAAGGTCCTCATCCTGCAGGACCATAATGTTTGTCCTGAGCCAGAGTATTTCCTAATCATACTTAGTTCATACAAAACTCCATCACACTCGTAAACCTGCTGTTCTGCTTCTCAGAAGTAATGATTAGAAGTGCTTGAAATCACATTTTCCCTGCTGTTGCACTCCTGGCTGCAGGCAGTGAGAGAATGTGCCTGTAAATAGCAGTGTCACAACAGCTGAATCCTTGTTCCTTTGTACTAAAATGCACGCTAATTTGTTCTGAGGTTCTGCTATAGTAAACACCTTCTGTGCTCTTCTCATCTTTAAGGACTTTCACAGAATCACAGAACAGCCTTGGTTGGAAGAGACCTCTAAGATCATCCAGTCCAACCATTAACCCAGCACTGCCCAGTCACCACTACCACCCCATGTCCCTCAGCACCACAGCTACACAGCTCTGAAATCCCTCCAGGGAAGGGGACTCCCCCACTGTGCCAGTGCTGGGGAACCCTTTCAGTGAAGAAATGTTTCCTAATATCCAATCTAACCCTCCCCTGGCACAACTTGAAGCCATCACCCCTCGTCCTGTCACTGTTACCTGGGAGAAGAGACCGACCCCTCACTCACTACCCCCTCCTTTCAGGGAGCTGTAGAGAGCAGTGAGGTCTCCCCTCAGCCTCCTCTTCTCCAGACTGAACCCCCCAGTTCCCTCAGCCACTCCCCATCACACTTGTGCTCCAGACCCTTCCCCAGCTCCATTGCCCTTCTCTGGACACACTCCAGCAGCTCAGTGTCCTTCGTTGTAGTCCTTCCTATACAAGCCATTCCAAACAATTTGACTACCAACCTGTAACTACTAGAGTAAATTACCAGGATACCACAGCCATTTTTTTCTCAGTTCTCATGGACACAGCATTGATTGGCAGGGCTCCACACACCACTTCACACATTAAACGCATACAAAATAGTTGCTTGCATTTGAAAATTCCTTGCAAGTATGTGTGTGGGTTTAAGAAATGAAAGGCTACACAGAGTAAATGCAAATTTAGCATTTCCAGAAGCCAAAGGGAATTCAAATAATGTGCAATATCTTTATACATGTATTCAGTGCCTCCATGTTTAAAGGCAGTATAAGTACATTGTCAGGATGAAGAGAGAGATGCATTCAAAATCCTTAAAGCGAGCTAAAAATCAGAGAGAATTGTATTAAAGAAGGCATAGGTCTGATATTAGAAATATAGGACCATTACAGATGCACCATATCCCTGTTTGTTTATAAAAGGAAAAAAAAAAACAACAAGGTTTTGTAAAAATAATTGTTTTTACGGAAGCACCTAGATGTGTTCCAAGGTGGTCTGCACTGCAATTTGACTTTCTAGCAAACTTGAAAGAACAGCTGTTTGCACAGCCATGAGATACCTGCTCTCTGCATGGGAAAGAATCCCACCCCAGGCTCCTGGGTGAACTCTGGCTGTTCACACACCACACAGGCACTGCACCCACCCAAGGTCAGGGTAACAGCACACCTGGGGCACTGGCACTATCACAACCTTTCCAGGCTTTAAAGATTGGGTATCTGCTGCTGCAGAAAGAGATACTCTGGATTTCAAGAGCTGTGGTCCTTATAGAAATGCAAAGTCGTATAAATATATTGGAATAGGTACTCGTTAGACTCCTGCTAGAAGGAATTTAGGCTCTTAGGACTGTGCTTGTCTCCTTACCTCAGGAAGGAAAGGCTGATTCCTTTCATTCTTGTAGCTTCTACCATGGGACTACAAAAGTTTTATCAGCAAAGTGCTTGCAGTGCAATCTTCTTTTAAATCCATTACTGTGAATCCGGCCTTGTTCATCCATGAATGCTTCAGCAACAAGAAATTATTACTCCTGACAACCCTATTATGACAGTCCCACTTCACAACCTGAGGAATCCACAGCAAGGACAGGGAATGGTTTGCCCAGTGCAGCCTAAAGGGATAGGTGTCAAAATGAAGGTGGTAAAAACCAAGCTCCTTCTAACCAGTGCTAAGAGCAAACTGCTGAATGTGTCTGTCACGGGAGTCTGTCCATCCCTTCCAGAACATGTTAACACACCCAGACAGACACTTGATGAAATTAGTTGAAAAACATGCTTTGAACCCACAAGGGCTGACAAAACCACAGTTAAACTTACTCCATGTAGTACATATTAAAAAAAAATGGGCACAGCTGTTACTTTCTCATTCATATCTGGTAAAAAGGAACAGTAACTGAGAGATTAATCCCTCCCTCCTTGATACCGTGTAACACAAGATGATGATGAAATAGCAGGAGGTATAAAAGTTAGAAAAGCCTGACCTCCCCAGCTGCCACCACGATGCAGGCGCTCAGACACATCCTCCTCCTGCCTCTCATAGCTGCTCTCGCTCTCGCTGACGACAGCTCAATAGAATCCACAGGTATGGAAGTGCAGTCTTTTTTTCATCTGTGAAATTTTATTAACTTTTGCACAATAGGCAACAGAAGGGAAAAAAAGTTAAACATCTCTCTAAAAGTGCATCTTATTTTAATGTACTGCTGCACAACAGTAACACCCAAATGTACCAGCAACTGTTAAAAATGGTAAATAGAAAAATAAAAGCAATATATGACTCCCTATGACAATTTTTTAACTTAAGAGCTTGACTTTGAAGATATTCTCTGGAATGGAAATCTGTATTTATAAATTAATTCCTGTTATTCCAGTACAGGATTAAGTGACTTAATTGGGAAACTGTTGCTTTTTAGAAGAGATTTACTCATTGTTCCTTTGTTCACTCAGAAGCAATACAGTCATTCAATGCTCGATTTGGGGTCACCATTCTCTGCTCAAATCAGCAATTTACCTTATTAATGGATAAGCAGGAGAAGCAGGATAATGAAGTATTGCTGTAGGGCTTCTCTAGTGGTGCCTGGCTACAGAACAGGCCAGAGGGATGCAGAGGGAGGGTAGGGCAAAGCTGACCTTGCACTGCTCTTACAGCTGGGAGGTTTCATTTACAGTGAGAAAGGTCTCTCCTAAACTTTTCTCTCAGTTCACCAGCAAGCCCGACCTTTTTAACTGAGACTGCATACACTGTATAGGAAATTCTTCCTGCTGCTTTAGACCATTAGTTTTAGATTAATATTAAAGTAGAAAGGAGATCTTATGCTCAAACTGCATTACAAACTTTAGAGAAAGTTTCCCATATGCAAAAAGACAGTTCCTTTTGTTTCAAAACCACAACTTACTAGTTTCATTCCAAGCCACTGAGTTACTGTATTGGAAAATAATATCTCATATTAACCCTCTCCATGAATTTATAGACCTCTAGCACCTCCTTTCCCCTCTAGTTCTCCCCTTTCTGACCTGAAATGCTTCAGTCCATTTACTTATTCCCAGTCTGGAAGTTATTCTAAACTTCTGGTCATCTTTGTTGCCATTCTCTGAAGCTTTCCTTGTTTAGCAGTACCCTTTTAGAGATGGAGGGCCAGAATTGTATGCAGCAGTAAATATACAGTAATCCTATACATAGTCCTTTAGAAGCTCAGATCTGAAAAGCCTTTTGATTCCCTGGGCATAGGTTCCCAAATGCTTTTAAGTAAAGGGCTGAAACTTAGAACTGGATTCAATAGGAAGTCAGCGTAGAGAGAAGACAGGAGGGTTGAAGAGCATGTGGTGACAACCTTGCAGAAAAGAATTGCTGAGGTGTCCCATGTCACCTGGCATTTCCAGTTTTGCCATCGGTGTGATGTGTTCCTCCAACTCCCTTTTTTTCTGGTACTAGGCAAATGAAGATTGAAAGTAATTTCTAATATTCTTTTCCTATTTGATTCTTCAGGTTTCATAAACTGCAGTAATAGAAATGAAAAAAATAGCATTAGTACAACATTTTGCACTTTTGTTCTATGACAACCTGTCCCAGAGTCTTTGCACAGTGAAGGATGAACCGTTACTGCAAGAGAAAACTTAAGAGACCTTTGCAAGCTGTTTTTTGTTGTTCTTCTTCAGTAAGTGTACCTGGCTGTGGTGCTTCACTCCGTGACCTCAACAAAGCATTAAGGATTGAACTCAATGCAAATGCAAACTGTGTCTGGCAAATTCAGAGGAATGCAAGTCAAACAATTAGGCTCATTTTCTCCTATTTTAAGTAAGTATTTCCTCCAGACACTTTTGTACCGTTTCATTCCATCAGAATACAGCAAAGTATTGCCTCCAAATACTTCCCTGTATTGAATCAGTGTTGTGGACTCCAGAGTTCTCACTGTGTTTTTTCAATAGATTTGCTCCCTCTTCAAGCTGTGAAACAGAAAGTATTAAAGTATATGATGGTGCCTCAACTAATTCACCTCTTCTTGGACAAATATGTAATGACACTGATGCAGTCCCAGTACTTCAGTCATCTTCAGGCAGTTTAACTTTTCTCATAACAACAAACTCCGTGGCTTTCACACGTAACTTCTTTGTCTTCTATTACTTCTTTTCACCAGAAACAAGTAAGTCATTTAATATCATTTGAATTGCACCATTAAAAGAAACCTTCCCATTAAGGGAAAGTTTAGGACTGCAATATGAGACTATTAGCAGAATCTTTGATTAGTCTCACTCAGCTCTTCACACCTTAGAGAATGGTGTGGGGGAAAAAAATCAGTGAAAGGAAAAAGGCAGCAAAACAATACAGCACCTGCAGAGAGCCTAAAAAGTTAAGTTTTACTCGGAAAAATGATTGCAAAGGAGGCATTATGGGACTTCATATTTACTTACAGGCTTCTACTAAGTTTACTCAGTTTGCAAATATAGCATTTACACAGAAAGAGAATATGACCATCTGGTCAGAACTCCTGCTGAGTACAGGTGACAGAAGTCAGCAAGGGTTTGCATTCAACAAGCTCCTTACTTTTATTCATTAACAGGTAAGGATAGCTTGGACAAAATCAGTCTTAGCTTTGACCAGTTCCTCTGCTTCTGTTGATCTGAGTGGCATGGAATTAAGCTCTTAAAAGCTTTACTTTTAGAGTAGTTACCACATCCTAGTTCATGGTGCTCCAGTGTTAACTTTGCCACTGAAAACCTGCTGAATTTCCAGTCTGCATTTGTCTGTGGTTTGCACCAACTTGATTTTATTTTGCCTTTGTCTATCAAGTAAAATCTCTCTCAAACTTGAAGATTTTACACTTCCATATAGATCATGATTTCTCCATAGAGATTTCTCTAATAGAACATCCCTCAAGGTTTCTTTTGGTTGGTGTGGCCACCTTTATTACCAGTTTGTCAAGATGGCACCTAATTTATCCCAAATTTAGATGTAACTGAATTGTTCACAGTATCAAAGCTAACTCATTTACAGCCATCTCAGATGTCATTACACTGTGCCTCACATATACCATAATGACAACAGGCTTCATTTTGTAACATCAACCTGACCTGAAATTCTCTATAGAAGTTCTACCTTTAATCATTTCCAAAAGGAATGGATTCCTAAAGAAACAATCCTGTTAGTGACACAACCTTAGATCTTTAATGTATTTTTTCATGGTTCATTATATATACCATTATGTTACCAATGTATCTACTCTTCTTTTCAGAAATTGAAAATTGTGGGGGACAATTAACCGGTCCCAGCGGGACACTTACCAGCCCCAACTACCCAGCACCTTACCCTGAATTTGCATACTGCATCTGGCACATACAAACAGAAAAAAACTCAAAGATAAACTTACAGTTTCAGGATTTCTTGTGAGTAAATGCCCTAATGCTCCATTACTCTTCTCTCATTCTGTTTAAAAGCGTTAAACACAGGAAGCAGAAATGCTTTCAAGCTTTTAGAACATCTATATACTTTTAAAACAAACATGCTTTTCTGACTTTCATGACAAAGTAACTGCAATGTGTTCCACATCACTATACATTATCCTATAGCTACTGCAGTGCCACTCAGTGAAACAGTCACATCAGGTGACTGATTTGGAATGATCCAAATTTAAATCCATCAGTATAAATAAAGCTTTTGCTACATAAGGAACATGTTCACTGCCACAATGTGTGCTGTAATTGTGATTTAGAAATGAGACTCAAAAGAAGAATAAAGCAAATATTGTCCAAAGTATGTCTTCCTCAGTACTGCTGGCCATTGGGCAAAGAACATAGCGTAGCACTGGCTTAAGTACTCCCAACTGTAAGTGCTAATGGATGCATTGGCATAAAGAAGCCACACTGGCATGGGCTTTCCTGACCTATATTGTTCCTTCTCAGGGTTGGCCTCCCATATGTAGTGCTTTTTTTGTTTTTCCCTGCATCAGTTGACACTGTGCGTGGAGGAGAGTCTCAAGAGCAAGGGAATTCAAAGGGCAGGATCTTCAAGAACATTTATTGAGATATTCAGACTGCAGAACGCTGTGTAAGACTTCTGTATGAAATCTATAGGATTCCATAGGAAATTGTTACCTTGATTGCTGCCCTCTGAGATGAACTCTGCACAGTGTGGTGTATGTTCTAACCAGTCCTGGCCAGGGCCCACCTGCTGAGGAACAGAGATGTTCTGGAAGCACTCACCCACCACAGCACAGCTGGTGCTTTTAGTCAAGGGCAGCAAGCACTGAGATAAGCTCTCCTGCTCACTGATACAATGGCAAAAGCCTTCCTCTGGTGACATATACAAGAGATTTCAGAGACACACATAAGTCAACCCTACACTTTAAAAGCTCTTTGTTTTAAGATACATGATTATTTATGTATCTATCTATGTATGTATTTGAATGTGTGGATATTTTTAGTGAATAAGTAACAATCAATATATAGACAGTATCAGAGCTATAAAAACATGGCTGATCCAGCTTCTGTGGAAAGCAATAGCAAAATGTTATTTCAATGGGAGCAGAATCATGCTCCTAAGTATTTCTTTCCTTTAAGGATTTTCCATGCTTTATCTGGTTTTAGTAATGTATTTATGCGTTCTTTTATTCTCCATTCTTTTATTTCAGTCAACCTGAACCCATCACTTTATCTGCACTGGATCCTCTATCCAGTATGAGCAATATTCTCTATACTCAGATTTCCCAGTAATTAATTTTTTTCTGTCCACAGCCTGGAACTAGACCAAAACTGCCAATTTGACTTCATAGCAGTCTACGATGGCCTCACCACTAACACTGGCTTAATAGGAAAAGTATGTGGTCGTGCTCAGCCCACATTTGAATCTTCCTCAAATGCTATGACGGTTGTGCTGTCTACAGACTATGCCAACTCCTACAGAGGATTTTCTGCTCAGTACACCAGCACTCCCCTGCCAGGGCCTGTGGAGCCTGACAGTAAGTACACCTGCTACACCAACAGGACGCTGTTTCTTACTCTCACACATGATTATTCCCTTATAAATATTGAAAAGAACTAATAGTTGATATTGAGGATTTAAGCCTTTTTATTGGTAGGTATTAACCCTCTTTACATATAAAAATCCCACATTAGTCTCACCTATAGAGCATGTTATTACCTGACCCACCTGCAAAAGAAAGCCTGTTCTTTCACTTTTCGGTCCTTTTTCTGTCTGGCAGCACTGAAAAGTCTGATATTTTCCTTCTTCTGGACTAAGCAGGCAATTACCATCCTAGAGATGTAAAGATAAAACTATTTTTGACTGGTGAAATGTTTTGGTTCCCTGAGATACTCAGGAAAATGGTCTGAACTGGTTAGTCAAACAGGGCTTAGGTGTGTTGTAATTTCCTTTCCCTCAGAGCTGGACCATTTTCCTTATTGGTTCCATATGTTTGTATGCCCACCTTCTCACTAACCCAGGTGGAAAGGAAGCCTCTAAAGCCTTGATATCTGCCATAAATCAGCTTCCTCACCCCACCATTCTGCACTAGCACTTTGATTCCTTTTCCCTTTTCTAAAGGCTGCAACTCATTCTGCTACTGGGTTTAAAATTAAATTTTCAGCATGACTTCTACATGGGTTTGCTTATCTAATGTTTTTTAAGTCAACCACAAAACACTGTCCCAACTTCTGCATGGCCTCAAACGTGCATGAGCCATTTCAGACTGACAAATCAAGAACCATACAACGGGTTCAAGGACCAAGACCAGGTGAGAAACTTACCAGTTTGTGCTAACCTGTTTTGTTCTGTGTTTTCTTTTAATTTCTCTTTCAATGGCAGCATTCCTTACATGCTCTTCAGACAGAATGACAATTGTTCTGAGCAAGTCTTATCTGGCCTCTCTTGGTTATAATGAAACTCACCTACAGCTGAATGATCCATCTTGCAGTCCATCTGTAACAGATTCAGTGATCTTCTCCTTCCCATTGGGCAGCTGTGGAACAACTAAAAAGGTAAATGGAGGAAAAAAGGTTATGTGAAGCTAACAATAGCTTATAAATGACAAGAGCTTGTAGAAGCAGTTTATGAATAGCATGTGAATAAGCTAACAGCATATTTATTTTCACTTAGCTCATCCCATTGCATGTTTCCAGTCTTGATGTAGAAAGAACATTTTTCCTCTTTAAGAACCTGATGGTGAATGAGCCTTTCATAGGGAGTCCCGCAGAATCCACACAAATTAACCCCAAATGTTTCATTCCCTCTCTAACCCAGGTTATCAGAAGTAGCACAATGTTAGGTATGCAACTCAAACACGCTCTGCAAGCGATACAGCTGGCACTTACCCTGGAGTCACAACGAAGGGGAAAAACCCTAAGAGGTGAAGATTCCCAAGAGCTAGTTCATAGCATTGCTTTAATAAGGGTGACTGAAGCAGAGCTTTGGTACTTTCCACACCCCATGAGGTGTTCCTTAACCTTCTTGCTGTGTGATTGGTTCAGTGTTTTGAAAAAAACAGGAGGAGGGTCGACAATGGTTTTTTGATTGCAACCTGTTTCACATTTCAAAGGTACCTTGAGCCTCTGATAAGCACAGCTTTGTAACTTTAGTGCAGCTGCTTTCAACTGCACTGCTCATCTAATCACAACTGAGCACTTCATACGATTGCTTTTACAGGATGAAGGCCAGAGCATCACTTACACCAACATAGTATCTCTCTCTGCAACTGGCAACATCATCACCCGTCAGAAGAGCGTAGAGATTATTGCAAAATGCAAAATGGAAAACAATTCAACCTTAGAAGTCATTTACGTAACGAAAAACAATGTAATCCAAAACACAACTGCTGTGGGAAGATACAATGTTAGCATGTCATTCTACGATTCAGATTCATTCTCCAAGCCTGTACGTCAGTCCCCGTACTACGTAGACTTGAACCAAAACCTTTTTGCTCAAGTTCACCTTCATTCCACTGACCCAAACCTTTTGGTGTTTGTCGATACCTGTATAGCATCTCCACAACCTGATTTTGGCTCGATAACGTATGACTTAATCAGAAGTGGGTAAGACCCTAAAGTAATTTTATTTATTTCTCCTAATATGTGAGGAAATACAATATAAATGTCAACTGTTCTTTTATTTTTGTTTCTTTTCCACTGACCTTCTTCAGCAGACTGTGGTTGGAAGCTAAATTGCACAGGAATTTAAAGGCATTGCATAAACAGACAAGCACCATATTGCACTGGGGAGAGGAAAAAAGCACATCATTGTACGCCCACATGTGAAAAATAATGCCCCAGTTAAATGCTGTAGTTAACAGTAGTCAGCAATTATAATTGTATGTGGACTGCTTTAACAGATCTGCAAATTCTGTTCCAGCTGCAACAAAGATGACACTGTGGTAACCTACCCACCACTGGAACACTACGGAAGATTCAAGTTTAACGCCTTCAGGTTCCTACGGAGCTTTTCATCAGTTTATCTCCAGTGTGATATTTTAATTTGTGACAGCCAGGAAGCCAACTCTCGCTGTACCAAAGGCTGTATCTCCAGGCAAAAAAGAGCTATTTCTTCATATAAGTGGAAAACTAATACTGTAATAGGTCCCATCCGCCTGAAAAGAGATCTCAGGTCTGCTGACCACACAGGTGAGAGAAATACATAAATTAAGAATCTGATTAAGCGCTTTCTTAGGGTAAAACCATTACCTTCATTCCACTGATGAGTCAATTACACTAGTTCAAAACTAACGTGGCATCACAGCACTGTGTTCAACAAAGTCTGTGTTTTGTGAGATCATACAAGTACTTTTCACAGTGACAGACTGATGGCCTTTTGGACTAAAGCATGCTATTTTGAGTAAAAAAATAAGCACTCACTCATAATTACAAAAGCAGTAAGGATCTGACTATGCATTCAGAAGGAGTTATGAATGGCAAGAGATTTCATAATTTCAAACATGACTTTTTTGATGAAGCATATATAGGGACCAGGGCTCATTTCTCAAGCCACAGACTACTTAAAAAGCACACTCCATGTCAAGCTCTGTTATAACCTGTGTATCTTCTAACAGTCCACTCAATTTCACTCAGTTTTATTTGTTGTACTACCGAAAAGCTACACCAATGATAAACATAGATGACTTACTCCACTAGGTTAAATCCTCACCCTGTATGCATTGCCTATGAGGACAAAACTATGAACAAGACAGTCACTGGAACAAAAATCAAAAGCACCATGCTTTTAAATTAGAGCTGCAAAGCTATTTGCAAGACAACTAAGCTTTAGTGCCTCAACCTGACATACTCTTGAGCACAATTTGCAGTCTGCTCTACAGTGATGAGTACTGAGAGCTAACATAGCTTTTCCATATTTTGTAGTCTATTTTAAAAAGCTTGTACTGTTGCTCCCACTAAGCTCATCCTTCTAACTTTTGAGTCCAAAGCTTCACCTGAGAAAAGCACACTGTCACAGGTGTCAGATCTAAGAAATATCTAGAAATGCTAATCACTAAGAGCATGATCATCTTTTCTTCCTTTTTAAAAATAATTATTAACCTCTCTGAACTGTAGCAGCATTTTAAGCATGTTCCCATTTATCTCAATAATGAAAGATTTTTGCATCCATATGCTAGAAACTGAGCACATGAGAAGGATCCAAGTGCAAACAGATCACACTCAAAGTATTATAAAGCACAGATTAATTCTCATGATACTTTTCACTATTCACAGAAAAATTGTTTTACTGAGGACCAGCTACTAAACCATTAGAAGGCACAAGGTTAGAACTGTAGGTTTCTTCTTTGCCCAGCTTTGCTTCAGCAATACCAAAGAATTTGTTAACATTGTGATGTTCTGTGTTATTGTTTTATTACTAATTTTTACAACTCTCTAGTACTACAGATTCAGTTTGCAGTTGGTGTGGGTCAGCTCCCAGAACCAACCTATCTGAAAAAATACCTAATTTCCATTGAAATGACATGGTATTCAAAACTTTAAACATCCCACTTTGTTTTCTCTACACAGAATCCCTCACTAAAGCAGATGCTGAAGAAACCTCCAACCTGCAACAATACAGCTTCTACATTCTTTCATTTGTGGTTTTAATTTCAAACAGCATTGTGGCAGCTGTGATACTAAAACATCGCAAACGCCAAGCAGGATATGGCTACCAAAAAATCCAGAGCTCATATTAACCACCCCAGGATATTCTGAACTTATGTCAACTTCTATTCAGATTTGTCACTCAAAAATGGCGGGGGGGTGGGGGGGGGAAGGGTGGGGAAGAGGGAATCCAAACCAACCAAATTCAGGACCTTTCTTCTTTAAAAAAACCCAAACAGCAAAATCAAACTTCTCTTTTTATCTTTCTGAATCACTTTGAAACTGCACCTGGCATGAGTTACACTGAGGGACAACTGTGAGATGTCTGTTCAAAGCAAATTATCCTCTCTTCAAAATCTACTCCTGTGAGTTGCTACCATCAAGATCTGGCAGTCTTCAAAAGACTCAGTTTTCCTGGAGAAGAATATTAGGTAGACTAGATAAAGCTACTGGATTGTACATGTCTATGCTGCTTGCTGAGTCAACACTTGCCTCCCCATCAACAGCTTTTCCTCAATGCATTTTAAGACATCGAATACAACCAGTGCCTGTGCACCCAATTTAGGAGTTTACCATGAAGTCCCTATATGGTCCAAGTTAAATGGACTGGGTGTATCCCAGAAATCAAAGAAGTCCCCTTGAGAGGAACCACAAATGAAGCACTTACATTTCTTAGGACAATAAAACATGGATAAATACAAGTCTGCTAAGTATACATTCATTTCATTTGTTCCTGCATGGCTCAATTAATTTAGGAGGGGAAAAGTATAGTGACAGTCTCTGTTTAGATATCACTTAAGGAACCTAGATTTCCAAATGAGGTGTGTTCAAGTCAGCCTGTCCCTCTAAGCCTGACTCTTTAAACAGTTCAAGTTCAGCAATGCCAGTACTACCCTCCCTCTTTCAGACCGAGTATTAAACATCTTCAATAGGAGCACTATTAAATTAAACCAAAAGCACACAGAAACTTCATTCTGTTCTAGTGGTAACACGTTGCACATCAAAAATCAAGACGAAAAAGTGAACTGATTACACATAGGTAAAAAGATAAGCTGTAACTCAGTTTATTTGGAGTACTTCTCTCAACTGTTTCATACGGCTTTTAGCAATGCTCTTTAAATAAATAAGCCACAAAGGGCATACAAAATTCTTACATTTAAGAAAAAATACACATTCTTATGATCTTTCATAAAACTAACAACTGTGTACAATAGTGGGTAGAATTACAGTAACAAAACGCAAGTCCACAACACTGAGGTTCCTTACAGTTATAACTCCATAAATACTAAGCTTGGTAAAGTATAATTGCCCTTAAAGTACTTATGTTGAAGTCCTATATCTATATACATCTACCTCTCTCCATTAGAGAGCCCTTCGTTAGAATCATAGGGTGCTTGTGAAATTTTGTTTGGCTTTGAGTTCTGAACCAAGTCCATTAAAAGAACCATTTTATTATCTATGTGTGTCTGAAGAGCCTGAATTTGGTGATCAATATAGTCCATCAGTTTTTTCTCCATCAGATCCATATTTTTTGAGATGATCTTTTCCAAATAGGAGCAAATAGGCTGCTGTTCTACTCTGTGAAAAGAGGAAATAAAAGAATAAGTATAACCTATTTCTTAGTGACAACGGGCATGATATAGATCTGGGCACAGGAACTGCTTTTAAATGTAAAATCTCATTTATCAGACAAACTTTGGAAGGTATTAGGTTTTTAGCACAAGTCAAGTACTTAGCCTGCCAGCCATATTTTAAATCTCAGATTTTTTTTAATAAACATGCTAGAGTATGTAGTCATCTTCTTTCAACCTTATTTTTACAAAGGCTCAATTATGTGTTAGACAGCTTAGCTACATACAACAAAATCCAGGCAACAGTATACACAGAGTTGAAATTCCGTCAGCATGGCAAACTTCATACTTCTCAGCTAAAGTGTTTCAAGAGTTATACAAACTATGCAATTTCTTATTTCTGTATCTGCATTCTTTAAAAATAATGCACTTTCCCAGGAGCTGGAGGCATTCAGGCTCTATTAGAGCCCCAATTCCTATGCAACATTCCCACATCCCACCATTTCTACTATTGTTCCTTGGGTATCAAACTGTGTGCACTAGTACTACTAAGTCTGCACTGTAAGTGCTAACAAATGAGGAGGGACAGGAAAAGATCAGTGGGATGAGATACACTAAGTACAGCAGACAGACTGTGGCACATAGGGTGAAAAAAGTAGGATTAAAAATTTAGGAGGCAGTAGTAGTAAAAATGAAATAGTAACAGGAAAGAAAGACAAACTGAATGTTCATGAAATTGCAGAAAGGCTGTACTTTTTTTGAAATTATAAAAGGTGAAATGGAGGCAAAAGACACAAACAGTAACAACAAATGACATTATTTCTTCGGAAAAAACCCTTCTGTATTCAAGCAGCTCATCTAAAAAAATCAATTGTAATCACATTAATTGCCACACAGCCTTCAAAACCACGTATTTTAAGACTCACTATTGCTGTTAATAATAAAATGCTTACATCACGTTTTATTTTTTACCTTGTCAATAAACACAGTCAAACTCCAAGTTTAATAAGTGTACCAAACTTAACTTACCCAACACACTGACTGCTTTCCTCTTTAGTCACTGCATTTTTGCCAAAACGCCTATCGCCATCTTTTAGCCGAAGATGATTTACCTGACTACATAAATTTTGAAGAAAAGGAAGAAGCACCTGTGGATTAGCTACATTTGGGGTTTCACTCTCTTTTTCCTGCATATGCAAAGATCCCATGACTTTCAAATAATTTCTGAGGTCAACTGTACTTTGCTGGGTAGGAAGTCTTTCAGAATCAGATGTATTCCCTCTTTCAGGTACTTGTGTGTTCAGATCACTATTTATTTGTAAGTCTTTATATACTGTTTCACTTGTTAAATGATTTTTAAGAGGCAAAGGTTCACTGGTTGATTGATCTAGTGATGTCTGAACAGCTGCACTGCACAATCCATCCACGGCATGGTCACCTCCAAAGTCTGAATTTTTCCCAAAGACCCAATTAAGTTTGTCTCCAAAAGGTAAACTGTTCTGATGAAAAACAATATAATTAATATTTAAGTATTAAAATATACTAGAAAATACACAATAACAACAATAGATAGTTTCTAACTCAGCACTCTATTAGTGTAAAGATTTTAAAAGTAATTCTGAATTATATTCTTAAGGAAAAGCACAGGAAAATATTTTCCCTGTACATATTATATGTTAATTATCTTGTCAGTCTCTAAGTAACAAAATAGCTTTCCTGACTTCATTTTTACCATGCTACATCCCAAAGACTGAACATTATTAACATCAGATGGATTCAGGATTCTGTTGAAATAGCCTACTTTGCAGGATTAGAATCTAAATCAAATCAGTGTTCTGTAAGAGCACGTTTCCTTTAGTTGAAGGTAATATGCTTTTAATAACCACAAAGGAGATAAACCAGCCCATCTACCTACACCCCAGACATTACAGGGAACATGCCCACCATCCTTGACAAGCAGTGACAACAGAAACAAAGGAATGGAGAGTAGGGTCTCACTGAAGTTTAAAATTATGATGATAGAGAGTTCTTAACTCTGGACTTGCACAGTGACTGCTTGAGTACACAACTTTATTCATTGCACTCCTTATTTAAGGGTGGCAATAGCTAAACCACGATTAAAGTGGCTGAAAATGTGGGTTAAAAAAAAAAAAAAGAACCAAAAATCTTTGTCACTAAATCAGTTTAGAACATGCTTAACTGTAAGGTAAAGTCACAGATCAGTACTATTGATATTTACGGAAGAACAAAATAGCTTACTTTCTGCTGACATCGAACCATATCCATGAGTTGCTGAGCACCTGGAGACAATTTAGATCCCATAGATTCCATTATAGTTTGCACTCTGTCTAGATCTATGTTTGAGCCTAGTGAAGGAAAATCAGTTGCTAGTTTTGCAGACACCGTTTTCACCTGTACAATTATTTTACGGATGAGTACTCTTTCTTTCTCACCAATGGAGAGTAGCTATTGCAAGAAGATAAAAAAAAAATCTGGTTAGGAAAAAAATAGCTTCATGTTTTCTTTAATATGTATGGGACAATGCATTACCCTGAGTCTTGGGAAAAAGAACACTGAACTCTTTTCCAAGAAAATTAAGCTGATTTATCCTTGCTATTGCTCTTTGGAAAATTTTGACCGAAACAGAGCTGCCTGCATGACCCAAAGATAAGTGCTTAGAAGATCAAGGCCTGATTTAAGAGCAGTAGTTAACAGCCCTAATTACATAGTGACTGTTGATCATCTGCAGTTTATCTGGTTTACAAAGTTTTTTTCCTCTAAAAGAGTATTATCTTTCTCATGTTAAGCCTTCATGAAAAGAAAACTGATACAAATTTAGAACTCTGCTATCAAGACAAAGAACCATCTAACACATTTTTAAGTGATTATATGAAGTCAAAAAGTGTATAAAACCAATAATTTGACTAAGAGCAATACAATTTAGTCAATTAAGATATGAAAAAGACAAAAGGAAAAAAAACCACAATTCTGTTCAACTCCCTACCTTAATTCTACAGGAGGCTGCAGGGCATTCAAACTTAAGGTACTTTTTGTATAAAGTAACCGTTTCAGTTTCACTAGAAAAATAAAATAAACATGCTGTGACATCAATATATAAAGTACTTTTTTCTTTAGTAGAAATACACTGTTACCAGTAAATACTTGGATACGAAACAAGACTGACTGGAACATATTTTCAATGTGGTATATCACTTTTAATGCTTACATTCAACTTGTATAGAATCTTATGCAGTACATATGCAAAAAAGGATCTGTATGTGTACGTACATTATCTACTAAGGAGGCTTTTGTGGCTCAGTACGTTATTCACACATCTTCCCTGAGGCTCTGAGTCATCTGTTTTTATTTTGCTAATTAAGCAGCAGATGTGCCATGCAACGACTTCAAAACAAAAGAGAAGACATTGCTTTAATTCCCTCGGCAAAGCATGTAAATATTGATGGGGAAAACAAATCCGACTTTTTGTATTTTCTCTCTTGTTCTTAAAGTGTGAAATGGCTACGTACCCAAGAGACAAGAGATCTTTTGGTAAAGATCAGCTAAAGGAGACACGCTGAAGAGATGAGCAGACCTGTTGTCCAGAAAGATTTTAATTCCGTAAATGATACGGAACAGTTGCACCTGTCCTAACTTCTTCTGTAACCTTGCACAACAGAATTTCAGAATAGCACAGAGTAGCACTTTCTAACTTACTGAATTAAACGTTCCGCTAATTACAGAAGAACAGAAAGGTAACTAACAGAACTGGTATCGTCACCAAAGAGGCAGGGTTTGTGCAAGCCACCTGCAGCCGAGAGGAGCACACCGGGGTTACCCAGCGCCTGTGCCCATTCACCGGTTTCGCACAGACCTCCGAGAAAGTCCAAACCGGGGGGGCTTTTGCGGTGCAGACATCAGGTCTACCCAGCAGGAGCACCTTAGATATACAGGACGACGTTGCCAGTAAGAAAAGGGGCAGACGGTGTTAGGGATCCAGTAGCAAACCCCCCCTGCCACCCGCCTCAGGCACCCCCCGGTGCCCGCAAGGCCACGGCCGGCGGCCGCCACTCACCCCGGGGGCCGGGCGGCGCCCAGGCTCTCTCCGCGGCCAGTCCCGCAGTACTCCTCGCCCACGTACACCTCCATGTTCCGGGCCTCGCTCAGGATGCCGACGGACACCATCTCCCCTGCGCCGGCTGGCCGGCACTCCAGGTGCAGCACGCAGGGCGTCCCGCTCTCACCGCCACTCCGCCGCTCCACGACGACCGCCTCAGTGCTGCGGGGGGAAGCGCCACGGCCGCGTTGCCCCGCCAGGCCCGCTCTCACCCCGCCGCCCACCCAGGCCCGGCCCGGCCCTGCCGCCCCTCACACCACCCTCACCTGGCCTCACCGCCCGCGTCCCGCCGCAGACAGACCGCCCGGGCCAGGCCGCCCGCCGGCGCGCAGGGCCACGAGCACTCCGCCGCCACACAACACGGCTCCCGCGGGCTGCGGGGAGGGTCGGCCGCCCCCTCCGCCGCGCAGCCGCTCGCCATCGCAACGCTGCGGGCAGAACCGAGCGGCCGCGGCACCGGCCGAAGCAGCGCTGCCACCCGCGGCCGCGGGGCAGAAAGCGCCTGCGCAAGGCGGAGGGGCGGGGCTGCGCGCATGCGCGGTGGGGCAGCGCTCCGCGCCGTGGCGGGAGCGGGTGTCCCCCGGCCTCCTCCTCGGCCCTCAGGGGCTGCAGCGGGTGCGGGATGAGGAGATCCCCTCGCCCACCCCACGTCCCGCCTCCCGCTCACGGGGAGCAAGCGCTGGCACGGAGAGGAGCAGTGACTCAAAATAACACCCACAGTGGGGGCAAATGCCAGTGTTAATCCTTCTTCTAATAAAATAAAGCTCTCCCTGAGAGATGGAGGAACCTTACAAGCATGTCAGTGCTACAGGAGTTGATAAAAAAGCTAACTTCTCTCTTCTGAGCGACATGCTAACAGCGCACCACATCGCAGAGAGGCAATGAATAAAAGATGGGGTTCATTTAATTTTCAGTAGGATCCCAACCTCTGGCTGCTCCTGGCACCGCGGCCCGGGCACGGACCCGGGGAACGCCGGCACCGAGCTCCTCCCCTCGGTGCTGGGCTGGGGAGCGTTAATTAGGCTGAAAATAGGACTTGGACGGGCTTTGTACGAGCTGATAGGACAAACGGAGCTGGCACGTGTGCTTTTTCCCACAGAAGCCACTGTTTTATGTGATTTCCTAGCAATGGGGAAATGGATTTGCTCTGTTTTAATTAATGAATTAATTAAAATTAATTAATGGAAATGTTTTAGCAGAAAAACTGTGCAGTGTCAGCCTCCTTTTTGAGTTTCTAAGTGTGCATTTGTTTTCCTGCTTTCAGCGATGACACGGTTGCGCGGTGCCTTGGAGGACTGTTCTGATCCCGCAGAGTGATGAGCTGCACAAAATGACAAGGCTTTTGGTGAGGAGAATTATCTTTAACTCAGAAAGGATTGGGTAAAATCCTCGGCTGGGGGATTTTCATGTGTTCATATGCATTGTATTATTGATATTTTTGAAGTAAAGATGAAAAAAGGGAAAACAAGCTGAAATTTCAGAGAGTAGAATGTTTTCTGCTAGTTTTTTACTGAGCTGACAGTACCCAGTGTAAACATCCTGAACGCCCTATCCATTGGTAGCAAGACTTCATGTTTCTAATCTCATATCATCTCACTGTGGTATCAAAGTCCTTTAGAATAAAGCAGTTTGAGCCTGGCATGAGTTGGTGCTCTTTCTTCAGTTGGCACTTACGAAAGTGCTGCTTTTTATTTGCGTTGAGCTGTCTGACCAGTTTTTTTCCAACCTTAATGGATTGAATTTTACTTCCCGTTTCCTTAGCAGAGCTGAAGTATCGGAGTGCTTTTCCTGTTGGTTACCTTCGGAGCAGACGGTTCTCGTTCTTCTAATTCTCCTGTGTGGAGCAGCTAAGAGCCAGGTACATGGTGTCTGCTCCCATACTGCGGTAGTTTCTCGGGGAAATCTCATCATGTTAAAACACAGCCTGTTTTTGTTGACTTTTGGACTAACTTTAACTGGAAATCATTTTTGGATAAAAGGTAAGCTTTCAGTTTTTGTTACTTATTCAGGAAGTTTCTCCAAGTCTTCTTGTACTCTCTGGTCCTGATGGTACTGATGCACAAATTTCAGATTGAGTCACTGCTCTCCCCAGGTATTAGGCTATTAGCTAACCTGCTAATTGAGAAAATCTTGTTCAAGAAAAAAATGGTCTGGAAGAGATTACAGGTCAGAGCTTTTTATAGTTGAGCTCTTTGTATTTTTTTTTTCCTCCAGGATGTCATAGGTCTGTAAATACATCATCTTCCATATAGGACACTGGTTGTGACAACTGCGTTGCTGTCACTCTCATTGACAGTAAAGACTGGAGGAAAAGATCTCAAAGTTCAGTAATGTGAGGGAAATTCCTACAGTTTTGGTTTAGTTCCTCATTAACCCATTTCTATTTATGATTTGGCTTCAGACTTTAGATTCAGATGTAACACCTGAAATATTTCTTAGAAAGTGGTATTTTTATGACTTGCATTAAAGATGGTTTCCTGCTTTCGGGTGTCAAAATTTAAATTGTCAGAACTGCATTTCCACTGTTAGTTCCACATACACTTAACTCATGAAACAGAATGGATTTTGTGATTTCAATAATAAAATTATTGAAAATAAAGTCAGAAGTAAATATTGAGTGCCAATACTCTTTGCAGACCTGTTTGCTAATAGCAGCTTCCACATTTTGATTGCAATGGCAGTCTTTAATGTTAAACATATGCTATCTGAACCTAGCTTTTAAAAATCCTGATGTTATCTAATAGGTAGGGATCATCATTACACTGAAGAATCCTCCCTCTTGCTCTGAATGGGTGATTCTCTGGCTTCTTTGCAATTATAAATTCCTTTCACAGAAATGTAGGAGGCTTCGGGTGACTTTTTGCTTCAATAAATGAGAAGAAATCTCTTCATTTCCTTATGAAAGAACAATTTAAGAAGGAAGAAACCCCTTTCATTGTTAAAACCTGTGTTATTGTTGATTCTGTAACCTGTTTAAAAGCAATGGGTTTGTCTCTGTTGGTCCAAGTCAACACTCAAACCAGACTGATGAGCAGACAAGAAAAAGGGAGATTAATTCAAGTTCAGCCAATTTAAAAAACAAAAGTCACTGGAGATTGTTTTTGTCTTTACCTGAAACCAGATACTCTGAAGACTTCTTATCTTTAGCCTCCTGCATTAGCATTAGCTCTCTCTTCCTAGAGAGCCCTGCTGTAGATTTACAGTTCAGCACAGTCCTGGCACAGACGAGGTGATTTCCCAAACCTGAAGGAACTTAAATCTACCTGAGATGTTAGCATCTCTTGCACAGTTGATCTTAACTAGCCAGTGACTTCAAAATTTACTGGTTTTAAATCAGTTTGACCATTCCTAAACTATTTCTTCATCACTACCAAAGGATGCACTGAATACAGGAGGGTTGGGTTTGGTTTTTAAAAATTTTTCCTGTTCTTGGAGTTTTCTGTGATGTTACTGTCATATCAGTCGAGGGATTTTTTTATTATTTTCTAACAGTAGTTAATTTGTTTTGATAATGTCTATATGAAGGAATGACCCAAATTTATTATCCCCGTTACAATGTATGTAACTAAGAGGTAAAGCCAAGATTGCCAGATAGTTTTGGATGCCCAGTTTAAGAAAACTTGCTTGAATTTGCAGGTTTTAGAGCTTTACATCAGTTGTGTTTGGGGTGGTGTAGTCATTAACCTTGAATACAGTCAAAACAGAATTTCTGCAACTTGAAAACATATCTGTATGTTGAACATAAATATATGAGGCCACATCAGAAATTAAGAGTACATTGGCCATGAATGAAAATGACTTTCCCAGCATAATGCAAGAACTCTGGCAGAGACATAATGGACCAAACTGAGCATGGGCAGTTGGGTCCTGTACTGGATAATGCATTACTTATTGTTTCTGATTCCTTTATTTTTAGGTGTCTCTTCAGAAGAGACATCCAGACTTTCTACATTAGAAATAATTATTCCTCGGAGTCTGACAGGCAGAGAGAAACATCCCCCATTTTTTCACAAGGTTTGTTATTCTATCTGATTTTTTCTTCTAATGTTGCTGGTTTTCACAATACTGTCACACACACACACACACACACACACACACACGGTATATATAGACTATTTTTGTGAAGAAACATGCCCCACACTATCTCTTCAGATTCTCAGTGTTTTCAACTAGTTTTGAGTAAACTTCTTGCCACAAAGGTCTATGATTTTACTCTCAGTTAATGCCTTTCAGACTTCTAGTGCTGTTAACACTAGACAGAAGTGGGAAGAAACATGAAGAATATTTCCATGTCCTCTGAGTCAGATTAGATATTGAACTCGAACTCACATCCATTCTATATATGTTCCTTTGCTCACTGCACCTGGTCTGTGGGTAACCAGAGGATTTCAGCCATGTAGCACCTAAAGGGCTGATGCTCACTCTGTACAAATGATCCCAGAGAGTCACACAGGTTAAATGAACAAGTTAAAAGAGCCTTAATCTGAGCCTTAATTCTTCCCTTCTGAGGTAACTTACCTTTGCACCAGATACTGAGTTCAATTACTCAAGTAACTGTTAACGAAATAGCATTAGTCATCTTTGTGCAAACCACTTAAGGAAGGAAGAATCTGTGAGTCGTTCATCTGGCTGCTGGTGATTTACATAAGGAGTGTCACGAAACACTGATGTGGTGGTTGGGCAAAGAGTGCATATCTGGGCTGTGCCCTTCTTGGGGAACTGACTCTGGCCACCTTCATCCAAGCTGTACCTGCCTCCTCTCCACTAGCATCTCAGGACCACATGAGCCTATAGAACTATAGCATGGCAGTCTAGGTTTAGCTACACTAACACCCTTTTATTTGTGTTCTATTAATAGCACAAGCTTCACATTTTCTCTTTTTCTGTAGAATCTGTATTTTTACATTCCTTCTACAAATCTGTAATGGCAGACACATTGAATTTCTTGTGTAGTTAGTGTACTTTTTCATTCTGTCCTCTATATGAAAATTTATAGCTTAGTGGAATTTAAGCTCTCCATAGGAAAGAATGTAGAGTGTGCTGCTGAGACTTTGAATGTCATGAGGGTTAGGAAGGTGTGTTTCATAAATCCGGTAAATAATCAAGACATATGTAGTAGTTGGACTTCTCTTGTCAAAGAAAATATGGAACTGACACAACCAAGTGGAAAATCACCTAATTAAGTGATATATTTTGTTCTCTTTTCAGGGGCATTCAGATGACAATCTTTCTTACTCAATTAAAACCAGAAATGGAACATACCTCCTGAAACTGAAGAAAAATAAGTATGTGTTAGAGTGTTCTAAGAAGTCATTCCATTTTAGAATTTAGTTGCATATAGTATGCAGACTATAAAAATACAGACAAGTATTTTTATACTGAAAAAATTCAGATGAAACCATTTAAATGGCAGATTGTAGTAATTACAAAATGACTCTGTTAAATAGTGTCTCTTATGGTACTAGCTTGCAAATAGAAGAGAATCATATTTTTTCCTAGTTGTGCAGAAATTTATTTTGATTAAAAATACCACAAGATAGTAGATCTCAGAAAATCCTTACAGAAAATTAGAATTCAGCTCAACATTAGCTGTCTATTAGTGGGGAATAGAGGGTTCTTAGCCATGTTATATTTGAAGAAATTCGTCTAATACTGTTGTTTCTCACTCCTGAGCCTGTAATAGTCCAGGCCCTGATATAACATAGTCTGCTCAGATCCTACTCTATGGATATTTTAGGTAAAATATTTCAAAATAACTGATATTCCAAATAGTGCAGCTCATTTTTGAGGTATTTTGTTTCATATGTGTGGATTTCAATAGTAATTTAGAATGAGTATGTTGCTAACAGAATGTAGTACTTACTGGGATCCTTGACTTATTTCTTGCTTTCTAGACTGTTAAAAGAGCAATAGTTTATTTTTGTTTCCAGAAAGCTTTTTAGCGAAGACTTTATGCTATATACATATGGGGAAAATGGGAAACTGGAGGCAACACAATCAAAAAACAAGGTATCGTACATAATAGAATTCCCCTTTTGTTTAAAAGTTTCCTCAAACCAGAGAAGCCAAGCTTTGTGAATTGAAGCCATATTAACAATTTGATAGAACTGAGGATGACAACAAGGATGTGTATTCATCTAAATGTATTTTCAAAGCAAAACTGAATGCATAACCATTAATTCTGAGTGTCTTCGTATCTCTATTAATAGGATAGTGAAAATTGGTTACATTTTTGACACTGGAGGGGGAAATGCAAGTGATGCACGTAAAGTATCTACAGAAGAAAAATATATTTGCTGGAAAAGAGGGTTTTTTTGTGAATTTTCACATTTGTAGCATTTCTGTTTAAGAGTTACCACTAGTACAAAACATAAGGATGGGCTTATGGACCTTATGAGGGATGGGCTGTTTATGGTGATGCAGCATCACTGTTTTCCAAGGTGTAAAAGGAGATGCCAGGAGATTGTGCCAAGACTGAATCTGAGCTACCTGATTAGGGCAACTTTGCATAGTGTGTGATTAAAGGTACAGTGGCAGCATCAGAGCTCTATAGCTTTGAGGTCCTGAATCAGACGAGCCTTGCAAATGCTTTTGGGTTTAATTTCAACTTTCAACTGCATGTGAGCTCAGAGAGACTTAATTGGGTGCTTTTTGCATGGGAGATCTTCTCAGATCAGCCTTTGAGAGGTGTCTGTTTAAGAACAGGACAAGGAATGTAGATTAAAAGATTTTGTAAAAAGATGGTGACGGGTTAACCTAAAAAGCTGGTTGTTTTCTAGAACCAAGGGAGCAAATGCTATTGTAGTTACTCATGTCCAGTAACACTTTACTCCAAGAAGGTTGAGATTACTTTTAGAATAGGAAACTGTGTAAATTTGTAACAGCCAGCCTTCATGTCATGCAAATAAAAAGACTGGTTAGAAAATAACTTTGCATTTGAAGGCAACAACCTTATTTTGTCATTAATTATGTGGTTTTCTTTCTTTCAGACACACTGTTATTATCATGGCACTGTTGAAGGAATTGCTGACTCAGTGCTTGCTCTCAGCACATGCGATGGCCTTAGGTATAGCCTCTTGCTTTTTACTTCAGGATAATTAATTGTGCAGTGAAAAACCAGTTGCTATTCATCATACAGCTGGAGAGAAAACACTATCCCATCTTGCAAATTTTTTTTAAGATTTCGCCTTTTGATGAAGCTGAAACTCTTTACAAGTTTTATAACTTCCCTCGAGTACCACTTTTTTCCCTTTTTTCCAACATTCCTTCAGGGAAAAAGAAAACATGAGAGAGAGCATAATCCAAATATAGGCAGAACACAGTCATGAACTCAGGCCTCTATTACTTGATGCAAATGTCTTGACCAGAGAAAATTTTGCAGAAGACATGCTATCTGATGAAGATTTTGCTGACCTTAACACACTCCTGCAAACAATTCTGTCTTTATGAATGGGCATGTTTCACAAGACAAACCATTTCTGTGAAAACATTTTCACCAAATTTGAAACAACTTTTTTTTTTTGTTTCAAATACCACAAAATTACATTCATTTGAGAAATGTAAAGGGGACAGATTAATGCATAAAAGATAATGGTGTTCTCCCCACAGAGTCAGCCCATGTGAGTTGGGAAAATGAGATGGCATGTTACAGCAAACTGTGCAGGTATTCAGAATAGAGTGTGTCCGTGCTGCCCTGTGTTCTCTGAGCTTGGCTTTTCAGCTGGGCTTTGGATATACTTGTTGGTTCTAGTAGCCTTGTTCAGTTTGATGTCTTTTTGACAAGCGAGAAGAGGCAAATGGGATAAAGTACACCCATGTATCTTTCATGTCTAGTATCACAGTGCCACTCACAATGAATAATGACATTTTTCTGGCATTCCTTTAAATGAAGAATAAAATGGTCAACATACGAGTATTTCAGGTAACACTGGATCTCACTAAGCAGAGCAGATATTTCCTTTTGGCTGTTCTGCAGACTGAGGTTAGCAGAATCCTTTATTAGCTTGAATTCACATTTTTGAGGATTTTCTTTCACCAGATATTAACTAGGGAATTCTTTTTCTAAATACAGTTTTGAGATTCTGCAGAATGAGATAAAAGTTTCTGAAAGATTCTGGTACAGCAAATGACCTGTTTCTAAGCCATGGACAGATGCAAAATCTTTATACTTAGCTGCATGCAGAAAAGCAATGCTGCTGATGCCCTCATAAACACCCTGGTGATCACTCTTAGCCTTTCTTTCTGTCTTAGAAGGTATCTTTTTCTAAAATCCTAGATTTCTTTAGCTGCATGGGGCTAGGAGTGAGACTAGAGATAAGGACTAATAGAGAGCCTTTGCATCAGCTCTGTACCCACAATCCAGACTCAGTGAGTAATGATTTGGCTTTCCCACTAACTGATTCAAGGAGCCCACCCTTGTGTATGATTGAGTATTTTAAATAAGTTCTGTTTCGTCTTGCAAGATCCTGTTGGGCATTTGAACTTACCTCTATACTAAGATAAGTTAATAATTTAGTTCAACACAGTGATATGAACAATTATAGTTTTTAAGTATTCATCTGTCATTCACTCACCTGGTCATAACCATGAGGGAAAAATTGTGAAATAATTTCTCATTTTTTTCTGATTATTAGAGGAATTCTCTACATTGGTGGCAAATGGCATGGAATGGAGCCGCTGAGCACATCCAGAACATTTGAACACGTGTTTTACCAGTTGGAAGATACACAGGATATGCCCTTCCAATGTGGTGTGCTGAATGACAGCCTCCATCATGAGAAGATATTTGTGAAGCAGTCTGTGAAATACACGTTTTTATCAAACAGTAGCTCTAGCAGGGGAAAGCTTTTGAGGGTAAGTACCTTTCTGTTACTCTCTTGAGAGCTGCAGTCCAAGCCATCTCCTCAGTCTGTTCCAGCAGCCAAAGGTCTCCAGAGCTCTTGCTTTGGCATGGTATCACTGCAGGTGGGTTTTGCCTGGCAGGCCACTTCCTTGTTGCCTTCATTTTCATGGACCCAAAACTGGTGGGAGTACCTGCTAAGCAAGTTCTGAAACAGCAAAACAGCACAACAGGAATTTAACACAGCTTGAAGCAATTCTTCAGCAGAAGAGCAGAGCTCTGCCCAAGACAGTCGTGGGTATGACATGAAAGGCATGAAGCCACCATTCAGCCCAAGCACCCCAGTGTCTGACCAGCTGTGAATTACTGACATACAGAGATTTATTTGGAAATCTAAGGAAAACTGGCTTCTGAGGCCACATTAAAAAATACATTATTGCTTCATAAATCCATGAAATGAAAAGCAGGAGAACAATAATAAAAACTTGAACTAATTAGTCATTATGTTAACTTACTGTGCTTTCTAATTTGCAGAAGAAGCGAGCTGTCCTGCCACAGAAAAGCTACGTGGAATTATTTGTAGTTGTGGATAACAACAGGGTAATGATTTAATCAATGTTACATACATTTTATTAAACCATCACATTTTTTCTCTGATATTCTCATATGATATTTTACAGTATTTGCTGAAGAAATCTGATCCTGCTGCAGTACAAAAGGAAACAGTTGAACTGATTAACTATGTTGATGGGGTAGGTCAGATAAGTTGCTGAGATTCAGTAGCTTTTACTTTATCATGGTTTTCAAAAGAACAGCTAATGCAGTAAATCTGAACAATTATGTTCTGAAACTGTATTTGGAAGCTTACAGCAATTTGTAATGCATTTAAGGTACCTCATGAATCTATGCACAAGTTTTATAGCAGTGTGGACACAGGGAGAGATGCAAGATGTTTCTAAACCACTTCCCTGGGCTCCCAGACTTTGGCTGCTCCAGGAACATGTGGTGTCCAGTAGATTTTACAGTTCCAAAAAGAGGATTTCTCCTGTATGTAGTTATTTTTTATTAAGCAAACTGTCAGTGCTGTGAACAATTCCATAAGCCCTCTGAGCAACTGTTCCCAGTTTCTTCTCAAGACAATTAGCTAAGAAATGAAGGAACGTGGTCTTTCCAACTTCAGCTGAAAGATATGTTTAGGTACCTTCATGAGGTAGATGGCCTTCAGCCATTCTTGCCTCACATCAATCTGGTAATTATTCAAAGAAACTGAAGTTATGTCTCAGTCATTATGTTCAGCTTAATGTTTACTCTGTAGTAGTGAATCTTTCATAATTCAGCTGAGACAGACCGATGGACGGTAATTATCATTGCATTTTTTACAGATGTACAGAGCATTAAACATCCAGATTGTTTTGGTTGGATTAGAGATCTGGACAGATACAAACCACATATCTGTAATGGATGGTTCAGCTGGAGATGTACTGAGTAGATTTGTTTCTTGGAGACAGAAAGATCTTCTTAAACGATCAAGAAATGATGTCAGCCATCTCATAATGTGAGTGTTTGTTCAGTGGAAAAACTAGCCATGCTGTCAGTGTTGTTACTGTATATGATTTTGGGTTTGTGTATGAATGAAAATATAACTAGAGTAAAATTCACCCAACTTCCAAGCTGTTTTAACCTGGGAAAATGTCAAGAAACAGTAAATGTCAAGAAACAGTAATGAATTCTTTATAGATAATCAACTGCAGGTGGTTCTGCTTGAGCAAGGGGGCTGGACCAGGTGACCTCCAGAGGTCCCTTCCAATCTCAACCATTCTGTGCTTCCATGAACTCAGAAGCACTGACACAGCAGATTTAAGTGATTGGTTATTATATTCAAGCTCTGTTATTTGGATGATAAATTTCTTCTTGTCTTCAAGAAGACCAAATCTTGACCTGCAGTATTTGTTTCAGACTCATCAGTGTCTTTTAGTAGAAATCATGAACTTTCAGCCCCTCTTTCAACACCACCTTCAAACTGCTTTTGTTGCAGAGGGAGAAGCTCTTACGATGGATCCATTGGAATGGCTTTTGTGGGTACTGTCTGCTCACAAGTCCAGGGAGGGTCAATCAGCACTGTAAGTACATCATCTTGTGGTTATTGGAAAAAAACTAGCACAGGAACTGCTAAGCTATCATAGATGTGCTTCTAGTGAGACCAAGAGGTACCTGAATAATTGAAGGCTTTCCCCTGTGCATTTACACAACCCAGAGTTGTCGATGCTGTTATTACCAGACATTGCTTCCACAGAGGTACCTTCCAGAGCATCCTAATAAATAATGTGCACTTTCCTGACCTGTTTGGTCAAGTCACTCAGGTCTTGGAGTGGTACAGTTTCTTTCATGGGGCTGATTTAGTCCTGAAATAATTTTTTAATCACCTTTTTGTAATTTAGCTAGCTCAAGGTAGTATAAGAAAAACTCATTCTTGGGGTGGGAATGCAGCTACAAAATAATGTGAGTTTTTTGACTCTTTACATGGATAGACAGTGAACATAGTGCACTCTATTGTCAAGTGTCTGGAATTCTCCACAATGTGGCTGTAAACAGGCAAGAATTTTAAATTGGGCACAATTAGCTAGAAACTAGTATTTTCTCCTTCACTCTTGGGGCTGCACCAGTATCTCCAGAGGTTCCTGTCCTTACAATATGGATGCCACAACATCATGGGCAATCTTAGAGGCAGATTCTGTTCTCTTTTTATAATTGAAGACTCCATTGAGATCAGTGCCATGACTGATTAACATTGTTATTCAGAAGATGATCCTAATGGAAGAAATGGAAAGAGTGGCAGAATCGGGCCCTACCTGAAAATAAACCCTGACAAATTGTCTGTTCGTGCTGCTTTTGCTTTGTAACACAATTTATAGCCTCTGAGAGACTTGTGGCTTGAATAAATCAGCAGGTAGAAACTTATTAATGTCTTTAGTTTTAAATTTTTTTAACACTGGTTCTCTTCACCAGTTGAACCATAACAACATGTTACGTCATGCTACAGTAGTTGCACATGAATTGGGGCACAATCTCGGAATGAAACATGACGATAAAAGGTGTCCTGCATCCTATATTATGCACAGCACAGATAAGTAAGATTTCCAGTTATTTTATTTTAATACTTGTTATTTATCTGCAGTGACTATGCCTTATAAGCTGTGAAACTCCCATGAATCTTGAAGAACTGTTGTAATGGGGAGTTGTTTGAAAAGTTTAATCACAGAGGTGAATTCACTGACTTAGGTCTTGACATCATTTTAAAGTATTTGAAATGTTATCTGTTTTCTGATCCAGTCATTCTTTATTTGTAGCATTCCTAAACATCTATTTGGATTTTCTTAATATTTGTTTTTTTAATGATAGTGTGTTGCTGGTTTCTTTACTCTGCTGAGAATGCTTTAAATATATGCACTGGGTCTGTGCAAACACACAGCCTTCACACAGATTCTCTTAACAGTTAAACAAAACCTGTCAGCCTGTGTTTCTTTCAGTTCACTTGTTCTTTGGCTTCCTCTTAAAAGAAAAACTTCATATTATTTTACCTATCTACATTTGTATTAATAAATCAGGGTAATTGAACACTGGACTAAACTACTATAAGAAAATGCATTCCTGAGTTCTTAGGGACTCCAAGTTAAGGTGAATGTCTTTCTGAAAAGTATTTTTTAACCAAACATTTTTTGACTCAGTACAGTCAAGGAATTTCTAAGGCTTCTTTTATATAGGGCACCAGAATGGATAATCTGATATCTCTGGCTTCTGAAAGTACTTGCATTTATGTTATACAGAGTGTTTTTAACTTCTAGTATAGTACTCTAATGCAAAATAAAGTTAAAAGGAAGTATGTCATGATCTCCTAATGTTATGAAACACAGTATTTATTATAGATTAACAATATTTTAAGGGCTGCAGTTGTATTTTTTCCTGTTAATAAAATATTTATAATAAAAAAAAAATACCATTGTGCTTTCCAGTGGATCCAGGAATTTCAGCACGTGCAGTTCTGATGATTACGAGAACCTTATTCTACGTGGTGGAGGAAACTGCCTTAGAAATCCTCCCCAGACAAGTAATGTTTACAAAGAACCTGTCTGTGGTAATAATGTGGTTGATAACAAGGAAGAATGCGACTGTGGCAAACCGCAGGTAATGAATGAAATTCAACTGCACACTTGCTGTATGTCACGTTGCGTGTCACATGTCACGTCACACATCACGTCACATCACAAGTCATGTCACATCATGTCACATGTCATGCCATGTCATACTGGCCTTCAGGTATACCTGATTTGCTTTAATATCTGAGGAGTTTTCCTTGTAAATTTACATTTTTGCAAGCAACATGGAGATAAATTTTAGAAAAAGCCTAAAATCATACTTTGACTTTGCTATGAACTTGGTTAAGGGCCATGGGGCTTCCCAGGACTTTGAGCCAATGGTTGAGAAGTGCATTTCAGTGCAGAGTATGTGGAAAAGCCATTGGTTTTTGTGCTGGTTTTAGCAACATGGATATTTTTGTCACATGAAAGAGACTACCTATAGAGCACTTAGAGGTTTCCTAACTGTAACCCTTAAGCTGAGTCCACAACAAAATTACTTTTGTTAGTCATATTTGCATTGTCAAAATGTCCCTCAAAGAATGGGATGACTCATTCTTTAGAAAATAAAAGCATCTCAGAGAAGACACCAATAAATCAAAAGGCTGTCAGCAAACCTTAGTGCCATCATATAGGCCTTCTTCTGAGCCAAGAAAAGAGACTAACATTTCTGTGCATCAAACTGCTAGTGGAAAAATAAGATGGGGGAAGGGGTGAGAAGAAGTGCTATTTAAAAAGCAAAGTGTTCTGCTTCTTCTGGTGTCCATTTAAAGTGTAAACAGATATTTTTCTGATGACTTGCAGTAGGCTGGTTTCTGTTGGAGCAGAAGTCTGTCAAGCTCAGCACATGCAAGAGAGACAGTGTATTTAAAGTTTGGTTTGCCTGTGCACTTAGTTTGCTGATGCACTTTCCTAGCTATATAGGGAGGTAACAACATTGTGTCCCCTTGTCCCTGGTTGCTCTTCAGGAATGTACTAACCCTTGCTGCGATGCTGCAACCTGCAAACTGACGCCTGGGTCACAGTGCGCGCAAGGACTGTGCTGTGAAAATTGCAAGGTAGGCTATGTTTGATTAAGCTAAATTGATACTATTTACTAGCATTTTTTAATGTTTGCAAAGAGCTGTTATAGTATCTCTTGACAGACTTTCACATCAAACTACATTTACCAGTAGAGAGCGTGTAAGCAGAGATTTGTGTCCAATGACTCCTGGCCAGTAGCTTAGACATGGAATGTGTCACCCCTCACAGGAGGCAGGAGCAATTAGGGGGCTCAGTAGCAGTGATCTCCATTATGCAAAGTCCATCTTATCCAAAGTCTATGACAGCTGGATGCTTTTAATGCTTTTTAACTTGTGTATGTATTGTGTATTTGTACGATCTACCCTAGTCCTCTGCAGGCTCAGCTCACAAACTTTGTAGCTACACCACTGGTTTGGATATTTTGGATATTTGTTAGCTATTGATCTGAAAAACTATTTTATCTTCCTTAAAATCACAAAAGGTTCCCAGTTGTCTTTGTTTCATGTTGGAAATTCTGCTGTTGCAAAATAAAAGTAGGGTGACATTCCTCTCTGGTTCTAGTTTAAAGTGGCAGGAGCAGAGTGCAGATCAAAAATGGATTTCTGTGATCTCCCTGAATACTGCAATGGAAGCAATGCCTACTGTCCAGACGACGTTTATATCATGAATGGTTACCCATGTGACAACATGAAGGCATATTGCTACTATGGGGTATGCCAGAGTTTTGATTCACAATGTGAATCTATATATGGAAAAGGTATGCTTATAATTTAATGTAAAAAGACTTGTAGTCTCCTAATAGACATTTCTGGTTTTTCTTTTTCTTTCTTGTGTTTTTAAGACAGTGTAATGGCTTACTGAGATACACTGTTTTTTTGTACAGGGGCACGAAAAGCACCTGATATATGCTTTGAAAAAGCAAATATTAAAGGAGATAGGTTTGGAAACTGTGGAATGAGAGGTGGAGTGTACAAGAAATGTCCTGTTCAGTAAGTCACCAGCAAATAAAACCTAACCCTAAAATCTTCAGTGCAAGAAATACATTCTGTTACAAACACTTAGAGCATGAGATTTAAAAGAATATTTCCTTGAAACACAAGCTAAGAAGTCTGACTGGATGCTGTATTTGCACTGATACTGGGTTTTTTTTCTGTTCACCTTGTCTCTGTCATTTGTTCAATACAGGCACAGTCTGTGTGGCAAGCTCCAGTGCACATCTGTTAGTCTTCAAAATCTTCCTGCTTGGAGTGTTGTCAATAATGCATCCGGGGTTTTATGCTGGTCTTCTGACTTCGACTTAGGATCAGATATCCCTGATCCTGCTCAAGTTCACGATGGAACAGCCTGTGGAGAAAAGAAGGTAAGATGAATCACAGCAGTATCACAGAATATATTCAACCAGCTGGAAGGTTTGTCAGTTTCAGAAGTGTGGCATAGCTCTCTTATTTGTATGCCATAATATAATTAAAAAATCTTCTTTCTGAGATATACACATACAATTTATTAGCTCTTCAAAAACTGGAATGCTACAAATCAGTGAACTACATCATCAGTTATTCAAATTACTCCATCAAAATGCATCCACAGAAAATCTGATACAGATACAGCTATAAAATTGTGAAGTACTGAATGTTCTATCAACCCTTTTTCTTGACATTTAAGCAAAAGCTGTAAACTTGTGAACATATACATTTATACAGTATGTTTATAAAAAGATGGGATTTTTTGAAGTTTTGTATCTGAAAGACACTAAATACTTTTTCCAGGCCTGTGTAGATTTTGAATGTGTTGATGCAAGTCATCTAGGCTACAGCTGTGATGTGAAGCAGAAGTGTAATGGTAATGGGGTGAGTAGATGGTGTTTTCATGCCCTGTTTCTAGAAGACAGAGATAGGTGCAAAATCCCTGTACAAAAGCTATAACCAGCCAGGTAGCCTTGTTTTTTTCTGACCTGTATTAAAAGTTAAGCCCACTTTTTTTACCTGTAATTCATGTTGCCAGTATACTGTAAACCTCTTTGCACTAACATTAAAAGACATTTCTTCTGAATTTCCCTAGGGAGTTCTTAAATATTACTGAGCTGTCAAGTTGTAAAAGGAAAACATTCCTCTAAGGAGGACAGTCTAGTGATTCCTGCTTATATAGTTCTTTAAGAGAAATCAAAATGGAGTCCTGTAAAACTGAGAAGTTCTATAAAACTGAGGACTGCAATCTATGGCAGGCAAATAACAAAACAAAGGTTAACTTCTGCAGAGGACTGACTTCTGGTATGAGTGTCACTCAGTCTTTTGGGATGTTATGGAGGGGGAGAGCTTATTCCCAAGCAATACTATGCAACATTTCATTCCCACTTGCAATTCTTAATGTGCAACTCCAAACATATACCAGAGGTTGAAAGTGGCCTCTTCCAGGAAGGCGTTGTTCATTTAACTAATCCCTGTTGTATCGACTGTAGGTGTGTAACAACAACAGGAACTGCCACTGCAACTCAGGATGGGCCCCTCCATTCTGTAACCAGACAGGCTACGGTGGCAGCGTGGACAGTGGTCCAGCTCACATAGGTACAGTACTGAAACTGGCCTTTATCCTGCCCCCAGTGGCTGATAAAATAATCTACTATTAGTCACAGGCTGACTTGAGGAACAAACATCATGTGATGTGTATGTTTGCAGATATCAAGGAAGTTTGTCCAAGGGAGAATTTCACCTCTATTTTGTCTGAGATAAAAAGCAACACATGAGTTGCTTAGAATTACTGTTATATTTTTTAAATAGTTAGATATTTACTTAGGTATTTAAAACAGAGTTCTGATAAAATGGATGTCACAGAGGAAAACTATAGCTTGAGAATGAAACCAGCAGCCTTTATATATGGAAAGGGTCTCACAGAAATGAGAGGGGTTAAGGAGCTGCACACAGCAGCTGGCTCGTGTAAGAGCCATGATGTTCTGCAAAGGGAAAATGGAGTAGATTTTGCTGGCCTTCACACTGAGAGACCATGCAAAGTTCATCATCTGTAGCTTGGCGAGGCAAAAAACAATTCGTATTTTATCAAATTTTACTAAATTTGTATTTTGGGAAAGACAAAAATGTTTTATTAATAGCTTAAGAAGACACGCAGAAAAACTAAGGTTTAATATGAGGTTAAGCAATATTACTTGATTTCAATTCTCACATGATTTCAATTCTTTTTCTCTAGATACATCACTTCGGGATGGTCTGCTTATTTTTTTCTTCCTTGTGTTGCCAATAGTAATCCTTATTGTATTAGCAGTAATTAAGCGTGATGCAATAAGAAGAAAGTTTTGCAGGAAAAGTAGAAGACAACACAGGTATTTCACTTACTACAAATGTGTACTTGGAAGCATGCTCCAGATTAACTAAGCAACCCAGTTCTATGCTTTATCTATACAAAGAATTCCATACCTCTTTAAAGAAAAAGATTTCCTTGCTATCAGTAGAAGTAGGTAGTTTAATAGCTGCTACCCTGCTAGTAGGTAGTTTAATCCAGGTGCTCCACTTGTCAGTTTTCCAGCATTTTTTCCCAAAATACATTATACTTTCCTAATTGTTACTGATAACTGTATTGCATGGACACAGGAGCACAGAACATTGAAATTATTTGCCAAGGCCAGAAAGGGATGGAGTTGGAAACAATCCAGATCTCTGAGTTTGTAGCCTCATCCCTCGAAAAATACCACATCCCTGAAGGTAGATAAATCCAACGGGGATTTGCCTGATGACGTGGTTTTTATTTCAGGGATAACAATGTGCAGCAACCGAAGCAAAATAACAGACCAAGTAGTGACACAAGAAATAATCAGGTAAGGTAGATGCATACTTGCATTATTTTGTGTTGAGTAATGCAGATTATACAGTGCCTTTTCTCTCATATAGTTACTGATGACTTTGTGGCTTTTGGATACATTGAAACCATCTGAATTTCCAAGTATTTAAAATAATTTATAACGTGTCAGACAGGATTTCTGTTAGGGTAAGGATGAGCTTTATTGCCTGTCCTGTCAACCCAGGCTGTGCATAGTATGGGATGGAACAGGCTGCTACTTAGCAGAGCAGCCAAAGATTGGCTGAATTCTGTGGCCAAACAGCACAGAAACTTCTCAGCTGGGCTGAGGATCTAGTTCTGAGAAAACAAAATAAAAATTATCAAAACATTGCAAGAGAATATGAAAAATGTCACAGGGAATGAAAATTAGTTCTAAAATACCATTAGCTTAGTACTGAATAATTAGCCACACTTTGAAATCTGTGGGTTAACTTGATTGCCTGCAACATCTTTTCCAGCCTGCCACATCAAGCCCTGATTTTTTTACCATATCGCATTTCCCTGGCCCAAGGTTTGTAGTATTTAATTCTTTACTTCACATTTGCTATGTTTATATTGCTGTATCACTGGAAGCAAAGTTCCTAACGTCTCTTGTCCTGCTTAGGAGGATTTTTCATACAGCATCATATGAGATAAAATAGATTAAATGCTTGAAGGAGAAATGCTGTTTTACTGCTTGTACAGAAAACTGCTTAATGGGACATGTAAATGCTATTAGGGAGAGGAAAAGGGAGAGGGAGAGGCAGAGAGAGTTAAATATAATGTTAGCAACTGTTCAAAAATGTTAAAGAATCAGTTTAGCAATACCAGTTGTCTCAATTCATGAAACACTTCACAAAACTTGTTTTCCACACTTCAGGCAGCCAGTACAAACCCCATTTCCTGCAGTTCCTTCAAGACCTCAACGACCCACAGTCTCACCTACACCAGCTGTCTGAAAAGTCTCCTGCGAGCCCTCAACCAACTCTTACAAGTAACTGGTCTGAAAAAAATTAAAGATTGCAGTCCTCCAGCCCTCTCCTTGTGCTGCCAAAACACCTCCCGAAAGCACGTACCTCTGGGAATGACTTGGTGCTACGAGGCACTGAACACAGATTTTGTAAGATCCCATTATTTTGCTAACTGCCTCTGGATATATTTGTGCCTCTTCTACCTCACCTCTTGTGGTTTTTAAGTCAGAAGCCTGAAGTCTAACTCTTGTTAGACCAACTCTATAACAACATCAGAGAACAGGACTCTTCTGAAGTGCAGCCTTACTTGCAGGTCGGACAGAAGTGAACTTGGTTATTTACAGACATAATTTATTCACCTCTTGTCATATGCTGCTGTGAAAATGAGAACTTAAACTGACCTCTTGGGAAGCCTGCAGCCTGTCTACCTCCTGGGCTGTCCCCTCAGCAGTGCACAGCCAGGGACCTCCCTGGCACCCGTGAACGCAGCCGTACCTGCGTGCCGGGCTCACGGGCAGTCCCTGCGCATCGCTCTGAGCCGTGGCTGCTGCAACCCTATCAAAGCTGGGATGCAGATCCCACCTCTCATCACCCACGAGCTGTGTTACTTTCCAGTTCAGGTAGTTTATAAAAGTAACCTCATACAGGGACACTAGCAATGGGAAAAACTGTAGATAATGTATGAGAGTCTCAAACAAGCCAGCACTGTTGTTAGAGAAAATGTGGTATATCAGGACACACATTATACAACTTAACAGTGTTTACTGCTTATTACAGCTCAAGAGTTTTGCTAGAAACAGATTCCAACACAAAAGTGACAGATAACTTTCATCATTCTAAATGTGACAATTGGAAAGCGGTGCAGATTTAAAAGAAAATATAGGAAGTTAAGTAGTTTTACAAGATGGTGACTAATGGAAAAGGAGCTGCTATGGCAAGAAAAACCTCACTGGCAAGAACAGTGCTGTGGGCACTGATTGATCTGTGTGCAGGAGAGTGAATCACACACTGCCCGTGTTCACATGGAAACTCTGGGAATATGAACTAGCAAAAAGACTAAATAAATTATGGGATGGCCCCGACAAGAAAGTACTTGGAATCCCTCAGGTGGTCATTGCAGAGAAGAGCTGGACGGAAGGACCCAAAACGTACTGCAGGCAGGAACCTGCCTGGGGAAGGAGTGCCTTCCGAAGAACTGTCGGTTTTCTTAATTCCTTAGAGTCTTAAATTGTTATTACCAATTAAATATTCTTATCATTTAGACCTTATTAACGAGCGTATTACAATAATATAATTTAACATTAATCACCACTGCCAGCATACTCAGCAGTATCTTGATTTTACGACTCTCCAAACACACCCCCCGCCGGGCACACCCGGGATCGCTCAGCCGCCTGGCGCTTCCTGGGTCACTAAAACGTATTACTGAGTTTATTGCTAAAACACAACCAAGGAAAAGCGGCTGATTCTGACCCGAGGGACGCTGCGCGCCTCCCCCGCCAGAGGGCGGCCCGTGGGGAGGGCCCCGCGCATGCGCACAGCAGCAGCCGACCGCCGAGGCGGCGGCGGGGCTTCTGGTTGCGCTGGCGGCGGCGGAAGAGCAGCCGGGCGGCACCGAGCGCCCCCGGGTGGGGCTGTGCGTGCTATGCGGGCTGCCGGCGGCCGGCAAGTCCACCCTGGCCCGCGTCCTGCAGCGGCGCCTGCAGCAGCGGCCGGGCTGGGCCTGCGGCCTCCTCACCTACGACGAGCTCATCCCGCCGGAAGCCTTCGGCGCGCGCGAGCCGGGGGCGGGGCCGGCAGGGCCGTCCCCATTGGTCAGTGCGGCTCTCTCCCCGCTGCTCGAGCTCTGCTCTCATTGGCCAGCCGAGGCGTGTCGCGCACTGGTCGCGCGACGGCGGCCGTTGCCTGGCAACGCGGCGCGTGCCTCATGCGCGGCTGCCGGTGCCGGTGCCGCCGCGGCGGGGCCCGGGGAGGGCGGGCGGCGGTGCGGGAGTTGGGGCGGGGCAGCGTGGGTGCGCGGGCCTTCACCCCTCCGCTGCTTTCCTCCGCAGCTGTCTCGCTGGAAGCAGAGCCGCCGCGAGCTGCTGGAATGCCTGGAGCGGTTCCTGCGGGCGCTGGTCACCGGGTCGCCGCTGTCAGCCTCCGCCGCCGCCCCGCGGCCCGCCTGGGAGCGCTTCCTGGCCTGCTGCCGCGGGCAGGGGCTGCTCCCCTCGGCGGAAAGCCACGCCGGAGGTGGCCGTCACTGGGCACACACAGCCGCGTCTGGGCCCCTCTACCTCATCCTGGATGACAACTTTTATTATCAGAGCATGAGATACGAGGTGTACCAGCTGGCTCGCAAGTGTAATTACTGTCCCTTCCTATGCATAAAAACAGCTTCAGCTTTGTGGGAAATTCAGTTTTCTTTAACTGCCTTTCGAGTACTTTTCCGAAACATTTGTTATTCTTAATTGCTAGGTTCCTGCAGTATAGCAAGCATCAACTTAACTTTATTACTGTGTCATTAGAAACAGCATGGTCACTTACAGCCTGTCTTATGTATGTTTGCTCTCAGAAATTACTGCTTGGGCAGCCTTGAAGGTAAAACAGTTTGGATTCTTTTTAGGTGTGTGTTATTTGCAGGTTCAGAACTAGCGTAGAAGTTACTCATTCGTGTAAAGCCTTTGTTGCTCTCAGTGATTTTACTTGAACTGTTTAAAGGTAAAACTGTGTTCGTGTTCTTCTAGATTCCTTGAGCTTCTGCCAGTTATTTTTAGAGTGTCCGCTCGAATGCTGCTTGCAGAGAAATCGTCTGAGAAGTCAGCCGTTACCTGACCAGACAATATATTTAATGGCAAGAAAAATAGAAATGCCAGATCTCCAGAAAAACACTTGGGAACAGAACAGCCTCATCCTGAAAAGTTCTGATTGCACTGCAGAGGATAAGTATGTTATTGTATTGATACTAGGGCTTTCACTGTCTTCATAAATGACTGGGCAGAAGCTTTTTACTGTATCTAAACAGTATGTAAAAAATATTCTGGTGATTTTTGGAAGCCAGTCCATTCCACATAATAGATGGCAGTTGTTGGGAGCTCACAGCCACCCTTTTTTGCAGAGATAACCTCTAAACTAACTGCATTTCTAAACTGTTGTTGAAACTTTATGTAAACTGTCTGAAACATTAAGACCAGAAATAATTGGCTCTAGTTTTAGTTGTAATTGTTTTTCAGCTAATTTGCTGTATAAAGATTATTTAATTGCGTTATAAATTTAACTGAAAACTGGCTCTTTTTTTTTTTTCCTGTCATGAGATATCAGTGCAAAATGATAGAAAAATCTTCACTGAAACTGTTCGATTAATGTGGTTTACTCTTTTGTTTGTTTTCTTAGCGAGCAGATAATTAGTTTGCTGACCACTGCTTTGGAAAATCCAGTGAAGCAAAACGAGGAAAACACTGAGCAAAAGGTAGCACTGCTTGTCTTCACAGCCATGGCTCTTTGGGATGATGGTGAATGAATGACTTAGTTACTCCTGAGTAGGATTCAGACCACTGTGATGATAGACACTGAGAAATTGCTGTTGCATTTCTTGATTGCAAAAGCATACGCAGAAGAGTTAATCTTATTTGAAATGGGTACTTCTGTCACCTTATTAAGTTAAACCACTGAATTACCTTTAAGAATACTGTTGTATGTTCTGGAGTAGTAAAAATATTGTGGAGCTCTCACATCACACTGAGAAAAATAACGTTCACTTCCTGATGTCACACATACCTGCCTTTGAATTCAAAGGAGTGCACTGTGCCAGTCACTGAGTTGCTGCTAACGTGTTACTTGTTTCCAGAGAGCACTTCAAGAGCTGATGACAGTCTAAATCAAAATTAATGTGTTTCCACATGTTCTTCCTTTCTGTTGGGTAGGAAGCAGATCGAGCAATCTGTGCAGCTAGTACTGTCCATCAGGCTGATCAGACATGCAGACGCATCATCTCCCAGGCAATGAAGGATGCAAAAGGTACGTGTAGCATATTCTAGGTGTTAGCCAGCAACATAAGACTAAACCTATGAGATTCCCTCAGGATAAATTGTCAAGGAATCCCAGTCCTGCAGGTGTGACTGAAGCAATCACCTTCAGAAGTTCTGGTTAAAGTTACTTGTAGAATGTGAGCCCAAGTCTGTAAATTTTGTCTTTAAACATGAAGTTAAACATTCAGCTTTTTCTTTTAGATAAAAACGTGCTCCCAAGTGAGATGAAGAGCCTGGCAGAAGAACTCAACAAACTCAAAGCAGAATTTTTGGAAGACCTGCGGCAAGGAAATAATTTGAAAAACCAAATTTGCGTACAAAATCAATATTCTGACCCTGCTACAAGTGTAATTCCTTCATTCCAACATGAGACAACCAATGTAGTTAATAAATATATTTTAAAATAATGATAGAGAATGTTGGTGTTTTTTTAAGAGCCCAGAGTGTTTAAAATGCAGGACTCTTTCAGCAGTACAGCTGAAAACATCTCAGAGATACAGGCTCATGCCTTCTTTAACTCCTCTCTCCATGTTATGGAAGAGAAACAGAGCCTGGCATACTGTGTTTGACTCTGCAGAGCAAGCCAACAAACCATCCTTGGATTTTATTTAAATTTCACAGAACCATAGAAGAAGTTAGCCTGGAAGGAACCTAGAAGTCATCTAGTCCTGTTTCCTGTTCACAGAACTCACTTCAAGCTGGATCTGCTTTCTCAGAGCCTCCTCCAGCTGAGGTTTTGAAGAGCACCTCAGATGGTGACCTGCTCTGCTCTGTCAAACAGGAAGCTGAGCATTTCCAGAGCGTATGTGTCTGGGAAGGTATAAAAACAAGGATTTGGATGGCTCTTGGCTTCTTTGCTTGTCTCCCTGATAGAAACTGCAAAGACCAGAAACTTGAGAGTTGCACGCACAGACACAGGATTAACTCCAATGTCCAAAGGAACTTAAAACCTGGTGCCACCTTCAAAGTTGCTAATGACGACATACAAAGACGTTCCCTATCCAGTGACAACCACCTCACTGTGATAAAAAACTGATTTCAGACATAGAAGCACTCTTGATAAGAAGGCAATATGAGCATGAAGAAACAAAGAATTTAGAAGGTGACCAAATGGGCAAGATTAGCAGTGGAAAGAAGTCAAAGTGTGTCCTGGTTCAGCACTAAGATGAAGCATTTTCAAATTAAGCAGACAAATGTAAATGCACTGTTCCTTGCTTACCCAAAATGTAAGCCTGCCTTCCTTACCATATCTAGATCACAGCTAGTCATGACCAGTCCACCAGTTCCACTTGTTGAAGCATACGCAATTAACATGAGACTTAATTAGAAAGTGTTATTTTATTCCTATCTTACAAAAGCAAAGCTTCACAACATGAACTACACTAGATATAGTCGAGTTATTTCAGAATTAACCTTGTCATCTGAAAACATTCACTACACAATAAAATTTATTTTACAACTCTAACAGGTTTGGGTTTTTTTGCATACAAAATATGCTCTTTACACTGAAATACAGATTATTAACAAAGAAGGTACTTAGAAGCACATACACAAAGATTGCTCAATGAAAAATGCTTCAGCAGGGAATAGATCTCCTGCAGCAGAACATCCATTTGCTGTAGATCCAAAGAAGCTTAAAATTAATAGAAAACTTGCCAGTGAAGACTTCTAAATTACATTCCCTTCGTCAAAAAGAAAGAAAAAACCAAGCAAACACCCCCCCAAAAAAACATTCTGGAACAAAACAAAGAGCAACAGATCATTTTTCTAGGCAACACTCTTGGAACATGGCTTCCAGCACTGAGTTTTTTGTTAAAATGCCAATCAACATTTTATGTGAAAAATCATCATCTACACATATTATCTGTGAAAAAACAACTATTATTCCCTATTAGCTGCTTCTCAGTTGGTTTAAGTATTAGCTGAGATAACCTACTAAGATCTTCAGTCTAATGTTTGCATGTTCATCGGAATATTCAGTCTCAAAATAAGTCTGTACTGAGTGCTGTAAATAGTGCATGTTAAAAATCAAAGCAGCTATAATTATTACAACAACAAAAAAAAACCCCATGAAGTTAATGTTT
The DNA here is from genome assembly GCA_028020825.1 of Podargus strigoides. Classification (NCBI taxonomy): domain Eukaryota; kingdom Metazoa; phylum Chordata; class Aves; order Caprimulgiformes; family Podargidae; genus Podargus; species Podargus strigoides. The sequence continues at coordinate 4,579,575 of CM051626.1, read as the reverse complement.
TGCAACTACAGAACTTAACAGAGTCAAGCTACGGAAAAATTTCAGCTCAGTCCCAAACCTTCCTGTTAATACAAGTTGAAATGAGAATCACCATCTTATAACATAAGGATCTGGCTTTATTTTTTTTTTTTTAAATTAAAAAAAAGTTAGTGCAGCCTAGCACATGGAGAACTCAATATGAAAAGTCCTAACCAAGGACTCAATCCCACAATTTCTGACAAGTATCCCTCACTGACTCCGAGTAAAACTCGGAGTAAGGCCTGCTTGTGCAAGGGAATTGTCAGGATCACACTTAAACCCAATTTTCCAGTACTAATTCTAGTCTTTAATAGTAAATAGTACGTACAAAACTATGAAAACCTTATGAAAATACACTTTCCAAACCTCCTCAGTAGACAGAAGGAAATAGTCAGGGCACTGCTTGGCACAACTGAACGGACAGTACGATGTTGGAAAATTAAGACTCCCAGTCCAGAGTGTGACCCTGTGGAGGAGGAGGAGGTGAGCAGGGATCCACCCCACAGCTCTGGTTGCAGACTCAAGGGATGAACACCAAACCTTGCTGCTGTCCAAGGACCCCCCTGCAAACAGGAGCTTGCACAAGGGAAGAAGGGAAAATATTTTTATCATTGTTCAACAGTTCATAGATTTTCAAGCCAATTTTATTTTCCTTGGGTACTTCAAAGCAGAAACAACATTAAGTCAACAGTATTAGAACAGTTTTAAACAGCAATTTGCAAGGTTCGGGGTTAGATTTGTTTCCATATTGAGTTCTATTATTAAGAACAGAAGATCTCCTCCTAACTAAGATCACGCAGGCTTCCTCTTGCTACCAACTACCCCAGTAGTGACCTAACTATCCTGCTAGCTAAGATTTTGTTCAGGGGCATCATAGTCCAGAAGTCATTTTTCTAAATCACCAAATCATGAGCCTACACAAAAGCTGATCATGTTTACAGGCACTGCCAAAGTCCCAAATGGATCAGAAACCTCATAAATGGAATGGAAGGATGAACTCTCAAACATTTGTGCACATTGGAGTTAATCTCCCTACTGATACCAAGGCTGGAGCCACAAGCCAAGGAGAGCTTGGCTGTTGTGATCAGCATCGTTCAGTGTTGGAAGGAGCTCCTTGGAGCGCCACCATTTCAGAAGTGTCCTTGGAGGTGCTAAAGCCTAGCAATAGAAGTTCACATCATCTATCAGAAGGCAAGGAAAACAACCTCTACCAATCACTAATTGTAATGGGCTTTAACAGACCATTTTTACTTCTAATTTGTAGTTCTAGGATCATATTTTAGCCAAATTTTGATTTTTAGAATGTGTCAATGTGTGATCAGAAGAGAGCTTTCATTTCTACATTATTCTTTGACTAGAAAAAAAAAAATTGTGCCACAAAACCTGTATTGGAGTAGTCTAACCTCCAACTGGATTCCAGTTCCATCAACTTTTCATCTTTAAAATAAAGGACTCCAGGTTTCTGCACATGGAGTTGCAGTTTTGGTTATAAAAATGAATTTTAGAAGTTTAAAGCAACAAAGAGAAATTTTGGAATTATAAAGAGTGTCACTATAAAAAAAAACCAGAAATTACATTCTGTTCTACAAATCCACTGAAAAGGATTTTGAACCATTTTTAAAACGTTTTTAGGTGTGATGGTGTTTGTTCTCATACACCTTCACTACACTGGAAATACTTCAGTGGCATATTTTTGACCTCATTCCTACAAGATTACGTGCAGCCAAGAATCCAGTTCCTTCAGCTGGTTACTTCAGCATGGAAAACCCAACAGTAGGTAAGTTAAAGAGAAACATAGTCAGTTCCCAAATTCCTAATTCGTTAAAGTCAAAATTACTTCTAAAGCTAAAATTGTCAGAAGGGTGTTTTTTCCTGCATTGGTCTTACACTGAAATCATTGTAAGTTTTTCCACTGCCTTTGGGAAGCTTTAGCTCCAATAACGATGTAAATTTGAATAAGCCAAATATTTCCTATTCATATTCCAACCTCTGACTTCCAGAACATTCATAACATAAATCTTCCTACTTTTACCAAAACATATTTGCTGTCACATTTCGCTGATAGTAAAAAGGGAATATATAAGGGAAGCTTTGATTTGTCTCAAGTAAGACAAACTCGGGTAAAAGTGCATGTCTAAATATGAGAAAAGTAACAGTTCTTCACTTTCTGAAACATTACAAATTCCTGTGTAGCATATTAAGAGTTTTGATTAATTTTGCTAGGATGTTTTATTTAGGTTTATATTAAAGTGCCTGTCTGCTAGCCTAGGTGCTTCTAAAGTAAGATATTTCTTTCCTAAAGAAAATAAACATGTGCAATGGCCTTCATGTACATCTTCAGTTACCATTTTCCACCTCCAATGACTTCAAATGCAGTCAGCCAAAATGTCTTTGCCTAACCAGCTCAGACAACCCAGAAGCCTTTCCCCTTATTTCCAGCACACCAAAAGGACAACAGATTTGGGGGAGGTGACAAGACAAACCGACTTCCAAGTTAGCTGAAGTTTACAATAAACTAGATGGTACAACTTTCAAACATCCAGGCAACCTATCAGCTGGCCCGAGATAAAACTGAACAAATGATTTTTAATTTGTAAACCTTTTGTTTCTTCCTGTTAGAACTTCTATCAGCAAGACAGAAGTCTAATTGTGCAAATTTTAAATATCTGTACAAATTAGTTTAAGGCAGTTAATCTCATGGAATATATATTAGTTCTACAAGCTCTTTATTACAACTGTTTAAAAATTACCTCCTCTTTTGTATAATTAGTGAACAAGTATTTAACTTTTTTTCCTATCAGTTTCATTCACAATAACCTGTTACCTTCTAGTTTTGCAATAAATTTCAAAAATAATAGTTAAATTAGTGTTTGAGCCTTAGCACTAAAAGTTTAGACTATACTAAGCAAAAGTTTATTATTAGCCTTCACCAGATTAAAGCAAGTTTGACATCAAATTGAATTTGGAGGTGAAAGTTGCTTCTGCCTGTTTTTCCAGTTTGGAGTAGCTAAGTTTTTAAGGATAAAGTATGTCTCCATAGTAACTGTATGTGTCATTGTATCAACCTTTCCTGTTTTATGGTTAATGTATCTTATCTTGCCTAGCAAATTGAAGATTGCATCCTATGCTTCAGGACACAAGCTCTGCTTCTACATCTGTAGAATGTTTATGAGGATTAAGTGCAAGCAACTTAAATTTAGCAACCAAATCATGTATATGCATTCCAGTTCTTATAGCACTCTCTCAGCTTTTTTGACAGGCTACATATAAAATAACAACCACACCTTATACAAAATTTCCCTGGCAAGTTTTACAACAACATAGAAATAAATTTGCCTCCTTTGTTGAATTGATTAATATGAGTATTCCTTATGGGAATGTGCAAGCTTTCCTTCAGCAAGTATGAAAAAATATACTGTAATATGTTAAAAAACTAAATGAAAGCGTGTTCTCAGTCAATGTTGATTATGTTGGCCTCTTGCAAAATGGCAAGCAAAGTCATACTTATTTTTACACTTACACCCACATATGTTGCACTGAAAAGGATTTTCAAATCCATGGCATCCCATGTGAATAGTATAAAGGATATTGTCCGCAAAGTACATGTCACAGTGTTGACAGTGATGCAGAAGCTGAGGGTCCTGAACAGGAAGTGTTGGAGCTGGAGTACTTGGTTGGCTGTTACTTATGCTGGGAGTACTGGTGTGGGCACTGCGATCACTGCTGGGACCTGCCACGGGACTATAGTTCCTTTGATTGTGTGTAGGCCGAGGATCTGGGCTGGTTGGAGATGAGCTTTGAGGAATATTTGCTGACACAGATGAAACTACTGCAGGTGCAGCAGGCTGCTGTATCATGAAAGGCTTTTCATCTTGACAGGAAACAACGTCAGGAGAGGCTGGATTTTGGTTTTCAGGTGGCAAGCTAGATAACTGTCCAGCTAATGTAGAGAGCTGGTTTAAAGGATTATCTACCATAAGGTCTTGTGGATCTCTTGGCAACCCACCGCTCTGGTTTGTTTTTGCCATGCTCTCATACGCTTCAGTCTGGATATTTGGGATTTCATGAGTGAAATCATTAAGGTAGTCTGGTTTCTGAACCACCATGGAAGGCGGGCTCAAGTTAATTAATGCTCTTCTGCTGTACGCCAAATTGCTGGTCTTCTTCTGCAAAACCCCCCACATTTTCTTGCTGCTTAGGGAAGACCTTGTGCCCTTGATAGGCACCATTTTATGCTTGCGCCTGCGGTGGTGAGATAAGTTGCTCCTGTCACTGCAGCGAAAGGAACACAGTTCACACTTGTATGGTTTTTCACCAGTATGTGATCGCATGTGAGCTTCCAGGTGACGTTCGTAAGCTGATGCAAAAGGACACAAATGGCATCGGTGCGGCTTCTCACCTGGAAAATCAACACAGATTACACTATAGCATCTCAGAGTGCTTGAAAAAGGCTTCTCGTGGAACAGAAGATTCAGAGTCACTGCCAGCCTTGAGTTTAGCTGGGTATTTCGCAGAAGGGTGGCATAAACAGACACCTCTGCCTCACCACAGTGATAATAAGCATGAGAAAAAAAACGTGACCAGAATTAGCACAACAGATAACTTGACTAGAAATTGTGGCAATGATGCCAAGGACTGAACGCAATGATGTCTGTGTGGTGCTCTTAACTGGATCCAAACTCTACCTCACCTATAAAGCACGTGAGCAGTTGGCTACAGGAACGTCTGCACCACCAAAAACGTAACTGTTCTTAATGATAACTGTGGCTAATCACTAAGAGAGGGTATCCTTGCCATATCTTCCAAACATTCCTACTTTTAAACATCCTGGAACTACTATCTAAATAACCCATGTACACATGCATTCACTCAAGAACTGAATTTTGAAAAAAGGAAATTGTGGATAAAGAGTTATTAAAGAAAACAAAAGCCAGCTAATCCCTGGACAGCTGCGTGCTCTCTCAGACACAATAGTACCAGATATTCTCCTTTCTGATAGGTAGAACTTCCTCTTCTATAAATGATATTTAGAGATATTTGCATTAACACTTTTTGAAGTACTTAGAAAATTTTCAAACAGAATTACATTTGGAACATTTGGGACTTTTGATTTTCCTTTCATATACTGATCTTTGAGGAGTTTTTAGATCCAGGTCTGCAATGTTAGAAATGCCTGAAGCATTTGATGCGTGCTCAGGTGCTGAAATGAAACATTATCTTATTTTCCTATCTAGAACACCAAGTCAATTTCCAAATCACTGTTGTGCAACTGATTCTCATTCAGTACCACAACCTCCAAAAAAATGTGAGTGGGCTCCTTCTCTTCAGCCCTTACTTTTTTTTTTTTAAGCATTTTCTACTATTTTAAATACAGGGAAATATGTCTGTTTTGTGGCTTTCAAAATTCTTCTAGAACAATTGTAAAAGCCACAGACCTGAATGCAGCAAGGGCCACTACTACACTGCAAGCACTGCCCAGGCCCCCTAAGATGGCATGTGACCGACATAGATAGCCCTTCCCAGGTGGAGTATCCCACATTTAGAATCACAACCTGGAATACTGAACAGAAGATTTTTTTTTTTTCCTACATAACTAGCTCTTCAAGAGGAAAGAAAGCAATTTTTGTGCCACCTTATCTGCACCAACTGAAACCACAATTTCTCCATAAGCATATATATGTATCCATATACACACACGTAAATAAACCAATAAATGATGTAAGAAGAAACTCCCTGCATTCACAAAGAGCTTGTCAATCTGAATGGTTTTATTTAATTCCAAACTGGTTACACAGAGATAAAGATTTGCATCCCATGTTGCATGCCCTTAATGCAACACAGTTGGTGAACTACTAATTATGCTGCTGTCAGACTCAGCATGAAGTTAATTCTGCAGCAAGCTGCACTTAATGGTTGAGTGATCATGCCTGGGTCATAATTACTCTGGCAGATAACTCACTGCACTTGCATGTTCTCCAGGATGCATTATCTGTTTACTTACATTGCTCTGAGGCTACTGACCAGCTATCACTTCCCTGTTTTCCCAAATGGCTGAAGCATTTTGACACACAGTAGGCTGACATCCCCTGTAGCCCTCTATCACTGCTAACCAGCTTTCTGAAACAGAAATAATCCATGCTGCATGATTCTGCATTTAACTCAAAATGTTAGTCAAGGCACAAACCCAAGGTATTATGCTTTGCCCCAAAACCCAAATTTGTGTAGCTCATGGAGTGTTTACTTCTGAATAACAACCACTGGGTCGGATTTTGGGGGATTTTTCTCAGCATCTCAGCTTTTGGTCAGAATCTTCCTTGCTTTTGTATATATTATGTTGCAACTGTGGTGAAATGGTCATAATCTGCAGCAGGTATTGTCACTTAGTGACCTGTAAGCCCTCAAGCAACAGCAGGATAAGAAAGCATTCTGAAAACACAAAAGAACTGTTACCCTAAGATCTGAGAGTATAAAAAAAAGGTAGGCAACTGCCTAGAGTAAGAGAAGAAATGCTGACACTCTAACAATACCTGCATTTTCATACTTGAAGAAACATTTGGTTTTTTGCTCTCCATATGGCTAAAATTCATGATATTTGATATTAAGTAACACCACATTATTACAGTCATTCTTGTTTGAGATACCCCATGCACACCAAAGCCATCAAAAATATCTCAAGAATCAGCACATGCACAATACCAACATCTTCTAGTAGCCATTTATGTTTCCCATCACAGCTCTAGCAGTCCATCTGCTCATGTTGACAGCTATCCAGTAATAACTGTGGGCTTGGGGATGCAAGTTTTTAGATGGCAATAGCTATATGCTACTGAAAAGACATGAAATTTTAAAGTTGATGTTACTTCTGCATCTTGAAGTACATTTTAAAGTCATCCTGAAGTGCTACAGTGACCTGCATGTCTGCAGTACAGCTTCTCCCACTTCATGACCCCCATTTCACAAGCTCAGAAATAGAACTGCACAAAGTAAAGCTGTTAAACGAAAAACATCTCTCCTTGTCCACATACCATACGAGGCAAATGGTAGGTGAAGCTGTAACCGCTTTATGAAAAACTAGACAAAAAAAATGCTCAAACCACACTGCTGCTTTGCAGATCTGCAGCACGCTCTGACATTAACGCTCTGCCAAAAGCAGGTACACAAGCCACAGTATTTTATTGGAACTACCCAAAATTTCCACTGGGAATCTGAAAACAGCAACAGCTACACACAGAGGTAGCTCCCAGTAGCACAAAAGAAGAATTTATAAGATCTTCAGAGTCTGAACCTCAGAACTCTTTGATTTCAAGTTGGTTGCCATTTTCTATCCCATTACACCTTGCCAAAACAAGCCAACACTGCAGGGTCAGCACAAGGAGCACTGACTTGCCCAAACTACATCCTGGGTAGAAGCAATGGTTCACAGCAAAGTGAGAACCTGACTAACAATAACTGTACCTAAGAAGAGCTACAATTACAACAAAGTTAAAACAACGTGTTTCCTTCAAAGTGAGTCCCAGAAAGCCACCTACCCAAGCTGATTGAAATGATATACTTAAAAGTTTTGGGACAGTTCATACCAGACTCAAAACCTGAAAAAAATTCCATTCTTTGCAGAATACATTTATTTTTTTCTTCTTACTCTATTTAACAGCTATAAAGTCTTCTGTATCAGTGTAGGCAGGCACCAACATCAGACTTCACAAGGACCTTTTGTTTGTTTTCTCCTATTCGCCAAGAAATCAGACCTGACTTCATGAACACTTTAGGATATTCTAACCTTTATTGTGAGTTTTGCTTTTCTGCTTTATAAACCCAACAGTGGCAAATGCAAGCCACAGTATTTTTTCTTTCATTACTGTTACTAATCACTTATTTGATAACATGCCCTCACTTTTGAGTCTGCAATAATAAATGTACATAGGAATTTGCATAACAGGTAAATGGCACACCTTTAAAAAAAGTCTATTAAAAAACCCCAAAACACAGTTCTAATCGTCAAGTAACTCTCAGAACTATCATGCTGTTCCAAGATGGTAACTCCTCACATGAAAATCATAACACTGAGTTAATATCACAACACCTGGCAGCAAAATACTGCCAAATATTTCATACCTGTATGAATTCTGATATGCTCTATGAGCCGTGCTGTTCCTTTGCTGGCATAGTTGCAGTATCGACACTTTAACTTTCCATCAAATGTCCTTTCAAAGCCATCCACTAACATTCCTGAGTTTTCATCCAGTGAAACTTCAACAGAAGGGTGATCCAGACCATTCTGATCACCTTCTGTCCCAGCTGTGAATAATGCAACAGAGATTTCAATCAAGAATCAGTGGAATATTCTCACAGCACGGTAGAGAGTATGTGAAATACTTTTTGCTTCTGTATGCCCTTGGTCTTTAAATACACAGAACCATAAGAGCAAAACCTGATTAAAACAAAGGTATGTACACATCTTTGTGATGTGAAAACGACTATCAGAAATGCTTCCAGACAACTGTAGTAGTCTGCATAATTATCTGGAATGCAAGCAGTGCAGTCATTTTCAATAAAAGAAAAATTGATAACACTGAAATTAGCTTACCTCCCTGAAGAGTCTCTGCTTCTTTCTCTCCACTAACTGATCCAGAAATCATATTTACATGGTGAGTCTGTTGTGTAAGATATTCCTGGAAATCTTTTACAAAGTCCAAAGGTTCTGGCTTCTTTTCACCCATATTCACACTTTACATTTACAACCTCTTGTGCCTAGAAGGAAAAATATTTTCAAAACACAAGTGTCATGGAATTTGAATGCATTCATAGAAACAAGTTTGGGTTTGGGTTTGTTTTGTTGGGGTTTTTTTGTTTGTGTTTTATACTTTTAAGTGAAGGAGGATTACTTTTATCATACAGCATGACCCAATGCACAAATTGACAGCCATAAGAATATTATTTTTAGATTTTTTTTAATTCATTAAAGATCACCAAATACATATGACTGGGAAAATTGTTTTCAGCAATAGTAAATAAGGACAATATCCAAATGGATAACATAACACAATAATCAAAATCAAATTGTTTTTTGTTTTGTTTTTTTTTTAAATGGATCGTACCTGAATTTTAGTTCTCTGCTAAGTAGCAAACATGCTCCAAAATGCACTCCCAACAGGTCAGATAGAAAGCACAGAGCACAGCTTCTCCACTTTCCCTGGAAGGAAATGTAAGTCATTATTCTCCCCAAGACCCATGAGTTGTAAGAAAGAAACTTGAAAAAATACATGTTTTGAAACACAGGTTCTAACACTCTACTGCTATAAGCTTTATTAAAAAAAATTACACTTCCAGCAAAAGCTTTTCAAAGACTGCATCTACTCCCTTTGTGTATCTCATTGAAAGACACTTCTGTCTTACTGATCGTTCAAATAGTTTCTCTGGTGAACACGTGGCTCCCAAAAACCCCAGAGCTGGGCAAGTTATTCATGGCAACTGTAATGTTCCAAAATGAACTGAACGTCACTAATTAACAAAGATGGAACAAAGCCTTATAGAAAGCAGTATTTCACAGTTCTCCCAAAATTTTAGTTTCCTATCCTGCATAAAAGTCTTAAACCATTTCATTATTTTACATTGAAATAATATTCACTAGAAGTCACTGGTCACACTCTTTTCTGGGACTGTAAATGACAAACCTCTAGTCTCAAACTGCAATGAATTTGTGAAGGCAGAATTTAGGATTCAGTTGGAAAGACTGCAGTGAGTCAGTCACATTATTATTCCTGTAGACTATAATCAGGAATAATTTATAATGCTACATTTCCGATAAGAATATAATTTTGTTTTCCAATAGCTACTCAACAAAACATTAGGTGTTCTACAAAAACTCAAGTTGTGAGTTCAAGACCACATTTAAACACAGTCACCTGTATTTTCAAAGTTATTTACAAGCGTTAGTTCATCTTTGGCATCCAGATGAGTATGTTCTTTCACATCATACCTAAGTGTGTTCAACTACTACCATTACTATCACCGTTAAGTTAGTTTTGAACATATCTTTACCTATGAATTTTGCCTACCCTCTTTCAGGTGTCACCAGCCTTGTATAGGTTTAAGTTAATTTATGTTCCATTTGTTGGTGTCTCCTGTAATAAAACAAAGATACCAGGATATGAATTAAAGACATGGAAAAGAAAAACAGGACAAGGTCATGTAGAGTCTTGACCTGGCCAACTTTCACCAAATTATAATAATAAGAAACAACAGTTTAAAATGACATCATTCTATATGTTAAACAGTTCAACATGAAAAAGGTCCATATTTTCACAAAGTAATCCCTGTACCCCTTTGTGTAAGGCACAAAAACTTATTTGATTGATTACTTTTATAATGATATTTGATTTTAAAAGAAAGTTACATAAAATTTTAAAAATCTGATTGGGGAACAGATGCTATTTAGAGTATCAACTGCATAAAACTTCCTTTCTCTACCTAATCAATCTAATTTGAAAACATTCAGCTTGCTTTGATTTATGTCAGCATAGGTAGGTTGCCCCAATTTAAGCACCACCTCAAACCTCTACACTAGTACGCAACAAAAGAACCTTTTGTGATTTTACGTGGTATTTTTAATAGCTATACAACCAGCAGTTGCCTTTCTCTGGGAAGAAGGATCCAGATCAGATGCTTGCCATGGCACTACTGCCAATTAGCACATGCAGTTCTAATTAGCAGAACCTGAGCACACCAGCTCACGTTTCATGCACTTGAATGGGCTGATGGCACCAGATGTCCCTCAAGTTCTATTTATACAGAATATTTTCTGCAGAGGCAACTACATCTTCTCCAGTTCTGTATGCTGATGGGTAGAATACTGGTTATTCATTTTCCATACAGGCACAACTGTTGGATATAACACCAGCTACAGTGCTGATAGGTATTAAGCTTATTGCCTAAGGTGATGTGCTAGGATGAGGGGCACTGTAAATAGCTTACATAAAGAATTCTGCTAAAGAAAACAATTCAGACACAGTAAAAGCAGTAGTTTAACACACACAGTAAGGACTCATACTGTAATAAGAGAATAAAATGAGCATATGGATACATCCCTTATTTTTTAAGGAATCAGGAAAAAAAAAGGGGGGGGGGGGGGTGGACCTCTCTGCCCTAGGCTCATCTTTTCTAGTGCAAATGACTTAAAACGAAACTAAGGAAGGCTCCCAAACTCCACACAAACTATTCCTGCTCCTTCCCGAGGAGTTCTGCGTGGGAAAGGGAAGCGGATCGGCACGGCTGGCGGCTGCCGGGCCGAGCCCCGCGACCTGTCACCCGCCACGGGGACATACCGGCTGCTCCGCCACCCCCTCCCAGACCGTGTACCAACACCCCCGCCGCCCTCCGACCCACCCTGCCTTCACGCGTGGGCGGGATGCGACACAGACACGCGAGACCTCCGCGTAAACCTGCCCCCCAGCCCCAGCTTCCAAACAGGGGAGAAGCTGGGGGGGCTTGCACAGGGTGACCCCGTTCCCGGCGGGGCAGGGCGAATATTCCCCCGCCCGCCGTTCCCCCGCCGCTGCTCGCCCACCCGCCCGGCCGGCCCCCTCAGCGTCAAAGGGAGGCCCCAGCGGAGACCCCGCGGCCGCCAGGTAGGTGTGTCACGGCTACCGCCACCCCAATGGGGCGCAGGCCGCGCTGCCGCCGAGCCCCCTCATGGCGCGGGAGCGATGAGATGAGAGCACCACTTACCGCCGCCACCCCTCACCGCAACCACCACCCGCCGCCGCCGCCGCCATATTTGTTGTGCCTCCCGCCTGGCCCGGCCCAGCCCGCCCGTAACCTCGCGAGACCGCGCCGGGGGCGTGGCCCGCCGGAGCCAAGCTGTGCGGCACCAACGTCACGGGGGGAGGCGGCCAATGGCGTCGTGGGGGCGGGGCGAGCGCCAAGATGGCGGCGGCGGGCGGTTGGGTGAGGCGCTGCGCGCAGGTGAGGCGGGGCGCCTGAGGGAGCGGGGGGCAGCGGGTGCGGGGTGGATCCCGCCCCAAACCGCCAGTTCAGGCTGCTAAAGGGCTGGGCAGCCGTTTGCTGGGGTCTGCCCGGCTGGTTGAGGCACGGCTCGGCAGAGGTGAGGGTGGGTTTGCACCTTCCCTCTGTCCGGTGTTGTGTTGTAGGGAGGGGTGGCATGGGGTGACTTGTTGGCAGGAAAAAATTCTTACAAGCCTTGTGAAACGGTTTGCAGTTGGAACGGCTCATGTGCCCGTGGGACAACAGCGCGGTCACCCAGGAAAGCAAAGTGAGCGTAGGGAAATATATTGCTGTGGCCTTTTTTTGTTTATATCTTAATGCTGCTGCCAGGTGCACCAGCATTAAAATCTCACTTTAGATTGTAAAACAAACAGAAGGGAACCAAAGCAACTAATCTTTAAAGAGCTGAAGTGGAGGTAAGAATTGCGATAAAGAGAAAAATCAATGTTATCAGTAACCGAGAAACAAATTTTAAAATATGTGTGTTTAGTAGGGTGAGCAGTCTGGATCTTGCAGCAGCATAAATCATTACCTTGCCTACAGAAAAAGAGGAGAAAAAAAAAAAAGCAGGGAAGCAGTATCAATGCATTTGAGTAGTGTACATGCACTGTCAGTAACTACCTGAAAGCTGGTAATACTCTGTGCTTGCATGGCTTCTAAGAATAAAAATGTAAACAGTGGCGTAGTGACTCGTGTCACGATCCGCTCCTTTGAGCAGTATCTTTGAAACGCTCGGATCCCGCGAAAAACAAAGCCCAACCTCAAAGGTCTGGTGCAAATAGAACAATTTTATTTAGCAGGTAATGTTAGGCACAGGCAATGATAATTTGGCAGATCTCTCAACTATTATTAACTACGAGGAAATGAGAGAGAGAGAGAAGGTTAAAGGGAGAAGAGGAAGAGAGGAAAGGGTATCACCACCCAGGATCCAGCGGTGTCTTGACATCTTTCCTCATGGGTGTGGTGGCCGAGCCTGGTGGCGCCTTGAAGGTCCTCTCTCATGGGGGTGATGGTCACATCCAGCAGCTGCGGCCAAAGTCAGGGTGTCTGTGTCCCCTGTAAACACTTGAACTTCTTGTTATGCCACACTGCTCCTCCAGTCATCAGGCACCCCTTTTTTCTGCCTCCAGTCATCAGTTCACTCTGCTTCTGACACCGATGTGGCGACGGCAGTCTTGCTTCCCAGGATTTTGAGGACACTGGACACAGCTCACAGTTCCCCTAGATACACCACATGGGGCAGTTTCCTATTTCTGAGCTGAATCTTCCCATCTCTGTGCACGGCTCTTCCCCCCACAGCGGCTCAGAAGGAAATCCACTGCCTGCTGCAACAGCCAGGTCAGCAGTTCCACTCAGCCCCCCAGGACAGAGAGCCATGCAGTGCAGGTTGTTGTGTGAGATATAAGCAGCCCTTACGAATAGATCCTCACAACTTGGAAACAAAGTTGTGGAAGAAGCAGGAAGTGTGTGTGTGATTTGTAATCCTGTAACTGCTCAGGAAGCATGCTATGTTAAATTTATATATGTGTGTGTATACTTATTTTTTTCCTTCTCAGACTTCACGAAGAAGATGGCCTTAGGCAGGTGGATGTTTAATAGTCTTGCATATATGGGTGCTGAGTGACCCTACCATAGCTGGATGTTCTGCAAATAATCCATTCCTGACTGACAGCTTCCAGAACATAGTTGTCTTGGATTTTTTCTCTACTAAAGCAATTCATATTTTGGTTTTCTGTGAAGACCTAGAGTGACTCCAGTAACATTGTCTTCATCTGAAAGTGTTGCTGATCACCCAAACCTTGTATTCGTGAATCAGCCCCACTAGTCAGTATTTGTATTATGTGACCAGGGACATTAAATCTGAATGAACTTTGAATGTTCACAGCAATATTTGGTTTCTACGTTACCACTTCTTAGAGTTACTTTTTGTCATGTGTGACTGGTTGTGCTAATCTTGGAGTATCCTTACCGTAATAGACTTATACATCTTGTCTCTCAAGACAAAAGGAGTCCGTAGATCTGTTTTACATCAGTTCTTCAGCCGGGGAGATGACAAGTGCTGAAAGCCAACATGAAAGAGAGTGAATTCTTAGAAGGATCAAAGGAGCTTTTACTTCCTGACCCCAGAGTTTCTGCAGTTCTTTGAGGAATGCTGCTGTCACAGTCTGCATTGCAAAATTGTCCTGTGTTCTGTGAGCTAAATAGCAGTCTGGTTATGGCACAGTCAGCCAGTCTGCTCACTGTGGGGTTAAGAATGAGTGCTGGCAAAAATGTATGAGGCATATGCTCATATATACGTTATTTTTATGGCACAGCTGTGTCTCTACTGGGATTTCTGTCAGCAGTTGTCTTGGTAAGACATTAATATCTCCACACCTTAGACTGACATAGCAATAGTGACAGATATCTGTAGCAAAGATCTGATCTGTAGATGTTAGCTACAGAACAAGTTGGGTTTGGGGAGCTGTGAGAGCAAAGCCATTTTTCTGTCTTGGCTCTTTTGAGATAAGTCAGTTGAACTGTGCAGGGTTTTTTTTGAATACTGCTTTTTCAGGAATACATTTTGCAGCAGTTTAGCCACTGTTAGCCTGTTACTTCTTGAGCCAGATCATATTCATTATGCTAACTTTTTTTTAAAATCCTAAGAAATGATTCTGTGGTTAGGAAGTATGTTAACTTTGAAACCAACTGTGTTCCTTCCCAAAGCCTGCTATTATCTACTTAAGTCATTTATAGTTTTCCAAGGTACAAAACTAACTGCCTGTCACAGTATCTATGTTCACCCACCTGACAATCACTGTGTAGCTTGCTCCCAAAAGCCACTGTCCTGTTCATTTTTGTGACTTGTCAGATTTTGCCACATATGCTTGACACCATTCCCCTATAGTAAAACACTCCGTAATACCTCTGCTCTCTTGGGTGGATAATCAGTGCTTCTTGATATCATTGGAGATTGTTGTGTATTGTGGACAAATCGGGATAAATTAAGCATAAATTACTCAATTTTAGTTCCTTCCTATACTTTTTTAAATAAATCAACCAAACAAGACACATTAATTATTAGTTACATAGTCCTGTCAACACACTAACTGTAGGATTTAAACTATCTAGAAATTAACTACACAGAAACACTCAAATACCAGGGCTTTGTCTGTCTAATGTGTGCTCATCCTGAAAAGCATTAAGTGGCTGATAAGAACTCAGTCTGAATACAAAAATCCACAGTGCTGTTAAAAGTTACGCCTTTTCACAACAAAATACCAATAATCTGGATGAAGTGCTGTCAGATTGCTTTAGAAACAAGAGCTGCTAGAAAAACAGGGAGAAAGCCAAGTCTACCATTAAAGTTGACAGATCTTCTGTAAAAAACATCCTTATGTCTATTTCACATTTACTCTTATCATATTTGGTAGTGAAGATATTCATGCTATCAAAATACACACTTGCTGCTATGAATATTGCAGCAGACTTGCCAAATCATCTGTAGAAATAAACACTGTCAGCAGGGTTTATTTGCTGTAAACACTAAAATTGACTAAAATTCATGTTTGTTAATACTTTGTAGAATAACATGGAGTTAGCAAACTTCCAGAAAGAACTGTCCCTGCCTGTGGCAGGGGGGTTGGAACGAGGTGATCTTTAAGGTCCCTGCCAGCCCAAACCATTCTATGATTCCATTATTCTAAAATTGTTTGGGGTTAAAAGAAGAGTAATTACAGGATGTTTTCTTTTAGGACACTGGGGGGTGGTTCTATCTTCTCAAAAACTTTCAAACTAGACATTGAATGTAAGTTATATTTCCTATTCATTTACTGAATAAAAACATTGAGTATTGCTGTCTGTCTACAAATACAAATTCTATTAACTGTTGCATGTTCTGTGTTTATTGTCAACAGCTGAAAAGAAATTTCCCAGCGTACTTGGCTCCTTGGAGGGCTTCTCCACATGTCTTTAGATCCTCCAAATCAGAACTTATGCCAAATCTAGCCAGTGATGGAGTTGTCTGCGCTCCACTTCAGACATTCACCGAAGAGGAGATGATGATGAAAAATATGGGTACCTATTATCTGTGGTGTTAAAATTCAGAAAAGTCTAACTAGAAGGGAAATTTTAGCTTAAAAATTTATTTCCCTTGTTTAATTCTAGTTAAATGGTGAGATTGTTGTGGGGGATTTTGCTTAATTTTAAAACTGCTTTAGTTCACAAGAGAAAAATGTAATGTTCTTTTTCCATGTTACCACAGCGCAGTGCAGTTTACTCTGTATAAATATATGTTAACTGTTTATAACTGTTGCTGTCACAGAAGTGAAGTTGCCTGGCATTGAGTCATGCCCCTTCTACAGTTAACTGCTCTGGCTGGTTTTCAGAGATTTCAAGTACACCCAGAACAGTGACAGATGTGCTGTGAGTGCCTGTCATGCAGTCGGGCCTGCACGAGGCAGACTGTTTCAGAAGGGATCCTCAGAGCAAAGGTGAAAGAGTGAGGACTTGCACGTCTGGGAGAGAGCTTATAAAAGGCTCCAATTAAACAGAAACAGTCTTATTTGTAGGACTTTGTGCACTCAAATAATGTGTTAAAACCTGAGAGCATCTTCCCAAACTGCAGGTTTAATTTATAAAGAAACAAAGATACAGCTAACAAAACAAAGAGTGTATTTGAAATATTTTCTATATTTTTTTGGTCAGCCAATGTTACATAAGTATTACTGAGATGCTTTCAAAGCTTCTGAATTTATAGGAAATACATGTTTTGGTTTAGAGAGTTGTAGCTGAGTTCAGAAAGCAATGATAATTGAGCCTTGTGGCACGTTACCTTGTTTCACTTGGGCAACTTTTTGTCCTTTTATTAACTTATCTGGGAGAGTCAGGGAATACATGCATAACCTGTCAGAAGTACCACATTGCTGTTATATTGATCTTCAAGGAGAGTGGTAGAATACTTACACACTTTCTTTCTTCTCTTTGTTACAGTGACAAAATTTGCTCAGGAACGAGTTGCACCGTTGGTGCAAAAAATGGATGAGAATTCGAAAATGGAAGACTCTGTAATACAGGGATTGTTTGAACAAGGGGTCTGCACACTTTTCCTTAATCATTTATTCAGAAAGTGTCATTATTCATATGGATTTCTGGCTGTGTACTTTCCAGATTTTTAGATGGAGGGATAGAATTCAAATGAACTAATGAGTCACTAAAAATTTTGGATTTGTCAACAGCAGCCCAACTTTCTCTACTTTCGTCCTGCATTATTGCTCTCCATCTTTTTCTGTAATATTCTTCCTGTCTCTCCCACTCCCACACTACATTCTTCATCACACTACGTTCTTTATCTTCCTCTCCCTCTTTTTTTTTTAATTGTATAAACGTAATTGCATAGAATGCCAGAACTGGCATGACTCTGATAAGGGTATCAGGAGTCCTCTATGTCCTCACTGGACAACCACAAGGACTTGTGTTGCAGGTATCCTGGTGTTCATTCCTGGGTTCCATTTTAGCCTTTCCAGCTATCAAACCTAAAGCTCGTCTGTGTTTAGAGTGTCATATTATATGACAACAACTCTATATATTAGACTTGTTTTGAGATTGCAGTTGTTCTGGAAAATGTAATCTAATTAGGGTGACAATTAGCCTGTATAATGCATGTTAGTTATTTCTTGCATGAATTGACTGTCAACTTTTGTGAAGATCTGTCAGTTTGTTAAGGGTATTGAAGGAAAACAGGTCTTTGGGGAAGGGTCTGGAACTATTTACATTCTGTGGGTTTTATTTTAATCTCTTAAGTATCAGCTTGGGCTAACAAGTTGTTGACAGGAACTAACAGATTGATGTATTTGCATCTTTTACCTTTTAGCTGATGAGTATTGAGCTCGGGGAAGAGTATGGAGGAACTGGAGCTTCGTTTTTTTCAGTCATATTCGTGGTAGAAGAACTGGCCAAAGTTGATCCATCTGTAGCTCTTCTATGTGAACTCCAAAATACATTGACAAATAAGTTGATTACCACATATGGAACAGAAGAACAAAAGAGAACTTACTTGCCCAGAGTGTCTAAAGACACAGTGAGTCAAAGTCACTTTACTAAACTATGATATAGTTTTTAATACTTAGCTTAATGTTAGTAGGGTTTTTTTTTTCAGTGACTAAATGTGTGACTGCAGTCTTGGAAAATATCTTTACATGTGAACTTTTAAACATTGGTTAGATCTGAGATCTCTGGTGATACAGATACGTCCTGTCATCAGTAGCTGAGAGGTAAAAGTGGAAAGGAATTTATTAGTTTCATTAAAATTTAATTTATTGTGGAAAAGAACTTGAAAGCAGTTGACTAAGAGACACATGTAATTACATAGTGTTGCTATTCTTAATCTCCATATCTCCAACTTAGTTTGATGCGATTTAAGAGACTTGTGCTTGTTTATAATTATTTTTGTTGCAGAATTTGTTATATGTTGTGCCTATATGTTCAGAAAAAAATAAAATTAATTTTTCTCTTCAATTGACAGATAGGCAGTTTCTGTCTTTCGGAGGCTGGATCTGGCAGTGATGCTTTTTCTTTGAAGACTCGGGCTGAAAAAAAAGGAGACTACTATATTATCAATGGCTCAAAAATGTGGATTAGCTTAGCAGAACACGCAGGAGTTTTCTTTGTGATGGCAAATACAGATCCGTCCTTAGTAAGTTGCTAAAGAATAGTTGCATTTCAGTGACAGCTAATGATATATGAAACTGCGGGGTTTATATTAAAAATCTGATGTTAAAGGTTAATATTCTTTGCACCTTTTCCTAGCTGACAGCAAACCTTTCAAAATATTTCCCAGCAAAAATTGAGAACTTGCTGAGCAATTTAATAAATTCCTCCCACCAGGAGAAAATAAAAATGTCAGAATCATAATTGCTTAGATGAAGAGCACAGCATGCACTGGTATTATTCTGAGTTACAGATAGTTTTCCAGTGCATGTAGCCTAAGTTCTGTTTTCCCTTTTAACAACTGCAACTTGTTAGTTAAGTCAGAAGGGCTGGAAAGACTTAGGCTAACAAGTATGCTATAGTAAAGTATGTTCAGGTAAAAAAAAATACATAGCTGATTATGCATGTTTCAGGTGTTGTCACCAATTTGGATATAGGTAGTAGATTCAGAGAAGTCAACTGAAGACTTTAAAATGTACTATACCAATAGGTAATATGGAGTGATAAAGTATATAGAGAGTAAAATAGAGTGATAATCAAATACAAAACTAAATTGAAACTTTTATTTTTTAAACTTCTTCCAGTATCTTTTTCTTAAAAATTTAACTTGAGGATATTTATTTTTGAAATTAAAATTTCAGTTTTTGACTAAAGAAGAGGGCTTTGTTTTTTTTCATTGTATTGAACAGTTGAACGTCACGTCACTTTCTGAATATTTATTCATTTCTTCACAAGCTGGTGGGTGGCTTGAGTACTACATACAACAAAAATATATCTGATAAGCTTGATTATTTTTTCATTCATCCTAGGGATACAAGGGAATTACATGCTTCATAGTAGATCGCAACACGGAGGGGCTCCATGTAGGGAAGAAGGAGGACAAGCTTGGAATCAGAGCATCTTCTACCTGCCCAGTAACGTTTGAAAACGTTAAGGTATTAAGTTGTTTAGCTATTGAAGCATCATTTGTGAGAATTGGAGCTTGACCCACATATAAGGAAAGAATGTTAACTAAATTCCCAGGTTTTTTTACCCCTATTCTTTCACAAAACTCGTGAGGGGGGCTGGGTTTCTTAAATTTCGGGTTGGGTTTCTTACATTTTGATACAGTTTTTCTTAATCATCAGTTTATAATCACATGTATCAGGGAAAGTTCTAATCAGATATTCTAGGAATCAATGTCTGGTTTATGTTTTATGCCTTCATTAGGAACATTAAACACCAATTCACCTGTGAACTGTACTAGCAGTTACAAAGCAGAATAGGACAGGAGTAACTGAGTGGGTTTATTCTTTAGGTTCCTGCAACCAATATCCTGGGACAGGTTGGACAAGGCTATAAGTATGCAATTGGAATGCTAAATACTGGCAGAATAGGTATTGCTGCACAGGTGGGTAATTTCTTTTAATACTAAATATAACCAGGATATAACTTTTGAATTTGGATCAAAATTTAAAATATTTAAAGCTAGTAAGAATAAAGTATTTAGAAAATACTTTATTAAAAACTAAATTGCCACTAGATGTCACTCTTCCTGTATCTAAGTTACAGTAACATACTGAAACAGCTGAAAATGGTAAAATTCTCCTTTGATGACATAAGCAATAGATTTAGAAAACGTTAAATGGCAATTAGTTTGTCTTTGGTGGTTAACTTAGTGCTACTGAAATATATGAACATTTTTAGCTTCCATTATGTAATTTTATTTTACAAAGAAAACTAGCTTTGAAAAATACAACACGCTGAAATGTATAATATTAATGCTTCCAGCTGTCATTGTGTGGGATTGCCCAATGTGACCTGATGTTAACTGATGTTTTCCCAACTATTTATATTTAAAAGTCAACTTATTTTTCAAGTAAGTATGATGGTTTATAGCAGAAGTGTCCTAGTTCATTCTTGTGTTTGAAAATTGCACCTTATGGCATCTTAGGGGAAAATATTTGCTGACCTTGGAGTTATTTCAAAATGTTGTATTTTGCTGTACACTCAATTTGGATCTCAGATTGCTCCTGATTTCAGTGGAAATCAGGTTCAGCCATATAATAAAACGACTTACGACAAATTTTTATATTTTTGTTTTACTTTTGAAAGCAATCTTTTCTTTGTTTCTACTTTGTTGTGGACGTAGTTGTGCTGTATAGGGTATAATATGTCTGTACTACCAGTCTCCCTTATCTTTTACCCTAGTTTGCAAACAAATCTGAAGTAATACATATACATGGCAGTATACTGTGCTGCTATGTGGGTTGGCTTCTTCATCATTTCTAAATATTATCTGTGATTAAACTTTGTCTGATATGACATTTAAAAAACTAGGGCTGTGGGCCCCATTGTTCCCAGAGATATAAATAATATAGAGGCTCTGGCAGTAAAATACATGGTCTGGATTTTACTCTTAATTACTCCAAGTTACACTTACAACCTAATTAAAAGTTAAGGTCAGGTAGTTGTTATATTTTAGTTACTACTTTCTTGGCACCTTCGAGTGAATTGTACTTGAATGGACAAGCAGTGAACAGCAGTTCTAAAGCCTTGTAGTATTGAATTCAGTTTTACAGTAGTAATAGTTTTAAAAGATAATGATCATCTTATAAAATATAACTGTGGCTGTGAAAACAGTTTCAGATAGTTTTAGTGAAAGGTAAGTGCAAATATTGTTGCTGAAGCTGATATACTTGTTTCATCTATATGAGTTTATATAAGAAGGCAACAAATCTGGCAATACAGCTGATTAGCAGCAGACTGCATTATTTTCTTATGTTATCCTCCCACATACTCCTTTTCCTGTGTATTATGTTGGGATTTTTTTTTCTAGAATCTTAAATGATTAAGGAGTAGATGTCTAAATGCAATCAGAGTCGTGTTTTTATCTTCTTGGGGCCCTTGGCTTTCACCTTAATATGTGGGTCTGTCCAAAAATACCCATACACTGTTGTAAATCATTAAAAGTTTAACTAAGCTGCTTGATGTACCAGTTGACTGCCACATTGTCGTATCCTGTCTTGACTTAGAAAAATGTTATGAGAGTCCAATGTTACTTCTTTATAAATGTTCATGTGTATTTCAGGGATGGAGTAGTATGCAATAGGCTTATTCCTCAATGTTTGGGGTTTTTTTTGTCCTAACTCACCTCAATATGTCTTATTTCTTACAGATGTTGGGACTGGCACAGGGGTGTTTTGACCACACGATTCCCTATACAAAGGAGAGAGTCCAGTTTGGGAAAAGCATATTTGATTTCCAGGTATTTGGTCATGAACATATGGGAAGTTTCCTTCAAGAGAGCAGTAGTTACCACAATAGATCAAGTCAGTAAAATGAGTAATCTGATTTGTCCAACTTGTGCTCCACCTTGTGTCATGTCTCTACTTCTCAATATTTGCAAAGAATTTTTTAAAAGAATTTCAGATGAGCATTCATCTGCCACGTAAAATATATAAATTCAGTGCTATGTGCCTTTGCAAGGACCGTATAAATAATTTAAAACTTCAAACCAATGACTCCTTTTCCTTGATGGCATATTCACTGCCTTTGAAAATAATACAAGTGGAACTCCTTTCTCTTCTGATTTTAATACCACAGTGTGTTAAATGTGTTCCAGTTTTTATAGCCTTTCATGAGGGGTAGAGGAAGGCCTTTTTCTGGGGACACTAGAAATTATAAAAAGATGAGGAAAACTGATTGAATTATTAGATTTCCTGTGTTATACAAAGGCATTTAGTTTTCACTATAATATCTGTATCTTAAAACGAAAAAGACTCTTTGTTGCAAAAATTATGTATAGTTTAATAAGGAAGATATATAATTGTAATTACTATAGTAATTTTCTTGTTAAAAGAAACCTACCTCTCAGATGAAGGGAAGGAACATTAGTACTACTCATAATTTATACAAATTTTAGGAAGCATCCACAGATATCTAAGAAATTATTGGCACTGTGTCTTTTGAATGGGAAATGGAATTTGTAATTGCAGAATCATTTTGTTATTTTGACCTGCGTGTGTATTTCTGCAAATTTTAGGGAGCAGTGTTCACGTTCTAATAAGATGAAAGATTTCATTGTGGTGTAGGAGCAAGTTAGACAACTAAATGTTCATTTTCAATCATCATAATGTTTGGGTCTTCTTAAATCAACCTATTCTGTAATATCTACCATTTAGAGATGAGGTGCATCACCTTTTTCTTTCCCCTTGAATCCATTCATCAGTCACATTCAGCTTTCATGCTGCTCCTCTTGTCTCATGGCTATGGGACATGGGAAGAAGTAGTTGTCACCTTGCTAGTTGTCCGCTTATTTAAGAGGTACTTTTTTTCCAAGTCTTTCTCAGTTAAGCTTCTCTGGGAACTAGAGTTGTTAATGTATGAATGTTCTCAGTAGACACCTGCAAAATAAAAATACAGCTTTGACCTACCTGTGTCTCTGCGGTGCTGCAGAGAATGTTAACGTTTGGCTGAAATTTCCCTTGATATTCATGAGTGCAGACAGGTTCATGTTGAACCCTTCTGTCCATGCAGCCAGGCAAGAAGTTCCCTAGTAGTCCTGAATCCAAGAAGAGGGAAGGAGAAAATAGGAGTGCAGCTCCCAAAAGGTCTTTGGTGGCCCAGGGTTTTTCAAACATCACTTTCATAGATGCACAGGTGTGTGGAATTACTAGTCCATCTAGATTTTCTATTTTTATTTTAGAGTGTAGGTATGTTCCTTGGTGAAAAGAGTGGTTCTTGCTAGAAATTCCAGTTGGAGTACTAGATACTGGTTCTGTCTGACTTGCAGTGTCCTTATTACAGGGGATGCAACATCAGATAGCTCAGGTGGCCACGCAGTTGGAGGCGGCAAGGTTGCTGACCTACAACGCTGCTCGTCTGGCAGAAACAGGAAGGCCATTCATAAAGGAGGCCAGCATGGCCAAGTACTACGCTGCTGAGGTAACCTGCAGTTTCTTTATTCAGTGGCTTGGCTTCACTGCTGTTTACACGTTTCTTGTTACTGAATGTGAAACTTTTCATTCACGTTCTGCTGTGAAATCTGTGGATGTACTTTTATCTTGTTTCTCATTCTCGGTCTATGTATGAAATGTAAAGATGGCCTCCAAAGAATGAACTGCTCATGCCTCTAAATAAAATCCTGAAAACCAAGCAACAACATTAAAAGAGAAAGTGAAATAGTATTTTCACTCATCTAGAGATCTCATTTTCTCAAAATTTTCTTTTTGTGGCTGGAGAAATGGCATTGTGAGGCTTCATTTGAGACCATTTCAGCTTTCCTGGTCACATCTGGGAGTTTTAACATGATTCAAAGCTGCCTCCTTGTAATTGCTGTCTTGCATACTGCTGCTAGTCTTTTTCATAATGAAGCATATGAACTATTGCAATAATGGTTAGTGAATTCTTGATGCCCTCTGATTTAGAAAAATGTCATTTTTATTCTAAAATAACTTTCACAAATGAATACAAAAATATCAGTCCGTCCTCTTCACACTTGTTGTAGTAACTACTTCAACTGCTGTTTTGGTTTTACTTTAAGTAGCTGCAAAGAATAAAATTTACTACAAACTGCATGAAGTTGAGTCTTGAAATTGTAACTCTGAAACTATTTTCACAGGTTGCAACACTGACAACTAGTAAATGTATTGAGTGGATGGGTGGTGTTGGATTCACAAAAAGTTACCCAATAGAAAAGTACTATCGTGATTGCAAGATAGGTGAGTGATAGTTTCTTAACAAGTATTTCTTGTAGCATTAGTAGGAAAGTTTTTGGGGATGAATGGTTGTTTTACTGAGGTATTTTTTCCCTGAGACTGTAATCAATGTTGATTCAAAGTCACAGATATGAGAAGGTAAAACTTCAGGTATAAATATCAGTGTAAATAAGGCTAGTTAAAAGTGCTTAATTAGTTACCAATAAAATATGGACACACACATTGTGTCCAATTCTATTAAGAAAATTCCAGTTCAAAAAAATTGAAAATACTTTCTTTGGCTTTAAGATCTGAATCTATGTAGAGTTTTATTGTCAAGACTCCTTATTTACCAGTATAATCCTTGGACCCAATAGTTTGACATTTTAAAAAGTATTACCCTTTGACTTTTATTGCTGAAAGCATTTGTAAATACTTAAATTTTGTTGGTTACTTAGGAATGGCTTTTTAGGAAAATATCTTGTCATTATATTGTACCAGTAGAAGGGTATTTTAATTGTTGCAGATAATAAAATATGAACATTTATGTAAATAATAATTCTGTTTCTAGAACTTGCTCAGTAAAGCTTCACTTCATAATTGTAAATGTTCTAACTGGACTGTTAGAGCAATACCTTAGTCTCTCTTCATATACTCACTGAGGATTTATAGTCTTCTAATTTATTTTCTTCTGATTTCAGGTACAATATATGAAGGAACTTCAAATATCCAGTTGAGTACCATTGCAAAAAACTTAGCACAGGAGTACTGAACCCATAAGGACTTCTTGACTGTTAATGGAAATTATTTCACTGAGCACTCATTGTGAATTACACATATATTTCTAATTATAAAAATCATCAATAAGAATATGTCATCACAGACAGAATCATAAGGAAAACCATGAATTCCCCACTTCAGGACAGTGAGTGTGTAATTCCTGTGAAATCATGAATTCCACGTTCAAATCCAACTCATGGGTTCAAAGTAGCTCTTTCTGCCTGAGACACTTCTAAGCTAATACAGTGGCTGCAAGTATTTTCTTGCCTTAGGTTATGCAAACAGCGTATCTCCACATGGAGATTTCAGAGTGAAAACAAAAGAAGCCAAATCCTTGGCTTGCCTGGTGTGAAAGGTTCTGTTAAGCCACCTGGGAGAAACAACTCTACACAACTGTACACATGCAGCAGAACTGTTGCATGGTGTGAAGCTGCTGTTTGTAGCTGCTGTTGGTTCATGATGCCCTTTACTAGCATGGGGTACAGGAGAGGTATGTGGAAAGAGACAGAAGTGATGGTTTCCTCTCTCCCAGGTGGAGTGATGTCTGTGGAGCTGCTGTAATTGGAGTAAATTTTATAGCAGCCCTTAGTGTGTTCCAGTCCCAATTTGTAGCACTGAAAGGTGGGTAATATCCACCTCCTTTTCCAGCCTTCCTGCCTGGTAAGGGTTTGAATCTAAGAGGCTATTTATAGTTCTCCTTTCATAAAAGGTTGAGTTGAAATCTTTGTGAAATTTGGTTTAAAAAAGCTCCAGTAGTCCTGCAAAAAGACAGAGATACAAGCTAGGTGATAGAAATGCTGTGATACTGTCTCACAGTGGCCTTTCCATGTTCAATGCATTTTACAAACTTTAGTCCTCAGAGCCTTCCTAGGAGTTGGGGAGGGAGTGTTAATTTGCAGCTTGGAAAACTTGCTCATGGAAGTTAGTGATTCTCTACAAAAAGCACAGTTTTTCTCCTTGTGACAGAGAGAGGAAGGGGAGGGGAGGGGAGAAGTACTTGCTTTTTTTATCCCTCTCTGTTTACTTTAAAATTAGACATTTTATTTACTGCAGAAACCTCTTCAGTGCTGGAGAACTAATTAACTAAGAATCAAGAGACGGAAAGCTTAATACATGAAAAATTATTATAATTGCTGTAATTGGCAATTTGTTTCAAGTGTTTTGGGGAGGGAAGGATTGGTTTTCTGGTTTTGGCTGACTTAGAAGAATCTCATTTTTGAAGCTTGCTAGTCACTGATGATTCATTTCGAGTGGAGCTTAGAATGTTACAGTGCGAGGCTGCCAAAGGATTTTCTATCCAAACTAGGGTAAATGGCACTTAACAAATAAGAGACTGTAAAACAAGCAGACTGCAGTGCCTTATACAAAGAAACAAGCAAGGAGGAAAAGCACTATTAAAAAGTTTTCTGACTTGCTGTCAGCTTCAAAGGGAAGTAACTATAGTGAATTACTCCCCCCGCACGCACGCTTTGCTTGTTGATGTGGTAATTATCCTTATGGCAGTAAAAACAGCCCCTCCCATATCAGTTTGATCAACAGCTTTGAGATTTTCAAAAATATAAGAGTAGAAGGCTATAGACTAGGTGATTTCTGAAGTTTTCTTCTAGCATTATCATTATTATTATTAATGCATTTCAGGTTGTTTGCAGGCTTTCTTTCAGCTGAGGAGACTGTTCAGCTAGAATTAAGGCTACAAACACTGCAACAGTTAACTACAGTTATTCTGCTCAACATAGTCTATCTGCAAGTCTGAAATGATCATAACCATACTCCAAAATGCTTGAGTTAACCTTGATTAAGGTGATGAGTTGTGCTAACATGAGGCAGTCCTTAGCTGCTGCAGTTTAGCCTGCTCTGCTAACGTGAGTGTCAGCAGAGATCAGGTTTTGATTCATACGGTTTAGTAGATCTCCTAGTTTGAGATACTGTCTGTGCTTGGCTTCTGCAGTTTGGCATGAGGCTGGGAAGTGAGTGACAATACTTCCCTGACTCAGTACAGTGCTAAAAGCAAACCCTTTGTGAAGGAAGTGCAGAGGTCTTCGAAGGACCGTTAAGGGCTGGATATCCAGGATTATGTAAAAGGACTGTCTGTTTAGAACTGTGTCAGGTAACCATTTGAAAAAATAATCAGGAAAAAAATCAAAATAACGTGATTTCCTAAACTCGGATGCCATAGTCCAGGAAACACTCAGCAGCCTCATCAGCTACTCAACCAATCAGAAAAGCAAGGTCAAGCCTTTAACTAATGTTACAGCTGTAAATACTCACATGTCTCAGTTCTATACGCTGCGTTCTGTACACAGTAACTTTGGAAAGAAATGTATGTCTTGAGAATGTATTAAAAAGTGCCTGAATTTGATATTTGACTGGATGCAATGCTAATCTTGTATATCAGGTGATGGTTCTCTAATAATCTGTCGTTTAAAATTTTTCCCAGATCTTGTAATTTTTGTACTGGGAGAGAATAACTGTATCATCTGTAAGGTTTCTTAATTATTATTCTGGGTTGTGATAAAGGTCTGAGGCAGATTTTCACAAAAAGGTTTAATCACTACTTGGAAAATACTCAAATACAGCATTTTATATGATGTTTTCTATGCTGTTGTTCTTTCTTCCATATTTCCTTTTCCCTGTATAAAGATTGTGTTAGAAAAGGCTTATGTGAAATATAAAGTAATTGTTCATTGGGAGCCTTTTGCTATGTAAAGAATTTTCTAATTTACATGTAATTGCATTTCCATTTGGAAATCTTTTGGTGAGAGACACATTTCAAGTTCTTCCTACCAAGCTAAGCTCGATTTGAAACACAGGCTGCTTCAGAAGCAGCTGTCTGACTTTCCAGAGCTTGCTTATTGAATACACAAAAGCTGTTTTTCCTCGACACCAGAATGTATTTAGTGATAGATCTTCTAAGAGAATGACATTAAAGTGGTTAACAGCTACCACAAATACTTCATCAATATTTACCTGTTATCACTGTGCAAACTGTTGGCAGAGGCACAAATCAAGAGAGAGCTGACGGGTAGGTGAAAATGTACGGTACAATTCCAAAAGAATTTTCATGTGATTTGTCATTTTATGTTATATTGAAACAGAATCATAGAACAGCGTTGGTTGGAAAACACCTCTAAGATCACCCAGTCCAACCATTAACCCAGCACTGCCAAGTCACCACTGCCCCATGTCCCTCAGCACCACATCTCCACGGCTCTGAAATCCCTCCAGGGATGGGGACTCCCCCACTGCCCTGGGCAGCCTGGGCCAGTGCTGGGGAACCCTTTCAGGGAAGAAGCTGATACACACAGCCAGAGCTGATGTTCTCCTGTTTTGAGGGGTCATTCCCTGCATTCTCTTATGAACATTCAGCCAAGGTTTTAAACAATGACCCACCCGTCAGAGGAACAGAATAAATTTCTGATCATCCTTTTCATCACATTAAGGTTGCTGCAAGTTTCTTGGTTATTTTTGGCCTGAATTATTTTCTAGGACATGCTGCAAAATTTTTCTGTTTACTACTTTGCATCCTAAAAATGCAAACTAAATGCAATTTTTTCAATATAGGCAGAGCAGTCATCCAGTTTTAATTTGCTACTGTGTCACTGAGTTTTTCTGCCTTTGTTTGGAAGGTACCCAAAGACATGATGATTACATTTTAGAAAGACACTCGCTTCTCAGGGTTTTTTTTTTTATCTGTGGGATACAAAAAGCAGAGAGTGTGAAAGGTTAAGAGAAGTTGCAAACATTATTTATGCTAAAAAATATGGGGTGATGTAACTCTGTTAATGGAGTTACTCTATCATACACCCAACAGCAGCTGAAGCAAAAAAGCCAACTTTGAAATGATTTTCATAGAGAACAGCTTTGTGTCAGCTCTGCTAAACTGACCTAAAAAGAATTGGGGAATAATTCAGAAACTGAAGTGAAGCTTCTGGGAATTTAGTTAAATACTGAAAAGCTTCTTAGAACTTGTTTTGGTAGCGGAGCTGTTGAAGATAGAGTTGGTACAGAGCAAATGTTGTAGTGCAAAAAGCTGATGCTGTTTGTTTTGGGGAAAGAAAATGTTAGGCATCCTGTTCCTGAGATGGAGGAAGTTTGCACACCAAACACAGCGTTTGCTCCAGTTGTTCCCCTAAGAATTAAGGCAAAGCACTTTTTTCAGCTCGGATACTTTTTGAACTTTGAAAATGTTTTATGACTCCCTATTATGTACTAGAAGGTGGTTGTATGATATGAAGGCTGTATTTACGTTCACAGTCTTGTTTTTCCCATGTTCAGAGAAAAATTCCTTATGTTCCACTCCATGATTTCTACCAAACACAAACTCTTATCTTCCCTTCTTGAATTCCAAATTACTTTGGGTCTTCTCAATGTTTTCCCAACCAAGCTTTAAAAAGAAAGTAATTTTCTCAGTTCAATTGCAGCAATATCTACATTTGATTGATATGGCAGGTTGTTTTGATTGTTGATTGAATAATAAAAGCTAGGTTCAGCAAGCTATTTGTCAAAAATATATTTGAGTGCCACAGTTTTCCAAGGTCCAAAGCAAGGTGCAGCAGTAGGCCTTCCATTTTATGCTACAAGTATTTTAGCTCTAGTGTGCTCTGACTTCAGTGATTCAATTTGCAGAGATAAACAATTCCCTGGAGGTAATATAGCTTGTCATTATTTAATAATTATTTGAAATGTGCCTTGTTACCCTTGTGTAAGAATCTGGGTTGCAAGAGAGTTGTGGTTGTCCTTTAATTCCTCAGGGTGCTGACACAGCACTGGGTGAAAGCACCCGGTGATCTGGTGTCTCAGACTATTGTAATTTAATAGCCAACCTTCTCTATACTGCTGCTTCTATTTAGAAGTATCCAAAAATCTTTTTTTTTTTTTTTTTTTAAACTGTAAAAGCCTTCTGGCACTGAATTACATCTAGTTCTTGACTGAAACATATCTGCTCTATGCTAACCTCATTATCCAGGAATGATTTCTAGAAGAGGAAGTGAAGAATAATTAAATCATTCCTAACTGAAGGAAATGCTTCGCAGAACTATGCAAATTTCAATTTGGCCAAGATGCTGCGGTTTCATATTCTATTTCTGGGAAGGGCAGAGGGAGAAATAGTTATTTTTAGAGTTAGTCATAACCAGATTCTGGCTTCATCTCTCTCTCTTGCCTTGAGATGAGAGTGTGCTGGGACATCCCTGCTCAGAAGGGAGCACGGTACCTGCCATCGCCTGTTCCTCGGTACCTGTCCTGTTGTGAGTGCTCATTAACTGGACTTGCCCAATTGCTCAATGTCATCTGCTTTGGTTGACACTTCCTGACATCCCTGAAGTGGGGTATTTTGCCTGCCTGCAGAATTAGGGCTCAGCCCTCACCTGAAGTAGAGGCTTCTCTGCAGTGGTGTGCTGCCCTGGCTGTCCACACAAGGCAACGGTATGAGGGAGGGGACCTGCCCCCCCCGCTTCTCAACCTGCGATACAGCACCTGGAAGAAAAAAAGAGGATTACATTTTGGAGTCAAAAAATGAGATTCCTATGTGTGCGTTCAGCAGGAGTGTCTGGGGGAGCCCACGGGCTGGGCACAGCCCTCATGGAGCTCACATTTTAGGATTTTCAGATTGTTCTGTCTGCAAATCTCACTCTTACAAGGCTTAAGGCAAAAGGAGGGGGTGGGAAATAAAAAAGCAACCCACAACTAGCTATTTTTACATGGGAATGTTTGCAAATACATTAGCAATGTGTAATTGAATTATTAACAAGGAAAAATATAATTAGAGTGCTAGAAGAATGGCTTTTCAGTGCTCCACAACTTTTGTCTTTCAAGGAATCAAGTTGCTAAAATGAGTTACGCGCTCAAGAAACCCGCTTAGAATTAACAAACATGTCCTACTTTTTCAGCTTTTCCTTTAAAAGTTACATATTGCAATAATGAAGTGTAAATAGCCAACTTCAGTGATTTGCAAAAGGTACCAGCCTTGCATCTTTTCTAAACTGGTTGATTTATGTGCTGTTTGCTGTTTTTGAGAACACAAAACAATTAATTTATGTGTGAAAAGAACAGTGAATTAATCCTAGAGAGCCCTGGAGCCTTTAAAGACCTGAATCATATGTTGAGCTCGTTTAAAACTTGCATAAGAAATTAATGTAGAATAAAGCCCTTTAATTTGAAAAGTGCATCTATAGTAGGTGTCCCTAGGATATCTTCTGGATCATTATTCAGAAAGGTTAAGGAGGACTTTATTTTTTTTCTTTCTTTCTTTTCTTTTCTTTTTTTTTTTTTTTATATTCAGTATGTATTTTCCAGTTTGCAGCTCAACATGGTGCATTTCAACTTATAAAGAGACCGAGATTTTAAAAAGAAACGGGGAGCTTTTTATTCACCTTCCACTTAATTTCCTTGCTGCCTTGCCAGTCCCAGCTTAATGAATGTAATTGCTACCTTTGATGAAAATACTATTATCAAGATCACACATTACATTGGAAAACAGTTTTTCTTTAAACACAGCTACTGCAGTCTCTAATTATGCATGTAACAAGTGGCTCCCGAACAAAAGAGCATGTTGTCTACAATTGCTAGGAATTGGAGCAAGGCAAATTTGAACAAAGAACAGATTAGATTTGCTCCATGCTCCACAAAGCCCATTCCCCTGATTAATTTCCTGCAAAAACTAAAACAATTCTCTCTTAAAAGAAACTAACCCTCATCCCCAGAATGATCCATATGCCATTTGTGTCAATCTATATGATGATAATGGCTACAGATTTAAATTATTAACTATTAGATGTAGTAAAAGAGGAAAGCTCTTTTATAAACTTACCTTTTCATATGTAAATAAGCAGTACAAGGATTTAAGGAACAAAAAACTGACTTTTCTGGGGAAACCAGGAGCAAGAAAGCACCCAGTAACTGAAAGTCTGAATTGTGCATGTATAATCCAATTATTTGGACAGTTTACACAGGCACTGCAGCAGGAGTATCAGCTCTCCTAACGTCGTGTTGGGTTTTCCAGGAATGACATATTTGAGGGCTGCTTCCCATATGTGCACCTTGAAGATGAGTTCTTCTGAAAAGGATTTCATTCAAATTATTTTGTCAACAGGATTTAATGAGTCAAAATCCAAACTGGAAATACGTTTGGCTTTCATTCCATGGAAAAGCAGGCAGACACTGGTCAAATTTTGAGTCAGTACTTGGCTGCTGTCATTTATCCCTCCTTGGTCACTAAAGGTGCTTTGTTTGCAGAGTATCAGTTCTTCCCAACTTGCATTACTTGCAGTTAATGCAAGATCTTTAAAATGTACCCTGCAGATAAAAAAAAAACCCTCATAATTTTCCACACAGACAGAATTAACCAAGGTGTAATTATGACACCAAATGAAATTACTTATAACATCCTAAAATCCTTGTTCATCTCAGCATCAGTATCTTTAAGAAACTGTTTTTTTAAAAAGAAACCCAAGTCCTTTCTGTAGAAATTAAAACCATTTCTGTTTTCAGACACTTTTTCCTGAGTGTTTCAGATACCTTGGGTCTTCTGCCAATGGGACCACTGCAGAGCCTGCACTGGTGGAACAGAAACCTGAGAACAGCCCCCTGTTTTTAAGTCTTCTAGTTGCAAATTGTTATAATCACTACCTGGGGAATCTGGACAACAAAAACAGTATATTGAGAAAATCCAGAGTTACTGGTGGTTTAGTTCAGTGTCTTCCCTGAAACAAGTTGAAAGTGACCTCATGAGTTTGGGGAGATATATTTGTGTGCTTTTCTGAAGAAGTGTGAGGCTGTGAGTTTTTCTCCTTTTAGCAACCAAGCCGTTATTCCCTGCAGACCGTGTTAGGTTCTCGTTTTGCTGTAGCATTTAACGCAGCACGCTGTAAAAAGGCTGGCTGGAGAGAAGCCGTGGCACTTGGACAGCGTGAATATTTATCCCTTCATCACACCATCCCCGCTTAGGTCTCACATCAGCCAGTTTCAGAAGTTTAGCACAATTACTAGCGTAACCCTCAGATGCATAAGCGTTCTTCCAGGTGTGATGTGGCACCTAATTATGCGGGGTTTTAGCATAGATGTTGCCTGGAATAAGCATTAATTCACAGACACCTTCATAGCCCCTACTGGGGTAGTTGTGTGGGGACACAGGAGGGATTTCTCTTGGGGTATGATGCGCATGCTGGTTGCTACGGAGGAGCTCAGGCCTTGTACCTGTCAGCATTGCTTATTTTATATAGGCAGATCAAAGCAGGAACTGCAAACTCGAGCCCCAAAGCCTGCACGTGGTTCTACAGTGACTGGAAAGGAACCAGCCCCATTCCCTGGGCAACCTCTTGTTTCTGTCCCAAGTCCTCCTTGGTCAAAGGGTGGTGCTGCTCCCTCCCTCCACACGGGCACACGTGGTAGCAGGAGGTCTGTGGTGACCACAAACTGGGATCTATTATACAGCCAGTGGTGGGGCAGGGTGGGAGGCTTGGGATGTCCCTTCGAGGGACAGGGACTTCCAAATAGTGAACCAAAGAGGACCGTGCAGAAGTGACAATGAGGAGGCATCTAGTGAGCTTGTACCCAGCTCAGCGTCCTCCCCTTCTCCATCAAGTTCTTAAAACAGAGGGGGCAGATCTTACACCTGCTTTTCAAGAATCTCAGTGCAAACAGTCTCTTTGCCTTTAAATAATCTCAGTGGGGAAAGAGTATTCGATGCAAGAGGCCACAGAGCCGTGGAGATCAGTTGCCTCTGCCGGGTTGATGGAGCTGAGGACGGGCCAGCTCAGTGCACCCTGCCTTACACACACCGGTCGTTTATTTCGCGCTTTTCTCTGTCTAGATGTATGATCCAGAAAGAAGGAAAAAGTAGTTGAGGTTTAAACTCTTATCACTAAAGTGAGTCTCCCTCTACATTAAAAAACTATCCAGACATTGTAACAGGAATGGGTTCGGTTCTTATGTCATAAATTTGTGTGTGTAGAAAAAAGACTTATTGGTGAATTTAGCAGTATTTTTCGTTGAACTGGCAGTTGCTAACCATTACACCAGTATTTATTTGATTCTTAAAGAGCACAAAAGCATGGACTACAAATAAAGAAGATGGAGTAATAGCTTTTGACTGGACCACTAGCTTTAAACTTGAAATGAAGTGTCCAGTTTTGAGTTACTGTGTCCAAATGCCATTTGTACAGTTTGAAAAGTGGGGGCATTTTTCCAGCTTGTCACTGTTAGCTGTAGTTCATTCCAGTGAATGATATCACTGAAGGAGCAGTTGTTCTGCTATAAGTACTTCACTCATGACTGGAATGTATTAAATGTATTAATCTGTGCCTCAGAGTGTAATTTAGGGAAGCCCTACATTTGACACATTCTTGTACATCCTTATTTTATTGCCTTTTCCTGCAGGTAACAATGTCTCAAAAGCAAAGAGACTGGATGAAGTTAAAATTACATGTCACCAAATATTATATGCACTTTTTCTTGCTCATTTCGCTGTCAGAATTACGGATTTTCAACAACATTAGTTTGAATATGTTTATGGCTTGATTTACACCTCTGATGTCCAAATAAAATCCCAGGCAGGAATCCAGGGCTTCTAATGAGCCAGGGAGATGAGATGAAGCCATGAGGGGAATGTCCCCAGCCTCATAGCTACATCTTTCACAGCAAAACTCGGTCTCAAACAGCACCTAGGCCAACCAGAGATAAAACGTGAGGGCTAAGTTATCCTGGAGAGTATTTGTCAAACCTGCTTTAAGTCAGCAGAATAAAAATGTATTTTTGCAGCAAGGTTAGACCTTATGTCAACTAAGTGAACCTGCAAAGCATTTATAGCCACCTCGTGACTATTACCTATCATAAATTTGAAACGCTCTTAATCCATAGGTGTATAATTTTGAGGTGCTTTGAGATATTTTTACCCCCTTCTATTTTCAATGTAACAATCATCCATATTGCTGTCGGCAATTAAATAAGGACGTGATTAGGACAAAATAAATGGCATTTTCTGAACTGCGTTATGAGTTACGCACCTGTGAAAAGAAATACATCTATTGCTGCCCAAACCCCGTGCAGGGATTGAAGCCCTGGCTGTTGCAGGTAAATATAGAGGTGTTTGCAATGTTGTGGTTATTGGCCCCGGTAATTAAGGCAGTTTAAGTAGTTGGATTGAAAGTACAGCGCTAGTGACTATGTGCTGAAAGCTAACTAGTCTCTCACGCCTCCATATGGCATGGCAAGCGTTCAGAGACCAGCACATCCCTTCTTTATGTTTAATCAGAATTTCCCTGGAAGAGCTGAAACCCACGGTGCCAACACTGCTTTTCTTGTATTGACATCCGTGTCTTCCCTTGTATACATTTCAAAATAAATATCCCAAGCTCCCCCCCAGCTTTTTTCTACATGGTGGAAAAGCCTTTGCTAGGGAGCGAGGCAATTCATAAACATAGGGAAGTGCCCCCCCAGCTGTACCTGCAGGCACCGTTAGCTGGGAGTGATGGGAATGATAGAGGAGATGGGACCAGTGACTGAACTCCGACCTTATCGATCCAGCCACCTTCACCCAGCTGAGTTGCTGCTGTCCAGTCAGCTGAAAAGGAATTTAAAGGGCAGTCATCTTCCCCGTTCAGCCCTCCTGTCATTAATAACGTTTTCATCCATGACAGTGATAAACATGCAGTACTTGAGGAGAGTTTATTAAGGTCAGTCTATAAATAAAAATTAAAATTTTAAAAAATGGGTTTACACAGATGAACAGATGGATGAATAAAGTGATTGGTAAAACAATAAATATGAAAATAGACAGATGGATGAAGTATCTGGCAGCGATCCTCTAAAAGCCCAATGCCTCAAATGCTGGCAATGTTATACCAGACCCTTCCCTCCCTTCAGATAAAAAACAGATTTAATGAAGCTGCTGCAGAACTTACAGGTTTCGTGGATCTATGGCCTGACTAATATTTTGTCATTTAATGCCTATTCTCCAGCCTGATAAAAAGGATTGCAGCCATTTCTCTATGTCAGGTATATAACTGAGTGCTACTAAAATTTAAATGTCTCATCTGTCCTTGGATTTAAATACAGATGGCCTTAACCCTCCGAGTTTTTCTTAATGCAAGATGGTACACAATACCCTGCCTGACTTCTTTTATCATTCTCAAAGCGACAGAGATTTGTATCTCAGCGGAATTCAGGCTACCAGCAAGCAAACATTCCTCTTCGTTCCCAAAATCTGAGTATCATTCAGAAAAACAAAGCCAAAAAGCCCAATAACATTTCATTCCTCAGCTGAGGAATGCTGGCAGGTCTTTCTGCTTTATGAAACGCAAGTCCACTCGATCCAAAATTTCCTTGGGATTAATTTAATGGGTTGCTATCATGCGAGTTGAATTATAAATTTAACTTTAGTTTCATGTTGTTTAAAAGTGACAAGAAGGTAGCAAAGGAGAAAAGTCCATTGCCATGTCACATGATTTTCAAAGCCTGACTGTTTCTGTTATGGCTCTGTAGGTAGCTGAGCTTGCGCAGGAGGAGGCATCATTTAGGGAAACTTGTACAATCATTAAGGGTAAACACTTGACTCGGATTCAAGACAGTAGGCTTCAAGTTTGCAACGTCAAAAGAACCTTAATAGTTGCCTCTGGTTAAATATTTCAAACCCATTACTTAGATCATTGCGATTATTGATCCTTTATTATGCCTTCATTCCTTGATGGTCATGCAGACGTTAACTTAAATTAAGCGGAGTCACGTGCATCATTGTTTGCTGCAAATGAAGATTTTGAATGCAGAATCTGAACAGCGGCTCAGGACTCGTCCAGCCCGAGCCTGCCATCAATTTCCATTGAAAACGGCCGCCTAAGTGAAATGGATGAGAAGAGAGAGTGCCCGGCGCCTGGCAGAAACTGTGAGACTCTGCATGATTTGGTCCTTAGGAAGCAATT